>OY979709.1:37582043-40043183 GCA_963855925.1 Inga laurina | reverse complement strand
TCTTCCCTATGCGTGTGTAGAAATCTTCCCTACGTGTGCAGAAATCTTCCCTCCATGTGCAGATATCTTCCCTCCATGTGCAAGATATCTTCCCAGGTCCCATTTAGCAAATAAGTTATCAATGAGGTATTTTTTAGCAATTCTCCCAAAAAAATATGATGTATGGCCATATATGATTGGAAAACTTGATATAATAGATATAGCACTACTACAAATTTGGGCATTTATAACGCCTAATACATAATGGTTATAGCTGATAAATGTGATATATGTCAAGGTGGAGGCCGCTCAAGGATACATAATGCTTAAAAGTAACACTTAATTATGCGCACCGTCACGTATTGCGAGGCGGAATTCGTGAAAACACAAATAACGGTTGTAGTTAATAACCGTAATTTATTTAGTGACAAAAGTGACAGTTCTTTTGAAACAGCCATCATGTAACACTTACAAATTGATTCGTCTTCTAACCTTACATCAGTGAAAACACAAATATAACGGTTATGTCAATTGATCGTAAAGTATAAACAACAAAATTGACATTTCATAATAAACAATCATCATGTAAAGTACAAATCTAAAAAGCATCTTTTCAAAACCTTGTTTGGTTTGACATTAAGTACCAGTTCTCCTAAAGTCAAATACTTTAGAACGAAGTATTCATTTTGTTCATAATACTTTTCTAAAAAGCACATTTTCATAGCCTCGTTCTTCTCTCCCTAATCATGGTTAGATGCCAGAGAGCTCTTTTCATTCACCCTCATCCTCATCCCCATGCTTGCCCTCCTCTTTCTCCTCCTCTACAAGCCCCTCCTCCTCCATTACCAGCACCAGTACCACCACCAACTCCACAAGCTCCTTCCCCTCGTCCTCCACCACCACCACCACCTCCTCCTCCTCCTCCTTAAATGAAGGCTTTGCTGTAGACATTGGCTAGCCTTGACCGCTCCACAAGGCGTCTCGCAAGACACATCCATAGTCTGAATAGGAAGTTGGACCTCATCCTTCATCTCAATCAGGTTGTATATGATCACTTCCAGTCAGACCTTTCATCTCCTTCCTCAGACGTCAATGATGTACCGAATAAGGGAGAGGGGTAGGAGGAAGCGGAGGATAGCAGTAGTAGTAGTGACTGAAAACCTCTACTGCTTTTTTATTTTTTGAATATTAAAAAAATTAATCATTAAGGCAATGTAGCTAAAAAATATTAAAAAACAATTGTCTCTTCACAGTTATTAGTAAACAACCATTACTATTGGGTTGAATAATCAACTTTAAAAATCATTAAAAAAATTTAAATAAGTAACGGTTATTATTTAAATAAGTAACGGTTATTACATAAAATCTGCCACCTTTTAGAATACCATGTCGAAAACCTAACGGTTATTAAGAAAATACCATCACCGTTTACTAAACCTAAACGATTGTGTTGTTAAAACCGTATTGTTAAAACTGTGAACATTTGTTCAAAGGTTCATTACAGTTGTAAATTTAGAACCGTTAGAAAAAGACCACCTTTCATAATGGTTCTGAAATTATAATTGAGAGCAAGTTTCATCAAATCTTTTTAAACACTTGCTATCTTTCACCTTTTTACATTCCCAAGTTATACACTTAACACGCTTGTCTTTGGTCGAACGTTATCCACTATCCTTGGATTTGCACAACTCCAATTAACATTTTCGGTCGTCGGCAGTTGATGACTCCCAAATTTTAGATAAATTTTTGATATATTTTAGTAAATTTGGGAGTCATTGATGCCAAATTAAAGGGATTTGAGTGAGATTTTGATAATATATCAATTTAGGGGATTTCATTATAAATATCGAAGTTTAGGATAAAATTAAAGATTTTTGTATTCAGGATAAAAATAATAAAATTGATGATAAAAATAATAATTTAAGATAAGAAAAGGAAAAGATATTTCAGTTATCGTCATCATCATTGATCATGATCATTATCTATTTTTATCTTTCTATCCTTCTGTTTGATTTTATTTTGCTAGAGTGATATTGCACGTTTTGGAATGACGATTTATAAACCTAACCTATATATAGGGGTTCTTTGTCTTCTGGGGAGGCAGGCAAGCAAGGAGAGAGGCAGTCGGGTTCTGTCATCATCTTCATGGGAGGACAAGAGGATTGTGGAGGTGGCTAATTTGAAGCCAGAAGCGCCATTGTGAACTGAACTAGAGGATGCAGTGGAGAATTGGAAGCAATTGATGCTAAGGAATTGAAGCTTAGAAGAGATTTGAGGCTTAATCTTTTGGTTTTATTGATTTCATCTCTTTCCTTTCAATTAACTCTTATTTTGCTATAGATTATTATTGCTTTGATTTGGTTTTGGTTATGACCATGAGTGGCTAAATTTCTTATTCTATGATTGCTTTGAACTATTGGATGGATTAAGACCTTTTAATTCCTTTCTTTTATTGATTAATGAAACTTATGTGTTGAGAGATTACGCAAGTGTTATTTTGGACAATATCAAGGTAAGGTAAATATGCTTGTTAATTTCTTGCTATGTACTTATAAAAAATGTTAACTTGAATTGTGTGCTTTATAGTCTATATATCATGTAGACGGAGATTACATTAGGGAATTTGTTCTCAAGAAGGTTGGCAATTCACTGCACACATTCTATCATGCATTGACAAAGGCACAATTGCAGAATCCTGAAGAGGCTGATGAGACAGAAGTTCCAGTAGAAGTTAGATCCACCATCAAACCGGATGATTGGAAAGAATTTGTTATCTCACATCGTGACTAACATTCTTGGTAATTATTATTCACAATTCATTGAGTGAAGTGTGTTTTGTAACCCCCTCCGTAATTATATCCAAAATACACGATAAAAAGTGAAATAAAGACCAATAATAATCAAAATTCATTTACATTCCCATCCTTAAGATAGGATTTTCACAAATTTCTGTAACAAACATTTTAACCTGGTCTCATATTCATATTTCGAATACAATTACTTCGTGAAGATAAAATACATTCATATAAATATCAGAGTGCACAACAATAATCCCGGCAATCCCAGGTTCATACCTTCACTAAAGATTCATAGGGCATAAACGCCCTTTACAATTTCTTAAATGGGGATTACACAATTCTTATTCCAAATACACATTCCAATCTATCATCCGAACATATACGTCGAAACATATACAATTATCCCAGCATATAACGATAACCAACTACCAAATCCAAATGCCCATAAGGGATTCTCGCCACCCCTAGTCGCTTGCTCCTTCCTCAAGCTACCTGTCCTGTCTAAAATGTTGGTAGGGGAGGGTGAGATTCTAGAGAATCCCCGTAGGAAACAAATGCCAATATGCATGCAAGATAAGTGTTTAATGCATGACATGCTTGAATCACAATAACTCGTGCTCACATAATGACATATCCGCATGCTCAATGTTTCAACAACATACTCATGGTCATAGCATAAATAGAAACAGAGCTTCAATCATTCATATATGTTTCATATAATCAGGAAAAGCAATAACATGCATCAATACAAAAACACAAATATCAATACATGCAGGAAAGGTAAGTTCCCTACACTTATTCTTTCCACGTATGCTCCAGCATCGGCTACTCGCGATCCGAGTGGATATCGAACGATAATCAGGGTGAATACCCAACCCTATAACCAAATCAAGGACATGGGATTATTCTCTTTTCCAAATTCTCATTTTCATAACACTTAAAGTTGGTTACCATTCATGACCTTTAGATGGCTAATCAAAGCCTAAACACATGCCTAAAGGCTTGGGAAAACACTTGACCAAAAACCATCTTCGGAAGTCCAAAATTTCATTTTTGATGGTTGGCCGCGGCCCACCAATCCATTGGCCGTGGCCAACAATAGGCCAGAAGCATTTGGGCCGCGGCCCAGAGTCCTTCTGGCCACGGCCAAGAAAATCAGGTTTCTTGGCTGAACTTCCAAATATCATAAGTAATTCTAGAAATATCTAAATGAGGTGATTCCAAAACCAAATGAAAGGTATTTAAGTCCTCTTTATAGGAAAAATATGGACCATTACTGAAAATCACCACAAAATTTCAGAATTACACAAAACTCCACACTGCCCCAAAACATAGTTCAGTTTCAATTCCAAATTTTGGGCAACCATAACTCGCAGTACACAAAACGAAATGACACAAGATATATGTCCATTTTGAAGCTTGGGATGTGAAATTTAAGACTAGAAAGTTTCAGGATTTTTCAATACCATTTGGTCATTCAAAACTTTCGTACAAACTGACTGCCCAGAATAGAGTTCACATTGACAGCATTTTCCAATTTTCTACCAAAGTGTCCAATGACTCCAAAATCATTAACCAAACTTATTCCCATACAATTTTCCACAAGGAACACAATGGTAACCTCAAAATGACCAAAATCACAACCCATTGACATGCCCTATTTTGCCCAATGCACAAAACCAACACAAAGTGGCCAAACTTCACATTTAAGTTCCAGTGCAATTCTATCGCTTCAAAACACTAAACAAGGCACCATTTCCATAACAATAACATACCATACTCCCCCATGACCCTAAATCACAAAAATTAGGACAAAATTTCCAGAAATTCAAGGCCCAACCAATGGCCACAAAACTTATATGAAAATGAAGCTTTCACTCACCTCAACAACTTTCCCAAAGAAGTTCTTCAGTTCTCCAACTTCTAGATTTCCTTGTGTGCTCAAAACACCACCAATGGAAAATCTAAAACCACAGTATGAAAGCTCTTAACAAGAGGAACAACTTTAAAGAAGGGAGGTTTTCCATTAGAGGTCATCTTCTTACCTTAAATCTCAAACTTTTCTCCTTCTTCTCAAGCTTCCATGGCTGCTTGCACAAGAGAGAGGAAATGAGAGAGAAAAGAGTGTTGAAGAAGGAGAAATGATGGTGTTTCTTGGGCACCCATGCCTCCAGCCGAAAATGAAGAGAGAAAGAGAAAGAAAAATGATTAAACTAATACCATTTGACTTTTCTCCAATGCTCTCTCTCTTCCTCTTGAATTGCCACTTGTCTCAGTGTCATTGGTTCTCATAAAGTAAGTAACCAATTAGTTACTCTAACTCCTCAATTATCCATTTTAAATTCACATCCCATTTTCCTCTTAGTTAGTAATTAATTTTTTCCCTTAATCACTACCTTATGGCTAATAATTTCATTCTTTTAATTTTCCACCACTTATGGCATATTAATTAAAATTGCCACAAACTACATAATTATTCCAATTAATTCACAAATATCCATAATAATCGTCATTAGCCCTTAATTGAAAATTGGGGTGTTACATGTTTCGTAAGAATTAAGCTAGCTGAACAAGGAGAGGGTGAAGAACAATAGGCATCCCTATAAGGGAGGGCAAATAGGATATGCTCAAATTACTAAAAAGTTGGCTACTAAGAGTGGGGACGATAGCAGACCTACCCATCATGAACATTGGTCAATGGAAAGGTAAAATAATGATGGCTCTTGTGACGATCGTCTCGTGAAGGAGGTCATCGATAAAATGATAAGTATTAATATTAGTCATTGTTTCATGGAAGTAATGTCTTTAATTAACTATCAATATTAACATTATTGTTAAATGCACAATAAGACATGTCCTAGGAAGTTATAACCATAAGAGGCTACTTTTCTGCGGATGAGGGCATATTGACGAAGACATTGGGGCTTGAACATCCTGGTCTTCTTAGGGGTACCAGCTTTGGGTTGACCAAAACAAAATATTATGGTCATTAGCAACCTCGAATAAATAACCGGAATGAAAAGTATGAAAAGCTCTTGAAACAGTGTGATGCAATGAAGGAACAAATATGGTTTCTCACACAAGAGTTGATGAAGGCATGTACTACGAAGTATCAATGGGGAAATGGTAGCCTAAGTATTAGGGGCAGCTGAACATTTCTGCCCATGATCTGCCTGAGGGTTTGAGAGATATTAAGTATTTTGCCAATAACCCTGGACACCATACAGTTGCAACGGGCCATATATTCAACCTTACGGAGGATAACATGCTTCATGACGAGCCTATCCCTCTTGAACATCTAAAGGTACAAATCAACACCAACATCGTGTTGAAAATTGTGCCCTAAGGGCCAATCGTTGTACTTTGAACATTATTATTTAATGAATTTCTCCATTTTGTTATCATATTATTTGCATGTTAACTGTGATAATTGTATCCTTAGATAAATCATAAAGATTGTCCTAAATGTCCCTGGTCGGTCATCTATGCGGGAGCATAGATGAAGTGAGACTAGTATGGCTTTGATGAGGTATAGAGATACGAATCAAAGTCTTAGGCACTTGTAAGAGTGCACGGTACTGGACCGACCCGCTATGAGAAAGCTACATGGATCAAGTCATAAGTTTCTCTCATGTATAATAGCGTCATAATGCCCTTCGACCTAAGATCATCATGGATTCCTACATCCGAATCTCTAAGCTTTGACCTAGTCAAAAGTCATCTTTGACCGGATAACGATAAAGGCTATAGTTGAGCTTGGTGGTTTTCATGCAAAGGAATGTGGTTGATCAAGATGGAATTTGCCCCTCACATTAGTAGAGAGATATTGTTGGGCCCCTCGATGAGTGAGTCTGAGAAATGTATGACCATACTATAGTGGAAAGGAGTTTCTACTTCTATTGTTAGACTACTCAGGAATCGGGAAAGTAGTGGTCATGAATAGGAGGATGATATTATCCATGCCTCATCCTTGATCAAAATATCGTGTGATAAAAGGGACATGACATGGTTGTATGACAGGTTGCATCGTGTTAATGATCCTCATATGAATTGAGTAGTCGTAATATCTTGCTAGAGGCCGCTTGCGACTTGTGGGTTAGTACAATTATTGACCCATTACCAACTTCGTATGGGCCTACAGGGTCACACACAAGAATAACCCAACACGAGCTATAATGTCTAAGTTCATTGAATCTAAAATGTGTCTAAGATTCAATGAATACAATGTTTAATCTAGGGTGGATGAATTTTATATTTACTATATATATGTATATGATATAAAATTTGTGAAAAGATAATATATTATATATATACATATATGTATGTATTTTCAAAATACATACATACATACATATGTGTGTGTGTGTGTGTGTGTTTATTATATGATAATATTATTATATTGTGTTAGTTTTAAATTTAGATTTATCATATAAATTAAATTTAATAACTAACATGATAGAGATATAATATCTCAGATTTAATTTATAAAGATAAATTAAATCTAGTTCCATAGGCTCTTTATTCATGTTAAATAAATAGGTTAATTAAAACTGTTAGACATATTTAATTAAATTGAATTTATTTAATTAGCTCATCAAAACAATTAAGTATTAATTGATTTCAAAATGAATTAAGATTAATTTTGAAAATCTAAGATAGCCCTATCAGCTATAAAAAATGAATGGGCAGCATAATTAGAGCATGAATAAGAAACTGAGGAGCCACAAGGAAACCCTAGGGAGACAGGAGACATTGGAGGCGCTAGCACACAGTCCGTGTTGGGGTCGTATTTGTGTGGATACTGGTAGAGGGAACTGATCAGAGGTGTTGATTCCTAGAGATTGAAAATCCTAAATTCGAAAAGGTATGATTCTTCCTAACTCGGTTTAAATGTTGTTGATAGATCCATAATTGGAATTGGTAAAATTTTAAATTCTTCTGTTGTGCCAGCAATCCCAACACATCGACCCCCGCTATCCGCTCCTTATGCCCACCAAAGACACATATATAGTGGGAGGGGCTAGGGCAGCTTCGTTGTGTGGCCTCGCCGTCTACTTAAAGTATTAAAGCCCCCCTGTAACACCCCAAATTTTATTCACCAAAAATATATTGTAATTATTTGAATAATTCAATTAATGGTGAATATTCATGAATTTGGATCTTGTGAATTTTGGAAATGGCCAAATTAATTCAAAAATTGAATTAAATTACAAAGGGGATAGCAAAATCATAATTTTGCCAATTTAGCCCAAGATTAATTATTTTCCAATTAATTTGAGTTAACTCCAATTAATCAAGGAAAATACAAGAAAATGCATAATGTGATTATTCTTGGTGGAATAAATCAAGAATTGAGAAATTAAGGGGGGATTATACATAAAATCAATTGTGTGAATCATGGAATTGTGCAAAACAATTTTCTCTCCTCTTCCTCTCTAATTTTCGTCCAACATGAAGGAAATAAGGGAAAAAAATTAATTGATGCATGATCACATGTCATAAATAAAGGGAAATCATGACCAAGATTGAGTACACACAAAATGGAGTGGTGATGGAGTGCATGAGGATAGAAGCTTGAGTGAAGAAATAAGCAACATGATTACATGGTGGAGTGCACATTTGGACTTAGTTGGAGGAATGATGAGTGATTGGAAGAGGACACACATGATGACATGTAAGAAGCTAACTTATCTTGTAAGAGAGGATGAGAGGGACGGATTTTTGAGGAAGAAAAGGAAGAAATTGATTCAAATTGAGGGCAAGTCAATGGAGTAATTGTGAAGGGAAGGGAATGGTGACAAGTGTCACAGCTTGGGCCCTTGATGGAATCAATGGTTAGGAAGGAGGAAGACCAATTTATTAAACACAAACTCCTTCCTCTTTCATGTACACTTCACGCACAAGTCATATGAAAAAGGAAGAGAGAGTGATTTTGTGAAGTTTGAGATTAGAGAGAAGGAAGAAGAAGAGGTCAAGGTAAGAAGGTTCCTTTGGTTTTTCTTTATTATGGCATTTCCTTAGATTCTTCTCTAAACTCTTGTTTCTCATGAATCTATGGTGGTGAAGAGACACTTTGAGATCAAGAAGAGAGGGAGGAGGAGCCTAGATTAAGAGGAAACTAAGAAGCCAAAGAGGGTAACTTCATGATCTTACCTTCTTGAGTTGTTGTTGATAATTATTGTTTGGTTTTTATGATTTTTGAGTTGAGTTGTAAAATTAGAAAATCCATAACCCTAAGGGGTTATGCTGCCCAAAATCCTTTAAATCATGATTATGAAGTGTTTAAATGGGTTAATCAAGGATTAGAAATGGAAAAGTACAAGTTTTGGGAGCTAAAACACAAAACTCCATTTTTTCCAATTTTTGACCAATATTTCGGTCAGACCAGAACTGGTACAAGGAGTTGGATTTTCATGAAATAAATGGTTCCATTGGACTCAGTGGGCAAAAATAGGTGGGGTTACAGTTGGGCACTTTTTCGGTAGAGGCCGAAAAAGCATAATTACGAAAACGCCACTGAAATCACTAAATAGGGGCTGTCAATGGTATTTTCGTAATTTGACCGTAAATTTGGCGATTTTGAGGCCGGAAATGGATTCCTTGGGCGAAAATAAGTCAGAATAGCCTTAGTCAAAATTTTGGAAAAACGTGCCATCGGGCCGGGTACGGCGGGGCCGGATCGGGTTCCCGGGGGTATTTTTGTAAATTTTCACCATAGACTAATATAACCACAATAAACACCATGGAATAGTCTAAAATGATACTTTGATAGGTTATGACCTATTTCTGGTACATTTAATATTTTAGGACCGAGTCGGACGCCGGGACAGTACGCTTTTCGAGACACTATTAAATAGGGGATATCAAAGCTTTGAGGTAGGGACATTATCTTTCATACACTATGCCATAAGTTATGTGATTGTGTGGATGCCAATGTTTTGTAAATGCACTTTATTAATAACATGATTTGCCTAGAGAGAGGCTGTTAGTGCCAGAGGTGCACTTACACTGGGAGTTGGCAGAAGTTCAACCGGTGTAGATTGTGGGGCTGGGCCCTACTCATGTATACATGATGATGATGATGATGTTTTTATATTGTTCATTAATTTGTGCATACCTTGGCGCATGTCATATTTACTTTTCGCATTTTCTGTGAACGATATTATGTCTCTACGGAGATTCTTCGGAATCTCACCCTATTTTTAAATAACACCTCAGCGAGTACCAGTGGGAAAAAGGGCAAAGACGTTGACGCTGAAAAGTGAGTGGCACGTGTCCCGAGGCGAGGATTTGAACGCGGTTATGCTTTAGTCTATGCCTTAATATTTTGGATAATTTGTAAATATTAAAACTTCCGCTGTATTTTTGTTTCCGTCGACGAACAATACCGGGATTGTAAACGAACGACGTTGGGATTGTAAACGAATATTTTTATCAGTATAATTGTACTTTTCTATATGCCCATTGAATTTTGTCTTTATTACTCTTCAATTATCAAAATGGAAACGGGTGTTGACACCCCCACTCAAAAGAAGTTGGCCACTCACAAGAAGCTACCAACAATAAGTCCAAGCCCCCCAATCATCTCAGCACCCTAATTAGTCCAACCCTTCCACTTCCAAGACCCCTACTTAGTCTAAGAATAGTAAGCATCCCACCCCCAATGGTCAATCCGAGAAGAAGTCTTCCACATAGAATAATATTGTTGGTCAATCTACCCGAAAGTCCCTCTGGGAGTTTGCTGACAAGTGCTTTGCTTCAGACTCATGTCCAATGATCACATTTGAGAGAAGCTATAACTGAAGAGTTTGTTTATGAGATCTTGAACAAAGGCATGGCAAGTTCAATGTCTGTCAACTTCTTTATGAGGTATTTCTTCAATTGTGATTAAATAATTGGCTGCTTAAAACTTGAATTACATTTTGATATGTTAGTTTCAACATTTTCAGGCACCTGTACCACAATTACCTCGTCCTCTGCACCTCTAAGATAAGATCAAGTTCATGGGCCTTGACCAAATCAATCACCAGGGTGACGACATGAAGGAAGATGTCAAGCAATGGCGTGTGAGGTTTCTAGGGGATGAATTCTTTAAGAGGGCGCTAGATAGGAGTGACACTTATGTCTTGGTCCCTTACATTTATGGGTAGGAACATCATTAACTCTACTTGAATTAGTTTATATTTATTTTGCAATTATCCTGATGGTGTGATCTATTATTGTACTTAGGAACCATTGGATGCTCATAGTCATAAATCCAATGTGCAAAAGGATTTGGTACTATGACTCCATGAGCGGGGTTCCAGACACGAAACCATACATGCAAGATACTTTCAACCAATAAGTTATTCATTGATAATCTTTTATAATTTAGTTCATCTCATATGTTTCTATATAGATAATTTTATATTGTATCTTCTCAGAGCGGTCTACACTTACCGCTCTCAAAATGGTCTCTCGAGTGCACCAAGAACAAGCTCACTGATGGCACCTACAGATGCGCCTTCCAATGGCTTTGTTCGAAGGTATATATATTATTCACCAATGACTATAATATTATTAAATTGATGAAGCACACAATATAGTGTGTGTATATATAGATTGATTGATAAATTTTTCTTCTCATTTCTTTATAGTGCCCAAAGCAACCCGATAACATCAACGATTCTGGGTACTACGTGATGCATTACATGAAGGACATTATCACCCATAGTCCTAAAAATATTGATACAACTAAGGTATATTATATACTCAATTTGTTCATATAGACATTCGGTCAGCCATATATTACAATATCTAACATCTATCTTGTTTCATTTTGCTCACAGTGTTTTGATGCCTCCTGCACAATGTTTACCAACTCACAAATGGAAGAAGTTGCTAAAGAGTTGGCGACATTTGTGCAACATCTATAGGAGAGTAAATACACATAGAATGATTGTAAATTTATAGATACTGATGATTTGTGTGTTTGAAAGTTTTGGTTTTAATAGTGTATATATGTACATAAATGACTTTAAATCTATTCTGATTTGTTGTATTGTTCTGTATATGAATCAATGTAAATATATATCGTGATTCATTCTGTACAAATGTATATGCAAAGGGGGCTATCGAAAGCAAAACCCCGTTGCCCCGCCCCCATTTTTTTAAAAACAGTTTAGCTCGATAAATCACGATTGTTATCTAACAACCGTTATTTATGTCCACTATATATAACAGTTGTTAAATCAGAACCGTAATGTTTGACATCATATTTATGTCAACTATATATAATGATTGTTAAAGTGGAACCATTATGTATGATGCAAGCATTACTATATATTATGACAATTGTTAATGTATGTTTGTTAATTATTTTCACAGCAAAGGCATTTCAGGGCCTCATCAAACCTCAATACATAATGGGTGTTATATTAAAACCGTTATAATAAGTGCGGAATAAATAATGGTTCAAAACCATAGTTTATTTGCGCCGAGCTTTTATAGCGCCTACATATATGACAGTTCAAAACCGTGAAGTATGATAGTTAATAATAGTCATATATTGCAATTTCTGTAGTAGCATAAGGAACCTGACATAAGTTTTACCCTTAACTATCCAATGTTTTTTTAATTATTTCTATAGAATTTTTTTTTTAAATTTTTTTGTGATGCCGGAAACCCATTCAACTTTCTAGAAATCGTGTTAGTTACTAGGCTAATTTCAGTTTTCAACTATAAATCAAGGCTCAGTTTTAGTCTCACTCCCCTCAACTATGAAAAATGGTTTTCTAGTTCAAGCCTGTCAACACCCGTTTCCATTTCAATAATCAAAGATTAATAAAGACGGAATTCAATGGGCATACAGAAAAGTACAATTATACTGATAAAAATATTTGTTTACAATCCCAACGTCGTTCGTCAACGAAAAACAGAAAATACAGTGAAAACTTAATATTTACAAATTATCCAAAATATCACAAAATAGACTAATTATGCCCACGTTCTTGACCTCACCTCGAGACACGCGCTGCTTACTTTCCGACGTCAATGTCTTTGCCTTTTGGCCCACTGGTACCCGCTGAGGTATTTGTTTAAAAATAGGGTGAGATTCCGAAGAATCCTGGTAGAGACATAATATTGTTCATAGAAAATGCGAAAAGTAAATATGTCATTCGCCAAGGTATGCAAAAATTAATGAACAATATAAACACATCATCGTCATGTATACATGAGTAGGGCCCAGCCCCACAATCTACACCGGTTGGTCTTCTGCCAACTCCCAGTGTAAGTGCACCTCTGGCACTAACAGCCTCTCTCTAGGCAAATCATGTTATTAATAAAGTGCATTTACAAAACAATGGCATCCACACAATCACATAACTTATGGTATAGTGTATGAAGGATAATGTCCCTACCTCAAAGCTTTATAATCCTCTTTTAAATGTGCTTCGAAGAACGTGTCGTATCCGGCCTCCAAATCGGTCCTAAAATATTAAATGTACCAGAAATAGGTCATAACCTATCCAAGTATCATTTTAGACTCTTCCATAGTGTTTATTATGGTTATATTAGTCTATGGTGAAAATTTACAAAAATGCCCCCAGGAACCCGGCCCGGCCCCTCCGTACCCTGCCCGATGGCACGTTTTCCCAAAATTTTGACCAAAGCTATTTTGACTTGTTTTCGCCCAAGGAATCCATTTCCAGGCTCAAAATTACAAAATTCACTGTCAAATTACGAAAATACCCTTGACAGCCCCTATTTAGGGATTTTAGTGGCGTTTTCGTAAATATGCTTTTTCGGCCTCTACCGAAAAAGTGCCCAAATGTAACCCCACCTATTTTTGCCCACTTATTCCAATGGAACAATTTATTTCATGAAAATCCAACTCCTTATACCAGTTCTGGTTCTGGCCGAAATATTAAGGAAAAATGGAAAAAATGGGGTTTTGTGTTTTAGCCCCCAAAACTTGTACTTTTCCATTTCTAATCCTTGATTAACTTATTTAAACACTTCTTAATCATGATTTAAAGAAATTTGGGCAGCATAACCCCTTAGGATTAGCACTTTCCAAATTTACAAACTCAACAAAATAACCAAATCCAACCATAATCATCAACAATAACCACATACTAGCATAATTTTAGGATTTGTGAAGTTACCTTCTTGAGTTCTTTTCCTTTCTCTAGAGGTCCTCCTCTCTCTTTCTCTTTGAGCTCAAGATTTGCTTGCTAAACATAGTGTTTCATGGAGAAGAAGAGATTAGAGAGGAGATTATACAAATTGGAAGCCTTAAAACTTGGATCCACAAGGTCTTACCTTAAGATTTCTCCTCCTTCTCTCTAGATTTTACCAAGCTCTCCCTCTCTCTCTATCTTTGTTGTTTGGATGTGAGAATGAGCAAGAAAGATGAAGCATGGGCTTCATAAAATATCTCACCTCTTCTCTTCATATTTCATCTTAACCCTTGATCTCATCAATGGTTGAGATTGCAACACCTTTCCTTGCACCATACCTCCCTTCATGATGACTTGCTTTAGGCCATACTCCCTCCACTTTATGCCATCCCTTGTAAGCATTTATGTACTTGGCCTTATCCACTTTCAACTTGTGCTTATCTACTCCAAACTTGTGTCATAAGTCTCATTGTAATTGAACCAATTCCCTTCAATTAACAATTGGGTTTTCTACAATTATCTCATTCCTTTGGTCAACATAATATATTTTATTGCAATTTAAACATGTGCTACAACTTTAGCCATTATAATTTAATCTCTTGGCTTTAGATGATGCCACTTGGCATATTTATCTTCCAAGTAAATATTTCCCTTCTCCTAAATATCCACCAATAAAAGAGCTTTTACTTTATTCCACAAATCTCAATTTATTCCACTAAGAATATTCAATTTATACATTTTCCTTTATTTTCCTTGATTAATTGAAATTAACTCCAATTAATTGGAAAATAATTAATCTTGGGCTAAATTGGCAAAATTATAATTTTGCTATCACCTTTGTAATCTAATTCAATTCTTGAATTCATTTACCCATTTTCTTATGAATATGAATATTTCAAATTCATAAGATCCAAAGTTCATAAATATTCACCATTTTATTGAATTATTCAAATTATTAGAATATATTTTTGGTGAATATAAAATTTGGGGTGTTACAAAGCCAAGTTGCTAGCATAGCTGATTGACGGTCTTACCAATTGGATTGTCTAAGGCTTACCTACTCTTTAATCATAGAATACAATATCTTGTCCATAGATAATATTATTTTGTAAGTACATACATGTTCTCTCAATTTTTAATTTGGCACCTGTACATTTTTTAACTATATGTTTAACTTTGCTCAACTATTAGCATAATTAGCTTATGTATAAAGGTTAACAGTGCTACAAAGCAGGGTTATATGGTTAACTAAGAGAGAAATCCATGTAGGCACCAAATTAAATATTAAGAAAAAGTATATGGATTTGTAAAGTGATTTTTTTTGTAAAAAAGAATCTAAATAGAGGCTACGGCCACAGTGAGAGCCCCTAGTTTTGGTATTTCAGTGGGGCGTGGGGGCCCTGCTTTGAGAATGTTGCATCCTGATCACAACGAGAAGACACCGATGATGAGAGTCACGAGCAACTATGTTGACGACTTGTCCCACACGAGGCACTGTTGTTTAAGTTATATCAAGGTAATTAAACCCGGACCGGTCAGTGAATCGGTTGGGGTACTAGGTCAAGGGTCAGTGGGTTAGACCGGAGCTAAATTGGGACCAAACCGGTGAAAAATAGAATATTTTAGACTTATAGTATGAAATTCTAAAGGAAATTTTTTAAAAAAAAATAAAAAAGTTGACCCGGACCGGGTCACCGAACCGGACCGGTTTAGTGCCCGGGTCACCGGTTTCCGGGCCAGTCCGGGTTAGAGAACATGGAGTTATATTCATGTTTTACAACAAATATATAAATATAATTATGTTGCTGCATGAATTTTATGTGATATTTTCATATGCATCATTTTTTTTTTCATTTTTGTTCTAGATAATAGATAGGTCAAATTCCTTATATCTATTATGTTTAGTTCTCCAATCACATATTATTATATATCATATTTTAAAAATACTTTCATTAAATTATAAACCCACGTAAAAAAATAGGACATGTGACTGTATAATTGTAGAACTTGACCTAATAGGTATAAGAAACTTGATATAAGTTTTTTTCCTTTCCTTAAATATGCTATACATTTTTGCCCTTCATAAAAAAAATGAAAATCGTTATTTAAGTCATTTAATCTATATTAAAATTATTTTATAAAATTGAGTAACGGCCCAGATCCTTAGAGTGGTGAGTGACTAACAGCAGAAGATGCAATCACAACTTTTTATTTTAAAATTGAACATGTTTATCAAGATTATTATCTTGTAATAATTAAACATTTGAAAAAATATATAAATATTCGAAGCCACTGAAAAATTATGTTCACTTTTTTTTTAATTTAATAATATATCATTAGAATTTTTCTAGTTAGATTATGAGGGTTTGAAACTCTGACACTACAAAAAAAAAATATCAAATTAGTGACGAAATTTAATTCCATCACTAATCAGTTTGACCACATAAATTAGCGATAGAATTTGTTCCGTCGGTAAAAAGACCGTTACTAATTAGCGATGGAATTTCTGTCTTTAATACGTTGCAAAATATTTTTTTTATATAATTGAAGCATTGACCTCTCATGCGTGTGTCAGTGCCTTTGCTTGCTAGTTGAGCTAAGAAGAACTTGTGTAATTTAAATGCAAAATCATATATACATATATATATATATATATATATATTTTTCTTTGAGAACAAAATTAGAAATACAAAATTTAATCTATTATTAAATATTTGAATTTAGTTTTCTTATTTTATTTTATGTAAATATTCTACCTAAATTTTTATTATTAATATCTTTTTTATTCATTTTATGATATATTTTATCTTTTGTTTGCATTTATAAAATTTGTATTTTTATTTGTATATAATATATTATTAAAAATTCAAATATATTATATTATAATTTCAATTTCAAAAATAAATATGAATTAATAAATTTATTTATTTATTTTAATATTTATATTATAAATTTATAATAATTTAAAATTTAAATTATTTAACAAATTTATAATTATAAAAAAAATATAATTATTGAAAAAGTTAATTATTTGTGACAGAAATTAGAGACGGATTAGAGATGAAAATTAGTGAACGAATTTTTCGGTCACTAATTTCCGTTGCTAAATTTTAATGATGGAATTAGAGACGGAATTTAGCGACGGAATGCGATTCCGTCTCTAATCCATCGCTAATTTAGTGACGAAAAAATTCCGTCACTAATTTCCGTCGTTAATTTTTAATGACGGAATTAGAGATGGATCAGTGACAAAATTTAGTGACGGAAAAATTCCGTCGTTAATTTTAATGACGGAATTTATGAGGGATTAGTGACGGAACGAAATTTCGTCGCTAATTTTCATTTGTTTTTTTTTTTGTAGTGTGAATCCAAAACTGTATGATATAGTTTTAAAAATTTAATAAAAACTGAGGTCTTAAAAAATGTTCAAGTCTTAACATTTTTTAATGTTTAGGTCTTCACAAGGATTTTTTGATAATACCTTTTCCAAAACAAAATTGACACTTGTCTTATATCTGTCAATTTGAGATTGCAAATGAAGTTGTGCATGTAATGCATTACATGAGACAGAATGATTGAGGTTTTGGGGTCCCACCTAGGACTATATAGAACAGCCCGTGAATCTGTATATTCATAGCAGAGTGAATGGTACTCTTCCAAGAATTATTAGCCATCTGCAAGGTGGTATGGGAAGAATTTTTTTTTTTAATTTGAATAAGCATATAATCCTTTTAAAATTTAAAATGTAAAGGCTTTCAGTTCTTCTAATAAATGTATTTGATGTGACTCAAACTTATATTTTTTTTTTCTTAAAGTGGTGACACATATCACCTCAATTAATAATTTGTTAGTGGCACGTGAAAAACTTTATTTACTACTTTTAAACCTTTGTTTTTGCTTTTTAGGGTTAATCCGCTTACCATCGTAACTAACAATTTGTTATTGATATGAGAAAAATCAGGGTTATTAAACCCGGACCGGACCGGCCGATCCGGCCCGAGAACCGGTGAACCGGCCTGTAAACCGGTCTAGTTCCCGGTCCTGTCCGGGTTGGTATTTAAAAAAAAAATTAATTTTTCCTTTAGAATTTCATACTATAAGTCTAAAATTTTCAATTTCTCACCGGTTTGGTCCCGGTCTAGCTCCGGTTTGGTCCCGGTCTGACCCACTGACCCTTAACCCAGTACCCCGACCGGTTCAATGCCCGATCCGAGTTTTAATACCTTGAGAAAAACTTTATTTACTATTTTCAATATTTTGAAAGCCATACAATCAGGAGAAAATTACTTAAAAGATTCACAAGTTGTATTCCTAAAAATATATTACATCTATGTCCGTAAACAAATTTGAGATTTTTTAGGCAATACATTTTGCAATGAGATATTTTTCAGCAATTTTTCCATACAACCTAATAATAAAATAAATATTAAATATGATTTTTTTTAAAAAAAAAATGAAATCCTTTAAATTTTGCTCAATCATTAATTTAGTTTTGATTTCTATAAGTTTTTATTCATAATAACTTAGTCTTATAATTATAGTTTCATGATTAACAACTCAACTCTTATAATTATTCAATTTAATAAATTACAAAAATTGAGTTATAATGAGTTAGATTTTTAAAATTAAATAAATAAATAAGAAAATGTTTGAAAAGTAAGAATTATATTTTCTGAACCTTTTACTTGTGGATTTGTAAAAGAAAGTATGGGTGTGGTAAAATATGGCGGTGTGGTAAAATATGGGTATTTTTAGGAAATAAGGACAATTTTTCCTATATAATTTGGCATCTCTTTAGTATAAGGTTGTAAGTTAAAATATGTCACTTTTGATGGGTAAGCTTGGGCTTATAAAAAGGTACAGGCTTTACTTGGGTAAATCAAGTGATCGTTTATAAAACAGAATTGGTCTCTCTCCATTGTCATTTCTATCCTTTTACCCTCTTCTTCCCTTTTTAATCATTAGATCAAAATTTTAATCATCCAAATTTAACATGTTATAAAAATATTATTATAATTTTACTTAAAAAATACATAAATAAATTTTAAATTCTAATATTTGATCTAAACAGTTGACAATTGTAGTGAAAAATTGGGAAGAAATTCTACTTATACTCATGAAATAGAGATCTTTAGATCAAATTTTAGCAAATAATATTTTTTATATGTTTTTTTAAGTAAAACTATAATAATATTTTTATAAGATGTTAAATGTAGATCATTGAAATTTTGATCCAATGGTTAAGATGGGAAGAGGAGGGTAAAGAAGGGCAAAATTATGGGAATGACAATGGAGACAAGCCAATTCCATATAAAATCGATGAAAGAAACCAAATAATGAAAATTTGTGGAGAAAAATATAATTCAAAATCGAAAATGAGGGTAATCAAATTGTAAGAAAATATTAAAAAAGTGTATATGTGGAATAAAAAATGAAAGATAATCTTTATTTTAATTTTAGTCAATATCTATAGTTAACTTCAATTCGAACCATTGTTCATTAGTTATTTTGCACACTTTGACTTTTTTGGACAAAACACACTTTGACTTTGATCTCTTATGTTTATGTAAAAGTCTAAATTGTTAAAATTACATGTTCTGCATGGCAACTTTTATCTCCTTTATTGCAAAAGCCTCCAAGTCATCCCTCAACTATATAACCCCACATTAATATATATATATATATATATATATATATATATATATATATTTTAATATCATGTGGGCCGATGGCCCACGTATCACATATTAAACTGATAAGAACAGATACGACACTTGATCTTAGCCAAAAGGCCGAGAAACGTATGCCACATTAATATATATAAATATCTACTTAGATAGTTCCTGGGGATGAAATCACATGTGGATCTAAATGATATTGGATTTTTTTTTTTTTAAGCCTGTGAGGAACTCAATCTTCTAAACCTGCTTAAGTTTTCAAAACATATGTGCTAATTTGCAACGTCGAGTTCCAAAGAGGACAAAAACATTCAGAAATTAGAGAGATCACAGAGTGCCATATTTGTGGTGGTGGGTTGTGTCAAAAGTGGAGTCATGCAAAGTCCCACATCGGCCAGATTAATATAGTTGGTACATCAGAAGGCATATAAAAAGGGAAGCAAGACAACGTCAAATAGCACGCAGCCACGCAATGAGCACAAAGCGAACTATTCTTTCGCCTTTTACTAAAGAATACCGTGTGCTCGTCGCGAAAAATGGCATACGCCTATTTTTGGAAGGGTCCCACTTCCTGGTGGTATCCTACATTTCAGTCAAAAGTTTATTATTGGTGGTTAATTATCTCTGTTGCTGAATGGGTGAGCTGCCCTGCATAATGCCTTCTTAACGGGTTAGTGACCAGTATTGTATTGATTGCTTAGTGCGAATCAGAAAAGATTTAACGATTCTCGCCGCGCCAAAATTTCAGCGACAATGAACTCATCTGATTTTAGGGTAGAGGGGAGGAAATATTCTATATATTTTGATGAGTTTAATTTGAAACAAATTGATTTTAGTTGAGTAGAGGGGAGAAAGTGTTTTAAATATATCAATGAGCTTAATTTTGAAAAAAATTGATAAATATAGTTATAAATTTTAATAGAGTGAAGATGTAAGAAAAAAAGAATGAAAAAATCAATTAAAATACTACTTTAAACATAATGGTTTGGTTCTCTGAACGGTCTCAGAACTATCCTACTCAATTTTTACACTGCTACTGAGTGGACAAGTTATGATGAGTTGTCAAACAGTTCTTAACCAGTTCAGCTTTCTATTTGTTTGCTGCTATATTGTATTTGGCTAATCCTTTTGCCAGTTTGCTCGGATGTTGGGGTTGCCTCTCATAGTTTTGCTAACTTAATTAGTTGCTGGTCGCGCGCATCCTCTATCTAGTACTGTATTAGTAGCTGATATTGTGTCTTTCTCTTCTAGATTCTCTAGGGTGTATTTTTGTTCAAATTTATAAGTTGTATGGTATTATCCAAAAAAAAAAAAAAAAAAAAATTGGAGAAGCATGAACACCTTCACTGTTCAGAAGTAACATGCAAATCCCTTGACAGAGATGAAGAACGTCCTCCACTATATCTGGCACACTTGTACCTTTCTTAACAGCTTCCACAAGAATTCAGCAATAAGATTACGGTTATTGCTATTTGTAAACCTTTCTTCATCGATCTCCAAACATTCTTCCTTAAAGCTAGAAACAACAGAACATTTGGAGCTCTATATATATATATATATTCCAAGAACTTGTCCACAATATAATGATCGCACGTAACCCTATTACTCCATTTTCCCTACATCAGAATTATTTTGATTAAGCTGGTATAAGAGATCACGGGAGCAACATATATAATACAGGCTTGTTTTCTTAGGAAATCCAAAACCTGCCATTGAGAATATGTGTCTCCTGCTTAATTAGCTTCAAACAATAATCACTTTTCCAACCTTGAACCGTTTGCCTACGCTTTATCTCCAACAGAAGCCAAGAGCTCTGATATAGAGCCGCCGCATAAAACTGGCAGTCCCAAACGTATAACTCCCAAAAGGAGCAAAAGTATCTATTCCCAGAAAAACTGACTTAATTAAATCAGGTAATCATGTAAAGATTGTGAAGTCTTTGCAGAGAAGACAACTGCATATTTGACAAAGGTACCCTTTCATTTTCCCCCTCTATTCTTCATAAGTTGTGTGAATGATTTGCAATATATTGTTGTTCAAAAGCTAATTATTCTTTTAGTTTAATATCCATGGATATTGAACTCATGTTATACATCCATGTATTTTGAATATGTGGTATATATCTATGGATATTGAATTGCGAATACAGAAATGATAGAATTATTTTTGATTGAACCAAATATGGGTATCTGAAACTGAAATACATATCAAGAATTATGGTGTAGACTAATTTAATCAACATTGGATTTTTGGTCCATGAGAAATGTTATAGTGAACTGAAATATATAGCATAGATTAGCGATACGACCATCAAGATTTAGCTTTAAATGATTTTTTTTTTCCCGAAGCCTGTGAGGAACTCAGAATCTCTTAAACCTGTTTAAATTATTCAGTATAAGCTCATTTGTGACGTGAAGTTTCCAAAGAGGACAATAATATTCAGAAATTAGAGAGAGCAAAAGTGCAGTTTCGTGGTGGTGGGCTGTATATGAGAGTGGGCAAGATAAATATAGGAGCCACTCAAAGCCCCACGTTGTGAAGTTGACGATAATGGCTAGAGCTGGAAACACAATAAAATGGAAGTCTTTTAAATGTGTGTTCGGATTAGATTTTAGAGAATAATTTTTACGATTTACTAGGTTAGTATGTGAAAAGAGTTTTGTCTCAATTTAGGGAAAAATGTTTCTGAAACCATGGTTTCAGAGTTTCCCAATTTAAAAGTATGCAGCCATGCAGTGAGTACAGAGCGAACTTTTCTTTCGCCTTTTACTAAAGAATACCGTGTGCTCGCTGCTTTAAGTGGCATACCCTGTTTTTGGGAGGGTTCCACTTCTGGGTGGGGGTCCTGCATTTCAGTCTTCAAGCTTTTAAGTGGTTGTCATGTTGGGCTTTTTGGCCTCTTTTGATATCTGAAAAAAAAAACAAAAATCTGTATCCTCAGAGGAGGGCCCTCTCCCAATGCAATGCTTCAATGAAGGATGATTTTGTATGCAGGATAGGGGTCTATCTTAATTAGATGGGCATATTTTCTATTATGAAAATGTACATTTTAGTTAAAATATTAACGCCATTAGAACATATTCTAAAATAAATACAAAATTATATTAGAATATTTTATACTGGTGTTGTTTTTATGATTGTGGGTTTGAAATTTAGCGGGCGTTACACTCTAATATTGTTTTTATCACTGTGGGTTGTTGGTCATTACTTAAGCCTCTTTCTATGTGATAAATTGTTGTGTTATGGATGCCTTATGGGCAGGGTCCTGGGTTTTAGGCCTATTGTTTTTGGGCCTTATTTTTCTTTTCCTTTGCTGGATTTGTTATATGCACCCAATATATATGTTGCATGAAAAATACTATGATATCAAAAAGTAAATAAGTAAATGTTGAAAAATTAGACAAATGATTAATTTATTTGATAAAAAATAATAATATCCAAATTCCAAAACAATCTGGCCATAATTCCACTTGGTGGAAGTTATCATTCTTTTTTTTTGTTTTGACCAACATTTCCACTTAGAAGTTTATATCCAAATACCAAATAGATAGGCAAATAATATATTACATATGGTAGAACCTAAATCTTACATTTATGACCTGAGGAGTAATTTGGAAGCTGGCCATCAATATAATATGTAAGCTCTATCCAGTAAAGGGTTCGTGACTACCTCTCCTAATAGGGGTATCTCTTCTAGGAATCGGAGTTGGAATTCAGAGAAATCTAGCAGGGCTTTACACTGTTAAATGAATTATACTTTGCTTTATGTCTTATGCACATAAATTAGTTTTTTTAACCTGCACTAGATAATAATAATAACTTTTTGTCTTGTACACTTATATGTTACTCTTTTCGGTCCTATTTATAAGAGCTCACTAACCGAATTACGTGGTTTAAAAAATCAGTTAAAGTTGGTTAAAATAATAAGTATGTCAAAAACAAAATTTGTTTTCCAAGTATGCCTTTATTTATAAGAGGCAAGTAAGAGAGAGAAATAAAGTAAATATGAGTATTAATAGCCTTTTAATTAATGTATTACATATAATTAATATGGGGCAAAAATGGAAAACTAGTTAAATGTTTGGGTAACTCTTGCCGGCCTCTTATAAAAAGAACCAAGACAATTTGAATTTTGGGTTCTTATAAAAAAAGACCGAGGGAATATCTTGGTACTAAATTGATAATTTTTTGTTGGCAAACAAAAACTAAATTGATAATTTTTTGGTAAGAAATAAAAATATATTTAACTTTATATAATAAAATGTTATTAAGAAAATAAATTTTAAAAAATTTTGTAATGAAATATCCCGTTACAAATAAATTAATATCTTTCCATAAATATAGATTTAAATTTTAAAAAATAATAAATAAATAAATAACCAACAAGCTGAGCGGTCTCACCCAATTCAATTAACATCTATATGAAACAATGCCATCATCATCAAATTCAATTTAAATTTTATGGATTTGAGACTAATTCCTTTCCAGATTTGGAGCACAAAAGGGTTTTTATCTCTCCCAATCTATATGTATTATGAGACTCAAATTTGATTATCTTTCTTGGAGGAATGAGGCCACTTGCCACTTTTGTAACTTGTTGGAAAACACATTCTCTTAAATACTCGTAGTATACAAGATTTGAGGAATAAGACATTGACTTACGATTTTTTTTTATACAACAATGACTTATGAATAATATGATCTGTTTACCTTGTTATATATCATTATTATATATTGATAAATTCATAATACGATTCAGTTGGCCCAAAAAAGATTTTTTATTACAATGTAGAAATCTAAAGTAGTGGAAATAACACGTTACTTGTGACAACTCTAATTTTTCTTAATTACAAAAGTCTGTAAGTCATCATTCAAATTTTTGTACTTTGTGGCTTTGATCTCTTGATGTCGAAGTTGTTGAAATGACATGTTATGTGTAACAATAAGCCTTTTGTTTTCTTCATTAATTTTACAAAAGTCTTCAAGTCAACCTTCAAAGTATAGCACCACAATTAACCTATAAACAGCCTAACCGCCAGCACCAATAAATTTGTCAATGACTGCCAAAAAAAAAAAGTTTGTCAATAAAGATAATTAAGTTTGAAAAAAAAGCGTCCATTCATTTTTGCGCATTTTGGTTTTATCTCTTAATTAATGTGTATATAAAAAGTCTAAATTGTTGAAACATGTCCAGAGCGACTTTCTATATATGAGAGTCTACAAGTCTATCTAGACCTACAATAACCTCTATAAATCTTACTATCTCATGAGGATCATATTGATAATCCTTTACCTGTGAGCTTGTATTGAAGATATCATCATATTGATAATCCTACAAGATGACTTTGGCACGATATCAACATGGAGATATGCAGATAATGAAGAATGCTGCAACTGGAAAGGAGTTTATTGCAGTAATGAAACAGGTCACATTCAATTCAGTTCTATTCATCTAAGAGACAAAATAAATATTACTTCACTGAGTAAAATGGATGATATGGAATATTTGGATCTCAGTGGAAATCAGTTCTATTCAATTGAAATCCCAGAGTCCATAGAGTCCTTTGCAAGTTAATATATCTCAATCTCTCTATTTCTGACTTTGTTGGCATTATTCCTTATCAATTGGGAAAGCTTTCAAATTTAGAATATCTTGATCTGAGTTTGAGAGATTGGTTGGATATATCCCTTGGACAATTAAAAACATTTCAAAGTTGCAACATCTCTATCTTAGACAAAATCTTCTTGCTGGGGTGATCCCTTTTCAGCTAGGGAATCTCTCCATGCTGCAAACATTTCAGCTTGGTTATAATAATAATAATCTTATGTTAGATAATGCAAAGTGGCTATCTAAACTTTCTTCACTATCAAGTCTTGACATGAGTTATGGGAGTAATGTTGGCTATTCTCATCTATGGCAGCAAATGATTGGTGAATTGTCAAAACTCAAGAGTTTAAGATTCACTCAAAACACTTCTTGGTGCAATAGTCATCTACTATATTGTTTGGATTTTATGATCACACAATCAAATAAAGGGTATGTCAACCAAAATTTCCATTTTCTCCTTTTTGGAACATTTGGACCTCTCTGATGATCAATTAAAAGGAGAAATAGCTGAAAGCATTGGATTGCTAACACAGTTGAATTACTTGCGCCGTCATGAGAATAATTTTAGAGGTGTAATCACTGAATCTCATTTAAAAAAAATTCTCCAATTTGAAGAGTTTATCATTGTTTGTCAATTCGTTATTAGCCCTACAAATTAGCAATAAATGGATTGCCCCATTTCAGTTGCAAGATTTGGCAGTGGCTTCTTGTATGGTGGGTCCTTATTTTCCTAATTGGCTCAATAATCAACAAAAGTTGAAGAGTTTGGATATTTCTAATTGCGGGCTTTTAGGTTTCATACCAGAATGGTTTTGATCTCTGTTAAAAGATGTTGTTTACATGAATATCTCATACAACAATTTTGTTGGTAAAATTCCAAATTTATTCTTGAAGTTTAACTGCAGGCCACAAACAATTTTGACGTCAAACAACTTTGAAGGTGTAGTTCCATCTTTTTTTTCACAAGCATCAACACTTTCCTTTTCAAAAAATAAATTCTCAAATCTAGTTCGACTTCTATGTTGTCAATTTGATGATGAAGGCTTTGACATTTTAGACATATCAAACAATCAATTAGAGGGGCATCTACCTGATTGTTGGAGCCATATGAAGTCATTAAAGTTTGTTGATTTGAGCAATAATAACTTGCCGGCAGTGATACCGACCTCTATAGGTTTGGAAGCTTAATTGGAGAACTTCCTTCCTCTTTGGCAAATTGTTCCAAGTTATTGCTATTAGATATGTCTAAGAGTAAGTTGTCAGGATCAATACCTTCATGGATTGGAGACAACCTTCGACAATTGCAAATTCTAAGCTTAAGGATGAATAATTTATATGAAAAAATACCATTGTATCTTTGCCACTTAGCACATTTTTGAATCTTAGACCTATCTCATAATAACTTGTTCCGTGAAATTCCAGCATGTCTTCAAAATTTTAATGTTTTGGCACATGATGACGACCATATCAACTTAGTTGATGCAAGTTCTCATTCATATATATATATATATATATATATTCAATAAGACAGGTTTGGGATATACCAATTATGGTTTTGAATTCTAAGTAACATTGATGTGGAAGGGTAAAGATGACTTATTCAAGAGGCCAAAATGACCTCTTAAAAGCATTGATCTATCTAATAATGCCCTCACAAGTGAAATACCTAAAGAAGTTGTATTTTTATTGGGATTGATTTTCTTGAATCTATCCAGAAATAAACAAATATATGGCAGAAATTAAATATAATGAAAAGACACCATAATTATTAACGAGGAAAACCCCTCAATTCAAGGGTCAAAACCACGGATTGTCTAGACCAATGAAAATATAATTCACTATGATTAAAAATCGGGTACAAGAGAGTCTTAACCAAATATACAAATACATGCAACTACTTTACCAAACAACTAAAGCTACAAGCTTACAGTAGAGAACATAGAAATTGAAAATTCTAGAAAAATGTCCCTGACCACCAAAATGGTTTCTTTCAGACGGGGCTTCCAAACGACGATACCACCATTGAAAATGATGAACCAAATGCGCCAAACCAGATGACCCAATTTTAGTCCGATCCAATGGTTAACAAGTGTGCAAACATATATTTATCGAGATTGCCTTGTGAACATGCATTTTTTGTTTTCTCTCTTCTTTTCTCTCACATGGTTGTATAATTAGTCATCTCCGACCACTCCAATCTACTTAGGCCTCATTGGGGCTCTCTAGCCCCTTCCATCCCCAGTCTTTCTAGCCTCGGACAAAATCCTAATAAGCTCCCTCTCTACTTAAACAAGTGAGACACAATAGGCCTCAATTTAGGAAACTATGAGAGCATATTCTTTCTCACAAAGAACAATCATAAGACTTTCTTTTTTTTTTCTCACTCTTTTCTTTCTTTCCTATTTTTCTTTCCTTTTTCATTTCATAAAAATAGGAAATACATCAAATTGAACAATTCAAACAAGGGTTTTTCTCCCCATAGGAAGGGAGCCCAAAACCCAACATCCTACCAATTCCCGACATTCACATGACAAGCTTTAAACTTTCCACAAATGCCAATTTGCATCCATTCAATCAAAAACCCATTTGAAGAGACATTCTCTATGAAAAATACTCTAGCTTGTTCACCAACCATGTAGCGAGAACACTTCTTCGATTCCGTATTCTTCAATCATGGAAGTACATTCTTCCCTATTTTTTTCATTGATATGACTAAGCCTTTGATGCTGCAAACTTGATGCCGCCATATTTATAGCATCCACACTGTCTCTAGCCACCAAAGCTTCTATCAAATACACCCTCTGGCCATTTAAAGAAATCATCCTATTTTTTCCATCACTTAAGCAAATAAAAAACTCAATAGTCACTCAACTGTACAACCTGCCAACTTGAGAACCTACTGTTGGATCCCCATATATTTTGATGATAACAAAGATTGGACTAATGATAAAAGAGGATATGATAACAAATGAATTTGAACAAAGTAAATAAATGGCAGACAAAGCATTACTTGAAGTAAGCACTAGAGTAATGAAGAAGATCTAAGACACAGAACACAAAAAAAGACTCACTGGCAGTTTTTGTCTATGTTTACTCAAGTGAGCACTCGAGTAATGTTGGTGAAAATGTTCCTGAGAGACATTACCAAAATTTGGAAGAAGTTACTCGAGGGGTCACTCAAGTAATCTGTAAAGTTATATGAAACATTACTCGAGTAACCACTCGGTAACACATGAGAAAAGACATTACTTGAATAGCCACTTGAGTAACCAGAGCAAATTTCTTCCAGTAGCTCTCGGCCAAGAAATGCAACAATTTACTCAAGTAGCCACTCAAGTAACCAATGAGAAAAAGGCATTACTCGAGGGGGCACTCGAGTAATCTGCAGAGTTATTTGAAGCATTACTCGAGGGGTCACTCGAGTAATCAGGTAAGCAACTCTCGGCCAAGATTTGAATGACATTACTCGAGGGACCACTCGAGTAATCTGCAAACTTATTTGAAATTTACTCGAGGGCTCACTCGAGTAACGTGTGAAGAAAAGACATGGTCACTCTAGTAACCACTCGAGTAATCAGGTATTTTCAAGGTCTGTGATATATCTTACTCTATGTCTTACCCGAGTAATATTTTATGAAAAATGTTGAAATTACTCTCTGCCATATTTTTTATAGGATTACTCGAGGGACTACTTGAGTAATGAGCATGATCACTCAAGTAGCCACTCCAGTAATGAAGCCCAGAAAACACCTCCTTAATTCAATGTTTATGGAATTGTTTTCTATATAATTAACTATTCATTGTATTAGTATCCTAAGTACATTTGCAAAGAAACAATGAAGAGATTATGCCAGAAGTGAAAAGTCAAATAAAAGGTCCGAACGCTCACCTACCACAAAACGGATAGTTTTCAAATTAGAAGAATGGTCAACCATTGCTGTGTGACTCTAACAGACATATTTGAAATGCTTCCAACGGGCAATACAAATCATCTATATATATGGAGCATTCAAAGAGTAGAGTACAACAACTGAGAACACACGAACATACATTGATCATCACATTCTTAGTGCTCTGTTTTCTTATACTCATTCATTGTACTTCAGTGATTATATATTTGCTCTGTGAGAGAGTTTTTCATTACAAACTCAATATTTGTTATTGAGACAACTTAAGGTTGCGGGACCTTGAGTTGGGGATTTGATTACAACATGTAAGGGGGAGCGAGTGTCCAGGTGAAGGAACTTGCTATGTATTGAGGTGCGAAGAACCCACTGAATCTTGGAGAATATAGTGAAACTCTCAGAGACGCTCTGAGGACTGGTTGTAGGTCAACGTGGTTGTGGCCGAACAGTATAACTCCCGATTTACACTTTGGTGATATTTCTCTTTGCTCTTAACTGCTTTAAATATTCTGTTAATTTTCTTATATGCAACAAAATTTTTGGTATTACCCAATTCACCCCCTCTTGGGTGAAACTCTTGCACTAACATTTACATATGATACCACTTGTTAGGAAGGGCGTGACAAATATTTAAACTATCCTAACACTTGCAAGAATATATGGGAAAATAAATAAAAAAATATATGACAAAAAATAAATGGCACAAGAGACACCTGAATTATTAATATGGAAAACCCCTTAAGTCAAGGGTGAAATCTTGGGTCGTCTATACTAATGAAAATATGATCTACTATGATCAAAACAAGGTATAAGAGAGTCTCAAACAAACATACAAACATGTGCAACTATCCAGCCAAACAGCCAAACAACCAAAGCTACAAGCTTACAATAGAGAATAAAGAAGCTAAAAATACCCAGAAAAATGTCCTTCACCATGAACATGATTTCTCTCACAGTAAGCCTTTAAAAATGATCTCGCCGTTGAAAATACCGAACTGCATGCGCAAAATCCGCTGAACAAATTCCAACCTAATCCAATGGTTAACGAGTGCACAAATGTCACTTTATTAAGACTGCCTTGTGAATATTAGTCTGTCTGGCCTCAACAGAAAACCTAATTAGCACCCTCTTCAATTAAATAAGTGATATACAATCTCAAATTAGGAAACTCTGAGGGAATATTCTTTCTCACAAAGAACAATTAGGAAATTTTCTTTCTTTTTCATTCTCTCACAAAACCGTACAACCTGCTAACCTGAGAACCTACCTCTGATACCACTTGTTAGGAAGGGCGCGTTGGATATTTAAACCTTCCTAATGCTTGCAAGAGTATACGATGAAATAAATAAATAAATATACGACAAAAAATAAATGGCACAAAAGTTACCAGAATTATTAATATGGAAAACCCCTTAATTTAAGGGTAAAAACTACAGGTCATCCATACCTATGAAAATATGATCCACTATGATCAAAATAAGGTACAAGAGAGTCTTAACCAAATGCACAAACATGTGTAATCACCCAGCTAAACAACTGAAGCTACAAGCTTACAATAAAGAACATAGAAGCTGAAAATTATAGAAAAATGTCCCTAACTATAAACACTAGCTGACCCAGTTCCAACACAATCCAATGATTAACGGGTGTGCAAATATTGATTTACCAAGACTACCTTGTGAACATGCGTTTTTCATTTTCTCTCTTCTTTTCTCTCACATGGTTGTATAATTAGTCATCTCCGACCACTCTAGTCTACCCTTGGCTTCACAAGCTTCTTTAGGGCCCCTCCTGTAACCCCCTTACCGTAATTACATCCGGATTTCAAAGTTTAAGTGAAATAGAGACCAATAAGACAAAACAACAATTTATAATCCCTCCTTAAAGAGATGGGGTATTTCAACAATCAGTTCCAAACATACTCATTGATGGTTTCACATTCACGGGCGGATATAACTACTTGAGAAATCAAATCACATAAGCAATATCAGGGTACGGAAACTAAAATCCCGGCAAAACCCGGGTTCATCTACATATATTTATAACATGGGTTTACAGATTCCCAAAATGGGGATTACATATCCAAAATATTCATTTACATTCTCATGTACACTTGGTAATCCCAAAACCAAAATAAGGATAACCAACTATACTAAGTCTCAGAGTAATCCTAACTACTCCTGGTTGTCCGCTTCCCTTTCGAGCCACTCGCCCTGTCTGAAAAGGTTAGTCATATGGAAAGGGTGAGATTCTAAAGAATCCCAGTAGTAACAACTTTTTCATACCACATGCAATCACATAATATGTAAACAAATCATCTCATATCAGCAACACAAATCACACTCCACCCTCATCCCCTTTTACCGCCAGGAAGGCACACCGTCTTAACCCGAACCGTTGTTAGCGACTTAGGGACTATTGGCGTGGTAGTGTATACAAATAGCCTTACGGCTCACATATAGCCTTTCGGCTTTCACAAATGGCCCGCCGGCCTTCACAAATAGCCTTTCGGCCCACAATTAGCCTTTCGGCTCACATAATCACATATACACACCCTAACCTCATCCGCTTTTACCGCCGGGAAGGCACACAGCCCTTACCCGAACCATTGTTAGTGATTCAGGGACTATTGGTATAGCGGTGCTTCCACAATTTTCACAATCATGCAGCATACGAAATCCATTTCATCTTAATGACATTGAACACATACAATGTATCACATAAGATATAAAGAAAGAGTCACTACCTGTATCTTTCCTGACTGGCTCTGGCACCTTAGCCTCACGAGGACGACAGATATCAAATCCTATATTCAAATTAGGGACAACCAATCAATCTCTTTTCCATATGTATATTTCAATAATACTTTAAGTTGGTTATCATTTAGGACTCTTTAGGTGACTATTAGAGGCCTAAACATATGCCTAAAGGGTTGGAAGACACTACCCAAAAGACCCCTTTTTCGAAGACAAAACACTGATTTTTGACAGCCTCACTCGAGCACAGATGCTCTCACTCGAGCACAGGTACGGACATCACTCGAGCACAAGAGGGTGAGAGACAGCGAGTGAGCACCCGAGAGCACAAAGAAGTTTTTAGGAATCGGCTCACTCGAGCACGCTGAACTTCACTCGAGTGAAGGCCAAATGCCTCACTCGAGCACCTGCGAGTGAAGTCGAGGAAGTGAGGACCCGAGAGCACACAAGGCTCTCCAAGATCAGGATCACTCGAGCACAGCCATATGCACTCGAGTGAACACCTCATACCCGCGAGTGAGAAGGCACACTCGTGCACCTTACTCGCAAGTGACAACCCGAGAGCACCACCCACACCAGAGGCACAAGCTCACTCGAGCATGACCCCCAGTGCTTGGGTGAGACGGCTATGCTCGCGAGTGTCAGAGCACACTCTTGCAATCAGCCAACGAGTGAAGACCCGAAAGAAACCCTTCACTCTGGACTCGCACCATCACTCGAGCAAACCCAAGTTCACTCGAGCATGTTCTTCCCTCACTCGAGCACAAGGTAATACACTCGAGCATTATTCATAAAATCAAGACGAACTCGAAGCAAAGAAGGGGAAAACTCTCCCATCACTCGAGCATGATCATCCCGTGCTTGAGTGTTGTGCATCAGAGACCCAAAAACGCAGCAAAAACCAGAAAACACTAGATGGTCAAATCCTCACCCAAAGGTTCCCAAACTCTTCCCAATGCTCATACTCTCTAAGCACTAACTAGGGAACACCTTGGCAACTTTAAAAACACTCCAAAAACCATTTTGACCACAATCAAACACTAAGGTCTCTATGATACACAATATCCAAATTTCATTCAACTCATTTCCAATATTCCAGATTATATCCAACCATCAAATAACTCATCATTAAACCATTTCCACTATCAAACACCATAAAATCCACATTTTCAGCATTTGGCATAATTAGGGCAAATTTTCTAGATTTTACCAAACTTAGCCAAAAGTCACAAACAATATACCAAAATGCTCTAAATGCCTACCTCTTCTCTTTGCCCAATCCAGAATCTCGATTCTCCAACTTTCAAGAAAAATAATCCCAAAAAGAACACAATTACATAGTTTTAATGGCACAAGTTATGAGGGAATCTTGATCTTTACGGACTACCACTTAACAAAAAATGCCCAGAAGATGAAACTCCTATACCTCAAGATAGTGATCATTATGAAGATGATGACTCATATTTCACTCAAGAATTTTACTTGAGCTTGGGATTAGTATTTGCTTTAGGATTTTGGGCCTTTTTTTAGCCATTGATCTTCATTTGATCTTGGAGGCATGCCTATTATAGGTTTGTAAGAAGAGTTATAGATAGAGTATAGGTCTTGTTGGTCATTTATGTGGCCAGGTACCTCACCAATAGATAGGTAATTAATCATATAAAGTAATGTTTGTTACTTAATGCACTAAAAATATTTTTTGAATGCTTAACGTGCTATCATGTTTGCTGGAGGATTTGTTGCTTCATTGGCCTGGCATCTATAGGATCATCCTCGATAGTTTATAATTTGTGATTTGTTGGATGAATTTGTAATCTCTTATTTAATATAATGTTACTTTCAATAATCTTCTATAGTTGCTAGCATTCAATCGAACTATTTATGTTTTAATATCACCTTGTATCTGTTATATACAAACTGGTTATAGCTGACAACTTCATGGTTGGAATGATTTGTCAATTCAGTTTTGTTTCTACACTTGGTAGGTTAATTATGAGCATACTCTGAAACTAGATAGCTTGGCTTCTAATAATTTATGTTTAGTATTTTAATTTTGATTCTATATAAGCTTTCTAGTTAGCTGCTTTTTTTATACTAAATTGATTATTACAAGTATGATTAAGGCAAAAATTATGAAATAATCATAATCATAATTCAAAATATGACAGTAGCAATTATTGGAATAATCTAACAATAAAGATTCCAAATATATTGTGTAAATTCCATAAGAGAGAGCAGCAGCAGAAGATTTGATGAAATTCCTCTAGCCATAGTGATTCTGCATCTAGTATCTCACAACCTGAGAATCGTTAGGGAACTCCTAAGGAGCAAGTAAGTGGGTTTTCCATGTTACATGTACTACTTTAAGACCCAGTTTAGGCTATTTATATCCTCCCATCAAGACTTATAATAGCTTTACCTGCCAGGTCGGTGACCCTAAACCAAATCTCTATCCAAATCACTTTACGGGACATAATAAGGTCACTGCAAAAAAATAGTATTTCGTAGTAGTGCATTTGTAGCGGTTAACATTAATTGCTACAAATGTTGATATTTGTAGCGGTTTTAACATAAACTGCTACAATATTGTAGCGGCAACCTACAAGCCAAGTGGCACGACAGATTAGCAACGTTATTTGCAGCGATTAATGGGAAAAACCTGCTACAAATATGGCATGAGTTTACCGCCAAGATTTTTTTGCGGTTAGTTTGTAGCGGTTACAACAAATAAACTGCTACAACATTCACGCCACTTGGCTCCACCAAGCCACGTCAATAGTATATTAGTTTTTTGTAGCGGTTACTACGAATTGAACCGCTACAAAATACCAAAGGTAACCTATTTGTAGCGGTTATGTTTCTAGAACCACTATAGAACTTCAAAGGTCATCACATTCGTAGCGGATATTTTATAACCATTAAAAATTTTTGCCACCCTAGCTTTTTTTATAGTAGTTGATGTAGCCGTTTTTTCAATAACCGCTACAAAATCCACAACTATAAAATGGGTGTCGCCTCTCCTTTTTTCTATTTGGCCATTTTGTCTTCTGAAGTTTCTGTGAGAGTTTTTCTTCAGATATGAGCGTTTTGATGTCAATCGGAGAGTTTTCTCTATAGCATTTCTCATTATCACTTGAGGTATGAACAATACTTATTTTATTTTTATTTTTATTATAATTTTACATATAAATGTGACTGAATCAATTTTTTTTTTTTAAATTTTTGTAGTTGATATGGCTTCAGGAATGGATAAGGGGAAGGAGCCTGAGGCCCCTAGGTCGATTTTGTAGGGTAGCAGCAGTAGAGGAGGGGGCAGCATGGAGGGAGGGCGACTGTGCCATTTCAACCCATCTCCCCACAGCAGCCACAAGAGTCGGCCCTATCACAGCCACCACAGACGGTCCCATAGGAGACGACCGCACCAGAGGTGCCTAATCTAGGAGAGGGATATATTAGTGTCAATGACTATGATGCTAATGAGGACTTCGAGATCCCAATTTCAATCAAAGAGATGGAGCGGTTCCTCGATGAGGAGGTGGTGTGGGAGCAGAACAACCCACGAGGGTCGTCTTTACGGTCTACTGGGTTTGAGGTGCAGGTCCAAGGTAAATATATTTTTTTATGTAATAAATTATATATTTAAATTCAAAATGTTAAATTTGAATTAGAATTTATCTAACGTGAGGTAAATTGTGCAGATGAGCAGCGGAATGTGTCCACGAGGAGGCTGGACGTGGTCGATCTGAATAGCATAGATAGGATACTAAGAGTTGTAGTTCTGTGGAATAAGGCCATAGACCAGCCCATCGACAATAGGGGTTACCTGTTCAACCGCTTCCTGAACGACCTGGGCTCGAATTAGATGCGGTTCCCCCTTCACTTCAGGACATGGAGGAATGTTCTGAAGGGGCCGAAGGACCTGGCGTGGGAGGAGGTGGTGCAAGTAATTAATAATATTTAATTATATTATATTTTTTGTAATTAATTCTATTTAATTTATATTTTTTAATTGTCTTATTTGTAATTAGTCATATTTAAATTTTTTTACAGCTGAGGTTTGCCGTCCGGGCCAACCAGAAGAGGTACACGCTGATGAAGATGGGTGAGGGCTGGAGGAATCGTCTCTTCCACAGTATGGATAAGGATGGGGAATTCCTCTGCAGCAGCTTATCGAGAACGTCCCGAACCGTGTCTCGCCAAACGATTGGGCGAGTTTCGTCAAGTTCAGGAGGAGCGCTGAGGGGCAGGTAATGTATTTATTAGATTAATAATATATAATTTTGTAATTTATAATTATTAAATTATAATTTAAATTTAAATCTAATTAATTTTATGATTTTATTAATTATAAATTTTTTATTTTTTTTTAATGCATTTAATATTGTAATTTTTCCAGGCAGTTTCTCAGATGAGGTGCCGTGGGCAGCAGATGATCCACCACATAGCAAGATCGAAGACCTTTGCTGTCACTTATAGCGAGTTGGTAACTTTTCACAATATCGATTACTTTTTGCTGGTTATTTTATATTATAAATCTAGTATTTTATTTTGATAATCTAATTTAATTTTGTAATTGTTTTAGGAGAGGAAAGAACAACAGGAGAACTGTCAGACAGACTATGGGGAGTTGTTCGCTATCACACATAGACACCGTGACGAGACTCTAACCTCTCAGCAGGCAGAGGTAGCCATTATAAGTGATTTCATTATTATATTATTTATAAAACCAAGTTTATTATGAAAAATACTAATAAATAATTGTTTCATAAAATAGCAGGAGTGAATGCAGCAGTCACAAGCTAAGCTACGAGAGACCCAGGCCTAGGAGTCACAAGGGTCTGTGGACCCCATGACTCATTTGAAGGTGGATCTGGGTCAAGCTGAGCACCCCGGACACGTGCATGGGATACGGATAGGCGCCAGATCTAGTATGGTCTATGGCAGGAGCGCCGCCTTTGAGGTTGGCAGCTCTAGAGCACAGACGTCCAAGGTCAGACGTCTGAGGGACGAGTCTGTTGAGGAGCTACACTCAGATTTGGTCAGGACACATGCTGCAGTGGCTCAGCAGCAGCAAATGCAGTAGTAAGCCGATTTCTACTGTGCTTAGCATGCACAGTGTTGCGATATCATGAACTTCATGCTTGAGTGGTTGTGGAGTTGCCTGTTCACGGATAAGCAGCATCCACAAGTTCCCCCTGTCCCTCAGTTCGTAGTCTAGCCTCCTCCTGCTAATAATGATGGTATTGTTAACTCTGCCCAGCGCCGCGATCCAGCAGCACCTAAGGGAGCCCCACCTGAGGGAGGACCAGATGATCAGCCTCATGCTACTTAGTTTAGGACATATATATTTTTTCTTTTTGAAATATTTGTAAATAAACCTAGATATTTTATTTTCAGAACTTAAATTCTTATTACATTTACCATAGTTATATTTATATTTTTAGAGCCTTGTTAAATTTGTGTTGCATTTACGACAATCTTATTTATATTTCTAAAACTAATCACAAAAAAAAATCATGTATATATATTTTTAGCAGTTTTATTATAAAACCGCTACAAATATTAAAAAAAATATTTGAACCATATTTATAGTGGTTAATGTTAAAAACCGCTACAAAGTCGGTTTTCAATTTGTAGCGGTTATGAGTATAAACCGCTACAAATGTAATAAACCGAGGGAGGGAATTTCAAAATTCAAATGTTGAATATTTGTAGCGGTTATATTAATAACCGCTACAAATATTCAACATTTTAATTTCGAATTTCCCCCCACTTTGTTCTAAATTTGTAGCAATTTACGCCAATAATCGCTACAAATTGAAAACAAAGTTTTGTTTTAAAATTGTCCAACGGTCATTAATATTTGTAGCGTTTTTTTTTTCTTATCACTGCTACAAAGTTAAAATATTTGAAACTTGAAATTCTTCTACTGCCTGAAATTTGTAGCGGTTAAGAATTTATAACCGCTACAAATATATATTAGTAGCGGTTTTGTTATAGAACCGCTACAAGCAATGTTTTAAAAGTCAAACTGGACGTTAAGTCAAAAAGGGTAACAGTTCATGGTTGGACCGGTCATACCATTCGGTCGAACTGGTGACATAATAATTATATAAAAATAATATTTGTACATATATAATGATCTATGTAAAATAAATAAAATATCAAACTATTTAATAACTTTAAAATTTAAAATAAACTTGAATAATTCGGTTTTTACAAGAAGTTAACAAGCTTACATGATTATAATATATCTCACAACTCACAAAATCATTGAAAATAATCTAACTAAATATACCTAACACTTTATATTAATCATTTTATATAAAAATATGTGGATAAAATTTAAACAATAAAATTTTAAATATAAACTACTCCCTTCATTTTTAAATATAAGACAGAGTTAATTTTTTTTGGAAATGTTAAGAAAGTTAATTAAATTTCCTTAAAATACTTATATTTATGGTTTTTTTCTCAAAACTATTTTGTCTAACTCATAAACTGATATATAATATAATAATACATAAAATATGATATAATTAAATAACTTATTTAGTTTTCTTAATCTCTCTAAAAAAGGTCAACTATATCTTATATTTAAATGAGAGGAAGTATGTAAAAAATATAAAATGAGAAACTTTTTCTCAACTTTTGGACTATATGGGTGAGATTAGGAAAAAAAAGCCCTCACTGAATGTGCTAAAGTACAAAAGTGAGATGGCTGAATGCATTAAGGGGAATTTATTACTTTTACGGTTCTCAAGGCAACTTTTCTCTCTCAATATTTTAAACCATCGGATCTTCCTTTTTTGATTTAGATGCTCCAACTCTATGAAGATGAGAAGCAACCTCTTCTCTCTCTCAACGATTTTAAAACAACAGATGAACATCTTCCTCTTTTAGATCTAAACGCTTCCAACTCTATGAAGAAGTAACCTTTCATTTTTCTCCTTCGTGTTAGTCGCTACCTAAAACATTGGTGAATTTGAGTGTTCCCAGTTCTGCTATTCCCCTCCTACTACGTTACTTATCATCTTCCATTTTCTCCTATGATATTCTTCTTCCTTCACGGTTTGTTGTAGTCTCAACTCAGATTTGGTTTTTCTTTTTTCAACTACGTGAGACTCAGCCCATTGGGTTTTTGCAAACCCGCTCTGGTTCCCGAATTAACGTCGGCTCCCGGTCTGACATCCGACTTGAAGCGGGTTAAAACGGTTCACCTAGTAAAGTGGGTGGATTATATGAAATGAATCGGAGAGTATTCTGGTTGACAGCTGGACCGGTTGGACCATCTGGTTTTTAAATCATTGGCTATAAGGTTAAAATAAATTCTTCAATTTGATTCCAATGGCTTGAAAATTGGTAGTGGTTGTACTCATATAACCGCTACAAATTTGTAATACGGTAGCGATTACTGTAACGGTTTCTAAACCACTATAAAATATTAAACGTTGGAAAATCAGAATATAAAGTTCCAGGCATTCATAATTCTCTATTCACGCATCTTCTTCACTATACTTTCTTCTCTCTCACTAGTAGCTATAGATAAGTCATGGATCAGGTTGCCACGTAATTCTTTAGAAAATTTGTCTGATTAAACAATTTCTTGGATTTTGCATTCACTCACGCCAGCTATAACGGCAAGATCTTCTATTCGTGTTGGAGATGTAAGTTCCAGAAGTGGCATGCATGACATGTTGTTAAGGAACATTTGCTTTTGAAGCCTTTCTGGAAAGACTATACGTTCTGGGCAGTTCATAGTGAGAAAGCCGGTATGAGATATGATGATGCTCTTCCTCGAAGTTCACAAGTAGGATTTCAACTAGATGAAGATGATCCTATAAATAATGCTATGTGTAATGCATTTGGTGTTCATGACGACAACTTCAATGAAGAAGTGCAGGGCTCAAAGTCGGTGTTTATGAGGAATGAATCCGCTTGAGATTTTTTTAGCTTGATTGATGAAGCATATAGTCTTTTATATCAAGGTTGTCAAAAATACTCTAAATTATCTTTCTTGATCAAATTGTATCATATCAAGTGCTTATGTGGCATCATAGATAAAGAAATGTCAATATTGCTAGAATTATTACAAGATGTATTCCCCGACGCGGAGATTCCTACAACATTCTACGAGGCCAAGAAGATTATTAACAGATTGGACTTAAACTATAAAAAAATTGATGCATGCCCCAACAATTGTATGTTGTATTGGGGAGACGATGATATCAGGGAGACTTGTAAGCAATGTCACACATCGAGGTATAAGACAATTCGGAAGGGAATAAAGCAGAAGAAGAAATCTATAAAGATTCTCATATACTTCCCTTTAAAGTTGCGCTTACAAAGATTGTTTATGTCATCTAAAATGACGAAGCACATGAGGCGGCATGAGGTTGATAAGAATGAAAATGGTAAATTACGACATCCTTAGGATGCAGATGCCTGTAAAACATTCGACAAAGACTTTCCCATCTTTTGCTGCTAACCCCCGAAATGTTAGACTTGCTTTAGCAACCAACAATTTCAATCCATTTGGGAATCTTAACACAAGTTACAATATTTGGCTGGTAGTCTTAGTTCCCTACAATTTACCCCCTAGATGTTATGAAACAAAGCTCCTTCATTTTGTCTATGATCATTCTAGGCAAAAAGGCACCAAGTAATGACATCAATGTGTATCTCCAACCACTTATTGTGGAATTGCTTGACCTGTGGAATGTCAGCATCGAGACATATGACACCTTCGGGAAGACATTGTTCAACTTGCATTCAGCCTTGATGTGAATGATTAGTGACTTTCCTTGCCTTGGAACATTATCAGGGTAGAATGTGCATACTGGCTCGGCTTGCCCATCTTGTAATTTTGACTCTGACATAGTGCGCCTTCCCCACAGTCAGAAGTACTGCTTTATGGGGAATCACTTCAATGGGAAACTAGAAACAAGAGGGTCACCTCAGACTTTATTTGGCGCAGACATCTTACAGCAGCTTGAGGATATTGAATTCGAGTTAGAAAAAAGTGAAGATGCTGCACAAGCAAGACGAACGAGGGGCAAGACTTCTGCGCCTCAGCAATAGAGGAAGATAAACATTTTCTTCACTCTTCCATATTGGAATTCTAATTTACTTCGCCACAGTCTTGATATCATGAACATTGAAAAAAATGTATGCGACAATGTGCTACATACGCTGCTTAACGAACTAGGAAAGTCAAAAGATCATCTTCAAGTGAGGAAAGATTTACGTGCCATGGGAGTTCGTGAAGACACGTGGCCAGATGAGCATGACAAATTTCAACTGGCAAAGTTCACTGTAACAAAACCGAACAAGGAAGTCTTCCTCTCGACGTTGAAGAAAATAAAAGTTCTAGATGGGTATTCAAGCAACATTTCACGATGTATTGACATGTAAGCTAAAAAGGTTGTTGGCTTGAAGAGTCATGACTCACATGTGCTTATGCAACAGTTACTTCCGCTAGCTATAAAGAACGCACTTCCTCCTGATGTATCAATCATTTTGTGGAGCTTTGTTCTTTCTTTTGAAAATTATGTTCCAAGGTCTTGATCGTTAAGGAGCTCAATCAGTTGCAATTTAAAATTATTCTTACACTTTGTCATTTGGAGATACTCTTTCCTTCATCCTTTTTCACTGTGATGGTTCACTTTACAGTCCACCTTTGTTCATGAAACAAAGCTTGCTGGCCCAGTTCAATATCGATGGATGTATCCTATTGAGAGGTACTCATTTTATATATGTGTGTCATTAATAGTTCTTATGTTTGTTAGTCGCCTTTTTGAGCATTTTGTATCATTTTGCCCTTCTTCACTTTCTAGTTTTCTTGGGAAAATGAAATCTTACGTAAGGAATAAGTCTTGGCCAAAAGGTTCTATAGCTAAAGGTTATATTGTAATATCCCAAAATTTGATTAAGGGATTATGACTCTAAAAGGGGATGTGATTATTGATAAATGAACAATTTTGAAGAAGATAATGTGAATTGGGATTCGTATGTGTTATGAGTAGTGTTGAAATCCTGTACTTAAGTTCAATTATGGATTACCATTTAAATTGACTTAAAATATAGGGAGGGCATATATTGTGGCTAAAAGGAAGGATATGTTGTGTTTTGTGGTGATTCAATGAGAATTACAGTAATCAGGGGCAAAACGGGAAAGTTATCAACTAATTGATTAGTTACTGAAGAGGAAGCTCATTGGTAACTCAAAGATCAATGGTTGTGATTGAATTTTAGAGATCATGTGGGTGGAATCCCATGTGTGTGTGATCATGTTAGCTCATGAAGATGAAACAAAATTGTGACAAGTGGCAATATGTGAGCCAGTGAGCCATAGATTGGGTCAAAGTGTCAAAACTCTTTTATCTCTCCTTTCCCTCTCTTTAGGTCGGTTATGAAGGCCATTTGGGGGCCAAAATCTGATCTCATCTCTCTCTCCTCCCATCTCCATGGACACCAAGCTTAAGCGAAGAAAGAGAAAACTTAAGGTGAGATTTTGGTTGGTTTATTGTCCTCTAATGCTCAAATATCCTTCTTTAATGTTGTTCATAGTGATGAGAGCTTCATTGCTATGGTTTTAGATTTGTAAAAGAAGGTGTTTGAGAGCTTGAAGAAATTGGAAAGAAGAGGAATCAAACAATTGGCCTTGGGAATAGGAAGAGGTGAGTATTTGAAGCATGTCGACCTAAGTATTGTGGTATTGGTTGAGTTTTGAGAATTGTGGATTTTTGCCCTGATTTTGGTATATTTGTGAAATGGAAGAATTGGTTTGTGTATTGTGGTCACAATGGTGTCATATTGTATTTTGATGCCATTGGAATTGGTTTTGAATTGGAAATGGAAAGAGTTTGCAATGTTGAGTTGAAATGCGACATTGTGTGACATGTGGTGGTCATTGGGGAAACATGTCAATGTGATGTGAATTTAGTTGATTTGGTGTTTCCAATGGATTCCTTGTGAAAATTTGTATGGGAATGTTGTTTGATGTGAAATTGGAACTATTTAGAACAAAGGTGCAAAATCTGAAAATCTGTTCATTGAAATTCTGTTATGGGCAATTTGTTTATATTGACATTTTGAATGACCAAATGATATCTAAAAATTCTGAAACTTTCTAGTCTTAAAGTTCACATTCCAAGGTTAAAATGGACAAATAATCCATGTCATTTCATTTTGTGAATTGGGAGTAATGATTTTCCAAAGTTTGGGATTAAAACTGGAACCTGTTTTGGAGCAGTGTTGGATTTTGTGCAATTCTGTATTTTTTATGGTGATTTTTGGTAATGGTCCATATTTTTCCAGTAAAGAGGACTTAAATAGCTTTTATTTGGCTTTGAAATCATCTCATTTATATTTTTCTGAAATTAGTTATGCTTTTTGGAAGTTCAGCCAATAAACAGGATTTTTTTGGCCGTGGCCCACATATTTCCGACTTGTTTTAGGCCGTAGCCAGTGGATTTATGGGTCGTGGCCAACCCCCAAAAATTAGTATTTTGCACTTCTGAGAGGTGATTTTTGGTATAGTTTTTCCTAATCCTTTAGGCATGTGTTTCGGCTTTTAGTGGCCACCTAGAGGTGTCAAATGATAACCAACCGTAAGTGTTTGAAGTTAAAGAATTGGAAAAGGGAATAACCCTATGTCCTTGATTTAATTGTCAGGATTCGATATTTGCCCTGATTGTGATCTACTGGTGCTGGAGCATAGCTGGAAAGAATAAGGTAGTGACTCTTTCTCTTATATTGTGTGTAAAGTATTGTATGTACGTTTTATCACTGTTTTGTGATGATTTGTGATGCTGCTGCAATTACAGCTGGTGATAGTTGTCGTTATACAACGCATGCTGTTGATATTATGGTTACAACGTAAGTTGTCGTATTGTGAAATTACAGCAAAAGCTGTTGCCTTGTGTTTATAGCCGTGAGTGCTATCGTTTATGGTGAATGCCATGTATCTTTGTGCTGCTATTGGTGATTGTGATTTACTTATATGCTGTGTGCTTATACACTGTATGAGTGATTTATTACTACTGGGATTCTCTTGAATCTCATTCTTTCCATTTGACTAACCTTTCAGACAGGGCAAGCGGTTCGAGAAAGAAGCAAGCAATCAAGGACGGTTTAAGCTCCTAGTTAAGAGCATTAGTAGTAGTTGGTTATCATTGATTGGGAGTATTGTATAATTTGTATCCGTCTTTGGATTTGGGATGTATATTGTGGAAAGATATTGTGTAATCCCCTAAATGGGAATTTGTATATCATTAGTCAAGGTATGGAACTTGGGGTTTGCCGAGAATTATGTTGTGTACTCTGATATATATATATGATGTGATTTATCTGTGTGAGGTAATTGTATTCGAAATGCGAATATGAGACCAATGGAATTAGATTTTGAAAGATATTTGTGAAAACCCTATCTCAAGGATGGGATTGAAATTAAGTTTTGAATATCCAATGGTCTTGAGTTCATTTTAATCACGTATTTTGAATTATAATTATGGAAGGGGTTACATATATAAGGGATGAGGTCTTGTATTTCTGTTCAAGGTACTTTGATGACATTGGGACTGCCTTCAACCGGCCGCCTTGTGTAGTCGATTGTCCTGAACCTGCACCAACATCAGGAGAATTTATCCGTTGTGTTGGTGAACCAGTTGGAGGAATTGAGAACTTCAAAATAATGGTAACTGAGAAGTTGCAAGTACGTAGACATGTCTTGATTAATTGCACTCAAGTTGAACATTTCATACAGTAATAATTGTACACTCACATGTTATTCTATATCTTCCAAAATATTTTTCACTTTCATTTCACTATCGCCTTCCCATGATTAATTGTGGCGAATTTAGAAGTCATATTAAGAGTCAACTCAAGATCCGTACACAAACATCCTCCGAAGTTGACAAAAAGGTCAATAGAAAATTCCCAAGCTGGTTTGCGCGCAGAATACTAAATGACCACAACCCACACTCACCAGATTTCAGAGCTCTCGCAATCGACCCTCTTGATCATGCAAAAAGGTTTACAACATATAACGTCAATGGTTTCAAGTTTTACACGGTTTCACAGGATTAAGAATTGCAAACTCAAAATTCGGGTGTTTATGACACCTTTGGGACAAGAAGTTATGCGAGCAGCAGTGATACCAACATGCAGTTCAGAGGCGTCCCTTACTATAGAAAGCTTCTTGATGTCGTGGAACTTAATTACCAAGGCCATTTCATCGTTACGCTATTCAAGTGTTTGTAGGCAAATACCACTACTTCCCAAGGACTCACAACTGACGACTTAGGCATCATATCGATAAATTTCTCATGACTATTCACACTGGTCATTCTCAAGATGATGAGCCGTATATTTTTGCCTCAAAGGCACGCTATGTTTATTATGTTGAGGACACGAGACATAGGGATTGGCATGTGGTTGTTCATTTAAAGCCTCGAGACCTTTACGACATGGGTGATGGTGATAACATTGCCTACTAGAGTGAGCTATTTCAGCCTACCAATTTCCAAAACTTCTTTCCTGAAGGTGATCACAATTTACCTATAGTTCAGTGCGTTTTTTAAATTCATATCATTTTAATTAATTTTTTTAATAAAAAAACATCGCTAACAATTTTTCTATACAATTTCTATAGGGATGGTGCGGATGACTGATCAAACAAATTATCTTTTTATTTTAAAACAAATTATGTTTTTTTTAAAAAAAATCTAAAAAATATTTGTAGCAGTTATAAAATCGCTACAAATAACAACAATAACTGCTACAAACCCGTGACACTCACCTCTACAAGTTCCATGCAAATTTCTATAAATACCCAAACCATATCTCATTTCAAACACTCCCCCGTTTCTTTCCACCTTACCTCTCTTTCATCTTCTCTCATTTTCACTTTTTTTCTATGAGCCGAGGAGCTTAACAAGGTGATCAAATATGGTAATAAATTTTTAAATTATTTATTCCAATACTTTTTTCTTTCGCATAATATTTATTCTCATAATTTTTTTCAGATATTTATTTATATAATCATAATCACATTATAGTAGACAACATAATAGTTTCTTATTACCTACGTATCCCCAATAATATTATCAATACAATTTTCAAACTTATCTAAGTTAATTAAATCATTCCTTTAAAATTATAAATGACCTAAATTAATGAATAATAAGCTAATTAAATTAGCTAAACTATTAAAATAATAAACTATTTAATTTAATATTAAAAAAACGGAAACATATAATAGTATTTTTTTTTATTTTTTTGACATTTGTAGCAGTACAAATATACTAGACAGACTAAATTTTTGACACAAATTTTGAATTTCTATTGAAATTAGTATCGGTTATGTAACCGCTACTAATATTTCCCACCCTTTTTAAATTCACCTTAGTAGCGGTTTTATAACCGCTACAAATATCATGATAAATTTTTATTTTCATTTCCCGCCATCCAATATTCATGGTTTGCCATTTGTAGAGTTACCAAGAAATGGTTCATTAGATTGAGAATGTTGTAGCGGTGTTAATTAACTGCTACAAATATAGTAGCGGTTTTTTCACTTGAGTAGCCATTAAAAATAACCGCTACAAATACACTTGCAACAGTGGATTTAGTAGGGGTTCCTTGAACCGCTACTAATTATGTTTGTAGCGGTTAAAACCGCTACAAATACACACTTTTAACTGCTACTAAAGCACAGTTGTTTTTTTTGTAGTGGGTGATATCGTATTCAAAATATATTAAAATGATAATATTTAAAACAATTAGATAATATCTAGAATATTTAACATGATCAATATAGTAAATTAGAATATCCTTTATATAATCAATCAATAAATATATCTAGATACAATTTTGAATAAACAAAAGGATATAATATTATCAATTTAATAAAATATCTAACAGTCTCTCAATTAGATGTAAGCTTTACATATAGACTAGGTTACAGTCCACTAATGATGTACTACTTATCATGTCACCCATCTCTTCTGACTAATTTCACTATATTAATCTATTTGTAAGATTAGCCACCCAATTTTACTCTATATACTCCAAATATGTCAAATGACACTACTCAATTATAAAGCAACTAGCTTTTGGGTGTTGTGAAATTTTGACTATAAGGAGAGATGAATTATTGCACAATCAGAATATAATCAATGTCAAGTGTAATGAAGACATCTTACCATATTATGGAGAATCACTTTTATAGTCAACGAAATAATGTAATACTCCCACCGATCCTATTCATAAGTAACTTTCTCTCTCATAGGACTGGTCCCTTTTATAAGTAACTTTCATTTTTTATCTAAAAATGTAAGCTTCTTTTTCCTATTTTACCCTTATTAAATACCCATTCTCTCTCATATCTTATACTCATTATCTCTCATACTTTTTATCTATTCTCTCTCCTATACTCTTTTCATAAATATGGGCATATATGGAAAAAATATGGCATTTTTGACACACTTGTTGCTTTTAACTACCAGTTCATTTTGCGCAATTAAGGAGAAAGTTGCTTATAAATAGGACCAGAGGGAGTAACAATTATGAGAAATTCTAACTTTGTTTTATTCTTATGTACCTATGATTATTAAGAGCCGGATCGGGCTGGACGGTCCAACTGGTCGAACTGTTGCCCGGTCTCAGCAGCAGGCCAATTTTGGCCGTCCACCCATTTTTTAAAAAGCCGTTTTGGACCACCTTTAGGCCGCTTTTGAGCCACTAGCCGCTGTTGGGCCAGAACCTGGAACGGGTTTTAGAAAACCGGCCGGGTCAGCATTTATCTGATTTTAAAAAAACAGGACCGAATTTTTTTCCAAACTGAAGTAGATACTGAGAATTGAGATACATAATCAGAATTTCCCAAATCGAATAGGACAAATTCTCCGCCCTAACCCTTTCATCTGAGTTCCGGGACAGTGTCGACTCTTCTCGCGCCCTTTACAGTGACGCTGGCCGCCGTTTGTGGCCATCGTCTTCCACCGTATACGGCGTCATCCTCCACTGTCTTTGAAGTCCTCCTCTTGTTCAGCTCCAACCTCCAAGTCGCTCACTTTTTTTAACCGAGGTACTATGATAGTCTGATAAAATTAGATTTCCCTATGTGACCTCTTCGCGTCTGCTCTTGCGGCTGTGTGTGGCATGTGCTCTGATAGTCTGATATTTTTTTTATGAATTCCCCTGTGGTGGTGTGAACTGAGATTGTATATGTTTCGGAAAAACCAAATGAAACATATAGACTATTTGATTTACTTTATTCGGCTGTTTGTCTGGTTTACTTTTTCAAGGTTTTTAGAATTGACAAATCAGGCCAACTTATCTCTTAGTGTTGTTGCTATTTTATTACCAAAGTGGTTTCACTTTATGTTGAATTCTCTTTTCTTTGTACTGTAAGGCCTCAAGCAAAAAAAAAAGTTCTCTATAAGGCATAAGCTTTATTATAATCACATTTAAGAAGCTTTATCGTTAGTCATTATGGGTCAAGTTTGTTTGTATGTGTAAGGGTCTTGGCAGGTCTAGTTACATATGGACAAATAATAAAGTGGACCAATTTTGTCTTTATTACATGTAATCTTTGTACTCAAAGTCTTTATTGCATATAATCGTTGCAGAGCTTTTGCAATTTTTGAGACAAGCTATTTTAATATTTTATTTAGTTTTTTTTCTTTGGTTTTGTTTTTTACTTTTTTTGAATCCAACTGCAATATTTTAGAAGGGCTAGTTGGAGCCTTTGGTATGCAATAATGCAAATAAGGGAAAAGAAATTGATATTTTAACAATGTCCATGAATAAGTTGCATGATTTTTGTTAATTAGGATGAGACAAAGTGTCGTTTTGCCTTAACCAAAGGGCAATAATTGTCTCAATTTATTTCACCTGCCTAATGCTTACTTGTATCCCCTATTTAAGCTATAATAATTGTGTGCATATATATTGTCTTTATTGAACTTTATGCTGTGCAAATAGCTACTCCCATGCCTAATTGTGTTATATCTTCCTACTTCGGTATTATTACAATAATTGTTATTTTTATATTGTAGGAACTAGAAGATGTCATCCTAAGCATAACAAGTATTTACTACTGCTCCATCCACCCAATCTATTAGATCAAAGGCCGATCTAGCATGGGAGCATTGTGTTCAAGTACCTAACAAAACCAAAGGTGGAAAACCTCTCTTGAGATGTATGTATTGTGGAAAGGAATTTGCTGGAGGAGGAATAAATCAAAATGAAACAACATCTTGCCGGGATAAAAGGGTACATCATAAGTTGTAAAAAGGTTCTGGGAGATGTTTGCTTTTGGTTGGAAGAAAATTTGAAAGAAATCGAAGAGAAAAAGGGAAAGAAACAATATCAATTTGAAGAGGACAATCCATATAGCCCTACATTTGAAGGGGATGCTCCAAATTTGCAAGAAGTTCCTCCTTCACATACCCTAACTTCTAATTCATCTCTACAAAGTGTTCAAAATCCTTCTTCAAGAACATCTAAAGGTTTGAAAAGAAAGGCACCTACAGCTACAAATAACTTCTTTGCCCTAAGGATAACTCCAGGTGCACAACCAGGAATAAGAAGAGCATTTGCAGGTAAAGAAGCTGTGCATAGAGCAGATATGTCAGTGGTTGGGTGGTTGTATGATTGTTGCATTCCCATTAATGCTGTGAATTCAGTTTACTTCCAGCCTATGATATATACTATTGCAGCTATAAGCCCTGGTTATAAAGCACCATCTTATCACACTTTCAGAACAAAATTATTACAAGACATGAAGAAGGAAGTTCAATTGTTAGCTAATGAGTGCAGGAATTTTGGGGCAGAAACTGTAACCCCGTTCATAATTATGATTCGAAATATGTATTCTAGAATGAAATAGAGACCAATAATAATAAAACTCATTTTCGATCTCTTCCTTACAGTAGGGGTTTCGCAAATATTTTTCAAAATTTCTACTTTCCTTGGTCTCAAATTTCATATCCCAAATATAATCACCCTGTGCAATTGAATACATTTAAACATATCAAAGTGTAAAATAGAAATCCCAGCAACCCTCGGGTCAAGTATATACTAACTATTAGGTTTATAATTCCCAACTAGGGGATTACATGCCGTAATTCAAATATTACCTACATCTAAAAATAATATACAGAAATCCCAAAATCCAAAGTAGATAGCCAACATTCCAAAAACCTAATTATCCCTACAAGGTTCTAGCCGCTCCTAGTCGTCCTTTTTCCTTTAGAGCCACTTGCCCTGTCTGAAAAGTTAGTCAATGGAAAGAATGAGATTCAATAGAATCCCAATAGTAACAATTCACTCATACAACATGTAATCACGTAGCATGTAAGCAAATCATCAAGCAGCATCACGACATAATACACAACACGCAGGTTGCATATGCACATAATCACATAGTCTCATTCCCCGAATTCCACCGCCCCAAAGGTATGATCCTCTCACCGTCACCACCGATGGGCTGCAAGTAATAGACTCACAAATAGCCTTTTGGCTTTCACATAGTCTCATCCCCCGGATTCCACCTCCCCGAAGGTATGATCCTCCCACCATCAACACTGATGGGCCGCAGGTGATAGACCAACAAACAATGATAAATCAAACATACAATATATCACATATAGTATAAGGGAAAGAGTCATTACCTTGTTCTTTCCTGACTTGCTCCGTCCCAGCTCGTTCACGACCAGCGCAAATGTCAAAGCCTATAACCAAAATCAAGGACGATAGGTTATTCTTTATTCCAAATTCTTATCCTCATTTTACTTTAAGTTGGCTATCATTTGAACTCTTCAGGTGACCAATAAAAGCCTAGACATATGCCTAAAGAGTTAGGAACACTTGATCAAAGATTTCTTTTTAGGAGCAAAAATACTGATTTCTGGTCTAATCACTCGAGTGAAGGAGACCTCACTCGAGTGATGCCCCGACTCGCACTCGAGCCCTAGCGAGTGAAACACAGGAAGTGAGTACCCGAGAGCACCACACATCCTAGAGTGACCAGTTCACTTGAGCATTGGCCCCAGCACCCGAGTGATAACACACTCTCACCCGAGTCCCATCGAGTGAGATACAAAGAGTGACTACCCGAGAGCAACCCTAAGGTGCAACTGACTCCTGCATCGAGTGAGACCGAGTTCACTCGAGTGATGACTCATATCACTCGCAAGCAAGGAAGTGCACCCTTGCTTCCTACCTGAACACTTAACCGAAATACTGAAAGAAACAAAAGAACATGACGCTGCACTCGAGTGAGCTCCAACCTCACTTCAGTGAGGCTATCGGAAACCAGAATCACAGCAGCTGGTATACTTTTCCAAATTTACCAAATCTAATTCCAATGATTTCCAAACTTATACCAAAGTTCATTCCCACACAAAATTCCACAATGAACCTATTGGTAATCTCAAAACAACCAAAATCTTACCACAAAGACACATTCTACTCTTTTAACCATATTGCACCCAATATCACCTAATAATCAACTTTTCCTTTTCCAATCTAAACCACAACCATTGACACCAAGGCACAATTTGGCATCTACTCCATCACAAAACACTAGCTAATTAACGCATTTCAAAATTAGGCCAAAATCAGGGAAAAAATCCAAAGTTCTCAAAACTCAACCAATGACCAAAACAATTATACTAAAATACTATAAATACTCCCCTCTTCAACTTCCAATGATTAGCTTCTTGATTTTCTAGCTTCCAAGCTTGTGTAAACTCCAAAACACCTCCTTTCAAAATTCTGAAACCATAGGTTTAACGCTCTCAACCTCTTGAACCAATTTAATAAAGACCATTTGAGCATATGGGGACATTCACTTACCCAAACTAAAGCTTTTCTCTTTCTCTTTCTTGCTTGAAGCTCAATGAAATGGAAGATAGGAGAGAGAAACTGAGAGCAGATTTTCTCAAGCCCAAGAACCGACTTTGAAGGAGAGAGGGAAGAGAAATGGGTTTGAAAATTTGACTTTGATCTTATGGCCAACCTCTTGCCACTTGTCATGATCTAACTCTTCCCTTCATAATTCACATACACCCACATGCATTAGATTCCATCTTTTGCTCATCAAATCCTAACCATTGATCTCAAGTTACCTGTGAGTTCACTTTTCAGTGACTAACCAATTGGTCGGCAATTTACCATCTTGCCCCTGATTATCACAATATATACTAAGCCATTATCAAACACGTTTTATATCATAATTCACATTACATACTTCAAAAGTGCTTGCTTAATATTAATTACACCACTTTGAAGTCATTAGCCCTTAATTACAATTCAGGATATTACAGAAACTAGTTGCATAGTAATGGCGGATGGTTGGCAAGACCAACGAAATAGGCAGTTGATTAATTTTTTGGTTTATTGTCCTAAAGGAATTGTCTTCATCAAATCTGATGATACCTCAGACATTGTTAAAGATGCCCAAACGCTATGCAACTTATTTATAGACATGGTTTTGTTTGCTAGTGTGAACAATGTCGTCCACCTTGTTACTGACAATGCAGCTAATTATAAAGCTGCCGGAAAATTATTTCCTGAAAAGTATCCATCTATTTATTAGTCTCCATGCGCAGCACATTGCTTAAATATGATTTTGTTTGACATTGGCAAAATAGAGATTGTCACACGTTTATCCAGACGTGCATCACTGAACAGGGAGCTAACTACAGGGTTGACCTTGTGAATGGAGAAACTAATAATAATACTGGTAGAAATGCAATTGTCTCACTAGTAGGTGGTCCAATAATTAAGAACTAGTCGAAGGCTTTGATCGGGTAGCGTTGAAGAGAGCTGCTAATGAAAGTTGGGAGTCCCCAAACTCTAAACGTAGAAAGGTTTCACTCTTTGATTCTCCAACTAAAGCTAAATTGAAGCAGTGGATAGCATGGTTTTTAACTAACAAAAATGTTTCTGAATGGCATAAGGCTTTGTATGCTATGGTTTTATGGCAGACTTGGAAAGGAAGATGTGCTTTCATCTACCAAAGTATCCAACCTGATCCAAAGTTTGTTTTTATGCAAGCAGGTAAATTGTTGTAGGAACTATGGGATGCAAAAGGTTGGTGTGCAAAACAGACTAATGTGGAAGCTATTGGTACCAATAATCCATCGATGAAACCTGTTTGGAAACCACCTGAAGGTAATACTCTGAAAATTAATTCGGATGGTGCTTCAATGTTAAGAACAAATTGGCAGCTATTACTTGTGGTTAGAGATTCGAATCATTGGCTTCTAGTTGGAAGGTTTACTCTGATTAGCTCTGAATCTCCGTTTATGATGGGAGGAAAGGCTTTGAGCGAGGCAGTCGAGTATGTTGTGGAAAATGAACTCGATGATGTTATATTTGAACTAGACAATCTTAATCTAGTTAATTGTATCAATTCTGGTTGCATTTCCTCTGAATGGAACTGTGAGATTGCTGATTGAGAATATCGTTGAACAAAGGAAACTGATAAGGAACCACTCTTTTATGTGGATTTTCAGGTAAGCAAATTTAGTAGCTAACTGAGTTGCTAGGGCTTCATGCCCGTGTGACTGGGTTTGGAGACCTCCTTCTCAACTGAGGACGCTTTTGGAGAAAGATGGTGTTGGCATTGCAGATGATCATGGCTGATGTTGCTTTGTAAAATTTCTAAGACTATGCTTTAGTTAGGTTTTATTTCTAGTTTTTTCTGTTTTGTTTTTCAGTTCGTTTTCTGGGATCTTGGATATTGTTTTGTATGTTTCCTTTTGGTTTGAATGAAGTATGTTTTCTGGGCAAAAAAAAAAAAAAAAATGTGCGCAAGAAAATTATATACCTCTCAATTAACCAACATGCCACTCTGACTCTAGCCAAGGAATGGCTTCTCTCCTTTGCTGTTAATATTCGATGCAGTCCTTTGCTGTAAAACGTCATCATTTTGCGTTAAAAAAAATGGTGGTAGTTGCTTTTTATTTTTTTGAGTTAAGTTATAATTGTTCCAAAGTATTTTTCCTGTATCCTAAATTAGTTTTTGTTGCATCCAATGTCTTAAAATATTTTTTTCAGTAGCACTCATTATCTGGAGATAATTTTTGGTACATCCATCACCCTAAAATATTTTTCAGGAACACTCAGTATCCAAAATTTAGGATACTTAATGCTACTGAGAAAATACTTTAAAAGTAAAATTACACAAAACATTACTTTTTGACACCAGATGCGATTTAAAAATACTTGCTATTAGGAAAATAAACTAACGTAAGATACTGCGTTCTATTAGAAATTGTTTTAAGGTGCAGGAAAAGCTAGTTTAAAAATGCCAAGTGCTACTAATAGAACTAGTTTTCTTAATAGACCTCAATATTTTAAACTAATTTATTTTTCTAATGGCAAGTGTTTTTTCAATAGTATCCAGTGTCAAAAAGTAATGTTTCATGCAATTTTACCCTCAAAGTATTTTTCTCAGTAACATTAACCATACTAAATTTCGGATATTGAACGATCCTAGAAAATATATTTGGTGTTGGATACAGCAAAAATTATTTCAAGATATTTGGTGGTACTAGAAAAATATTTTAAGGCGTTGGGTGCCCCAAAAACTAATTTAGAATACTGGAAAAATACTGAGGTCCTAGATATAACTTAACTGAAAAAAATAAAAAAGCAACTACCACCATTTTTTTAACGCAAAACGATGACGTTTAATAACATATCGAAAAAGCAATTTTGTTGAAGATGATATTTTTTATCCAATAATTTCTTTGATTTTCTCAAATGACTTATCATCATTGTGTAATCAAATACTTATATCAGTTAATGAGGTTTGTTAATGTTTCAAATCCATCGTTGCTCCAATGATTTCTGTCTTTACCCTCTCTGAAGCATGAAAAGGAAGGAGATTTCAGGCAAGGTTGAGGATGGTAGTCAAAGATGCGCATGCATAACCACAGTTTCATAAGGAAGGTGGCCAAATGAAATTTGAATCGGAATCACTTGCATAAAAATAGTGTGCCAGATCACTTTTTTTCCTTAATGATGGTTTTGTTGGTTATTATGCTTGTTCCATTTGGATATGCGATTGGATGCTTATACTTTTGGCATACAACTGTTGAGTATGCTATTGTGTTGGCCAAACTGATTGCTATACTGCAACAAGCACTTGGGCAATCTATGAGGAATTGGGAAGAGAAAATTGTTTTTATCCCTATCTACTACTTAAGTAAACCCATGACAACTTATCTCCCAATTTGGTTCAGCATTTTATAACTGTGTCTAATATACATACATACACACACACACACACACACATATATATATATATATATTTCCATTGTTCAGGTATCTATGGTGCGGTAAAGGATGTTGGAACCTGGTGTTGGGAAATATCTGCTGAAGTGTATGAGACCAAGTTTGGGAATGATTAAGAACCATGGGTTTGTGTGATCAGCAATGTTAGTGGCATCTAGAAATCTTGCACTTGCTATTATATAGAAACCATTTTTTAGTATCATTAATTATTGAAGCTTAATAATTAATATTATCATGTATCTTTCAAGATTTTCGATGATGTCTGGGTCAAGTGGTATAAATTAGCATTAAAGTTCTAAATTGTTCGCTATTCAATGTATTTAAATCTGAGTGTGAATATTGAAGTAAAATTGTTATGAACTTATATATGATGGTGGTTTTAAAACCTTCTTTTGGTGGAAATCTGAAGGTACTTTTTTAAAGAACTATTATGACGGGCCACATGAAGATTAACCCGGCCCTACTCAAAAATAAAGGTTTCCTTTTTAATTACTTCAAGAAAAGTAATACATCTAACACACGTTTAGCATTAATTTTAATTTGAAGCTTATTTCAATATGCTATTGGTTGTATGTGATTTTTACACTTATCCTACTAAGAAATTAAATGTTATTAATATGTGATTTCTATTTGAATATATATTTTTCTATTCTAAACTTATTAATTCAATTTTTTATAAAAATATTATATGATACTTTTCTCCCATTTTAACTTATTCATAACTAATTTTTAATTTTTAAAAAATATATTTCTGTGAAGAATATGGATGTAGACATTTAGATAAAGTTATGTCTTTAAATAAATAAAATTAATCTAAGGAAAAAATTGTCAAGCTTTATATAAAAATATGCTGAAAATATTGTCAGTATTGATAACTTAAGCACTAGCATGTTAAACACCCTCAAATGACTCCATATTTATAAGCTTTATGTGCATTAGATAGAACCTGTATAAATCAAATTATGTTGCTCTATTGACCCTCCATGTTAATTAAATGAGTCATATTTCCCCCTTTTGATTCAATCAGCTTTTTTCTCTTATAGTTATATATATTGGTTTGTAGGAATATCCTCAATTCATGTTTATGTGATGAATTTCTTTATATGAAAATTAAGTGTTTTTCTTAAAAATAGGAGTAAATGCTCGTTTTACCTAAAAATTATAGGACTAAATAAATTAGGGATTTGGCATCTCAAAGAAAATTTGACAAGAATTGAATTAGAATGAATCCCCAAGCTAATTACTTAATCTCCCAAAGTTTTACAAATAGTTACAGTGCCTTTTTTATTTTTTATTTTTGATGTAGGTAACACATCTATTTTTTTTTCCTTACGTTCACTGTTAACACATCTATATTGATTTTTGACCTTGCTCAAACTCAACACAGCTATAGGTCATGCGGAGCTAGTATATTTTTATTAAATTAATAATATTTTTGCTCAAATAAATTAAAATGTTTTTAATTTTTATAATAAATATTATTAAAAACTAGATGCTAATAAATTTCATTATGAAATATGCATCCAGTTCCAAATAATTTAATATCTTTCCATAATTATAAATTTACATTACATATATAAACTTAAAATCATCATATTATATATTTATAGAAAATGAATATATAGAAACTCAGTTCAATCAACATATCTATATTAAAACAATGCCATCGTCATCAAATTCAATTTCAAGATCCCCAGGCCACGAAAGTCTAGAGGTTTTAAATATTTCATATAGAGATTGTTAAAAAAATATTTAAAACTAACTAAAATAGTAATACTTAGTTTTATATGTAATTAAACAGGTTTTCTTCTATATTATACAATATTTGAGAGATAATGCAAATATGTATGACTTATGAATAATATAGCTAGTTTATCTTATTATATAATTATATATTGATAATACAATTCATTTGGCCCAAAAAAGATTTTTTTTTAATAAAAATGTCGAAGTCTAAATAGTTGAAATAACATGTTTTGTATTTTATTTTTCTTCATCACATAAGTCAGCAAGTCATCATTCAACTTTAATTTTTGTACCTTGTGGCTTTGATATCTCAATTATATGTAAAAGTCTAATTGCTCATTTGGAATAGTTTATTTTTAGATAATAAGTGTTTATAAATCATGATTCACGATATACGAGGTAAGTATATGAGAGAAGTTTTATCTCAGCTTTCGTAATAAATACTTATATTCAAAAAATAAGGGTTCCCAAATATACACTAAGTCTTCCATCCAGTATAGCCTCTCAATTATACCCCATAAACCACGTAAGTTATCCAAACAAAATATCTAGGATATAGACAAAATATATATAGCAGGCCATCAAGCACCACTAAATTTCTCGATATTGATAATTAACCTCAAAAACCTTGTCCCTTTATTTTTGCACATTTTGGCTTTATCTCTTTGAATGGCGAAAAGTCTACAACTCTATTGCCCAACAATAGAAATAGACATTCGATTTTGGGAAATTCACTCCCAAGTCCTAAGAAAGTAAGAAAATAACAGAAAATTCTCTTAAAAAAGTTAAATATCAGAAAAGTTCCTAAGGCTTTTTTGTGATTATTTTTTAAAATCAAATGACAAAGTTATCCTTAATTCATCAGTCATTTACAACTTCATCAGTTATTTTCACAACATGTTTTTATATAATGAGTTAATTTCAAGTTTGTCAAGTTACTACGTTCACAACTATCATTGCATGTTATAACAACTGCTTAAGTAATTTTTTACACATTTTTTTTGTTGCCTAAATGAAATGGCCTTTTCCAAAACTCCAAATATGACAACTGCATATGCTTTGTTTAATAACTGGTTATATTTGTGTTTACAACATGTTTATTATTTTTTACAATATATTTTTCAAGTCACAATGAAACTACTTTTTTAAAAACTGTTCACCATTGCAAATTACTTAGTATATAACTCGTTAAGTGTGTTTTCATAGTATGTTGAGTCATTTTAACAACTTCTTTCTCATGTCTGAATAAAACTACCTTTTTATACCTCCAAGTTCAGCACTAAAAATTCCTCAGTTTACAACTAGTTAAGCATGTTTTTACAATATATTGAGTTATTTTTACAACTTATTTCTCGTATATGAATGAAATTACCTTTCTTCACATCTCTAAGTTTAACACTGCAAGTTGCTCAGTTTACAACTCGTTAAGCGTGTTTTCACCATATGTTGAGTCATTTTAACAACTTCTTTCTCATGTTTGAATAAACGACATTTTTACACCTCTAAGTTCAGCACTGGAAATTCCTCAGTTTAATTTTCGAAAGAAATTTTATTTCAAAGAAAATTAACCACTAACCGCTTTGTATGGATATGATCATCTTGAGCCATTGATAAAAGCATTATGCTTAAAGAAAATCCCTTGTATGGAAGCCCATGACTTTTGGAACCAAAAAATTGAAAATGAAATTTGGAATATTCGTTGTTCATAAAGAGTAGAATACTTGCAAATGATACTTTTTCAATTTGCGTTGTCCATATGTATAATCTACTAGTTCATAAAGAGTTGCATACTTGCAATTTGCGTAGTTCATCCATTTCTTCTCCCAAAAGACATGAAATGAGTTTTGAGCCAGTGTATGCTTTCAAGAGGAAAACTCTGCTAAAGGTCTCATAACTCACTAGAAACCAGTGTTCCCAGACCCAAACCGAACCGGCCGGTCCGGCCTGGGAACTGCCGAACCGGGCATCAGATCGGTTTGGTCCGGTGACCCAGTCCGGTCTGATTTTTTTATTTTTATTTTTAAAAAAAATCAATTTTTTTTAATTTTTACGTTAGAATTACATACTATTAAGTCTAAAATTTTCAATTTCTTACCGATTTGGCCTGAGTTGAGCTCCGGTTTGGCTCTGGTCTGACCCACTGACCCTTAACCTAATACCCCGACCGGTTCAATACCCAATCCGAATTTTAATACCTTGCTAGAAACAACGTTCCCTGCTCAATTTCTCATAAAGAATCTAGAATGGGCCTCGGAGTTGCAAAGTTCATCCATTTCTTCTCCAAAAAGGCATGAAGCGAGTTTTGAGCCGATTTGCACTTTCAAGAGGGAAACTATGCTAAAGGTCTCATAACTCTAGGGAAACAACCTTTTTTGCACGATTTATCATTAAGAATCTAGAATGGGTCTCGATCTCTCGAAGTTTTGAAATTCATCCATTTTGGCAACAAAATGCAAGAAGCGTGTTTGGACCCATAATTCCTCCTTATCCCATATTCCATCACTTATTATTATATAATTATATATTGATAATACAATTCATTTAGCCCAAAAAAAAAAAGATTTTTTTTTATAAAATTGTATAAAAGTCTCTAAAAGGTTGAAATAACATCCTATGTACGACAAGTTTTATTTTTCTTCATTACAGAAGTCCGCAATTTATCATTCAACTTTAATTTTTATGCCTTGTGGCTTTGATATCTCAAGTCTACTTAAAAGTGTAAAGTCCAAGCCTTCCTTCAATTATAGCCTCCCAATTACCCCATAAACCACGTACGCTGTCGAAACAAAATAGGAACAATCACATTCAAGTTTTACACAAGAAAAAAAAATAAAGAAATAGTCTATAAAATTGTTAATGACGAGTCGAGAGGCGTCTATTGACAATTTCAAGGACCATTTCTTTATTTTTTTTCTCTTGTATGGGACTTGAATATAATTGTCCCAACAAAATATCTTATATATAGTATATAAACAATATATAGCAGGCCATCAGGCCCCACTGAATTTCTCCATATTAATATTAACTTCAAAAACATTTCCCATTTATTTTTGAAAAAAAGGCAGAAAAATATTGTCAAAATTGATAAAAAAAAAATGAATAAGTATGTTGAATTTCAATAATTCCAAAGGGACGGATTTGAAATTTAGAAATGTTGCCAAGTTTGGGAAATTACCCAACTACCCTTAGTTTTTTTTTAAAATAAAAATTCTCAAATCCTCTTGCATGCTAGTCGCTGAAGCTCCAACGCCGGTGACCAATGGCTGCCATCACCGGAGCTCTGTGACCTTGCTAGTGATGAGTCACGGGAGCTCCGGTGGGTTCATATATTTGTTTGAGTTTCTTAAGCAAAAGTTGTTAACATGGATACTAGAATTGTTAATATGGATATTAAAGTCATAAATAGGGTCGATCGGAGCTCCAGTTATCTCATATTATTTTTTAATTTCTTAAACAAAGTCTTCAATATGGATACTTGAGTTGTTAATATGGATATCAAAGTCGTAAATAAGGTTGGTCAAAGCTCCGGCAGTCTCATATTTTTTTGAATTTATTAAGGAAAAGTCATTAATATGGATATTGCAATTGTTAATATGCATATTAAGGTCATAAATACAATTGACCGAAGCTCCGATGGTCTCATATAATTTTTTTTTGAATTTATCAAGTAAAAGTCATCAATATGGATACTTAAGTTTTTAATATGCATATTAAAGTCGTAAACAAGGTCGACCGAAGCTCTAATACTCTCATATATTTTTTTGAATTTCTCAAATAAAAGTTATCAACATATATCCTTGAGTTATTAATATGCATATTAAATTCATAAATAAGGTCCACCAAAGCTCTGGTGGTCTCATGCTATTGAGCTGTGTATGAACGAGGTGAATTAAGAGCATGAAGACCATAATGAGAATTGTTAGAGAGAATCAAACTCTCTTAGAAAGAGACTGGGACTTGCGTATTCAACATGTTCATCGCCAAAGAGGGTCTCGATGCGTATCACGCACGGGTTCTATGCGTTCTCCTCTCGGTCACCTGGTCTTTCACGGATTCAGGAAACGGACGTGCACATGGGGTTAACTAAAATTTAGCAACATTTAATTTATTTATTTTTTAATAATTTAATATTTTTATTACTGATCTAGTGCTGGTAACCGGCGTTCAAGCTCTGGCAGCCGCCGGTGACGGGTACTGAGGAGGTTGTTTTTTTAATATAAAAAAGTGAGGACTTTGATGTCTTTTCCGGATATTTTAAAATTTGAAATCAGTCCAAGTAAACTGATTTGATATTTAATAAATTTAACACCCTCATTTAGAATTTTAACTTTTCAAAGTATTCTCTGTTATTTTTCCAAAAATATACGCTATGGCTCGTTTTTGTAGTAAAGTTTATTATATCCAATTTAGATAGGCAAATAACATAATTTGGCAGCTCAATTATAAAAACATGATTATCAATTATAATTTTTCTTATGTATTAATTGCACAAATAAATTGGTTTCTTAACCTGCATTAGATAATAATTTGAAAAAATAACGACTTATTTGAAAAAATTGAAAATATGGGAAAATTTGTAGAAACAATGCAATGAAAAATCAATAATGAGTCAAAAAATTGGCAGAGGAGATATTAAAAATAAGGACCAAACTTTGGTCATGTGACTTCGGTCAAGTACGTCCAAATAGCTAATCATAGTATATATGCCACGTGCATTAGTTTTTTTTCCTGATCAAAGACTGACCCTAGGGCGATATGTGATTAGGAAGAGAACTTGAGGCGAAGGAGGGTGATATTATTTTCTTCCTCTCTCTTGTCCTCACTTTCATAAATGCCTTGCTTGTTCCATGAGCAATTTTACAGAAAAGAAATCAATTGGATTGTTCTCTTTTTATTAATCTTCAAGGTTGACCTCTGTATGCAATGGGCCGGGTTTTATAATTTGGTACCGACAAGCAAGATAAATCTCACAGCTATCCATGTGTCAAAATCTATTTACATCTTCTCAATTGTTTTTGGCAAAGGATTGAAATCTGCAACACGAGCAATAGAGAGAAAAAAAACTACTCCCTTCGATCTTAAATATAAGAAGTTAAATAAGTTATTTAACCATATTATATACATCCAAATAACTTTAGTTTTATTTTTAAAAGCGGTTGTTATTAATCACTTATATCTTTTACGAAGGGCCTGGCAACTCCCAAATAAATAAACGGATGACTTTGGGTGCGACCTATAACCATAAGTACCGTACCGTATTAACTATGGCGACGAAGAAAGTAAGGTTCGCAAGGTCCATTCAGGCTGGCGTCTCAGCCTAACCAACCAACCAAGACTTTTCAAAATGCCAAACTATGGTTTTTTCTCATGGGACCTCAATGGAACATGGTAATAGTAGCAATATTGCCCAGACACTGTCACATTGTTTATGTGAGGCAACACTATTCACTTATTTAGGTCTATGGCCATATCCCCAATTGTCCACCTCTAAATTTGTGTCGCAAATAATAGTTCCCATTCTGGCATTTTAATGTAATGGCTAGCTTGAGGAGTAGGCAGGCCTAAAAATGAGTCATTCCAATACGTTCTCATGTTATGATCATTTGCGGAACTTTTAATCCTTCATTTATTTCTAATGTTGAAATCAGTTAATAGATTTCTCTTTTAAAAAAACATAATTGACCAGTGATCACCAGTATTGCTCCTCGTCAACGTCACTTCCCATTTAATTATGTTTCCTCTAAAGAATGATTAGGTAACTTGGTCTCTGTGGACATATTCAACAATTGGGTCTGAGTCCAATACCACTAAAAACCAAACACTGTGTTGCTGATTCATTACGTTCGTTTCATTCGCTTTATTGAATTCAAAGAGGTCTTCTTCTTCCTCCGCATGTCATGGCTTCAATATAAGAAGCTAAATTAGTTTTCTTAATATTTTTAAAAAAAATCAATTATGTTTTATATATTAGGACCGGATGGAGTATTTGCATCCAGCTCCTTGATGCAACACGGGCAATCAAAATCTATTTGCATTTACCGACTTTGTGATCCCTGCCGCATGATTCTAGATCACCCTAGTGTGATTCCTGCCGCATGATCCCTCCATGATTTTTTTTTTTTTTTTTTGCTTTGTTTAAGAAAACTTTTCCCAACAATATTTAGAGTTAACAGTGGTTAAGTGATGTTTTGGAGTTAAGAGCTAATTAACTTGGACAACACTGATACACGTGGCACATTATAATTAGCTACTAGAACCTACTTGACCTAAGTTTGGTCCGCAAATTAATGTATGATATGTTGTATGAAAAATAAAAGTATACGAAGGTATACAGTTCGAAAGAAATCGAATTCGTACTATCATTTGGCTTCGACAAGTTTATTAAAGATGTTAAGTAGTTCTGAATATCTTTTTTCGTTTTGTGCAGTTTGAGACGGAAACAAACTGAGTCATTTCAAGAATAACAATTTTTTTTTTTTTTTTTGTAATAATAACAAGAAAATTTGGCCTTCTTTAGAATTGAATTAGAATAAAATCCCCAAATTATTCTCCCAAATTTTACAAAGGTAACAGAACTATTTTCACCGTGGTCAAGCTCATCAACGCTAGGTGATGTGTACTTGTGTGTGTTATATTGATATTAAATTAATAATTTTTGTTCACATAAGGTTATATTGTGAGTTGAGTAAGGTGGTCATGCTTAGTAGAGCCGAACAGCAGGAGATGCATGAAGTCATTTACTTGATATGTGAGGTACAGCAGGCGATAAAACGGGAAGTGGATTTGCTGAACATCAATCATACTAAAAATTAAATAGCAGGAATCTCAGTAAAAAAAAAAGGCTTTTAAGGATTGGACTTGGATTTGCAAATGTTATCGAAGAAATCTACCAAACTTCTGCTGGATGCAAGCGGAATTACTTATTAGCTTCTTTTTACGTTATTTATTTTATTATTATGTCTTTACTTTTACCTTTTAATGCTTCTATTCTATAAAAAAAATATAATTTTTTAATAAACGCCAAAAAAATAATGAAAATAATCAAAGCCATATACAAGTAATAATTTCTTGTGCTAAAACTTGATATTTCGTTGTGTAACACTCAAGACAACTTTTATTTTTCTCATCACAGAAGTCTTCAAGTCATCATTCAACTTTAACTGTTGAAGATGTGACCTTCATTCAGTCTATGTAAAAGACTAAAGTCCAAGTCATCGGTCAAGTATGACCCCACGTTTACCCCGTAAATCACTCTTTCCGGACAAAATACAATATACAGAAAGCTATCAATAAGCACCACTAAATTTCTAAATATTAATAATTAACTTACAAAAAACATTTTGGCTTTACCTCTCTAAGTGGCCAAAAGCCTACAACTCTATACCCTCTGCAATGAACTCCCTATAAATCCTAAAATCCATTTCTCAAGCCTCACGCCTCAAGCACTTCGTATGACCATCATATAGATCACTCTTTACTTGTGAGCTTGTATTGAAGATATTGTCCTTACTATGGGCTTTATCTGTAAGTTTTTGTGCGCATTATTTGCATTGCTGTTTCTGTTACATGCAAATTTCAGTTTGGCTATAATCGGTGGAGGAGCAAAGTGCATAAAGAGTGAGAAAAAAGCTTTACTCTCACTCAAACAAGGAATCTCGCAAGATGACTATGGCATGTTATCAACATGGAGAGATGCAGACAATGAAGATTGCTGCAACTGGAAAGGAGTTCACTGCAGTGATGAAACAGGTCACATTCAATTCCTTAAGCTTCGCGGTTCCTATCCTATTTATTTGAGAGGTGAAATGAATATTACTTCATTGAGTGAATTGCATAATTTGGAATATTTGGATCTCAGTCACAATACTTTCTATCTATGTGAAATCCCAGAGTCCATAGGGTCCTTTACCAAGTTAAGATATCTCAATCTCTCGTATTCTGATTTTGTTGGGACTATTCCTTTTCAATTGGGAAAGCTTTCCAATTTAGAATATCTTGATCTAAGTTTTAATATGTTGGTTGGAGATATCCCTTCGACAATTGGAAACCTTTCAAAGTTGCGACATCTCGATCTTCGACTAAATCGTCTTGATGGAGTGATCCCTTTTCAGCTTGGGAATCTCTCCATGTTGCAAACACTACAGCTTGGCTATAATTCTAATCTCACGTTAGATGACAAGAACAATGATGATGCAAAGTGGCTCTCTAAGCTTTCTTCACTATCAAGTCTTGACTTGAGTTCTTTGAGTGATGTTGGCTATTCTCATCTCTGGCTACAAATGATTGGTAAACTGTCAAAACTTCGAGTTCTGCGACTAGCAGGATGTGGCATCTCTTATACTCATATTCCTTCTTTGACTGCTTATCTTTCAAACTGTTCATCTTCTCTTGTTATCTTTGATCTCTCTGAAAATAACTTGTACTCAACATCATTTCGATGGCCCCTCAATTTGAGCTCCACCAACCTTCAAGAGCTATATCTAAGTGGTTGTGATCTTTCAAGTACTGATGTTCATTTTCTATTTTCCCATTTTCAACTTTCTTCCCTCATGGTCCTTGACCTCTCTTCCAATAACCTCACGTCACTAAGGGCTATGGACTTCAGCTCCAATCTACAAGTTCTTAATTTAAGAAATTGTAGCCTTTTATCTAATAATCCTATTTTTACATCTTTCAATCACAATCTCACTTCTCTTGTCCAGCTTGATTTGTCTTCTAATTTGTTGACATCATTATCCATATTCCATTGGATTTCTAACTTCACCTTTAATCTTCATGAGATTCGACTTTCTAGTAACTTGTTGGAAGGTCCCATTCCAGAAGGTTTTGGAAACATGATGAACTCTGTTGAAGTCCTTTATCTCTCACAAAATAAGCTGCAAGGTGAAATACCAACATCATTGGGGAATATATGCACTTTGAAGGAGTTACGCCTTTTAGGTAATAACTTCAGTGGGGAGCTTTCAAGTTTCATTAAAAACACTTCCTGGTGCAATAGTCATCCTCTACGAATGTTGGATTTATCAAACAATCAAATAAAGGGCATGACAGCCAATCTTTCTGTTTTCTCCTTTTTGGAAAGTTTAGATCTCTCAAATAATCAATTAAAAGGAGAAATAACCGAAAGCATCGGATTGCTATCTCAATTGAATTATTTGAGCCTGGAAGGGAATAATTTAGGAGGCGTAATCACTGAGTCTCATTTCAAAATGCTCTCCAATTTGAAGTATATAACTTTGTCTGGCAATTCATTAACCCTGCAATTTAGTACTAGATGGATTGCCCCATTTCAGCTGCAACATTTGGAAATGGCTTCGTGTAAGGCAGGTCCTTATTTTCCTAATTGGCTGCATAATCAACAAAAGCTGGAGAGCTTGGATATTTCTCATTGCGGGCTTTCAGGTTACATACCGGATTGGTTTTGGCCACTAGTAAAAGATGTGGGTTACTTGAATATTTCATACAATAATTTTGTTGGTGAAATTCCAAATTTACCCTTGAAGTTTAGCAATGGGCCACAAATAATTTTGACTTCAAACAATTTTGAAGGCCCGGTTCCATCATTTTTTTCACAAGCATTAGCACTGTATCTTTCAGAAAATAAATTCTCAAATTTGGTTCCCCTTCTATGTGGCCAAATTCAAGATGAAGGAGGCTTTGGCACTTTAGACATATCAAACAATCAATTAGAGGGAGAACTACCTGATTGTTGGAGTCATCTAAATTCATTAGAGCTTGTTGATTTGAGCAATAATAACCTGTCGGGAGTGATACCAGCGTCTATAGGACAACTTGTGAATTTGGAGGCTTTGGTTTTAAGAAACAACAGCTTAATTGGAGAACTCCCTTCCTGTTTGATAAATTGCTCCAACTTATTGCTATTAGATGTGTCTGAGAATCAATTGTTGGGGTCAATACCTTCATGGATTGGAGAAAACCTTGGACAATTGCAAATTCTAAGCCTAAGGATGAATAATTTATATGGCAGAATTCCTTTGCACCTTTGTCACTTAGCAGATATTCGACTCTTGGATCTATCTCACAATAACCTGTCCAGTGAAATCCCATCATGTCTTCAAAATTTTTCTGTTTTGGGCCATATCAATTCAACTTATGCAGGTAATCATTCATATATATTCAATGAGATACCCTTCCGATATACATTTGTAAATAATTTTGAATTCTACATAACATTGATGTGGAAGGGTAAAGATAACTTGTTTAAGAGGCCAGAACGACTTCTTAAAAGCATTGATCTATCTAGCAATGCTCTCACAGGTGAAATACCCAAAGAAGTTGTATCTTTATTGGGATTGGTTTCCTTGAACTTATCCAGAAACAAATTAAGTGGAAGAATTCCTACTGAGATTGGGAATCTAGGATTACTAGAATTCTTAGATTTGTCAAGAAATAGGTTATCAGGCCCAATCCCTCCAAGTCTTGCTCATATTGATCGCCTGAGTGTATTAGACTTGTCAAACAATCGTCTTTCTGGAAAAATCCCAACAGGAACACAATTGCAGAGTTTTAATGCCACAAGCTATGAGGGGAATCTTGATCTTTGTGGACTGCCACTTGACAAAAAGTGCCCAGAAGATGAAACACCTACACCTCAATATAGTGATCATTATGAAGATGATGGCTCATATTTCACTCCAGAGTTTTACTTGAGCTTGGGATTGGGATTTGCTTTCGGCTTTTGGGCCTTCATGGGGCCATTGCTCTTCAATCGCTCGTGGAGGCAAACCTACTATGGGTTTGTAAGAAGAGTTACAGACAGAGTCCAGATCTTGGTGGCCATTTATGTTGCAAGGTACCTCACCAATAGGTAGAAGTTATTGCTTGGAAAAAGGCCTTGAGAAGGTGACAATTTATTTTCTCTCATTCTTTTCTCTTATAGCTTTTGTGTATGGTATCTAACCGGCGTCTTAATATAAGACTCACTTAACTTTTTGTCAAGAAAGTTAAATAAATTACTTTAAAATATTTATATTTATTATTTTTCTCCAAACTAATTTGCTAACTTATAAATTGATATATAATCTAATGATACATAACATATATGCAATGATTAAGTAATTTATTTAGTTTTATTAATCTCTAAAAAAAAACTTGAGTCTTATATTAAGGATCATAGGTAGCATGAACTAATTGTGACTAACATTTCAACTATCATGTTTCTTGCAGGATCTGTTACTTCTTTGGCTTGGCTCGATAGTTAATAATTTGTGAACAACGGTTTGTTTGGATGAATTGGCTGATATAATGTTAGTTTCAATAATAATCTTCATTTCTAGCTTTCAATCGAACTTTAAGTTTTTCTTTTATGCCTTGTAATTTTCGAAAGAAATTTGTCAAATATTTATATAAAAGAAAGTTAATCATTAGCCGCTTTGTATGGATTTAATCATCTTGAACCATTGATGAGGTCATTTTTAGCTTAAAGACGGGAAAAATGGAAGTCCATGATTTTGGGAACGAAAATGAAATTTGTGAATGTTCATCGTGGCATTGGGAAAAAACTGAGATTTTTTTGTAATACTCCGAAAGTAAAACCATTTTTGAAGTACTTGTAGTTTCCTTCAATTTTTAATTTGGCATATATATGTTTTTTCTCCTTATCAAATATTTTAATTTTACTCTTTTAACACTGTTAGCGTCTGTAACTTTACTCTGTCAGGATTGTTGACCCCTGTACAAAAATTAATTATGCTAACAAAGTAAAATTAAATGATTTAATGGGGAGAGAGAAAGCACACATATATGGTGTACCAAATTAAAAATTGGAAGAAAATATTATAAGCCAGGTTTTCAGACCCGGACCGGACCGGAAACCTACCAATCAGCCGGTAAACTGGTCCGGTCCTGGTCAATTTTTAATTTTTTTAAATTGATTTTTTTTAAAATTTTTTCTTTAGTATTTCATATTAATAATTCTAAAATTTTCAATTCTTACTGATTTAGTCCCATTTAGCTCTGGTCTGACCTACTGACCCTTGATTCAATACGCCGACCGGTTCACTGACCGGTTCAGGTTTAATTACCTTGATTATAAGTACTTCAAAGGTTTTCCCTTGTCAGAATCTTTTCAACCGCATATATATATATATATATATATATATATATATCTCTTTGTGAAGTTTCCGAAAATATTCCGAAATTTAGCCCCACATCGATCAGCACAATGTAGTTCGTCTAGGGGGAAGCATATAAATTGTAAACTAGAACAATGATGATCAGCACGCAGCTACGCAGTGAGCATAGAGCGAACTATGATTAAGAATGATCAAATTTGGCATCTTGAAGCGAAAATTTGACCGTTGAAGTAGAACGATTTCTGCAATATGTAATAGAACTACTTTGACACTTCATGGTGTCTTTATTTTATATATTAAAATATTGATAAAACCCAATGTTAATAGATTGGAATGGTATTCTTAATATTCAAGTCCTTAAACATGTGGATGTACCCCTAGCCTGTCTCAGAATTTTTTTGTTACAGCTCATATAAATTGAAAGACCACATAACACGAATGAGATAGCTGAAACCAAAGCCATATTTGAGGATCTTGTTCATGGCTTTAAGTCCAATCCATAACCACGGTTCAAAGAAAGGGTAGGAAGAGAATGGAAGACTGAACACATAGGCAATCCAGACCAAGAGGCTGGACCAAGAAGCTTGTGCCAGAAGTACCGTCCCATAACCAGTTGCTATGAGGCCATGCAGTGTCCATAGCAGTCCAAAGCTGACTAGCTTAGGATCAACTAATTAAAGTGACTCGCCAATCACTCTGGTGCTCCTTTTGGAAGAGCTTGAATGGGATAAATTTCACCAAGTTGCAGGTGGTTAAACCGAGTTGTGGGTTGCTTCCTCAACCCTAATAATATGTTTGCGATATTCATATTTTTTTTTAAAAAAAAGGCAACATAATATTAATGATCAAATTAATCATACTTATTAACATGATCTCCAAAATGCCACTTTGTATCAATAATCATTCCACCATCACATATAACAGTATAACTTTGCAAAGTGGGAAGTGTAACAATAAATTGGATTAATACATATACATCAGATCAAATGTGTGTTTGGAATAGCGGTAGGAAAAATGACTTATTATGATTCTGACTTATTAAAAATGACTTAATAGAAAAGTCAGTTTTTGTAATGTGATTTATGTTTGGATGAGTGATTTATTTTTGGACAATAAGTGCTTATAAATCGTGATTTACGGTATACGAGTTAAGTATGTGAGAGGAATTTTATCTTGACTTACGTAATAAGTGACTTAATAGAAAAGCTATAGTGAAGAGCTTGTTTAATAAGTAGTTTATTCTACCCGTGATGCAATTAAAATAAGCTGAATCAAACACTGCAAAAACGCAACACGTTTTTATTTAGGTTTATTGTCAAAAAACGGGCTTATTTCTACCCAATAAGCTGAACCAAACACACCCCAAGCCTTCACTTGAAATAAGGATGGAATTAGATTCAAAAAAAAAAAAAATCAAATTTCCTGTTCTTTCTCAATGTTAGCACGAACTCTATTTTTGAATATAAACTAAATTAGCCTGTAAAAACACAATCTAAACCAAAAAAAAAAAAAAATTACACCTCAAATTTCTAAGGTGGCAGTAGCAACAATTAAAATACAGCCACCACACCTATGATGAATGACTCCTGCATTTGAAAATCATAAATAAAGGAATAAATGAACCATAAAAAACTTGTTCTCTGAATAGCTGAACTTATATATATGGTACAAAAAGCTATGGAAAAGATTAGCTATCTGCTAACTAGTACTGAGAAGACCAGAAAAAGACCAAGACTTGTTCAACGAAATTGAACTTGGCAGGAACCTAGCGCGGCTACATCGTTTTAATTTGGATAAAGCTTCTTTTGGCTTTCCAAGCAAGAGATCCACATAAATTGCCGTAATTGTGGCTTCTGGACTATTTGGCAATATGGATAACGCCCAGGTAATTAACTGACGGGCTTGGTCTAACTCACCCTGCATTGCAGATAATGCTGCAAAATTCGCATAAATTATTCCACGCGCCTCTTCCGGCTCCGGCTTGAGAAAATCCATGCTTGGCGAGTCATCGGAGGAAGAAACGTTGGCCGGCGCACGCATATCCTGCAGTTCCATCTTCAAATTCAGCAGTTCTCTCCACCTGCCACTTCTTGTAGTCATCTTGACTGAAAGACAATTCAACAATGTTTTCGGCCGACAAATAAATTGACAAATGCTCGGCAGCTTCCTTTGCTCTGTTTAGCAAGCAGAGGGCTTCGGCTGAATAAATCAGAGCGCACTTTATGCATCAGCAGCTGTTGGACCACGAGGGACTGATGAAGACTCGGTGATTAGGTTTGCAGATTGTTGCTGTGCTATGTTTCCATTGTTGCCTTGACTTACATTACTAACACCAAATGCCCTTTCCAGATAAGACAAAGCATCCTAACAAAACAAATTCCAGCATCAGAACTTGGCTTTTCTGAAAAGATAAATTGGAAAAGAAGAATTTTATAAGCCTCTCACTCACTAACAAAAGTACTTATCTGATTATCAAAAAATCATCAAAATATGCCCATAACTGGAATAAGAAGACAGAACTCTCCTAGTACATTCATTTGTTGTTTTCACCAAAACTCTTGAAATATCCATAACCCCTACTATACATTTTATAAATGCCATGTCAAACATTGTCCAAAATTTGTTTAACAATTTTCTAAAATACAAAATAACTACTAGATGCTTTTCACACAAAAAAAAAAAAAAACAAGAAAAGTGGACACAAAATAATAAACTCACAATCGATGAAATATATATATCACAGTATATTTCAAAAATAATACCTCTGTTTCACTCAATACTCAAATGTTCATACACCTACAGCGCCAAACCTAAACGACTCAGGGTCAACAGCTCGTTAATAACACTTGTAGTACTTGAGAACAATTCTGAAAAAAATATAAATATCAGACAAAGGCTATGTTCACCTGAAAACTGATGTGACAGAGCATTGCTTCCTTTGGATCCCAAAACCACTTTGTTTCCAATATTCTTAACTGACTCTCCATGTTCTCTAGAAGCACAAGCAAGCTCGTCACATTTCCTCTAAACCAATGGCAGTAACAAGATGCAGTAGTAAGCACAACTAAATAAGTGGCCAAAACAAAAAACGTAAGAACAGCTAAATAGACATGGAAACTTCAAAGAATCAAAACAAAATGCTAATGGCCCAAATTAGGACAAATCATGTTTCAAAACCCTAAGGGCTTGTTTGGTCTGAGGGGAGGGGAGAGAAAGTGGATGGAGGGAAAATTTTTTTGAGTTGAATTTAAAAAAATTAGAGAAGAGGGGTTAAAAATTTTTAATTAATTTTTCTTACTCTTTTATCTTATATATTCTCTTTATTAAAATTTTATTACCCCACTTCTTCAATCTTTTAAAATTCAACTTATAAAAATTTTCCCTTCCCTCTCTTCCCCTCCAAATCCCTCACACCAAACAAACCCTAAATCTTAACCAGTCTCCACTTGATCACTTTATAGTTTGAGGGAGGATAGGAAAAAGAATGGACGTCATGAAGAGCATTGCCAAAACTCACTTTTTCTGGGGAGAAATCCTAACATCCCACACTAAAAAAGAAAAGGAACAAATTAGTTTCACTGACGAGCCAATCAACCCAAAAAAAAAAAAAAAACTACAACAAAGCCAATATTTCCATGTAAACCACTAGGAGAGAATGAAGAAAACAAGGAAGAAGAGGGGGAGGTACCTTACCTTTACGCAATTAAGTACTTCAAGCAACTTTTGGGAATTCAAGCAACCATCTTGGAAGGATTTTGTAATTGCGATATTATGAATGACCTGAAATATTAGTATTTAAATTTAAAATCTCATATATTTTGAGAATAGGATAGCAGATTTTGTGTGTTGTATTAACCTATGATCCCACCATGAACATCCTCCTAAATTGTACAAAACAGGCTGGGATATGAATGATAGCAAATCTTTCTGCTAACAATACTATAGCCTAAAGCCAATTCAATATCAACGAGAAATTAAGTTATAAGATTCCCAAGAAAAGAGAAAATGAATTCTTGATAACTATCAATTTAACAGACGGCAACTCCAAGCATTCTGAAATACCAAAAAATTTATTGTGCTAAGCAACTGCTTTTATTCTGGCAGAAAAGTAGGCTCCATGGGCATAGTTAATCCCTTCAAGGCCCCTTCAATTATTTTAAATTATTCACCAAATCAAAACCTAATCCATTTGCAGGATTCTTTTATAAGTATACATAGAAACTACAATGTAAAGCCACAACAAACTCCAATTCCAAGACAAACGGATATTTATTTTGTTAACTTTGTGTTATACAAGCAAACAAATTATAAGTGTCCCCTAAAATCTACATTTTCTATAATTTGAAAAAGAACAGAACCCCGGAAGTCTAGCACCTTTCTCCTTGACAAATACAGAGGCATTCCCTAATAGAAACACGTTAAAGTGCTTAATACTTCACATTCAGCCATTCTTCAGATACTTTCCCCGAGATAAAATCTATATCAACCGACAAGTTGTTATTTAAGACAGTAAGCGGTCTCATTCCATAAGAAGGAGAGCAAAAGTTCGAATCTCATGAAGCATACTTGTTGAGAGAACTTTAACCTTAACCTAAGCCCGATAGATTTATAACCAAAGTGATTTGGGGATACTCTGGGTTCAAAAAAAAAAATCTATGTCAATTCGCCTTTGCATTTATAGCAACAGAAACTTCACAGCATGTGCCTGCTAGCTAGTGCGACTGGCATTTACCAAGATTGAATTTTGTCACTGAACAAAAAATTGAACTAATGAATCAATTAAAGACGGCCACCAGCCAAAGAAGGGGAGGGGAATAAAAATACCATGAACACCAACTAAAATCTAGGCAGGAGATCAGAATTGAGTCTACTCAAAACTATTCAGATAGAAATATTCATGCAAAAAAAGAAAAAAGACATTGGGATCGTCTTGTTTCATCTGCAAGAGCTGCTTCAGAGTGATATTGGTTGCTTCAAGCGAACAATGAACTCGTTGGTTTCAGGAACTATGTATGCCCAGAAAATTGTAAAGATTGTGAAGTCTTTGCAGAGAAGAAAATTGCTATTTGACTAAGTTAATTACCTTTCATTTTTCCCTCTGTACTTCATTGTTTGTGTGAATAATTTGCAGAGCGAACTATTCTTTCGCCTTTTACTAAAGAATGCCATGTGCTCCCTGGTTTAAGTGTGAGGGTCCCACTTTTTGGTGGGGTCCTACATTGCAGTCTTCAAGCTTTATTAGTGGTTTAGTTACATGAACATAGGACGTATATACGGTGCTGAATGATAAGGCTCTTGTGTTTGTGTCTGTGATTTTGGGGCCTTTCAGCGCCTCTGAGGACTGCCCATGGTTCCAAAAAAAAAAGAAAGTGTTTTTGTATGCAAGATAGAGTTGTGTCTTTAGTTAAAATATTAAAGCCCTTGGACATATTCTAAAATGATTATAATTGGGTGAAAGTGCAATTTTAACAATAATATATTTTTGTTAGGGGTACTAGTACCATTAAGTTTTTAAAGTGTTAAAATACACATAAACTTTAAAGAGTGAAGGCAATTTTACCACAGGCGATGAGTTTTACAAAACGGACGTTACTTTAGCCCTAGTGGGTGCCTCACAGTGTACAATGTCATCTTTTTATCCCCTTTGCTTGTCTGAACAAAACACCTCAGTCACATCCTATGTAGAACCTCCACTAAAACACAAGAAGCTCTGAATTGGTTTAGGAACTGTGTGAATTGGTTTATCTCCTCGATTGAAAACAATCTCTCAAATCAATTGCCAAATTGAGGAGATGCACGAGTTTTGAGTGGTAAAAGTTATAGAGTGGAAGAACCAGGGAGAGGGAGGTTTCTACTGAAAACAAACCTCCTCTCAGAGTTAGAAAAAAATGAGGGAGACGATGAAAGCACGAACAAACTAGGAAAATTCTAGTTGCAGTCTTTGTTTCCTTTTTGTTAGACAACAAACACAAATGATTCTCGTTTTCGTCTATTCCTCAAAACACAAACATGCTCATGGAGAAAATTTTTTTTGGTCATCTTCACTGAGTTCTTTTGCTTTTTCCTTTTTGACCAAAAGTTCAAATATTTCAAGAGAGAAGATAATAAGGCATAAGGCTCGTTTGTGATAACTTATTTTTATCTTATAAATACTTATAAATCATGATTTACTATATACGGGGTAAGTATGTGAGAAGAGTTTTATCTCAACTTACGTAATAAGTATTTATTGCCTAAAAATAAACTATCCCAAACTTTTAAAAATAAGCAAAATATGGAAGTACTGCTCATTTGGTTTTAGTTCAATAATGATTAAAGTCATTCAAGAACTTTAGAAGTTTCTACTATTATGCTTTTTTATTGAAATCTCACTGGCTCTTCAATTTCGACGCCACTTACTGCTTCCTCAATGTTAGCACCGTCGCCTCTCCCCTCCCTTCCGCACGTGCCAATTTTGAAGCCTCCTGCTTCTTCCCGACGAGCCTCTCTATTACTGCATCTCACAGCTTCTTCACTTTTGGTTTCGATGGATATTTATGACTCAGCCTCATACCCATCGTATCTTTAATAGAGGAGGCCTATGGAGTTATTTCAATCCCACCCACCAAGTTTTAAAAACTTCAATGGAATCAGAGGGTTTAAAGATTTTAGAGGTACAAAGCTTCTCACATTTTAATGGAGGTTCTATTAGGGATGAGGATGAGGTGTTTCGTTGAAATAGTCAAAGGGGAGGAAAAGATGACAATTGCACACTATGTGGGACCCACTAGGACTAAAATAACGTCCGTTTTGTTAAACTTAACGGCGGAGGTAAAATTGCACCACTTTCTAACGCATTTTAACAGCCTCAAAAACTTAATAAGGTCAGATGCCCTTGACCAAAAATATTGTTGTTAGAATTACACCTTTACCTGTATTAAAAATATTTTACTGGCGTTGTTTTTATGATTGAGGGATGTTGGCCGATAGTTAGGCCTCCTTCTATGTGGTAAGCTATGTTATGGATGTGTTGGGGGAAGGAGCTTGGGTTTAGGCCTATTGTTTTTTAGCCTTATTTTTTTTTTCTATGCTGAATTTGATGGATTAGTATTTGAATATATTGTATGTGATCACTTGTTGTCTTTTTTTTTTGGGCTAAATTAGTTGTTTTCTTTGAGGGGAGTTTTTTTCTCAAGCATCAGTGTAATGGCCTAAATTTTGATTAAGGGCTAATAATAATTATTAAGAATAATTTGTGAATTAAAGTGTGAATTATTATGTGTTATGTGGTAATTTTAATTAATATGCCATAATTAGTGGAGAAATTGGAAGAATGGTCATAAGTTAGTAATTAATGAAGAAATTAATTACTAACTAAGAGAAATGATATGTGTAATTAAATGGCTAATGAAATGGTTAGAGTAACTAATTGGTTACTTACTTTATGATGACCAATAAGATTGGGACATGTGACAAATGGAGGTGATGGTAGAGTGTTAGAGAAAAGTCAATTGGACATTGTTTAAGTATATTTTCTCTCTCTTTCCCTCTCATTTTCGCTGACATGAGGCATGGGAATGCAAAGAGTGATCATTTTCCTTCTTCTTCACACTCTCATCTCTCTCATTCCTCTCTCTTTTTGTGCTACCATGGGAGCTCAAGCAAGAAGGAGAAAAGCTTGGGATTTAATGTAAGAAGATGACCTCTAATGCCAAAACTCCCTTCTATAAAGTTGTTCCTTGTGTTGAGAGCTTCAATTTCATGATTTTAGATTTTCCATTTGGTGGTGTTTGAGCACACAACGAAATCTAGAAGTTGGAGAACAAAGAAACACCTTTGAGAAAGTTGTTAAGGTGAATAAGAGAAACTTTTCTACATAGGTTTTGTGCCATATGATTGAGCTTTGATTTTCTAAGATTTTTGGCCTATTTTCGAAAATTAGAGTCATTGTGTGTATGGCATGTTGTATTCATGGAAATGGTGTCTTGGGATGTATATTGAATTGATAAAATGGATTTGGGATTGAATTGTGAAGTTTGAGTTTTTGAGAAATTGCATTGTGATGTTGCCTAAAACAGGGCATGATAATGGAATGAGAATTTGGTTGTTTTGATATTTCCGTTGGATTTCTTGTGGAAAATTGTGTGGGAGTAGTGTTGGATGTGAATTTTAAACCATTGGAAACTTAGGTTTAAAAGTTGTAAGTTTTGGTTAGTCAGAACTCTGTACTGGTAGTGGTTTTCACAGACTTTTTGAATGTGTAAATGGTGATGAAAAATTCTGAAACTTTTTAATCTTAAAGTTCACATGCCAAGCTTCAAAATAAACATATAATTCATGTCATTTCGATGTGTATGCTGGGAGTTATGATTGTCCAAAGTTTTATGTTGAAACTGGGATCAATGCTGGAGCAGTGTGGACATTTGTTGGATTCTGTATTTTTGTGGTTATGGAAAGCAATGATTCATATTTTTCCTGTAAAGAGGACTTAAATAGCTTTCCATAGGCTTTGGAATCTTCCCATTTTGATTTTTCTAGAATTAGTTATGATTTTTCGAAGTTCAGCCAATAAATAGGATTTTTCTTGGCAGAGGCCAGCGGATTCTTGGCAGCCTCCCAAATGTTTCGAACCTGTTTTTGGCAGCGGCTAATGGATTTTTGGGCCACGATCAACACCCAAAAATCAGTATTTTGCACTTCTGAAAAGTGGTTTTCAACCCAGTATTTCCCAACCCTTTAGGGCTTTTGTTAGAGACATTTATAGCTTCCTAAAGGATATTAATAATAACCAAATCTAAGTGTTGTGAAGTTCTTTAAGTGTTAGATAGAGAATAACACTTCATCACTAATTATGAATTATAGAATTTGATATTCACCCTGCTCTTGAGAGATTAGTCCCAGAGCAAGCATGGAAGGACCAAGGTAGTAAGTTTTCTCTCATGTTGTGTATAATGCTTGGTATGCATGACTTATTATTGTGTTGTATGTGTTATCGGTCGTAGGGCATTACAGCGTGAGCAGTCGTAAAGGGTGATGGTTATCACACCTACCCCTGCCGTTGTATCTGCTGTTGTAATTGCCGAGGCTGCGTTGTGAAATTGTGAATTTCTGTTTGAGTATCCGGCCAGTGTGGCTGTGTGTTGTAAAATGCCTTGTATGAAACCCAGCTATGGTAAAGTATATTTTTGTGAACCATGTTATGGTGCAATACAACATGAGCACTTCAATGTGAGTAAATGTAAGGGTGACGCACGTCATACCTGCCCTTACTGCTGAAACTGTCATTATAGTTGCTATGTGTTGTGTGATGATTTGCTTTTATGCTTTGTGGTTATACATACTATGAGTGATTTGTTACTACGGGGATTCCTTAGAATCTCACTTTTCCAAAAACACATTTTCAGATAGGGCCGGTAGTTCAAAAGAAAAGTGGATGAGGAAGAGAGGATAAAGCTCCGGGCTAGGAGTTTATTTTGAATAAATTGGTTGTCCTACTTTTGTATTTTGGATATTTTGTTGGGGAAACATTTGTATATGGATATTGGATAATTTTGTGTAATCCCCTAATTAAGGGAAACGAATTATGGGCATTTATGCCTTGTAAAACCCTTATTTGATTAATGGAACCTGAGTGTGTTAGGAATTTACATTGTACTCCGATATTTATGAATGAAATCGTTCTGTTCAAGCCATTTATGTATTGAAATGTGAATATGAGACCATTGTTAAGCATGTAATATCCTAAATTGTAATTAAGGATTTATAACTTCAAAGTGATGTAATTAATGATAATTAAGCACTTTTGAAGTATATGTTGTGTAATGTGATATAAAGGTGCTTAGTGATGGTTTAGTAAGCATTGTGATAATCAAGGGCAAAATGGTAAATTTACCAACCGACTTGTCAGTTACCGAAGAGGAAACTCCTTAGTAATTAAGATCAATGGCTAGGATTGAAAGAGCATTTGGTGGAATCCTATGCATGCAAATCCATATGAAATCATGGTAGGAAGAATGAGATGGTGCCAAGTGGCAAAATATGAACCATAGATGAGGTCAAATTTTCAAACACTCTTCCCTCTCTCTCTCAAGTCGGTGAAGAAGCATGGGGAATGGGAAGAATCTTCATCAACTCATCTCTCTCTTATCCTCCTCCATTTTCGCTGAACCAGCCAAGAAAGAGAAAGAGAAAAGCTTAAGTTTTGGTAAGCAAATGCCCTAATATGTTCAAACACTCTTCATTGATGTTGTTCAAGAGGTTGAGAGCTTGACTTCTATGGTTTCAGAATTTTCATTGGTGGTGTTTAAGAGATTGTGAAGTTTGAGAAGTTGAGGAATCAAGGAAACCACATTTGGGAAAGAGAGAGGTAAACATTTAATGCATTTTGGTATAATTGTTTTGGCCATTGGTTTATTTTTGTAAATTCTGGATTTTTGCCCTTATTTCTTGTGATTTTAGAATATATGAATTAAGTGATGTAATGTGGTGAAATAGATGCCAAATAGTGTATGGGAGTCAATGGTTTTGGTTTGGATTTGAAAAGAGGAAGTTTGGCAAATTGTGGTTTTGGGTGATCTTGTGACCTAGAGATGGGATGTGTTGCTTGAGTGGGAGTTTGGTTGTTTTGGGTTACCAATGGGTTCCTTGTGTTAAAAGGAGTGAGAATGAGTTTTAGAACAAGTCTTAGGACCATTGGTAGCAAATTGGTCATTTTTGGAAAACCATATCAGTGCTGCGATTTGGCATCTGATAGGCATCACTCGAGTGAGGGACGATCTCACTCGAGCATGATATGAACTTCTAGGAATTTTGGTTAAGTCTTCAGGCAGAAACTGCGAGCACACTTCCTGACTTGCGAGTGCGATATGATCCCACTCGAGTGAGCATGGGCATGCTCGAGTGAGGGAGTCGGCTTAAGACCTGGGAGTTTATGGTTGCTCTCGGGTAGTCACTCGTTGGGTCTCACTTCTTGGTGCTCGAGTGCACTTGAGGTCATTGATCAAGTACAGCTTCTGATGCTCGAGTGAGTGTGAGAAATATTTCAAGGTTTGCTCTCTGGCAAACACTTTCTGTGTCTAACTCGTTGGTGCTCGAGCACAATTGGGGGTGTCACTCGAGTGAGACTTCTATCACTCGAGTGAGCCGGCCCAAAATCAGAAATTCTTCCAAGAAGGAGGGTCTTCGGGGTAGTTTCTCCCAACCCTTTAGGCATATGTTTAGACCTATAATAGTCACCTAAAGAGTTTAAATGATAACCAACTTAAAGTATTATAGAATTAAGAACTTGGAAAAGAGATTGACGGGTTGTCCCTAACTTGGTTTACAGGATTTGATATTTGCCGTCCTCGAGAGCCCACAGTACCGAAAAACGTCAGGAAAGGACCAGGTAGTGACTCTCTCTCTTATACTATGTGTAATACACTGTATGTGTGTTGTATCACTGTTTTGTGATGATCTCTGATGTTGTTGCGGTTATAGCTGGTGATAGTTGTCGTTTACAGCGCAAGCTGACAGCGTAAGCTGTCGTGATTGAGATTACAGCGTAAGCTGTCGTGATTGTGATTACAGCGAGAGCTGTCGCATTGTGTGTACAGCCGTGAGTGCTGTCGTTTGTGGTAAAATCCTTATATCTTTGTGTTGTTGTTACTGTGCTGTTTGTGATTTATGTACATGCTTTGTGTTTATGCATTGTGTGAGTGATTTGTTACTACTGGAATTCTCTCGAATCTCATTCTTTCTAATGACTAACATTTCAGATAGGGCAAGTGGCCCAAAAGAGAAGCGGGCAACTCAGAGTGATTAGGACTCGTTAGGGGTATATTTGATTTTGGAGATGTTGGTTATCCATTTTAAACTTTGGATTACTGTATATTCTGAGATGTAAATATTATTGTAATGGAGCTTGGTTATGTAATCCCCTAGAGAGACTTACAAACACTTAGTTGATGTATGTATGGAACCAGGGAGTTACCGGAAATTTGATTACACACTCTGATATGAATGATTGTATATTAACTGCACAGGTAATTATATTCGAACATTGAAATTAAGACCAGGATAGGAAAAAGGTTTTGAAAGATTTTTGTAAAAATCCTACTATAAGGTAGGAAGTTAAAATGAGTTTAAATCATCCAATGGTCTCTAATCTGATTTAACTATACTTTATCAGATTATAATTACGTGTTTAAAGGCAGGGGGTTACAAAGCAGGTGTTAGAAAAGTTTTTGAAAACCCTGTTTTGAGCAAAAGAGACTTTTATTAAGTCCTAAATGGTATTATGGTCTCTGATTCAACATAATCACGTATTTATGAACTTAATCTCAGCATTCATGAGAAGGGAGTTACATTTGTGGTATCAGAGTCATAGTTCCTGACAAGGGTAGGAATTGCTAGGATAGTTGCCATAATTGGTTGCCTTAGTCATAAATGATGACTTAGGATTGGTTGTTGTATACACATGAGCATTTCTGCTGGTTGTGGATATATAAGTGTTATGGACTATGTGTATACATTGCTATGAAACTGACATGGTGAATCATTGTAGATTTAAAGGACAACATGGTTCACCCTAGACTTAGACCGGACCCAGAAGTGGAGGAGTTGGATGACAATCCACCTGACCCTATGTAAGAAATGATGGGTCTAATCTGGGAACAAAGAGATATGATTGCTAAACTAAGAGAGGAGCTCAGGTAGGAAAGAGCCAAATGTAATGCTGAGAGGGGTCAATCCACTCAAGAGAAAACCCAAGCAGAGACTTGTCACGAGGAGACAGCTGAGGGATCCAATCGGTCTCATGAGTCCCCACCTCACACAGTGCCTAATCAAGAGGCATAAGGGGTACCGGTTCGAGAGGAAAGAAACTTGCAATTATGGGTCTCTAAGTTTTGCAAGCATATACTTTCAGTGCTCAGAGGGAGGTTTGAAGCCCAAGCTGCCGAGGACTGGTTGAACCGGTTAGAGAAGATCTTTGAAGTCCTCAAGTGTCCAACGAAGGTAGAGGCGAAACTGGCAGTGTATAAACTAGAAGGAGATGCGGACTGGTGGTGGTGGAATATCTCTATGACCTTGAAAAGCCGAAATGTACCACTAACTTGGGAGGTGTTTCAAGAGAAGTTCAATGAGAAGTACTTCCCTAAGTCGATGAGACTTGAAAAGGAATCCGAATTCCTAGCCATAAAGTAGGGTGATATGGAGAGCTTTGATGAATACTTATCCCGCTTCATCCGGCTATCTCGATTGAGGCGTAAGGATGAGGAGTGGAGTTTTGATATGCTCATCTAGGGATTGAGGCGTGAGTTAAGGAAGAGGCTAGCCACTCATCTATTCACTAAGTTCAACAAGGCAGTGAAGGAGTGCAGAATAACTGAGAATAATCTAAGGAATTTGTACCCAGCTAAGGGTAAGGATAGCCGTAATGAGCCTAGTAAAGCAAATGCTTCCCAGAAGTGGAAGGGTCAAGGGTCCTCATCTCGGGGTACTAGCAAGAGGCCCTATCAATCTGAGGGTCGGGGTAATCAAAGACCTCTAATGGGACCATTATGCAATCAGTGCAGAAAGTATCATCCGGGCAGAACCTACACGGGGGAAGTGATTTGCTTCAATTACAAACAGGCGGGTCACATCTCTACTAAGTGCCCACGACTGTAAACGGAACAAAGGCCCAGGAATCAGGGTTGAGTGTTTGCGATGACACTTGAGGAGACCCGAAAGTCAACTGAATTGATCCAAGGAAAAATCCTTCTCGGTGGTAATGAGTTACAAGCCTTATTTGATTCGAGTGCAAGTCATTCTTTTATTGCTTATGACTATGTGAAGCGCCTGGGTTTGCATGTGTATAAATTGTCGTTTGATTTGGTCGTGTCGACACCAATGGATGTCAAGGCTGTGACGGCCGAAGCTTGTCTCAATTGTGTGATAGTTGTTGAGGGACTTGAGTCTGTGGTTAATTTGATTTGCTTACCGCTTCAACAACTAGAAGTTATCTTGGGTTTTGACTGGTTAACAATGAATAATGTGCTACTTGATTGTGGTAATAAGAAGATAGTTTATCCTACTCCATAAAGGAATGTAACATGAATGCCAGTTTGAACTTTCTTTCAATGGCTAAAGCCAAGAAATATCTTGGGAAGGGATGCCAAGGGTATATGGTGTTCTTTTCTGTGAAAGGAGAGACAGGAGAAACTCTAGAGAGTATACCTGTGGTAAGAGAGTTCTCCGAGGTATTTCAGGACGATCTTAGCGGATTGCCTCCGGAAAGGGAAGTACAATTCCCAATTGAGATTGTGCCTAAAGCTGGTTTGATATCAAAGGCCCCATACCGTATGGCCTCGAATGAAATAGCGGAGTTGAAGAAGCAAATTGAAGAATTGCTTGAGTAAGGGTTCGTCCGACCCAGTGTATCGTCGTGGGGAGCTCCAATGTTGTTTGTGAAAAAGAAAGATGGGAGTTTGCGGTTGTGTATCAATTACAGGGAGTTTAACAAAATTACTGTCAAGAACAAGTATTCTCTCCCAAGAATCGATGACTTGTTAGATTAACTATCTGGCTCGTGTGTATTCTCCAAAATTAATCTAAGGTCGGGATATCATCAATTGCATGTGAAGGTAGCGGATGTTCCAAAGACTGCTTTCAGAATGAGGTATGGACACTATAAGTTCCTTGTGATGCCCTTTGGGTTGACTAATGCACCGGCGGTATTCATGGATTGTATAAACCGCGTCTTCCGGCAATATCTTGACCAGTTTGAAGTAGTATTTATCGACGATATTCTAATATACTCTAAGAGTAGAGAAGAGCATAAGCAACATCTGAGAATTATGCTGAGAATCTTGCAAGAAAATCTACTCTATGCTAAGATGAGCAAGTGTGAGTTTTGGCTTACAGAAGTGAAATTTCTTGGCCATGTTATCTCACATGAAGGGGTCTCGGTGGACCCCAGTAAGGTGGAAGCAGTACTTGATTGGAAGAGGCCAAAAATATTTTATGAGATTCGCAGTTTTATAGGTCTTGTTGGTTATTATCGGAGGTTCATTCAGAACTTCTCCCGGATTGCATTGTCGATGACCAAGCTCACGAGGAAGGATGAACCGTTTTCGTGGGATAAACGTTGTGAGCGGAGTTTCACTGAGCTGAAGGAGAGGTTGACTACGGCACCAGTGTTGATTATACCTGATCCCAGTGAGGCTTACGTCGTGTACAGTGATGTGAGTAAGCAGGGGTTAGAATGTGTCCTGATGTAGCAAGGAAGAATGGTGGCCTATGCCTCTCGACAGCTAAAACCGCATGAGATGAACTACTCCACTCATGATCTAGAGCTTGCAGCAATAGTATTTACATTGAAAATTTGGCATCATTACCTGATGGTGTGACAGTAGAATTGTACTGCGACCACAAAAGTCTCAAATATCTCTATGATCAAAAAGAGTTGAACATCAGACACGTCAGTAGATGGAGTTGCTAAAAGAGTATAACCTGGAGATCAAGTATCATCCGAGTAAGGCCAATGTCGTTACGGATGCTCTTAGTCAAAAGACGGTACTAGTAATGATGATTCAAGAGATAAAATTGATTGAGGATTTTCAGGACTTCAACCTCTCGAATGACATCATGTGTGCTAGTTATGGCATGGTCCAGGGGGAGAATGACCTAAGGACTAAAATCAAAGAGGCTCAGATGCAAGATGAGCGAGCCCAGCATATCCGAGTTATGACTGATCAAGGAGAGACTTGGGATTATGACTTGTCATCTAGTGGACTGGTTCGTTACCAGAAGAGAATCTATATTCCACTGAAGGTTGACTTGAGACTGAGAATTCTTGATGAGGCTCATAAGAGTCAGTATACTCTTCACCCCGGTATGACCAAAATGTATCACAACTTGAAGTCCATGTATTGGTGGCCAGGGTTGAAGAGTGATGTGATTAAGTACGTGGCGCGGTGTCTTACCTGTCAAAAGGTGAAGATTGAACACCAGAGACCGCTAGGATTGCTTCAGAGTCTGGAGATTCCAGAATAGAAGTGGGAGAGTGTGACCATGGATTTAGTGGTGGGTCTACCCAGGATCAGAAGCTATGATGCAATCTAGGTGATTGTTGATCAACTCACGAAGTCAGCACACTTCATACCTATCAACACTGGCTATTCTCCTGAGAGGCTGGCGGAAATCTACATCAAAGAGATAGTAAGACTATATGGTATACCAAAAAGTATTATCTCCGATAGAGATTTTTGGTTTACTTCGAGATTCAAGAGGACTCAGTTGAGGTTTAGCACTGCCTATCATTCTCAAACAAACGGACAGTCAGAGAGGGCTCTACATGAAGCTATGCATACTATGACTGATTTGTTACTATAGAGATTCCTTAGAATCTTACTCTCCCCAAAACACATTTTCAGACAGGGCCGCTAGTTCAAAAGAAAAGCGGGTGACGAAGAGTGGATAAAGCTTTGGGCTAGGAGTTTATTTTGGATAAATTAGTTATCATACTTTTTTATTTTGGATATTTTGTTGGGGAAACATTTGTATATGGATATTCGATAGTTTTGTGTAATCCTCTAGTTAAGGGAAACTAATTATGGGAATTTGTGTCTTGTAAAACCCTTATTTGATTAATGGAACCTGAGTGTGTCGGGAATTTACATTGTACTCTGATATTTATGAATGAAATCGTTCTGTTCAGGCCATTTAAGTATTGAAATATGAATACGAGACCATTGTTAAGCAGGTGTTAGGAAAGTTTTTGAAAACCTTGTTTTGGGCAAAAGAGACTTTTATTAAGTCCCAAATGGTATTATGGTCTCTAATTCAACATAATCACTTTTTTGTGAACTTAATCTCAGCCTTCATGAGAAGTGGGTTACAATCAGTATTTTATCTTTCAAAAAATAAATTCTCAAATTTGGTTCCCCCTTTATGTGGCCAAATTGATAAAGTTGTTGTTGGCATTTTAGATATATCAAAAAAAACAATTAGAAGGGAATTTACCTGATTGTTGGAGTCATCTATGTTGTAAATATTGTGTGTAAGTGTGTCAAAGGAAGAAGTCTCGTATAACTCAAGATTGGGAACGCTCTAGTATACAATTAAATATGAGCTTGAGTTAGTGAAAAGGATGATAAGAGGAATCTTTGAACTAACCGTTGGAGATGACCGTTGGAATTTTAATTGACCGGTTTTAATGACATTTAAAAGGTTTTATTACATTAAATTATCATTAACACTTGTTTTGTAATAACTGTTGTTTTAATTGTCATTAAACCGTTGTTAATGGTCATTATAACTCCCCAATGGTCCTATGTTTCTGCCTATAAAAGGTAATATTCTATGCATGGTTAGTAGACACCGAGGTCTCCTCTCTCCATTCTTCTGAGTTACACTGATATCTTTCTGCAGTTCTGTCACCCTACTTTCAGCAGGAAGGGTTCGTTTTATCCTGGGGAGTGCCGCTTCCTGATCTACTAGGGGGTTGCGGAATATCTCCTAAGGACGGTGTCCTTGGACGTGACTCGAACTATTTGTTTGTTGTGTTTCAACAGGTTTTGCCGCTGACAATCAGTATGGTATGAGGTGTTGATGCCAACAATCTTAGGAGATATTCTACTTTGTGAAAATTTCCTATGGTAATTAGTATTTAGAGTTTCATTACATTTTATTGATCTTAAAAATATCAGAATCATGCTTTCCTTCACAGCACTTATGAAGAAACACTCTTTTATGCATTGTATCAAGAATTACTATTGAGGATTGGCAAATTTATATATGTTTTTAGACAAACAAAAATAATTGGTTCACTTACTCATAGGATTTGGTAGTCACTGAAATTATCAGCTACTCATCAATTATTGATCAGCAAACAGGTGTGTCTCTTTATTCTTTTCTATAAAAGCATGTCTAAGTGAAATGTCCTTACCATGGTTAGAAGATATTTTATCATAGGTGTTGTGGTGTCTTCCGAGCATAGATAGCTGACTGAATTTTGCTGAGGTTGTGGTACTGTTTTTTTAAGAGAGAGAGAGAGAGAGAGAGAGAGAGAGAGAGAGAGAATCTTTCTTTACCTCATGAAAAGGAAATTTCAGTTTTACTTGCATGATAATATATTTGGCATATGTCCATCGGTGGTGTTAGCAGTTTTGTGTTGAAGGGAATTATTTAAATTCAATTATGTACGTGGGCATTAATGGGAGTTTATTTGTATGTTATTGCATTTCTAATTTAGTAGTAACCTATTTCCATCCGTGGGGGTTGCATGGCAATAAAGGAAAAAAACGTTTTAGTAATTTACTAAATTAAATAATGAACTTGCATAATGGAAGAGAAATTCCAGTCGCCATTTACAACATGTGGAACCAGATTTATCTCAGGCTTAATACTAATGGACTATTTTATATCCTATGTGACCATATTTTTTTTGTTGTGTTTTTGTAATCTGTTTTGGGAAACAAACTATTTCTAACTCCCTCCTTAAGATACTTGGGTAGAATTATTTCCAAGAGTTATAATGTTGAAATAATATAATATTATGGATATTATGTTGTAAATGTTGTTATCATATGTTAGTTCATACATGTACAGGCCAATGGTTTTCAATTTAAGTTGCTTGATAGTTTGTAAAGTCATCGACAATTACTAACGTATATAGATTTCCTCCAAAACTTTTTACTCTTGCAGGTCCTACCAAATCCATATGAAGTAATTGTAAAGGTTTTGAAGTAGAAATCTCATACTTTGTTTTAAAAGAGGATTTAGTTTGTTTGCCTTTTTGACATGCTTCACAAATCATATTATCTTTGAATTTGAGTTTGGGAAGACCAAAAACTAAATCTTTTCTAATCAGTTTGTCAAGTTGATTCATATTGACATGAGCCAGACGCTTATGCCATAACCAACTTTCCTCTGATCGACTAAGAAAACAATTTTCAAAAGAATTTGAATTTAAATCAATAATATAACAATTACCGTCCCTTTGAGCTCGGATCTTTGCCTTGATAGATTCTTTGTTTAGTGGCAAATCTTTCTTGTTCACTATCAAGCATTCTTTTGAGTCAAAAATCACCCAGTTATCTTTGTCAGTGCTTTGACTTACGCTTAGGAGGTTGTGGCATAATCCCTCAACATAATATACTCCGTTGATTTGAACACCATCGGGTTTTCCCACTTCACCAATTCCAGCAATACGTCCAGATTGATTACCTCCAAATGTTACCTTTCCTCCTTCTCTGGTTTCCAGCATGGTGAACATATTTTTGTCACCAGTCATGTGTCTCGAACATCCACTATCAATATACCATTTGTTCGCTCGAGATGCTTTGAGACATACCTAGAATAAGGTGATCAAGTTTTAGGTACCCACTCTTTCTTGGGTCCTTTGTGGTTAGTTTGAGATGTATGTGTCCCTTTCGGAACCCATTTATATGTTCCAATAACTTGTCCCTTTTTGAAATAACATGATGAAGTATAATGCCCTTTCCTATTATAATAACTACATGATGCAAAGGGATTTGATGAATGCACAGAATTCCTGAAATATTTAAGATACATTTTACTACTATTCTTCTTATATCCTCTATTCTTATCATTAGCAGATTTATATCCAATTCCAGATTTATCAAATGAAACTTTCTGAGAATTTAAAATGACCTTAAGAGTTTCACTTCCCTTAGTAAATTTTTCAACAATTTTTATTAAGTCATTTATTTTCTTATCTTTCTCCTTACACATTTCACATGATGATATGACAGTATTTTCTAATTCTTTTACTTTCTTCTTATAGCTAACCATTTCTTTAGCAACTTTGATGAACTCTGTATGCAATGCATTATATTCAGATAGCAATTCATCATAAATAGGTTCAGAATCACTTACCTCAGAGTCTGATTCTTCTTCCTTGGCTACCAAGCACAGATTTGCTACTTCGTCATTCTCACTTTCTTCGTCTGACGAACTATCACCCCATATAGATGATATATATGCTTTCTTTTTCTGCTTCTTTTTGTCTTTGTTTCTGAAGCATTCAGATTTGATGTGTCCAGGTTTCCCACATTCATAGCATACTATCTGTTGTTCTTTATTTTCTCTCTTGCTTGGTCCACCTTGATAATTTTTGAAGTTCTTTTGACCTCTTCTGTAGAATCTCTTGAATTTTCTCACAATCATTCCCATTTCATCATCATTAGGGACATCTTCATTCTCAGAAGATTCTTCTTCTTCTTTAATAGCTTTAAGTGCAACTCCCTTTTTCTTTTTATCATCGAACTCTTCAAGTTCCTTTTTGAACCTCAACTTTCCTTCATACTCGGAAAGACTCCCAAAGAGAGCAGCTACGGATCTCATAGATTCTCCTTTAGCTTCTTCGATAGCTGTCACCTTCGCTTCCCATTCTTTCGTAAGAATATTAAGAATCTTTCTTACCTGGGAATTTTGATCAAACGATTTTCCAAGAGCAGATAATTGATTAACAAGATGAGTATACCTGAGTTCGAATTCTGATATACCTTTTCCAGGTTTCATACGAAATAGATCATACTCTGTAATTAGAGTGTTGACTCTATTTTCTTTGATTCCGGATGTACCTTCGTGAGCAATTTCAAGAGCATCCCACATATCTTTGGCAGTTGGTAGAGTACATATTCGAAAATATTCTTTTTGACTAAGAGCACTCTGTATCATTAAAATAGCTTTACTATTTAATGTTACTAACCTTTTATCATTCTCGTCAAACTCATCTGGGCTCTTCTTAACGGCTCTATCTTCGATTTTCTTCATTGGAACATAGTCACCATCTTGTATAACATTCCACAAGCCGTACTCGTTAGCCATCACGAACACTCTGAATTTAGCTTTCCAGAATGAAAAATGTTCTCCAGCAAAACCAGGAGGTCTAGTGATTGAAGCTCCGTCTGGAAGAATGTTTTCACCCATTGTTGCCATTTATCGAATCCTTCTCAAGCTGTTAGGGTCTTCGGAGAAAACCTTGCTCTGATATCAAATGAAAGAGGCAAACTTCACCCAAGAGGGGGGGTAAATTGGGTGATGTTAAAAAAATTTTCGTTTGACGTGGTGATATGAAAAATAAAGTAGATAGAGTAGAGTTGAGAAGATTAGAACACAGAGAGTTATACTGGTTCGGCCTAACAACCAGGCCTACGTCCAATCCTCAGAGATCAAGACCTACTGAGATTTTCAATATTCCTCCAAGATTCAATGGGCTCTCAGAACGCCACAAAACAACAATTGTCCTTGAAAGGACTATGAGCAGAAATACTCTCTCACTGAGAAATTTCTCTCCCCCTTACGACAAGTCTTATGTGCAGAAAAACAACCTATGACCTTACTCACTTGCTTATGTGTACAAGACTTATGAGCAGCAACGTTCTCTCCTGCTTACTCCACTGTAAGTCTTACGAGTAGCAACGTTCTCTTCTGCTTGTACCTTATAAGGCTTATGAGTGAAAGGTTTAACAAGGAATTCTCTCAACTGCTTATCTCGTAAGGAAATCTACCCTCTCAAGGTCCCAATACCTTGAGATCAAATAAACAGAATTTGAATTGTGTGAAGACTCTCTTATAGAGCAAATAAATGAATACTGAAGATCAATACAGAGAAAATTATGAATAGCAGAGACTCGTGTATATGCTTGTGAATTCTTGTGCTTTGTTAACTCTCATTGATGATCTCTGAATCTCTGTATTTATAGATGTTTAGTTTTTGCCCATTTAAATAATCATCGTTGAGGAGCGGGGCTTGTTACTGTGGAACGGCATGCGCACGTTTGAAAACTTTTAATATAGTAGGTGTGTGTTTGTCGTAACGTTGTCTGCTGTTGTTTGACTTCCTTCATGTCTGTTTATTTCAATGTTCATCTTCCTGTATCACACTTATAATACATTCATAATGATGCTAAATAAAGATAATAAGTAATGACAAGATAAATAAATAACATTAAACCATATTCGGATTGAATATTGTGAGACTTGGTGTATTTGGTGATCTGGTAGAGCATCACTCGAGCATAAATGGGCTCACTCGAGTGATCTCCCTATTTTTCTCATTGTGCTTCAGTTTTGAGGTTGTGCTTGCATAGGATTTTAGAGAGACAAATTTCTCACTCACGAGTGATGTAGGGCCTCACTCGAGCACAACTCCTTCTGCTCGAGTAATCTTGTATTTTGCACTGGGAGTTTCTCTTCTGGTCATCACTCGCACATCATTTTAACAAGAGTGAGATTTTGTACTCGCAAGTGATGTGGTCCCTCACTCGAGCACACATACTCCTGCTCGAGTGAGACGAATATTAATAATAATCATACCCTTAATACCATCACTCGCATCAGGATTTGAGAGGGATAAATTTATCACTCGCAGGTGATGTGGGCCCTCACTCGAGCACACATACTCCTGCTCGAGTGAGAAGAATATTCTCAAGTAATATACCGTTTATACAAACACTCGCATCAGAATTGGAGAGGGATAGATTTTTCACTCGTAAGTGCTGATGTGTCACTCGAGCATATGAAGCTATGCTCGAGCACACTTGTGCTTCTTTGAACTTCATTACTCTCGGCCAAGCACTCGCAGTCCCTTGCTCGAGTACAGAACACTCATGCTCGAGCATTGATGTCTCTGCTCGAGTGCATCAAGAGAGAATGACAAAACTTGCTCTCGGCCAAGCACTCGCAGAACTTCACTCGCATGTGCTCGAGTGAGAATGGCTCCTCTGCTCGAGTGCTGACTCCAGTGCTCGAGTGAATCAGTGAATATAACATTGGCATGCCTCTCGGGTAAACACTTTCTGGCTATCACTCGCACCTGCTCGAGCACACAAGGGATCCATGCTCGAGTGCAAAACTCATGCTCGAGCATACCAGTTCATTTTCACAGCAGACATCTCAGAACATTGTTATATGCATTTGGTAACTTTGTAAACATTTCTTTAAACATGATTTGTACACAATTGATTTTTGTTATCATCAAAACTTGGGATCTAACAATTTGCTGCAGAGAGCAAATTTGTGAATTATTCGTGTGGTGTGAAAATTTAATCATTTATCTAGTGTAGAGATAAATGTGTTTAAATTTCATGATATGTGAGTATATATTTATAGTGGTATAAATATACATGACTGCTGTGAACATTGACTTTTTTAATGTAAATGACATATGTGTTATTATATGTCTTAAAAAATTATATATTGTTGCCTCATTTTACAAATACAAGATGTGTGCTGCAAATAATTAATTGAGTGAAAGTTTTGCTATAGTTGCTAATGCAAGCAAATTTTGTGGATTACCAAATATTTTGCTTGAAACAAGCATTATGTGGTATGAAAATTTAAACATTCATCTATAGTAGATGAATGTGATATTTTCATAATTTTGAGGCTATATAATTATTTTGGTTTAAGAATGTGTGTGAATTATGATTCTAACACGGTTTGAAGTGGTTTTGCAGCTCAATCTAGATATGCACAAATTTTTTGAGAATTTGTTGCATTAATTGATAGACATTAATCCTTGTGATATAGCTTATGCTATATGGAGATTGGGCACATATATAGATATGTGGAAATAAAATATTTGAGGGGTACCATAATGTTGGTATCAAGTTCAGTGGATTCCCGTTGTATGAGATACACGGATGTTAACTGAATTCAATTTTATTTGAGAAAATCCACTAGTAGCCAAAAAAAATTATTATGTGAGTTAGAGTTTGGTGCTCTAGAATTGGCTAAATTTAGAGGCTAAGTGCCTGTTTGGATTAGCGGTGGAGAAGGAGCTTTTTTTACAGATGGGCTTTTGGAAAAATCATATAGAAAAAAAGGAGCTTTGTAGATGTGATTTGTGTTTGGATTGGCGGTGTCAAAAGTGACTTTTTTTCATAAAAGTTGAGAGAAGTAACTTGGATGAGCTTCTCATAAAAGCTCCATTTGCTTCATAAGCTCAATCATCCCAAAAGCTTTCACAAACACATCAAATGAGCTTTTGGAGCTTTTAGCCCCCAAATGGGCTTTTTTTGGACCCTAATGGGTTCCCGAACATACCCTAAGTTGTTGGAAAACTCTTGGCAAATATTTTGGTGAAAAACCGACATTTAATGTCGATGATTTGAGATTGCCAAATGGCAATAGCCATTGTAAAAAACAATGATGTAAGTGAAAGTTGATTGAGATATAATGTGAATACACTAGTTTAAAAATTGTGGAATTATCTCAATCGATTTTGTAAAGTCAAAGAGTTGGCCTATGGATTCGTTAACAAACCCCGGGAAGAATTAAATTAGCCAAGGGGAATGAGACTAATGCCAATACAAAATTAACGGCGATGGCAACCTAACCTCTGTGATTGGTGATCCCATGAAGGAGGTTCAATAGGTAAGAACAAGTTGTTTGTTAGTTCTGTTAGCACTAAAATGAATGACCAGTCCCTTCCTATGGCAAGAAAAAGTACTAGAATGCATTTAGGTGATGAGGCTGAGCGAAAGTTCTTAATGATTTCATAATCCTACGAGATGATGTGCTCATTGCAGGTACATTTCATGGAATCACCTATACGAATGAGGAGTGAGGCCGCTCCTATGAGATCGTGACAAAATCTCTAAAGCATTCGTTAAATACCAGGATACGCGCATGACCATTTTAACGTGCAAAACCGCATTAACAGCGGAAAATGTGGGGGGGGGTATAATCTAACTCTTAATTAGTATACACCCAAGAAATGAGCGGTTTTAAGTTCATACGACCACCGATATCTCTGTGTACTAAGTGTTATCAGTCTAGGTCTGGTTTTAAGTTCAAAGGACTACCAGATACAATGGTTATATCCATATATGTGTAACTCAGCTAATGGGACTAAGAGCTTCCTTAGACACATGTGGAGGATTGTTGTAAATATTTCTTGTAAGTGTGTCAAATGAAGAAGTCTCGTATAACTCAAGATTGGGAACGCCCTTGTATACAATTAAACATGAGCTTGAGTTAGTGAAAAGCATGATAAGATGAGTCTTTGAACTAACCGTTAGAGATGACAATTGGAATTTTAATTAACCGGTTTTAATGACGTTTAAAAGGTTTTATTACATTAAATTATCATTAACACTTGTTTTGTAACTGTTGTTTTAATAGTCATTAAACCGTTGTTAATGGTCATTATAACTCCCCAATGGTCACATGTTTCTGCCTATAAAAGGCAATGTCATGTGCATGGTTAATAGACACCGAGGTCTCCGAGCTCCTCTCCTCTCTCATTCTTCAAAGTTACACTGATATCTTTCTGTAGCTCTATCACCCTACTTTCAGCAGGAAGGGTTCGTTTTATCCTGGGGAGTGCCGCTTCCTGATCTACTAGGGGGTTGCGGAATATCTCCTAAGGACAGCGTCCTTGGACGTGACTCGAACTATTTGTTTGTTGTGTTTCAACAGGTTTTGTCGCTGACAATCAGTATGGTGTGAGGTGTTGACGCCAATAATCTAAAGTTGTTAATGTTTGTTGATTTGATCAATAATAACTTTTTGGAAGTAATACTGACCTCTATAAGACAATTTGTCAATTTGGAGGTTTTAGTTTTAAGAAAAAGTAGTTTAATTGGAGAACTTCCTTCTTCGTTGGTAAATTGCTCCCGGTTATCGTTATTAGACGTCTCTAAGAATAAATTGCTGGGGTCATTACCTTCATGGGTTGGAGAAATCCAGAATGAATAATTTATATGACAAAATACCTTTTTATCTGTGTCACTTAGTACAAATACTACTCTTGAACCTATCTCATAATAATTTCTCCAATGAAACCCCATCATGTCTTCAAAATTTTACTGTTTTGGCACATTGATGACCATATCAACTTAGCTGATGCAACTAATCATTTATATGTAATCAATACGACAAGCTTGCAAAGTATAGGTTATAGTTTTGAATTCTACATAACAATGATCTGGAAGGGTGAAAATAACTTGTTTCAACATTTAGAGAAATGTATCAGTGATAATACAGTGAGAATATAGAGAAGAAGGAAAGATGAAATAGAAAAGGAAAGAAGAGACAAAAAGCAAAGCATGTTGACCAGAGAGAAAATGCTCTGAAAACTTTTGTTATTGAATTTTTGTGTGTTGGTTACAGTGCATAGCTATCTATTTATACAGGGAAAGTAACTTCGAATATATCGCCTAAGTGTGTAACAAACTGAACCACTTGTGTACAGCTGACAACACTAAAACTAACCAAATGACAGCTGGCCTAATTTACTAATTATACTCTAATAGCCGCCCGTAAACTTAGGGATGGGACACATTCCCAACACTAAGTTTAGCATGAAAAGAATAGAAAAGGGAGCCAAAGAGAGGTTTGGTTAATAGATCAGCAACTTGATCAGCAGCTGGAATATGCAGAACTTCAAGTTGTTTACACAGCACCTTTTCCCTGACAAAAAAGAGATCTAACTCTATATGCTTAGTACGCTGATGAAGAACAGGATTGCGAGCCAAATGGACAGCACTCAAATTATCACAGAGAACAAGTGGTTGAAGTAAAGGTTGTATTCGAAGCTCAGTAAGAAGAGATTGAAGCTATAATATTTCATATACTACATTAGCCATATTGTGAAATTCAGCCTCTATAGATGAACGAGCAACGGTAGGTTGTTTCTTAGAACACCAAGAAATGAGATTACCACCAAGAAACACACAATTTCCAAAGGTAGAATGCCGATAATCAAGATCTATATCCTAACTAGCATCTGAATAAGCAACTAGACGCAAAGACGGAGATGGATGCAGAGTGAGACCAAAGTTAAGAGTTCCTTTTAAATAGCGAAGAATGCGTTTGACAGCTTGCCAATGAGACTCAAGAGGATTGTGCATAAATTGGCAGACTCTATTCACACTAAAGGAGATCTCAAGTCTTGTGATTATAGCATATTGAAGAGCACCAACTATAGACCGATACATATGAGGACCATGCATGGGAGTAGAGTCAGTTGATGACAGAGGAGGAGAAGAAACCATTGGTGTCTTAGCTGGTTTGCAAAGAGACATACCTGCTCGAGCAAGGAGTTCAGTAACATATTTCTTTTGAGACAATGTAATACCACCAATCGATAATTTCTGAACCTTAATACCAAGAAAATAACTAAGATCACCCAAGTCCTTGAGAGCAAACTCAGTATGCAGTTTGGACTTAAGATCAAAAATGAAATCTAAGGAGTTACCAGTGATAATAATATCATCAACATAGGCAAGTACATACATGATAGTAGAACTAGAATGCATAGTGAAGAGAGAGGGATCACATTTACTAGAAGTGAAACTATATTTGTGTAATGCTAGTTAATTGATGAAACCAAGCTCGAGGAGCTTGTTTGAGACCATAAAGACCTTTTTGAAGCTTACAAACCAGAGGAGAAGAACCAACTTCAAAACCTGGAGGCTGCTGCACATAAGCTTCTTTTTCAAGAACACCATTCAAGAAAGAATTATTGACAACAATCTGAGATATATTCCATTGATGAGACAAAGCAAGTGTAAGAATAGTGCGAATAGTAGTAGGTTTGACTACTGGGGAGAAGGTTTCATTGTAATCAAAACCAAACGTTTGATGAAAACCTGTAGCAACAGTACCATCTTGTTTTTCCTTGACACACCATACCCATTTACAACCAATGATAGGGCGATTAGTAGAAGGAGAAACAAGAGGCCATGTGTTGTTATCAAGGAGAGCTTTATACTCAGCTTTCATATCATCAAGCCAATTAAGATCCTCAAGAATAGATTTGACAGTTTTGGGTATAGGAGACACATCAAGTAGTTTAGGTTTGTAGATACTAGATTTGGAACGAGTTTGCATGGGGTGACCAGTATGAGGATGTGAAGAAACAGGTTGTGGTGGTGGACTAGAAGTAAGGAAGGAAGGAGAAGAGGCTGGGGAAGACATAAAAGAAGGCAATGTAGGGGACTCAGTAGTGGAAGGTGATAGGGAGGGATGAGTAGCTGAAATCCTAGAAGAACTAGAAGGCATATCAATTGAAACCAAGGGAATTAAGGAAGAAGGAAGACTACCAATTTGTGGAATATTGGTAGAATAAGACTCAGAGTGACGCATAAATGGAAAGGACTGCTCATGAAACTTAACATCCCTTGAGATATAAACCCTTCCTGAGGGATCAAGGCACTTATAGCCTTTGTGTTGGGAACTATAGCCAAGAAAAGTACACTCCACAAATCGAAAAGACAGTTTGTGAGAGTTGTAAGGCCTCAATAGGGGATAACAAGCACAACCAAATACTTTGAGAAATTTATAATCAGGAGAAACATGAAACAATCTAGTATAAGGTATGTCATGATTAATAGTAGAAGAGGGAAGGCGATCTATTACATATGTAGCAGTAAGGAAGGCCTCATCCCAAAATTTCAAGGGTAGATAAGCATGAGATAGCATAGTTAACCCAATATCTACAATGTGCCGATGTCTCCTTTCTACAGAACCCATTTGTGCATGAGTGTGTGGACAAGAATAGCGATGAATAATACTATGTTGAGTCAAATAAGAATCAAAAGCTTTGAATTCACCACCCCCATATGTTTGAAATGCTTTAATCTTGCAATCAAGCTTATTTTCAACCATAGTCTTAAACTAAATAAAAGTAGGTAGAGCAGCAGATTTGGATTTAAGTGGATAAATCCAAATGTATTTAGAAAAAGCATCCACAAACGCAATGTAGTAAGAAAAGCCTGAAATAGAAGAGCAGTGAGCTGGACCCCACAGGTCAGCAAAAATCAATTGAAGTGGTCTTGTATATTCGCTATTAGAAGGTGGAGAAGGACTACGATGTAATTTTCCAAGACAACAAGAAGAGCAAAAAAGAGGAGTATCTTTATTAAGATCAACTTTTCCAAGATTACAATCTTTAACAAGTTTCTTTACTGTAGACATAGAAGCATGTCCAAGTCTATAGTGCCACAAGGATAATATATCAGAGGTACACATAATAGATGTAGAATTAGAAAATTGAGAACATGGAGGCGTTATATGAGAGCTAGACTTTTGTGAGTGAGTCAATAGAGCTTGAGGAGGTGGCGTATTGCTTGGAGTGAATGAGGACGGAGAGGTAGAGTGAGGTAGTGGTGGAAGACTGCCAAAATAGTAGAGACCATCATTTCTGAGCTGCCCTTTGAGTAGAATCTGATGTATTTCCTGTGATTTGATGCAACACCAAGAAGGATGAAACTCAAAGTAAACATTGTTATCCTTGGCTAATTTAGAAACACTCATCAAGTTGTTGATGATATTTGGAACATGAAAAACACTTTTCAATTGAAAATGAATGTTAGGATTAAGAGAAGGCAGTATAGTTAAGCCTTGGTAGAGTTTATTCACACCTGATCCATTACCAACAAAGACTTGATTGGGCTAATTTGGCAATGGCTCTACATGAGACATGTTATACTGATATGGTGTAACATGATGAGAAGCACCAGAATCAGGAATCCATGAGTAATCATAATAATATTCTGGAGTTGGTGAAAAGGGAACAACAGATTGCATATAAGGATTAATAGCAGGTAAGTGCGCAATCAAATTAACAGCAGGAGAAGTGGAAGTATAAGAATATGGACAAACAATAGGATGGGAGGCTGGATAAGACTGTAAACCAGGCCTAGAATAACAGTGAGAATAGGTATGGATAGACCTACAACAATAAGTACAATAAAGATTTGCTCGTCTGCCTCGCCCTCTATAACGACCACCTGTAGTGTGTCGGCCTCGAACTGTTGGCCTCTGTTTGGATCAAAGGAGAATTGATCTTGATAAACCATAGGCATAGGAGGAGGAGTATTCAGAGTCGTAGAGTGAGACTGAACATTAGGTGAATAGCCAGAACTAGCTTCAGATGTAGCAACCATATTAATAGAACTATTATCAACAGAAGCAGCTTTAAGAGATTTTACAATCCTGATTTCTTGAGCTAATAACAATGATTCAATTTCACTTACAGAGAATTTATGCTTTTACGCAGTAATAATCATGACCGTAACATCATATTCCTCAGGCAAGCCCTCCAAAATTACATCTATATGTTTTTGACCAATAATAGTTTCACCAATAGAAATCAAGCAATCAATTAGTGCTTTAATTCGAAGAAGATATTCTGAGATAGATTGAGACGGACTTTTTCTAGTATTACGTAGCTCTGTCTTAAATTGTTGGATCTTTGCTCTGGTATGTGCCTCAAAAAAATCCAAAATACGGTGCCAAAGCATATGAGAATTGTCACATCCAACAAGCCTGGTATGAATTTCTTCAGAAACTGTAGACAGAAGCCAAGATACAAGAAGTTGGTCCTGTTTAAGCCATCGAATATAGGATTCGGTGAGAATTCCATCAGCATCAGTCTTTTCAGGAACATTGTCACCAATAAGATAATTCTCCAAGTCATGACCCCGAACAGCAACCAACACTTGTTGTTTCCAGGGTAAAAAAAATTTTTCATGAAGTTTTGCTGAAAGTGTGTGATTTAATGCACCACGCCAAATGTGTGACTGAGATCAGCAATTTTAGGACTGCCGGAAGAAGGAGTGATCATCGCAATCATCATAGCGCCTGGATCTAAAGCTCTAATACCATTTCAACATTTAGAGAAATGTATCAGTGATAATACAGTGAGAATATAGAGAAGAAGGAAAGATGAAATAGAACAGGAAAGAAGAGACAAAAAGCAAAGCATGTTGACCAGAGAGAAAATGCTCTGAAAACTTTTGTTATTGAATTTTTGTGTGTTGGTTACATTGCATAGCTATCTATTTATACAGGTGAAATACCCAAAGAAATTGTATCTTTATTTGGATTGGTTTTCTTGAATTTATCCGGAAACAAACTAAGTGGAAAAATTCCTTTTGAGATTAGGAATCTAGGATCACTAGAATTCTTAAATCTATCGAGAAATAGATTATCAGGCCCAATCCCTCCAAGTCATGCTCATATTGATCGCCTGAGTGTGTTAGACTTGTCAAACAATCGTCTTTCTGGAGAAATCCTAAAAGGAATACAATTGCAAAGTTTTAATGCCACAAGTTATGAGGAAAATATTGATCTTTGTGGAATGCCACTAAACAAAAAGTGCCCAGAAGATGAAACGCCTACACCTCAAGATAGTGATCATTATGAAGGTGATGGCTGATATTTCACTCAAGAGTTCTACTTGAGCTTGGGATTGGGATTTGCTTTCAACTTTGGGGCCTCCCTTGGGCCATTACTCTTCAGTCGCTGTTGGAGACAAACCTAATATGGGTTTGTAAGAAGAAGTATAGACAAAGTCCAGATCTTGGTGGCCATTTATGTTGCAAGGTACCTCACCAACAGATAGAAGTTGATGTTTGGTAAAGGGTTTCAGCAGGTGACGGCTTTTATTTCTCTCACTCTTTTCTCTTATAGCTTTTTGTTTATAGTTTCTTAACTATATGAATTAAATACACTAACATTTCAACTATCATGTTTCTTGTAGGATCTGTCACTTCTTTGGCTTGGCTCGATAGCTAATAATTTGCGAACAATGGCTGATATAATGTTACTTTCAATAATAATCTTCATTACTAGCCTGCAATCGAACTATCTAAGTTTTTCTATTATCCCTTTTACATCTTTTATGTTGTATACAAACTGGAGATAGCTAATAGCCTGATGATTGATTTATGTATGTTCTGTTGCATGATTTCTATTGTATAGAAAGAGAAACCGAATACAGTTGGTCGGTTAAATATGGGCACACTATGGAACTAGGTAGCCAGGCTTCTAATATTATATGTTTACTGTTTTAATTTTGATTCTATGTATACTTGCTAGTCGCTGTTTTTATACTAAATTGATTATTACAAGTATGGAGGTTATCACGGTTCAAGATATTACTATAGCAACAACGTTCTAATTTTCAAAAAGAAATTTTATATTAAAGAAAATTAACCATTAACCCCTTTGTATGGATATGATCATCTTGAGCCATTTATAAAATCATTATGCCTGAAGAAAATCCCTGGTATGGAAGCCCATGACTTTTGGGACCAAAAAACCAATAGTGAAATTCTGAATATTCGTTGTGGCATTGAAAAAAACTGAGATTTTTTAAAATCTTTCAAGATTTTGTAATATGAATGAAGTTCCCAAAAAGGACTACATGGGGAAGTATAATATAGTCCGTAAAGAGAAAAGCGCATAAAAATAAGGGAGAATTTTATTAAAAGATCACAGGAATAAATTTATTTCGATCAGGATCAAAACATTTTTAAATTTCACTATAAGATCATGGACCAAAATAGAAATAAGTCTTATAGTTAAAAAGACAATAATGCCCCTTACTTTATCCTTTTAAAAAAAGATTCGATCGTCACTAGAGCTCCGATGACCGGCCACCGCCGGCCAACCATTGAAGCTCTAGCGTTGACCGGCTAGAGCTCTGACCACCAGAAATTAATGTGTTGTTCATAGGAGAATTTTACTTATTCATAAAGAGTTTCACACTTATTTATAAAGAGTAGAACACTTACAAATGCGACTTATTTAATTTGTGTTATTCATATGTATAATCTGCTAGTTCTTAAAGCGTTGCACACTTGCAATTTGCGAAGTTCATCTATTTCTTCCCCCAAAAGACATGAAGTGAGTGTTGAGCCGGTTTGTCCTTTCAAGAGGGAAACTCTACTAAAAGTCTCAGAACTCAGTGGAAACAACTTTTCTTGCTGAATTTCTCATGAAGAATCTAGAATGGGCCTTGGAGTTGCGAAGTTCATCCGTTTCTTCCCTCTTAAAGGTCTCAGAACTCTTGGGAAACAATCTTTCTTGCACGATTTATCATTTAGAATCTAGAATGGGTCTCAGTCTCTCGGAGTTTTGAAATTCATTCATTTTGGCATCAAAATGGAAGAAGCGCGTTTTGACCCATAATTCTTCCTTATCCCATATTCCATCACTTATTATCAAGGTTCCGGAACCCAGACCGGACCGGCCGGTCCGACCCAGGAACCAGTGAACCGGTGTCTAAACCGGTTCGGTCACTCAATTTTTTTTTTAAAAAAATGATTTTTTAATATTTTTCTTTAGAATTTCATATTAATAAGTCTAAAATATTCAATTTCTCACCGGTTTAGTCCCGGTTTGGCTCCGGTTTGACCCCGGTCTGACCCACTGACCCTTAACCCAGTACCCCGACCGGTTCAATACCCGGTCCGAATTTTAATACCTTGCTTATTATTATATAATTATATATTGATAATACAATTCATTTGGCCCAAAAAAATATTTTTTATAAAAATGAATAAAAGTCTCTAAATGGTTGAAATAACCCGCTATGTACGACAAGTTTTATTTTTCTTCATCACAGAAGTATGCAAGTTATCATTCGACTTTAATTTTTGAACCTTATGACTTTAATTTTTGAACCTTATGACTTTAATTTCTAACTAAAAAGTTTAAAGTCCAAGTCTTCCTTCAAGTATAGCCTCTCAATTACCCCGTAAACCACGCACGCTGTCCATACAAAATATCTTATACATAGACAATATATAGCGGGCCATCAGGCACCACTGAATTTTTCGATATTGATAATTAACTTCAAAAACATTTTCCATTTATTTTTGGAAAAGAGATAGAAAAATAATGTTAAAATTAGTTAAAAAAATAAGTTTGTTGAATTTCAATAATTCTAAAGGGACTGATTTGAAATTTTGAAATATTGCAAAATTTGGAAAATTACTCAACCACCCTTAGTTTTTTCCTAATAAAAAATCCTTAAAACCTCTAGCCTGCCCCCAAAGCTCTTAGGCCGGTGACCGGTGGCGGCCATCAGCGGAGCTCCGTGACTTTGCTAGCGACGGGTCATGAGAGCTGCGGTAGTCTCATATATTTTCTTGAATTTCTCAAGTAAAAGTCATCAATATAGATACTTGAGTTGTTAATATGGATATTAAAGTCGTAAATAGGGTAGACCGAAGTTTCAGTTGTGTCATTTTTTTAAATTTTCTCAAAAAAAAGTCGTCAATATGGATACTTAAATTATTAATATAGATACTAAAGTCATAAATAAGGTCGATCCGAGCTCCTGCAGTCTTATATATCTTTTTGAATTTCTCAAATTAACAAAAGTCATCCATATAGATACTTACAATTGTTAATATGCATATTAAAGTCGTAAATATAGTCAACCGAAGCTCCAACGGTGTCATAATTTTTTGAATTTCTCAAGCAAAGGTTATCAATAAAGATACTTGAGTTGTTGATATGTATACTAAAGTCGTAGATAAGGTCAATCGGAGCTTCGACAATCTCATATATTTTTTTGAATATCTCAAGTAAAAGTTGTCAATATGGATACTTGAGTTATTAATATACATATACTAAAGTCATAAATAAGATCGATCGAAGCTCCAGTAGTCTTATATATTTCTTACAACTCAAGTATTCATATTGACGACTTTTGCTTTAGAAATTTTAAAAAATATATGAGAAAGCTAGAGCTTCAGTGATGGCCGCCGCTGCCAGTCACCAGTGCCCGCGCTTCAACGGCTGGCATGGGGGTTTGAGGATTTTCCATTCAAAAAACTAAGGGTAATTAGGTAATTTTTCAAATTTGACAATATTTCAAAATTTTAAATCAGTCTATTTAGAATTATTGAGTTTTAATTTATTTATTTATTTTTTACCAATTTTGACAGTATTTTTCGGTCTTTTATTTTCCCTTTTATTTTTTGCACATTTTGGCTTTATCTGTGTGAATGGCGAAAAGTCTGCAAGTCTATATATAGACCTATAATGAACTCTGTAAATCTTAAAATTTCTCATGTCTCTGTGACTGAAGAGCATGAAGACTGTAATTAGAATTGTTAGAGAGAATCAAACTCTCTTCGAAAGAGAGTGGGACGTGCGTATTCAACATGTTCATCGCAGCTGCAATGATGCTGCGGATTTTCTGGCCAAAGAGGGTCTCAATGCTTATCACGTACAGATTCAGAAAACGGACATGCACATGGATTCAGAAAAAATGATCAATATAAATATTTTAAAATAATTTTATTAATTTTATTAAATTTTTAAAAAAATTAACTTTATCTAATGTTTAAGACTGGATAAAGTATTTTCATCTATCTATTTGATGCAACATGGGCAATCCAAAGCTACTTGCATTTACTGACTTCATGATCCCCGGGGCATGATCGTAGATTACCCTAGGGTTAACTGTGGTTAAGTGATCTTTCTATGATTTTTTTTACTTTGTTTAAGAAAACTTTTCCCAACAATATTTAGGATTAACGGTGGTTAAATGATGTTTTGGGGTTAAGAGCTAACATGGACAACACTAATACACGTGGCACATTATAATTAACTCCTAGAACCTACTTGACCTAAGTTTGGTCCTGAAAATAATGTATGATATGTTGTATGAAAAATAAAAGTATATGAAGGTATACGGTTCGAAAGAAATCGAATTCGTACTATCATTTGGCTTTCTACAAGTTTGCTTAAGATGTTAAGTAGTTCTGAATATTTTTTTTCCTTCTGTGCAGTTTGAGACGGAAACAAACTGAGTCATTTCAAGAATAAGATTTTTTTGTTGTTGTAATAATAACAAGAAAATTGGGCATTCTCTAGAATTGAATTAGAATAAAATCCCCAAATTAATCTCCCAAATTTTACAAAGGTAACAGAACTATTTTCACCATGGTCAAGCTCAACAACGCTAGGTGATGCATACTTGTGTGTGTGTGTGTTATATGGATATCATAATAATAATTTTTTTTTCACATAAGGTTATCTTGTGACTCGAGTAAAGTGGTCATGCTTAGTAGAGCCGAACAGTAGGAGATGCATGAAGTCATTTACTACTTGATATGTGAGCTACAATAGGTGATGAAACAGGAAGTGGATTTGGTGAACATCCACTGTACTAAAAATTAAGGGTTAAAGTGTAAAAATATCTATAAATTTTTTTAAAAGTGTATCCAGCATCATAAACTTTTTTTAGGTGCAAAAATGCCCATAAATTTCTAAAAATGGGGGCAAAAATGCCCACACAGTTAATTGGTACAAACGTTTGTTTTGTGGGACCGACATTATTATTTTTTGATGTGTGAAAATACCCATGAACTTTTCTTAAAAGTGCACCCAGTACTATAAAAAAAATTTTGGGTGCAAAAGTGCCAATGAACTTCTCAAAATAAGGCAAAAATGCATATACCATTAACTGGTACAAACTTTTGTTTTATAGGACCCATATTATTGTTTTTTAATGATTATTTAATTTTTTTTTAAAAAAACTCTCCATCACCCTCTCTCTCCCTCTTCCCCACCCCTCTTCCTCTCTCGTAAGACCCTTCCTACTCCAATGATTCACTCTTCGTCCCTCTCAATCTCTCCATAGAGAGCATCATCTCTCTTCCCCACCCCTCTTCTTCTCTGCTCAAAACTTGTCTATGGCGCTCAAAGGAGGCTCTAATGAAGATGAAGATGAAGAACCTCTTCCCCCACCATCATCTTGAGCCCTTGCTACTCGTTTTAATTGTACAGCCCTATTCCACAGGTTTCTCATGAATTTTTTAGCCACTCGTATTAGCTTCCCATACTGCATGGCATACTGATTCTTTTCATAGCCTAATCATTTCCATCATAATTAACTATCCCCGGCCTTCTCACTTTAGCTAGCCAAAATAATTTGGCAAAGAAGAAGGTGGGTTATTCTTTAGAGGACTTGGCCTAAGTTGGCAAAGAAGTGAGAGGTAAAAGAGGGTTGACGCTCTATGGAGAGATTGAGAGGGATGAAGAGTATATCGTCGGAATCGGGAGGGTCTCACAGGAGAGGAAGAAGGGTGGGGAAGAAAGAGAGGGGGTGGAGTGTTTTTCTTTTAAATTAAATAATTATTAAAAAACAATAATGGTTTAAAAACCATACACTCTGTTTTCTTAATCAATTCTGAATGCATTACAAGGGAACGGATGCTCCTATTTATACAATTGGAAAGGAAAAACACACTCATGAAAACATAATGATGATAATAAAGCAAAAGGGTAATGAATAAAGGGAAAGACATCCACCAAACACTCCATTGCAACCACCGCATTACACTTACTAGTCGGCCACTGTTTCATCCTCTCGGGGTTGGACAGGACTCGTCCTCAGTTGGAATCGACAATGTCATCAATATACAGAGATAGATCCGCAATATTGAAAGTGGCTGAAACATCGTAGGTACCTGGCAATTCCACTTTATAGGCATTGTTGTTAATTTTCTGCACAATCTTGAATGGACCATCAGCTTGGGGAGACAACTTGGCGTTCGGTTGTTTAGGAAAAATTCTTTCCTCAAATGTATCTAAACCAGGTCTCCTACATTAAAATTTTGCTGCTTTTGATGTTTGGCCCTGTGTGCTTTAATTTTCAAATTTTGCTTATGGATCCTATCTCGGACTTGCTTATATAGTTTCTTGATTTCTTCAGCCCTTTAGTCTGCATCTGCACTATAATACTATTTGCTAGCTGAAGGAATTAGGTCGAATGGATTGAGAGGTCGAGTACCATAAACAACTTCAAAAGGGCACCTTCCAGTGGCTTGGTTGATTGAATTGTTATAAGTAAATTCAACCTGAGCAAGGATAAGATCCTATTGCTTCAAATTCTTTCCAATAAAGCTTCGCAAAAGATTGCCAAGAATCTTGTTTATAGCTTCTGTTTGTCCGTCCGTTTGAGGGTGACTAGTACTGCTAAACTGAAGTTTAGTACCAATCTTTTTCCAGAGAGTTCTCCAAAAATGGCTAAGAAATTTAACATCACGATCAGACATGATAGTCTTGGGAATGCCATAGAGACGAACAAAGTCTTTAAAGTATAGTTCAGCAACTTGCACAGCATCATTAGTCTTCTGACAAGGAATAAAATGGGCCATCTTTGAAAATCGATCCACAACCACCATGACAGAATCTTTCTGCCTCTGAGTTCGTGGTAATCCCGGCACAAAATTCATGCTTACATCTTCCCATGGTGCTTCTGGGACTGGTAAAGGCATGTATAATCCTGTATTTTGACCCTTGGTTTTGGCCAAATGACATATTCTGCATCTTTGTATGTGCCTGTTGATATCTCGTTCAAGTCTTGGCCAGTAGAAATTCTCTTTGACTAGAGCAACTGTTTTATCTCTACCGAAATGACCAGCTAAACCTCCATCGTGAGCTTCCCAAATTATTGCCTCTCGCAAAGAACATTGAGGGATGTACAGGGTTTTACCTCGAAATAAAAACTCATCATGTCTGTAATATTGGTGGAAAGGTTGACTTGCAGTTGCCTCCCACATTTCAAGAAAATCTGGGTCATCCTGGTACAACTCCTTGACGCATTCAAACCCAACAACTTTGGCTTGAATTGTTGATAGTAATGCATGACGGTGGCTAAGAGCATCAGCTACTGAGTTTAAAATTCCAGCCTTATTTTTTTATCAGAAACGGATAAGAATTTCACTCCAACGCGCATGCTTACGACTGATCTTTTGCTGAGAGTTTAGATACTTGAGGGCTTCTTGATCAGAAAAGAGTATGAACTCTTTATTTAGGAGATAATGACTCCAATGTTGTAGAGCACGAACAATGGCCTATAGAAGGAAGCTAATCTGTGGAAACTTCTTACTTCTTGGATAGATTGCGGTGTTGTCCAACTCTTAATGGCTTCAATTTTGCTTGGATCAACCCGTACGCCCTCTACAGTGATAATATAGCCCAGAAAAATGACTTCATTTGTCAAGAAAGTACACTTCTTCAAATTAGCATAAAGTTTCTGCTCTTGAAGAACTTGCAACACTTGTCGTAAATGCTCCAAATGGTCCGTTAGGCTTTTGCTGTAGATAAGAATGTCGTCAAAGTAAACAACAACAAACTTGCAAATGAAAGGGTGAAGGACCTGATTCATCAAGCGCATAAATGTACTAGGAGCATTTGTCAACCCAAATGGCATCACATTCCATTCGTACAACCCATCTCTAGTTTTGAAAGCTGTCTTCCATTCATCTCCGGGGCGAATTCAGATTTGATGGTATCCGCTACGAAGGTCAATCTTAGAGAAAGAAGTAGAGCCATATAATTGGTCGAGCATGTCATCAAGTCTGGGTATCGGAAACCGATACTTAATTGTGATCTTGTTGACTGCACGGCAATCTATGCACATTCTCCAACTTCCATCTTTCTTGGGGACTAGGAGTACAGGTACGGCACAAGGGCTGACACTTTCTTGGATTAATCCCTTTTTCAATAATTCTTCAATTTGGCTTTGAACTTTAGCATTTTCTCGAGGACTCATTCTGTAAGCTGGCCGGTTAGGAATTATTGCTCCTGGAATGAAATCCATAGCATGTTGAATGTCTCGCATGGGTGGTAATCCTGGCGGCATTTCATTTGGAATTACATTCGGAAACTCATCTAATAATAGCTGCACTTTAGGTAGAATGTCAGTTCCGTTATTTGCCTCGAGCAAGAGGAGAAAACCCATTACTTGGCTTTTTGTTTTGGTCACCTTCTCGACTAAAGACACTAATGGTTTGGATTCATTTTTGCCTTTATTGTGTTTATCAGGTGGCAAAGGAGCGAGCTGGATCTTCACGCCATCCTTCTGGAAGGAATACGTGTTTGCGTGACCGTCATACAGAACATATCGATCATATTGCCAAGGTCTCCCCAGAAGAAGATGATAGGCATCCATGGGAACAACATCACACCAAACTTCATCATGATACCTTTTACCGATAGAAAAAGTAACAAGGCATCGTTTTGAAACTCTTACTTCGCTATCCTGATTAAGCCATTGAAGCTTGTAAGGGCACGGATGGTTGTGAGTCTGTAGATGCAACTTTTCTACCATATAGTTGGAAACTACATTTTCACAGCCTCCATTGTCAATGATGACGTCACAGACTTTACCTTGAGTAGTGCAACGAGTATGAAAAATGTTGTGACGTAGCCAAGGCTCTTCTTTTACGGTAGTTGTATGCAGACTTCTCCTAATCACAAGTGATTCACCGTGATCAGCAGGAGTAAATTCCTCATCAAATAATGGCTCCTCATCAAATATTGGTTCTGTTTCAGGCATAGGCTCCCTTTCTTCTTCAAAAACTGCATAGGCTTCTCCTTCAATGATGGTGACAACTCTGCGGTTAGGGCAGTTAGAAGCGATATGACCGAACCCTTGACATTTGAAACATTTAGGTGCTTTGGAGCTGAATTCCCTAGTAGCCTTAGGTGGAGGCGTGCTTGAAGAGCTAGGATGATGCTTTTGTGGCTTACGCCCATCAAAAGAAATTTTGGTTAAGGAAGACGGTTGGTACGGAGGCCTTCTAGGTAGCTGCTTCTCGATACGAATGGCTAAATGAATGACGTCGTCCAGAGTCTAGTATTGCTGGAGTTGTACTGGATGAGCGATGTTCGTATTTAACCCTCCGAGATAACGAGCTATTGTTTGCTCCTCCCTTTCTTGTATATCACATTTCATCATAAGTTTCTCAAATTCCCTGGTATATTCCTCTACAGATATAGCCTTTTGGCGGAGATTATATAACTGAAGGAAATTATCTTGATAATAATTTTCTGGAAGAAACTTACGTGAGAGCTCGCGTCGCATCTTATCCCACATTCGTATCTTGCTTTTTCCTTCTCTTTCACTCCTTCTTTTGAGATTCTCCCACCATATGGAGGCATGTTTCTTCAGTTTGATGGCGACAATTTTAACTTTCTGCTCATTTGGAATCTCTTTGTACTCAAAGACTCATTCAACTGTTTGTAGCCAGTCAATGAATTCATCCGGTTGTAGTCTTCCCTCGAATTCAAGAATGTCTACCTTAATGTCATTAAGCCGGAATGGTTGTTGTCGAGGATGATGATGGTAGTCAGGGGATGACGAACTGTGGCTATTCAAATCATCTTCTAAGTGGTCTCTACGAGTTCCGAGCAAGGCTTGTTGTTCTGCTATAGTGGCCTCTAGTTCTTGAATCCGGCGTCTCATCTCCTCTATCTCAATCTCATGTCTATTTCTGCGTCTTGGAGGCATTTTGTAGTTTGTTTGACAGGTTATGACTTAAGTATGCAGTTATTAGGTACAAGGTAGAAGGGTAGGGGAAGGATTTGTGTCTATGAAAAGTCAGGGGAAAAATAGGAAATTTGGGCAATTAAGGGCAACAATGTAATTTTGGTAGAATCTGAGGTCAAACTGCAATTTCAAAACGTTCAGGGATCTGAAATGTAATTTTGCCAGAATCTGGGGGGTCAAAAATGTGATTTCAGAAAGTTCAGGGGTCTGAAATGTAATTTTGATAGAATCTGGGGTCAAAATGTAATTTCAGAAAGTTCAGGGGTTTGAAATGTAATTTTGGTAGAATCTGGGGTCACAATGTAATTCCAGAATATAGGGGTCAAATATAATTTCCTAAAGTTCAGGGGCCTAATTTTAATTTTGGCAGAATTTAGGTCACAAAATGTAATTTTAACAAAATTCTGGCTGACCGTTATGCTGACGTGGCTAGAGTGACACGTGTCAGTCAGGGAGTGGATGAACTGGCGTTGACTGATGACGTAGACGCTGACTAGACTGATGACACGGCTGACGGCGATGATTATGTGGCGTTGGTGACACGTGGTAATCAGCGAGTGGACCATCTGTCAGTGGCTGGACGAACTTGCTGACGTGGCGGCTGACGTGGGTCGTCTTCAACCTCAGAACAGCGCGTGGGCGGAGTGTGTACTTCGTTGACGGCGCACGTGATACAAAGGCGGCGTGTGACGGCAGTTCACGGTAGTGGTCGAAGCCTGTTCTAGGTTTTGGGACCTTCCGGAGACGATAACGGGCTCAGATTGATTAAAAAAAATCGGCAGGATAGAGTTCGCACACCTTGTCTCTCCAACGTTTTTTTCTTTCAACTTATTCCTCACTCTCTCGTTTTCTCTCCCTCTGAAACAAGGCTCTAATGCCAAAATGGTACAAAAACCATACACTCTGTTTTCTTAATCAATTCTGAATGCATTACAAGGGAACGGATGCTCCTATTTATACAATTGGAAAGGAAAAACACACTCATGAAAATAAACATAATGATGATAATAAAGCAAAAGGGTAATGAATAAAGGGAAAGACATCCACCAAACACTCCATTGCAACCACCGCATTAGACCTACTAGTCGGCTACTGTTTCAAATAATATGAGTCCCACAAAATAGAAGTTTGTACTAGTTAACGGTGTATGCATTTTTGCCCCATTTTGAGAAGTTCATGTGTACTTTTGCACCCAAAAAAAGATTATGGTACTGGGTGCACTTTTAAGAAAAGTTCATGTATATTTTTACATCTCAAAAAATAATAATGTGGGTCCCACTAAACAAATGTTTGTACTAATTAACAGTGTGGGCATTTTTGCCCCATATTGAGAAGTTCATGGGCACTTTTGCTGCTAACAAAAGTTTATGGTGCCAGGTGCATTTTTGAGAAAAATTCATGGATATTTTTACGTCTTAACTCAAAAATTAAATAGTAGAAATATTAGTTAAAAAAGGCTTTTAAGGTGTGTTTGGTATGCAGGATTTGAAAGGAGGGAGGGGAAAATTTTTATAAATTGAATTTTAAAAAATTAGAGAAATTGAATTACTAAATTTTAATATAAAAAATATGTAAAATAAAAAAGTAAAAAAACTTAATTAAAAATTTAATACCCCGCCTCCATTTTTTAAATCCAATTCAAAAAAATTTCCTGACGCGCGCGCTCACTTTCTCTGCCCTACCCTGATATCAAACAAGCCCGAGGATTGGACTTGGATTGCAAAGGCTATCGAAGAAATCCCTCGGCATGCGCTCGTCGCCTCTACCTCTGCCTCTATCGAAAATCCCTCGGCACCCCTAATTTTCCCACAGGCGCAAGGAAAACGCGCATCATCGAGCTCCACCGCCACCCCTAATTTTCTTGCTCTCGACTTCTATTCCTGCGATAGAACGCGCCCTCATCTTGAATGTGTAATGTGATCGTTGCGGCGGATGATTTGGGACTGACTGTTTTGAATCGGAGCATCTCAATCAACACAATGACGCGTTCAATCGAACGTCTCTTGGTGTTGCGAGCCCTAAAGCTAACCGATTTAGACGTCTCTGGCTCTCCCGGTGGTTTCACTTCTACGTGCTTGTGATTATTCGGTCTCTAATTTCATTCTTCGTCGGCATTTGTGGTGGATATTTGTACTTACTTCCTAACCTTAGCCGCACAGTCTTTCATGGCCAGCAGGTCTCTGACTTCAACAGATCTTTAAAAAGCTGTGATGTTTATGTGGGAAGGTAGGTCCAGGTGCCGCCTTATCCATTGTACAATGCGTCAGAGTGTCCTTTTGCAGAACGAGGATTCAATGGCCTCGCTAATGGATGGAAAGACATGAGTTATCTCAATTGGAAGTGGAAACCCAATGATTATTTTTCTTAACCTCATCAAGATGATTTTGTTGTTTTTGAATGCTATTGTTCAAGAAGATTGAAATTTGAAAGTAATGTTTGTTGAACTTCTCCATGATGTAAACCAGAGCTCAAAAAAAAAAAAAAAAATCTGACAAATGCTGCTTATAGCAGTTAAATGTATTTTTAGATGTTGGGGTGATTGCTACCTTTCCAATGATTTTCACAAGTCCTTTCTGCAGTATTGTTCACATTCAAGATACTTGGCAACTGAAATGAACGAGACTTTATTCACTTGAGTATTTAGTTTATTTTGCCTCAGTTAGATCTTTGATTATGTTTGTCATAGCCATTGAATATGAGGCATGTCTTTACTCTTCAACACCAAAGAGGGGGGGGGGGGGGGCGGGGCATTAAAAAAGCTTTGAAAGGAAGGTTGGGGTCTAGCTTTCATCCTGATATTATTCACTGGTTAGCTTCATTGAAATTATATTTTATATGCTATCCTCTGTTTCATTTTAAAGCAGAAAGACTTTTCTTTTGGGTAAACATAATTTTATTATATCTTTAGACAATTAGATTATGAATTATGTTTGTGATGCTTGATGTGTATTTTCATGCACAAGATTATTATGGTTTTTAATTTTGTTTGTGCCTATGTATTTATCCGTATCCAACAGGGGTTGCTATTTCCAAGTTGGAAGGTCATTGAAAATTGGGATGTCAATTCCTGTTGCGTTTAGAATGACACTTGGCACTTGGGCATCATGGATAGACAGAAGTTTTCTTTAGGACTTATGAGCCATCCAATGGAGGTATTCTTACCTAATGGGTAAGATGATGCCCTATTAAAATTTGTTAGGCTCTTTCACCTGATATAAGTCCCGTGCCTTTCTCACCTTTAGGACATAATTTACATAGTTGTAGCATCAACAGCTGCCTTTGCTTACTTTAATTCGCGTTTTCCATTATGCTAGAATGTTATAACCTTTTAAAATATTAATTGTTCCCCAAGCTTTCAATGGGGAACATGAAATATTTCTAGTTTAAATCTTCATTGGCCAACCTTATTGATCCAGTTTCCTTGTCTGCATCAGTGCTCAACAACCCCACTGGACTTGCTCAGTGACCCAGTACCCCATGCTAGAAACTGATGGAAGGGACCAAAGTTTGTTTTCAGACATAATTTTGGAAGTGGTTAAAAATGTCAGAGTTCCCATCAATGTTCTGCATGTCACATCTCTGACAGCTTTTCGAAGTGATGCACACGTTGGTAACTGGAGTGATAATCCATCTATTCAAGATTGTAGCCACTGGTGTCTGCCTGGAGTACCTGACACGTGGAACGAAATTATCCTTTCCCAACTCTCTACTGATTAAGAATTTCCTTTCCAGCAAATGGAATCACAGAGTGAGTGCAGTCACTTTCTAATGTTTTCCCCCCTTTCATTTAGTCTCAAAGCATCTGGCATGATTTAAGCTTACTCGAGTTTTAATCATTATATTATGCTTCCAAATGAAATTTCTGGGAGTCGGGATAACAATTTGCCCTGGCAGTCCTTTTTCTTGAACCAGTCTCAAAAACAGTTTCTTACTTTATTCTCTCAAGTGTACCATTTGTTTTTGTAGTAATATATTCTTGTCATTGACTTCTGTCTTTAGGTTGACCATATTTCTGGCTGAAAATTAGAGTTTGGCTTTCTTTGCATTGTATTTTGGCTAGCATGCCCTTAGAGTTCAGATTCTATGGATGAACCAGAGCTCACTCACAACTCGATTTAATCACCTTGGGCTGCTACTGTTCATTCAGTTATAGCTATTAACCTACAACCTTCTTCGTCGGAAATTTGTGACGGAATCTTAATTCTGTCGGAAATTAGTTTGTCACGCTATTATTAGCGGTGGAACGGAAATTCCGTCGGAAATCCGTTGGAAACTCTTCATTCCATGGCAAATTTCATTAGAAATTCAGTGTTTTTTTATAGTGGTTCATGTATGTAGTTTATGAACCTCTGAATGATAAATAGTTGTTTGATTTGTTCCCACTTGAATTGGAAGAATGTTGGTATTATATTCATTTTGAAGCTTTTGAATCGTGAGAAAATCAATCTGTAACTCATATTGAGTTGTTGAGACCTTACAGATTAAACTGTATTCTTTTATTATGAGTTCCTTTTAGGTGCTGGCTAGCTTGGATGGTGGGTTAGAGGAAGAAATAGGGTAGATATGTGAAAACACATGAAAAATTTAGATTGATAAAAAAATGAGGTTTAAAAAGTTTACTTTTTAAGACCTAATGTATAAAATATGAGATCTAAAAAAATATTTCTTAGACATGATTTCAAGATAAGAGGTCTAAAGAGTAATACATTATAGATATGATATAAGCTAAGCCAGGTCTAAAAAGTAACTTTTTAAGCCTGATATTGAGCAATCGGTCTAAAAAGTATTTTGTAAGATCAGTTGCTCAACAGGTCTAAAAAGTAACAGATTTTTTAGACTGACTGTGTCTAGACCTAATCCAGAACCGGTATAAAAAAAAAGTTTTACCGGGTCTAAAAAAGTGATTTTCCTACTAGTGTTATGTCTTTACTTTTACTTTTTACTGCTTTCTATTCTATAAAAAAAGTATTAATTTTTTTATAAAAAAACAAAAATGAAAAATAATCAAAGCAATATACAAGTAATAATTTCTTGTGCTAAAACTTGATATTTCTTTGTGGAACGTTCATGACAACTTTTATTTTTCTTCATCACAAAAGTCTTCAAGTCATCAGTCAACTTTAACTTTTGAAGTATGTGGCTTTGATTAAGTCTATGTAAAGGACTATAGTCTAAGTCATCGGTCAAGTATGACCCCACATTTACCCCGTAAATCACTCTTTCCAAACAAAATACAATATACAGAAAGCTATCAATAAGCACTAATAATTTCTAAATATTAATAATTAATTTAAAAAAAACATTTTGGCTTTATCTCTCTGAACGGCCAAAAGCCGACAACTCTATGCCCTCTACAATGAACTCTCTATAAATCTTAAAATCCATTTCTCACGCCTCAAGCACTTCTTATGACCATCATATAGATCACTCTTTACTTGTGAGCTTGATTGAAGATATTGTCCTTACAATGGGCTTTATCTGCAAGTTTTTGTGGGCATTATTTGCATTGCTGTTTCTGTTAGATGCAAATTTCAGCTTGGCTACAATCGGTGAAGGAGCCAAGTGCATAAAGAGTGAGAAAAAAGCTTTACTCTCATTCAAACAAGGAATCTCGAAAGATGACTATGGCATGTTATCAACATGGAGAGATGCAGATAATGAAGATTGCTGCAACTGGAAAGGAGTTCACTGCAATGATGAAACAGGTCACATTCAATTCCTTAATCTTCGCGGTTCGGATCCTATTTTTCTGAAAGGAAAAATTAATATTACTTCATTGAGTGAATTGCATGATATGGAATATTTGGATCTCAGCGACAATCGATTCTATCCAAGTGAAATCCCAGAGTCCATAGAGTCCTTTACCAAGTTAAGATATCTCAATCTCTCTAATTCTCATTTTGCTGGGACTATTCCTTTTCAATTGGGAAAGCTTTCAAAGTTGCGACATCTGGATCTTGGAGGAAATATTCTTGATGGAGTGATCCCTTTTCAGCTTGGGAATCTCTCCATGTTGCAAACACTAAAGCTTGGTGATAATTATTTTCTCACATTAGATGACAAGAACAATGACGATGCAAAGTGGCTCTACAAGCTTTCTTCACTATCAAGTCTTGACTTGAGTTCTTTGAGTGATGTTGGCTATTCTCATCTCTGGCTACAAATGATTGGTAAGCTGTCAAAACTTCGAGTTTTGCGACTAGCAGATTGTGGCATTTCTTATACCCATAATTCTTCTTTGACTGCTTATCTCTCAAACTATTCATCTTCTCTTGTTATCCTTGATCTCTCTTATAATTACTTGAGCTCAACATCATTTCAATGGCCCTTCAATTTGAGCTCCACCAACCTTCAAGAGCTATATCTACGTGGTTGTGATCTTTCAAGTACTAATTTTCATTTTCTATTTTCCCATTTTCAAGTCACTAAGGGCTATGGACTTCAGCTCCAATCTACAAGTTCTTAATTTGGGAAGTTGTAGCCTTTTATCTGATAATCCTATTTTTACATCTTCCAATCCCAATCTCACTTCTATTGTCCACCTTGATTTGTCTTTTAATTTGTTGACATCATTATCCATATTCCATTGGATTTCTAACTTCACCTTTAATCTTCATGAGATTCGACTTTTTGGTAACTTGCTGGAAGGTCCTATTCCAGAAGGTTTTGGAAACATAATGAACTCTGTTGAAGTCCTTTATCTCTCACAAAATAAGCTACAAGGTGAAATACCAACATCACTGGGGAATATATGCACTTTGAAGGAGTTACTCCTTTCATTTAATAACTTCAGTGGGGAGCTTTCAAGTTTCATTAAAAACACTTCCTGGTGCAATAGTCATCCTCTACGAATATTGGATTTATCACAATCAAATAAAGGGCATGACAATCGATCTTTCTGTTTTTTCCTTTTTGGAAAGTTTAGATCTCTCTAATAATCAATTAAAAGGAGAAATACCCGAAAGCATCGGATTGCTATCTCAATTGAATGATTTGAGCCTGGATGGGAATACTTTAGGAGGTGTAATCACTAAGTCTCATTTCAGAAAGCTCTCCAATTTGAAGTATTTATCATTGTCTGGCAATTCATTATTATCCCTACAAATTAGCAATAAATGGATTGCTCCATTTCAATTGCAGGATTTGGCAATGGCTTCTTGTACTGTGGGTCGACATTTTCCTAATTGGCTCCATAATCAACAAAAGTTGGAGAGCTTGGATATTTCTCATTGCGGGCTTTCAGGTTACATACCGGATTGGTTTTGGCCACTAGTAAAAGATGTGGTTTACTTGAATATCTCGTACAATAATTTTGTTGGTGAAATTCCAAATTTACCCTTGAAGTTTAACAATGGGCCACAAATAATTTTGACTTCAAACAATTTTGAAGGCCCGGTTCCATCATTTTTTTCACAAGCATTAGCACTGTATCTTTCAGAAAATAAATTCTCAAATTTGGTTCCCCTTCTATGTGGCCAAATTGAAGATGGAGGCTTTGCCATTTTAGACATATCAAACAATCAATTAGAGGGGCATCTACCTGATTGTTGGAGCCCTCTGAAGTCATTAGAGTTTGTTGATTTGAGCAATAATAACTTGTCGGGAGTGATACCAACATCTATAGGAAAACTTGTGAATTTGGAGGCTATGGTCTTAAGAAACAACAGTTTAATTGGAGAACTTCCTTCCTCTTTGATAAATTGCTCCAATTTATTGCTATTAGATGTGTCTGAGAATAAATTGTTGGGTTCAATACCTTCATGGATTGGAGAAAATCTTGAACGATTGCAAATTCTAAGCCTAAGGATGAATAATTTATATGGCAGAATACCTTTGCACCTTTGTCACTTAACAGATATTCGACTCTTGGATCTATCTCACAATAACTTGACCAATGAAATCCCACCATGTCATCAAAATTTTACTGTTTTGGACCATATCAATTTAGCTAATCCTAGTTATTATTCACATTGGTCCAATGAGACAGGCCGGGAATATAGCCGTAAAGTTTATTTTGAATTCTACATAACATTGATGTGGAAGGGTAAAGATAACTTGTTTGAGAGGCCAGAACGACTTCTTAAAAGCATTGATCTATCCAACAATGCTCTCACAGGTGAAATACCTAAAGAAGTTGTATATTTATTCGGCTTGGTTTCCTTGAATTTATCCAGGAATAAATTAAGTGGCAAAATTCCTTTTGAGATTGGGAATCTAGGATCACTAGAATTCTTAGATCTGTCAAGAAATAGATTATCAGGCCCAATCCCTATAAGTCTGGCTCGGATTGATCGCCTCAGTGTATTAGACTTGTCAAACAATCATCTTTCTGGAAGATCCCAAAAGGAACACAATTGCAGAGTTTTAATGCCACAAGCTATGAGGAAAATCTTGATCTTTGTGGAATGCCACTTAACAAAAAGTGCCCAGAAAATGAAAAGCCTATACCTCAAGACAGTGATCCTTATGAAGAAGATGATGACTCATATTTCACACAAGAATTTTACTTGAGCTTGGGATTGGGATTTGCTTTTGGATTTTGGGCCTTCCTTGGGCCATTGCTCTTCAATTGCCGTTGGAGACAAACCTACTATGGGTTTGTAAGAAGAGTTACAGACAAATTTCAGATCTTGGTGGCGATTTATGTTGCAAAGTACCTCACCAAAAGTTAGAAGGTGATGGTTTTTATTTCTCTCACTCTTTTCTCATATAGCTTTTTGTTTATATTATATAACCACATGAATTAAATTCACTGACATTTCAACTATCACGTTTAATGCAGGATCTGTCACTTATTTGGCTTGGCTCAATAGTTAATAGTTTGTGAACAATGGTTCGTTGGATGAATTTGCTAATAGAATGTCACTTTCAATAATATTCTTCATTCCTAGCATGCAATCGGACTATTTAAGTTTCTCTATTATGGCTTGTAAATCTTTAATGTTGTATACAAACTGGGGATAGCTGACAGCTTCATGATTTGTATGATTTATGTCTGTTCTGTTATATGATTTCTATTGGAAACAAAGAGAAACCAAATACGCATGGTAGGTTAGATATGGACACACTACCCAACTAGCTTGGCTTCTAATAATTTGTCTACTGTTTTAATTTTGATTCTGTTGGGAATTGGGCTTAGTCCACCCTTGGTGGATTAGGCCCAGACCCATTAAACTTTAAGTTTTTTGGAGCCAAATAAAATACCCAGAAAAATGTGGGGTGTTTATTTGTAATTTTCCCCAAAGGTTCAAAATTGAAAACCTGGAGGAAGCAGTTCCCCGTATACTTTGGAGGGAACAGTTATTTGGGAAAAACTGACGTGTGTGTCTGTGCGTGGATAAGTACACAGATATACACCAGACAAGAAAGCGAGACAAATTTTTTCTCTGAGAATTTCTCCTCTCCACTCTTCTCTTCTTGTGCGATTGCTGTGTGTTATAGTCGAAATCCTGGTGATTCGACTCGCGTGGGTAGCGGAAGAACTCGAATCGACACTTCAGGTACGCCCGAAATCCGACATTGGTATCAGAGCCTGCTTTTTATTCAATCTGTCCGAATGATGTTTCTGCTGTGCATCTGTGTTCATAAATATTTATTGTCCATCAGTTTTATCGTTTTATAATGAAGATATACATGTACGGGTATTTTAATTTCATGATACGTGAGAGTATATAATTCGGTTCATGTATATTTTCTTGTATGAGATTAGTTTTCGATTCATATGTTTAAATGAGAATATGAATTGTGCTTAAAATCCTCCGTTCTGCGTTTTTCATTTTTTTCGGTGCTCTACTGTGTTTTCTGTTTTGTCAGTAAACTTCAATTGTATGATAATGTCTTGGTTCTATGAGCATTAAAATGTTGAAAAGCATCATAAAACATATACTAGGGCTATAGAACAAGAGTACCGAAAGTTTGTGCGAAATCCGAAAGAAAAAAAAAAACGCATAACACCAAAAATGAGAATTGAATTGGGTCTCCATAAAACGAGTTTTTTAGGGTTTAAAAATAATCCCATTGCGTAGAACTCGAAAAAACGATGAAAATGGACACCAAGAACGCACAAAAAGGACGCCGGACGGAGAAGTTACGGAGGAGAGAAGATTCGGGTCGACGGACCCGACCCGCGGATGGAACCGGGTTCGGGTCGACCCGGCTGGAGGTTGAAGACAACCTCCAGCGATCCAAAACTACGCCGTTTCGCGACTTCAAAGAAAAAAAAAAACCAGATCGGGTCAAAGGCCCAACCCGATCTGGTGTAGAGAAATTCCAAAAAAAAAAAAAAAGTTTTTTTTCTGGGCCATCACTGGCCCAAAAAAAAAAAAAAATCCTGATCGGGTTAGCCCAGCCCGATCCGGTTCTGATATATTTAAAAAAAAAAAAATTAGGGAAAGAAACGCCACGTGGCGCGTGTGGCCACGTGGCAGACCCGATTGACACTTGGAGGACATAGACAGACTGCAGGCGGCGCGTGGCGTCCACCCAGACGGCGCGTGTACCGATTGGAGGGCTGCAGATGGGCGCGTTCACGACACGCGCCTCCAGCGAGAGTAGGCACTAGTTTTTTTATTTTCCAGGATTTTGGTTTCTTCTCGGGGCGCGTGTAGGCGCGTGAGACCTCTGTTTTCGACGCGGTTTGTTTCTAAAAATCCCTAAATTTGAGATCTTCAAGTTGATATGCCATTTGCCTATTTTTATGGCAATTCAGGATCTATTTGTGAGGTTTTAGTGCTTATTTAAATGTTTTTTATACATTTAAAATCATGATAATGGCTTACATTTTTTTATGTAGGTCAAAGATGAAGCAAGAGGCTTCTAACAGCACTGAAACACTTGAGTATGGGTCATTAAGCATTGAGTATGTGGATGATCAAGCTCATATGAATGATCCTGAAGAGGATCCTGAAGAGGATCCCGAAGAGGAAGATCCTGAAGAATTTTTTGAGGAAGATGCTGAAGAAGGTTTTTTGGAGCCTGTTCCAGTGGAGCCTCCAGTGGTTTACTCTGACTCTGGACCTAAGTCTGTGCCCTCCTGTCCTGATGAACCTCAAAATTTGGAAGAAGAGGTCGATCAACCCTATTCTGCTGCTATGGCTGACAAGATAGCTGAACTTGACGGGGACAAAACAGCTAGAATAAATGATATAAAAATCATATACTCAATCATTGCAAATTATGTTGAAAGCATAAAAGACAAAAAGAGTGCAGAGTTCTATGTGAGCGTAATGATGAAGTATCGCGCAGCTGTAAGGGCAAGGGGCACATTTTCAATGACTGTTGGTTGGGTTGATGCTGTGACGAAAACAACAAAATTCATGAAGAAAAAGAAAAGATTCTTTAGAAAATTAAGGAAAGCCATAATTGATTATTGTTGTTCAGACATTTAATGGTGTATTATATTACTATTTGCATTTATGTTGTTTGTATTGAGAATATGACTCAAAATGTCATTGTTTGTATGTTTTATGTATGGACATGGTATTATTTTCATGTAATAAATTATGGTAATGAATTATATTTGTCATACAATGCTAATTTTTAATTATGCATTATGATACCATGTATCCCTGATGAGTGGGAGCTATTAGAAGGTGAAACTTCTAAAAGCTAATGATTTATTTATAGTACTTATATTATTTTTTTTGGAAAATAATAAGTTCCTAGTATTTGTATGATGGGAGGTACAAACGTATTCTCCTGATTATGGATCTAGTAATGAATTTATTTTCTGGTCAAGAATGATATAAGTACAGACATTGTATACTGTGCTATGCTACATAATCGTTTTGGTTACGTTCTCTTAAAGAGAACAACGTTTCTAAATATGAAAAACGTCACTTCAGAATTGACAAAAATGGCCACGAAAGGGATCATTGCTGAACTAAATAAGGGGGAGAAGCTGAATGGCGACAACTGGGACATCTGGCATCGTAAGGTGCAGTACATTTTGGAGGAACAGGAGGCTGTTGAACCACTAACCACTATTTTAGTGGAACCTGAAGCTGGGACTACTATTCAGCACAGGAGAAACTTGGAAGTTTACCAAGCGTGGAAGAAGAAGAACAGCATTGCAAGAGTCACCTTATTGAGCACAATGGAGAATGACCTGATGTGCCAATATGAGAAATACCAAACTGCTCAGGCTATGTGGGCTGCACTCAAGGATAGGTTTGGTGGCACATCAACCACTAAGCTTAGAAGGTTGACAATCAAGTTTGATACCTACAAGCTTAGAGCAAATACTCCTATGAAGCAGCATCTGAGAGAGATGTCCAACATGATCAGAGAACTTCAGGAAGCTGGACACACCTTGACTGATGAACAGCAAGTTCAGGCTGTAATCAGGTCTCTTCCTTCTAGTTGGGAGCACATGAAAGTGAACTTAACTCATAATGACAACATCGTCACTTTTGATGATGTAGTCAAACATCTTGAGCTTGAGGATGAACGGCTTGCGGCGTATAAGGCTTCTGGTCAAGCCTATTACACTGAAAATGCTGGTCCTTCTAATGCAAAGCCCGATTCCAAAAAAGGCAAGAAACCACAAAAGAAAGGCAAGAAGGATGGCTCTAATTTCAAAAAGGGCAAAAGCAATTCAAGAAGAAAGGAAAGAAGGGCGGGAAGAAGAAAGTTGACCTGAATAAGGTCAAGTGTTACGCCTGTCAGAAAATGGGTCACTTCGCACGGGACTGTACCGAGCGAAACGACCGTGAAAAGGTACTAGTGGATTATGTGAATTCACACATTTCTTTTGTTTTAAGTACTTCTTTTCTAACAGAACCTGTTTGTTCTTCTTGGATTTTGGATTCAGGCTCAACAGACCATGTGATGAGGGATCGGGGATCCTTCGTGGAATACCGTCGGTTGCCGCATCTAAGCAAATGGCTTTACGTGGGCAACAATGCAAAGATCGAAGTCAAAGGAATTGGCACCTGCAAGTTACCTTTGCGTGGTGGGAAGACTTTGATCCTACATGATGTTCTTCATGCACCTGACATCCGACGGAATTTAGTTTCAGTACTTTGTTTATTGGATTATGGGTTTGATGTAAACTTTCATGGCAAAGTTGCAGACATTTTTAGCAACAAGACCTTTTATGGTTTAGCTTTCCTTTCTAGAAAGTTCTTTGTTATGGATATTGTTGGTAATTTTAATGTGCATGACTCTTTCGTTATTTCCTCCAATATTACTGTTGATATGAATATCTGGCACTCTAGACTAGGATACATTAATCAAAATAGAATGATTAAACTAGCTAGAGAAGGTTTGCTAGGTGAAATTTCGAATATGGAAATGTCCTTATGTGAGAATTGTCTAGCTGGTAAGGCAACTAGGAAACCTTTCGGTAAGGGAACTAGAGTTGAGATTCCGTTGCAATTAATCCATTCTGATATATGCGGTCCAATGAGTGTGAGGGCGAGACACGGAGCCTGGTATTTCATTACCTTCATTGATGACTATTCGAGATATGGTCATGTCTATTTGATCTCACACAAGTCTGAAGCTCTTGAATGCTTTAGACGGTACATGTATGAAGTAGAGAATCAAATGGATTGTAAAATTAAAGCTTTGCGCACTGATCGGGGTCGTGAATACTTATCTGATCAGTTTAAGGAGCTCTGTGAAGAAAAAGGGATAATTAGGCAACTAACCATCCCTGGCACTCCACAACAAAACGGAGTTGCTGAAAGAAGAAATAGAACTCTTCTAGACATGGTTAGGTCAATGATGGCTCAAGCACATCTGCCAATTTCATATTGGGGTGATGCTTTACTAACGGCTGCCTTCATTCTTAACCGTGTGTCCTCAAAATCAGTCGCATCTACGCCCTATGAGTTATGGACAAAACGCAAGCCAGATTTAAACATCCTCAGACCCTGGGGGTCTGCTGCGTATATTCATAATGATTCCCATAGGTATGGGAAATTGGGTCCTAGAGGGAAAAAGTGTATCTTTATAAGATACTCTGAGCAATCAAAAGGATATGTTTTCATAGGTGAAAACGAAGATGGAACTGTGACTGAAATTGAATCAAGAGATACCGTATTTCTAGAAAATGAATTTCCTAGCAGGGGAGATATTGATCGTACAGTATCTCTTTATGAAACACAAGAACAAGGCAGTACAGAACAAAATCAGACTAATGATCCTCAATCATCTCAATACATTGACTTGAGTGGGAGCTCAAAAAGGCCTTTACAAAGGCCTAGACAAGAGAAGCGAAAGAGACAAGAAGTTCCCACAAGAAGGAGTGACAGTGGAAATGTACCTAGGAGACGCTTCTCCATAGAAGGAGAAGCACTTATAGTTACTCCAGACGGAGATGATGAGCCTCGTTCTGTGCAAGTAGCCTTATCAGGCCCTGCTAAGGATGAATGGAAGAATGCAATGGAGGAAGAAATTGATTCAATGAAGAAGAATCAAGTTTGGGAACTAGTTGATCTACCAAAAGGACGAAAAGCCATTGGGAACAAATGGGTTCTCAAAATTAAAAGAAAAGTTGATGGATCAATTGACAAATACAAGGCTCGATTGGTTGCAAAGGGGTACACACAACAGGAAGGTATAGATTACGAGGATACCTTTTCACCTGTTGTACGTTTCAATTCTATAAGACTTATTCTGGCAATAGTAAATAGTTTAGATCTGGAACTGCATCAGATGGATGTAAAAACCGCATTTCTAAACGGTGATCTGGATGAAGAAATCTATATGGAACAACCATTAGGTTTCATTAAGAAAGGAATGGAGAGTAGAGTTTGTAAACTCAAGAGGTCCATTTATGGACTGAAACAATCATCCAGACAGTGGTATTTGAGATTTCATAGAGCAATAACCTCTTATGACTTTCAAATGATTGAAGAGGACCACTGCGTCTACATTAAGCGGTTTGAGGGTAATTTTGTAATATTATCCTTATATGTAGATGACATACTATTAGCTGGAAATAGTCTAAAGTCGGTCTTAGCTATTAAAGAATGGTTATCATCAAATTTTGAGATGAAAGACATGGGTGAAGCAGAATATATACTTGGAGTTAAAATCCAAAGGGATCGCTCTAAAAGAATTCTCTCTCTTTCACAAGAGAATTACATCAAGAAAATTCTTGAGCGATTCAATATGAGAGACTGCAATCCCTTAGATACCCCAGTAGCTTCAGGTGTAACCTTAAGTCTTGATATGTGTCCCAAAACTGAGTCAGCAAAGAAGAAAATGGAAAGAGTTCCCTATGCAAGTGCCGTTGGAAGTTTGATGTACGCAATGTTGTGTACAAGGCCAGATATTTGTTTCGCAGTTGGACTGGTTAGCAGATTCCAATCAAATCCCGGTGAGCAACATTGGAAAACAGTGAAAAGGATTTTGAGATACTTGAAGGGCACGTCAGATTATGCACTATGCTATCAAGGAAGCGATCTGCGCTTAGTTGGATATTCTGACGCTGATTTGGGTGGAGATGAAGTTGAACGAAGATCGACTTCAGGATACACCTTCTTGCTGAACAATGGCGCCATATGTTGGAGCAGCAAGAAGCAGACGTGCATTGCCCTACATCCTATGGAAGCTGAATTCGTGGCATGCACTTCAGCAGTGCAAGAGGCTATATGGCTGAAGAGATTCATTGAACATCTTGGATTTGGAAATGAAAGCACAAATCCGGTGTTAGTGTATTGTGACAACACTGCGGCCATAGCCTATATGAAAGATCCCAAATACCATAGCAAGACCAAACACATAGATATAAAGTATAATTTTGTGAGAGATTATGTAGCACAGAAAGTTGTTACTGTACAACATATTTCGACCAAGAGTATGGTCGCAGACCCCCTAACCAAACCCATAGCCAAGGAAATGTATGACAAACATGTAAAGGCTATTGGGATGCATAAAATGTAAACTTGTAGACACTATGTAACATGTTTATGATTAATGAAAATGTTTCTTCATGAAATTTTATGTGTCTATATAAAGGTATATAATGTCTAGTATGTCGTACAGGCAGGTAAGGTTGGCTCTCTCACACGAGCAACTGCCTTTGATACTTAGGAAGAGTATGCAAAGATGAGACAGTTGTGTTCATCAGTAAAGCAGCAGGAATGCTGATATGGTAGAGAAGAAACACAAATTATGTCACCTCGATAAGAGTGTAGTATATCGAGATGAGATCCAATAAGACATAATATAAATGTGGATCGAATCATGGATACCCACTTCCATGATGCCTGTTGCCAGATAACAAATTCTTCAACATTGACGTCATAATAGATAAATGGAGTAGAAGGATTTGGGTTTAGATACTGGGAGCATCTAAACTCATGTCTGTACGGTGTTAATAATAAGTTTCAAAACGACGTACGCTCTAACAGTGCAGAGTAACACCGTAGCATGTGATTCATACCACATGTGCGAAAGAACCGCAAATAGGAAGCAAGTGAATGGATCCCTGCTTCATTGCTGTGTGAGTCCCAAGAAGGTTAAACACTTCTGTGATGTCCTTTGACTTTGACATTGTCATGGAGATATAATTCAGCGACTGCTACCTTAACATTCGTCCTATGATTACGACTGATACAATCCATGGTATTATGTTAGGAAAGCGGTTGACGTATATCAAAATGATAAATGAGCGAAAGGAAGGTTACCTGAAATATACACACCTATGTTGGTGTCTGAGACATGTCCCTTATGATATTAATATTTGGTAATTTCATAAGTGTGGACACTAAGCATATGAAAAGGCAATCTAAGTTTTATCTTGACTTGAGAGGGATTAGATCTGCCATGTGAAAGTGTATATTGGTATATCTAGGACATATGAGGCATAATATTAAAATTCAAACTACACAAAGAAAGGTTGTCTTGTGCTGGTCCTATGAGAGGGATTTCTAGTACAAACACCTAGGAGACGTCATGCCCATGCGGTCACGGCAAAGCACCTAGTATGAAAGAAGAAAGAGAGGGAGACAATTCTTATGACATCCAATCCACCAAGTGTGAGTGGGAGATGTTGGGAATTGGGCTTAGTCCACCCTTGGTGGATTAGGCCCAGACCCATTAAACTTTAAGTTTTTTGGAGCCAAATAAAATACCCAGAAAAATGTGGGGTGTTTATTTGTAATTTTCCCCAAAGGTTCAAAATTGAAAACCTGGAGGAAGCAGTTCCCCGTATACTTTGGAGGGAACAGTTATTTGGGAAAAACTGACGTGTGTGTGTGCGTGGATAAGTACACAGATATACACCAGACAAGAAAGCGAGACAAAAATTTTTTCTCTGAGAATTTCTCCTCTCCACTCTTCTCTTCTTGTGCGATTGCTGTGTGTTATAGTCGAAATCCTGGTGATTCGACTCGCGTGGGTACCGGAAGAACTCGAATCGACACTTCAGGTACGCCCGAAATCCGACAAATTCCATACATACTTGCTAGCTGCTGTTTTGTATACTAAATTGATGATTACAAGTATGCTTAAATAAGGCAGAAATAAGGTTATCATAATTCAAAATATAACACTAGCAACAACGTTCTAATTTTCGAATGAAATTTTATATCAAAGATGATTAACCGTTAGCCCCCTTTGTATGGATTTGATCATCTTGAGCCATTGACAAAACCATTATGCTTCATTAAAGAGGGGGGAAAAAAATTTGGTAGCCCATGATTTTTTGAACCCAAAAACCGAAAATGAAATTATGAATATTCATTGTAGCGTTGGAAAAGCTGATTTTTAACAATCTTTCAAGCCTGAGAGGAACTCAAAATGTTTTTGAACCTGCTCAATGTTACTGTATATTTTTCATGAAGCTAATTTGCAATATGAAATTCCCAAAAATGACTACATTATCGGGGAGTATAAATAATGTATAATATAGTTCGTACAGCGAAAGGCATATAAAAATGAAAGCAGACCAACAAACACTACAAAAAAAAGTACCTTCAGCGACGACTTTCAGTGGCGACTTTAAATGTCGCCGCTGAAAGTTATGCTTTCAGCGGCGACAATAAAGGTCGCTGTTGAAACTCTACCTTTCAGCGGCGACTATAACAGTCGCCACTAAAGGTATAAGTATCAGTGGCGACATTTATTGTCGCTGCAAAAAGTTTCAGTCTTCAGTGGCGACAATTTCTGTTGCCACCGAAGAGGTTAGTCTTCAGTGGCGACAATTGTTGTCGCCACCGAAAGATGCTGCTTTCAATAGCGACTTTAGTTTGTCGCCGCATAAAGGATACTTTCAGTGGCGACCACGAATGTTGCCGCTGAAAGTCAGACATTCAGTGGCGACTTTTTGATGTCGCCACCAAAAGTCTGTTTTTTTTTTAATTTTTTTATCTTTCCAAGTTTAAAAGCTATTATTCAATATAATGATTCAATAAACATGTCATATTAAAAATTTGTCCAAAATAATAAATAATTTTAAATGTAATATTAATTGTGAATTTTTATCTAATATATTTTTGGGGAAAAAACTTTGAAATTACAGAATCCTAAATCAGATTTGTTACCAAAAGTTGATAAGGGAATGACAAAACTTGATAAACAATTTATGACTTATTTTTTGAGAAATACTTAATTTAAAATTTTTCAATTCTTAGTGATTTTTCTATCTTTTTCCCTATATTTTTTTATGAGATTAAGTATTATTTAGGGGAAATCTCATTAAAAGACAGTTGAATTATTCAAATTCTAATTTGGGTTGTTGAATTCAACAAATCTTAAATTAGGTCATATGACCTAAAATATGATTTTATAATTTGATAGTTTTACTTTATTACCCCTCATTTAATTCCAACTGAATTAAAAATTAATCCTATGTGTAATCTATATGTCACTCATCCATCTCTATCATTTTAATTTTTCACAAAAATACAAACACATTAATTATGCTCTCATAAAAGCTCTCCCTCTTAAGCTTTGCACTAAAAGCTTCAAAAAAAAAAAAAAAAAAAAGAGTTGGGGGAAGAAGATGATGACGGTGAAGAATAATGATTTTGATTGTTATGGTTATTATTGTTTGCCACCACTAGGAAGTTTGTTTTGGCGTTCTACCGTTCATGAAATGGCTGCTTCATCATATGCTCGTGCTGTTGCTTCTGCAGTATCAAGTGTCCCCTGCCGCACACACGTTTCTTTTCTTGTATTTTTTTTATCAACTTCTTATCCTGTATTTACATACCACGTATGAATTATAATTAATGAGTCCGTATTTTTGTAAAAGTTTAAAATAATTGAGATGGATGAGAGACACCTACATTACACATACGATTATTTTTTTAATTGAGCTGGAATCAAATGATCGGTAATAACGTAAAGTTATCAATTCTAAAATCCTATTTTTGGTCATATAACTTGATTTAAAATTTATTAAATTCAACAAGACAAAATAGAATTTGAATAATTCAGCTGTCTTTTAGACGAATTTCCCCTATTATTTAGTTTTTTTTCCTTCTAAAATACAATGTAAATAGGATTGTGGCGCTTTAGAGGACGACCCTTTTACAAACCAGCTGGTCGTTTTGTTCACTGTGAGTCTCACTTCTTGTTCGTCAACATTATAGCAAGTCTTTCTCCACACAACATAGAATTGGTACCAACTAAACATTCAGTATGATTGATTAATGATTTATGAGAATTGTTTATGCAGGCTATATTGTAACTTTATTCTTATAAGATTTGCTTATTTGAGATGTACTAGTAACTTTTTATCACTTTAACTAAATAATGAATTCAATATTATTATTTATCTAACTTTGATGTATAAAATATAGGGAGAATCCTAATTAAATTCAGTTGAAACACTAAAATTCAAATTTAGGCCTATACTTTTGACAAATTCATAATTAAGACAAGATACCTAATTAGAGATTTATGAGTGTTGGCCTAAATTATTTCAACTAGATTTAATTAGGATTTTTTCTATAATATATTGATAGATGTAGGATAAGGGTTAACTTGGGCTTAATTTAGATATCTAAGTTATCCATTAGATTATTAAGTAAGAATACTCATACATTAGAATTAGGGTTTATTTATTTATAATTTAATATTTAGAATATCTCAATAAAATAAAATATCTAGATGATTCTATAATTTTCTTCGTTATTTTAGGTTTACGATTTAAAATGAAATTTAAATTATTGTTATTTTATTATTTTATAGCTTTATAAATAGAGATATGGTTCTCAAGTGTACTGAGTTTTGATTTAATTGAACAAAAATATTCTTATTTTCCCATTTTTCCTGCATTATTCTCTCCTCTCTTTCTCTCTCATCCTTGTTTCTCTTCTCTTTGATTTGATTAATGCAATGTGATGTATCTATTTATCTATCTTTTTACTATATGAATCACAATATAAATACCTTTTTTTTTAAAAAAATATTTGTACGGTTTAACTTTTGGATCGTATCTTGCATAATTATGGCTATATGCATAATGAATGAAAAATTTAATATCATTGAGATAGCTATATGAATCAATGAGAGTTAGGTCTAATTGAAAGGGCTAATCTTTTATAATGTGGTTCTTATGGAGAGATATATGCCTATATTTAGTGCCTAACACCAAGAGGAAAATACTTGTACCTAACAAAAGAATGAATTCTGAACTTGATAATTGAACTTTTATTTTAATAGATAGTAATCCCACTATAACGTACCAATGATACATGAATCCATATTACTTAGATAAAAAAAAATCCTAATTACTATTTTTCATAATTTCTTCAACTCATTGAACTACAAAATATCAAACTGGTTTAGATTATACTTAGAAATTAAAAGTGATAATATTTTTTCATGACATAAAAGTGATAATATAAATTAAAATATATTTAATGAGTTAAGAAATAAGAATTAAAATCCTATCCAACTAATTTGATTTTGAATTGATAATTAGTGTATCATTTTTAAGTGAATTAATTTATCATTGTAGAGTATTAAATGTTCTTAAGTATGATGTTCTGATCGATGAAAGTTTTATTTATTTTATTTTTTGGATACATCATGATAAGTTAAATTAATATTCCATTTTTTATTGAGTTATCAAAGTTCTTCTTTTCCTATTTAAGAAATTTCCTAATTAGTCTTTAAATTTAAATATATTATTTTTTATAACAATTTATAATATAGTGTGTGAGAAATTAAGAATGATTCTCCCAAAATATTCTCTGATTGGGTAAAATTTATTCTCCCACCAAAACTTTCGCAGCTTCCCTCCATTTAGCCCATATTTCACTTTTTATTCCCTCCATTTAATTTAACCTTTAGCAAAAAGGAAAAAACCCCATCGGCGTGACTCTGTTCTTAGGAACTTTGAACCCTAAACTTCAAAGTATCAGCATCTTCCACTTCTCTTCTCCACTTCTTCGAGCTCCTTTGCAGTCGCTATTGCAATCCAAATCCCACCTCGTCGTCACCTCCTTATTCTACCTCACTTCTTTGACCGTGTGATCCTGTTTGAGACTCGGTGTTGCATTGTGCGATGTTGAAGAATGGATGATTGAAGAACATTTTCAGGTTAGATTCGCAATTAGTTTTAGGTTGGATAGCTTTTCTTCCTTTTAAACTTGAATATTGAACTCTTACTTCTTGACGATGTCATACCGTATATTATTTTTGGTTTGTGGGGAGTATTTCTGAGGCCCATAGTGCTGAAATATGCAGAGGAGATAACAGAATTCTTATGATCAGCTACTCGTTAGATTCTAAGAGAAAGAACACCAATTCTAGTTCTTTCTTCTTCTCATCTGTACAAATCATTGCTATCATCCCCCACAAGATTAATTAGCTCTTTCCCATGTTTTGCTCATATATATGACTGCTTCAGACAATGAACAAGGTGCTTCATGTAGTTTCTTTTATAATTTGTGTGTCATTAGACATTTCTTCTTGTGTAAGTGAAACGTAAGTCATAAAATCAGCTTCTTTTATGGCTTATAGAGATCTCCTTCTGCTATGATGAATTCTTCTTGTGCAGAGGACAACTCTAGTTAAAAGGAAACTCTTTTTTTTTCTGTCAAATAGAGGTTAATTCAGAACTTGACATTTATGATGATGCGTGCAATATAGAAACTTGGATGGATGTCATTTTTTTTACCTAAACATTATATTTGAGGAATATAAGGTTGCAAAAGTTGCTTGCTTCATATGATGCGCACAATCATTGTTGATGAACTCCTTTCAAGTCCAAGACTGTCACTCCTTTCTGTCATATGATGGCTTAGGATTTATAAGGCCCATTTGCAATTGTGTTTTAGGGTATCACTTTTTTTATACACATCGTTTCATGTCATTCTTCACCAGCCAACAATGATTTTGGGTTATGGGATGCAAGACTTTAACATAATAAAGTTTCATTAAAAAAATAGTGTACATTTCCCTATTTCATATGATCGTTAATAAATAATTTTGAATAGGTAGCTGGCTATGGCTCAAATATTTGGGCCTTATTATGTTGATAGACATGCACTTAAGTTAAATAAGCATCCCCAATGCAGTTTCCAAGTTTCCTCAATAAAACTAGCACCCTTGTGAGTTTCAAATTGCATATACAACATGTTTGCATAGAAAGGTACCTATTTACAGAATGAGTGTTTGCATCGTTGTCTTTTAATTTAAATTTAAGTGCATGGTTGACCTATTGTAGCTATGTTATTTTTTGTTTGCAGGAAAATTTGAGGTGGATATCAAAATAACACGCAAGCTTCTTGAAGGAAAGGCATAATTGTATGTCCTTAATATATCTTTACTAATATTTTCTTGAAAGATCTGTGTTTTTGGTAGTGATTTTCCTACTAGTGATATTTTGTTCCATAAATTGTTTGTTTTGGTTGTTGGAGAATCTGGTATGTTTACTCCCAATGATAATTCCTATGTACAAAATGGTGTCCCCGCAAGTATTGTGGATATTATTTTCATATAATAAAAACTTGATCCATAAATTCAATGTTATAGTTTTTGTTCTACTTCATATTATGAGCATGTTAAGTCACAATTTTAAACCATTTGCTATATTTGGGTAAGCGTCAACCATTTTGAATTATAATATAGTCAATAATATTGCTTGGCTGAAACCTACTTTTAGGTTCTTATAAAGTGATGCATAACTAGACTAAATTATTATATTTATTGTTTATTATGAGAAATATCAGAATTAGTGTTATGCATAGTAGTAAGAATAAAGATAGGGTGGTTTGGATCTTTCCTTTTTGAAGTGTACATATTGTTAGAATGACATATTGCTCTTCTTTGTTATAGTTTTTTTCTGTTTAGTTAATTTCTTGTGTTGGTATTAAAATAAGTATTTATCTTCAAATTTTTTTGGCATAGAAATGGATAAAAGTTGGTTAGACATCAAAGATAGAGCCAACCTAACATACATTAGAGGAGTGGATGGTTTTCTAGAATGGGCATTTACTCAGCATGGAGTGACAAATAGAATACGTTGTCCTTGTAAAAGATGTATAAACGTTATATTCAAAAAAAGAATAGATGTCAGAGTAGACTTATTGAGTAAAGGTTTCTGGGATAGCTACAAGGTGTGGGACTTGCATGGAGAAATTACTAGATTTGAAAGTGATTGTGAGACTTCAAGTCAAGTAGTAGAAAATGATACTAATGGGGATGAAAGCCTGATAAGGATGGTATGTGATGCATATGGAGTTCCTTCTATGGATGATGCTTATGGAGTTCTTTCTAGGGATGAAGAAAATATTGGATTAAATGAGAGTGAAGAGCCTAATGTCTATGCGAAAAGGTTTTTTGACTTGTTAAAAGATGGGGAGACAGAACTTTATCCAGGTTGTGGCGCAACAAAATTATCTTTCATTGTAAAGTTGCTTCAATTGAAGTGCCTTAACCATTGGAGCAACAAATCCATGGATTTATTGTTGGCTCTCTTGAAAGATATTCTCCCAGAGGGGGCCTTAGTCCCAAACTCATTCTACGAAGCTAAGAAGCTAATTCGTGATTTGGGTTTGGATTATAAAAAAATTGATGCTTGTGGAAATGATTGCATATTGTATTGGGGAGAGCATGCAAATGCAAAATCATGTCCTAAGTGCAAGATGCCTAGATGGAAGTTGAACCAGCAAAAAGGAAAAAAGGTTCCTCAGAAGGTCTTGAGACATTTTCCAATAAAACCTAGACTACAAAGGCTTTATATGGCAAGAGAGACAGCTAAAGATATGAGGTGGCACAAGGAGAAACGCACTGATGATGATGTAGTGAGACATCCGGCTGATTCTCTTGCTTGGAAACATTTTGACCAACAATATACTACCTTCTCTGCTGATCCAAGAAGTGTTAGATTGGGTTTGGCAAGTGATGGATTCCAACCTTTTGGGAATATGAGTGCTAATCATAGCATTTGGCTTGTTGTCTTGGTGCCATATAACTTGCCACCATGGCTTTGCATGAAGAACCCGTACTTTATGATGACACTTCTTATTCCTGGTCCAAAGTGTCCAGGTGATGAAATAGATGTTTACTTGCAACCAATGATTGAGGAGCTTAAACAATTGTGGGAAGTAGGGGTACAGACATATGATGCACACTCTCAATCAAATTTTAACATGCATGTTGCATTGTTATGGACAATAAATGACTTTCCTGCTTATGGGAACCTTTCAGGGTGGTCAACCAAAGGCCAGCTTGCATGCCCGTGTTGCCACAAAGACACACATTGCATTTCATTAAGGAGCAAGTTATCTTACATGGGTCATAGGCGTTTTCTTCCGCAAAATCACCCATGGCGTCAAGATGCAAAATCGTTTGATGGGAAAGAAGAACATATGGCTCCACCAATGCCACTAACTGGAGATGATGCACTTTTGCAACTAGAACAATTAGGAGATGTGTCATTTGGAAAAGGTCAAAAACGAAAGCGTCATACAGACACTAAGGCTTACAATTGGAGAAAAAGAAGCATTTTTTTTCAATTAACTTATTGGAAAAATTTGCTGATACGACATAATCTTGATGTGATGCATATAGAAAGAAATGTTTCTGATAATATTTTATCGACAGTGATGGACTTGGTTGGAAAGACAAAGGACACAATGAAAAGTAGATATGATCTAATGGACTTGGGCATTAGGAGTAATATGCACCCAGTTGAAGTTGGTGATAATGTTACTAAACCTCGTGCTCCTTACACATTGTCTCCCGAAAAAAAACAATCCCTTTGCAGATTCTTAGCTAACTTAAAGGTACCTGATGCCTTTGCTTCAAATATTTCAAGGTGTGTCAACATTCAAGAGCGAAAAATATTTGGTTTGAAGTGCCATGATCACCATGTGCTATTGGAAGAAATATTTCCAATTGCAATACGTGGCCTACTACCCCCAAAGTGTTTGAACCAATAATAGAATTGGGAAGATTTTTTAAGAATATTTGTTCAAAGAGCTTAAAGTGTGAAGAACTTGACAAACTTCAAAGTCAAATAGCATTAACCTTATGCAAGTTAGAGACTATCTTCCCACCTGCCTTCTTTGATGTCATGGTTCACTTGCCAATACACTTGGCTAGAGAGGCAAAAGTTGGTGGTCCAGTTCAATATCGTTGGATGTATCCCATAGAAAGGTAGCATGCAAAGCAATTTGTAATTACATTTTAAGTTTTTCATTCGAAACCATTTAAAGCTGATTTGTTTTTTTTATATATGTATAAGGTATTTACGATCACTTAAATCATGTGTTCGCAACAAGGCTCGACCTGAAGGATCAATTGCAGAAGGATATTTGGCAGATGAAAGTCTAACTTTTTGCTCACGATATCTGAAAGACTTTCCTACAAAGTTCAATATTCCACATAGGAATGATGACACCAATGCTAATGTCAACTATGAGTTTTCGATATTCATGAAAAGTGGTGAACCTAGGGGCCAATTTGAGATAATCTCCCTTTCCCATGAAGAGTATTTTCAAGTAAGGATGTATGTGCTCCAGAATTGTGAAGAAGTTTGGCCGTTTATAGAGTACGTTCATCTTACTTGAATGTATACTTGTAATAATTTATATGTCTCTCACTTGTATGAAAAACTTGTAGAGAATATAATACTGAGCTTGAAACCCAAGGATTGAGTGAGCAAAGCCATTATAATGAGTTTCCTGATTGGCTTCGTTCAAGAGTAAGTTATAATTCTTTAAACCATGATGTTTATGTTAATTATAATAGTATTTCATATCTAAGAAATGGTTCTTCTCTGAATAGGTGATGACATTATCCATACAAGGTCATGTAAGTCCTGAACTCGAGAGTTTATCAATTGGTCCATTGAAGATGGTCAATTGTTATTCCATGTTCATAGGTAATGGATTTCGCTTCCACACAAAAGATCGGGCTTTAGGAAAAAAAACTCAAAACAGTGGCGTCATGGTTAAGGGTGATGACACCAATACTGAAAAAGAATATTATGGTGTGTTAGAGCATGTTTATGAGTTGTCTTACATTGGGAATAGAAAAATATACTTGTTTAAGTGTCATTGGTGGGACGTGGGTCACCATGGCAAAGGATATAAAGTTGACAAGTATGGGTTCACAAGTATCAACACTCAATATTCATTACAAACCAATGAACCATTCATTTTAGCATCTCAAGCAGAACAAGTTTTCTATGTTGATGACATTGTTCAGCCTGGTTGGCTTGTTGTTGTCAAAACAAACCCACGTGACTTATTCAATATGCCAATTGCTAATAACATTGATGTTAGTGAGGTCAATGGTACTACAGTTGATGGAGATGTTTATCAACAATTGGTGGTTGACTTAAATATTTATAATGCAAGTCTTGAGCAGCCTAATATTGTCATTGACTTAGGTGGGGATGATCTGCAGCCACAGACTTCTATTCAAGCTGGAGAACCATCACAAAGAAGTAACCATAATAGCATGGAAATTGGATTTATTGATGATAGTGAAACTCATTCATTGTCTCATGGAGATAGTAATGAAGAGGATTTAATTGATGACAATGATAGTGATACTAAAGTAGAAAGTGGCACAGAGGTTGAAGTAGAAGAGAGTGAATCAGAACGTATTGATACTAGTGATAGTGTCACAGAAGATTCAATTGAATGAAATTAGTGTCTTCCTAAACGGTAGCTTTTACTAATATGTAGATTAACTCTTACTTAGTTAAATGTGTTTTTAGAATTAAGTGGTTGCTGGAACACAATCTAACTATTGTATATATTTTGCAGGATATGTCAGGATTTAAAGGGCGACGAGGTGGGAGACCTCCTTTACTCTGTAGAGGAAATGGTAACACAAGTAGTGGAGGTGCTTGCTCTATACCTCAGACAGAGCAGACACAACGTACTAATTCACCTCAACCACTACAATTACAGCTTGAGGAACAACCCATCAATTCTCCTCCTACTCAATATAGTAGTGCAGGTAAATGTCCTTTGACTTTATATTATGTAAATAACTTTTTTGTCAAGTCTATAATTGTAACATCAATTCTCCTCCATTTCACATGTAACATTAATTGTCATAATTCTTTTATATGTATAAATGATAGGATCTTCCCATACAATCAAGAAGGGCAGAGGAGTTTACAAGTCGCATAAAGTGATGTTGAAAACCAAATTTTCTAAGATTAAAGTTCAACTTTTGAATGACATGACAAGAGCAGTGGGATCAGATGCAAGAAATCTAGCTAACTACTGTGGTTTGATTGTTAGGAAAACAGTATCTTTACAGAATTTTATTGATTGAAAGGTTGTGTTAGAAAAGTACGGTAGTGAGATGAAAATGCAAGTCAAGGTATCATTCATGTCAAATAATAATATGTATCTTACTTTATTTATGTTTTCATCACAAGTACTTATGTTTTTTTTGTTTTAGGATAAATTTGAACTTGATGGTGTGGTAGATGAAGAAAAGTTTGATCAAGTTTTAACACTTGCTTTCCAAAATGCCTTAAGAAATTGGAAGACCAACTTGCATAGGCGTTACCAGAAATATGACACTGATGAAGAGAGGTTAGCTAATCCACCTCCAAATGTAAGTTCTGAAGATTGGGAGTGGTTATTGACATACTTTAAGTCTGAAAATTTCAAGGTATCTTACTAACTTTTCAAGTTGATGTTATTATTTCATTCTATAAATCCTTTAGTGACCCAATTGCTTTGTAGAAAAAAAGTACAAGAAACAAACAAAACCGAGCAAAACAAGTGACAAGACATACTTGTGGTCCTGTATCATTTTCTGAAATAGATCACTCTGCAGTAAGTGCAATCTCTCTTCTTCACATTAATTTATGTTTTGCTTTATTAGTTATCTTTGGATATGCTATTATATGTATTTGTACGTTCTGCTTTGTAGAAAGACCCCACAACTGAACAGCCTGCACCACCTGATCTGGTGTGGCAGATAACACATACTAGAAGAAGGAATGCAGATGGATAGTCAGTGTGGGCAGATTCACATTCAGAGCAGATTTACGTACACATATATTCTTATCTTTCTTGTTTAGTTAATTTATTTTATTCTTATTATATTACTTTTTATGCTTTAATTGTAGTTTCGTCTCAAGGAACTCCGTGAACAACAAGAATTAGAGAGTGATGCTCGTATGACCTCTGATGAGATATTAACGGCAGTTCTTGGTGAGAGGTCAGGATATGTTAGAGGGAAAGGGTACGGAGCACAACCCAAGAGGAAGAAAGCTCACACTCAATCTAGTCAAAGTTCACTTGAGCATGTACGCACTGAATTGCAACAAGAGTTTGATAGAAGAATTCAAGAGGAGCGAGAAAAGATGGAGTTAAATCTTGCATTAGAGCGTGCAAAGATGGAGGAAGAACGTGTGGAATTTGAACAAAGAATGCAATCTCAACTCAATGCCTTCATGCAAATGTTCCAATCGAATGCTCCAATATCTACATCTACTCCTACTTTTGGTGTCCCGCAGACTGGTCCTTCAACATAATTTACTTGTTCTATTATAAAAGTTTGTGATGTTAAATAGTTTGAGAGATTGAACTCTTTTTTTTGTAAGAAGAGATTGAACTTCAGATTTAAAAACGTTGTGGATTTTATTACTTAAGTAATGTATTATGATTCCATTTCTATTTTTTTCAGTATTTTATTATTATGTGATCAGGAATAAAATTTTTAATTTAATAAAATTAATAATAAACGAAAAAAAACAAAATTGGCCTTCAGTGGCGACATTTGTCGCCACAGAAAACAGAAACGAGTATCAGCGGCGACAAAAATGTTGCCACAAAAAATGAGAATCAATGGCGAGATTTGCTGTCGCCGTAGAAAGATCTTTAGCGGCGACATAGGTGTCGCCGCTGATAACCTACTTTCAGCGGCGACTTTGCGACATAGGTGTCGCCGCTGATAACCTACTTTCAGCGGCGACAAAAGTCGCCGCTGATAACCTACTTTCAGCAGCGACTCCTGCTCTAACCGAATTTCCTTAACTTTCTGTGGCGACAAAATGTCGCTGCTGAAAGTGAACATTTAGCAGCGACTCAGAAAAGTCGCCACCTATACTTTCAGCCACGGTCGCAATGCCAACGACCTGGTGGCGACAAAAAGTTGCCGCTGAAAACTTTCAGCGGCGACTTTAGTACTTTCAGTGGCGACTTTTGTCGCCGCTGAAAGCCCTTTTTTGTAGTGAAAGTAAAGCACAGAGCGAAGTACTCTTTAGCCTTTTTACTAATGAATACGGTGTGCTCGCTACCTCAAGTGGCATGTGCCTGTTATCATAATATCTAACCGTAAACATGAATTATGATTAATATTAATATAAACTTATTTTATATAAATATTATATTCTATATTAACATAGTATCTATCTTAGAAATATAACTATAAGATATTATGATTATATTTGATTAAATAAGTTTATATTAGATTCTGAGGTTAGCCTAGTAGCTTATGGTTTACTTATATAAAGGCTTATTTGTACACTCTTTCAATCTAACGGTTAACAATATCTTGAGGTCCATATTTTCCCTCTTTTTCAATCCTTTAAATTTCAACTACGCCTATTTTTGGTGGGGTCCTACATTTTGGTTTCAAGCTTTTAAGGTGTTTATTAATTGCAATATAATGATAACTTTGCTGCTTCCGAAGATAGAAGTTTATTAATTTTGGTGTGGGGGTTGTTTTGTGTTCAATAATGATTCAATATTTGCAGGTCTCACCTTCAATATATATAGTTGATTACGTTTACAAGATCTTTTTCCCGATATTTTGAAAGAGATGCACAATTAAATGTTTTTTTTTTCCATCTTTTCAGCCATACGGTAGAAAACGTAGTCATGGTAGCTTATAATTACAAGTCCGATGTGTTGATACACAAAAGGGAAAATATCAATGATATTCATATACTTCAATTGTGTTTTGTTTATGTTATGTCTACCCCGCTAATCCCTCCGTTCAAAAAAAGATACTTAAAAACAGAAAAAGAAACCCACTTTCTTGAAACAATAACGTTAGGATATTGGACATCAGCAAAATTACCGTTGTTTGGTTAGCTCCTGGTCTTTCTAATTTTTTCTTTTCAAAATAAATGAACTAACATCTTAGACGGAGCAAATAGAAAGGATGGAAAACTTTAAAAAAAAAAAAAAAGAGAGTAAAATATAGGAAGTTGGAGTAGGCATTTTTCCATTTTCATCCAACTAGGAGTATTTTTCCCCCATTCCCCTTATGGCAGCTCTCTTAGATTGGCATATAATTTTTTGGCATTTTTCCATCTTCAGTCAACTAGGGATCCAAATAGATTGGCATATAATATAATTTGGCAGCTCTCTTAGAAAAAGTTACTTTCAGCTATATTTTGCTGAAAGTCATGCACAAATGAATTTGATCTTTTTTTTTAATTGCACCAGATAATATGGGAAAATTTGTAGAGAAAAATATAAGCATAAAATGAAAAATAAGTCAATAATTGGAAGAGGCAATTTTTCTTTTTTTTTTTTTTAGAATAAATGTACAATATGTATGCAAAGAAGGGTATGATTTACAAGTCATTTTACATCTTGTAAGTTTATTACAATGATTACATATGTATTTAGGATGTTAAGTAATTCCGAGTTTCCTTTTGTACCTTATGAGACAAAACTAAAATTAGATCCGACTACGGTCCTCTTCCTTCCCATCCACTTATGGTCCTCTTCTCAATCTAGACCGTTGGATTAAGATCTCAACGGTCCAGATTTTTTTTAATATAAAAATATTATTATTATATTTTTATAATATATTAAATTTAGACGGCTGAGATCTTAATCCAACGGTCCAGATTGAGAAGAGGACCATAAGTGGATGGGAAAGAAGGGGACCGTAGCCAAATCCACTAAAATTGGGTCACTTTAAGAATGACTAAATCGGATCCGGATACGGTCCTCTTCCTTCCCATCCGCTTATGGTCCTCTTCTCAATCTGGACCGTTGGATTAAGATTTCAACGGTCCAGATTTAATATATTATAAAATATAATAATAATAATAATAATAATAATATTATTATTATTATTATTATTTTTTTATATTAAAAAAAATCTGGATCGTTGATATCTTAATCCAACGGTCTAGATTGAGAAAAGGACTGTAAGTGGATAGGAAGGAAGAGCACCATAGCTGGATCTGACTAAATCTAGCATCCTCAAAACGAATATTTGACAATTGAAATACAACGAAACCCCCAAACTAATCTCCAAAATAGGACTACTTTGATAGTGTCTTGTCACTAAATTAATATATTTTTATTTTATAAATTCAAATTTAAATAAACTAAAACTAATCAAAAACATTAATTGAAATTAAATTTATTGAATCTTAGTTCAAGGACTTGTATATTAAAGAATACCATCATAATCGAATATAATGTCAAGATCAACACATTAGAGGTTTGCCACATTCATATTGTTTTAAAAAAATAAACAGGTAATAAAAATATCAGTGACCAAGAACGATCCTACTTAGTAACATTATTTCCAAAAATGCCATTTTGTACCAATAATTCATTCCACCATCACACATAACACCGCAGACGGGGAAATATAACAAAAAAATACGATCAATATATACAACAGATCAAGCCTCTAAACTTTGAACAAGGATGGAATTAGATTCAAAAAAGACTTGTCAAATTTCCTGTTTGATACGGTGCAGATGATCAATTAAATAGTGGAAGTTACACTGTCGTAATCAAGTAGTATAGAAGTAAGTAGAGTATCGTTCTCACGAGGATTGAGCCCTAAGTACCAAAATGGGTAATTTTAACTCTATTTAGTCGATCGATTAGTTGGTGATTGAGAGTATAAAATAAAAGAAAGACAATTAAATATGAATGCAGATGATATGAAAGCAAATATGAGAAAAAGCCCTAGGAATTAGATTTCATTTAATAAATTCCGGATTGAATCACTTATCTATTCTAGCCCAATTTATTCCACGTGATTGATAGTCGAGTTTTCCTAATTTAATTACCAGCCTCTTCCAAGGTCAATCAATTCTATAATCAATTGCTAATCCAATATATTCCTATATGAATTTAAGCAATTAATTATGCATTAAGATTTATGGAACTCAGTAAGACTACACAACTCATATGAATATATTCCTATTTCATATGCAAGTCATGGTTTTAATTATAGGGTCTACACACATGTATCTCCTTCCGGTCTGAACATGCATATTGAAATCATTCAAAAGATGGCCAGCCAATCAAAAGCATTAAGAATAATAATTAAAACTCAATCATGAAGGAGAAATTCAAACTATATTTAATAAGTTAGGATTCAATCCGTCATTAGTAAGTTACATCATCACCCCAGGAAAATGAAATTTTAGCACATAATGAAATTAAAAACAAAACCAAAATAAATTGACATTATATAAAGCGAGAATGAAATCCTCAGAAATACTGTATAAACTTGAATATTAAATTCTCAAACATAAATATACAACCAAAAGATGCATGAAAAATGAAGAAATCTAGCCGTCCATTTAGGAAATAAAACCTTCCATGTAGGCGGCATGCAAAAAGTAATAAAATCCTAAGCCTTCCAAGATGGAGGCATGCAATGCATGAAATTAAATCTAAAAATTAATACAATGAACTCAGAAATGTTAGAGAAAAACCTTTCCCAGTCAGAGAAGGACCTCTCCCTGTTGGAGAAGGAAACCTCTGCTTCTCTTCCTCTCCTCCTTCCTTTGAGATTGGCCTTGATCTCTATTTATAGGGGAAAAAACGTGTGCTACAGTACTGCTACAGTGTTATGAAAGCTTCTACAGTGATCTAGCGGCTGCTACAGTGCTTGTTGACTGCTACAGTGATCTGGCGGCTACTACAGTGCCTGTTGACGGCTACAGTGCTCCGCGGCTACTACAGTACTTTCATTTTTCATTTTTTATTTTATTTTTTAAAAAATGCTGTTTTTTTTTCCAAAAACAGTATTTATTTATCAATCACACCCAAATTTATTATATTAAATATAAATATCATCCATAAAATCATCATATAAGGGAAAATAAATATGTAAATATTTTACTTATCACTGTTCTTTCTCAATCTTATCACGAACTCTACTTTTGAATTTAAACTAAATTAGCCTGTAGAAACACAATCTCAACCCAAAAGAAAAAAGAAAAATTACACCTCAAGTGGCACTAGCAACAACTAAAAAATAGCCACCACACCTATGAATAATGACTCCTACAATTGAAAATTATAAATAAAGGAATAAATGAACCATCAAAAACTTATTCTATGAGTGGCTGCACATGCATATATGGTACAAAAAGCTATGGAAAGGATTAAGCAGCCTGCTAACTAGCGCTGAGAAGAAGACCATAAAAAAATTGATTAAAGCCCATGAATACAATACTAAGTATGAGTTTAAGAGCTCATATTTTTCATGCATATACAATCCTTAGAGATTACACTATATATAGGAAAGCCACACAAAAAACAGAGAGACAGAAAACGATGGTAGGTGAGTGATAGACGGAGGTGTGTGAGAGTCAAATATTGTATGCAATTCGATGCTGATATTGCTTACATTTAACACTCCCCCTCAAGCTGGAGAGTATATGTCAATCATACCCAGCTTGCAAGAAATTTTTCAAACATAGTTCTGCTTAGTGGTTTTGTCGGCACATCTGCAATTTGGTCTTCAGATCTAATGTAGGACAAATTCATGATGCCTACTTCAATTTTCTCTTTAACAAAGTGTCTGTCTATCTCAACATGTTTTATTCTATCATGATAGACTGGGTTCTTAACCATTTCAATACTAGCTTTGTTGTCACACTAAATTTGCATTGGTCCCTCATGGAATTCCCAACTCCTTCAGTAATCTGATAACCCAAAGTCCTTCACGTACTCCATGATTAACATCTTTCAGTTCGGCTTCCACACTACTTGGTGACACCACAGTCTGTTTCTTGGTTCTCCATATAACAAGATTTCCCCACACATATGTGCAATATCCTGAGATTGATTTTCTAGTCTCTCTATCCCTTGCATGATATGCATGTATATTTCAATATCTCTAGGAGTGCATTTCTTAAAGAAAATTCCTTTTCTAGGATTAAACTTTAAATAACTTAGGATTCTGTATATAGCTACCATGTGTTCTTCTTGTGGCTGGTGCATGAATTGACTTGCTCTTCCGACTGCATAGCTAATGTCTGGATGTGTGTGGGTCAAGTATGAGTTTGCCGACAAGTTTTCTATACTATTCTGTGTTGACTGGGATACCATTTGGTTTGATTTCTAAGTGACAACCTTCTTCCAATGGTGTTCCTTCAGGTTGTGCCCCTAGCATTCCAGTTTCATGCAACATATCTAATGTGTACTTCTGCTGGGATATGTTGATACCCTTTTTAGTCCGTGCCACTTCCATGCCTAGGAAATACCTCATTTGTCCAAGGTTTTTCACCTGAAACTCAGTTGACAAGTCCTGTTTTAAATGAGCAATAGATTCTTCATCATTTCTAGTAATGACCATGTCATCAACATAGACGATTAAGATGGTGACTTTGCTGTTGACAGGTTTGATGAACAATGTGTCATCTGCTTGTCCCTAAGTATACCCAAGTCTTTTCATTGTTTTGGTAAATCTACCAAACCATGCACGAGGAGATTGCTTAAGTCCGTACAATGACTTGTTGAGTTTACACACAGAGTTATTAGGAGCTAAAATTCCATCTGGAATCTCTATGTAAACTTCTTCCAAGTTTCTATTTAGAAAGGCATTTTTCACGTCTAGTTGGTGCAACGACCAATCCAAGTTGGCTGTAATTAATAGAAGTATTTGGATTGTATTAAGCTTGGCTACTAGAGCAAATGTCTCCTGATAATCAATTCCATATGTCTAAGTGTATCCTTTTACAACAAGTCTTGCCTTGTATTTGTTGATACTACTATCAGGATTGAATTTTGGGTTGAAGATCCACATGCATCCTACTGGCTTCTTTCCCTTGGGAAGAGTTGTAATCTCCCATGTTTTATTTTCCTTGAATGCTCTCAACTCTTCTTCTGCAGCTCATTTCCAATTTGGATAAGCTATAGTTTGTTGAAATGTTTTTGGGATTTTAATCTGTGCACTGTTTACAACAAAGCTTTGCATTTTTGTAGACAGGTTACCATAGGAGACAAAACGTTGAATCGGATGCTGAGTACAAGATCTTACCCCTTTTCTTAATGCAATAGGCCATCCAAATTCTTCAGGGTTTAATCCCGAATTAGAGTCATGGTCATTCCTTTGAATGGGAGAGATAGTTCTACCATTGTTTGGTTCATCTTGATCTTGTAGTCTGGACCCTTCATCTCCTTGTGGTTCGGTATCTATCCGTGAATTGCTCCCAACATTTGTTTCCAATTCATTAAGTATTGGTTCAGGTTGAGGTGGAAGATGTTTTGATTCATGATCAAATTGGGTAGGAGTAAGTTGGCTTGTGGAAGGTACGGAGTCAATGATGGGTATAAGATTAGGTTGTGGTGATGATGATTCAGGTTTATTCAGGAGTAGCCATTCAATTTCAGTGTACTCCCCCTGAATGGGTAATTTGGGGTAATATGCTTCTCCTTCCGAGAAGATTGTATCTTTGGAGATAATAAGCTTTTGGGAAGTAGAACAATAGCATTTGTATCCTTTTTGAGTAGGAGAGTAACCAAGAAAGAGACATTTGTCAGCATGAGTACCAAGTTTGTTTCCATCACTTTTGTGGACATAGACAACACAACCAAATACCTTAGGAGGCAAAGAAGTGATGATTGATCAACTGGAAAAGTTTTCTAGTAGTTTTTGAATAGGGGTGTCATATTTGAGGACTTTGGAAGCCAACCGATTAATGAGATAAGCCGCAGTGAGTACGGCATCACCCCAAAAGATGTTAGGAACATTTCGTTCCATTAGTAAGGTTCAGGGTTACTTCCAACAGGTGACGGTTCGTTCGCTCAGCTACTCCATTTTGTTGAGGAGTGTATGGACATGAGGTTTGGTGATGAATTCCTTATTGGTCAAGAAACTCACTAAAAGTGTTGCTCATATATTCCTTAGCATTGTCACTTCGTAATACCTTAATAGACACATTAAATTGGGTGCGCACAAAGGTATAGAAGTTTTGAAAGATACTGGCTACTTCAGATTTGTCTTTCATTAAATAAACCCATGTGGTTCTAGTGTGATCATCTATGAAAGTAACAAATCATCTAGCATTAGTGAGGGTTTTTATTCATACAGGACCCCAAATGTCACTATGGATTAGTGTGAATGGCGATAAAGGTTTATAGGGTTGTTTGGGATAAGAAGATCTGGTTTGTTTTGCAATTTGGCAAGTTTCACAATGAAAATGAACATAATTTTTATTGAATAAATTCGGAAACAAATGCTTCATATAATCAACACTAGGGTGGCCCAAACGACAGTACCACAAGTTTACATCATGATTTTGTGAGTTAGAGCTAACCAGTGCTCTTCTTGCCTTCCTTGCATCTATGGATCTCAAGTTTGACTCTTCAAGGTAGAACAGTTCATCCTATTCTCCAGAAATTCCAATCCTCATCGATTTTAAATCCTGAAAAACACAAACATCATGATCAAACATGACTCGGCACAGTCGACCCGTAGTTAATTTACTCACAGATATAAGATTGACAGTGAGTGTGGGCATAAATAGGACATTGTGAAGTTTCAAGGAATTAATGAGAATGACTGTGCCAATTCCTTCAACTGTAGTGTAGAGGCCGTTAGCAACTTTGACTCTAACATTCTCATGGATCAGTTTAAGAGTTGAAAACAATGTACTATTACCAGTCATGTGATCAGTTGCTCCTAAATCAACAATCCAAGCATTCTCATTAGCTCGTATAGTATTTAAAGCTATAATAGAGTTACCTAATTGTACAAGGTTGATACTAGGCATAGAGTTAGACTTATTTTGTCTACCTATAGGGGTGGAAACAGGCCAGGCCAGGCCAGGCTTGTGCCTTAACAGGCCTGGCCTGTTAAGGCACAAAACTGCCTGAGCCTGGCCTGTGGCCTGTTGGAGGCTTTTTATCAGGCCTAAGCCTGGCCTGTACACAGGCTTGGCCTGGCCTGTGGCCTGTTAAGAAGGCCTGAATTTATAAAAGATCCCAAATAGGCCAAATAGTCGAACATCATAAACAGGCCAAAACAGGCCTAGTTACATTTTTTTTTTGGATAGAGGATGCCATTGTATGAATCAAAACTAGCACCAACAAGAAAGTCATTGTGGATAAGATGCTAGAAACCTGGTATGCTAGAAACTAACACCTTTGTACGTGGGCTCAGCCCTCATTCATATAAAAAAAACGAGCACCTACAAGGGTTCTAATGGCCATAAGAGAAAGGTTAAAATGTTACAACCACGGAATGCATTGATTCATTGAAAGAAATTCTTATGAGAAAAGTCACACAAAAAAAAGCACAAGTAAAAGCAAAAGCAAATAATGCAGAACAATAATTGTTGCATGAATATACTTGTTCTCATTTCTCAACAGGACTGTAATGGATATAGGAAACTATATATGCCACAGAAATCAATAATTTACATCCATTTGCTCTCTGCAGATTTTAAAATGCATTTGAAGCTAATGATTCTTCTCACCTTCACATCAAATCTTCAAAATAATTTCTTCTTCTCCTTCAAAGGCCATGAAAAAAATTAATGAAATATATGTATTAGATCAAAACACAATTTAACATGTACAAGAAATAATATGATTTTAACAATGCAAAATTTATACCTTCTGTTTTTTTCTTCAAAATGTCTTCCTCAACTTCATAACCTGTAAATAGCACCTAAATATGAACATTAATCCCACTCTACAACCTAATCAAATGGAGAAACAGTTAATATATATGCATATATCTTTCTTGGACAAGATCTGGATAAGGAACCGAATCACTAAGAAGAAAAACAAAACTTACAATCAAATTTCTTCCAACCCAGTATGAGCTTTTCTCGGTCAAATACAACTCAGTAGCCTGTCATGAAGTTTTCTGCAATAAACATCAAAACAAGTGAGGGCTAAAATAAAATCATGGAGAAAGACTACTGAGAAGCAGCATATATTTTACTTTGTAATAAATTAGCAATGGTTTATTGGTAAACAAGGCAAAAGGACCAGTCCCATATTTTGTCACTTCCATTTCATGTGAAGTGGTCTTCAAAAGTTAAGCTTTCCCCAGATGTGTACTCAATTTACTTTAACTTTATGGCATAGCAAGTCTATATGATCTAACAATGTAATAAGAAGGAAAAAACAAGAAAAAACAACTTAAGTTCAATTATATTTAGTTCAGTACTCTTGACAACTGCTAGGCAATATACAAGTTCACTCTGCAAAATAATTAGGAAGGGGAGATCCAACTTTAGTTTTACCCTAAGCTTAAAAGCATGCTCATAGTAATGAGGTTTACAAATTTAACAACCACATGCATTACATTTTATCTCTAGTATGTGTAAGTGACTGAGGGAAAGAAAAGGGAAAGAAAAGCCAGAAAGCTTAAAGTAATAGACTGATGTATGAAAATTGATGAAACAAAAAGTGTTCAGATCAGTTCAGTAATAGTTCAAATAAACTAACCCAAATATGACGTATGCCTCCACAAGCTTATCATGATTATCATCTTTAGTCAGGTACAGAACATCCTCCACAAGTATTCCAGAGGTAGAAGTTTCAGCAGAGACACAAGAGACCATATAGGGGCAATTGCTTAAAGTCCTAAGACACTGATTATGGTGTATACACAAACTATTGTTACAAGTGACCTTTTTGCTCGTGGAAGATCCATTAGGATTATATACACTAAGGTCAAAATCCTGCCAAAACAATATTTCATTTTCAAGAATCAAACCAAGGCTGCAAAATGCACCGTCTTTTTTACCAAAACTAGATGCATTTCCTCTTTTAATTCATATATCACTCATAAGCAAGGAAAACTATTAAAATATTTTTTATTGAAACCAAATGGGAGGACTTTAAAAAGATAAGTGCTTATTCTGGTTATCAAATATGCTAAATCTTTCCATGATTCAGGCATTCAGCAGAGGAATTGGTTATTCTTTGATTGGTTTTGTGGTGATTAATAAATATCTAGCAAACACGACAAGATGATACAGGCAACATACATGGAAGCAAGAATAATTTGATAATGAAGATAGAAAAAATTATAATATTAACTTTGTGGTCTGATCACTTCTTCACTAGGAAAGAACAACAAATCCTACATTTTCCAGAGTATTTTACTAGTTTTCCATGTCACATGGTATGCGGTGTAAGGAGTCACGCACAATTGACAAGAGATCCAAAATAACACCAACGGCAAAAAAGGAAAATGGAAAAAGGAAAAAAATGAGCAATGGATTATACTTCTTAACAAATATCTGGAATTTCTAGTAGTCTAATACTAATACAACATAATCAAATCTTAATAAGCAGAAGGGAACATACTGACGGAGAGAGGACCACCGATATGACGGACTGAGGGTGAGAGATGACGGTCAGACTGGGAGAAGACGGAGAGAGGAGGGTTGAGACTGGACGGCGGTCAGCGGACTGATAGCCGACGAGGGTTGTGGTTGCGGACTTGTGGTCGGCCGGTCACTCACAGTGGAGCTACGCGAGTTGGGAATCGGGAGTAGGGAGGGAGTCAGGGAGCTGAACTCAAGACCAAACAAGCATGTTTTTAGAGTTTAGGAATTAAGGTTAGAGAATTTGGGAAGAGGGCAGTGGCACAATTATAATTTTACATTTCCTCCATATATTTTTTTTAATAAAACCTTAACAGGCTCAGGCCAGCCTGACAGGCCTGTCAATAGGCCTTGGCCTGGCCTGTTAAGGTAAACAGGCTTTCAAAGAGGCCTTGGCCTGGCGTTTTAGCCTGACAGACCAGGCTTGAACAGGCCAGGATGTAGGCCCCTGTTAGACGGCCTGGCTTGTTTCCACCCCTATCTACCTAGCATCCTGCGAAACATCTGTAGTTCCTCTTTAGTCAGAGAATCATTATTTTCAGTTTCTGGCTCCGAGGAAGAGAGATGGCCTTGTTTATTAGTTTCTGGTTTTCCATGAAGCTTACAGCATTCGTCTTTGGTGTGACCCTTCTACTTGCAATAATTACACCATTTATTTCTTCATTCGTTTTGTGGTCGTTTTGCTGCCAGGGCTGACCTTTCAATTGAGCTAGAGCCACCTTGATTCAAGAGCTTTCTGCTTTCTTCAAATTGCACATGGTTGACTACTTCAAACAGATGTGGCAAGGGTTTCAGACCCATGATACGGCCTCTTATTTCTTCAAATAAGTCATTAAGTCCCAGGAGGAAGTCATATATTCGTCCTTCTTCTACTGTCTTCTTATATAATTGGGCATCTTTGGTAGTCTTCCATGGAAGTGATTCAAAGAGATTTTGTTGCCATAGTTTATACAACGTTTTATAATAATCAGTAACTGTGGAGTTACCTTATCTCAGATCTCAAAGTTGTCGTTTCAGGTGAATTAAAGTAGCAATTTTATCAAGAGAAGAGTAAGTTTGTTTTACCTCATCCCAGATTTCTTTTGTAGTAGTTGCGAGGAGATATCCTTCGCTAATGTCATCAGTCATGGAATTGCACAACTACCTCATAACTTGATTGTTTTCAGCAAACCATGTATCAAAATGGGTGTTATCAGGGGTAGGCTGAGGTGTTGCTCCATTGATATATTTCTCTTTTCATTTGCCACGAAGATACCTTAACAAGGCTTGAGACCATTGGAGGTAATTCCGTCCATTGAATGTATGGTTAATAGCCATAATCTGACTATCAGAGAGTTCTGGGGTCATCACTGTTTTTCTAGTAGTGGAGGAATGAGAAGAAGATGTATCCTGAGTTTCAGAGTTAGTACCGGACATTAGTGCCATTAGGTAGGCTCCGGGATTTGTGGGAAAAGAGCCAAAACGAGGATGAAAAACAGAAGGATCCATTCTGGCTAAAAAATTTTGCCAGAAAACTGTTGCAGACGGCGGTGCCTAGGGTCACACGTCGGTAGATGTGGAGGCGCGTGACGCGTGTGGTCCACACATAGCTCAGAACGCTGCTGTTGTCTGGGGTTGTGCCGATCGGCACCTTCTGCCTCTGTCTAGGTCAGCGGTGTGCTCTAACGCACCGCCATGAGGGAGATTGGTGCACACCGTCCCTCCCCTATTTTCTCTCTATCATGTTGCTCTCTCACGTTTCTCTGGTCACCGGACCTCTTAGAGAAAGCTCTGATACCATATGAGCTGAAGAGCTCATGTTTTTCGTATATATACAATCCTTAGAGATTACACTAAATATAGGAAAACCACACAGAAAACAGAGATATAGAAAAAGATGGAAGGTGAGTGATAGATGGAGGGTTGTGTGAGAGTCAAATATTGCATGCAATTCGGTGCTGATATTGTTGACATTTAACTCTAAGACCTATTCAATGTAATTCCACTTGGAAGAAACCTAATGTGACTACATTGTTTTAATTTGGATAAAGCTTCTTTGGGCTTACCGAGCAAGAGATCCACATAAATTACAGTGATAGTAGCTTCTGCACTGTTTGGTAATATGTATAACGCCCGGGTAACTAACCGATGGGCTTGTTCTAACTCTCCTTGCATTGCAGATAATGCTGCAAAATTAGCATAAATTATTCCTCGCGCCTTTTTCGGCTTGAGAAAATCCATGTATGGCGAGTCGTTGGAGGAAGAAACGTTGGCCAACGCAGATCCTACAGTTCCATCTTCAAATTCAGCAGTTCTCTCCACTTGACATTTCTTGTAGTCAACTTGACTGAAAGGCAATTCAACAGTGTTTCCTGCCAACAAATAAATTGATAAGTGCTCGGCAGCTTCCTTTGTTCTGTTTAGCAAGGAGAGGGCTTCGGCTGAATAAATATGGCCTAGAAAGAGATAAATTCTAGAGCATTCTGGAAGTTCTAGAAGAAAAGTTGCAACTGAGTGCCTTAACAGGGTTGTCTAATTCCAATTCCACGTACGGCAGGTTGGCAAGAGCTGCCTGCTTAATCAGTATATTCTCTCTTCTGCAAATATCTTCATAATAGGACAGGGAGTTCTGAATGACCTCCTGATTAGCACCTCCCTTATGTTCTTTCACGTCCCCGTTTGAATTGGTTAATGCTAAAGAAAATGATTTGGAATCAATTCTGAGTAAATTCTTATTGTTCGAATTGTTGGATGACACTTCACCTGAATGGTTTTCCTCCCTTAACGAATTTAAAGGCACCCCAGACTTTAAGCCATCCGCCATCTTGTTGGAATCCAGCAAGTACAAGACATTTAAGAGGCACTGCCGGGCAAGAGACATTGATAAATTTAGCTTCATATCATTTTTGAGATCACAATCTTCTCTGTCACGCAACTCTACACATCCATTTCTTGGGATCTCATTGCTCAATAGCAGTTGCCTTCATTTCCCCTTCCCAACAACTGAACTCCAACTTCTGATCTCGTTGATAAAACATAGCTTGATTTAATTAGGCCCTTTTCCAAAGCCATCAGACAGCATTCAGAGAGGCGAAGCCACAAGAGAGGCATATTGTAGAAGACCACACTTGACTTCTGAAAACAGCGAGCAGCAAGCAATGGCTGTCCACAAGCCAAGTACTGCATACCACAATTATATACAATAAGAAGAGCATTATCCTGTGAGAAGGTGGGCAGCTTTAGCAGTTGGTTCTTCCTAAGGGACGAACAATTTGTAACCCCCAGCCGTAATTAATATCCGGATTACGTGATTAAGTGAAATAGAGACCGATAATTCAAAACAACATTTGGAATTCATCAACCCGACGGGGTTTTCACAAATACATTTCGAAATCATTCTAACACACGGTCTCATATTTACACTCCGAATATAATTACTATGCGAAGATAAATTACATTTAGACAATTATCAGAGTACGCAACATAAATTCCCGGAAATCCCGGAATCATATCTTTGCTCATTAATCTTAGGGCACAATAGCCCATACAACTCCACCAACAGGGATTACACAACCTACTCAAATACATACTTAAATATTGATCCAATTATACAATTCATATTCCCAATTACGCATTGATAACCAACTACTAAGCTCTCACCCAGAAACGAGTCCTCTTCGTCCTTGGATGCTTGCTTCATCCTCAATCTTCCTTCCCTGTCTAAAATGTTGATAGGGGAGGGTGAGATTCTGGGGAATCTCAGTAGGAAACAGGTACCAATATGCATGCAAGATAAGTATTTAATGCATGACATGCTTGCATCACAATAACTCATGTTCACATAATGATATATCCACATGCTCAATGTTTCACAACATACTCATGGCCATAGCATAACTAGAAACAGAGCTACAATCATTCATACATGTTTCACATAATCACGCAGAGCAATAACATGCATCAATACACAAATACAATTATTACTACATGCAGGAGAGGTAAGTTCCCTACACTTATTCCACGTAAGCTCCAGCTCCGGCCGCTCACGATCAGGGTAATCATCAAGTCCTATAACCAAAATCAAGGACATAGGATTAATCCCTTTTCCAATTCCTTAACCTTTAGACACTCAAGTTGGTTATCATTACTGCCCTTTAAGTGCCCTCAAACACCTCAATCCATAGCTCTAAAGGGTTGGAAGACTATCCCCAAAGATCCCCTTTTGAACACTTAAACTTGATATTTTTCACTGCCTCACTCGAGCACAGATGCTCTCACTCGAGCACAAGTACGGACATCACTCGAGCACAAATGCTCTCACTCGAGCATTGGTACGGACAGCACTCGAGCACAAGAGAAAGTGAGACTGCGAGTGAGCACCTGAAAGCACACACACAGCTCTCCAAGCACTGGATCACTCGAGCACAGCCATTTGCACTCGAGCACACACCTCACACCCGCGAGCACAACGCCACGAGTGACAACCCGAGAGCACCACTCTCACCTGAGGCACAGTCTCACTCGAGCACAGCCATATGTTCTCGAGCACATTCCCCATACCCGCGAGTGAGAAAGCACACTCGTGCCTCTTTCCCGCGAGCATCCACCCGAGAGCAATCCTCAACTCTGGGCTTACATTTTATTTCGAGCAGAACCCAGCTCACTCGAGCATGTTCTTCGCTCACTCGAGCACAAAGCGATGTGCTCGAGAATCACTCATAAAAATCCCAGGTGCAACTCGAAGCACAAAGGGAAAACTCACATATCACTCGAGCAGGATCTCCCTCACTCGAGCAATGTTCCTCCTTCACTCGAGCACACCCATGTCTGCTCGAGTGAATCTATCAGATTCCAGAAAACGCAGCAAAACATACCACATCTTCTACCATTTGCCCAATTGATCTAAATGGACCCAAAACCTCTACCAAAGCTATTCCCACATAAAATCACTCATTGAATTCAATGGAATCAATAGAATTACCAAAATCCCATTCCATTTACATGCTTTGGTCTAGGGCATCACAATCATCATTTTTTCCAAAATCACTAACTTCAATCATTTCAATCCCCAATCAATCTATCTATTCCAAACTCACTCTAAGATACCATTTCCATAACCATAACATGCCAAACTACCCATTGACCCATATTTTCGAAATTAGGGCAATAATTCCAGAAATTCCAAACTTAATCATTTGGCAATGAAACATAGATAGAAGGATTGGTTTCACATACCTTATCAACTTTCTCAAAGATCCTCTTTGATTCTCCACACCTCATATTTTCGTGATCTTCAAATCACCACCAATGGAGAAGCTACAATCATCAAATTGAAGCTCTCAACTCAAGGATTAACATTGGAGAAGAGAGTTTGAGCTAAAGAGGCCATTTACTTACCTCAAAATCAGTTTTTCCTTTCTCTCTCCCAACCTCCATGTCTTTCGCACAAGAGAGAGAAAACGAGAGAGAGAGAGAAGAGAGGAGATGGAGATGATGATGATGTGTCTCACATCACTTATGCCTCATCCAAGGGTCCACCCTTTGCCAGTTGTCACCATCTCACTTCAACTCTCATGGGCTCACATGCACACACATACACATGATTATGCCCCTTACTCAACTTCACAAATCAATTCTAGCCATTGATCTTGAAGCTACCAATGAGTTTCCTCTTCGGCAACCAATCAATTGGCCGGTAACTTTACCGTTTTGCCCCTGATTATGGCAATTCCTCTTAAATCACCATCAACACATTTCATATCTCTTAATTCACAATTTGGACTCTTGCTAAACCAGGGCTTAGCAGTCCACTAACCTCAGGCTTAATCTCTAAGCTCAAGTATTAAAATTCGGGATATTACACAATTAGCCAATGCCTTTGAGAAAAACAATGATGATGTCTGGTATTTCCCGAGCTGATAGTAAATGCAGCCGAGATTGTTGTGGAAAATACTTGAAAATGCTGGGTCTGTCCTACTGTATGATACCATCAACAGCCTAATTGCTTTGCTGTGGTTACGACGAGCATATTCAAGCTGAGATTTCAAAAGAAGAGCCATTGAAGAATCTCTTCCACGTGCAATGTTCATAGCCAGCTTCACTTCACGTTTTGCTGACTTTAAATTCCTGGTTAGCAGCAAAAATTCACCCTTGAAAAGTTGGAATTTAAGCTTCAACTCAACATTAGAAAACCTATCGACCAATGCCTTTGATAGATCATTTGATGATAAACCAGTCGGCCTGGTTAGATTCTGTCTACCCATATCCAGTATCATGGCTTCATAATCAAGGGCCTCTTCAGAAAATGCTCTGGACAGATGATTTTCAGACGTATTAGCACATGACCCCAGATCAGAACTGGATGCATCTGCAGCTGATGGACTACTAGGGATTGATGAAGACTTGGTGATTAAGTTTGAAGATTGTTGCTGTGCTATGTTTCCATTGTCGCCTTGACTCACATTACTAACATCAAATGCCCTTTCCAGATAAGACAAAACATCCTAACAAAATAGATTCCAACGTCAGAGCTTCGCTCTTCTGAAAGGCTAAATTTTGGGGGGGGAGTTCTATAAGCCTCTCAGTCACTTATTTTATGTCCAGAAAATCGTTATTACTAACAAAAGTACTTGTCTAATTATAAAAATCTCATCAAAATATGCTCATAATCTGGAATAAGAAGAAAGAACTCTCCAAGTACATTCCTTTGTTTTTTCAACAAAAATATTGAAATATCCATAACCCATATTATACACTAACTGCCATACCAAACATTGTCCAATATATGTTTAAGAAATTTCTAAATACAAAATAACTATTAGATGCTTTTGACACAAAAAGAGTGGACACAATAAGAAACTCACAATAAGTTATCTTTATATCACAGTATACTTCAAAAATAATACTCCCTCCAGTCCATTTTATAAGAATCCGACAAGAGTTGTCTGAACATTTAATGAGTGTTTTCCATTTTTGCCCCTCATTAATCATATATATTGCATTAATTAAAAGGTTGGTGATGCTTATATTTACTCTATTTTTCTCTCTTACTTACCCCCTTATAGATGAGGGAATACTTGGGGAAAAAAACAGCTTATTTCAGAAATACTTATTATTTCTGACTAATTTTAACTGTTTTCTTAAACCATATAATTCGGTTATCGGGCTCTTATGAATACGACAGGAGGGAGTACCTCAGTCTCACTCAATACTCAAATGTTGATAGACCTACAGCACCTAACCTAAACGACTCGGGGTCAACAGCTCATTAATAACACTTGTAGTCCTTGATAATAATTCTGAAAACAAAAAAAGCAGATAGAGGCTTCAACAAATGAACTAGTTTAACTAAACAAATATAACTCACAGCTGTTTTTGATGCATTACGGCAAGCAAGGCTAGCATCAAGCAGCAGCAGGCATATGTGGAGAACTGTTGTCTGTTTTTGGAAAGAGAGCCCAAAAAAATCCAAACCAAAGCAGTCAACACATTGCAACTTCCAGAACAATATAACATTTAATCAATTCATGATATACCTCATCTATGGGTTCAATATTTTGATAGAGGGGTTCCAGAACAGATAATGTCTTTCTATACTCATGGAGATGGTACCAAATGATGGCCTCTAGAGAATAAAATCAAAAAAAAAAAATATATATATATATATATTAACAAATTTAATGCCCAAATTGAAATATAAAGATATTTAGAAAACAAAGATTTAAAGTAATAAGGAGAACCAACATACAATATTTAGTATTGCCACAGATGAGTCAAACTCATCTATATACGTTGTAGTAGTGCTATGTGCACCTGAAAACTGATGTGGCAGGGCATTACTTCCTTTGGACCCCAAAACGACTTTGTTTCCAACATTCTTAACTGATTCTCCAAGTTCTCCAGAAGCACAAGCAAGCTCGAAACATTTCCTCCAAACCAATGGCAGTAACAAGATGCAGTAGTAAGCACAACTAAATAAGTGGCCAAAACAAAAAACATAAAAACAGCTAAACAGAATGGAAACTTCAAAGAATCAAAACAAAATGCAACTGGCCCAAATTAGGACAAATCAAGTTTCAAAATCCTAAATTTTAACCAATCTTAATGTGGTCACTTTATAGGGAAAAAAAGGGACCTCAATATCCTGACAAACTTATGGGAGTAGAAAGAATATGCCACCAATATTCTAAGACCCCTATCTTCTGCAATCATTCAAATGAAATTCAATGAGGAAAATAATACTCAAGCCTTGTACAGCTACGCTCCCTAACTTTAAAGTAAAGCATTCAGGTCTCAGTATGCGCGCATGCAAACACATCCATCCATAAATATTATATCATTAAATTAAAAACCATAGAATAAAGAATTTAATAATTAATGATATGCATAACCATTTATATACATCAGCCAAGCAGGTATTAGAAATTTACCATCTCTGCAGCTCTCGTATTCCAATTAAAGAAATCTTATTCTTTAATATGGGCCGGGGCCTCTTTTTACTTACTTTAGGCGAAAGCCCAATAACTAGAGAGGAGGGTGCTGAACATGTAAATAAAGGGTAATAGTGGTAATTCTATGATGACGGTTATAAGCTCAAGGGATATATGTATAGCAGAGAGTCTGTTGGGGGGATATGCAGATTGTAGAGTGATAGTGAGGAGAGTGAGGGCCTCTCGAACACCCTTGAGGTCTGTTCACATTTTCTAGTTCTTTTCCCTGAGACTACTCCATTAGATCATGCTCTGTAGAGCTTGTATCTTTTGATTTTCCCTTTTTATAAAAGATATATCCATCAAAAGGTATCAAAGCATACAATTTTGGGCATGGTCAATACAAGAATGGAAGCAAAGATTGATGGGCATGATGCTAGACTTGCTGCAGCAGAGCTACACATTGGACAAATGGGCAATGACATGGCTACAGTCAAATGCGATTTGACAACTCTTAAGTCACTGATGGCGAAGCTTTTTGCCGAGTTCAAGGATGGCAAACACCGCAGAACACTACACCTTCACCAAATGCATCTTCATCGAAACACATGCCGGAAACTATTACTCAAGAAACAGTAGCGCAAGATCCACCAAATATGGAAGTACTCGTCGTCTCAGCCTATTGGAACCTCGAGATACCTATCTTCTCCGGTGAAGATCCTTTGGGTTGGATTTTTCGTGCTGAGCGATACTTCAAGGTCAATCAAGTGTCGAATGCGGATAAACTGGATGCTGCGGTGCTCTATTTTGAGGGTCGAGCACTCAACTGGTTTCAGTGGAAGGAAATCTGATCTCCGGTTCGGAATTGGGTCGACCTGAAGCGTGATATAATCTTGCGATTCCACCCGTTACAATATGGGAGTGCTTATGAGATGCTGATGGCATTGCGCCAGACCAGTGGAGTTGCGGAATATATTGAAAGGTTTGAGCTACTGTCGGCCACATTGGGAAACTACGAGGAAGATTTGTTAATTGCCGCTTTCCTAAACGGGTTGCGAATTGACCTTAAGGCTGATTTACGTCTACACAAACTCACCATGCTCGCCGATCACATGGATATGGCATTGCGTTTGGAGGAACGCAATTTGGTAATGAATCATGTTGTGGGCCTCACAACGGATGGGCCATACAGTGTCTGGGCCAAACACAAGGGAGTCGGGTCCCGCTATTATCCCACCCGTTCTTTTCCAAATTCAGGGGATAATCTTACTGCGGTGAAATCATCCTCATCTGCGACAGTTTCAGCGCCATTGAAATCCACCGAATCTAAGAAACCCGACAATCTGAATGAAACCACCATACCAGTGACTTACACTAGCCGTACTGTTCCGAAGAAATTCACTGATGCTGAAATTGAACGGCGACGAGAACAGGGGCTTTGCTTTAAATGCGATGAGAAATATCGACCAGGGCACCGGTGTAAAAAGAAGCAACTACAAGTCCTAATTCTAGCAGAAGAAAACCCCGAACCTGCGCATCCAGCTGAGCAAAGCAAGCCATAAGGTGTCACTGACACCTTAAGGGAACCAGAGGTAGCAGAAGGCAACCTAATGTCATTATCATTGAACGCATTAGCGGGCTTCACTGGAGGTAAAACAATCAAACTCATGGGATCACTCAAGGGTAGGGAGGTACTGATTTTGATTGACTGTGGTGCTACTCATAGTTTTATCCACCATGATTTGGTTAATGCATTGTCATTACCTATGGATGTTAACATTACGTGTACGGTACAAGTGGGGGATTCACGGACTGTGCAAGGGCAGGGGTTGTGTCGGGATCTTGCTTTAGTGGTACAGGGTCTTCATATTACTCATTCTTTGTATCCTTTCAAATTGGGAGGCTCTGACATTATTTTGGGTGCGGATTGGCTGGCCACATTAGATGAAGTTCTGGTGAGTTGGAAACGTTCAACGCTTAAAATAGATATTGGTGGGGAATGGATTTGCTTGCAGGGAAATCCATCGTTGAGCAAGACGCCAATGTCCTTTAATGTGTTATGTCATTCTACGCGATTTGATGAAGAGGTTTTCTTCGTTCAGTTGGCAGAGCTTAAAATGACAGAGTTAACTTATTCTCCACTGACAGCTGATGTGCAGCAATTGTTGAGGGAGTTCCTGCAGTACAAATACCACAGAAGGGCCTACCTCCGGCAAGAACCATAGATCATACCATTGATCTACAGCCAGGAGTAGTTCCTCCGAATATCAGGCCCTATCGTTACCTACATTATCAGAAAACTGAAATTGAGAGGCTGGTGAAAGAGATGCTGGATGCTTGTCTAATTCAACCCAGTAAGAGTCCTTTTTCTAGTCCATTGTTGCTAGTGCGTAAGAAAGACAACAGTTGGCATTTTTGTGTGGATTACATGGCACTAAATAAGATTACTATTCATGATAAATTTCCTATACCAGCCATCGAAGAATTATTGGATGAATTGGGTGGAGCCCAAGTATTTTCCAAGCTGGACCTCAAATCTGGTTATCACCAGATTCGAATGAAGCAGGGTGAGGAGCACAAGACTGCATTCCGTACTCACGATGGCCACTATGAGTTTCTAGTCATGCCTTTTGGTCTCAAGAATGCTCCATCAACATTTTAGTCACTCATGAATGACATCTTCCGCCAGCACCTTCAGAAATTTATCCTAGTGTTTTTTGATGATATACTGGTATTTAGCGATAGTCAGGCTACTCATTTACAGCATCTTCGTATAACTTTCCAAATATTACAGGACCACTCTTTGATTTTGAACCCCAACAAGTGTGTTTTTGCTCAAGCACAACTGGAATATCTAGGTCATATCATATCCAAAGAAGGAGTGCATGCTAACTCAAATAAAATTAAAAGCATGATTAATTGGCCGACTCCAGTGACTATTAAGGATTTAAGAGGATTTCTGGGATTAACCAGTTATTACCGGCACTTTGTGAAACATTATGGTTTGATTGCTGCACCATTAACTACTTTACTTAAAAAAATGCATTCTGCTGGACTGAGGATGCACAGGCAGCTTTTGCGCAACTTAAAGTGGCCATGTCTACGACTCCGGTTTTGGCCTTACTAGATTTTGCTCAGCCTTTTGTAGTAGAAACGGATGCTTCTGGTTCTGGTCTGGGCGCGGTTCTGATGCAATCGGGTCGCCCTATAGCTTACTACAGTCACTCTTTATCTTCACGGAAGAGGTAGTGTTCTGTTTATGAGCGAGAGTTAATGGCTATTATTTTTGCGGTTCGTAAGTGGCGATATTATCTGTTGGGCAAAGCCTTTATTATTCGCACAGACCAGAGGGCACTGAAATTTTTGCTTGAACAGAGAGTTCTGGATGATTCTCAACAGAATTGGGTAACTAAACTCATGGGTTACACATTTCAGATTCAGTATAAACCGGGCAAGACTAATTCAGCTGCTGATGCGCTTTCACGAAAGGATGAAAATCTGGAGTTAAATGCTATCACAGTCACTATCCCATGGAAATTGATAACTGGGATAAAGTTGTGCAATAAGATGAATATTTATCTCAAATTTTACAAGCCTTGTTGTTAGGAAAACAGGCTCTAGCAGGCTATGCAATCAAGGGAGGGCACTTGTTCTTTAAGCGACATCTGGTCCTTCCAAAATCTTCAGCTCATATTGCGACTTTATTGCGTGAGTTCCATGATTCTCCCATTGGAGGCCATTCCGGGTACTTGCGAACTTACAAACGTCTCTCTTCCTTATTCTATTGGGATGGTATGCGCAGGGATGTCCAGAGATATGTTTCGACTTGTGATGTCTGCCAACGTAACAAGCATTCTGCTCTAAGTCCAGCGGGTCTTCTTCAACCATTACTGGTTCCTGATGCTATCTGGACTGATGTCTCCATGGATTTTATTTCAGGATTACCCAAGTCTAATCATAATGACACCATCTTGGTAGTAGTTGATCGTTTCACCAAGTTTGCCCATTTTATTCCTCTGAAGCACCCTTAAACAGCCTTGACAGTGGCTGAGTTATTTGTCAAAGAAATCGTTCGTCTTCACGGATTTCCACGATCTATTGTATCGGACATGCACAGAATTTTCTTGAGCAATTTTTGGAAGGAACTTTTCAGAATGGCAGGCACCCAGCTTTGTTATAGCTCTAGTTATCATCCTCAGAGTGATGGCCAAACTGAGGTAGTTAATCGTAGCCTAGAAACGTATTTAAGGTGTTTTTGTAGCGATAAACCTTCCACTTGGTCCAAATGGCTCTGCTGGGCTGAATATTGGTTTAATACCAATTTTAATCGATCGACTGGAATGTCTCCCTTTCGTGCTTTATATGGCCAAGATCCGCCCAGTCATTTTCGATTCCATGAGCCTTTGTCCACGGTTGATGCTGTTACTAGTCAAATTCAGGCTCACAATGCAATTTTGACTGAGCTGAAACAGAATTTAATCCATTCCCAGCACTGGATGAAACATTATGCTGACAAAAAACGCAGGGACATCCATTTGGTGGTTGGTGATTCTGTTTATGTCCGTTTACAGCCTTATCGCCACAAATCACTTGCTCATTGTCCAAATGAGAAACTGAGCCCTCGCTTTTATGGTCCCTTTCCAGTCATTGAGAAGAAAGGCACTGTGGCTTATCACCTGCAGCTGCCGCCCGATGCACAAATCCATCCGGTTTTTCACATATCTCAGCTCAAGAAGTCACTGTCCTCTGTGGAAGAACCCCATCCTTTTCCTCCTATGTTATCTGCTGATATGGAGTTACAGGTTCTTCCACAAGCTGTCTTAAAGCACCGCCGTATGACTGATGGCCGTATTGAGCTGTTGATTAAGTGGTCCTCTTTGTCAGATTTTGAGAACACTTGGGAAGATTATGATGTTATACACTCCCAATTTCCTTCTTTTTGCCTTGAGGACAAGGCTAAACTTCTAGAGGGGGTATTGATGAACATGGGCTGGGGCCTCTTTTTACTTACTATAGGCGAAAGCCCAATAACTAGAGAGGAGGGTGCTGAACATGTGAATAAAGGGTAATAGTGGTAATTCTATGATGACGGTTATAAGCTCAAGGGATATATGTATAGCAGAGAGTCTGTTGGGGGGGATATGCAGATTGTAGAGTGATAGTGAGGAAAATGAGGGCCTCTCGAACACCCTTAAGGTCTGTTCACATTTTCTAGTTCTTTTCCCTAAGACTACTCCATTAGATCATACTCTGTGGAGCTTGTATCTTCTGATTTTCCCTTTTTATAGAAGATATATCCATCATATTCCAATTAAAGAAATCTACACCAAGTCTGAGCTTTACAATCATGTGAAGCAGTAAGCTATTTAAGATCAATCAAGACCAAAAATGGTAAAATTTTAAACATTCATCATGGGATTTACACCAAGTCTAAGATTTACAATAATGTGAAGGAGCAAGCTATTTAACACCAATCTAATTAAAGTTGGCCAATTTTTGAGTTTGCTTAATTCAAAATAGAACTCAAAGCTATTACCATATTACTTTGTCATTATTACTTTTAATTTGGTAATGATCTAAACGTAATTATATACCCTTTCTCATAAAAAATTAGGGAAACCACATAAGAAAACCATTGTTAAAAGTCACATTTTCTGGGGGAAATCCTAACATACCAAACTAAAAAAGAAAATGAACAAATTAATTTCACAGGCAAGCCAACCAACGCAAAAAAAAAGAAAAAGAGAAAAGGCCCAAAAAAAAACACTACCATGTAAACCACTAGGAGAGAATGAAGAAAACGAGAAAGAAGGAGGTAGCTTACCTTTACACAATTAAGTACTTCAAGCAACTTTTGGACATTCAAGTGATGCCACAAAATTTTAAATAAACACTGCAGGTGTACGGGCCGTAGAAATAATATAATAGCGAATCAAGGTCGTCCCACAGAAATTTAAGGTAATAGATAATTAGGCATTATAATTCCCATTTTCATTTAAGTTGAGCAAATCAAAGAAGGAAATGAATTTGAAAATCAAATTAAACAAAAGAAAAGGTAGTAAATCTAATGGTTCAAGATTTCAATGGAGAAAAACAACCTAGAGTGGCTAATCCCTTCTTTAAGTCTTAGAGCATGTATTTACTCAATTAAAAGCACTTAATGTTAATTTGTTAATCTAGAGTTTAAATAGATATACGTATCTTCCAATTACTTATATCCCTCTCTCAAGTTAATATTGTTATTCCTGACTAATTCACTTAAGAGGCAATAATTGTCCAATTTCACTCTAATATGATTATATGGGTCCAATAGGTATATTCTCATCCTATTGACAAATTATAATAAATTTTAATCCCACGTTACTTAATCATATGGTCTAATTAAGATCCTCTTCCAAGACTAATCTAAATTTCCAAATACCATACTTAATGTTAATGGTGATCAAGCACCAAGTAAATAAAATATATAAGATTAAGTAAACAAGAATAACAATAAGCACAAATTAATGAGTTCATTCATGCTTAAATCCCCAAATTAGTTTATAGCTACTAGGTTGAAAGGAAAAATTAGTCATACATCAAAATCCAAATCAAATTCAGCAGCAACAAAATTCAGATTCAGAACCAACATGAAAATCAAAGGAACAGGAAAGAAGAACTGAAGCATAAACAAAAAATTAAAGAGGTCCTCTGGTTCAACCGTGTTCAGCTCCATCCACCATCACTGCTCCAATGCGTGGCTCCTCAAGAAGATGAATCTACAGTGTTCCACCAGCTCCCTTTACTCTGCGATGAGAAACCAGAGAACTCCCCTTCCAGCTCATTCCCCGGCCTCTACTCCGCTCTATTCTTGCTCTCCGAGCACTTGTCGGACCTGGGGAAGAAGAAGATGAACAGTAGCTAATGGCACCTCCCCAGGTCCCACCTTCGATGACTCTCTCTCGCTGCTCCTCGTTCCCTCTCTGGTTTTCTTCCCTGCGATGATGACGATAAATAGTCCAGAAAACGGCGCCCCCTTTTGCTTCTATTAGTTTATGTCTTCAATCCTTCCCATTCCACCAAAACGCTGTCCTTCCCAAAACTCGCTTGGCCTTTTATTGCTCTTCGGTCTTCTACTGGATTTCCCATAGTCAAAACCGTGTAGCCCACAAGCTGAAAGAAGAAGGAAACAAAATATTATAATAGTGACCCAATATTAAAACTAGACTAAATTTTTTTTTAACTTTCATTATTTATTTATTCTTTCACTTAGATTTTAGCAAGGTGTTAAAATTTGGATCGGGTATTGAACCGGTCGGGATATTAGGTTAAGGGTCAGTGAGTTAAACCGGAGCTAAACTGGGGCCAAACCAATAAGAAATTGAAGATTTTAGGTTTATTGGTATAAAATTCTAAAAAAAATATAAAAAAAAATTCTTTTTTAAAATTGAAACCCAGATCGAACCAGGAACCGGACCGGTCTACCGGACTGTTCGCAGGTTTCTGGGCCAAACCGGCCGGTCCGGTCCGGGTTCCATAAGCCTTGATTTTAGTCTAAAGTAAAATATTGATAATCAAATCCCTAAGATAATGTACCAACTTGATATCTTTTAAAATCCCAAAAAAATCATTTTAAATTAGCTTTGATAACACCCTAATTATATCAAAATATGTCTCAAATATATTAAAAAATGGAAAGTTATCATCAAGCAACCATCTTGGATGGATTTTGTAATTGCAATATTATGAAGGACCTGAAATATTAATATTTAAATTTAAAATCTTCTATATTTGGAGAATAGGATAGCAGACTTTGTGGGTTGTATTAACCAATGATCCCACCATGAACATCCTCCTAAATTGTACAAAACAAGCTGGGATATTAATGATAACAAATCTTTCTGCTAACATTACTAGTCAATTTAATATCAATGATAAATTAAGATATAAGACTCCCAAGAAAAGAGAAAATGAATTCTTGATAACTATGGGCACAGAGAGCAGCTCCAAGCATTCTAAAACACCAAAAAATTTATTGTGCTTAGTACCTGTTTTCATTCTGGCAGAAAAATCAGCTCCGTGGCATAGTTAACCCAATTAAAGCCCCTTCAATTATTTTAAACTATTCATCAAATCAAAACCTAATCTATTTGTAGGATTCTTTTACAAGTATACATAAAATCTACAATGCAAAGCCACAACAACTTCAATTCCAACAAAAATGGATATTTATTTTGTTAAGTTAGTGGAATACATGCGAACAAATAATAAGTGTGCCCTTGAACAAGATACAAGCTCGAAATCTTTTTGGTGAAATTTCTCCTGCATCCACTTTAGATTCAATATATGTTCTTCTTCTAAAAGTCTAACAACCTGATGCTTAAATCTTCTTAGACTCTTGTAGAAGAAGTTTTCATTTTGGATGAGACACATAAATTTCCTTTTTGTAACCTCTTCTCCTACAATGTACTGTTAGATCTCATGTTTTGATGATAACAAAGAATGGTATGAAAAAGAATTGGTAAACAAATAAGTTTGAAAAAAGTAATAACAGGGCAAAATCATCACTTGAAGTAAGCATTGGAGTAATGAAGAAAGGCCAAGCAAAAAAGCTGAGAAACTTGATCAGTGGCAAGTTTTCTATAGCATTACTCGAGTAGGTACTCGAGTAAAGAGACAGAAACTTGAAGTAACCAGAGACACTTTCGAGTAACCTGCCAATGTTACTCGAGTAACCAGGTAAATAATTTGGAGTTGCTCTCGGCCTGCCAACATTACTCGAGTAGCTACTCGAGTAACCATGTAAAAAACTTCCAGTTGCTCTCGGCCTGCCAATGATACCCGAGTCTGTACTGGAGTTACTCTATTTCAAGAAATGTGTTGCTCTCGGCATTTTTAACCCTGCCAATGTTGCTCGAGGAGCTACTTGAGTAACTCACTGTGGTAAGCAAAACCTGAAGGTATTACTCGAATAAAATGAAATGTTTTTCTCACCCTTCACTTCAAGTCACTACTCGAGTATGCAAAGTTATTTATAAGAAAAACTTCAAGTCACTACTAGAGTATGCAAAGTTAGTTGGAAGAGAACTTCAAGTCACTACCCGAGTAAGCTATGCAGAAAATTTATGTTTACTAGAGTAAGGACTCGAGTAACAAGGTAATCAAACTTGAAGTGCTCTCGACCTTGAAAGTGGAATTCAGAGTGTTCGTGATGGCTACCGAATATGGGCTGTGGGATGTGATTGAAAGTGGAAACTATCAACCTACAAAGGTTGTAGACTCTCAGAAAATTCCCGAGACGCCAACGGAATATGATGAGAATGACAAGAAACTTATCACTCTCAACAGCAAAGCAATTCTGATGATACAAAGTGCTTTGAGTTAAAGTGAATATTTCAGAATTTGCACACTTCCAACAACAAAGCAAATGTGGAAAGCTTTGGAAATAGCTCATGAAGGAACTTCGGGAATAAAGGAGAATCGGATCAACACCTTGGTCACTGAATTCGATCTACTTCGAATGAAATCAGGTGAATCAATATCTGAATTTGAACTTAGATATACTCATCTTGTTAATCAACTTGCAGCACTTGGAAAAGTTTATGATCAACATACCCAAGTATGAAAAGATTTTGAATATTCTTTCTAAAGAGTAGGAGGCCAAAGTCACTGCGATAGAAGAGGCAAAAGGAGAATCAATGAGATTAGTTGCGTCTCTATTTGGAAGCCTTTCTGAATATGAAAGCAAACTAAAGTTCAAATGGGAACTAGATGACATCGTTGACAAGAGAAAGAAAGGTCTAGCACTAAAAGCAAAAGAAGAGAATCAAGATGAGGATGAGGAATTTGATGATGATGAAATGGACTTAATCATAAAATGATTAAGAAAGTTCTACAAGAAAGGTCAAGGACTCAAACACTTTCAGAAAGGAGGAACTAGTAGCAAAGATCATATCATATGCTATGAATGTGGAAAATCAGGCATATCAAGTCAGAATGTCCAGAGCTGAACCAAAAGAGCAAAGAAAAGACAAAAGGCAAATTCTTCAATAAAAAGGCCTTTGTATCTGCTATATGGGGTGATAGTTCTTCTGATGAAGAAAGTGTTGAAGAAGAAGTAGCAAATATATGTCTTGTTGCTCAAGAAGAAACAGAAGAAGAGGTAAATGATTTTGATCCTACCTATGATGAATTACTCTATGAATATAATTCTTTACATTCTGAATTCATCAAAGTAGTTAAAGAATTGGTTGTTTTCAAAAAGAAAAACAAAGCTCTTGAAATTGAACTTAAAGAAAGTTCAAAAAAGGATTGTGAAAATTGTTCTTCTTTGAAAAAGAAAAACATTGATCTCACAAAAACTCTTGAAAAATTTACACAAGGAAGTGAGATGCTAAATGTTATTTTAAAAGCTCAACGATTTGTAAATGACCGATCTGGAATTGGATATGATCCAAAATTAGATAGAAGGAAAGGTAGAAAGAAAGCAGGAGGTAAATCATATTTGAATTATTTCCAGCATTCTGTGCATACATCGAATCATTTTGCATTTTGTAATTACTGTAATAGAAAAGGTCATTATTCCTCTTCATGCATTCATAAGAAGAAAGGAAACATAGGAACCTACAAATGGGTACCTAAAGGCTCATATGTTCAGAAAATTATTTGTACTAACCCAAAAGGACCCAAAAAGATATGGGTACCTAAGTCTTAGTCATTTGATTGCAGATATGTCTCAAAGCATCCAAAAATAGCAAGTGGTACATAGACAGTGGATGCTCTAAACATATGACCGGTGATTTTGAAAGCTTTACCAAATTACAACCTAAAGAAGGTGGAAAGGTAAAATTTGGAGGAAATCAAATCGGAAGGATAGTAGGAATTGGTGAAATCAAAAATGACAAAGGAATACAAGTCAAAGATGTATATTATGTTGAAGGCTTGTGTCACAATTTGCTGAGCGTAAGTCAAAGTGCAGATAAAGACAACTGGATAATTTTGATTCAGAGAAATGTCTAATTATCAACAAGAATGACTTACCACTTGATAAGAAGAATATCAAGGCTAAGCTCAGAGCAAAAAGGGAAGGTAATTGTTATACTCTAGATATTAGTAGAAATGAATCTGAAAACTGTTTTCTGAGTAATGCCGATGAAAGTTGGCTATGGCATAAGAGATTGGCTCATGTCAATATGCATCAATTAGACAAACTACTCAAAAAGGATTTAGTTCTTGGATTACCCAAAGTAACTTTCAAAAATGACTTGATCTGTGACGCATGTCAAAAGGGTAAACAAACTAAATCTTCTTTCAAATTGAAAAATGAGATTTCAACAAATAAACCACTACAATTATTGCATATGGATTTAATTGGCCCAGCAAGAGTAAAGAGTCTTGGCGGCAATTTATATTCATTGGTCATTGTTGATGATTTCTCCAGATTTACATGGGCTATTTTTCTATCATCAAAAGATGAAACCTTTGAAGAATTTATTGTTTTTGCCAAGAACGTGCAAAATGAGAAAGGTATGTCCATTGCAGGTATTAGGACTGATCATGGTAGAGAATTTGAAAATCAAGCCTTTGAAGAATATTGTGATACTAATGGCATTGATCACAATTTCTCTGCTCCAAGGACGCCTCAACAAAATGGGGTTGTGGAACGCAAGAATAGAGTGCTCACTGAAATGGCTAGAGCAATGTTAAATGAAAAAAACGTGTCTCAAGTTTTCTGGGCTGATGCTATGAGTACAGCATGCTATATTTCAAATAGAGCCTATATCAGAACAAAACTTGGAAAGACATCATATGAGTTGTACAAAGGAAGAAAGCCAAACATTGCTCATCTACACATCTTCGGTTGTAAGTGTTTCATTCATAATAATTGTAAGGATAACTTAGGAAAATTTGATTCTAAAACTGATGAAGGAATTTTCCTAGGATATTCTAACCGAAGTAAAGCATATAGAGTTTTCAATAAAAGAACATGTGTTGTTGAAAAATCAATTCATATTGTATTTGATGAATTTGAAGCCTCTGACAAAATCATTGATGAAGAACAGGAAGTTGTTTTAAATCAAGAAAATGGTCAATCTATTTCTAAGTTTCTTATTCCAAAAATTGATGAAACCAAGGAAGAAGAGCAATCACTAGGACAACCTAGAGCTTGGAAATACAATAAAAGTCATCCCTTAGATCAAGTCATAGGAGATGTGAATGAAGGGATCAAAATTAGAAATAGAATTTTCAATGAAGTAAGTTTTTCTGCATTCATTTCTGAGATTGAACCTTCTAACATTGATGAAGCTCTATCAGACAATCATTGGGTTATAGCAATGCAAGAAGAACTAAATCAATTTGAAAGAAATCAAGTTTGGGATTTGGTACCCTGACCCAAAGATCATCCGATCATTGGTACTAAATGGGTATTCAAGAATAAACTCGATGAATTCGCAATTATTGTCAGAAACAAGGCAAGATTGGTGGCCAAAGGCTATAATCAAGAAGAAGGGATTGATTATGAGGAAACGTATGCTCCAGTGGCTAGATTGGAAGCTATACGCGTACTCTTAGCCTTTGCATGCATCAAAGGATTCAAACTCTATTAAATGGATGTAAAGAGTGCATTTCTAAATGGTTACATCATGGAAGAAGTATACGTAGAACAACCTCCAGGTTTTGAAAATGTAACTAAACCTGACCATGTTTTCAAACTCAAAAAGGCTTTATATGGTTTAAAACAAGCTCCTAGAGCATGGTATGAAAGGCTCAGTAAATTTCTTATTGATCAAGGTTTTGTACGGGGAAAAGTTGATACAACACTTTTTATAAAACGAAAACTTTATGATATTTTAATTGTTCAAATATATGTTGATGACATTGTTTTCGGTGCTACTAATGAATCTTTGTGCAAGGAATTTTCTGAGATAATGCAGGGAGAGTTTGAGATGTCAATGATGGGAGAATTGAATTTCTTTCTCAGTTTGCAAATCAAACAAAGAAAGAATGGAATCTTTATTTCTCAAGCAAAGTACTTAAAAGAGCTATTGAAGAAGTATGGAATGGATGAAGCAAATGGAACGGACACACCTATGAGCTCAACTACGTTGCTTGATGCTGATGTCAAAGGGAAAGACTACAACATCACAAAATATAGAGGAATGATTGGATCATTAGTTTATCTCACGGCAAGCAGACCGGACATCCAATTCAGTGTTGGCATATGTGCAAGATATCAATCAGCACCAAAGGAATCACATGCCGAAAATGTCAAACAAATCTTTAGATACCTTGCTGACACACCAGAATTGGGTCTATGGTATCTCAAAGGAAGAAGTGAATATCTAGTTGCATATTCAGATTCTGATCATGGAGGATACAAGACAGACAGAAAGAGCACCAGCGGACAAGGACAATTTCTTGGAGGATCTCTTGTATCATGGTTCAGCAAGAAACAAAATACAGTGTCTCTTTCGTCAACAGAAGCCGAATATGTTGCAGTCTCAAGTTGTTGTGCACAAGTGATATGGTTAAAACAACAACTACAAGATCTTGGTATTTATCTCAAAGAAATACCAATCTACTGTGACAATACTAGTACGATAAGCTTGACGAAGAATCCAGTTCAACACTCTAGAACCAAGCATATTAATGTCAGACATCACTTCATCAGAGATCATGTCCAAAAGAAAGATGTGAAAGTGATATTCATTCCTACTCATCTTCAACTAGCTGATATTTTCACAAAACCCATTGCAAAAGATCAATTTCTATACATTAGAAGAGAATTGGGAATGGTAAATCCCAATGAATTGTAAGTTATTTTAGTTTCTTATAATGTTAGATAAAGATAATTGAAAATGTTTTGATGATTACTAATTTAAGTATCGGAGTATATAGAAACTTGTTTTGCAGGAAGATTGAACTGTTTTGAGAAATAAAAACAGAGGTTATCAGAGGACACCTTTACTGGAGTACCAACTTCAAGTAATGACTGACAGTGAAGCATTACCCGAGGAACAACTTGAAGTAAAAGAACATTTTACTCGAGTAACTACTCGAGTAATGGACTTCCAAAACTGAAAGTAACGTATCCAGTTACCTGGAATTTAAATCAAATGGTTCAGTTGGTAAGAAATGAATAGTCAGAAGTAGAAAAGACAGGTTACCTGAGGAGAGCCTCGAGTAAGCTTGAAGCTTACTCGAGTAAGGCCTCGAGTAACTGCAGGTCCAGATCACAAATTTGACAAGAATAGACTCAAATCTGCTCTAAAATGACTATAAAATGATCGAGGAAACATACATGGATAATTACAATATTATTCATGCCACGTACGCAATTTAAATGAATTATTTTAGAGTTTTTTCTGTATGATCACTCGAGTAAGGACTCGAGTAAACATGCAATTTACTCGAGTAAGGCCTCGAGTAACGTCGGGTTCTAGGTCTTTATCTGTCACAAACTCAGTCATTTCCACAAAATCTCCTCGAGTAAATCACTCTGTCCTCTTACAAAAACTTTTCACAATCACTTCCTTACTTAATTTCCGTCAAAACCTATCGATTCTTATCTCCAAAAACCTCCTATTCTGCTCAGATTCACTCTGCCCTATATCGCATTTTTCTTGCTCTGTTTTCTGAGTTTTTTAACTTTCACTGATTCAAGATGGTTAGAACCAAAAACCTTACTCCCACAGATTCTTCTGGATCCCCACAACTCTCTGACCCTCTTTCTTCTCCTCCCAGAAAGAGAAGAAAACTTACTCCTCGATCCAAAGCTAAAGTCCAACCCAAACCTCAACCGAAACCAAAAGGTGTTGTGATTAAAGAGCCAGTGGTTACAAGGGCTCAATCCAAGAAGAGCACCTCTACTGGGAGAGGCAAAAGTGCCAAGTCTCCTTCTCCTCCTCCTTCGGATTCCTCCACTCCCTCTTTCACACCTAAGCCATCCAAGAAGCCCAAATATGATGTGAATGTGGCTAAGTCAATGGATTGCATTCTAGATCAGCTTGAGAAGGGACAATCATCAAAGAAATCAGAATTTCCAGAAGACGAGATCACCAAACCTCCAAAGGGGTTTAATGTCAACAAGCTAGAGGAGTCCCAGAAGTACCTCACTCAATTCTCAAGGAGAAAAGTATGCAAGACACATTATATGGACCTCAAAGTACTTCAGGAGGTATCGAAGCATGATCTTAGTCCCTTTCTAGAACCATTTATGCCTTGGCTTTGTATTAAGCTTCCTTTTTGCACAAAAGTAGTCACCCATTTTTACTGCAATCTTGAGATTCTAGATGAACCAAATAGAACTTCAGCTGAGGAAGAAATGACTACCACTGTTAGAGGCCAAAAGTGTAACCCCCTGCCTTAAATAGCGTAATTATAATTCGATATTACGTAATTAAATTGGTTTAGAGACCGTCGAATAGTTCAAAACTCATTTAGAACTCCCTGTGAAGTAGGGACTTTATAAAATTTTCAAAACTTCTTTCCTATTCCGGCCTCAAGTTCAATTATCGAATATAATCACCTGTGCAGTTAATTCACATTCATTCATATCAGAATATCTAATAGCAATCCCGACAACCCCCGGGTTCCATTCATACACAAAAAGGGTTTACAACCTCCATATAGGGGACTACACAACTACGTTCAACTATTCTTTACAACCAACATAATATACAGACACCCTGTCCAACAGGTTTAACCAACATAACCAAAATAAATGTCCCTACAGGATTCTAACCGCTCCGGGTCGTACGCTTCTCCTTAGAGCCACTCGCCCTGTCTGAAAGGTTAGTTAAAGAAAAGAATGAGATTCAAGAGAATCCCAGTAGTAACAAAACATTTATACCACACATAAGCACACAGCATGTAAGCAAATCATCATACAGCAGCAGCACCACAAATCACACTCCACCCTCATCCCCTTTCTCCGCCGGGAAGGCACACCGCCTATCCCGAACCGTTGTTAGCTACTCAGGGACTATTGGCGTGGCAGTGCATACGTATAGCCTTATAGCCCATACAGCTATTCGGCTTTCACAAATGGCCCGTCGGCCTCCACAAATAGCCTTTCGGCTCACATAATCACATATATCACACCTCATCCTCATCCCCTTTCTCCGCCGGGAAGGCACACCGCCCTAACCCGAACCGTTGTTAGCTACTCAGGGACTATTGGAATGACAGTGCTAACACAAATCCATAGATGTCGCAGCATACGAATTCATTACAAATCAACGATATAACACACATACAATGCATCATATATGGTACAAAAGAAAAGTCACTACCTCGTTCCTTTCTGACGTTCGCTGGCGTAGTTGGCTCACGAGGGCGGCAAATATCGAATCCTACAATTCCAAATGCACTATTTAGACACTTCCATAGTGTTACTTAGGGTTATATGAGTCTATAATGAAAATTTACAAAAATACCCCCGGGGACCCGGCCTGGGCCCGCCATACCCGGACCGGTTGCACTTTTCTCGAAATTCTAATATGGGCTATCCTAACATATTTCCGCCCAAGGAATCCATTTCCGTACTCAGAATTATCAAATTCAATATCAAATTACGAAATTGCCCTTGGCAGCCCTACTTTTAGGGTTTTAGGGGTGTTTCCGTAATTATGCTTTCTCGGCCTTTTTTGAAAAAGTGCCCAACTGTAACCCCACCTATTTTCGCCCACTGAATCCAATGGAATCATCAAATCATTGAAAATCCAACTCTAAGACCCATTTACAGCCTTGGCCGAAATATACATGTTCTCCGGGAAAAATTGGGGTTTTACGATTTCGGCTCCGTAAACGCGTTCCTTTCTACTCCTAACCACTTTATTAACCATTACATTAGGTTACAACTAACATTAAGACCCAATTTGGGCAGCATAACCCCTAGGCCACCTCATTTCCAAACTTTAAAACCAATGGTAATCCGGCGAAATTTCACCGATTAAATTGCCCACAACAGCCAGAATAAGCAATATATGAAAGTTTGGAAGTTACCTCAAGCTCCCACAAGCTTTTCCCAAATATTGCTGAAAACCCTAAGTGCTCAACAACAGATTTTGAGCTTCCAAACCTTAAAGAACAAAAAGGAGTAGCTTAGGATCGGAGTTATACGCGTTAGGAGCTAAATCGTCGGAGGAATCGGCTTACCTTGCGAGATTCCTTCCTCTTTTTCTCTCTTTTCTCCAAGCTCTCTCCACGTTTTTTTTCTTGCTTCAGCTGCTGTGTGCGACAGAAATGAGCTGAGGAAGATGATAACATATGTAATTCCATGCTGACATCATCTTTTAATGAGATGATGTCATAATTCCCATTTTCGGATTTTCTGGCAGATTTTCTGCCCAAACTTTGAAAAATCATAACTAATTCTAGAAAAATTGAAATGAGGTGATTCCAAAGCCAAATGAAAGGTATTTAAGTCCTATTTATAGGAAAAATATGGACCATTATTAGAAATCACCACAAAATTCCAGAATCACACAAATTTCATCACTGCCCCAGAACAGAGTCCATTTTCGACCTCAACCTTTGGACAGTCATATCTCCCAATTCCCAAAACGAAATGGCACAAATTATATGTCCATTTTGAAGCTTGAGATGTGAACTATAAGACTGGAAAATTTCAGAATTGTTAGATACCATTTGGTCATTGAAAACGTTCACACAAACGGACTGCCCAGAATAGAATTTCACTGGACAGAATTTTAGATTTTGCATCTTTGCTTCCATTGGTTCCATTTTCATACCAAACATCATTCCCACATAAATTTTCACAAGGAATCCATTGGAATCATTAAAATATCCAAATTCCCATCACACATTCTTCAAAAGTGTTTATTCAACAATAATTACATCCACTTTTGAAGTCATTAGCCCTTAATCACTTTTTGGGATATTACATTTCTCCCCCCGTAAAATAAATTTCGTCCTCGAAATTTGTCACACAACTTGAGCCATAAACTCTGGATAACGTCTTCGCATATCCGCCTCCGCTTCCCAAGTTGCTTCCCTCTGAGTCATTCCCTTCCAGATCACCTTCACAAAGGGAATGCTTCGGTGTCTGAGACGTCGTTCTTCTCTATCAATGATCTGTTCTGGCTCTATCGCATATGTGAAGTTGTCTTGCAACTCGACTTCTTCGTATTCAACAATGTGAGATGGATCCGGTTGATACTTCTTCAGTTGGGAAACATGAAACACATCGTGGAGTCTGCTCAAGTTTGGGGGTAGGGCTACTCGATAAGCAACAGGCCCAATCCTCTCAAGGATTTCAAAAGGACCTATATATCTTGGGCTCAACTTCTTTCGTTTGATTGCTCGCCCAATGCCGGTGACAGGAGATACTCTCAGAAGCACATGGTCACCAACTTCAAACTCTAGAGGCCGTCTTCTCTTGTCAGCGTAGCTTTTCTGTCGACTCTGCGCTGCAAGCAACCTCTTACGAATAATCCGAATCTGTGTAGAGGTTTGATCAACCAAATCTGGCCCATAAAGCTTTCTTTCGGATAACTCATTCCAGCATATTGGTGATTGACACCGTCTTCCATACAATGCTTCATACGGAGCCATTTGGATGCTCGCATGATAGCTATTGTTGTAGGCGAACTCAGCAAGTGGAAGGAAATGATCCCAACTTCCTTTAAAGTCGAGAACACATGCCCGCAACATGTCTTCCAACGTCTGGATTGTTCTCTCAGATTGTCCATCCGTTTGAGGATGATAAGCCGTACTGAATCTCAGTTGAGTACCTAAAGCTTTATGCAATGCTTTCCAGAATCTTGAAGTAAATCGTGGATCTCGGTCGGAAATGATGTTCTTTGGTATACCATGGAGTTTCACAATCTCTCGGATATAAATCTCCGCTAGTTTATCAGGAGAATAACCAGCATTGATTGGTATGAAGTGCGCCGACTTCGTTAACCGATCCACAATTACCCAGATCGCGTCATAGTTTCTGATCCTGGGCAATCCCACAACCAAATCCATGGTTACGCTTTCCCATTTCCATTCCGGAATCTCAGGACTCTGAAGTAACCCAGGCGGTTTTTGGTGCTCGATCTTTACCTTCTGGCAAGTGAGACACCTTGCAACATATTTGGTTACATCACTCTTCAATCCCGGCCACCAATACACAGATTTCAGGTTATGATACATCTTGGTCATACCAGGATGAAGAGTGTACCGGCTTTTGTGTGCCTCATCTAGAATCTTCTGTCTCAACTCCACCTGAAGTGGAACACAGATTCTCTTCTGATAGCAAACTAATCCACGAGGCGATAGGTCATATCCTGGAACTTCTCCCCGCTCAATTCGAGTCAGATTGCGCTGTATCCAGTCATCTTGCCTCTGAGCTTCTTCAATCTCAGTTCTCAGATCACTTTCCTCTTGAGAAACAGTGTAATTGGCACAAATGATCTGGTTTGTCAAATTCAAATCACGAAAGTCTTCAATCAGTTTCTTCTCTCGTATCATCATAGCGGCAACGAGCACAGTCTTTCGACTCAGAGCATCAGCGACTACATTTGCCTTACCCGGATGATATTTTATTTCCAGGTCGTAGTCCTTAAGCAATTCCATCCAGCGGCGCTGTCTCATATTCAGTTCTTTTTGATCATACAAGTATTTGAGACTCTTGTGGTCGCAGTACAGTTCCACAGTCACACCATACAGGTAATGACGCCAAATCTTCAAAGCAAACACAATGGCCGCAAGCTCCAGATCATGAGTGGGATAGTTCAATTCATGAGGTCTGAGCTGTCGAGAGGCGTAGGCCACCACACGTCCCTGCTGCATAAGGACACACCCTAATCCCTGCCCACTGGCATCAGAATACACAACATATGTCAAACTGGGATCGGGCAAAATCAACACAGGTGCCGTAGTCAACCTCTCCTTCAGCTCCACAAAACAGTTTTCACATTTCTCATCCCACACAAACGGCTGATCCTTTCTCGTGAGCTTGGTCATCGGCAACGCAATACGGGAGAAATTTTGGATAAATCTCCGATAATAACCAGCAAGACCCAGAAAACTGCGTATTTCCGCCACAGATTCTGGCCTCTTCCAGTCCAGTACTGCTTCCACTTTACTAGGATCCACAGAGACCCCTTCTTGCGAGATAACATGGCCTAAGAATTTCACTTCTGATAGCCAAAACTCGCACTTGCTCAATTTAGCATATAATTGTTTCTCACGCAATATATTCAATACAACTCCCAAATGATGCTCATGGTCTTCCATACTCTTGGAGTATATCAGAATGTCATCGATAAACACAACAACAAACTGATCTAGGTATTGTCGAAAGATACGGTTCATGTAATCCATGAATACCGCAGGCGCATTGGTTAGCCCAAATGGCATCACCAAGAACTCATAATGACCGTACCGGGTCCGAAAAGCAGTCTTCGGAACATCCTCTGCTTTCACTCGCAGCTGATGATACCCTGACCTTAGATCAATCTTTGAAAACACACACGAACCAGAGAGTTGATCTAATAGGTCATCGATTCGGGGAAGAGGGTACTTGTTCTTAATAGTAACCTTATTCAATTCTCTGTAATCAATACACAATCGAAGACTCCCATCTTTCTTCTTTACGAACAACACTGGAGCTCCCCAAGGCGACACACTGGGTCTAATGAACCCTTTCTCAAGCAAGTCTTCTATTTGTTTCTTTAACTCCGCCATTTCGTTTGGGGCCATGCGGTATGGGGCCTTAGATATAGAACCAGCTCCAGGAATAATGTCAATTGGAAATTGAACTTCCCTCTCCGGAGGCAATCCATTTAGATCATCCGGAAATACCTCAGGGAATTCATTTACCACGGGTATATCACTCAAAGTTTCACCAGTTTCCCTTTGCACTGAGAAAAACACTACATACCCCTGGCAACCCTTTTTAAGATACTTTTCAGCTTTAGCCGTAGAAAGAAAATTCATACCGGCATTCACAGCTTCAACCCTCTGAGAAACAGGATATACTATCCTCTTGTTTCCACAATCAAGCAAAACATTATTTGCCATTAACCAATCAAAACCCAAAATGACTTCCAATTGGTAAAGCGGCAAACATATCAAATCTACAACAGATTGGTGCCCTTCCACAGTTACGACACAATTCAAGTAAGCTTCTGTGGTTAAAGCCTTAACACCCATCGGGGTTGACACTACCAAATCAAATGGTAATTTATGTACATGCAATCCCAGGCGCTTCACACAATCATAAGCAATGAAGGAGTGACTTGCACCTGAGTCGAACAATGCTTGCAACAGATGGCCATTAATAGAGATTTTACCTTGTATCAACTCAGGAGATTTACTAGCTTCCTCGTGGGTCATAGCGAACACTCGGCCCTGTGTCCTCGGTTTCTGCTCGACTCGTGGTCGTTGACAATCTCGGGAAAAATGTCCTGGCTGCTTACAGTTAAAACAAACCAATTCTCCCCGGCAATTTTGGCCATAATGCATTTTGTTGCAGCGAGGGCATTTCCACTCAGTCACAGCCCTCTGAGGCTCACGGTCTCTGGGCTGATAGGGCTTCTTATCACCACCCTTGTATGAAGAGGATCCTTGGCCTTTCCGCTTCTGGGAAGCATTACCCTTACTGGGTTCACTGCGATGGCCAATAGCTCTGGTAGGATTCAACTCCCTCAGATTATTCTCCGTAATTCGACATTGCTCCACAGCCTTGTTGAACTTAGTGAATTGGTTCGTAACCAATCGCTTTCTCAATTCTCGCCTCAGACCACGGATGAGCATATCAGAACTCCATTCTTCATCATCTTTAAACCGGAGGTAAGAGGAGTACCGAGCCAACCGGACAAAACGGGACAAATAGTCGTCAAAGCTCTCTGTATCCCCTTGTTTGATGTTGAGAAATTCTGTCTCCTTCTCGAGCCGCACTGATTTGGGAAAGTATTTCTCGTTGAACTCTTGTTGAAACAGTTCCCAAGTCAATGGTGTTTCATTGCTCTTTAATGTCAGGGCGATATTCCGCCACCAATGATCCGCGTCCCCCTCGAGTTTATACACTGCCAACCGTGGCTTCACCTCCTCTGGCAACACAGAACCTCAAATATCTTCTCCAGTCTGTACAACCAATCTTCGGCTACCTGAGGGTCAAACCTTCCTCTGAACGCCGGAGGCATATGCTTGCAGAATCGGGTGACCCAATACTGAAGGTCTTTTTCCTCCCTGGGTGGCATCCCATATGATTCCTGATTCAAGGTGGCACGAGGTGGGGATTCCAGAGGTCGTGCTGATCCTTCTGCAGTGTCCTCATGTCGAGTCTCTTCTTGAGTCTCCTCCGGATTGGATTGAACCGGACCTTCCTGGTTCTTCGCCTTCTCAGCTCTGAGCTCTTCCCTCAGTTCAGTGATCATATCTCTCTGATCCCGAATTAGACCCATAAGCTCTTGCATTGCATCCGGTGGGTTTTCATTAACAACCTCCACCTCAGGGTCTACACGCGGAATATTGGGGCGTCCTCTAGTTTTCTTCATTCTACAAACAATTTGCCCCATTACTTCAGCAGAAATAGTATGCACAATAGTCATAAAACCCATATATGTCCACATCAATAAACATACATGTGCATACACAACAATCATTCACAGATAATCTTCTATCCCTACTACTATCTAAGGGATCTATCCTAGCAACCTCTACCCTTGCCAGGAACTACAGCTCTGATACCAAAATGTAACCCCCTGCCTTAAATAGCGTAATTATAATTCGATATTACGTAATTAAATTGGTTTAGAGACCGTCGAATAGTTCAAAACTCATTTAGAACTCCCTGTGAAGTAGGGACTTTATAAAATTTTCAAAACTTCTTTCCTATTCCGGCCTCAAGTTCAATTATCGAATATAATCACCTGTGCAGTTAATTCACATTCATTCATATCAGAATATCTAATAGCAATCCCGACAACCCCCGGGTTCCATTCATACACAAAAAGGGTTTACAACCTCCATATAGGGGACTACACAACTACGTTCAACTATTCTTTACAACCAACATAATATACAGACACCCTGTCCAACAGGTTTAACCAACATAACCAAAATAAATGTCCCTACAGGATTCTAACCGCTCCGGGTCGTACGCTTCTCCTTAGAGCCACTCGCCCTGTCTGAAAGGTTAGTTAAAGAAAAGAATGAGATTCAAGAGAATCCCAGTAGTAACAAAACATTTATACCACACATAAGCACACAGCATGTAAGCAAATCATCATACAGCAGCAGCACCACAAATCACACTCCACCCTCATCCCCTTTCTCCGCCGGGAAGGCACACCGCCTATCCCGAACCGTTGTTAGCTACTCAGGGACTATTGGCGTGGCAGTGCATACGTATAGCCTTATAGCCCATACAGCTATTCGGCTTTCACAAATGGCCCGTCGGCCTCCACAAATAGCCTTTCGGCTCACATAATCACATATATCACACCTCATCCTCATCCCCTTTCTCCGCCGGGAAGGCACACCGCCCTAACCCGAACCGTTGTTAGCTACTCAGGGACTATTGGAATGACAGTGCTAACACAAATCCACAGATGTCGCAGCATACGAATTCATTACAAATCAACGATATAACACACATACAATGCATCATATATGGTACAAAAGAAAAGTCACTACCTCGTTCCTTTCTGACGTTCGCTGGCGTAGTTGGCTCACGAGGGCGGCAAATATCGAATCCTACAATTCCAAATGCACTATTTAGACACTTCCATAGTGTTACTTAGGGTTATATGAGTCTATAATGAAAATTTACAAAAATACCCCCGGGGACCCGGCCTGGGCCCGCCATACCCGGACCGGTTGCACTTTTCTCGAAATTCTAATATGGGCTATCCTAACATATTTCCGCCCAAGGAATCCATTTCCGTACTCAGAATTATCAAATTCAATATCAAATTACGAAATTGCCCTTGGCAGCCCTACTTTTAGGGTTTTAGGGGTGTTTCCGTAATTATGCTTTCTCGGCCTTTTTTGAAAAAGTGCCCAACTGTAACCCCACCTATTTTCGCCCACTGAATCCAATGGAATCATCAAATCATTGAAAATCCAACTCTAAGACCCATTTACAGCCTTGGCCGAAATATACATGTTCTCCGGGAAAAATTGGGGTTTTACGATTTCGGCTCCGTAAACGCGTTCCTTTCTACTCCTAACCACTTTATTAACCATTACATTAGGTTACAACTAACATTAAGACCCAATTTGGGCAGCATAACCCCTAGGCCACCTCATTTCCAAACTTTAAAACCAATGGTAATCCGGCGAAATTTCACCGATTAAATTGCCCACAACAGCCAGAATAAGCAATATATGAAAGTTTGGAAGTTACCTCAAGCTCCCACAAGCTTTTCCCAAATATTGCTGAAAACCCTAAGTGCTCAACAACAGATTTTGAGCTTCCAAACCTTAAAGAACAAAAAGGAGTAGCTTAGGATCGGAGTTATACGCGTTAGGAGCTAAATCGTCGGAGAAATCGGCTTACCTTGCGAGATTCCTTCCTCTTTTTCTCTCTTTTCTCCAAGCTCTCTCCACGTTTTTTTTCTTGCTTCAGCTGCTGTGTGCGACAGAAATGAGCTGAGGAAGATGATAACATATGTAATTCCATGCTGACATCATCTTTTAATTAGATGATGTCATAATTCCCATTTTCGGATTTTCTGGCAGATTTTCTGCCCAAACTTTGAAAAATCATAACTAATTCTAGAAAAATTGAAATGAGGTGATTCCAAAGCCAAATGAAAGGTATTTAAGTCCTCTTTATAGGAAAAATATGGACCATTATTAGAAATCACCACAAAATTCCAGAATCACACAAATTTCATCACTGCCCCAGAACAGAGTCCATTTTCGACCTCAACCTTTGGACAGTCATATCTCCCAATTCCCAAAACGAAATGGCACAAATTATATGTCCATTTTGAATCTTGAGATGTGAACTATAAGACTGGAAAATTTCAGAATTTTTAGATACCATTTGGTCATTAAAAACGTTCACACAAACGGACTGCCCAGAATAGAATTTCACTGGACAGAATTTTAGATTTTGCATCTTTGCTTCCATTGGTTCCATTTTCATACCAAACATCATTCCCACATAAATTTTCACAAGGAATCCATTGGAATCATTAAAATATCCAAATTCCCATCACACATTCTTCAAAAGTGTTTATTCAACAATAATTACATCCACTTTTGAAGTCATTAGCCCTTAATCACTTTTTGGGATATTACAAAAAGATACTTATCTCACCCTCTAGAATTAATCTGTGGTTAGGAATAGAGAACCCACCAGATGATATTTACTCCAAACTTGATTCAAACCAAATTTTCTCTATTCTTGAACCTGGTGAGCTTGTAGGCCCTTTGAATTTCAAACCTAGTGACACGTGTGATCATCACAGGGTTCTATGGTATATCTACTCTAAATCCCTTGTGAACAAGGCCAACAACTATACCCATTTCTCTGATAGGGACTTTAGATGGTTTGCTTCCTTACTCTTGAAGGAATAGAAAGACTTGGGGGAGTACATATTTTTTGAGATGAAGAGGTACAGAGTAGATGGGAAAGCTACCACACCTATGCCATATCCTCAGATTGTATCACTCATTCTGAAGGAAAATAAGATATGGTATCTGGAGAGCAAAGAGCATATTGAAAGGATTACTCCGGTTGGGAGAAATCAAATTAGCAAGCTCAACATTGACATTCCTCTCAAGGGTCCTCTGGAATCTGGATCTAAGAAGAAGAAGAAGACCGAGATTGAGACTAGCAAAATGGATGACACTCAGTCTTCGGCTCCAGCTGCCACTACATCATCACCCTCTTTCCTCAATGCCACATTTCAGCACTTCATGGAAAATATGCTCAGAGGTTTCCATGTGGACATTGCCAACACCAATGCTGAGCTAATAACCAACATAAATTACAAGATGGCTGAGTTGATAGAGAAGATGGATAAGAGGCACGAAGAGTTGCTAGCTGAGCAACGTGCCCAGGGTGAGATCTTGAAGTTGATTCTGGCAAGATTGGATTCTTTGGGTCCTAGACCTTCTGCCGGTCCATCATCATCTGCACCTGAGCCATTTTTATCTCCAGAGCATATCCCATCTCCAGAGTATATACCACCACCTCCAGAGAACATCCCATCTGATCTTTATCATACTGAGGTTGAGCCACTCATACCTCCAGTCTCTAGTCCACCTGAGCCAAGACCCAAAGATATTCTATACTCAGTGGATAACCCTGAAACCAATGAGACCATCCATATTGTCATTGAAGATTCTCCGCCCAGAGCTCAGCCCCAACCTACTCCTACACCTATTCCTTCTCCTACTCACACAGAGGAGATATCCCCCTCATCTTCTAATCATCATTCGGGAGAGGCCTCAGAAAAGGTTGAGATCACCACCATGATTGTCTATCAGCCTTCTCCTGTTCCTCCAAAAGAAGATATTCATATCCCTCCACTAAATCTTCCTGAACCCGAATCTTCTAGTTCTTTTGATTCTTCTGGTTCAGATGCTTCTTTGGTTCTTCCAGTGAAGCCTATCTCCATGGTCAAGCCTTCTAGTCCTCCACTTGATTGATGAAGACAAAAAGGGGGAGAAGAGCTTGAGTGTGATTTTGTGGAGTGTCTGAGTATTTTGTGGAGTGTCTGAGTATTTTGTAGTATTTTGTGGAGTATCTGTGCTTCTTTTTCATTTTGGGTGTATGGGTTGATATGGGATTTAGGGAGCTTTTCAATTTTTCATCTTGTAATGTAATTTTTAAGTTTAATGCAAGTTTATTTAAGTTATGATTTCATTTCAAGTCCATTTAAGTTTTTAAATTATGATACATTGTTAGACTAATGAAGTTTATTATGTATGCAAGGTGAATATGTTATAATTTCAACCTTTTTCAAAACACTTTGAATATAAACTTAACAAGGTTCTCAAAATTATCATTGAATTCAAGAAGTGTTTATTTGAGAACTTAATTTCAAAAATCTTGTTCAAAATCACCAAGTTTTGTCATCATCAAAAAGGGGGAGAAAGTTAGATCTCATGTTTTGATGATAACAAAGAATGGTATGAAAAAGAATTGGTAAACAAATAAGTTTGAAAAAAGTAATAACAGGGCAAAATCATCACTTGAAGTAAGCATTGGAGTAATGAAGAAAGGCCAAGAGAAAAAGCTGAGAAACTTGATCAGTGGCAAGTTTTCTATAGCATTACTCGAGTAGGTACTCAAGTAAAGAGACAAAAACTTGAAGTAACCAGAAACACCTTCGAGTAACCTGCCAATGTTACTCGAGTAGCTACTCGAGTAACCAGGTAAATAATTTGGAGTTGCTCTCGGCCTGCCAACGTCACTCGAGTAGCTACTCGAGTAACCATGTAAAAGACTTCCAGTTGCTCTCGGCTTGCCAATGATACTCAAGTCTGTACTCGAGTTACTCTGTTTCAAGAAATATGTTGCTCTCGGCATTTTCAACCCTGCTAATGTTACTCGAGGAACTACTCGAGTAACTCACTGTGGTAAGCAAAACCTGAAGGTATTACTCGAATAAAATGAAATGTTTTTCTCACCCTTCACTTCAAGTCACTACTCGAGTATGCAAAGTTATTTAGAAGAAAAACTTCAAGTCACTACTCGAGTATGCAAAGTTAGTTGGAAGAGAACTTCAAGTCACTACCCGAGTAAGCTATGCAGAAAATTTATGTTTACTAGAGTAAGGACTCGAGTAACAAGGTAATTAAACTTGAAGTGCTCTTGACCTTGAAATCCTGCCAACATTACTGGAGTGAAGCATCAAGTAACCTAAAGTTTATTTGAATATTTACTCGAGTTGGTACTCGAGTAACCTTTGAAGAAAAGTGTACCTTACCCGAGTAAGTACCCGAGTAAACAAGTATTTCCAAAGGTTTGAAATTTTGTTTACTTAATGCACTACCCGAGTAATGTTATGTTTGCTTATTGACTTGCAGTTTATCAAAGTTTTCCCGATGATACTCGAGTATGTACTCGAGTAAACTTAAATGAATACTTGAGTAACTACTCGAGTATGCAAGTCCAGAAATTTAGAAATCATTCCAACGTTCATTAATTTACTTCCTATATGATTACCAAATAAGGAAAGTCAAATGCAACGTGCAAATGCTACCTACTGCGACCTACCGCAAACAGATATTTTTCAAATACTGGAAAAGTCAATAGTGGTTGTGCACACTCTAACGGACATGAAGAAAATGTTCCAACGGTCATCACCAACATATCTATATATATATATGGGAACATCCAAACAGAGAAGAAGAAAAAGAGAACACACGAACGTATCATCAAGTTCATTACTCTGTTTTACATTATACTTGTAATTCTATGCTTCAGTGATTCTTATTCACTCTGTGAGAGAGATATTTCATTCAAACTCAATATTTGTTATTGAGCTGACTTAAGGTTGTGGAACCTTGAGTTGGGATTGGATTACAACTTGTAAGGGGGAGCGAGCATCCAGGCGAAGGAACTTGCTTGTACTGAGGTGCCAAGAACCCACTAAATCTTAGAAGTTATAGTGAAACTCTCAGAAGAGCTCTGAGGACTGGACGTAGGTCAAAGTGGTTGTGGCCGAACCAGTATAACTCCCGGTGTACACTTCGGTGATATTTCTCCTTACTCTTTACTGCTTTAATTTCACCGTCAAGTTTTATATTTGCAACGAAATTTTTAGTATCACCCAATTCACCCCCCTCTTGGGTGAAACGCTTGCTCTAACATGTACCCTTTTGGTACTATAAGTTTCTGTAAAAGAAACACCAGGCCAGTAGCAGTATCTAATCTAGAAATAAATACATGAAGAGATCTAAAATAAAACATTAGCATTATATGAACGAGATTCTCCAAGTAAACTTCACAGCCAAGAAAGTCAATTTGGTCCCCTTTATTTGGAACTGAACAAGTGGTCACATTTTTAAAATCTTGTTGTGTTTGCAATGGGAAAAATGCAGAATCCAACTTAGTGTTGAAGTGTATTACATCACATTTGCAATCACAAGAGTTGGGAGGTAAAATAGTGGAAGAAGAAAGAGAATTGATCAAACTATTACCACCTAAAATTTCAAAACAAGTATTTGTAATTTCTATATTAGGTGTCAAATCACAAGAAAAAACTAAATGGAAAGATTCATTTTCATTTACAATTTTATTATTCAAAATCATTGAATCTTTCCTTATGGAACTATCTAAAATATGTAATTCAAAGGGATCAAAAGTTGAGCAATTATCAAGGTTTTTATCAAGTATAACATGTATTTGAATGTTATCAATTGAACTAGATGAAGAATCAAGATCATGTGAAGTAAAAAGCTAATTATCGATTTCAGCACAAATAGCACATGACATTTCACCCTCACATGAACAAACTAAAGAAGAATGTAGGGATGAGGGAAAAATAAGTTCTTCATCTTGTTTAATAGCATTAAAAAAATTTCAAATCATGCTTGCCAACACTTGAAATAGAGGAATATGCATTATCAATAGAGATAGTACAAGTAACATCATCAACTACACAACTATTATTGGATATATCATAGTGAACATTATCAACATCAAGCATTTGAGGGGATGCAACTATAATTTCATCATCCACCTCATCATCACTCACATTATGAAGAATAGTAGCAAGAGGAGGGTCAATATTTCCAAGAAAGGGAGGAATATTACCATTATTTGAATGCAACTCCTTTAGTAGTTGAGAATGCACTTGCATCATCTCTACATCTTATGTGAGTATAGGCACTTGAAGTTTGAAATCTTTCACTTGAGAATTGGCATTTGGCTTTTGAGCTTGGACTCCTTGTTCCTCTTCTTGTAGGTCATGGGGCTAAGGAGTTCCATCTTCACCTTTCATCTTTATCCATAGCATGAGTATAGTATGCCTTGAAAAACTCATCAATGTCTTCTAATTGCTTTTCTATCTCCCTATAGGTTCCAATTGTTCCTTGATGCAAGAGTAACTGAAGGTATTACTTTTGGAGTGTATCACACTTCCTTGTCAAGGCACTTGTTAGGAACTCCATGTTATGAGATGAGAAGAGGCTATCCAATCTACTAAGTTGAGTGTTATGAATATGAGGTGGAGGTTCAAAGTAGGGTGAAGGAGAAGGTTCATGAAGTGGTGGGTGACTCAATTGGAATGAAGGATGGTATAGGAGGTGAGAAGGTTGATAATATGTTTGAAATGGAGGTGGATAGTATGGTTCATGTTTATATAGTGGAGAGGAAAATGAAGGTTCATAGGATAGTTTATATGGGGGGTAATCAATAGGATTAGTGGTATAGATACTAGGGAAGTGCTTGTGCATGTAATGGTTTTGGGGATTTCCAAAATAAGGCCTCTCATTTTCAAACATATGTAAACACTCTTGTGCTTGTGGTATAGAAGGTTTCACTCTAGCATTGTGCATTTGAGAATCCAAAATCCTTCTAACATTTTCCACCTGAAAATGAATAAAATCCCATTTTTGTTCCAATAATTGAAGTATTTGAGAAGATGCCTCCTCCATCCAAGTTTATGCCCTCAATCTATGGACTCTTTCCAATTTTCACAAATTCACACAAGAAACTGTAGCAAGCTCATGCACATATCAGCTTAAAGGAAATTTTTATTTGAGCACCAAAAGAATATAGTCCAACAAATTCAAGTTCTAGCTAGCAGAGTCAACAAGACTCAAGTTTCCACAAGATTCAGATGCAATACCCTTCAAGTTTCTTAACTTTTATCACCAAGCATTTATCAAGCAGTCAACAATAAAGTTCCAAAGACTAGAAAAATAAAAACACAATAAAATCAAGTTAAACGTAACACCAAATTAAGCTAAATCCTAGACAAATGGAAACAAAGATCTTTGTTTGGGTTTTTTTTAAACTAAAAGTTTCCTTTAAGAATGAAAGCAAAATGGTATGCTAAAGAAAACATGCAAAATGAAAAACCAACCAAAATGCAACCTAAACTATGGCCAAGTATGAAAACATTATAAATGCAAAAATCCTAAAGACTCATCCCGGTCAAAAGTACTTGAAATAACTCCCTTTTAGTCACATCTAGGTTATCAAATATAAAACCAAATTAATGCAATATAGAGTATAATTCGGGTCGTTTCACTTTGAGGAGCTGATTATGAAACTAATTCCTAATAAACTAAGTAATCACAATGCAAATTTGACAAGGTTAAAACATTATTGATTGCTTTTCAAAATTATGAATTGAAAGTAATTAAAATAAATATTTTTAGGATTTTCAAATAAGAAGAAATGGAAATGGATTAAAAATGTAAGTGATGAAGATGCTATTGGAAATGGTTTTCAATGGCTATCCTTGCTCAATTAAAATATTTGGAGAGTTAATGCACTAAGTTTCTAATATTCCCAATCTCATTAACCAATAAGTCTAGCATCGAAGAGAGGAACCCCTACCCTTAAAAATGTCATTAAGCCTTCTTAGTATAATGAGTTTCTCTAAGTTTCCTAAAATACCAAATCTCAATTACCATTAAGTCTAATGCTTAACTCATGACCCATTCATTTAAGCATTATTAAAACCCCTTAGAGAGTGACTATGAAATAAGCAATGCATTTAGATTCAACTATAATTCTAATCCAATCACACTACCCAACAATACCATGTTAAATAGATAGAAATTATAGGAAACATATGTATATATATAACCATATATATTTATGAGTACAAATACTCATTACAAATCTCAAATCATAAGAACTCAATCAATAGAATAAAACATAACTAAAATCATAATCTCATTATATAAACGAATTGCTAAATTTAACAAATCCCAAATATAACGAGTTATAGATAAAATAAATCCCTCTGTAAAACATATATGAGCTAAAGTCATCTCCAAAAACACAAAATTACCTAACCACTCATAAGAATAACTTCAAGAAATATAGTTACACTTTGGTTCAAACACCCAACCATATAAAATCATAGATTAAAATGATAAATCAACACTAAATCAAGGAAGAATTGGGGCTGGAGAGTATAAATTCAGAATGTGCCACTGTTTGGGGAATGAGAGGCTCGCCGGAAATCACAGATGAAGGGCGAGATGGTGACCGGCGTGGTGGAAGAAAGTGACAGCATAGCTAAGGTCACCGACGACGGTGTTCAGAGAAGAATGAAGGTCCAATGCTCTGCTTCTTGACGCTGCAGCTCTCTCTGATCTGACCTTTCAGGTTCGCCAGAAATAAACAGAGAAGAGTGACGGCGTTGGTGAAGGTGAAACGTGATGGTCTTGGTGAAGATGAACTCCCCATTCCCTCAGCTCTGTACACCGCGCCCTCTGTTGATAGCCGCCTCCTGTTCCTCTCGTTCGTCCCTGAGCTTGCTCCTTGGAATCTCAGCACTCGATGGCGACAGAAAGGATGGTGAGGTTAGAGTGAATGTCGCCGGCGAGTATGGAGGGCGGCGGATTGGTTGAAGAGGCAAGGGTGGAGGATGTTGATAGTGAGAGATGAAGCTCGGCCGCTCCACTCTCTCGCGTCTCAGTCGCCGCTTTCTGCCCCCCAGCTCTCTCTCGTTTTCGTTTTGTTCCCCCTTCCCCTTCAACTCAGAACCATGTCTCCAATTTAACCCTTCGTCAAAACGCAAGGGACCAAAATGGAAGAATTGAAAGTTTAGTGAGGGACTGAAATGAAAAATTGGAAACTTTTATGGGTTCAACCATAATTATCAATACTTCTGGGACCCTTTTTCTGAAATTTTCCTGATTCCTTCCTTCATCAATTTTTATTTTCCAAAAATCCTGGGTTCTTTTATGAAATTTTCACCAAATTGATCTGCAAATAAAATAATCCTAAAATGTAATAGCTAATATTCCAAAAATTAAGCAATTAAGGCAATTCATAAAATATATGACATTTTTACCCTTTTTCAACCTTAATTAATTACAAACTCTTTTAATCACAATTAATTAGAAAAAAAGATATTTTAAGCTCAATTATTATGACAAACTTCCAAATAAAATTTGAAAATATATAATAAAATAGGGATTTGTCAATCTGATCTTACATAGGATATTCATCTTTGTTGTCTCTTTTAAAGTAGTCTTAAATGTTACCTTTAAATATAGGAAGAAGTTGAAGAACTTGAACGTTGACATATTTCTCATAGGCAACAGGTATAGGGGTGTTCACATTTCTTAAGATTGCAGTTGTGGCTTTTTCGTTATCAGTTCCTTTTTCTTCAATTTCAATTACTCCAAACTCATGCGGCTTGTTATTTCTTTGTTCTCACTGTTCTGGTGTTGTTGCTGCTGGGGGTGAGGGTTGATTTTATCAAATGTTAAACTGTTACATTGGCCTTTTTTCCATCCCATATCGAAAAGGGAATTTTGTTGAAGATGATATTTTTTATCCCATATTTTCTTTGATTTTCTCAAATGACTTATCATCATTGTGTAATCAAATACTTATATCACTTAATGAGGTTTGTTAATGTTTCAAATCCATCGTTGCTCCAATGATTTCTGTCTTTACCCTCTCTGAAGCATGAAAATGAAGGAGATTTCAGGCAAGGTTGAGGATGGTAGTCAAAGATGCGCATGCATAACCACAGTTTCATAAGGAAGGTGGCCAAATGAAATTTGAATCGGAATCACTTGCATAAAAATAGTGTGCCAGATCACTTTTTTTCCTTAATGATGGTTTTGTTGGTTATTATGCTTGTTCCATTTGGATATGCGATTGGATGCTTATACTTTTGGCATACAACTGTTGAGTATGCTATTGTGTTGGCCAAACTGATTGCTATACTGCAACAACCACTTGGGCAATCTATGAGGAATTGGGAAGAGAAAATTGTTTTTATCCCTATCTACTACTTAAGTAAACCCATGACAACTTATCTCCCAATTTGGTTCAGCATTTTATAACTGTGTCTAATATATATATATATATATTTTTTTTTTTTCCATTGTTCAGGTATCTATGGTGTGGTAAAGGATGTTGGAACCTGGTGTAGGGAAATATCTGCTGAAGTGTATGAGACCAAGTTTGGGAATGATTAAGAACCATGGGTTTGTACGTGATCAGCAATGTTAGTGGCACCTATAAATCTTGCACTTGCTATTATATAGAAACCATTTTTCAGTATCATTAACTATTGAAGCTTAATAATTAATATTATCATGTATCTTTCAAGATTTTCGATGATGTCTGGGTCAAGTGGTATAAATTAGCACTGAAGTTCTAAATTGTTCGCTATTCAATGTATTTAAATCTGAGTGTGAATATTGAAGTAAAATTGTTATGAACTTATATATGATGGTGGTTTTAAAACCTTCTTTTGGTGGAAATCTGAAGGTACGCTTTTTTAAAGAACTATTATGACGGGCCACATGAAGATTAACCCGGCCCTACTCAAAAATAAAGGTTTCCTTTTTAATTACTTCAAGAAAAGTAATACATCTAACACACGTTTAGCATTAATTTTAATTTGAAGCTTATTTCAATATGCTGTTGGTTGTATGTGATTTTTACACTTATCCTACTAAGAAATTAAATGTTATTAATAAGTGATTTCTATTTGAATATATATTTTTCTATTCTAAACTTATTAATTCAATTTTTTATAAAAATATTATATGATACTTTTCTCCCATTTTAACTTATTCATAACTAATTTTTAATTTTTAAAATATATATTTCTGTGAAGAATATGGATGTAGACATTTAGATAAAGTTATGTCTTTAAATAAATAAAATTAATCTGAAGAAAAAATTGTCAAGCTTTATATAAAAATATGCTGAAAATATTGTCAGTATTGATAACTTAAGCACTATCATGTTAAACACCCTCAAATGACTCCATATTTATAAGCTTTATGTGCATTAGATAGAACCTGTATAAATCAGATTATGTTGCTCTATTGACCCTCCATGTTAATTAAATGAGTCATATTTCCCCCTTTTGATTCAATCAGCTATTTTCTCTTATAGTTATATTGGTTTGTAGGAATATCCTCAATTCATGTTTATGTGATGAATTTCTTTATATGAAAATTAAGTGTTTTTCTTAAAAATAGGAGTAAATGCTCGTTTTACCTAAAAATTATAGGACTAGATAAATTAGGGATTTGGCATCTCAAAGAAAATTTGACAAGAATTGAATTAGAATGAAACCCCCAAGCTAATTACTTAATCTCCCAAAGTTTTACAAATAGTTACAGTGCCTTTTTTATTTTTTATTTTTTGATGTAGGTAACACATCTATTTTTTTTTTCTTACGTTCACTGTTAGCACATCTATATTGATTTTTGACCTTGCTCAAACTCAACACAGCTATAGGTCATGCGGAGCTAGTATATTTTTATTAAATTAATAATATTTTTGCTCAAATAAATTAAAATGTTTTTAATTTTTATAATAAATATTATTAAAAACTAGATGCTAATAAATTTCATTATGAAATATGCATCCAGTTTCAAATAATTTAATATCTTTCCATAATTATAAATTTACATTACATATATAAACTTAAAATCATCATATTATATATTTATAGAAAATGAATATATAGAAACTCAGTTCAATCAACATATCTATATTAAAACAATGCCATCGTCATCAAATTCAATTTCAAGATCCCCAGGCCACGAAAGTCTAGAGGTTTTAAACATTTCATATAGAGATTGTTAAAAAAATATTTAAAACTAACTAAAATAGTAATACTTAGTTTTATATGTAATTAAACAGTTTTTCTTCTATATTATACAATATTTGAGAGATAATGCATATATGTATGACTTATGAATAATATAGCTAGTTTATCTATTTATATAATTATATATTGATAATACAATTCATTTGGCCCAAAAAAGATTTTTTTTAATAAACATGTCGAAGTCTAAATAGCTGAAATAACATGTTTTGTATTTTATTTTTCTTCATCGCATAAGTCAGCAAGTCATCATTCAACTTTAATTTTTGAACCTTGTGGCTTTGATATCTCAATTATATGTAAAAGTTTAACTGGTTTGGAATAGTTTATTTTTAGGTAATAAGTGTTTATAAATCGTGATTCACGGTATACGAGGTAAGTATGTGAGAGGAATTTTATCTCAGCTTACGTAATAAACACTTATATTCAAAAAATAAGTGTTCCCAAACATACACTAAGTCTTCCATCCAGTATAGCCTCTTAATTATACCCCATAAACCACGTAAGTTATCCAAACAAAATATCTAGGATATAGACAAAATATAGCAGGCCATCAAGCTCCACTAAATTTCTCGATATTGATAATTAACCTCAAAAACCTTGTCCCTGTTATAAAAGTAAGAGAGAAGATTGATAGGATTCAGAGAAAATTGATAGAATTTCTAGAGAGATGTTAGAGAGAAGTTCTCATTCAGTTCCATTGAAACAATCGATTACAGCCCTTTATATAGAGGCAGAAATCTAACCCTAGTTGCATGACCATGGTTATATTTAACCCTGATTACATGACCATGGTTACTTTATATCTTCTTTATGTCCTTGTCTTCTTTTCTTTATATCCTTGTCTTCTTTTGCTTTTGCTTTGTATCAAGTCATCTTTTCTTCTTTATGTCAAGTTGATTGGAAGAGTAATATGAGTCAATGGACATCCACATATTTAATATTCATAACACTCCCCCTTGGATGTCCATTATGAATGTGCCTCATTAAAAACTTTAACTAGGAAAAACCCAGTGGGATAAAAACCTAGCCAAAGAAAAGAGTACATCATTCATTGATACACCGTCGAGTACTGCCTCATTAAAAACCTTTCTAGGAAAACCCAGTGGGACAAAACCTAGATAAGGGAAAAAGAGTACAGCGTGTATCGACTCCCCCTCTTGATAATATCAGTTGAAATCTTTGAATCTCCGAAGGCCAATATCATGAACAAGTTTTTCAAAGATTGTACCTGGGAGTGACTTGGTGAATAAATCTGCTAGATTTTCACTTGAACTGATTTGCTGGATATCTAGTTCACCATCTTTTTGAAGGTCGCGAGTGAAGAAGAATTTTGGTGAAATATGCTTCGTTCTATCGCCCTTGATATAGCCTTTTTTAAGTTGAGCGATACATGCAGCATTATCCTCATAGAGGATTGTTGGGATCATTTTGCCGAAAGATAAATGACAAGTTGTATGTATATGATGTATTACTGACCTCAACCACATACATTCTCTACTTGCTTCATGTATTGCTAGAATTTCTGCATGATTAGATGATGTGGCTGATATAGTCTGTTTCATAAATCGCCATGAAATAGCTGCACCTCCACATGTAAATAGATAGCCCGTTTGTGATTTACCATTATGTGGATCAGACAAAAATCCGGCATCTACATAACCAACCAGTTCATGCTTGGATACATTTGAGTAGTATAACCCCATGTCTGTAGTACCTCTGAGATAACGAAGAATATGCTTTATTCCATTCCAATGCCTTCGTGTTGGTGAAGAACTATATCTTGCTAATAAATTAACAGCAAATGATATATCAGGATGTGTGTGATTAGCAAGATACATTAGTGCTCCAATAGCACTAAGATATGGTACTTCTGGACCAAGCAGTTCTTCATCACCTTCTTCACTTATTTCTCGGGGTTGGAATGGGTCTTTATCCACCTTCAAAGATCTTACAATCATTGGGGTACATAATGGATGAGATTTATCCTTGTAAAATCGCTCTAGGACCTTCTTTGTATAAGTTTCTTGATATACAAAGATCCCTTTCTTGAAGTACTCGATCTGTAATCCAAGACAAAATTTTGTTCTTCCCAAGTCCTTCATTTCAAATTCTTTCTTCAAACAATTAATTGCCTTTTGAAGCTCTTCAGGAGTTCCAATGATGTTGACATCATCAACATAAACAGCAATTATAGCAAACTCATTATTAGATCTTTTCATAAAGATGCATGGGCATATCGGATCATTTTTGTATCCTTCTTTCAACAAATATTCATTAAGGCAATTATACCACATGCGCCCTGATTGCTTCAGGCCATACAGGGACTTATTTAACTTAACTGAGTATTGTTCTCGAGAACTTGAATTGGATGCTTCTGGCATCTTAAGTCCTTCAGGGACTTTCATATAAATATCATTGTCAAGTGATCCATATAAATAGGCAGTCACAACATCCATTAGATGTAAATCAAGTCCTGCATCTACTGCTAGACTGATTAAATAACGAAAAGTAGTCGCATCCACTACTGGTGAATACGTTTCTTCAAAATCAATGCCAGGTCTTTGCGTAAAACCTTGGACTACTAGACGTGCCTTATATCTAGTTATTTTGCCCTTTTCATTTCTTTTTCGTACAAAGACCCATTTACATCCAACTGGTTTTACATCTTCAGGTGTAAGGACTACAGGTCCAAATACTTTTCGTTTTGCCAATGATTTTAATTCTGCATTAATGGCATCTTTCCATAGGGGCCAATCTTTTCTTTGTTGGCTCTCACTAATGGATTTTGGCTCATGATCCTCATTATCATTCATTACATCATATGCTATATGATAAGCAAAGATGTCATCAACGTTGACTTCATTTCTATCCCATCGGATTCCATTCATAACATAATTTATTGAGATCTCATTATTTTCACATATATCAGGTACCTGGGTCTCTTATGGGACTACAACATTCTCTTCTGGAGATAATATCTCTTCAGGAGATGGCTCTTCTGGAGCTACTAATTTTTGTTCATTATCCTCGACTTGACCATCTATATTCTTTGCTCCTTTTCTTTTTCGAGGATTTTTATCTTTGGAACCGATGGGCCTGCCACGCTTCAGGCGTGCTTTAGATTCATTCATTGCAGGTTGTCCTTCAGGGACATCAATTTTAATAGGAGCATTAACAGCTGGGATATGTGACTTTGTCACTTTCTTTGGGTCAGTAAATGCTTCTGGCATTTGATTAGCTAAATTTTGTAAATGAATTATCTTTTGAACTTCCAGTTCACATTGTTTTATGCGAGGATCAAAATGAGCCAATGATAATTCATTCCGACTAATTTCTTTACCCAGCTGTTTGTTTTCTCCCCCTAATGTTGGGAAAAATGATTCATCAAAATGACAATCAGCAAATCGTGCCGTAAATAAATCTCTTGTACACTACAAAAAAAACGTGATTTAGTAGCGGTTAAAAATGAGTATTAGTAGAGGTTCCAACCGCTACAAACTAAGTTAGTAGCGGTTATTTAAACCGCTACGAAATTGTACGTTGCAAGCCGTTTTGTAGCGGTTATTTAAAACCGCTACTCAATGAACAATAACCGCTACATATTTTGTAGCGGTTCATTTAAACCGCTAGAACACCCAGAGATATTTGTAGCGGTTATATAACCGCTACAAATATAAAAAAATTATATTGAGAGCTAAAAAGAATTTTTTATTTTGTAGCGGTTAACGAACCGCTACTAATTTTGAATCTCATGAAATTAGTAGCGGTTTTGGAAAACCGCTACAAATTAAATTAGTAGCGGTTTTCCAAAACCGCTACTAATTTCATGAAATTCAAATTTAGCGTCAAAAAATTTAAATTGAGTCGTAAAAAGGCGCGTTATTTAGTAGCGGTTTAATAACCGCTACAAATATTTAAAATTTTTTTTTAAAAAATACAATAATATTTTTCTGTTTTTTCAATATTATATTAAATAATATATTTTCAATAGTTTAACTATTAATAAATAAAAAGGAAAAATGTAATTGAATAGGATTAGTATAAAATTTATATTAATAATATTATTAAAGATAGGTAGGTAATAAGGAATTATTATGTTTTATAATATAATGTAATTGTGTATGAAAAATAGATGAAAATGAGATACAGTTATGATATATCTAGAAAAAAAGATGATTAGAATAAATTTTATAGAAAGAAAAGAAGTATTCTAAAAAAAATAAAAATCATGTTACCATATTTGATAAAATTATTCCGCTCCTCTACTCATACGAAAGAAGTTGTGAATGAGAGGAAATGAAAGAAAGGTAAGGTGAAAAGAAATTAGGGAGTGTTTGAAATGAGTTGTAGTAAGGGTATTTATAGGGATCCCCGTACTATTTGTAGCGGTTAATGTAGCGGTTATTAATTAGTAGCAGTTATGTATATTTTTGTAGCGGTTTATTATTCGTAGTGCTATTTGTAGCGGTTAATGTAGCGGTTATTATTTAGTAGCGGTTATTTATTAATTAGTAGCGGTTAAAAAACCGCTACTAATATTATTTTAATTTTTTTTAAAATTTTTTTTTTACATTTTATTTTTAGAAATTTTTTGCATTTTTTTAAATTTGATCACTCATCGTCGCCATCCCTACAGAAATTTTGTAGAAAAATTATTGTTATTGATGTATTATTAAATTTAAAAAATGTAATTCAAATGACGTAGACTTAAAAAAACTCACCGCAGTAGAGGTAAATTGTCATCGCCTTCAGGGAAGTAGTTTTCAAAATCAGTTGGCTGAAATGGCTCACTCTCGTAGACGATGTTATCGCCTTCACCCATGTCGTAAAGGTCTCTTGGCTTTAAATGAACGACCATGTGCCAATCCGTATGCCTCTCGTCCTCGACATAATAAACTTGATGTGCCTCTGAAGCTAGAATATACGGCTCATCATCTTGAGAAATACCAGTATGAATCGGCCGTGAGAAATTGACTGATGTGATCCCTAGGTCGTCAGTTGTCAGTCCCCAAGAAGTAGTGGTATTTGCCCACAAACACTTGAACAGCGTCACGGTGAAACGGCCCTGATAATTAAGCTCGACCACATCAAGAAGCTTGCCATAGTAAGGGACGCCTCCGAACTGCATGTTGGCGTCACTGCTGCTCGCATAACTCCTTGTCCCAAATGTGCCATAAACACCCGAATTCTGTGTTTGCAATCCTTGATCCCGTGAAACCGTGCGAAACTTAAAACCATTGACATTGTATGCTGTAAACCGTTTTGCATGATCAAGAGGGCCGATTGCGAGAGCTCTGAAATCTGGTGAGTGTGGGTTGTGGTCATTTAGTATTCTGCACTCAAACCAGCTCGGGAATTCTCTGTGGACCCTCTTATCAACTTCCGAGGATGTCTGTGTACGGATCCTGAGTTGACGCTTCACATGACTTCTGAATTCCCTGCAATTAATAATGGAAAGGCGTTAGTGAAATGAAAGTGAGAAATGTTACAAAAGATATAGATCGAATAACATGTGAGTGTACAATTCTTACCGTACAAAAGGTTCAACTTGAGTGCAATTAATCAAGACATGTCTATGTGCTTGGAACTTCTCAGTTGCCGTTAGTTTGAAGTTCTCAGTTGCTCCAACTGGTTTACCAACACGAGGGATAAATTCTCCTGATGTCGGCGCAGGTTCCGGACAATCGTCAACACGAGGCGGGCGGTTGAAAGCCGTCTCAAGATCATCAAAATACCTTGAGCAAAAATATAGCACCTCATCCCCTATATAGCCTTCAGCTATAGAACCTTCTGGTCACTCCTTATTCCTCACGTAAGATTTTAATTTCCCAAGGAACCTACGAAGTACATAAGAGAAAATTGATATAAAATGATGAAAAGGACGAACAGCAAACATTAAATACGGACAATAAATGAAAGCACATATTTAAAATAAGTACCTCTCAATCGGATACATCCAACGATATTGTACTGGTCCAGCGAGCTTTGTTTCATGAACGAGGTGGACTGTGAGGTGAACCATCACAGTAAAAAAGGACGGAGGAAAGATCATCTCCAAGTGACAAAGCGTAAGAATGATTTTCGACTGCAGCTGATCGAGCTCCTCAACGATCAAAACCTTAGAACACAACTTCCGAAAGAAAGAACAAAGTTCCACCAAAACGATGGAAACATCGGGAGGAAGTGTATTCTTTATAGCCAGAGGGAGTAACTGCTGCATAAGAACATGTGAGTCGTGACTCTTCAAGCCTGCAAGTCGACACATCGAGAAATGTTGCTTGAATACCCATCAGGAACTTTTAATTTCTTCAAGGTCGCGAGGAACACATCCTTGTTCGGTTTTGTGAGGGTAAACTTTGCCGGTGTAAATCTGTCATGCTCATCTGGCCAAGCGTCTTCACGAACTCCCAGGTCGGGTAAATCTTTCCTAGCTTGAAGGTGATCTTTTGTCTTGCCGGGTTCGTTAAGCAGCGTATACAGCACATTGTCGCAAACATTCTTTTCAATATGTATTACATCAAGACTGTGGCGAAGTAAATTAGATCTCCAATACGGAAGCGTGAAGAAAATACTTATCTTCTTCCACTGCTGAGGCACCGAAGTCCTGCGCGTCTTTTGGCGAGTTTGTGCTGAATCGTCGCTTTTTCCAAACTCGAAGTCAACATGCTCAAGCTGCTGTAAGATATCTGTACCGGACAAAGTCTAAGGTGGTCCTCTTTTCTCTAGTTTCCCATTGAAGCGATTCCGTTGCAATCTGAACTTATGTGTTCCATCGAGAAACCTCCGATGCCCCATAAAGCACCACTTTCGGCTGTGGGGAAGGCGCAATGCGTCAGAGTCGAAATTGCAAGCTGGACACGCTGACCCAGTATGCACATTCCAACCAGATAATGTGCCAAGGCCAGGAAAGTCACTGATCGTCCACATCAAGGCTGCACGCATGTTGAACAAAGTCTTGCTGTGAGCGTCGTACGTCTCCAAGCCGACATTCCACAGGTCAAGCAATTCCGCAATAAGCAGTTGGAGATACACATCGATGTCATTGCCCGGTGCCTTTTTGCCTGGAATGATCATAGACATAATGAAAGAGCTTTGTTTCATACACATCCAGGGGGTAAGTTGTAGGGAACTAAGACTACCGGCCAAATGCTGTAACTTGTGCTAAGATTCCCGAAAGGATTGAAACCGTCGGTCGCCAACGCAAGCCGAACATTTCTGGGGTCAGTCGCAAAATTTGGAAAGTCGTTTTCAAACATTTTCCAAGCAGCTGCATCCCGCGGATGTCTTAATTTACCATCTTCGTTTTTATCAACGGCATGCCACCTCATGTGCTCAGCAGTTTTAGACGACATAAATAATCTTTGCAGACGAGGTTTCAAAGGGAAGTACCTGAGAATCTTTGCAGGTTTCTTCTTCTGCTTTTTCCCCTTCCGAATTGTTTTGTACCTCGATGTGTGACATCTCTTACACGTCTCCCTGCTGGAATCATCTCCCCAATACAGCATACAATCATTTGGGCACGCATCAATCTTTTGATAATTCAACCCCAACCTGTTGATAATCTTCTTGGCCTCGTAGAAGGTTGTGGGAATCTCGGCGTCGGGGAATGCATCTTGTAATAAGTCGAGCAACATCGACATTCCCTTATCTGTGATCCCACACAAGCACTTGATATGATACAATTTGATCAAGAAAGATAATTTAGAATATTTACGACAACCTTGATATAAAGGACGATCTGCCTCATCCATCAAGCTAAAAAAATCCCGAGCTGCTTCATTCCCCATAAAAGCCGGCTCAGAGCCGTGCACTTCTTCGTTGAAGTTGTCGCCTTGAAATCCAAACGCATCACGCACAGCATCATTCACAGGATCATCTTCATCTACTTGAACGCTTACTTGAGAACTTCGAGGAAGAGCCTCGTCATATCTAATGCCGGCCTTCTCACCATGAACTGCCCAGAATGTATACTCCTCAGGGAAAGGCTTCACAAGCAAATGTTCCTTCACAACATTTCGTGCATGCCACTTCTTGAACTTGCATTTCCGACAGGGACAGACGATCTTGCCGTTACAGCTGGCGTGAGTGAATGCGAAATCTAAGAAACTGTTTAATCCGTACAAATATTCAGGAGAATTGCGCGGCAACCTTATCCATGATTTATCCATAGCTACAAGTGAGAGAGAAGAAAGTATAGAGAAGAAGATGAGTGAGAAGATAATGACGAATGCTTAGAACCTTATATTCTGAAAATCCAACGTTTATAATTTTGTAGCGGTTATCAAACCACTACACCAACCGCTACAGAAATTCCAACGTTTATAATTTTGTAGCGGTTATATATATAAAACCGCTACGAATATTCAAGCCGTTAATTGGTGGGAAATTCAAAATGTACTTGTTCAGTATTAGTAGCGGTTATATATATAAAACCGCTACTAATATTAAAGCCGTTGGACATTAAATATAAAAATATTTTTCTAATTTCTAGCGGTTATACATAATATAACTGCTACAAATGTGCACAAAGGCGGCAAATTTCAAAATTCAAATGATTTGAGTGTTTGTAGCGGTTATTAGTTTATAACCGCTACAAACATACATATTTGTAGCGGTTCCTGAAGGTAAACCGCTACAAAAATACATATTTGTAGCGGTTTCTGAAGGTAAACCGCTACAAATCTATATGTACATTTGTAGCGGTTTTAAGTTAGAACCGCTACAAATGTCTATGTTTGTAGCGGTTACACACTAATAACCGCTACAAACTAGAGATTTGTAGCGGTTTTAAGTTAAAACCGCTACAAATATATATATATACTTTATTTTTTTTTAAATTTAGATATAAATCATTCATAAATTATTTCAACGCTGCTAATAATATAAATATAATAAAATAAAACACAATAAGAAAATTCTGAAATAAAAACTCATAAATATTTACAAATGTTTAAACAAAAGAAAATGTCCTAAACTAAGGAGCTGGGGGCTGATCCTCTGGTGCTCCCTCAGGTGGGGCTCCCTCAGATGCCGCTGGATCGGGCCGCTGCGCAGAGTGAACCGCACCATCGTCATCAGCAGGAGGAGGAGCAGTAGGAGGAGGAGTAGTACTCGGGACGACGTAGCGAGGGACAGGGGGAACCGCTGGATGCTGCTCGTTCGGGAACAGGCGACTCCATGCTCCCTCGAGCATGGTGTTCGCGATCTCACGCCACTGCGTCTGCTGAGCGTACATCATATCCGCGTGCATCTGCAGCTGCTGCTGCTGCTGCGCCTGCATCTGCTGCATCTGCTACTGCTGCTGCGCCATCTGCTGCTGCGTCATCTCCAAATCTGACCGCAGCTGGTCAATAGACTCGTCCCTCCAACGTCTGACCCCTCTAGAGCTGCCAGCCTCAGAGGCGGCGCTCCTGCCGTAGACCATGCTGGGTCTGGCGCCTATCCCCATACCCCGCACGTGTCCGGGGTGCTCAGCCTGAGCCAGACCCGCCTTCAAAGGAGCCGTCGGGTCCACTGACCCCTGTGACTCCTCAGGCTGGGTCTGTCGCAGCTCAGCCTGCGACAGCTGCATCCGCTCCTGCCATTTTATGAAACAATTAATAATTAGTATTTTTCATAATTAACTTGGTTTTATGAAAAATATAATACTAAAATTACTAACAATGGCCGCCTCTGCCTGCTGAGAGGTCGCAGTCCCGTCACGATGTCTGTGTGTGATGGCGTACAGCTCCGCATAGTCCGTCTGACGGTTCTCCTGTTGTGCCCTCGTCTCCTGAAACAATTACAAAACAATTAGTATTATGAAATAATTAGCTAAAAGTAAGTGAAGCACTTAAAAAGTTACCAGCTCGCTGTAGGTCACAGCAAAGGTCTTCGATCTTGCTGTGTGGTGGATCGTCTGCTGCGCCCGGATCTCGGCGTTCCTCCAAGCAAGCTCCTGGAAAAAAAATTAAATGTATTATAATTTAAAATTAAATACAAATTAAATTGATATTATAATTTAATATTTAACAATTACAAAATTATATATCAAAAATCTAATAAATACATTACCTGCGCCTCAGGGCTCCTCCTGAACTGGACGAAACGCGCCCAGTCGTTCGGCGGGACGCCGTCTGGGACGCTCTCCTGCAGCTGCTCCAGAGGCATCGTCCCGTCCCCATCCACACTGTGGAAGAGACGGTTCCTCCTGTTCCTCCAGGTGTCGCCCATCTTCATGAGGGCGTACCTCTTCCGGTTGGCCCGGACGGCAAACCGCAACTGAAAAAAATACATTTAAATATCAATAATTATAAAAACCATAATTTAAAAAAAATAATTAAATAGAATTAATTAAAAAAATATTAATTAAATAGTTTTAATTACCTGAACCACCTCCTCCCAAGCCTGGTCCTTCGGCCCCTTCGGAATGTGCCTCCACGTCGGGAAGTGAAGGGGGAACCGCATCCAATTCGATCCCAGGTCGCTCAGGAAGCGGTTGAGCAGGTGACCCCCATTGTGGATCGGCTGGTCAGTGCCCTCGTTCCACGGCACTATAACTCGCAGGGACCGGTCCATGCTGTTCAGACCGGTCACATCCAGCCTCCTCGTCGACACGTTCCCTTGCTCATCTGCACAGTTGACCGCACGTTAGATAAATTATAATTCAAAGTTAACATTTCAAATTTAAATAAATAACTTACTAAATTAAAAAATTAATTTACCTTCGACCTGCACCTCAAACCCAGAGGACCGCGAAGACGACCCTCGTGGGTTGTTCTGCTCCCGAGCGTCCTCCTGATCGAGGAATTGCTCCATCTCCCTGAACCCACTAATCGGGATCTCGAACTCCTCCTCGTTAAGGAAGTCCTCAACGCTAATATTTGGCCCCTCCACCTCAGGCACCTCTGGTACAGTCGTCGCCTGTGGGATCGTCGGTGGTGCCTGTGGGGGGCTGGGTTGAGATGCCACGGTAGCCCTGCCTGCGCGCTGCCCCCTCCCTCTGCCCCCTGCCCGGCTGCTGCCACCCCGTAAAGTCGGTCTGGGGACCTCAAGGGCCTTCCCCTTATCCTTTCCTGAAGCCATATCAACTATACAAATTAAAAAAAAATAGTTACATTATGCAAAAATATAATAAAAATATAAATATAAAAATACAAATATAAATAAAATACGTGTTATATACGTACCTCAAGTGCAAATACTGAGAAATACCGAGCAAAAACTCCTATAGAGACGTCTGAACGCTCAAATCTCGAAGAAATCACTCAGAGAAACCTCAGGAAACAAAATGGGCAAAATGAGAAATGAAGGAGGATTGGGTTTAAATAGCCCAGATATTAGTAGCGGTTATTTTAATAACCGCTACTGTAACCGCTACAAATTTAATTATTTGTAGCGGTTTTACAATAACCGCTACAAATGTTCACAACGTTTGAAATTCTGTAGCGGTTATTGCTTAGAACCGCTATAAATGTCGAGACTCTTTAAATTCTGTAGTGGTTATAGGGGCATAACCGCTACAAACTTCTGACCTTTGGTATTTTGTAGCGATTATTGCCCCTATAACCGCTACAGAATCCTGTGGTTGGTATTTTGTAGCTGTTTGTGGGCATTAACTGCTACAAAATAACCGCTACAAGTTTTGGCGGGAATTTCGCGCCAAATTTGTAGCGGTTATTTTTAGAAAACCGCTACAAAAAAACTGGCCGCTACAAATTTGTAGCGGTTTAGGTTAGAACCGCTACAAATATCATAATTTGTAGCGGTTTAATATAACCGCTACAATTGCACCGCTACAAAATACCTTTTTTTTGTAGTGGTAGATAGTTCTAAACATTTTATAATTGATGGAGATTCATACCCAACATATATTCCCATCTTTCTTTGAGGGCCCATCTTAGTGCGTTGTGGCAGTGCTACAGGCACATATACCGCACACCCAAAAGTTCTTATATGGGAAATATTAGGTTCCTGACCAAAAACCATTTGTAAGGGGGAAACCTTTAAATAACTTGTTGGCCTAATGCGAATTAACATTGCTGCATGCAAAATGGCATGGCCCCAAGCAGAAATTGGTAGATTAGATTTCATAAGTAAAGGTCTTGCAATTAATTGCAACCTTTTAACCAATGATTCTGCAAGTCCATTTTGCGTGTGAACATAAGCTACAGGATGTTCAGCATCAATTCCAAGGGACATACAATATTCATTAAAAGCTTGTGATGTAAATTCACCAACATTATCAAGACGTATTTTCTTGATAGGATAATCAGGGTAATGTGCTCTTAATCTAATCAATTGAGCAAGTAATCTCGCAAACGCCAGGTTGCGAGAAGATAATAAGCAAACATGTGACCATTTAGTTGATGCATCAATTAAAACCATATAGTACCTAAATGGTCCACATGGTGGGTGTATTGGCCCACAAATATCTCCATGTATCCGTTCTAGAAATGTGAGAGACTCACTTTCTACTTTGCTTGGTGAGGGGCGAATAATTAATTTTCCCTTGGAACATGCAGCACATGAGAAATCATGGGATTGTGGTATTTGTTTACACTTCAGGGTATGTCCACATGAATTCCCAATTATTTGTCGCATCATGATTGAACCGGGATGGCCTAACCGATCATGCCAAACATTAAATTCATTAGTAAACTTCCGTTTTACATTATCAAACTGCTGGTTTGTATTGGCAAACTTCTGGTCTGCATTATTGAACTTTTGGTTCTCAATAGTATGTGTTTCAATTGTGCTTATACATGTGTAATACAAACCAGAAGAAAACATAGGAAAACTTTCTAATATGCATTTTCTACCAGCAACTATATTTGTGATAACAAGATATTCCTTATTATTTTTAGTTGTTGTTTCTAAATGATATCCATTTCTGCGGATATCTTTGAAACTCAGTAAGTTTCTTTTAGACTTGGTAGAATAAAATGCATTATCAATGCATAATCTTGTTCCTTCAGGTAACAAAATATTAGCTCTTCTGGAGCCTTCAATTAAATTTATACTACCAGATATTGTCTGAACATTGGCTTCTCGTATTACCAAGGAAGAAAAATATTTATCATGTCTGAGTATGGTGTGGGTTGTTGCACTGTCAACAAGACATAAATCTTCAGGATTGATGCCAATAGGATTCATTCTTCATAAAAACATAAATAAAATTAATACATATGATAGAAACAACTTTAAATAAAATATAATAGTTCAAATTATATTAAGAAATCTGCAACATCCAAATAGTTATTATCTATATCGCCATACTCAGAATTCTCGCCCTGATCAACATGATTAACTTCAACATTTGATCTTTTACCAGTATTTTTAATTGATTCTTGGTAAAGATCAACTAGGTGCCTTGGTGTACGACAGGTACGAGACCAATGGCCCTTTCCACCACATCGATAGCATGGATTATCAGCATATTTGTTATGCCTACTGCTTTCCTCTTTTTGGTTCTTATCAGTCTTTTCCCACTTCTGGTAAGAATTTGAACCTCCATGATATCGACCACGACCACGCCCACGGCTGTAGCCACGCCCACGTCCACGTCCATGTCCATGTCCACGTCCACGGCCACGGCCACGATAAAATTCATTTGTTACCACATTCACTTCAGGGAATGGAGTTAAGCCTGTTGGACGGGATTCATGATTTTTCAATAAAAGCTCATTATTTTGTTTAGCCACAAGGAGACAAGAAATTAACTCAGAATATTTCTTGAAACCTTTTTCACGATATTGCTGCTGCAGGAGCAAATTGGATGCATGAAATGTGGAGAATGTCTTTTCTAACATATCATCATCAGTAACATTTTCTCCACATAATTTCAATTTAGAAGTAATTCTGAACATAGCTGAGTTATATTCGCTTATAGATTTAAAATCTTGCGAGCGTAAATGCATCCAATCAAAATGAGCTTTTGGAAGAATGACCATCTTCTGGTGATCATATCTTTCTTTCAAATTGTTCCACAAGACAAGTGGGTCCATCACTGTCAAATATTCAGTTTTTAAATCTTCATGTAAGTGGTGGCGAAGAAAAATCATGGATCTAGCTTTATCTTTGTTGGATGTCTGATTCCCTTCTTTAATAGTGTCTTCCAGATTTTTGGCATTTAGGTGAATTTCCGCATCCAACTTCCAAGATAAATAATTTTTTCCGGTAATATCAAGAGCCACAATTTCAAGTTTTGCCAGGTTTGCCATTGTTCAAACTTCTTTTAGAGCTTCGTGCTGATAACGTGTTATAAAAGTAAGAAAGAAGATTGATAGGATTCAGAGAAAATTGATAGAATTTCTAGAGAGATGTTAGAGAGAAGTTTTCATTCAGCTCCATTGAAACAATCAATTACAGCCCTTTATATAGAGGCAGAAATCTAACCCTGGTTGCATGACCATGGTTATATTTAACCCTGATTACATGACCATGGTTACTTTATATCTTCTTTATGTCCTTGTCTTCTTTTCTTTATATCTTTGTCTTCTTTTGCTTTTGCTTTGTATCAAGTCATCTTTTCTTCTTTATGTCAAGTTGATTGGAAGAGTAATATGAGTCAATGGACATCCACATATTTAATATTCATAACAGTCCCTTTATTTTTGCACATTTTGGCTTTATCTCTTTGAATGGCGAAAAGTCTTCAACTCTATTGCCCAACAATTGGAACAGACATTGGATTTTGGGAAATTCACTCCCAAGTCCTAAGAAAGCATGAAAATAACAGAAAATTCTTTTAAAAAAGTTAAATATCAGAAAAGTTTATAAGGGTTTTTCTGTGATTATTTTTTTAAATCAAATGACAAAGTTACCCTTAGTTCATCAATCATTTATAACTTTATCAGTTATTTTCACAACATATTTTTATGCAATGAGTTAATTTTAAGTTTGTCAAGTTACTACGTTCACAACTATTATTGCATGTTATAACAACTGCTTAAGTAATTTTTTACATATTTTTTTTATTGTCTAAATGAAATGGCCTTTTCCAAAACTTCAAATATGACAATTGCATATGCTTTGTTTAATAACTGGTTATGTTTGTGTTTACAACATGTTTAATATTTTTTACAATATATTTTTCAGGTCACAATGAAACTACTTTTTTAAAAATTGTTCACCATTGCAAATTACTTAGTATATAACTCGTTAAGTGTGTTTTCACAGTATGTTGAGTCATTTTAACAACTTCTTTCTCATGTATGAATAAAACTACCTTTTGATACCTCCAAGTTCAACACTCAAAATTCCTCAGTTTACAACTAGTTAAGCATGGTTTTACAACATATTGAATTATTTTTACAACTTATTTCTCATATATGAATGAAATTACCTTTGTTCACATCTCTAAGTTTAACATTACAAGTTGCTCAGTTTACAACTTGTTAAGCGTGTTTTCATCATATGTTGAGTCATTTTAACAACTTCTTTCTCATGTTTGAATAAACGACATTTTTACACCTCCAAGGTCAGCACTGAAAATTCCTCAGTTTAATTTTCGAAAGAAATTTTATATCAAAGAAAATTAACCATTAACCCCTTTGTATGGATATATGATCATCTTGAGCCATTGATAAAAGCATTATGCTTAAAGAAAATCCCTTGTATGGAAGCCCATGACTTTTGGAACCAAAAAATTGAAAATGAAATTTGGAATATTCGTTGTTCATAAAGAGTAGAATACTTGAAAATGTGACTTTTTCAATTTGCGTTGTCCATATGTATAATCTACTAGTTCATGAAGAGTTGCACACTTGCAATTTGTGTAGTTCATCCGTTTCTTCTCCCAAAAGACATGAAATGAGTTTTGAGCCAGTGTATGCTTTCAAGAGGAAAACTCTGCTAAAGGTTTCATAACTCACTAGAAACCAGTGTTCCCAGACCCGGACCGGACCGGCCGGTCCGGCCTGGGAACTGCCGCACCGGGCATCAGACCGGTTCGGTCCGGTGACCCGGTCCGGTCTGAGTTTTTTATTTTTATTTTTATTTTTTTAAAAAATCAATTTTTAAATTTTTCCTTTAGAATTACATACTAATAAGTCTAAAATTTTCAATTTCTCACCGGTTTTGCCTAGGTTGAGCTAAGGTTTGGCTCTGGTCTGACCCACTGACCCTTAACCCAGTATCCCAACCAATTCAATACCCGATCCGAATTTTAATACCTTTCTAGAAACAACGTTCCCTGCTCAATTTCTCATAAAGAATCTAGAATTTGCCTCGGAGTTGCAAAGTTCATCCATTTCTTCTCCAAAAAGGCATGAAGCGAGTTTTGAGCTGATTTGCACTTTCAAGAGGGAAACTATGCTAAAGGTCTCATAACTCTTGGGAAACAACCTTTTTTGCACGATTTATCATTAAGAATCTAGAATGAGTCTCGATCTCTCAAAGTTTTGAAATTCATCCATTTTGGCAACAAAATGCAAGAAGCGTGTTTGGACCCATAATTCCTCCTTATCCCATATTCCATCACTTATTATTATATAATTATATATTGATAATACAATTCATTTAGCCCAAAAAAAAAAAGATTTTTTTTTATAAAATTGTATAAAAGTCTCTAAAAGGTTGAAATAACATCCTATGTACGACAAGTTTTATTTTTCTTCATTACAGAAGTCCGCAATTTATCATTCAACTTTAATTTTTATGCCTTGTGGCTTTGATATCTCAAGTCTACTTAAAAGTGTAAAGTCCAAGCCTTCCTTCAATTATAGCCTCCCAATTACCCCATAAACCACGTACGCTGTCGAAACAAAATAGGAACAATCACATTCAAGTTTTACACAAGAAAAAAAAATAAAGAAATAGTCTATAAAATTGTTAATGACGAGTCGAGAGGCGTCTATTGACAATTTCAAGGACCATTTCTTTATTTTTTTTCTCTTGTATGGGACTTGAATATAATTGTCCCAACAAAATATCTTATATATAGTATATAAACAATATATAGCAGGCCATCAGGCCCCACTGAATTTCTCCATATTAATATTAACTTCAAAAACATTTCCCATTTATTTTTGAAAAAAAGGCAGAAAAATATTGTCAAAATTGATAAAAAAAAAATGAATAAGTATGTTGAATTTCAATAATTCCAAAGGGACGGATTTGAAATTTAGAAATGTTGCCAAGTTTGGGAAATTACCCAACTACCCTTAGTTTTTTTTTAAAATAAAAATTCTCAAATCCTCTTGCATGCTAGTCGCTGAAGCTCCAACGCCGGTGACCAATGGCTGCCATCACCGGAGCTCTGTGACCTTGCTAGTGATGAGTCACGGGAGCTCCGGTGGGTTCATATATTTGTTTGAGTTTCTTAAGCAAAAGTTGTTAACATGGATACTAGAATTGTTAATATGGATATTAAAGTCATAAATAGGGTCGATCGGAGCTCCAGTTATCTCATATTATTTTTTAATTTCTTAAACAAAGTCTTCAATATGGATACTTGAGTTGTTAATATGGATATCAAAGTCGTAAATAAGGTTGGTCAAAGCTCCGGCAGTCTCATATTTTTTTGAATTTATTAAGGAAAAGTCATTAATATGGATATTGCAATTGTTAATATGCATATTAAGGTCATAAATACAATTGACCGAAGCTCCGATGGTCTCATATAATTTTTTTTTGAATTTATCAAGTAAAAGTCATCAATATGGATACTTAAGTTTTTAATATGCATATTAAAGTCGTAAACAAGGTCGACCGAAGCTCTAATACTCTCATATATTTTTTTGAATTTCTCAAATAAAAGTTATCAACATATATCCTTGAGTTATTAATATGCATATTAAATTCATAAATAAGGTCCACCAAAGCTCTGGTGGTCTCATGCTATTGAGCTGTGTATGAACGAGGTGAATTAAGAGCATGAAGACCATAATGAGAATTGTTAGAGAGAATCAAACTCTCTTAGAAAGAGACTGGGACTTGCGTATTCAACATGTTCATCGCCAAAGAGGGTCTCGATGCGTATCACGCACGGGTTCTATGCGTTCTCCTCTCGGTCACCTGGTCTTTCACGGATTCAGGAAACGGACGTGCACATGGGGTTAACTAAAATTTAGCAACATTTAATTTATTTATTTTTTAATAATTTAATATTTTTATTACTGATCTAGTGCTGGTAACCGGCGTTCAAGCTCTGGCAGCCGCCGGTGACGGGTACTGAGGAGGTTGTTTTTTTAATATAAAAAAGTGAGGACTTTGATGTCTTTTCCGGATATTTTAAAATTTGAAATCAGTCCAAGTAAACTGATTTGATATTTAATAAATTTAACACCCTCATTTAGAATTTTAACTTTTCAAAGTATTCTCTGTTATTTTTCCAAAAATATACGCTATGGCTCGTTTTTGTAGTAAAGTTTATTATATCCAATTTAGATAGGCAAATAACATAATTTGGCAGCTCAATTATAAAAACATGATTATCAATTATAATTTTTCTTATGTATTAATTGCACAAATAAATTGGTTTCTTAACCTGCATTAGATAATAATTTGAAAAAATAACGACTTATTTGAAAAAATTGAAAATATGGGAAAATTTGTAGAAACAATGCAATGAAAAATCAATAATGAGTCAAAAAATTGGCAGAGGAGATATTAAAAATAAGGACCAAACTTTGGTCATGTGACTTCGGTCAAGTACGTCCAAATAGCTAATCATAGTATATATGCCACGTGCATTAGTTTTTTTTCCTGATCAAAGACTGACCCTAGGGCGATATGTGATTAGGAAGAGAACTTGAGGCGAAGGAGGGTGATATTATTTTCTTCCTCTCTCTTGTCCTCACTTTCATAAATGCCTTGCTTGTTCCATGAGCAATTTTACAGAAAAGAAATCAATTGGATTGTTCTCTTTTTATTAATCTTCAAGGTTGACCTCTGTATGCAATGGGCCGGGTTTTATAATTTGGTACCGACAAGCAAGATAAATCTCACAGCTATCCATGTGTCAAAATCTATTTACATCTTCTCAATTGTTTTTGGCAAAGGATTGAAATCTGCAACACGAGCAATAGAGAGAAAAAAAACTACTCCCTTCGATCTTAAATATAAGAAGTTAAATAAGTTATTTAACCATATTATATACATCCAAATAACTTTAGTTTTATTTTTAAAAGCGGTTGTTATTAATCACTTATATCTTTTACGAAGGGCCTGGCAACTCCCAAATAAATAAACGGATGACTTTGGGTGCGACCTATAACCATAAGTACCGTACCGTATTAACTATGGCGACGAAGAAAGTAAGGTTCGCAAGGTCCATTCAGGCTGGCGTCTCAGCCTAACCAACCAACCAAGACTTTTCAAAATGCCAAACTATGGTTTTTTCTCATGGGACCTCAATGGAACATGGTAATAGTAGCAATATTGCCCAGACACTGTCACATTGTTTATGTGAGGCAACACTATTCACTTATTTAGGTCTATGGCCATATCCCCAATTGTCCACCTCTAAATTTGTGTCGCAAATAATAGTTCCCATTCTGGCATTTTAATGTAATGGCTAGCTTGAGGAGTAGGCAGGCCTAAAAATGAGTCATTCCAATACGTTCTCATGTTATGATCATTTGCGGAACTTTTAATCCTTCATTTATTTCTAATGTTGAAATCAGTTAATAGATTTCTCTTTTAAAAAAACATAATTGACCAGTGATCACCAGTATTGCTCCTCGTCAACGTCACTTCCCATTTAATTATGTTTCCTCTAAAGAATGATTAGGTAACTTGGTCTCTGTGGACATATTCAACAATTGGGTCTGAGTCCAATACCACTAAAAACCAAACACTGTGTTGCTGATTCATTACGTTCGTTTCATTCGCTTTATTGAATTCAAAGAGGTCTTCTTCTTCCTCCGCATGTCATGGCTTCAATATAAGAAGCTAAATTAGTTTTCTTAATATTTTTAAAAAAAATCAATTATGTTTTATATATTAGGACCGGATGGAGTATTTGCATCCAGCTCCTTGATGCAACACGGGCAATCAAAATCTATTTGCATTTACCGACTTTGTGATCCCTGCCGCATGATTCTAGATCACCCTAGTGTGATTCCTGCCGCATGATCCCTCCATGATTTTTTTTTTTTTTTTTTGCTTTGTTTAAGAAAACTTTTCCCAACAATATTTAGAGTTAACAGTGGTTAAGTGATGTTTTGGAGTTAAGAGCTAATTAACTTGGACAACACTGATACACGTGGCACATTATAATTAGCTACTAGAACCTACTTGACCTAAGTTTGGTCCGCAAATTAATGTATGATATGTTGTATGAAAAATAAAAGTATACGAAGGTATACAGTTCGAAAGAAATCGAATTCGTACTATCATTTGGCTTCGACAAGTTTATTAAAGATGTTAAGTAGTTCTGAATATCTTTTTTCGTTTTGTGCAGTTTGAGACGGAAACAAACTGAGTCATTTCAAGAATAACAATTTTTTTTTTTTTTTTTGTAATAATAACAAGAAAATTTGGCCTTCTTTAGAATTGAATTAGAATAAAATCCCCAAATTATTCTCCCAAATTTTACAAAGGTAACAGAACTATTTTCACCGTGGTCAAGCTCATCAACGCTAGGTGATGTGTACTTGTGTGTGTTATATTGATATTAAATTAATAATTTTTGTTCACATAAGGTTATATTGTGAGTTGAGTAAGGTGGTCATGCTTAGTAGAGCCGAACAGCAGGAGATGCATGAAGTCATTTACTTGATATGTGAGGTACAGCAGGCGATAAAACGGGAAGTGGATTTGCTGAACATCAATCATACTAAAAATTAAATAGCAGGAATCTCAGTAAAAAAAAAAGGCTTTTAAGGATTGGACTTGGATTTGCAAATGTTATCGAAGAAATCTACCAAACTTCTGCTGGATGCAAGCGGAATTACTTATTAGCTTCTTTTTACGTTATTTATTTTATTATTATGTCTTTACTTTTACCTTTTAATGCTTCTATTCTATAAAAAAAATATAATTTTTTAATAAACGCCAAAAAAATAATGAAAATAATCAAAGCCATATACAAGTAATAATTTCTTGTGCTAAAACTTGATATTTCGTTGTGTAACACTCAAGACAACTTTTATTTTTCTCATCACAGAAGTCTTCAAGTCATCATTCAACTTTAACTGTTGAAGATGTGACCTTCATTCAGTCTATGTAAAAGACTAAAGTCCAAGTCATCGGTCAAGTATGACCCCACGTTTACCCCGTAAATCACTCTTTCCGGACAAAATACAATATACAGAAAGCTATCAATAAGCACCACTAAATTTCTAAATATTAATAATTAACTTACAAAAAACATTTTGGCTTTACCTCTCTAAGTGGCCAAAAGCCTACAACTCTATACCCTCTGCAATGAACTCCCTATAAATCCTAAAATCCATTTCTCAAGCCTCACGCCTCAAGCACTTCGTATGACCATCATATAGATCACTCTTTACTTGTGAGCTTGTATTGAAGATATTGTCCTTACTATGGGCTTTATCTGTAAGTTTTTGTGCGCATTATTTGCATTGCTGTTTCTGTTACATGCAAATTTCAGTTTGGCTATAATCGGTGGAGGAGCAAAGTGCATAAAGAGTGAGAAAAAAGCTTTACTCTCACTCAAACAAGGAATCTCGCAAGATGACTATGGCATGTTATCAACATGGAGAGATGCAGACAATGAAGATTGCTGCAACTGGAAAGGAGTTCACTGCAGTGATGAAACAGGTCACATTCAATTCCTTAAGCTTCGCGGTTCCTATCCTATTTATTTGAGAGGTGAAATGAATATTACTTCATTGAGTGAATTGCATAATTTGGAATATTTGGATCTCAGTCACAATACTTTCTATCTATGTGAAATCCCAGAGTCCATAGGGTCCTTTACCAAGTTAAGATATCTCAATCTCTCGTATTCTGATTTTGTTGGGACTATTCCTTTTCAATTGGGAAAGCTTTCCAATTTAGAATATCTTGATCTAAGTTTTAATATGTTGGTTGGAGATATCCCTTCGACAATTGGAAACCTTTCAAAGTTGCGACATCTCGATCTTCGACTAAATCGTCTTGATGGAGTGATCCCTTTTCAGCTTGGGAATCTCTCCATGTTGCAAACACTACAGCTTGGCTATAATTCTAATCTCACGTTAGATGACAAGAACAATGATGATGCAAAGTGGCTCTCTAAGCTTTCTTCACTATCAAGTCTTGACTTGAGTTCTTTGAGTGATGTTGGCTATTCTCATCTCTGGCTACAAATGATTGGTAAACTGTCAAAACTTCGAGTTCTGCGACTAGCAGGATGTGGCATCTCTTATACTCATATTCCTTCTTTGACTGCTTATCTTTCAAACTGTTCATCTTCTCTTGTTATCTTTGATCTCTCTGAAAATAACTTGTACTCAACATCATTTCGATGGCCCCTCAATTTGAGCTCCACCAACCTTCAAGAGCTATATCTAAGTGGTTGTGATCTTTCAAGTACTGATGTTCATTTTCTATTTTCCCATTTTCAACTTTCTTCCCTCATGGTCCTTGACCTCTCTTCCAATAACCTCACGTCACTAAGGGCTATGGACTTCAGCTCCAATCTACAAGTTCTTAATTTAAGAAATTGTAGCCTTTTATCTAATAATCCTATTTTTACATCTTTCAATCACAATCTCACTTCTCTTGTCCAGCTTGATTTGTCTTCTAATTTGTTGACATCATTATCCATATTCCATTGGATTTCTAACTTCACCTTTAATCTTCATGAGATTCGACTTTCTAGTAACTTGTTGGAAGGTCCCATTCCAGAAGGTTTTGGAAACATGATGAACTCTGTTGAAGTCCTTTATCTCTCACAAAATAAGCTGCAAGGTGAAATACCAACATCATTGGGGAATATATGCACTTTGAAGGAGTTACGCCTTTTAGGTAATAACTTCAGTGGGGAGCTTTCAAGTTTCATTAAAAACACTTCCTGGTGCAATAGTCATCCTCTACGAATGTTGGATTTATCAAACAATCAAATAAAGGGCATGACAGCCAATCTTTCTGTTTTCTCCTTTTTGGAAAGTTTAGATCTCTCAAATAATCAATTAAAAGGAGAAATAACCGAAAGCATCGGATTGCTATCTCAATTGAATTATTTGAGCCTGGAAGGGAATAATTTAGGAGGCGTAATCACTGAGTCTCATTTCAAAATGCTCTCCAATTTGAAGTATATAACTTTGTCTGGCAATTCATTAACCCTGCAATTTAGTACTAGATGGATTGCCCCATTTCAGCTGCAACATTTGGAAATGGCTTCGTGTAAGGCAGGTCCTTATTTTCCTAATTGGCTGCATAATCAACAAAAGCTGGAGAGCTTGGATATTTCTCATTGCGGGCTTTCAGGTTACATACCGGATTGGTTTTGGCCACTAGTAAAAGATGTGGGTTACTTGAATATTTCATACAATAATTTTGTTGGTGAAATTCCAAATTTACCCTTGAAGTTTAGCAATGGGCCACAAATAATTTTGACTTCAAACAATTTTGAAGGCCCGGTTCCATCATTTTTTTCACAAGCATTAGCACTGTATCTTTCAGAAAATAAATTCTCAAATTTGGTTCCCCTTCTATGTGGCCAAATTCAAGATGAAGGAGGCTTTGGCACTTTAGACATATCAAACAATCAATTAGAGGGAGAACTACCTGATTGTTGGAGTCATCTAAATTCATTAGAGCTTGTTGATTTGAGCAATAATAACCTGTCGGGAGTGATACCAGCGTCTATAGGACAACTTGTGAATTTGGAGGCTTTGGTTTTAAGAAACAACAGCTTAATTGGAGAACTCCCTTCCTGTTTGATAAATTGCTCCAACTTATTGCTATTAGATGTGTCTGAGAATCAATTGTTGGGGTCAATACCTTCATGGATTGGAGAAAACCTTGGACAATTGCAAATTCTAAGCCTAAGGATGAATAATTTATATGGCAGAATTCCTTTGCACCTTTGTCACTTAGCAGATATTCGACTCTTGGATCTATCTCACAATAACCTGTCCAGTGAAATCCCATCATGTCTTCAAAATTTTTCTGTTTTGGGCCATATCAATTCAACTTATGCAGGTAATCATTCATATATATTCAATGAGATACCCTTCCGATATACATTTGTAAATAATTTTGAATTCTACATAACATTGATGTGGAAGGGTAAAGATAACTTGTTTAAGAGGCCAGAACGACTTCTTAAAAGCATTGATCTATCTAGCAATGCTCTCACAGGTGAAATACCCAAAGAAGTTGTATCTTTATTGGGATTGGTTTCCTTGAACTTATCCAGAAACAAATTAAGTGGAAGAATTCCTACTGAGATTGGGAATCTAGGATTACTAGAATTCTTAGATTTGTCAAGAAATAGGTTATCAGGCCCAATCCCTCCAAGTCTTGCTCATATTGATCGCCTGAGTGTATTAGACTTGTCAAACAATCGTCTTTCTGGAAAAATCCCAACAGGAACACAATTGCAGAGTTTTAATGCCACAAGCTATGAGGGGAATCTTGATCTTTGTGGACTGCCACTTGACAAAAAGTGCCCAGAAGATGAAACACCTACACCTCAATATAGTGATCATTATGAAGATGATGGCTCATATTTCACTCCAGAGTTTTACTTGAGCTTGGGATTGGGATTTGCTTTCGGCTTTTGGGCCTTCATGGGGCCATTGCTCTTCAATCGCTCGTGGAGGCAAACCTACTATGGGTTTGTAAGAAGAGTTACAGACAGAGTCCAGATCTTGGTGGCCATTTATGTTGCAAGGTATCTCACCAATAGGTAGAAGGTGTTGCTTGGGAAAAGGGCTTCAGAAGGTGACGCTTTATTTTCTCTCATTCTTTTCTCTTATAGCTTTTGTTTATAATATATAACTGACATCCTAATATAAGACCCACTTGACTTTTTGCGAGATTATATATGTAAGCTAAATAAATTATTTTAAAGTATTTATATTTATCATATTTTTCTAAACTGATTTGCTTAACTTATAAACTAAAATGATACATAACATATGCAATGATTAAGTAATTTATTTAGCTTTTTTAATCTCTCCTAGAAAAGCCTAGAGTCTTGTATTAAGGATCATAGGGAGCATGAATTAATTGTGACTGACATTTCAACTATCATGTTTCTTGCAGGATCTGTAACTTCTTTTGGCTCGGCTCGATAGTTAATAATTTGTGAACAACGGTTTGTTTGGATGAATTGGCTGATATAATGTTAGTTTCAATAATAATCTTCATTCCTAGCTTTCAATCGAACTTTTTCTTTTATGCCTTGTCAATCTTTTCTTTTGTATGGATAACTCATACGACTTGATGATTTTGTATGATTTGTCAGTTCAGCAATATTTTTTCTATTGGATACAAAGAGAAAACGAATGTATTTGGCAGGTCAAGTATGGGGACAATACCACGGAACTAGGTGGACATTCTAATTTTCAAACGAAATTTGTCAAATATTTATATAAAAAAATTAGCCATTAGCCGCTTTGTATGGATTTGATCATCTTGAGCCACTGATGAGATCATTTTTTGCTTAAAGACGGGGGAAAAATGGAAGTCCATGATTTTGGGAAAGAAAAAGAAAATAAATTTGGGTCACTTTAAGAATGATCAAATTTGTCATCTTGAAGTGAAAATTTGACACTTGAAATGGAACGATTTCTGCAATACGTAACAGAACTACTTTGACACTTCGTAGTATCTTTATTTTAATCATGTAGTAAAATATTGATAAAAACCAATGTTAATAGATTTCAAATCAAAATATCCCACTCCAAATGAGTTTATTATTATTCCACAATTATGTATTGAAATTTAAATAAACCATAATTAATCAAAACCTGGGCACAGCTGTTTTTGCTGAATAAAAAGAGACTAACATCCATTTATTATGAGCTTAAATGGGTTTTGAGCGGGTAAAGGTTACCCCACACTCTATTAATTATTAAGGTTATATGACCTTGTACCTAAAAAAAATTATACGAGAGAGCTACGTGGTGACCATCAGGCTAGCTAGTCGCACCCATTGTACACCCCTGCCTCTAATCAACGTCCATGTGATCTTAAAATTAAATTTGATTGGAATGGTATTCTTAATATTGAAGTCCTTAAATTGGGTTCCAATGGACCAAGAGGCTGGACTAGAAGTACCGCCCAATAGCCAGTTTCGTGGCCTAAATTCCAGAATTGGCACTCTAAATCTAGACCTTTCTATGCTATTGCTATGAGATCATACAGTTTCCACAGCAGTCCAAAACTGACTAGCTTAGGATCAACGTTTAGCATGTTTGGAATCGCTTTTAAGCCTCCCAAACGTGCTTATCAAAGGCTGAAATTGACTTATGGAACATTTTGACTTAAAAATATGTTTGGCATGGCTTTTAACAAATTGGGCTTTTCGTCGAAAAGTAGCTTTTGTTTCATAAGTAATCAAACCAAGTATTATCACGATTGGGTTTGGTGAGTCATCTAGTAGTGAAGAGAGAAAGTGACCCACGGGTTTTGTTGAAACAGAGAAAGCGTATTTAATTTTCACAACCTCCCATTCCAACATCAACTTGCTCTCTTGCTCCAACGGTTTTTGATAATTCTTTTAAAATCTTTACATTCGCATCATTTTCTTTCTTTCTTCCACTCAACTCAACTTACAAACCCTAAGACAGCAATTTTACCTTTGACCCAAATGAATAATTTTCATAACACAATTAGGGACCAAACTATATAAGATATATGATCCAGTTAGTTATATAATATTATTTGATCAAATTATACATTTGAGCACCAAATTTTCCAACTTAACTTTTTTCACTTTTTTATACTTTTGATTTTAATTTTTATCTTATAATTATCACAAAAACCACTTATACTACCACCAATCCAAATAAGTTTCATTTTCAGAAAAACACTTATGCAACCGTTAATCCAAATATAAATCATATTATACAATTTGAATTTTACCCAATCTTAAATTTACACAAGTCAAATTGCAAATAAACCACTTTTCCCACTGCAATCCCAAACACACTCAAACACACTCAGTGACTCACCAATCACAATTAACGAGAAAAACATGCCCGTTTAAACCCACCAATTTTGGTGCTCTTTTTGAAAGAGCTTGAATGGGCTAAATTACACCAAGTTGCAGGCGGATAAACTGAGTTGTGGGTTGCTTCCTCAACCCTCATAATAGGTTTGCCACATTTATATTTAAAAAAAAAAAAGCTAATATAATATTAATGGTTAAATTAATCATACTTGGTAACATGATCTCCAAAATGCCACTTTGTACCAATAATCATTCCACCATCACATATAACAGACTAACAGTATAACACTGCAAACTGGGAAGTGCAACAATAAATAGGATCAATACATATAATACATATACACCAGATCAAGCCTCAACTCGGAATAACGATGGAATTAGGTTAAAAAAAAAAAGATTTATCAAATTTCCTGTTCTTTCTCAATGTTAGCATGATCTCTATTTTTGAATATAAACTAAATTGCCCGTAAAAACACAATCTACACCTCAAATTTCTATGGTGGCAGTAGCAACAATTAAAACACAGCCACCACACCTATGATGAACGACTCCTACAATTGAAAATTATAATAAAGGAATAAATGAACCGTCAAAAACTAATTCTCTGAATGGCTGAACTTATATATATATGATACAAAAAGCAATGGAAAAGATTAAGCTACCTGCTAACTAGCGCTGAGAAGACGGCCAGAAAAAAAAAAATGATTAAAGCCCATGAATACAATACTCTTAAGACCTATTCAATGTAATTCCACTTGGAAGAAACCTAATGCGACTACATTGTTTTAATTTGGATAAAGCTTCTTTGGGCTTACCGAGCAAGAGATCCACATAAATTGCAGTGATAGTAGCTTCTGCACTGTTTGGTAATATGGATAACGCACGGGTAACTAACCGATGGGCTTGTTGTAACTCACCCTGCATTGCAGATAATGCTGCAAAATTAGCATAAATTATTCCACGCGCCTCTTCCGGCTTGAGAAAATCCATGTATGGCGAATCGTCGGAGGAAGAAACATTGGCCGGCGCAGATCCTGCAGTTCCATCTTCAAATTCAGCAGTTCTCTCCACCTGACATTTCTTGTAGTCATCTTGACTAAAAGGCAATTCAACAGTGTTTCCTGCCAACAAATAAATTGATAAATGCTCGGCAGCTTCCTTTGGTCTGTTTAGCAAGCAGAGGGCTTCGGCTGAAAAAATATGGCCTAGAAAGAGATAAATTCTAGAGCATTCTGGAAGTTCTAGAAGAGAAGTTGCAACTGAGAGTGCCTTAACAGGGTTGTCTAATTCCAATTCTGCATACGACAGGTTGGCAAGAGCTGCCTGCTTAATCAGTATATTCTCTCTTCTGCAAATATCTTCATAATAGGATAAGGAGTTCTGAATGACCTCCTGATTAGCACCTCCCTTATGTTCTTTCACGTCCCCGTTTGATTTGGTTAATGCTAAAGAAAATGATTTGGAATCAATTCCGAGTAAATTCTTATTGTTCGAATTGTTGGATGACACTTCACCTGAATGGTTTTCCTCCCTTAACGAATTTAAAGGCACACCAGATTTTAAACCATCCGCCATCTTGTTGGAATCCAGCAAGTACAAGACATTTAAGAGGCACTGCCGGGCAAGAGACATTGATAAATTCAGCTTCATATCATTTTTGAGATCACAATCTTCTCTGTCACGAAACTCTACACATCCATTTCTTGGGATCTCATTGTTCAATAGAAGTTGCCTCCATTTCCCCTTCCCAACAACATGAACTCCAACTTCTGACCTCATTGATAAAACACGGTTTGATTTAACTAGGCCCTTTTCCAAAGCCATCAGACAGCATTCGGAGAGACGAAGCCACAAGAGAGGCTTACTGTAGAAGACCACACTTGACTTCTGAAAACAGCGAGCAGCAAGCAATGGCTTTCCACAAGCCAAGTACTGCATGCCACAATTATATACTATAAGAAGAGCGTTATCCTGTGAGAAGGTGGGCAGCTTTAGCACTTGGTTCTTCCTAAGGGATGAACAATTAGACAATGCCTTTGAGAAAAACAATGATGATGTCTGGTATTTCCCGAGCTGATAGTAAACGCAGCCGAGGTTGTTGTGGAAAATACTCAAAAATGCTGGGTCTGTCCTATTGTTTGATACCATCAATAGCTTAATTGCTTTGCGGTGGTTACGGCGAGCATATTCAAGCTGAGATTTCAAAAGAAGAGCCATTGAAGAATCTCTTCCACGTGCAATGTTCATAGCCAGCTTCACTTCACGTTTTGCTAACTTCAAATTCCTGGTTAGCAGCAAAAATTCAACCTTGTAAAGTTGGAATTTAAGCTTCAACTCAACATTAGAAAACCTATCAACCAATGCCCTTGATAGATCATTTGATGACAAACCAGTCGGCCTGGTTAGATTCTGTCCACCCATATCCAGTATCATGGCTTCATAATCAAGGGCCTCTTCAGAAAATGCTCTGGACAGATGATTTTCAGAAGCACAAGCACTTGACCCCAGATCAGAACTGGATGCATCTGCCGCTGATGGACCACTAGGGATTGATGAAGACTTGGTGATTAAGTTTGCAGATTGTTGCTGTGCTACGTTTCCATTGTCGCCTTGACTCACATTACTAACACCAAATGCCCTTTCCAGATAAGACAAAACATCCTAAAAAAGAGATTCCAACGTCAGAACTTCACTCTTCTGAGAGGCTAAATTGGGGGAAAAAGTTCTATAAGCCTCTCACTCACTTATTTTATGTCCAGAAAATCGTTATTACTAACAAAAGTACTTATCTAATTATAAAAATCTCATCAAAATATGCTCATAATCTGAAATAAGAAGAAAGAACTCTCCTAGTACATTCCTTTATTTTTTTTCCAGCAAAAATGTTGAAATATCCATAACCCATATTATACACTAAATGCCATACCAAACATTGTCCAATATATGTTGAACAAATTTCTAAATACAAAATAACTATTAGATGCTTTTGACACAAAAAGAGTGGACACAATAAGAAACTCACAATCAGTGATATTTATATCACAGTATATTTCAAAAATAATACTCCCTCCGATCCTTTTTATAAGAGCTCAAAATGTGAATAGCCTTAGTCCTTTTTAACAAAACCCGACAAGAGTTGTCTGAACTTTTAACGATTGTTTTCCATTTTCGCCCTTCATTAATTATATATATTGCATTAATTAAAAGGTTGATGATGTTTATATTTACTCTATTTCTCTCTCTTATTTGCCCCCTTATCGATAAGAACATACTTTTGGGGGGTGGGGGGGACAGCTTATTTCAAACATACTTATTATTTCTAATTATTTTCAACCGCTTTCTTAAAATGTATAATTCGGTTATCGGGCTCTTATGAATATGATGGGAGGGAGCACCTCAGTCTCACTCAATACTCAAATGTTCATACACCTACATCACCAAACCTAAACAACTCAGGGCCAACAGCTCATTAATAACACTTGTAGTCCTTGATAATAATTTTGAAAAAAAAAAAAAATATCAGCCAAAGGCTTCAACAAATGAACTAGTTTAACTGAAAAATATAACTTACAGCTGATTTTGATGCATCACGGCAAGCAAGGCTAGCATCAAGCAGCAGCAGGCATATGTGGAGAGCTGTTGTCTGCTTTTTGAAAGAGAACCCAAAAAAATCCAAACCAAAGCAATCAGCACATTGCAACTTCCAAAACAATATAACATTTAATCAATTCATGATATACCTCATCTATGGGTTCAATATTTTGATAGAGGGGTTCCAGAACAGATAATGTCTTTCTATACTCATGGAGATGGTACCAAATGATGGCCTATAGAGAATAAAATCACGCAAAAAAAAAAAATATATATATATATATATATTAACAAATTTAATGCCCAAATTGAAATATAAAGATATTTAGAAAACAAATATTTAAAGTAATAAGGACAAACCAACGTACAATATTTAGTATTTCCACAGATGAGTCAAACTCATCTATATATGTTGTAGCGGTGCTATGTGCATCTGAAAACTGATGTGACAGAGCATTGCTTCCTTTGGATCCCAAAAGGACTTTGTTTCCAACATTCTTAACAGAATCTCCATGTTCTCCAGAAGCACAAGCAAGATCTTCACATTTCCTCTAAACCAATGGCAGTAATAAGATGCAGTAGTAAGCACAACTAAATAAGTGGCCAAAACAAAAAACGTAAGAACAGCTAAACGGAAATGGAAACTTCAAAGAATCAAAACAAAATGCAAATGGCCCAAATTAGGACAAATCAAGTTTCAAAATCCTAAATTTTAACCAATCTTCGTGTGGTCACTTTATAGTTTGAAGGCGAAAAGGAAAAAAAAGGAACCTCAATGTCCTGACAAACTTATGTGAGAAGAAAGAATATGTCACCAATATTCTAAGACCCCTATCTTCTGCAATCATTCTAATGAAATTCAATGAGAAAAATAATACTCAAGCCTTGTACAGCTACGCTCCCTAACTTTAAAGTAAAACATTCAGGTCTCAGTATGCGCGCATGCAAACATATCGATCCATAAATATTATATCATTAAATTAAAAACCACAGAAGAAAGAATTTAATAGTTAATGATAGGCATAACCATTTATATACATCAGCCAAGCAGGTATTAGAAATTTCCCATCTCTGCAGCTCTCCTATTGCAATTAAAGAAATCTACACCAAGTCTAAGATTTACAATCACGTGAAGCAGCAAGCTATTTAAGATCAATCAAGACCAAAAATGGTAAAATTTTAAACATCCATCATGTGATTTACACCAAGTCTAAGATTTACAATAATGTGAAGTAGCAAGCTATTTAACACCAATCTAGTTAGAGTTGGCCGATTTTTGAGTTTGCTTAATTCAAAATAGAACTCAAAGCTATCACCATATTAATTTGTCATTATTACTTGTAACTTGGTAATGGCCTAAACATAATTATATACCCTTTCTCGTGAAAAGCTAGGGAAACCACATAAGAAAACCATTGTTAAAACTCACCTTTTCTTGGGGAAAATCCTAACATACCAAACTAAAGTGAAAATGAACACATTAATTTCACAGGCAAGCCAACCAACCAAAAAAAGGGAAAAGAAAAATGGCCCAAAAAAAAAAAAACTACAACAAAGCCAACACTACCATGCAAACCACTAGGAGAGAATGAAGAAAACGAGAAAGAAGAGGGGGAGGTAGCTTACCTTTACACGATTAAGTACTTCAAGCAACTTTTGGGCATTCAAGCAACCATCTTGGAAGGATTTTGTAATTGCAATATTATGAAGGACCTGAAATATTAATATTTAAATTTAAAATCTTATATATTTGGAGAGTTAGGATAGCAGACTTCGTGGGTTGTATTAACCAATGATCCCACTATGAACATCCTCCTAAATTGTACAAAACAGGCAGGGATATTAATGATAACAAATCTTTCTGCTAACATTACTAGTCACTTTAAAATCAATGAGAAATTAAGATATAAGACCCCCAAGAAAAGAGAAAATGAATTCTTGATAACTACGGGTACAGAGAGAAGCTCCAAGCATTCTAAAACACCAAAAAAATGTATTGTGCATAGTATCTGTTTTCATTCTGGCAGAAAAATCAGCTCCGTGGGCATAGTTAATCCAATTAAAGCCCCTTCAATTAATATTTAAATTTAAAATCTTATATATTTGGAGAATAGGATAGCAGACTTTGTAGGTTGTATTAACCAATGATCCCACTATGAACATCCTCCTAAATTGTACAAAACAGGCAGGGATATTAATGATAACAAATCTTTCTGCTAACATTACTAGTCAATTTAAAATCAATGAGAAATTAAGATATAAGACCCCCAAGAAAAGAGAAAATGAATTCTTGATAACTACGGGCACAGAGAGCAGCTCCAAGCATTCTAAAACACCAAAAAATTTATCGTGCATAGTATCTGTTTTCATTCTGGTAGAAAAATCAGCTCCGTGTGCATAGTTAATCCAATTAAAGCCCCTTCAATTATTTTTAACTATTCATCAAATCAAAACCTAATCCATTTGCAGGATTCTTTTACAAGTATACATAAAATCTACAATGCAAAGCCACAACAACTTCAATTCCAACAAAAATGGATATTTATTTTGTTAAGTTAGTGGTATACATGCAAACAAACAATAAGTGTGCCCGTGAACAGAATAAAAGCTCGAAATCTTTCTGGTGAAATTTCTCCTGCATCCACTTTAGATTCAATATATGTTCTTCTTCTAAAAGTCTAACATCCTACTTTTTCTATATTTTGAAAAAGAAAAGAGCCCCGGAAGTCTAACATCTTTCTCCCCGACAAATACAGAGGCATTCCTCAATACAAAAATTTCAAACTACTTCATATTTCATATTCAGCCATTCTTCACGTACTTTCGCAGAGATAAAATCTATATCAATTCGCATTTTCATTTATAGCAACAGAAACTTCACAGCATGTGCCTGCCAGCTAGTGCGACTGGGATTTACCAAGATTGAATTTTTCCAATTAACAAAAAACTGAACTAATGAATCAATTAAAGACCGCCACCAGCCAAAGAACCGGAGGGGAGGAAAAATACCATGGACACCAACTAAAATATAGGCAGGAGAACAGAATCGAGTCCAGTCAAAACTATTCAGATAGAAATATAAATGGAAATGCTTAAGTGGATAACAATAAAGAGAGTCAGCCATTTCCAGAAGTATTTAGCCCAGAGGAGAAATAAAAGTAGGCTGCAAAGTTAATGACGTTGGTAGGACCAGTCATCAACATCCATGCAAAAATGGAAAGAAAAAATGACCTTGGGATCGTCTTGTTTCATCTGCAAGAGCTGCTTCAAGACCTCAACACATTCGGCGAACTTTCCCGCCTGAAAATGCAAGGCAGCGTCTTTCGCCAGCGCAGCTTTGACCGAAAAAGAAGCACCGTTGGAGGCATCAACCGGCGAAGAAACATCGCGGCTAGGGGCAGGGGCAGTCGTTGACGCAGAGGAAGGCGATAATGTCAAATCTCGCCCTTCCATGCTCAGATCGAGTAATCAGAAATACAAATCGTATAGCAAGAAAGTAGAAAAGCCCTAAACTGAGTGAAGTACTGGGGATGGAGAAGTGAGAAAGAATCTGAATTGATTATAAGAACGAGATGAAGAAAAATGATTGAAAATATAGACACTCTGCAGTTTAGAAATTAGTTAGTAAAACCTTTGTACATATGTATGTGTTGCTAAAGTGTATCCGATTCTGCAGAGGGAGAGAGACTGAGAATCCTATTCGCCGAATCGGGAAGATACGGATAGGAACAGTAACTATGGAAGTGGGTAAGGGAGTTACGTTTCGACTCATCTCTCTTGGGAAAATTAATACTAAGACCCTGTAGCTGGTACTAACGCTACGTTTGTTATCATGGAAGTGAAAGCATGGAAGTGGAATAGAGGATGTAACTCTTATTTTGGCTTGTTTGATATCATTGATTTCACTTCCATGTGGAAGTGACTTCCACCATTTTCCAACCTATAACCTATGAAAGTGTGGAAACTTCCATGGAACCCAAACTTTGGTCCATCTTGCCCTTGACAGCTGGTGATGCTAAGGATGACGGACGGCGTGACAATGGTGAAGGCGAGGCAACTGGGACGGCCTGGCAACAATGACAGCATGGCGACGGCGCGGCGACGAAGAGAGAGCGGTAGCGGCAACAACGTTGGAGTAGCCACAGCGACTGCGATGAGAGAGCGGTAGCGGCAACAACGTTCCAGCAGTAACAGTGGCAACGATGGCGACCACATTGGCAACTTTTCTTTGATTTCGATCTTCAATTTCGCTGAGACAATAATTCTGCCATGTATAATGACAGCAACCACGATCTGCAATTTAGTGCTGCAACCTTTGGCGACCACGATCTGCAACTTTTCTTTGGCAACAACGACGACGACCATTAGCAATTCTGCCATGTAAAATGTTCTTCAATTTCTTCTATGATTTCAAGTTCATTTCCCCTCTGCAACTTTTCTTTAATTTTGATCTACCATTTTTCCTCTGGTTGCCGGAGTTCCCAGGTTGCTAGTCGTGGGTGCTGTGATTTTTTTTTTTAGTGGCCAGGGGTTTTTTTGTCAAGGGCATATTAGTCTCTTCATATTATAAATATAAATATTAAATTAAAATAATACCTTAGTTCCATCAACATACCAAACAAACTTTTTAGCCCGACTCTCACTTCTATTTCCACTTCTAATTCCATGAAAATTCATCTATTATACCAAATGGGCATAAGGGTGTGTTTGATTTGAGGGGAGGGGAGGGGAGGGGATGGTTGGTAAATTATACTTTTAGATAAGAGAAACCCAAAATTTACCCTTTCATTATTTTAAATTTTGGGTTCCCGGCCAAAATTTACCCTCTCATTCTTTTAAATTTTGGATTCTCCTCTAAAATTTAAATACTTTTAACCTCAAAAAGGTAATTTAATCCCCCTTCTCCTCCCCTCCCTCCCTACCCCCCCTCAAACCAAACACACCCTTAGGGTGTGTTTGGTTTGAGGGGAGGGTGAGGGGGGGGAGGGAGGGAGGGTAAGGGTGTGTTTGGTTTGAGGGAAGGGTGAGGGGGGTAGGGGAGGGGCTTAAATTACCTTTTTGGGGTTAAAGGTAGTTAAATTTTGGACGAAAACCTAAAATTTAAAAGAAATGAGAGAGTAAATTTTTAACGAGAATCCAAAATTTAAAAGAATGAGAAGGTAAATTTTGGGTTTCTCTTGTCAAAAATTATAATTTACCAACCATCCCCTCCCATCCCTTATCCTTTCCTCAAACCAAACACACCCTTAAGCTTCCATTAGTCTATAGTGTCATACTAAATTAATATCATTTTTTACCCTAACAATTTGATAGAATTTTAGTTTTGACTTTTTTTGTCCATTTGATTCACGGAAAGAAATGGAATGTAATGTAATGATAATTATATGAATGTAACGGCCATAAGAATCAAATAGGATCATTGTTTCATTCTTAGTTAATATTTTTTAGGCTAAAATTCAAAAAACCTCCCTAAACTTTTGAGGTGTTGCAGATCACCTCCCTGACCTATATAAGTTTGAATTTGAGACCCTGAAGTTTCATATTTTGACCATAAACTCCCCTACTGTTAAAGTTGCTGTTAAACTTAACAGTTTATGACATGTCACCTTTTTTTCTTAATTGAACAATGTGCCACATCTCATTCATTAGTAACACTTGGCATTGACATGGAATTTTAGGTATTTTATTAATAAAAAAATGCTTAGGGTCACTGTGTCATTTCCCCATTAAAATAGATTTTCTCCTCCACCTGCAGTGCAGACTGAGACAAATGATGGCGACGCAAAAAAAGAAGGGTATTTTAATGTTCCATTTTCAAGTTTGTCTTTCAAAAGGAACCAAATATTTTTCTCATATGAATTTGTCATGTTATTTTGGTTAGTCCTTAATTACTTTCTGGTATGAATTCTGATATATGCAAGTCCCTAATCTAGTGATTGAGCTCTAATAAGATTCTCCTTGCTTCCTTTTCTTGATTGTAGTTGATGCATATAAATAAGGGTTAAGGAGCACATTTACCAACGAAGTTTTTTCTGTGGAGCATCTGGTACAAATATATTTTAAAAGGAGCAAAAATACCAATGAACAATTAAAAAGGGGCATCCAGCACAAAAACCGTTAAATCCGTACTAATGCCGTTAGGGTTTTTCTCTCTTATAATTTAACGCCGTTAGTACGGATTTAACGGTTTTTGTGCTGGATGCCCCTTTTTAATTGTTCATTAGTATTTTTGCCCCTTCTAAAACATATTTGTGCCAGAAGCTCCTCGGACAAAACTTCATTAATAAATTTGCTTCTTAACCCTATAAATAATTATGTAGACACTTACAAGGATGATGCAACATATAAAAAGTACTTTGAAATCAATGGCCTTGCAATGAATCCAGTCTAATCTCCACTGTGAAGGATCACTCTTGCTGGATCATTCAACGTCATCCAAAACTGCAAACTCAAGCAAAGGCTCAAGGGATAACAATTTGAAGAAATTCCTCCCCTTCGTTGTTTGAAGGTGAGATCTCCTGGTTGATGGTGGGCCGCTTTATGCTGATGAAGAAATTCTCCACCTCCTAATGCAAATATGACCTAAAATGGGAGATGACACAGTGACCCTAAGCATATTTTAAAGCTTAATAAAATAGTTAAAATATCTAAAATTCCATGTCAATGCCGAGTGTTACTAATGATTGTGATATGACACATTGTTCAATTAAGTAAAAAAGGTGAGATAACATAAACCGTTAAGTTGAACAGAAACTTTAACGATAGGGGAGTTTATGATCAAAATATGAAACTTCAGGATCTCATATTTAAACTTTTATAGGTTAGGGAAGTGATTCGCAACACCCTTAAAGTTTAGGGAGTTGTTTTTGGATTTTAGCCTAGTTTTTATATACTATAGATATGTGTAATTAGTACTAGGAAAATGGGCGGGCCCGTGATGGCTATGGCTTAAACGGGCTGACTTATTTAGGCCCAAGTCCAAAAAAGTATCTTTTTATGCGGCCTGGCTTGTTTAAGGCCTGTTGGCTTTAGGCCCGTTTAACCTTTTTTTTTGTGCCAAGCCTTTTTTTGTTTTTTATTCTTTTAAAGACTAAAATATCTAATTTAAAACATAAATATTATCAAAATTAATTTAAAATATAGATATTATCCAAGTTTAATAAAACACAAACACTAAAACTTAAATCCAAATCATAATTAATGTCCACAACCAATCAAACAAGTCTATAAGCTTCAAATGTCAGTAATAATGGAATACTTGATTTGAATTTTGGCGTACATATACAAAAAAAAAAAAAAAGAAAAAATAAAATAAAAAAAGAGAAGCTTCAAATGAGGTATAAGTTAATGTGATAGGATCTCTTATGAGAGAGTTATGTTAGGTTAACTCTACTCTCTGATTAATGCTTGCTGCCCATATGCTTGTGCCCATTTAAAAAAAAAAAAAAAGTTAAATAGGCCTAAAAGGGCCGGCCCTACAGGGCAGTCCTTTTTAGGCCCGCCCTAAATTATAAGCTCGGCCCATGACGGGCTAGGCCTGTTTTCCCGGCTCTATGTGTAATAGCCTCGAATGATGTGTGTTTATATATAGCTAATTAGTATTTTAGTTATTTATTTTAATTTGCCAATAAGGTTAAAATGGTAGCTTAGGGGCATGGGTTATTGGTTAATGATAAATCCCTATTTTCTCATAGTTTTTCATAGCTTATATGGACGATTTTGTCATATTTATTGAGTTTAGTTACACTTATCTATTATTATTTTAGATTAAATATGATTACATGCAATTAAGCATAAAAATGGTAAAAATGTCATATTTTATAATTTTTTTAATTAATTGAATTTTGGAACGAAAGATATTATATTTTATTAAGTTGCTTTGTAGGACACTTGAGGTAAACTGATAAAAAAAACGCTGAAAATAAAAGGAAAAAAGTTTAGAATTAGTTTTTGCTGAATGAATTAGTATAATACAGAAAAAGGCTCAGAACTTCAGAAAATTTCAGAAAAGGCCCATATTTCGAAAATCAGCGTTTACCCCCCAGTTTAAGCCAGGTTTAACATGGGATGGGAAATAGATCTCAAAGGCTCCAGAACCAAAAGCCCGACCTAACCTTACTCAAAAATAGAAGAATCGACGCCCTAGCCCTAGGAATGATCATCCATCTTTGTTCGCTTCACGCATGGTGGAGGAAGAAAGAAAATTTGAATGCAGACCTCTGTCCCCTTAATCTCTTCTGTCAACGCTGCTTTTGTGGGTGTGAGAGAGCAGTTCATCGTGTTTATTCTCCCTTCTAGTTGTTTTTGTGTTCGATTGAGGCTAGTATAATGGCTGCTTTTTTCTTCCACCCTCAACACTTCTGCTATGCTACTGTGGGTACTTTTTTTCCTTCCCCCGTTTCGCTGCTTTATGTGTGATTCTGCATTCTCCTTCGTTTGTTTCTACTCCTCTCCTCAATATATGTAGGTGGGTGTGGTGGTATGTGTGAAAGCTTCGTTCTTTTCCCAAATTACTATGGCTGTGTGTGGTGCAAGGACGATAGATGTTTAAATAAGTTTAAAACTTTAGTTTGATAAGATTGGTGATTTTGTTTGAATGTCGGTGCCTAGAAACTTATGATTTCTTGTTTGTGAATCAAGATGCTTGCTCATTGAGTTATTTTGAATGCCTAAAAGATGTTTGATGAATTGTTTGAAAGAAGAATGAGACTTTGCAGTTTACTAAAACTTTAATGGTTGCAAGATAAGCAGCGTGTGATCTATTTATTTATGACTCAAATGATATCAAGAATTTAATTTATGTGACTTTGTGATTAAATAATGTTGTTTGAAGTTACTTAATTTAATAATATAAAATAATAGTGATTGTGTTGTGACTTGTTCTTGAAAATACACGCAAGGTGTTTGTAAAATGGTGTAAAAGAGGAATTTTAGACTGCTTAACATGTTATTAAATTGATTCTTAAAATACATTTGAAGGATGTGATTCAATATTGTTGAAGGAAACTATAAAGAAATTAGAATGAAATCTGTTGGTGTAAGAACTGAATGAAACTAGATATCATTATTTTCTACGTTAAAACTTGGTGAAGAATTGAATTTGGAAAAACGATAAATCTATACAATATTGCTAGGTAAAACCAATGGTTAAGCTTCTTATTATTGTATTCATATTATGGAATGCATGTAAAGTGCTCACTGAAATGTTTGAGAAAAAAGGTGCAAGGATTTGAATGACAAAGTAATGCTTAGAGGTAACTCTGGTAACTATGAGATGGTTAAAAGTTAAATAGTAAAAGAACATTTATTAAATGGGATATCTAAATTCTTACTACTCAAGAAAAAGAAATGTCAATGGTTTTGTTTTGAGGAAAATTGAAATGTGGATGGAATATAAATACGTAAGAACTAAAAGTCTTACGAAATGAGATATTAAGGAAACTTTAAATAAACTTTGATTGAAGTATTAATATTTTGTTTTCGTGCGTTATAGCAAGAAATCGAGAAGTGGTATAGTTGGAAACTGATGACATACTGTTTTAACTGAAATCTTGATTTGTTTATTGTATTTTTTTGTTCATTCAACAATTGTGTTTTACAAATGCATTTAAGTAATGTGATTATAAAGTTTATGGGAGAAATTTGAAGATATGAATTATGAACATTTTGTATAACTCATTTTTTACAAGAGCAATTTTTTCATAAACTCAAAGAAATGATTTTTTTACAAGTTTATGAATGCTTTTATTAAAGGAACTGGCGCAAAGCGCTTGTTACTCGTGGGTATGGTACCTACGCTTGTTTCGTGGCCTTGAGTCACACTTGATTACTTACCCTTATGGATTGTGTGTTCACGCTTGTTTTTGTGGTGTCGAACTACGCATGGTTATTTACCCTCGTAGACTTTGTGTTCATGCTTATTTTCGTGGTTTCAAACTGCGCTTTGTTATTTATCCTTATAGACTTAATGTCCATGCTTGTTTTTGTGGCCTCAAGCTGTGCTTGGTTATTGACCCTTGTGGATTATGTGTCTATATTTGTTTTCATAGGCTCTATGTTGCACTTGTTATTTGTAGTGTCCGTGCTGCGATTGTCTTCATATCCTCCGTGCTATGCTTGTTTTCATAGCTTTCGTGATGCAATTGTTATTGGTCGCCTCCATGCTGGGCTTGTTATTAGCTTTGCATTGGTTTCTCTGACGAAACAAGTTTCTAGAAAAGTTAATAACATGTTTTCATGTTTAATTCTTTTTAGTAAAGGGTTATTCTCTTAATGAATTTTTTTAAAGCTACACTTATGATCATTCCTTTGGTTTCTATTCTTGTTAAATAGAGATTTGAAATAATGAGGCATGATTCTTCCATCTTGAGAAATTAATTTATCATGATTCAATATGTATTTATGTATGTACTCTTGAATTATTCTAGGAAATGAATTGTGTTATGAGACTAATGAATATATATTTACCAAGTTATTTGTATTTCAAATAGTAGAAAAGAGCCTACTCCTTCATGTGTCCCGTAAAGTGTATCATCTACTTATCGAATGATCGTATTAACTGTTATGGTAAAGTTATTATGATAAAGTTAATTATTTCATTCATTGTAGAGAAAAGTTGCTCCACGAAACTTGAAGACATGATGTCTATTTCCTTATTTGTATGTATATATAGATAGTTTGAGAGAAATGATTTTATATGTTAATTAGTAGAAAATAGTAAATTAAAAAGGGTTTACAAAGTGAAGTCACCTTACATTTCGTGCCGGTCATACTTTAGTATTTTAGAGCATGACAATGAATTTGTTTGGTATACCATTAAAGAAAAATGATACATAGGTATGAAAACATTTGGTTGATTTACAACAAATATAAGAATATTTGTGAGAATAATATATAAAGAGACAAAATTTCCTCTAAACATACATGTGTATAATGGATTAAAATTGTCTATTTTTTTCACCAAATATATCTATATATATATATTTATATATATAATAACAATGTCCACATATATAATAATAAATTAATAGGCAAATTACCCCTTGTCCATATATATAACAAAAATTTTATCAATTAAAATTGTCTGTATATATTATAACAACCCCATTGTACATAGCATAAGCTAAGTGACCTAAATTGAAATTACGCACTTCAAAATTGCTCCATATTAGGAATATTATTTTACCAATTTGCATTATAAACATTTTTCATACTCCGTCATTAAAAAAACAAATGCAACATGGGTATTTATATTATATGTGCTTCCTCACTTCCTATCACTATGCGAAAATTATATAACCAGAAAAGGATGAAGACGGTGGAGGAGGACGTTTTTCATTAGTTAGCCATCATATTCCATATCTGCAGCATCAGGGAAAAGAAAAGGATATTTTTTGCTGCGACAGAATACGTATATCCAGGCGCCAAATTGTGCTGCTGATTCTGAGAGAGAGTCTTTAATTGGAAAGAAATTTGGAATTTAAAAAGTAAAGGAAGGAAATGATACTAGCAGTAATGAGGACAATAGTGGCAAAGAGAATGGAAGGCATGTCATTAATAAAGTTTATGGGTGGACACTTAAGTTAATTTAAAAAATTATAATGGCAATAATGTTTTTTTTTACTTGATTATAAGATAGGTCTACATCCACATTCATCAGTCATAGTATTGTAATTCTAATTATATCAAATGATGTAATGACGATTACAAAAAGTAATCCTCTTTACATTACATAAGGAACAACCAAATGTCACAATCTATTTGCTTTATTAAGATTATATGTAATCCTCTCTCATAGAATCGAATCAAAAGAGTTATTATAGTTTCAAATAGTTGGTTTTGTTACCATGGTTTCATAAGAATTTGGTCTTAATTTAATTGTTGGTCTATAAACTATTTGATGTAATTATAATTACAAAATATTAGTATCTTTACATTATATAAGCCTAACCAAATATAGCAATCAATCTATTATGTCTGGATTACATGTAATCCTCTTCTATAAAATTGAATCAAACGGGCTATTATAGTTTCAAATCGTTAGTTTTATTCCCATAGTTTCATAAGAATTTGGTCTCAATTTAATTGTTGGTCTATAAACTTTTAATATGTTTTGATTTTTGTCCCTATACTTAAATTGAGATCAAATCTTTGTAAACCTATAAATATCAAAGCCAACAACTTGAAAATAAGTGAATTAAAGCCAAAATTTCATCAAATTATAAGAAATAATAATAATATTAGCCCTAATTTCTTTTACAAAATAAAAAGGTTGCTGAGTTAAACCTATACCACTCATAAAAATACATATAGATCATTCATGGACAAAATTCTCCCTTAAGCAGCCACGAGATTTTGAAATTACTTCCATAACAGTTTCAACATAGTAAAAAAATGAATAATATAGATTGGAATACATATGGGGATCATGTGGACAGCCATGTGGCCGTTTTTATTAACTTCAAATCTCCTAAAAAAAGTCTCAGTCTTCATGAGCTCCATTATCAAAACATGTTTTGGTAAGCAATCACTTGGTGGAAAAGGAAGTGATCCAGCGATGACAACCCGGAGGTTAGTTTGGAAGCATCCATCCTTTGAAGAAAGCGTAATGGCTCACTGGTCTAGCTCCATAGCACTGAAAATGTATCAGGACTCCAGTGATTCACTGAAGCGACGAGACCTTGGACGTTCTGTCAATCAAAGAAGGTTTTTGGTGACAACACCTGGAGATATCAAAAGTGAGAATACTGACATGAGAAACGACAAATGCTGTGAAAAACACGATTGCGTGACAATGGAAGGCTTTCTGCATTCAGTCAATCTATGCAAAGTGAATCGGTCCCTAAGGAACCCCGAAAGGGCTACCATCCAATGGGTACACGAAAGTAACAAAGTTGCTTTGACTACAGAACCATACCTGTCTGACTTGAGTCATCAAAGCCTTTCTGTCTTGGCCTGGCCTTACCACAAGGCGCCCTATATGATTGGCGCTTCCAAATGCGAAACTCTCCTCATAGTGTGGCGACCCAGGCAAACGCTTTTCGTTATCTAAAGGCAAAGAGTCTTCAGTGGGTGAACACTCGACCTAGCAGGCGAACATACCAGGTTTCGGCTATGCACACCTGTTGACACCTTTCATAGCACTTTCGTTAGCGCGCTTTAGTGCTATTTTAGTGTCGTTCAGCGTCACGAATTATCTTTCTCATTTTAGTGCTCATCTTTTAAATCTTTAGTAGGGGCCTTTAGTCTTTTAATTAGAGTAGGGGTCGCGAGAGAGCAGAGCTAAAGCCCTATCATATGTCTCGAGTCAAATAGATATAATCCATGTATTTTTTTTTATTGGACAAAAAAATCCATATATTTTTGGAATGTTTATTAGGATAGCTCTTTTTTCAATTAGTGTGGAAAAAGATATAGAAAACTAAAAAACGCAAGGCACGTGCACCATGTCCATTTTCCCCTCGTTTTCTAAACAAAGTAAGCAAAATGATGATATTAATCCACGCCGCTACATGAAATATATTTTCTCCAGCTCTAGATATAAGAGCTAGTTAATTAAAAAGTTTACTTTAATCACAACACCTCAATCCTATTATTACTTTAATCACTTTCTCAAATCTATAATTTTTCCTCCATCCTATTAATTGCACATATGAAGGGAATTTTCAAGAGGAGTAATTGCAATGTAAATGATTAAGGAAAGTATTTTAGAAAAACTAACACACATTTTTATAAATATATATAACTAACTTAATTAATAAATTTTTTTAATATCTGTAAATTAGTTATTTAATTTATATATTAACGATCGAAGAGAGAACGATGAAGCTTATAATTTGCTCAATCATTCTCTTTCCTTTGTACTACCTCAGAGGATCCACTCATGAAATGAGCAAAGTATGCTTTTTTGAAAGAAGTAAGAAACTCTAGGTTATCAGGATTATTTTTCAGTTTCCTAGACTTTTAATAAGTTTCTATTTTAATCTCTATATTAATTTCGTTGTTTTTTGTCCATATACTTTATGTCGTTCTAAATGTATGTAGGTGATAATATATAGTTTCATAAAGATTTGGATGTAATCTTAACAACTTTAACTTGACTAAAGTGGCACTAACATCGTTAAGTAGGTTGGTGTAAACTGCTAACAAAGACTTGTGTGATTTATGTATATGGACTAAAATCAAAATTTGGTAAAAGTATAAGAATATATATAGAGTGGTTTAAACCCTATAAAAAGGCAAATTAAATGCATCACATAGGAGAAAGAAATCCATTTTTAGTGGAGATGTGTGGCAAAAACATGTGAAAATTCATTTTATCCGCCATGGATTTGTTTAAACATCTAAGTGTGAGCGTTAAAGTTGATTTTTTTGTCGTAATCACACACTTAAGTTGCCTTTTTTTATATAGTTAAACCAAATATAGGTTCATACACTTTTAACAAATTTTGGCTTCGGTTCACCGTACTTTTAATGAGTTTTGATTTCAGTTTATAAATGTAAGCCTCATCAATCCAAATCAATAGTCCATGTTAACCTAATTAATAGTGTTGACATCACATTAGTGAAGTTAATACCATTAAGCTTATCCAAGTCTTTATAAAATTATCGGAACCAGCATTTTTTATGGCATATGTAAGGATGAAAAACAACGAAAAGAAATTACGTTGACTAAAATCAACATTCGTTAAAAGTGTATGAATGTGTAACGTGTGTAACCCATTTTTTCTTTATATTATTAGATAATGTATAAATAACTTGAGACACAGGGTTATAAATGGATCTATTTTAAAAATTGGAAGCTATATATAAAGCGGGCTAGAGAGATCAAGGGAAAAAAAAAGGAAAAGTAGAGAAGATATGGGGATGGGAAGAGGTACAAATACAGTGAGTATTGGAAAAGTGCAGTTATGGGGTATCCTGCTTTGGAACTTAGTGTGCATTTGGATTAACTTTTAGATAATAGTTTTTACGATTTACGAAGCAAGTATATGAGAGGAGTTTTGTGTCGACTTGCAAAAAATGACTTTTGAAACTACGGTTTTGGTGGTTTCCAAATACTCAATTACGCTTCTTCAAAAGTTAGGGATTTAAAGTTTTGGAGCCTCGAAGTAATAACATGTAGCCAAAGATCCTCTAGTCTGGTGGCACTTGATGTGCCCTTTGTAACCCCCTCACGGTAATTATATCCGGATTACAAAATTTAAGTGAAATAGAGACCAATAAGACAAGACAACATTTAAAATCCCTTATCTTCAAGATAGGGTGCACAAAAAAAAAACACAGTTCAGAAACACGATTTCATTTGGTCTCACATCCACTTTCGAATACAATTACCCGTGCAGATATATCACATTCACAAATATCAGAGTACGTAACTAAAATCCTGGCAACCCCGGGGTTCATATATATAAAATGGGTTTAAGGTTTCCCAAAAGGGGATTACATATCCAAAAGAATTCACTATATACATACAGTAATCCCAACCAAAACAGATAACTAACATAGACCAAAATAAATGTCCTTACAAGCCCTAACTGCTCCTGGTTGGCCGCTTATCCTTGGAGCCACTCGCCCTGTCTGAAATGTTAGTCATTTGGAAAGAGTGAGATTCTAAATAATCCCAGTAATAACAAATCATTCATACCACACGTAATCACATAGCATGTAAACAAATCACCACATAATCAGCAACAACACAAATCACACTCCACCCTCATCCCCTTTTACCGCCAGGAAGGCACATCGTCTTAACCCGAACCGTTGTTAGCGACTCAGGGACTGTTGGTATGGCAGTGCATACGAATAGCCTTACAGCTCACATATTGCCTTTCGGCCCACAAAAAGCCTTTCGGCCCACAAATTCACAAATATCACACCCTAACCTCATCCTCTTTTACCGTCGGGAAGGCGCACAACCCTTACCCGAACCGTTGTTAGTGACTCAGGGACTATTGGTATAGCGGTGCATTCACAATTTCACAAATCTTGCAGCATACGAATCCATCACAAATCAATGACTTAGCACACATACAATGTATCACATAAGGTATAAAGAAGGAGTCACTACCTTGTTCTTTCCTGACGTCCTTTGGCACAGTGGGCTCGCGGGTACGACATATGTCAAAGCCTATAAACAAAAAAATCAAGAATGGTGGATTAATTTCCTACCCCCAATTCTTACTTCCAAACACTTAAAATAGGTTCCATATGAGTCCCTTAAATGGTTATAACAAGCTCAAAGAGAACCTAAAAGGATTGGTAAGTACTAGGTTGGAAATTACTTTGCAAAATCACAAAATGCTGAAAATGGGGGTTGGCTGCAGCCAAAACGTGCACAGAAGGTTTTTCGCTGCAGCCAAGAATTTCTAGCTGCTGCCAAAATGCGCATAGAAGGGTTTTGGCTGCAGCCAAGAATTTCTGGCTGTGGCCAAAACGAGCACATAAACTTTTGCACTGCAGCCAAGATTTTCTGCTGCAGCCAAGACAACTTTGAAAAATCATAATTAATTCTAGAAAAATAGAAATGAGGTGATCCCAAAGCCAAATGAAATCTATTGAAGTTCGCTTCATAGAAAAATTATTGGCCATTACTGGAAATCACCAAAAAAATAGAGAATCACACAAATCTCATCACTACCCCAAAACAGAGTCCATTTAAAACCTCAAAATTTGGACGGTCATATCTCCCAGTTCCCAAAATGAAATGACACAAATTATATGTTCATATTGAAGCTTGAAATGTAAACTTTAAGACTGGAAAGTTTCATAATTTTCTGACATTATTTGCCCAGTCAAAACGTTTACACAACCTGACTGCCCAGAATAGACTTTCATTGGACAACATTTCAATTTTGCACCAATGCTTCCAATGGTTCCCAAATTCATATCAAATACCATTCTCGCATAAATTTGCACAAGGAATCCATTGAAATCATCAAAACAATCCAATTCAACCTCCATTGACATGTTACACAATGACCACCACATGTCTTACCAAGAACTCAATCAAACCACCATATTGCAAACCAATCCAAACCAACATTCCAAATCAATTTCAAATGCTCAAAGACACACTATGACACCAATTTCACACTAAACACTAACCAATTCACACATTTCAAAATTAAGCCAAAAATCAAGGCAAAAATCCAAAATCCTCAAAGCTAAACCAATGACCACAATAAATGTGTCAAAAGGTTCGAAATTCTTACCTCTTCCTCTTTCCAAGACTAGTTTCTTGATTCTCAACTTTTGATTTCGCTCCAACACACAAACCACCACCTTTCCAAATTCCAAAATCAAAGCTTTCCCTTTCTCTTTCCAAGCTTGAGTTCAGCGAAAATGGGGAAGGAAGAGAGAGAAAATGAGAGATGGAAGGGATGAAGAAAGGATGATTATGATGTACCACTTTTCCCCCTTGCCCATGCTCAAAAACGCATAGGAGAGAGAAGAGAGAGAAAAAAAGGTGGTTTTTATCTCTTATGCCTCATCCTATGGTCCATAACATTGCCACATGTCAACATCTCAAGCCTTGATCTTAAACACCACACACATTTATACTAAATTCACATCTCATTTCTCCAAAAACATTTAATTACACAAATTACAATCAATACCATTGTCATTAGCCCTTAATCACAAATTGGGATATTACACCCTTTGTGACATTAGGTCTGGGATTCGATCCCCACACTTTTCAGGCATTATGCCTGCCATCCAAATTCAAAACAAAAAAGTAATAACCCACACAAACATCTTGAATCACTAAGGATTTAATGCCAACAATAAAAGTCATTTATGAGTGAGAATATTTTCTTGACGTCATTAGCTGTAACACCCCAAATTTTATTTACCGAAATGCCTTGTAATTATTTGTGACATTTAATGAAATGTAATGGTGAATTTTGGCTAAGAGAAGAAAGAAAATGAATGAATTCAAATTAAATCCAAAAATGTAATAGCAAAATCATAAATTTGCCAACAAAGCACAATATTAATTATTTTCAATCAATTGAAGTTAATTTCAATTAATTTAGGAAAATAAAGGGGTAAATATATATTTGGGAAATTTTTGGTCAAAAAGACCAGGATTTGAAAAGTTAAGGTTGAACACTTGATTAAATAATTAAAGAGATTATGGAAAATGCTGGAACAATTATTGTTTCCCCAATTTCCCATCACTTTTGTCCAACTAAGAAAAATAGGAGGGGAAATAATTATTTGGATGCTAATTATGCCAAGTGTCAACATCTTAAGGCAAATGATTAAATGATAATTATTAAAGATGAGTGCATGCTTAATTGGATTAAACTACAATATAATTGGGCAATTAGTTAGGCTAATGGAAGAAGTCCAAATTGGAGCATGAAGGACCCTCCTCGACGTCATTTTGGGCTGACCAAAGGGAAGGTGGAGTAGTTCAAGTTTAATGGAAGATTATGACACTAGTTGTTAGTAGATAAACCTAAGTACAAAGGGTATCATAAATTCTATTTTTTTTGGAATTAAGTTAATTAGGGAAAATGAGGAGATATTTTATGAAGCCCATGCTTCATCTTTCTTGTCCATTTGGCCGACCAAACAAGAGAAAGATAGAGAGAGAGAGAGAGAGAGATCTCAAGCTCTAGAGAGAAGGAGGAGAAAATCTTAAGGTAAGCTTTGTTATTCCTTGTAATTTAGCTTTCAACTTGTATAGTTCCCTCTCTAATCTCTTCTTCTGCATGAAACACTATGTTTAGCAAGCTAATCTCAAGGTTAAGAAGAGAGGGGAAGGTGACGCCTAGTGAGAGAAAGAGTTGAATCAAGAGATAACTTCCACAATCTCCTTCTCTTTGATGTTGTGATGGTGTTGTTATTGTGATTCTTGGTTGGTTTGTGGTTTGTTGGTGGATTTTGTAAATTAGGAAATTGAAACCCTAAGGGTTATGCTGCCCAAATTTCTTCAAATCTTGTTTAGTATGTGATTGAATGGCTTAATAAGGAATTAGAAGTAAAAAGGAACAAGCTTTTGAAGTTGAAAATCAAAGTTGCATTTTCCCTTTTCCCTTTTCCCTTTTCCCTTGTCATAGTTTTGGCCAGAGTAGAATCAAGGGGTTAGGGCTGGAATTTCATGAATCTGAGGGTTCCATGGTGTTCAGGAGGGAAAATTGTGTAGGGTTAATGTTGAACACTTTTTTAGAAAAGCCTCAGAAAGTGAAATTACGAAAGTACCCTTAAAACCCTAAATAGGGGTTGTCAAAGCCAAAAATGTCATTTGGATGTGATTTTGCCAAAACTGAGGTCAAAAATGGATTCTACACCCAAAAATGTGTAAAAATAGCTTAGATCAAAATTTTTGAAAAAGTTCGGTCGGATTGGGTACAAAGGGGCTTAAACCGGGTCCCTAAGGGCATTTTGATAATTTTTCAGCTTTGGACTAATATAACCACAAAAACACGTTAGAAGAGTCTAGAGTAGTATATGAATAAGATTTAACCTAATTCTTGGACATTTGGAATTTTAGGACCTGACTGTTGATAGCTTGAGCCGTTGACACGAAATTCGAGGAACTTGTTTTGGGTTGCAAAAAAGGATATAAGGTAGTAACTCATTCCTTCATACACTATGCCAATATTTTATATGTTTGTGTATGCAATTTTCTATTATTTAATTAATGAACATCGTTTTGCCGAGGAAGGCAATTTATGCGTGGAGGCGCACTTAAATTTGTGTATGGAGGCACACCTCCTGGTTGTTGGTCTGGGACCCAACCAAGGTTTTACGGATAGTGGGAGATTGAGCCACTAACTCATGTATACATATTGTGGTATTGCTATTAATTTATTGCATAACATGGAGCATGACATATTTAATTTTTCGCATTTTATATAATCGATTTTTTGTTACTACTGAGATTCTTTTGAATCTCACCATTTTTCAAATAAATAAATATTTCAATAGAAGTTAGTGGCTCGAAGGGCAAAATAGCGAATAGAAGCAGTAGAGGTGTGTAGATCCCAAGATAGGAGTAGTTTGCTTATATTAATTTAATTTCTGGATATTTTGGAATAAAATTGTATATATTATCAAACCCTGCGGGGAGACTCCTGTATGTAAACAAATAATTTTTATCAATATATTTGTACTATTTCTATATGTCTGTGAAACTATGCCTTTAACACTCTACGTATATCGAAATGTTAAAGGGTTTGACATTAGCTAATGTGTAAGCTTCAAAGACTCAAGTAAAAAAAAAAAAAAAGCTTCAAAGATGAAACTAGAGTAATTTTTGTAAGCTATATTACTACCTCTAGCACTTAATGTAATACCTTAGTTGTAGTATAAAATGCACTACTTGTAAACTCTTATATTAAAGACAAGAGGAATTACATAATAACTAACTCTAACTCCGTGAAAGTGTAGGGACTTACTTGAAATATTCAAAATATGAGAACTAAACCATAAATTGATCCTAACTATGGGACTAAATATTTAATTTCTTTCCATTCTTCTTTAAAGGGAAATTAAATGGAAAATCCTTGAAAAAGAACTACAAAATAGTGAAAAGACAGAAATGTGATCCAAATTTGCATAATCCCACAGAGGTGATAGTACCTGAACTATCTTTACTGAAATTAAACAGAAAAGACAAACTGCCCTTGCATTTTTTTCATTAATAAATAAAATACCCCCAATTGGCTTACAGCCGGAGCTCCGGCCAGCAGTTAGTGGCCCGCCTGCTGGCCGCCAGAGCTTCGGCATCCAGCCGGTGCTCCAATAGGAATAGGAATATTGCCTCCCTTTTGCGAATATTCCAAGAAATATTCCCTTAGAAATATTTATTCCCAAAGTAGTGGGGTGGGGTTCGAACCCCCACCGCTTTGGTTGCACAAAAAGTGCATTATCATTGAGCTACCAAAGTATTTTAACATAGATAAGGCAATATATATATATATATATATATATATTAACCTTTAATCTTTAACCAAACCCACCAACAAGTTCAGATAAGGAATTGGTAATTTGAGATAAAAAATTCACAAGTTCAAATAAGAAATTCGTAACTTTTGTTTTTTAAGTGAAAAATCCACTTACTTTCTCAAACCATTCACAATTTTAGATAAGGAATTTCCAAGCTCAGATAAGAAAGTGACAAATTGATATAAGGAATTCACATGTTCATATCAGGAATTTGCAACTTTTGTTTAAGTAAAAAATCCACTTAATTTTTTAGACCACTCACAAGTTTAGATAAATAATTCCCAAGCTCAAATAAGGAAATGACAAGTTCATATAAAGAATTCGCAACTTTCATTTTTTAAGTAAAAATTTCACTTATTTTAACTCAACTTGTCAGTTCCTTATTTGAACTTGTCAGTCAGGTGTATAATGATCTAAGAGTAGCAATTGAAGAAGCATAGTTGCAGGATAGACGAGCATTGTCTATCAGAGATATAATTGCTAGAGGTGAAACTTAAGAATATGACTTGTCACAAAGCGGGCTAGTCAGGTATCAGAAGCAAATATATGTTCCACCGCAGATAGAGCTGAAACGGCAAATCCTGGAGGAGGCATACAAGAGTAAGTATACTCTGTATCCAAGGGCAACCAAAATGTACCATGACTTGAAATTCCATTATTGGTGGCTAGGAATGAAAAGAGATGTGATGAAGTTTGTTGCTCATTGTCTCACGTGCTAGAAAGTGAAAGTTGAACATTAGTGACCATCAGGGCTTCTGCAAAACCTTGAGATTCCTGAGTGAAAATGGGAAAAAATTACTATGGATTTCATGATGGAGTTATTCAAGGTCAAAAACCGTGATGCTATATGGGTTACAGTAGACAGATTCACAAAGACAGCCCATTCCTTACCTATCAGCATTCATTATTCTCCTGACAAATTGGCAAAGATTTACATTTAGGAGATTGTGCGACTACACGGTACTCCAAAGAATATCATCTTATTTCAAGATCCCTGATTCACTTCCACGTTCTGGAAGGTAGTTCACGAGTCTTTGGGTACTAAATTGAGATTTAGCACAGCATATCATTCTCAAACAGATGGGCAGACAAAGTGAACCATAGAGACATTTGAGGATATGTTATGGGCATGTGCGTTAGATTTCAAAGATAGCTGGGACAAATTCCTTCTGTTGGCAGAGTTTTCCTATAATAACAGTTATCATTCAAGCATTCAAATGGCTCCATATGAGGTACTATATGGGAGGAAATTTCAATCACCCTTGTGCTAATTGAATTGTATGAAAGGGGCTTACTTGGGCTAGACATCATCAATCAGACCACTGATCAGATAAAGCTGATCAAGCAAAGACTGTTGACTGCACAAAGCCGACATAAGAGCTATGTTAATAAGAGGTGGAAACCTCTAGAATTTGGAGTCGGCGATAATGTCTTCATGAAAGTTTCACCAGTCATAGGTATTGGCAGATCATTGAGAGTAAAGAAGCTGCATCCGAGGTACATTGGTCCATTCAAAATCTTGTCTAAGATTGGGCCAGTAGAGTACCGAATAACTTTGCCACCGAAACTAAGCAGGTTACATGATGTCTTCCATGTTTCCCAATTAAAAAAGTATCAACCCGATCCAGAGCACGTGATTGAATATGAAGACATGGAGATGCGGGACAATTTGACTTTTGAAGTCATACTTGACCGAATCATCGATCGGCACGTGAAGCAGCTCAGAAGCAAGAGCATCCCGTTTTTCAAAGTCGTTTAGAAGGGGTTATCTCCCAGAGAGGTCACATGGGAAACAAAAGCATATATGAGAAAACGTTACCTAAAGTTTATGGCTATGTATATGTAGCAAATTTCAGGGACGAAATTTATTTAAATGGGGGAGAACTGTAACACCCAAAATTTTTTTCACCAAAAATGTGTTGTAATTATTTGAATTATTTAATAAAATTGTGAATATTCATGAACTTGAAATTTATAAAGTTAGTAAATTTTCATTTTCATGAGAATTGGGCTAGAACAAATTATAGAATTAATTCTGAGGTTCCAAAAAGTCTAATATTATAGCCTAAAATGGGAAAATAGTAAGGAATAATATTTGGCCTAATATTAATGATAATTTGGGCCAAAGAAAAGAAGAAAAGGAATTAATTCAAAAACGTAGTGGCAAAATCATAATTTTACCAATAGAGCACAAAATTAACTATTTTCCAATTAATTGAAGTTAATTTCAATTAATTAAGGAAAATAAAGGGTAAATATAAATTTGGAATATTTTGATCAAATAAATATGGATTTATAAAAAAAATTGGAGCACATATGGAATTGAATTAATTACTTTGTACATTTAGTTTAAGTAATGGAATGACAATACAAAAAAATGTGATTTAGTAGCGGTTAAAAATGGGTATTAGTAGTGGTTTTAACAGCTACAAACATCATTAGTAACGGTTAGGAAAACCGCTACTAAATTGTATGTTGCAAGCGGTTTTGTAGCGGTTATATAAAACCGCTACATCCTTTGTAGCGGTTCCAACAAACCGCTACAACATCCCCATGAACGAAATTTTTTTCAGAGATATTTGTAGCCGTTATATAACAGCTACAAATATAAAAAATTGAAATTTTGAAGGCGGGAAAAGAAAAATGACATTTTTTCAATTTTTTTTTTGGAATGCCAACTCTCGAACCCGCGCCTTGAAGTAATAAAGCATGGCTTTAGAACCATCAAGGCACAAGGTAGCTGGCACATTTTTTCAATTTTGTAGTGGTTAATAAACCGCTACTAATTTTGAATTTTTATGAAATTTGTAGCGGTTATAAAACCGCTAATAATTTCATGAAATTCAAATTTAGCGCCAAAAAATTTAATTTCAGTTTAAAAAGGCGCGTTTGTTAGTAGCGGTTTAATAACCACTACAAATATTTAATTTTTTTTTAAAAACATACGATTATTTGTTTCTGTTCTTTTAATATTAAATTAAATAGTTTATTTTTTTATTAGTTTATCTAATTTAACTAGCTTATTATTCAATAGTTTAACTTATTAATAAATTAAAAGAAAAAATTTAATTTAATTGGATTAGTATAAAAATTATATTAATAATATTATTAAGGATACGTGGGTAATAAGGAATTATTATGTTGTCTAATATAATGTAATTGTGTATGAAAATGAGATACAACTCTAAAATATCTGGAAAAAAAAAATAGTGAGAATAAATTTTATATAAAGGAAAGAAGTATTGTAAAAAAAATTAAAAAACTTGTTACCATATTTAATCGTATTATTCAGCTCCTCTACTCATACTAAAGAAGTTGTAAATGAGAGAAAATGAAAAAAAAGGTAAGGTGAAAAGAAATTGGGGAATGTTTGAAATGAGTTGTGGTAAGGGTATTTATAGGGATCCACGTACTATTTGTAGCGGTTAATGTATCCATTTTGTAGCGGTTTTTAGTTAGTAGCGGTTATTTTTAATTTTGTAGTGGTTTAATAACCGCTACACATATTATTTTATTTTTTTTTAAATTTTATTTTAAAAATTTTTTTAAAGACAAAAGCATAATTTGAATTTTATCACTCATCATCGCCATCCCTACAGAAATTATGTAGAAAAATTATTGTTAGGGATGTATTATTAAATTTAAAAATTTAATTTAAATGACATGGACTTAAAAAAACTCACCGCAGTAGAGGTAAATTGTCATCGCCTTCAGGGAAGTAGTTTTCAAAATCGGCTGGTTGAAATGGCTCACTCTCATAGGCGATGTTATCGCCTTCACCCATGTCGTAAAGGTCTTGTGGCTTTAAATGAACGATCATGTGTCAATCCCTGTGCCTCTCGCCCTCAACATAATAAACCTGATGTGCCTCTGAAGCTAGAATATACGGCTCATCATCTTGAGAAATATCAGTATGAATCGGCCGTGAGAAATTGACTGATGTGATCCCTAAGTTGTCAATTGTCAGTCCCTGAGAAGTAGTGGTATTTGCCCACAAACACTTGAACAACGTTTTGATGAAACAACCTTGATAATTAAGTTTGACCACATCAAAAAGCTTGCCATAGTAAGGGACGCCTCCGAACTGCATGTTGGCGTTACTGCTGCTCGCATAACTCCTTGTCCCAAATGTGCCATAAACATCCGAATTTTGAGTTTGCAATCCTTGATCCCGTGAAACCGTGCAAAACTTAAAACTATTGACATTGTATGCTATAAAAGTTTTTGCATGATCAAGAGGGCCGATTGCGAGAGCTCTAAAATCTGGTGAGTGTGGGTTGTGGTCATTTAATATTCTACATGCAAACCAGCTCGGGAATTCTCTGTGGACCCTCCTATCAACATCCGAGGATGTCTGTGTACGGATCCTGAGTTGACGCTTAACATGACTTCTGAATTTCCAGCAATTAATAATGGAAAGGCGATAGTGAAATGAAAGTGAGAAATGTTACGAAAGACAAGATCGAATAACATGTGAGTGTACAATTCTTACCGTATGAAAGGTTCAACTTGAGTTCAATTAATCAAGACATGTCTATGTGCTTGCAACTTCTCAGTTGTCGTTAGTTTGAAGTTCTCAGTTGCTCTAACTGGTTTACCAACACGAGGGATAAATTCTCTTGATGTCAGTGCAGGTTCTGGACAATCGTCAACACGAGGTGGGCGGTTGAAAGCCGTCTCAAGATCATCAAAGTACCTTGAGCAAAAATATATCACCTCATCCCTTATATAGCCTTCAACTATAGAACCTTCTGGTCACGCCTTATTCCTTACGTAAGATTTTAATTTCCCAAGGAACCTACGAAGTACAGAAGAGAAAATTGATATAAAATGACGACTAACAAACATTAAATACAGAGAATAAATCACATATTTAAAATGAGTACCTCTCAATCGGATACATCCAACGATATTGTACTGGTCCAGCGTGTTTTGTTTCATGAATGGGGTGGACTATAAGGTGAACCATGACAGTAAAAAAGGACGGAGGAAAGATCATCTCTAAATGACAAAGCGTAAGAATGATTTTGGACTGCAACTGATCAAGCTCCTCAACGATTAAAACCTTAGAACACAACTTTCAAAAGAAAGAATAAAGTTCCACTAAAACGATGGAAACATCGGGAGGAAGTGCATTCTTTGTAGCCAGAGGGAGTAATTGCTGCATAAGAACATGTGAGTCATGACTCTTCAGGCCAGCAACCTTTCGAGCCTGCAAGTCAACACATCGAATAGCTACTAGTAAGAGAGAAGAAAGTATAGAGAAGAAGATGAGTGAATAGAGAATGACGAATGCCAAGAACCTTATATTCTGAAATTCCAAAGTTTAAAATTTTGTAGCGGTTCAAAAACCGCTATAGTTCTAAAATATTTGTAGCGGTTATATGTATAAATCCGCTACTAATATTAAAGCTGTTGGACAGCAAATAAAAAAATTATTTTTAATTTGTAGCAGTTATACATAAAATAACCGCTACAAATGTGCACAAAGGCGGCAAATTCCAAAATTCAAATGTTCAGTATTTGTAGCGGTTTTTATTGTAGAACCGCTAGAACCATATATATATTTGTAGCGGTTTTTATTGTAGAACCGCTACAACCATATATATTTGTAGCGGTTTTTATTATAGAACCGCCACAAAAATATATATGCTTTATTTTTTTTTAGAAATATAAATAATATTATTGCAATTAATTCACAAATTCAACAACGCGGTTTAATAATATAAAGTAAACACAATAAGAATTTAAGTTCTGAAATACAAAATTATATATATTTGTTTACAAATGTTTCAACAACAAATATAAAAAAAAGATGTCCTAAACTAAGTAGCTGGGGGCTGATCATCTGGTGCTCCCTCAGGTGCTGCTAGATCGGGCCGTTGGGCCGAGTGAACCGCACTATCATCATCAGCAGGAGGAGGAGGAGGAGGAGTAGTAGGCTGGACGACGTACCGAGGGACAGCGGGAACCTGTGGATGCTGCTCGTCCGGGAACAGGCGACTCCATGACCGCTCGAGCATGTTGTTCACGATATCACGCCACTGCGTCTTCTGAGCGTAGATCAAATCAGCCTATAGCTGTATCTGCTGCAGATGCAGCTGGTGCATCTGCTGCTGCTGCTGTGTCATCTGCTTCTCCAAATCTGACTACATCTACTCAATAGACTCGTCCCTAGGACATCTGACCCCTCTAGAGCTGCCAGCCTCAGAGGCGGGGCTCCTGCCGTAGACCATGCTAGGTCTGGAGCCTATCCCCATCCCCCGTACGAGTCTGGGGTGCTCAGCCTGACCCAGACCCGCCTTCAAAGGAGCCATCGAGTACACTGACCCCTGTGACTCCTCGGCCTGGGTCTCTCGCAGCTCAGCCTGCGACTGCTGCATCCGCTCCTGCCATTTTATGAAATCATTACTAATTAGCATTTTTCATTATTAAGTTGGTTTATAAAAATTATAATAATCAAATTACTTACATCGGCAGCCTCTGCTTGCTGAGAGGTCGCAGTCCCATCATGGTGTCTGTGTGTGATGGCGTACAATTCCCCATAGTCCGTCTAATGGTTCTCCTGCTGTGCCTTCTTCTCCTTAAATAATTACAAAATTTAATTAGTATTATGAAATAACCAGCTAAAAGTCAATGATATTTTGAAAATTTACCAGCTCGCTGTAGGTGACAGCAAAGGTCTTCGATCTTGCTGTGTGGTGGATCGTCTGCTGCCCACGGATCCTGGTGTTCCTCTAAGAAAGCTCCTGGAAAAAAATAATATTAAATGTATTAAAACAATAAAAAACATTTAAAATTAATAAAGTTCAAATTAAAAATAATTAAATTGAAACAATAATTTAATAATTAATAATTACAAAATTATATATAAAGAATCTAATAAATACATTACTTGCCCCTCAGGGCTCCTCCTGAACTGGATGAAACTCACCCAGTCATTCAGCGGCACGCCGTCTAGGACGCTCTCGATCAGCTGCTCTAGAGGCATCTTCCCATCCTTATTCACCCTGTGGAAGAGACGGTTCCTCTTATTCCTCCAACCGTCACCCATCTTTATAAGGGTGTACCTCTTCCGGTTGGCCCAGACGGCAAACCACAGCTGCAAAAAAAATTATTTAAATATCAATAATTATAAAAATCCTATTAAAAAATATTAATTAAATATAATTAATTACAAAAATATTAATTAAATACTATTAATTACCTGAACCACCTCCTCCCAATCCTGGTCCTTCGGCCCCTTCGGAACATGCCTCCACGTCCTGAAGTGAAGGGGGAACCGCATCGAATTTGCACCCAGATTGTTTAGGAAGCAGTTGAACAGGTGATCCCCATTGTCGATGGGTTGGTCAGTGCCCTTATTCCACTGCACTATAACTCGCAGGATCCGGTCTATGCTGTTCAGACTGGCCACGTCCAGCCTCCTCGTCGACATGTTCCCCTGCTCATCTGCACAGTTTACCGCACATTAGATAAATTGTAATTCAAATTTAAAATTTTGAATTTAAATAAATAATTTATTAAATTAAAAAATTTATTTACTTTGGACCTGCACCTCAAACCCAGTAGACCACGAAGACGACCCTCGTGGGTTGTTCTGCTCCCGAGCCTCCTCCTCATCGAGGAACTGCTCTATCTCCCTAAGCCCAATCAGGATCTCAAAGTCCTCCTCGTCATAGTCCTCGACGTTGATATCTACCCCCCAAACTCAGGCACCTCTGTTGCGGTCGTCTCCTGTGGGATCGTCTGCGGTGCCTGTGGTAGGGCCGACTCTTATGGGGGGATGGGCTGAAATGCCGAGGTCGCCCTGCCTCCGCGCTGCCCCCTCCCTCTGCCCCCTGCTCGGCTGCTGCTACCCCACAAAATCGGTCTGAGATCTCATGGGCCTTCCTCCTATCCTCTCTTGAAGCCATATCAACTGTAAAAATTCAAAAAAAAAAAAATATTTTAGTCACATTATTATGCAAAAATATAATGAAAATACAAATACAATTAAAATATGTCTTATCTACATACCTCAAGTGCAAATACTAATAAATACTGCAGCAAAAACTCCTTCACAAACGTCTGAACGCTCAAATCTAAAAGAAAACACTCAGAGAAACTTTAAGAAACAAAATGAGCAAACGGAAAAAAGGAGGGAGGCGGCCCTTAAATAGGCTAGCAATTTGTAGCGGTTATCCCAATAACCGCTACGTTAACTGCTACAAATCACCAAGGGCGACTTAAATTTGTAGCGGTTTTCTAATAACCTCTACAAAGTACAAGAACATTTGAAATTCTGTAGCGGTTATGGTCTAGAACTGCTACAAACTTGGAGACTCCTGAAATTTTATAGCGGTTATATCCCTATAAACGCTACAAATACCTGTCATTTGAGATTTTGTAGCGGTTTTTTTGCTATAACCACTACACTGTTGGCGGGTCTTGGTCGAGCCAAGTGGCGGGAATATTATAGCGGTTTTTGTTTATTAACCCCTACAACTGAACCGTTACAAGTTTTAGCGGGAATTTTGCATCAAATTTGTAGCATTTTTTTCTACCTAACCGCTACAAAAAAATGCTAATAATCTGTCGTGCCACTTGGCGCGAAGCTTGCCGCTACAAATTTGTAGCTGTTTAGGTTAAAACTGCTACAAATACTATAATTTGTAGTGGTTTGGTATAACCGCTACAATGCCACCGCTATAAAATACCATTTTTTTTAATGTGAAAGCCCAATTGTGTGCATGGAGGGTGGCTAGGCATCATTTTTCATAGGCCAAGAAAGGGAAAGATTAGTTCAATCTCAATAGAGCTTTATGACACTAATTACATGTGGATAAAGACTAAGTACTCTGTGTCATAAAAAGTCAAAATTTTGGGATTTTTTGTAATTAAGTTAATTAAGGACAAAAGGCAATATTTTAAAGAACACTTCCTTCCTCTTTCATGCTTCAATACCATCGGCCAAAGAAGAACGAGAGAGAGAGAGAGAGAGAGAGAGAAAAGGAGGAGAAAAATATAAGGTAAGTTGTGATATCCTTTGTGATTTGGTCTCTAGCTTGTGATATCTCTTCCTTAAGCTTCTCTTCTCCATGGATTTGCATGTTTAGCAAGCAAAATATCAAGGATTGAGGAGGGAGAGCTTTCCGTTAGAGGATGAAAGAAGAACAGAAATCCAAAGGTAACTTCAAAAACCACAAATTTTTGATGTTATTGTTGAAGTTGTTGGTGGATTTGTGGCTTTTTTGCTTTGATTTGTAAATTTGGGAAGTCTTAACCCTAGGGGTTATGCTGCCTAAATTTCCTCAAATCTTGGGTATTAAGTGTTTTACTGGTTAATCAAGTAGTTAGGAGTGAAAAGGAGCAAGCTTTAAGGGTTGAAACACAAAAATTTACATTTCCCTCTTTCCTTCCATATGTTTTGTCCAAGTGAAGAAATAGGGGTAGGAGCTAGATTTTCAATAATCTGATGATTCCATGATGTTCAGAAGGGAAAATTAGGTGCGGTTGATGTTGAACACTTTTTCAAAAAAGCCTTAGAAAGTGAAATTACGAAAATATCCCTAAATTGGGGTTGTTAAGGGAAAAATTGTCATTTGACAGTGATTTTGTGAAACCCAAGGTCAAAAATGGATTCTATACATAAAACTGTGTAGAAATAGCCAGGGTCAAATATTTCTGAAAAAGTATAGTTGGACCGGGTATAGGGGCTGGACCAGGTCCCCATGGGCATTCTGGTAATTTTCAGCTGTTGACTAATATAACCAATAAAAACACTTTGCAAGAGTTTAGAGTGATACATGAGTGAGTTTTAACCTAATCCTTGTAAATTTGAAATGTTAGAGTCGGATTATTTGGCCGAGTCGTTGCACAAAGTTTGAGGAACATTTTTACTAGTTATAAAGGGATACAAGGTAGTAACTTTATCTCTCATACACTATGTGAATGTTGATATGTTGTATAACGCTGTATTTTGTGATTTGAACATGTGCCAGGGGCACATTACCTAACTGTGGTCTGAGACCCAGCGAAGGTACACGGACAAGCAGGGGATTCAAACAATCATTTGACCTTGAGCATTATGTACACACACTTTATGGTTTGAATTTTCATTTTACATTATATAGAGCATTACATATTTAATTTTTGCATTTTATATGATTGATTGTATGTTACTATTGAGATTCTTTTGAATATCACCCTTTGTTTTCAAATAAACAAATATTCCAGTAGGAACCAATGGCTCCAACGGCAAAGTGGTAGATATGGAAAATTGAAGGGTGCGGATCCCAAGATAGGAGCTGTTTGATTATATGTAGTCTATTTTTAGAATATTTTGGGACAAATGATATATACACTATCAAACCTTGCAGGGAGACTCCTGTATGTAAACAAATACTCTTTATCAGTATATTTATACTATTTCTATATGCCTATGGAACTATTCCTTTAACACTCTGGGCATATCGAAATGTTAAGGGGTTTGACAAAATCCATTTGTTTCCATTAGAAACATCCTTTGTTTCATTTAGAGACAAACAAGAAGAAAGATATTCTTACCTAACATTTATTCCAATTTCCTTTAAATATCCATCGATGTAAATTGTGGTGAATCAATACGAATGCACATTCAAATCTTTTAAGATAAAATATCCTGACTCCTAATCAAAAGCCAATTTTATTGGGAGATAAATATGCCAACATTGAAATAAAAATTTGTTCTAAAAAATTTGATATAGCTATTTATGGAGTCTTTAATAGATGATTTCTTGATCATATTATCCGGAAATTGCACGCTCAATATAATGATTTATTCAAATAATGTTGCAAACCTCAAGTCAAATTCATTGAATACTTGTGTGGTTTACATGCTATTTGAATGGGCCAATATATGAGTTAGATATATTTTCAGAAATATAGAGATCCATTCCAAATTATAACTTGTGATACTCTCATAATCAAATTTCTTCGAGAACAACAACACATGATAATTCTTAGATTATGTAATATATTGGTTATTCATGAAGAATCTTTTGTTCTTCAATGGATGTCATACTTAATCTTTTATATATGATTTGGATGATCAAACAAGTCATGCCAACACTAAATTTGTTTGGATCAATAAACTGCTAGTTTACTGTGACACGTTGTTTAACCAACAACAAACTTTTCAATTTTCATAAGATATTGATATAAAATATCAATATGACATCCATTTTGGGAGATCAATAGGTTTTGTGAGGAAGTATATGGGTAGAACTTTTCATTATTAACTCACACTTGTATTCTAACCATCTCCTCAAGTGTGAGTCATATAAATACACTTTCTTTATTTATATATTTTAAAGACAAATCAGTATATAGTAAGCCAATAGTTTATCTTTCACTTGAAAGATCAAGTACCTCATAACTCTCAACCAATTATGGATTTTAATCCATTGGGCTACCACTTAGGCCCTTTAATAGAGTGAAACTCTGATGTAAATTTATGGGTTATAATATTTCATGATCATATATTCTTCCACCCATTGAATTAAGAAAAATTTATATTAGTTCTTAAAAAACTACGTCGACTTTGTTACATTTATGTTCTTTAGAAACTAATATATATTATCGCATATTTATATAATTTCATTACTCATTAATAATAATATGCTTTAATTTGACTCTTTTGGTCCATATTCAAATTATGAAATGTTTAGAATTTTTCACTACATAAAGAAAGATGAGGAGATCCATAATCAAAATACTACCTCTGGTCCTAAATATAGGACATAGTTTGTAGTGTAATTTGCACTACAAACTATGTCCTATATTTAGGACCGGAGGGAGTACATACAGACCTTATTGTAATGATTTGTGATGTTTAGGGGCTAAAATTAATTTGAGAGAAATGTAAAGACAAATGCATTATAATATAAAATAATGAATAATTATGATATGCATATTCTTCTTTCAAATATTTCCTACTATTTGATCATCCATAAATTTGACTTGCACTATATATATAGTTCACACACATTACAAAAATGGTTTTATCTAATAAATCATAAACTATTCACAATTTATTTTCTCATAAAATTAAATAAATTCTCATTCTTTTAATTCAAATATGATATATGATTTTTTTACAAATGTCACATAAAACTAATTTGATTTCAGTATATATCATCATATTATACATTATATCATGATTAATGTATGAAACTTGCACATATCGTATGAGAATGCTGAGGAGTAGAAGAAATGATAATACAATGAATTAGGAGAGAAGACATTAACTTATCAATATCAAAATAAAATACAAATTATAGAGTATTTATATGTCTTTCAATAATGAAACGTTTATTAAGAAAAAATGCACATGCTCAAGGAGAAAAGAAATAGAAGATAGAGCTAAAATGAAAAGTATGACTAATAATGAAAGAAAATACCTTGATGTTGAGATATATGAGTTGAGTAGAGAAGCACAAGGCCCAAGAAGAAAACAAAGGTGGGTTTGACGTGGTCAACTCCATTGATGTGTGAATAATGTTCACATATACCATATACTTAAAATTACAAATAACTTGTATAATTATACATAAAGAAGAGAATTAAAGAAGGTTATAAGAATAAATACTAGAAACCATTTCCTTTGGGAGTTATATGGCATAGTGACAATAACCATGAGGTGGAATCCTAAAAGGCCATGATATAACACCCTAATCTCATTTCTGCATTTTTAGAGTACTTGAGCGCAGTTCGGTGAGCAACACATGAATAACGTAATTATACTGATATATTGATCCAAGGTACTTGATTACATTACAGGTTCCTCCTCATAGGGCTTGATAATATATACAATTTTGGTCCAAAATATTAACAAGATAAACTAATTATAACCAACAGCTTCATTCTTGTAATATCCCGAATTTTGGGATCAAAAGCTTGGGAATAAGCCTGAATTAAGCAAACTGCTAAGCTCCGATTTAGCAGGTGCCTCAAATCTATTCCTTAATATTTCTTATGTCTTTGGGGTATTAAAGAAAATAAAATGATGAATTTTGAAGAAAGTGATTATGCTTACAGTGAAATTTTCTATGAGGCAATGAGCTTTTCGTGAGATTTTGGAAGAGTAAATGATGAGCAAAAATTATAAAATTTTATAGGGTAGAAGTACACATCCTAAGCTTTAATTTGATAGATCATATGAATTAATTAGAGCTATATACAAAAATTTATGAATTTATGAAGTTTGCCCAGTGAAATTGATTATTTTTTGGGACAGCATGCAAATATTGAAAATCTGGGAATTGTGCTTCCAACTAGCAAAATGCTATATTTTCCCTTGAAACTAGACTCAATAAGGGTTCTATAGCCTTTAAAATCACTATGATACGATATCTACAAATTTAGTTATGATTTTTCAAAGTTAGGACTGAAAATCTGCCAAGAAGGCCAACTATTACGAATTTGGAGAAAAATGTAATGGCAATTGGATAGATTATGGAATAAAGTAAAAGCCCGTATTTTCCCTATATTGGTGGATATTTGGTTGGGTATTAATCATGCCAAGTGGCATCATCGAAAGGGAAGGGATTTAAGTAAGAATTTATTAAGTGAGCACATGCTCAATTAAGCATAAAATAATATATATGGGTATATGTGGTTAGACAAAATGGGTGAAGCCCAAGTTGTTGTTAAAAGGGGACCTTAGGACATTTTTGGGCCAACTGAAAGGAGAGGAATAAGTTCAATTTGAATGGAAAGCTTATGACACCATTTGATGAAGATAAACTCAAGTACAAGGCTTTGTCATAACTCCAATTTAAAAATAAATCAAAAAGGAAAATATGATGAGATATTTTAAATGGGCTTCATCATATATTTTTCTCTTCTCCCTCTCATATTTACGTTGGACCTTAAGGAAAGAAGAGAAAGAGAATGAGTCATGAGATAAGATCTAAGTACATGTGTCACAAAACCCACTTTTGTAATAAAATTAATTAGGGGAAAAGATGAGATATTATTAAACACTAGAGTCATCTTTTTGGCATCTCATTTTCACGCCTAAGCACCCAAGAAGAGAGAGAGAAGTTGTCTTAGAAAAGGCTTAAAAAACTTGGAGTCCTAGAAAGGAGGAGGAGAGCTCAAGAGGAAGAAAACCAAGGTAAGCCTTGTTGTTTTTAGTGATTTAGCCTCCAAACTTGTGTAGTTCCCTCTTTAAGCTCTTATTCTCCATGGAAATCATATGTAGCCAAGCTAATCTTTAAGGGAGAAGAGAGAGAAAGTGACGTTTTATTTAGAGAAAAAGGAGGAATCAAAGGTAAATCATAAAACCTTGCCTAATATGTTGATTTATGTTGGTTGTTGGTGGTTTGGTTGGTTATTGGCTTGGTTTTCATGACTTTGTGATTTTAGGAAGATCAAATCCTAAGGGTAAGTGCTGCCCAAATTTAGTCTAATCATGTTTAGAATGAACAAGTGATTAAAGGTAATAAGGTGCTTTATGGGTTGAAATCATAAAACTCCATTTTTTTTAATTTTTAGGGACCATCATCCATATCTGTTTTAGGCTATGTTTGGACTAGATTTTGGTGTTTTTGATTATTCCATTGTGTTTAGAATGAAAAATTGTGTTGGGTTCATATTGGATGAGAAGTGAGAAAAGCCCTAAAAAGTGAAATGACAAAATAGCCTTAAAACCCTCACATAGGAGCGGTCAAGGGTAAATTCATAATTTGGGCTGGAATATTTGAAAACTGAGGTAAACAATGGATTCTTTGGGTGAAAATATGTCAGAATAGTCTAGGTAAAAATTTCAAGAAAAGTATAGTCGGACCAGGTACGGTGGGGCCGAGGTCCCGGGGGCATTTTGGTTATTTATCAATATATACTTGTATAACCACCAAAAATACTATGAAAGTGTCAAAATGGTACACTTAGAATTGTAGAAACAAGTTGAAAGTCTAGTCGTTGACAAGCTTTACGAGGCATATGTTTCGAGGCGGAAAAGGGTCAAGGTAGGGAACTTACCTCTCCTATGTGTATTTGATATTCGTGCTAGTGTGTTGATGCATGTTATTGCTTTGTTTGATTATATGAAACATATATGAATGATTGAAGATATGTTTCTGTTTGTACTATGGCCATAAGTATGTTGTTTGAAACGTTGAACGCGCAGATATGTCGTGTGAGCATGAGTTTTGTAATGCAAGCATATCATACATTAAGCACTTATTTTATATGCATATTGGTACTATTTTCCTACTGAGATTCTCTAGAATCTCATCGTTCCTTACCAACAATTTAGACAGAAGAAGATAGAAGATATGCTGAGAACATAGAAGAAAACCGTACGAGGGGATTGCAATGATGGAACGAAGACAAGAAGATGTCTCCGTTTCACTGGGACGGGTTTAGACACCCAAGTAGCGCTGTGCGGCTACATTGATTATAATTATCATGTATGAACTCCTATGGGGAATTTTTGTAATCATGCACTTATTATCCGTATGTTTATGGTATTCTTGTGTTGCCTTTGAGCTGCATATCGTTTTCCACAAATACTCTGAAATATCTAAAAATAAGATAAGGGTGTGACAATTCTCATGACCTGTACACCTCAGCTGCCAATATTTATTGTTTTGCCCTTGAAGCCACTTGCTTTTGCTGGAATATTTTAATTTTGAAAAAGAGTGAGATTCAAATGAATATCACTAGTAATAGACAATTGATAGAAAATGCAATAATATATATGCTATGTACCACATACAACAATATTATAATAACACACAATTCAGTTTAGTTCAGTCGGAAACATTTGGAACTAACCACTGTTACAACTCTTACTCATTCTGTACCTCAGCTGGGCTCGAGGCCACCAACTGGGCATACCAGTGTACTCGTAGGCACTATGCTCAGTCATGTTCAGTGTACTCGTAGGCACTATGTTCAATGTACCTGTAGGCAATATATTCAGTATACCCGCAGGCAATATGTTTAGTCATGTTCAGTGTACAAGTAGGCACTATGCATCATACTTATTACGGTAAATGGCAAACACGATGCATATAAATATTGACATAATGTATGAAAGATAGAGTTACTACCTTAAACCCCTGTTGTTCAAAAACTGTTTCTTGAATTTTGTTCCTACAGCTTGGGCTACCAATCTAGTTCTAAAATTCCAAATGTACAAGAATTAGGTTAATACCCATTCATATACTACTTTAGACTCTTCGAAAGTGTTTTTGTTGGTTATATTAGTCTAAAACTGTAAAATTACCAAAATGTCTCTGGGACCGGGTTAAGGCCCCTTTATACTCGGTCCGATTGTACTTTTTTAGAAATTTTGACCCAAGCTATTCCTACACAGTTTTGTGTGTACAATCCATTTTTTACCTTAGTTTTCTCAAAATCACTTCCAAATGACACCCTTGATAGCCCCTATTAGGGATTTCCAGGGTATTTTCGTAATTTCACTTTATAGGATTTTTCTCATAAAGTGGTCAAACATCAACCCTACACAATTTTCCCTCATGAATACAATGGAACAATCAAATTGACGAAATTTCAGCTCCTACCCCTCCAAACAAGTCTAGCCAAAACATAGAGGAGAAAAGGGAAAAATGTGATTTTTCATTTTCAACTCCAAAAACTTGTTCCTCTCCACTCTAATCCATTTGATTGGTCATTTAAACACTTAATTCACAAGATTTGAGGAAATTTGGGCAGCATAACCCCTTAGGGTTTCCATTTCCCAAATTTACAAATTAACCAACAAACCACAAATCCAACCAAGAATATAAACAACAACAACATGCTACCAAGGATTTGAGATTTTTGAAGTTACCTTTTGATTTCTCTTCTTCTTCTCTCTCTCTAGGCATCACCTCTCTCTCTCTCCTTAACCTTGAGATTAGCTTGCTAAACAGAGTGTTTCATGGAGAAGAAGATATTAGAGAGGGAACTATACAAGTTGGAAGCTAAATCACAAGGAACAACAAAGTTTATCTTGAGATTTCTCCTCTTTCTCTCTAAGTTATTGAACTCCCCCCCCCCTCTTCTTGTTTGGTCGGCCAAATGGATAAGAAAGATAAAGCATGGCTTCATAAAATATCTCCTTATTTTCCCTTAATTATTATTATCCCAAAAATTAGAATTTTATAACATAAGTGTACTTGGCTTTATCCTTTTCAAACTTGGGTCATAAACTTCAATTAGGCTTAAACTAATCCTTCTCCATCTTTTTGCCCATTTTCACGCCACTTAAGGTCCAAGTTAGAGCAATTGGCTTTTCTCCATTTATCTCATTTTCTCTTTCTTTTAGAATGTAATTGTTTAATGAATTTTCTGTGACACTTTTTATTTGATCTATCTCTAACAACTTAAGTCATAAATTCCATGGACCTTTGACCAATTTCCTCCTCTCCTTAATCAGCCCAAGTTCACGCCAAACGGGTCCTTCAATTATCCCAATTAACCTCTTCCAAATACTTAATGTGAGTTGCAACTTTTGACTATTTGACTTTTCTATCATCATCATTTTTGTTACTCCAACAAGATATTTAGCATCTAATATTTATTTTTCCCTCTTCATAACCCTTTTTGGATGAAAATGGCCTAATACACTAGGAAAAATAATTGCCTCTTGCTTTATATGGCAAATTACCATTTTGCCATACATTTTGTAATTTTCACCCAAAATCAATAGAATTTTTGTTAAAGTTTGAAAATTCATATATTTATTTATAGATCTTCAATTGAGGCGATTCTAAAGGTTGTGAAACTCTTGTTGAGTCTAGTTTTAAGGAAAAATATAGCCTTGGCCAAATGGAAGTTAAAAATTCTCAGAATTTAAATCTTTAGATGTTGTTCCAGAAAGTAGCCAGTTTCATTGGTTAAATTTCAAAAATCCATAACTCTTTGTATACATCTCCAAAAATTACCCATTACCTATCAAATTAAAGCTTATGATGTCTACTTTCATTATGTAAAATTTCAAAATTTTTGGTCATCATTTATTCTTCAAAAATTATATGATAAACTCATTGCCTCACAGAAAATTTTCATTGACAGCATAATCGCATTCTCCAAAATTCACCATTCCATTTCATTAAATGCCACAAATACTTATAAGGCATGTTGGGGAATAAAATTTGGGGTGTTACACATGAAATCAAAATATTAATAATTACCAATAATGTTTAAATTTGTAAATAAATTGGCACTATATTAAAATTCTAAAATGACCAATAATTACCTTTTTGTCTATTTGATTTCATGTATCACTCATAAACACTTATTGATATCACAATATCAAATAATGATTTCCCTCTCACAAATTAATCACAATAAATTTAAATTTAAATTTAACAACTAATCAAAATCAAAATCATATAGCCTTTTGGGGTTGCAATTATTTCTTTTAGTTTATCTTTCTCCATAACTTATTGCTTTAAGCATCATTACTACGTTTGATATATATTTTTCTCAATATCTCATGATCTTTTTGGCTTCACAACCATTTTGATATTTACTTTTAATAAATTGATACATATTAGTCTATATGACTTCTAGTTATATTATACTACCTCCGGTCCTAAATATAAGACAAAGTTGACTTTTTTTTGGAGAAATTAAGGAAGCTAAATAAGTTACTTAATCATATCATATGTTATGTATCCTTAGATTATATATTAATTTATTAGTCAAACTAATTAGTTTGAAGAAAAAAAATATAAATATAAAAAATCAAAAGTAATTTAATTAGCTTCCTTAATTTCTCAAAAAAAGTCAACTTTGTCTTATAATTTTGACCAGAAGGAGTACCATTTTTTCTATCCATATGACTTCTAGCCATAGTATAACATTTGCTCATAATGTTGATAACTTTAAAAATGTTATTATTTCCACGATTGTGGTTCAATAGCTTAGACAAAGTATTATTGACTTTCAACTATTAATTCTACTAATGCAATGTGATCATGTTTATTTCCACTCTTATAGACACATTCTTTACTTTCAATAGCACATCATCAATTCCTCCAAATATTAGTCTTCAGGATTATAGCAAAAATCTTGCAAAGGTAAAAAGTTTTTGTTTTATTTAGTTTGATATTTGAACCTTTAGCCTTCAGAGCTTTGATATTTGTAACAATTAAATCATCAAAGTGCCAATTTTTTTTTGTCAAGCATGTTATTTAATGAAACCAATCGTGTTCTTTTATATAAGAACTATTACAAAAGTGATGTGACTTCTAGACATTTGATCACAAAATTAAGAATATTATGGCTTCTAGCCTTTTGATAACATTAAAATACTGTAAATTAAATTAAGTAAATTCAAATTCATAATCAAATATAAAAAATAGATAAACCCGTGATCATATAGATCACATTATATGATCATATATAATACTATTATATATTAATGTAATAATAGACAAATGAAAATAAAAGATTGACATAATCATATAACAATAATATATTAATATAAATAAATGAAATGTAAATCAAATAACTATAAAACAACATGAAATAAATAACATTAAATAAATAAAATAAAATATAAAATATAAATAAAATAAAGAAATATAAATGTTAAATAAACAAACAAACAAACAAATGAAACGTAAATAAAATGAAATAATATAACAACATAAAATGTAAAGAATACCAAAATATAAAGTAAAGAAATATAAATGTTGGAAAATGATAAATAAAAATTAAAAAAAAAAACCTTGCAAAGGAGAATAAAGTACCAATAATATCCAATCTTAGCTATGGAACCTGATGTATAAAACAAGAGTTAAAAGTGTCTCTTTAATTCTATATAATGATTTAGATTATCCTAGATATACATGCAAAAGATAACAACATACATGTAAAAGATAACAACAGAAAGGATAAAAATAGAAAGCATAAAAGAAAAATAATAAAAAACAACAGATCGACAACGTAAACTAGAAGGATAAAAGAACATAGAGAATAAACAACATAAAATATAATATGGAAATGAGAAAGTTAGAGAGTAGAAGAAATAGAAAACTAGACCATAGATCTTCTCAGCGAATTCGTATTGATAACGTGTTATGAAATCGAGAAGATATAAGAGATTGAGATGAAAGAGATGAAGAGATATGAAAAAAGAATGGGAAAATCACTCTTAGGTCCCAAGCAAGAAAGATAATATCAGAAAGGTCCCTTGAGGTTGTAAAAATGCACTCATCAGGTTGTGAATGCGCGCTTTGGGGGTTGTACCCAGGGATATTTCTGATATTATCTTTCTTGCTTGGGACCTAGGAGTGATTTTCCCAAAAAGAATTGGAGAGAAAGATGGAGCAGTATCTTATTCATTTGAATACAACCAAAGTGTTGTATATAGTGCTCTATTTATAAGCCCTCAACCTCAACTTCAACCAAGAGTTACATAAAGTAAATAACAAAGTTAATCCTCATGAGTGCACAAATTATAACCTTTGAGTTATGGGCATAAATATTCCTAGAGACTATTCAATAGAGAGGTTGTGAAGTGTAGAAAGTGAAAGGCTAAGAGTTGGAGGCTTATGGATATCCACATCATCTAGTATTTTTACAACAGTAATGTGAATGTTTTGGAATGGTAAGGTTTTTATTTTTAATTTGATTCAATGGAAATATATAGGGCTTAACATTAAAGGTGGTTTTATATATTATTCTTTTATTTTGTCCACATATTTTATTTGGGTTTCGTACAACTTTATTTTCTATTTTTAATACATCTTTACCTAGCTATTTTATTCGGGTTTAAATATTAAAAAACAAATATTATGAATTTTTTAAAAGTTTTAATCGTTTAGTCCTTAAGTTTAATTCATCCAATTTAATTCCTCAACCTTCAAAAGTTTAATATGTTTGTGGGAACTAGCTAAGTCAAGTCAAATTTTACCCTTAACAGGTCAGGTTTATTTTGTACTAAATTGATCTGAACCTAGCTTGTGACCTATTACAAGCTATTTTTAAGTTTTGAACATGTTAAAAAACCTGCATTTTTATTTATTTAAAATTTATTTTGCATCACATTTTATTATTTTTTCAATTTTCAAGTTTTTCCAATATCTTTTCTTTCTATTTTTCAACCAATTTTCTTTTCTTTCTTTTTTTTTTATTTTCGTTTTTTTATTACAATCACTTTATTTTATATTATTTTTATTTCTAATTTTTTAAAAAAATTTCTTTTACTTTAATAAATCATATTTTGGATAAATTCTTGGTACCTAACTACTTACATGATAAAATATATTTATGATGAAATAATTATTTCTTAATGATAATTAAATCATAAAAATAAAAATTAAGATGCTACATTTAACACTTATTTTCCACGCAACTTTTCATAACATTATAAATTTATAACAGGCCTAGGCTGACCTGACAAGCTTAATGGGCCTCTCAACGAGCCTAGGCATGGCCTCTTAAGTTAGATGAGCCTTTTAACAAGCATAGGCATGTTCCTATTTTCAAACAAGATATGCCAGATTAAGGTAAATGCAAGCCAAACCCCTGACAGGTGTCACAGGTCGTTTGCCCTATTTCCACCTTAGTCATAATTGATCAATCAAAATTTTACAAATTAATGATTATATTTTAAAAATGTTATTCCTTCATGTCGTAAATGTAAAAAGATAGATATATAATTAATTGCAGAGATTAAAAAAAAGTCAATGAAGTTGGTTATTTGTAAAAAAAAAAAAAAAAATGTGTATAGATTCCCTTAAAGTATCCCTCTTAATCATTAATTCATTCATTTGTATCAGGAACTGCGATTTTGATAAGAAACACCGTACCCTTAATCATTAATTAATCAAAATCTTCAATGAAATGCTGATAAGAAACACCACCGGAAGAAAATATCTTATTGGATATTGATATGCATGGTTCCGTCAACAATCAATGAAATGCTTCATGTGGAGGCTTGATAAGAGAGATTCTAAAGGTGAATTGGGTGCTAGGCTTCCAAAAGCAATTGAGATTCACCCCCTCAACTTCTGTAGAAGTACTTGCTATCTGTTATATTTATTTTTTTTCTTTAGAAAGTAAATTATATAAACATTTGTAATTTGGGATTTCAAAACCAACTAAATATCTATAAATTATCATAAAAACTAATATTTTGAAGGATGATTCATACAACTTCTATGACTTAAAGCAAATTGCATATTATACATTAAATATATTATTTTAATTATTGAATGAAACTTAAAAAGTAAATTAAACTAGATTTTTATAATTTATGAATCGAAGACTTATTATAAATTTTATACTTTATTGATTTACAGTAAAAATAACAACGTTATTGTTTTTGACATTATAAATTTGACGAGATGTTCAGAATAAATAATTTTAAAATAAATTGATCTTATATTCAAAAAGATAATTTTACTTTCTTAATTAGAACTTAATTTTTAATTTTTGAATTTAAATTTTACTTAAATAAGTAAAAAAGCGAATAAATAAGATAATTATATAGATTCTATTATATTGTTTGTGGAAACAATAGAAGAAAGATAAATTTAAGTTAACACGAGTTGGAGAGGTCCTCATCATTTGCCTGGGCGGTTCGAGTTTCAAATGACCGGTTTTGTACATGTGGCAACTTGTTGAGAGGGGTATATGTTTTCCCCTAAAACGGAAGATAATCTCTACTGTCCTCATCTACTCTGTCACAGCTCAGGAATTAAACACAGAAAAATAATATAGAGACAGAGGAATATTCAATGATATTAATTCTCTGCTACGAATTACAAATCTCTGCTCATGAAAGGCGTTAAGACACCCAAATGGGTCTGCAAACACAGAACAGAAAGGAAGAAAATACAGAAGAGAGAGAGACCAAATCAGAGGGAATTTCTCCAAAAGCCAAAATCTCCTCTTCCATAACCGTTTTTGTCTCTTTATATCATTTCCCTTCCGGATCACGTAATTTCCAAGTTTTCTTACGCATTTGCTGACCTCTTCGTGATCCATTGGACTCATCACCATTAATTGGGCCCTTGCCTTTCGTCATCTCCAAGCCACTCCATTTGTGGTCGTTACTGTAACCCCCTTCGATAATCAGGCCGAGATTAAGCTTTTAAACACGTTTAATATTTGAATAAGAGATCCGGGATAATTAAATCTTTTATAAAATAGCTTTACAATTAGATCTCCATTCAATTCACAATAAAATCATTTGGCCTATCCGGTCAGTCACATATACAATATCAGAGTATCAGCACCATTCCCGACATACTCCCAGGATAAAAACATTAATCCAAAAGTTTATACAAGGCATCAATGCCTGTCTCAAAATCCATACCGGGGATTACATAAAACTATAATACTATGATTTATTCAATATGTACATTCATCCCCAAAATGATAACCATTTCAATGTAAAAAAAACCAAAGTATCTAACTAATACTACCGCCGGCAGTCCTAATCACCCTTATCTACTTGCTTGTTCCTCGATCCACTTGCCTTGTCTAAAAATGTTATTTGGAAAGAATGAGATTCTAGAGAATCCTAGTAGCAACAGTTTATGAATATGATGCATATATACAAAGCAAATAAACATATATCACAATACAGCAATCAATATTCGAGGCCGAGCACACTGCCACGTCCCCTTCACTGTATACGAGGCTGGGCTCTCGCCACGTCCCCTCACTGTATTCAAGGCCAGGCTTTCGTCACGTCCTATCAACTGTATCTATATTTGAGATCGGGCTTACGCCACGTTCCCTTTACTGTATTCAATTATTAATGCAAGCAAGCAATACAATATACATGATATAGGATAAAGTGTTGAGAGGAAATCCAGTCTACTATTTACGTTCACATCCCTCCGTGGAGCAGGATAAACTATTCTCTTATTCCCACAATCCAACATGACATTGTTTGCCGTCAACCAATCAATACTCAGAACAACTTCTAGTTGATGAAGTAGCAGAAAAATCAAATCAATGATAGACTTAAACCCTTCGACAATAATAACACTATTCAGACAAGCTTCCGTAGCCACAGTCTTGGCACCCATAGGTGTTGACACAACAATATCAAATGGCAATCTATGGACATGTAACCCTAGGCGCTTTACACAGTCATATGCTATGAATGAATGACTAGCACCCGAACCAAACAGAGTTTGCACTACACTACCATTTAGAAGAATGTTACCTTGGATTAATTCGGGAGACTTCCTTACCTCTTCATGGGTCATAGTGAACACTCTCCCTTGACTCTTGGGCCTTGGCTCTGCCAGTCACCCTTTGCAACCTTTGGCAAGATGTCCAGGCTACTTGCAAATGAAGCATACCCATTGCCCTTCACAATTCCTCCCAGCGTGTGATTTGTTACACCGGGGGCATACCCACTGTGGTAACTGTCCCTGATTCCCACGATCTCCTGCTTGGTACAGCTTCTTACCACCGCCCTTGGATGAGAATCCTTGGTTCTTTCGCTTCTGGGACGAGCTTCCCTTACAAATATCACCGCGACCACCACACTTACTTGGGTTAATATCCCTCAGGTTGTTCTCAGTGATGTGGCACTCTACAACTGCTTTGTTGAACTTGTCAAATTGTCGAGTGGCCAATCTCTTCTTCAATTCACGCCTCAGACCCCGGATTAACATGTCAGAACTCCATTCCTCTTCATCCATCCGCCTGAGATAGGAGGAGTATCGGGATAGGCGAACGAATCGGGACAGGTAATCATCAAATGTCTCATTGTCCCCTTGCTTAATAGCCAGGAACTCTGACTCTTTCTCTATTCTTACGGACTTAGGGAAGAATTTGTCATTGAATTCCCTTTGGAACACTTCCCAATTCACTGGTACATTCCGGGCCCGTAAGGTCATGGCAATGTTGCCCCACCATCTGTCAGCGTCCCCTTCTAGCTTGTAAATAGCTAACTTTGCTTTCACCTCTGACAAGCACTCAAGCATCTCGAAGATCTTCTCTAGTCTCATTAACCAATCCTCCGCTGCTTGAGGGTCAAATATTCCTTTGAACACGGGAGGCATGTGCTTACAGAATTTGGAAACCCAAGTATTAAGGTCTCCATTGTTTTGAGACGGCACCCCATGTGACCCTTGGTTATGCTCAATATGAGGTGGAGAATCATGGGATCCGTTTGACTCCTCAGCTGCCCCTTCCGGTTGGGTTTCTTCTCTGGTCTCCTCATGAGTGGACTGGCCTCTTTCTTCATTTCTCTTAGCTCTTTCGAGATCGGGCTTACGCCACGTTCCCTTTACTGTATTCAATGATTAATGCAAACAAGAAATGCAATATACATGATATAGGATAAAGTGTTAATACCTTTGTCTTTCCGTTCTTGAGCGGGCATGGGCCTTCTACGCTCCGGGCAAATATCGAATCCTAAAGTCATAATTAAGGACGATTCATTAACACTTATTCCAATACTTAATAAGTTCACAATACTTAATTTGGTTATCATTACGGTCTCTTTAACACTCATATATACCTCAAATAAAAACCCTAAAGGGTTGGAAGAACTACCCCAGGGATCCCCTTTTAGAAGCATAAACACTGACACTTTTCACTGCTTCACTCGAGTAAGGATGGCCTCACTTGAGTGAAGATGGCCTCACTCGAGCAGTAGTACGGTCAGCACTCGGGCACCAGGAAGTGAAGGATAGCGAGTGAGCACCCGAGAGCACAAGAAATTTTAAGAGACAGGGTCACTCGAGGACACTGGACCTCACTCGAGTGATGGCCAAATGCCTCACTTGAGCACTAGAAAGTGAAGTCCAGGAGGTGAGAACCAGAAAGCAACCAGAAGTTTCACAACAGAGAAGCACTTGAGCACTGGCCTTTGTACTCGGGTGATACTGAATGCTTGCGAGTGATAAGACACACTCTTGCACTTCTCCAGCGAGTGACAACCCGATAGGTAGGCTTAGGGCATCAAATACACCCTCACTCGAGCAATGTTCTTCACTTACTCGCAAGTGAAGTAATACTCTTGCCTTACACTCGGAAGCACAACATGGACTAGAAGCAAAAATGGAAAGTTGCACTACCGCACTCGAGCAGGCTCTCCCTCACCCGAGTGATGTTCAACCTACGCTCGAGCAGACCCCAAACTACTCGAGTGATTCTATCAGAAACCAGAAAACGAAAACAATATGACCATTTCCAGAATTTCTACCAAAGGCTACCAATGAACCCAAAACCTCAACCCAAAGCTATCTCCATATGAAATCACTCAAGGAATCCAATGGAAGTATCAAAACCACCAAAATCCTATTCCATTATCATGCTTTGGTCTTGGGCAACAATCAACACTAAAATTCCAAAATCCACAAACTCAATCATTCAATCCACAATCAATCCTATCTATCCATACACACTTCAAATACACCATTTCCACACCAATCACATGCCAAAAGTCCAATGACACTCATTTTCGGATTTTAGTCCAAAATTTCCAGAAATTCAAAACCAATCTAAATGGCACAAAACTTAGATAGATAGGTTGATTTCACTTACCTCTTCAACTTTTTCAAAGGGACTTCTGATTCTTCCCACTTTTAAAATCCTTGAGATCACAAATCAATACCAATAGACAAACTACAATCATAGAAATGTAGCTCATCACTCGAGGAATATCTTTAATGAATAGAGATTGAGTATTAGAGATCATTCTTCTTACCCTTTTCAAATCTTTCTTCCTCCTCCTTTGAGCAACAATGGATGACGAAGAGAGGGAGAGAGAAAATGAAAGAGATGAGAGAGATGAGAGAGGTGGAGTGCTTAAGGATGAAGAGAGAATGATTGCTCTCCCTTCCCCATACCAGTTTCAGCGCCAAGAGAGGGAAGAGAAGAGAGAGAAAATAATTAAAAATTCCCTTTGACTTTTCTCCCAATCCCTTCACATTATCTTCCCAAGTGTCCACTCCACATTGGCTCATACACCCTAAGTCTCCAATTAGCTTCCCTAATCTATTCGTTAGTTATTTAATCACACATTTCATTTCCTCTTAGTTAGTAATTAATTTCCCTATTAATCACCAACTTATTGCCAATAACTCCATTCTATAAATTTTCCATCAATTATGACATATTAAATAATAATGTCACAAATACACATTAATCCCTCATTAAAATCTCAATAACCCCTATTAGCCCTTAATCAAAATTTGGGGTGTTACAGTTACATTACCCCTGCTCTTAAATGCAACCTTGTCCTCAAGGTTAAAATCTGGATATAGAGTTTGAATAGAAGCCACGTCTTCCCACGTGATGTCTTTTGTGCCATCCCATTGGATAAGGATCTGTGGAATTGGCATAGCATTGCGTTGAATCGTTCGAGTATCCAGTGCTGCCACAGGCCCTTCTGGGATAGTCGTTAACGGTAGAGGCAAGTATGAAGTCTTAATGTCTGAACTATTAAACTTTTTCAACAAAGAAACATGAAACACAGGGTGGATCTTGGCTTCAGATGGTAAAGCAACATGATAAGAAATAGTGCCAATGCACTCTGTAATTTGAAATGGTCCAAAATACATCAAAGCCAATTTCTAAAACTTATGTACTTGCACCGAGTGTTGTTTATAGGGCTGCAATTTAATTAAGACCCAATCACCCACGGCATAATGTACCTCATACCTCATTGCTTTTTTTATCTGCAAAGTGTTTCATACGCTGTTGAGCATGATGGATGTTACTCTTAAGAGTCTGCAACACCTCATCCCGTTGAACTAACTGTTGATGAACATCCAGTGGGGTATCCTCAGCCGAAGAGTGACGTAAGAGAGGAGGTGAGTCGCGGCTATAGATGTAACACCCCAAATTTTATTCACCAAGATTATATTGTGATTATATATATTCAATAAAATGGTGAATATTTAAGGCCAATTAAATATTGAAAATTAAAAGGTGAATAGTATTTTCAGTAAAATCGCCTGCGAGGCAGTGAGTTTATCATGTGGTTTTAGAAGAACAAATGATGAGAAAAAATTATGAAATTTTATAGGATAAAAGTAGACATCCTAAGCTTTAATTTGATAGTTAATATGAATCAATTGAAGTTATGTACAAAGAGTTATGATTATTTGAATTTAGTCCAGAAAATCTGGAAACTTTCTGGAGTAGAGGTCAAAGATTAAAAATCTAGGAATGATATGATCTTAGCCAGTAAAATTTCATATTGTTTCTTGAAACTAGACTTAATAAGGGTTTCATAGCCTTTGAAATCACTCCAAAATGATATCTACAAATTTAGTTATGATTTTTAAAATTAAGGAAGAAAATCTGTCAGAATTGGCATTATTCTGAAAATTGAAAATAAAATGTATTAGAAATTGATTAATGGAATTAAAATGCCAAGTGTCATGATCATATAAGAAGGGGATTAAATTATAATGGATTTGTATGAACACATGTCAAATTGCATTAAAATAATGCTACATGGACAAATAAAGATGAAATTGTATGCTAACTTGAGTGCAAGAATTGGTCTAGTTGGAAGAGTAATGGTTTAGTTGGAGCAAGAGGAAGGGGGAGCATTTTTTTTTAAAAAGCTAACCAAGGGAGAAGGCTAGTTCAATGTTAAGGGAAGTCAAAGGGAGCAATTATAAAGGGAGTATAGGTGGAAGCATGGGTGGAAGTATGGTGGTTGGCAAGTGTCACCATGACACCCCTTGATGAGATCAATGGTATAGAATAAAGGGAGGAAAATTTTTGAAGCCATTCCTTCCTCTTCCTTTGAGTATTTTTGTCCAACATAGAGGGAGAGAGAGCTTAGAGATTTGTTGAAGAGTTAAAGAGAAGGAAGAAGAAGAAGCTAAGGTAAGTGTTGGTTTCTTAAGTTTTTCTTGTAGCATTTCCCTTGATCCTTTTCTAAACTCTTATTCCTCATGAATCCATGGTGGTGAAGACACACTTTGAGATCAAGAAGAGAGGGAGGAGATGCCTAGAGTGAGAGTATCTAAGAAGCCTAAGAGGTAACTACACCAAACTCAAAAATCTATACTTGTATGAAGTTGGTTTGAAGTTTGTTGTTAGATTGGTTATTTTTGGTTGAGTTGAAAGATTGGGAAAGCTATAACCCTTAGGGGTTATTCTACCCAAATTTCTTTGAATCATGGTTAAGATGTGTTTAAATAAGTTAATAGAGGATTAGAAGTGGAAAAGTACAAATTTTGGAAGCTAAAACACAAAACTACAATTTTTCCATTTTCTTTCAATAATTCGGCCAGCACTGTTTCAGGGGGTAGGAGCTGGATTTTCATGAAATAAATGGTTCCATTGGATTTAGTGGACAAAAATAGGTGGGGTTATAGTTAGTCACTTTTTCGGAAAAGGCCGAAAAACCATAATTACGAAAATGCCCCTAAAATCCCTAAATCGAGGCTGTCAAGGGTATTTTTATAATTTAACAGTGAATTTGGTGATTTCGACCCTGGAAATGGATTCCTTGGGCGAAAATGCATTAAAATAGTCTGAGTCAAATTTTTGGGAAAACGTGCCATTAGGCAGAGTACGGCGGGGCCGGGCCGGGGTCCTGGGGACATTTTGGTAAATTTTCATCATAGACTAATATTACCACAAGAAACACTATAGAAGAGTCTAAAATGATACTTGGATAGGTTATGACCTATTTCTTGTACATTTAATATTTTAGAACTGAGTTGGAGGCCGGACACGACAAATATTTTGAGACACACCTAAAAAGGGGTTATAAAGCTTCGAGGTAGGAACATTATCCTTCATACATCATGACATAGTTATGTGATTGTGTGGATGCCAATGTTTGTAAATACACTTTATTAATTAACATGAATTGCCTAGAGAGAGGCAGTTAGTGCTGTGTGCACTTACACTGGGAGTTGGCGGAAGACCTGTAACCCCCTCCGTAATTATATCCAAAATACAACATTAGAGTGAAATAGAGACCATTAATAATCAAATTCATTTACATTCCCCCTCCTTAAGATAGGGTTTTCACAATTACATTTCAAAATCGAACACTTTAACTTGGTCTCACATTCACATTTCGAATACAATTACATTGCGAAGATAATTAACATTCATAATATATCAGAGTGCACAATAACAATTCCGGCAATTCCGGGTTCATATCTTCACTAAAGGTTTATAGGGCACATACGCCCTTTACAATTCCTCAATGGGGATTACACAAATTTCATTCCAAATAAATATCCCAACATATTATCCGGACATATACAACCATATATCCATTATAACATATACAACTCTAAGTACATTCAAATCAACTACAATTATCCCAAATGGCAACGATAACCACTACCAAGTCCAAATGCCCATAAGGGATTCTCGCCGCCCCTAGTCGCTTGCTCCTTCCTCGAGCCACTTGTCCTGTCTAAAATGTTGGTAGGGGAGGGTGAGATTCTAGAGAATCCCAGTAGGAAACAAATACCACTATGCATGTAAGATAAGTGTTTAATGCATGACATGCTTGCATCACAATAACTCATGTTCACATAATGACATATCCGCATGCTCAATATTTCAACAACATACTCATGGCCATAGCATAAATAGAAACAGAGCTTCAATCATTCATATATGTTTCACATAATCAAGCAAAGCAATAACATGCATCAATACACAAACACAAATATCAATACATGCAGGAGAGGTAAGTTCCCTACCCTTATTCTTTCCACGTATGCTCCAGCGTCGGCTACTCACGATCCAAGCGGGTATCAAATCATGCTCAAGGTAAGTATCAAACCCTATAACCAAATCAAGAACATATGGTCATTCTCTTTTCCAAATTCTCACTTTCATAACACTTAGATTTGGTTATCATAATTGACCCTTAAGAGGCCACAAATGCCTCTAATAAAACCCCTAAAAGGTTGGGAAACAATAGGGTAGAGGTCTCCTTTCGAAAACACAAAGTGCTGGAACACAGGGTTGGGCCGTGGCCCACCCATCCTTGGGCTGCGGCCCAAATAGGGTCAGAAGGTCTTGGGCTGCGGCCCACCACTCAGGGGCCACGGCCCAAATCAGGTCAGAAAGGCTTGGGCCGCGGTCCGCCACTCTTGGGCCGCGGCCCAGAAATTTCCTGACTCTGCGCTGATTTCGAAAAACCATAACTAATTCTATAAAAATTGAAACGAAGTGATTCCAAAGCCAAATGAAAGGTATATGAGTCCTATTTCAAGGAAAAATATAGCCCTTCACTGGAAATCACTACACAATTCCAGAATTACACAACACTCATCACTGCCCCCAAAACAGAGTTCTGTTTCAATCCCAAACTTTGGACAACCATATCTCACAGAATACTCAACGAAATGACACAAAATATATGTCCATTTTGAAGCTTGGGATGTGAACTTTAAGATTGGAAAGTTTCAGAATTTTCCAATACCATTTGGTCATTCAAAACGCTCATACAAAATTACTGCGCAAAACAGAGCTTAACCCAAACAGATTTCCAATTTTCTACCAAAGTGTTCAATAACTCCAAAATTAATAGCCAAGCTTATTCCCACACAAAATCACTCAAGGAACACAATGGTAACCTCAAAATGACCAAAATCACAACCCATTTACATGCCCTGTTTTAACCAAAGCACAAAACCAACACAAAAGGTGCCAAACTTCACATTTAAGCTTCAATTCACTTCTATCAATTCAAAACACTAAACAAGGCACCATTTCCATAACTACAACATAACATACTCCCCAAGACCCTCAATCACGAAAATTAGGGCTAAAATTTCAGAAATTCAAGGCCCAACCAATGGCCACCAAACTTATATGAAATTAAAGCTTTCACTTACCTTAACAACTTTCCCAAAGGCACTTCATGATTCTCCCAAGTCCATAATTTCGTGATTCCTCAAATCACCACAACCATAGGATGAAAGCTCTTAGCTCAAGGAACAATGTTAATGAAGAGCATTTTGGCATTTGAGGCCATTTGCTTACCTCAAATCCAGCTTTTCTTTTCTCTCTCTTGGCCAACAATGGAGGAAATGAAGAGAGAAGAGAGAGAACGTGAGAGAGAGGTGGAGAAGAGGGATGAAGTGCAGAAAATCTGTCCCCTAGCCCCTTTCTATGCGCATGGGAGAGAGAGAAAAGAGAGGAATGAATAAAAAATGGTCCTTTGACTTTTCTTCTCATCTCTCTTCATCATCAAGTGACACTTGTCCACATCTTATGCATTCTCATAAAGTAAGTAATCACTTGGTTACTCTACTAATTCCATTAGCCATTTAGTTACATATCTCATTTCTCCTTAGTTAGTAATTAATTTCTCCATTAATCACTAACTTATGGCTAATAATTTCATTCTTTCAATTTTCCACTAATCATGGCATATTAATTAATATTGCCACAAAACCCATAATTATTCCACTTTAATTCGATAATTATCTTCAATAATTACCATTAGCCTTTAATCAAAAATTGGGGTGTTACAAGACCAACCGGTGTAGATCGTCGGGCTGGGCCCTAATCATGTATACATGATGATGATATGTTTATATTGTTCATTAATTAGTGCATACCTTGGCGCATGTCATATTTACTCTTTACATTTTCTATGAATGATAATATGTTTCTACTGTGATTCTTCAGAATCTCATCCTATTTTTAAATAAACATTTCAGCAGGTACCAGTGGGTCAAAAGGCAAAGGCATAGACACCGAGAAGTAATTGGCACGTGTCGCAAGGCAAGGACATGATCTTGGTTATAATTAGTTTATGTTCAGATATTTTGGGGAATTCTATAAATATTAAAGTTTCCATTGTATTTTCTATATTTCGTTGACGAGCGATGTGGGATTGTAAACGAATATTTTTATCAGTATAATTATACTTTTCTGTATTCCCATTGAATTCTGTCTTTATTCCTCTCCAATTATCGAAATGGAAACGGTATTGACAATAGACAACTTTAAAAGGTATCATACCGGTGGAGTGATGGAAGGCAGTATTATAGGAAAACTCTGCCCAAGGCAAAAATAACAACCATTTTCGTGGGAATTCATGTAGAAAACACTAGAGATACATTTCAAGGGATTTATTTAAGGCTTCCGATTGACCGTCTGATTGAGGGTGATATGCTAAAGAAAAGTTGAGCTAAGTACCTTAGAGTTTTATAAGATGCCGCCAAAATGCACTAGTGAAAACTTCGTCTCTATCAGAAACAATTGAACAAGGAAGACAGTGAAGATGAATGACATGCTGCAAGAAATACTCTGCAACGAGTTGACTCAAAAAATTGCCTGGAATGGCAATAAAGTGTCCATATTTGGACAATCGATGCACCACAACCATAATAGCAGAAAAGCCAAGAATGAGGGGTAAACCAATGATGAAGTCCATAGCTATGTCTTCCCAAATTTGATTGGGAATTGGCAAAGGAGAGAATAAACCTACAGGATGAAAGTGACTGACCTTGGCCTTTTGACAAATAGAGTATTGTCGAATAACTAAATGAATGTCCTGCCGTATACGTGGCCAATAGAAGAGGCAACTCAGGCGATGAAAAGTTCGAAGAAAACCTGCGTGACCACCAACAACAGATGAATGAAATTCCTCTAAGATTTTTCTAATCAAAACAGGGGAATCAGATGGAATGACCAAACGTTGTTTCTAGTAGAGAACACCTTGAACAATATTGTAATGCAGCCAAGAAGTCGAATGTTGCTCCACTTTCAATTTCAATGCGCCTATCGATGCAGAGGAAGCGAGTTTAGAATACACATAGTCCATGAAAGTACCAGTGATAGAAGAAAAAGCCATAAAGTCGACACGCGACAGGGCATCGATTCCTACTCAGCAGTCTGAATGGTTTGTTCAAGAAGATGTTTCAAACTAGCGTGGTCAGTTCAAATGACAAATTCGTGGCCAAACAAGTAATGGCAAAATTTTGATACAGCCTTAGTAATGGCAAATAATTCACGGCCATAGACCGACTAGGATTGCATACGGGGCGAGAGTTTCTTTGAGAAAATGGCGATGGGGTGGTTGCCTTGGCTAAGAACGGCACCGATGCCAATCCCAGATGCATCTGTCTCGAGTACAAATGGTCAAGTGAAGTTGGGTAACATCAATACTGGTGCCTGTATTAGAGCTTGTTTGAGAAGCTTGAATGCTCATTCAGCCTCTACAGTCCACATAAAAGCATCTTTATAGAAAAGTTAAGTTAAGGGCACGGCAATATGGCATATTGTTTGATAAATCAATGGTAATATCCACTCAACCCCAAAAATCCTTTTAACTGGGTGACGGACTTAGGACGGGGCCATTTTTGTACCGCTTGAATCTTTGCTGGATCCATTTCCACACCACGTTCAGAAACATGTCCAAGATACTCGATTTTTCAACGACCAAAGATCACTTAGATTTCTTAGGATATAACCAATGATCAGAAAGACATTGGAGAACCAATTCCAAATGATGAAGATGCTCAGCCCAGGTATGGCTATAAACAAGAATGTTGTCAAAAAAAGTAAGCACAAACTGCCGAAGATATGGTCTGAAAACGGTGTCATTAGAGCTTGGAAAGTTGCCGGAGCGTTGGTAAGGCCAAAAGGCATAAGAAGCCACCCATGTAGTCCCAGATGAGTTTGAAATGCGGTCTTCTCATGATCAACATCGCACATCAATATCTGGTGATACCCTGACTGAAGATCCAATTTCGAATAAAAAACAGAGCCACACAACTCATTGAGAAGTTTGTCAATGGTGAGCATGGGAAATGCATCCTTGATAGTGATCGCGTTCAAAGCACGATAATCCACACAAAAACGCCACGAGCCATCTTTCTTCTTAACTAGTAAGACATGAGCCGAAAAGGGGCTGATGTTAGGCTAAATCAATCCCTCCAAAAGTAGTTCATTCACTATCTTTTCGATTTCTGATTTTTGACTCACAGGGTATCGATATGGCCTTACTTTAACAGGTTCAGAGCCAGATATTAACTCAATACGGTGTGTATGGCCATGCTCCAGTGGCAATCCCTGTAGAATGTTAAAAACCGAGTTAAAACAATGGAGGAAAGCAGACAAATCAGAAGGAAGGTCTTCGTGTTCGACATCATCATGTACGATAGGGGTAAGTGGGTGGAGCATATAAGATTCAGCCACAACATTAAAGTGATGAATCTGCGAAAAATGATGTAACTGAGCAAGAGAAAGTGCAGGACTACGAGAACCGATGAGAGTAATGAACTCGCCATTATGAAGAAACTTAATGGTGGAAGAACTGTAGTCAGTGACGTGGGGTCCTAATATTTCTAGCCAATCAGCACCAATAACCAAGTCAACACCAGAAATTGGTAAAACAAACAAAGACAAAAGCAGAGTGTGGCCAGAAATTTGAATAGGAATATTCTCAACCCGTTCTACGCTGGTGAGCACAATGCCTGTACCGCTTAGGACTCGAATAGGAAAGGTGAGTTTTACGGGCAATTTGAGATGGCGTACTATACAAGGGTGAATAAATGTATCAGAGCTACCACCGTCTAACAAAATCTGAATAGCAGTACCTTGAATAGTACCAGTAAAACAAATTGTGGCGAGGCCATGTGTTCCTCGGAGAGCATGCAGGGATAGATGGTGCAACGAAGCATCAAGTTCTGGTGGTTCTGTGGCTTCATCATGCGCATCCTCTAATTCATCGTCACTGACTAACATCATCAGCTGCTTATTCGAACATCGGTGAGTAAGAGGGAATTTCGCATCGCAGCATAAGCCTTTCTCATGGCGTACTTGCATTTTGGCAGAGGTCATTTTCTTGATTGGTGGAGTCTTTAGAGTAGGTAAAAGTGGGGGTAGGTTAGATTTGCCACCTCTCGTTGTCATGGCTGTAGCGGAGAACCCCACGGAAGACAGTGAGGAAAGTGGTTTCCCTAATGGTAACTAGACCTGTGAAGGTTTGAGAGAGGATCCGGCCATTGGGATTGTAGAACCACCCACAGTGGTAGCAACAAATAGGCGAGCAAGCTCCATGGCGGAGTGTACCATAGCTGGATGGTGGACCAAGACATCCTGACAGAGTTCCAGCAAAAGACTGCCTATGTAACAATCAAGCAATGCAGCTTCTGGAACATCATCAGTTCTATTAGCCAACGCTAAAAACCTCGTGTGGTACGTGTCGAGATAACTACTGACTCCTTACTGTGTGAGCTCAACAACTGAGAACGAGCACAATCAAATGGTAAGGGGCCAAATTGGCATTCGATAGCTTGAGCTAATGCAAACCAGTGAGGAACACGACCATTCTTTTCGAGCATCTGAAACCATGGGAGAATGTCTACGTCAAGATGAACCAAAGCAATAAGCAAACGCTGAGATTCTGGAATATCATAATACTTAAAATATTGTGTAGCCCAAAAAATCCAATTCAAAGCATCAGTCCCATCAAATCTGGGAAAATCAAGTTTAATAATCTTCGTCAATGGTTAGGAAAAAAGGTAGTAGAAGATCCAGAAAGGCCTGAAACGGGAGAAGCCTCAGAAACATTCTGTTTTTGAGAAAAAGTAGCCATGGTCTGCATCATTGATTGCATCATGCGACCCAAGTCCTCAAGACGAACATCAAGATGATCCAATCGCCCTGTGGCCTCAACCGTAAATTTGGAGTTCTTCTTAATCAGGCCTGAAGATCCTTTAATCTAGTATTGTCCGCCATTTTCTGGAAAATGGAGAATCAATGAAAGCACCAAATGTCACAGCTCAGGAATTAAACACAGAAAAATAATATAGAGACAGAGGAATATTCAATGATATTAATTCTCTGCTACGAATTACAAATCTCTGCTCATGAAAGGCATTAAGATACCAGAATGGGTCTGCAAAAATAGAACAGAAAGGAAGCAAATACAGAAGAGAGAGACCAAATCAGAGGGAATTTCTCCAAAAGCCAAAATCTCCTCTTCCATAACCGTTTTTGTCTCTTTATATCATTCTCCTTCCAGGTCACATAATTTCCAAGTTTTCTTACGCATTTGCTGACCTCTTCGTGATCCATTGGACTCATCACCATTAATTGGGCCCTTTCCTTCCGTCATCTCCAAGCCCACTCCATTTGTGGTTGTTACATACTCCTCACTAAAAAATCTACGTAAAAAAATTTACGCTTAAATATATTTTTACCAACTATTTTTGTTGTAGGTCGTATATCTTGTATATTGGATTTATATATATATTTTTTCATCAAAGTAAAAAGTCACGCGCGCGAAAACGTACGTAGGTGGGGTCGTCTCTCACATGGCTCCATGTGAGCGCGCAACTTCCCTCCTCTCATTTCGGACTTGTTTAAACTCCAACCTTCGGATGCGTATGGGGCTCCAGCAGTTTACCACATTCGCATGCCCTAGTCCTTAACTACACGCGTTCTCATTATGTTCCTTCATCGATAATTACCATTGCTGGGCACAGCAACAGGTTCCTGGGGCAGCGGCACGATAGCACGTCTCAACCCCAAGAAGCATTCTTCGGCCCTTCGGTATTGCCCTTCCTCATATGTAAACATCAAATTTGTTGGCCCAATTCCCTCGGACATCTCCAAAATGGCAATATATATATATATATATATATATTCGCATCAACTATCAAGTTGGCAAAAAAAATATATATATATATATATATATATAAATATTCGCATCAAACTGTTTTGGAAAAATCCTTAATAAAGAACTTTTAAAATGTTAAAAGGTAAAATGGTATTTTGAATATTCATAATTTCAGAGAGATATTATACTCAATTTGTCTTTTTAGAAATTAAAATGAAAAGACCAATTTGCCTTTACATATATTTTTTAATGGATCATATTTACATCAAGTTCCATATATCCATTACATCAAGTTCTTCAATCATACATCACCACATGTCTTACCTTTTCCATATCAATTTATAGTTAAATGATGATAATTCAAAGAGAACTTGACGAAATGGATATAAATAATTTAATATAAATATTTTTATTTTTTTTATTTCAAAAAAATTACCCCCACCAGGCGCTAGGTGGGAATAAATATTCCCAAAGTGGGGGGTGGGGTTTAAACCACCACCACCACTTTGTTTGCACAAAATGTTGGTGATCATTGGGCCATCAATGCCATTCAATATAAATAATGTGTGTGTGTGTGTGTAAACCTTTAATTTTTAACCCAAGCTCATTCACAAGTTTATATAAGGAATTAACAAATTTAAATAAGGAATTCACAACTTTTGTTTTTTGAATAAAAAAGTTCAATTACTCTATCAGACTATTAACAAATTTAGATAAAGAATTCATAAGTTTAGGTAAGAAATTCGCAAGTTTAGATAAGGAATTCACAACTTTCATATTTTAAGTAAAAAATTCACTTACTCTCTCAATCAATTTACAAGTTTAGATAAAAAATTGACAAGTTTAGATAAGGAATTCACAATTTAAAAAAAAGAAAACCCTAAACCCTAAATAGTTGTGAGTTACTTATCTAAATTTGTCAATTCCTTATTTAAACTTGTTAATGGCTTGATAGTATGAATTTTTAATTTGGTAAACGAAAGTTGTGAATTCCTTATCTAAACTTGTTAATGGTTTGAAAGAGTAAGTGGATTTTTTACTTAAAAAATGAAAGTTACGAATTCCTTATTTAAATATATCAATTCCTTATCATAATTTGTTAATGGGCTTAGCTTAAAAATCAAAAGTTATATAATATATATATATATATATATATATATATATATATATATATATATATATATATATATATATATATATATATATATATATATATATATATATATATATTTGTTTGCATTATTTATATTGAAAAGCATTGGTGGCCTAATGGTCACCAATATATTGTGCAAACAAAGTGGTGGGGTTCGAACGCCATCTCCGCCATTAGAACTCCGGTGGCTAGTTGGGGTAATTTTTTTTTTAAATAAAAAAAATATATATAAGAACAAAATGGTTTTTTTTCTTTTAATTTCAAAAATGACAAATTGGGTCTAACATTTATCTGGGATTATGAATATTCGAAACAAATTTTTATTTTTTAGCATTTTAAAAATTCTTTATTAGGGATTTTCCCAAATTGTTTTCTTAAACATATTATTAATTTTTTTCAAAAAGTCAAAGAAACAAATATTTATTTTTTTTTCTTAGATGATTTTTTTTTTTTTTCAGGCCCAGGGTATCCTCCACAGGCAGCAATGACTAATCTCCTTATACCGTCGACTTCCCAAAGAGAATTTAGTGATAAACATGAGACCCTCTTCATACACATCGCTAGGAATCAAATCCCTGACTATATGCTTAAGGTAATAGTGTACTTTTGATTATCAACTGCACATAATTTTTTTTTTTGGTTTGTTAATTTTATAAAATTTGTCTGATCCTAATATTGTTAATTTCATTAAAACATGTCATTAAAATTCTTTTTTATGAGTAATGTCATTGAAATGACGTTGATAAGATATTCACAAATGTTAACATATAAGTTTAATTTCTTAGAATCACAATTATTGGTACAACAAATAATCATTTTAAAATAATGATGTTAGAGATTTTTTTTTTTTTTTTGCCAGAATGAAATTAGAGTTTTTAAAAAAGGAAAGATATTTTATAAATTAAAGGATCAAGCCAAAACCTTAATAAAATTGTGTAACCAAATGCATTTTTACCATTATGAATTTATTTTGGAGCTACTATTTTTCAATTTTTTTAGTCCAAGTGGCTGACATCTTTGATTTTTCTCAAGTTTTGTGAGACTAAACTAAAACTTGATACTTGACAAAAAAAAAAAAACCAACTAAAACTTGATAAAATATAGAAGATCAAGCAGCTACATTAACCATAAAATTATTAGTATTATAATGATATAACACAATTTAATAGAGTTTTTTTTTTGGTTTTGCCAAAATTGAAAGAATTAATTTATTTGAAAGTTTATGGGTATTTTAGCACATATAAAAAATATAGAGTGTCAGGCGTACTTTGACTAGTAGTTTTTGGATATTTTGGCACTTGTACACTTTTTAGTTTTTCAAGTTGGGGGTATTTTCATACTTTCATAACAATAGAGTGAGCCCCACAATAAAAAGTTATGACCATTAGTCAATTTTAACAGTTTTGTTGTCATACCCTTATCTTATTTTCACATTTTTTAGAGTATTTGCAGAAAACGATATGTAGTTCGGTGGGCAACACATGAATAACATAATTATACTGATAATATATGCATGACTACAAAAATTCCCTATAGGGGTTCATACCTAATAATTATAATCAATGTAGTCGCACAGGGCTACTTGGGTGTCTAAACTTGTCCTAGTGTAACAGATACATCTTCTCGTCTTCGTTCCACCACTGCAATCCTCTCGTGTAGTTCTCTTCTTTATTCTTAGCATATCTTCTATCTTCTCCTGTCTAAATTGTTGGTAGGGGAGGGTGAGATTTGAGAGAATGTCAGTAAGAAAACAATACCAATATGCATGCAAGATAAGTGCTTAATGCATGACCTGCTTGTATTACATAAACTCATTGTGTAAGTCACGCCCTTATCTTATTGTCACCTTTTTCATAGTATTTGTGGAAAATGATACGCAGTTCGGTGGGCAACACATGAATAACATAATTATACTGATAATATGTGTATGATTATAGAAATTCTCCATAGGGGTTCATACATGATAATTATAATCAATGTAACTGCATAGTGCTACTTGAGTGTCTAAACCTGTCCCAGTCAAACAGAGACATCTTCTCATCTTCATTCCACCACTGCAATCCTCTCATGTAGTTCTCTTCTTTGTTCTCAGCATATCTTCTGTTTTCTCCTATTTAAATTGTTGATATGGGAGGGTGAGATTCGAGAGAATTTTAGTAGGAAAACAGTACCAATATGCATGCAAGATAAGCGCTTAATACAGGACATGCTTGCATTACATAAACTCATGCTTATACAATGACATATCCGTGTGCCCAATGTTTGATGCAACAAAACTATGGCCACAGTATAAATAGAAACAGAGCTTCAATAATTCATATATGTTTTACATAATCAAGCAAAGCAATAATATGCATCAATACACCAGCACAAATATCAAAAACATGAGGGAGAGGTAAGTTTCCTACCTTAAACCTTTCTTATCCTTAAAGAGGCTCTTTAACCTTTGTGCCTCGATTTATGTGCTAGCAACTGGGCTCTCAACTTGATCCTAAAAGTCCAAATGTACAATTTAGACACTTACATAGTGTTTTTGGTGGTTATACGAGTCTATATTAAAACATGACTAAAATGCCCCCTGGGACCTCGCTTGGCCCTGCCCTATCCAATCCGACTGTACTTTTCCTGAAATTTTGATATGAGCTATTTTGACATATTTTTACCCAAGGAATCCATTTTTAGACTCGAAATTACCAAATTCACTACCAAAAAACAATAATACCCTTGGCAGCCCCATTTTAAGGGTTTCAGGGGCTTTTTCAGCCTTTTCCGAAAAAGTGACTAACTATAACCCCACTTAAGTTTTCCTCCTAAACACCATGGAATTATTAGATTTATGAAAATCCAGCTCCTTCCTCTTAGAACATGTCTGGCCGAAACTTTCACAAGGAAAAGGAAAAATGTGCAATTTTGTGTTTCCACATCTAAAACTTACTCCTTTCCACTCCTAATCCCTTATTAAGCCATTTAGCACTTTTCCAATTTACAAACTTAACCAATAATCACCAAATCCAACCATAAACATCATCAAAAACAACATAATAGTATGGATTTGAGATTTTTGAAGTTACCTCTTGAGTTCTTATACTTTCTCTCTCTAGATGTCCTCCTCTCTCTCTCTCCTTGAGCTTAATATGAGCTTGCTAAACAATGAATTTCATGGAGGAGAGATTAGAGAGGAAGGCACACAAGTTTAGAAGCCAATCTTAAGTAACAACAAGGCTTACCTTAGCTTTCTTCTTCCTCCTTCTCTCTAAACCTTAAGCTTTCTTCTTCCTCCTTCTCTCTAAACCTTAAGCTTTCTTAAGCTTCTCTCTCTCTCTCTCTCTCTCTCTCTCTCTCTCTGTGGTAAGACGAAAATGAGACAAGAAAGATGAAGCTTTGCTTCATAAATTATCTTACCTATTTTCCCTTAATTAATCAATGGTAGATAAATTGGTTTATGACATCATTTTGGTACCTGACCTTATCTCCTTCAAAATTGTGTTATAAAGTCCAATTGAGTTTGAACCAAATTTCCTCTTCTTCCCTTCTAGCCCAACACGCCATTTTGGGTTCTTTTGGAAACAAATGGGCTTCTTTCAATTGTCTTAGTGTGTGTTTGGAGCCCCAATTGGAGGGGTCAATTGGGCTTATTTTAGCCTTAAGCTCAATAGGTGGTTGAGACAAAAAAAGTGCATGTTTGGTTGACAAAATGAGCAATTGGGCTTTTGACAAATTGAGCACTATTTACATAAGATTGGGTAAAGCTCAATGTTGGAGCTTTTATCAAAAGCTCAATTGAAATATATCCCATGGTCCCATGTTTTTTTTCTTTTCTCTCTCTCTCCTGCAATTACAATTAAGGGTGGATATTTTCTCTCTCTCTCTCTCTCTCTTGCCTGCAATCAAAATATTTTTTCAGTTGTGTCTAGTGTGTTATCAGACTGATTGCAATTTTATATTTAATATATTTTTTCGGCTACAAAAATTAATTTAAAATATTTTTTGGTGCTTTTATCCCCTTAAAATATTTTTCCAACTGTACCCAGTGTGTTATCATACTGATTGCAATTTTACCATTAATGTATTTTTTCAGCTCCAAAAATTACTTTAAAATATTTTTTTGTGCTTTTAACCCTTTAAAATATTTTTTCAGTTATTCCCAATCTTAGGAGACCGACTAAAATTTTACCTTTAATGTATTTTTTTTAGTAGTAAAGAGCACTCAAAACTTAGAATACTAATTTATTGATTTCCACCAACTCTAAAATATTTTTACAAAATCCCAATTGACAATCGCCAGTCCAAACATAAATCACATTACACAATTTAGCTTTTACCAAAATTAATATTACAACAAGCCCAGTTGAAACAAGTCCAATTACCAATCGCTGTTCCAAAAGCTTCATGTACCAAATAGCAATATCTTAAGGTAATAACATATGTGCTCATATTCAACAATTATTGTTTATTTCTCTTGGCTTAGATTAAGGACACTTGGCATACTTATGAGCCAAATAATTATTTCCCCCTCCTATTTCTTTATTCCACAATTTATACAATTGCCAACACAATTTATTTTCCAATTTTCGGAATAGTACTAATTCTGGTAGATTTTCTGCCCAAACTTTGAAAAATCATAACTAAATTTGTAGACATCATTTCGGAGCAATTATAAAGGATATAGAACCCTTATTGAATCTAGTTTCAATAAAAAAATTAGAATCTTGCCAATTAGAAGCACATAATTCCCAGATTTTTAATCTTTGGAAGCTGTTCCATAAAAGAATCAATTTCGCCGGGCAAACTTCAAAAATTCATAATTTTTTGTATATAGCTCTAATTGAGTTATATGACCTATCAAATTAAAGCTTAAAATGTGTACTTTTATGTTGTTAAATTTCATAATTTTTGAACATCATTTGTTCATCCAAAATCTCAAGACAATCTCACTATCTGCCAGGTGATTTCATTAAAATACTGTTCACGTTTCAATTTCAAATATTAAATTCCTATCGCCATGAATATTCACTTTTTTATTCCCTTTAATACCACAAAGATATAAAAAATATTAGAGAAATATTTTAATCACCCATTAAACCAGTTCTTACTGGCTTAGCATTCATTTAATTTAGACTTAGTCTCAAGCCTCAAAGCTCAAAATTCAGGGCATTACATTTGTCATTTTTACACATTTACCCTTTAATCTTTTGACTTTACATGATGGTTCATTTTGTACATTTTTAGCCAATTTTAAAGTTTAGCAAAACATTTTCAAATACATATGTATTAAGTTTAATTTCAAAAATAACAATGATTGTTATGGAAAAAAACTTCTGATTTGATACTGACGGTGTGTTATGGTTAGAAGACTAAAAAATATTTTACAAAATTAAAAAAATAAACAAATATTTATATAAAATTAGAAGATCAAATATATAAATAACAATGTTGAGTCTATGATAGGGGCAAAATATAAGGCCTAAAACTCCACAAGTGTACGGACCTCTATCAAGTAATAAAGAGTGAATAAAATATTGTTCTCACAAGGACTTGATACCAATAATACCGTTGATCAATGACTTTACACTTTTCTTTAAGTTGGTGAATACCATTTGAATAGGAGGCAAGAATAGAAGCTAACTAAAAAAAAGAAAGAAAAATAAATCTAACTATAATTAAGACTAAGAATAAGGGTGATTCTAAATCTTAAGCAGTAACTTGGATTATGTATCCTTGGTTATTTCTTAATATCTAATTTCTCTATTTAATTGGATTTAAAGTTATATTTGCTAGTTTAGGATTTTTATTTACCTAAGAATGTTTTTTGATTCACTAAAAGGAATTCTAAATATGTTAATCCCTAACATCTTAGGCGATTAGTACTTAATTATATTAATTTAAGTGTAATGTACGTCTAATGAGAATATGTAGGGCCAGTAGGTATATGTTTATATTACAAGCAAATTAAGTAAGAAAACTTAATCCTACGTGATTTAATTGAACACACCATCCTCTTGCTACACCTAACATATCTATAGGTGTATATTGCCTCCCTGCACGCTTTTCTATCATAATATCTTGGTATTTCTCTCTTTTTTTTAATCGATTATCATATAATATACATATATTATATTGATATTTGGGAAAATCCCATATAAACCTACCTAAAATAGAAAAATTCTAAATTAGTTTGATAAATTCAATTAATCCTGAACTGATTCATTAACCCAATTTGAGATTTTGAAATGTGCGTAAAATGACTTCAATGCCCTCTCCTCTTTCCCTTGTTAAAATGGTTTATTGCTCTATGACTTTACTGTTCTATATATCAACATTAATATGTAATAAAATATGATTGCTAAATCAATTAAATGATTTTTTAAACAGAGTATTTTTTTTAAAAAAAATGATGTAGTTATTTTTATAAAGTGAGACAAAAAAAGAAGAAGAAGGAAAGCATAACCCATATTAATTTTAGTTTTCAAAAACCAATTGAAAAATAAAATTCACTTTTATTTATAAAAAAATCATTTTTACCAATGCTTTTCTAAACAAGCTCTAAATAATTTTCCTAAACACATAAATGTGAGTTTTTAAAAAAAAAAATATTTAGTTAGGATTTCAATTTTATAAATTTTTTGTTCTTTAATATAAGTTTTTAATATTAAATGTTTGTTTTCAACAAGAGGCGTGTAAATTTGATATACTTCTAAAGATATTTTAGTTAAAAAAGATATTACATACACTTTAAATTTCACAAAATGCTATCTATATTGAAATATAGAACTTTCAAAAAAAATTATATAAGAAACACATATTGTAAAATTTATACTTAATATATTTAATAAAATTTTTTTATAATGGCATATATTATACTTTTTTTTGAAAAAAAAAAATTTTCATGTTAATAAAATGAACTCTTTTTTTAAAAAAGTATTGTACGTTTTTGCTCTTAAGATGATAGTTAATGTACATTTTTTTTGGGCTGAAGGTTATATTTAATATATTTAAACTATAGATCAATCATATTTTATTTTAGTAAATATTAATATTGATATATATATTGAAAAAATGGAAAAAAATATATATATACATACATATATATATTGAAAAAATAAGTTACAAAATAATCAAACTCTTTAAAAAATATCTAGGATAGGGCATTTAAGTTATTTTACTCACATTTTGAAATCCCAAATTGGGTTAATGGCACTATTAAGGATTTGTTGAATTTATCAGCTTGCTTTAAAATTTTCTTATTTTAAGTAGCTTTATATGAGATTTTCCCTTGATATTTTGCTTTCACATGAATCTTATAATATCTCTTGGAAAATAAATTAGAATATGAGTAGATTTTATATCGAAATATCCTTTTATCCTATAATTAATTAAAGGATAGAAAATTATATAAAATATAATTAATTATAAAATATTAATAAATTTAATCAAATATATCTCAGAATCTACACTTATTTAATTATAAAACATATACCTATCAGTTTAACGGAAATGGCCAGTCTCTTACTATGCGGCAAAATAAAGTTTGAATTCTTGTTGAGAGGTGTCCATGTTGGGTCTGTTTGCTTCTATTCTCTATTTTTTATCTCCAAAATAATTTTATAAAATTTTTCTTAAAAACAAGTTTGGAAAACCAAAAAAAAACTGTTTGGATACTTATTTGTTTAAAAAAAATGTTTTTCCAGTGACATGGCGGCAACTGTCACTAGTAGTGACGTGACAGTGGTTGACACCGGTAATGTGGTGTAGATAGTGGATAGGTGATGGCCTCCAAAAATAAAAACCAAAAATTAAAAACAAGAAAACAACTAAACTGTTTTTATTTTTTTAAAATAAATTTTTGGTTTCTTAAAAATAACTTATTAAAAATAAGGTGTTTTAGTTTTTTTTAAAAAGCTATTTTTTAAGATAAAATCAAACAAGTTCTTAATAACCTAAGTGCTTTGAATATGATTGCAGGGGTTTAAGAACCGGACCATCGGTCAGTGAAGAGGGCGGGCCGATTTCCATCGTTGGGTTGTTTTCGTGGGAAAACTGTTTTGGACCGCTGTTGGGTTGGGAGCCGTTATTGGGCTAAAACCCAGAACGGGTTTTTAAAAATGGCCAGCCCAATAACTTGTGTTACAAAAAAAAGGCCAGATTTTTTTTATGTCATGAGGAAATTGGCGGATTGTCTTAAAAAAAACTAAAACTAAAAATGTAAAAGTGGTTCCCACTTCCCACTTTTAGATTCGACAAACTGCCCCTTGCGACTGTGTGCCCTAGTTCGATTGGAAATGGAGAGTTCGACCGTCGTCGTCCGCCACACGAGGCTGTTGCTGTCCACCGTTTGGGTGGTCATCCTCTGTTGTCAGTGGCTTTCAGTTCTTGCTGCTATCCATCCTTTGCCGTGAACTGTTGTGCACCGTGGCATTGTCTTGAGCGATAGTGGTGCGCCGTCGTGTCAGTTATTTGCGCCACGGTGGACAGCCATTTACACCGTCGTCTTCCTTCGTTGGTGGCTATTGTGCTGTGATTCTTCCTCTCTTTGTCACATTGAAACCCCTAAATCGCCTCCCTCACATTGAAACCCCTAAACCCCTCTCTCTTTTCTTTGCTCTAATCTCATGTTTTTCTCAATTAGCTCAGTGTGTCGATTCACTCAATTGTTTAAATTGAAATTATAGCTTTTTCCTTTCTGTGCTCAATGTGAGTTCGACTATTCTTGTTAGATTTTGATGAAATTATCATTTATGGGTTGTGGCTGAATCTTATGCGGGTATGTTTGGGAACCCGTTTGGGTCCAAAAAAAGCCCATATGGGAGCTAAAAGCTCCAAAAGCTCATTTGATGTGTTTGGGAAAGCTTTTGGGATGGCTGAGCTTATGAAGAAAATGAAGCTTTTATGAGAAGCTCATCCAAGTTACTTCTTTCAACTTTTATGAAAAAAAAAGGTCACTTCTGACACCACCAATCCAAACACAAATCACATCTACAAAGCTCCTTTTTTTCTATATGACTTTTCCAAAAGCCCATCTGTAAAAAAAGCTCCTTCTCCACCGCTAATCCAAACAGGCACTAAGTTGTATATGTTTACAATGCTCTATTTTTTTATGTAACACAGAGTATAATGAAACCGATGACAGATGAAGTTATACGTGTGGGTTGTGGCTGAAACTTTTTACAATGCTCTGTCTCCATGTTCACAAGAGCATCTTCACTAATGAATTGTTGAAACAATGTCTAAACTAGGCTACAAGCCTCTATAAATTTAATGAAAGACCAAGGTTTTGTACGTCTAGATAACCAAGTTCACCGATGAATTTACTGATGAATTGCTGAAATGATGTATCATGATTTTGAAGTTTAATTTAATTTCACCTTAAGAATTTCAATTTTAATTTAGAATTATGATGGAATAGTCTGTGGCATGGTGATTGCTTTTGTTTGTTACTTTGTTGATTTTGGTTAATTTTGTAATCAAGTATCTACATCATTAATCTTGGAAAAACATGGGAGAAGCTTCAACTTGCTGCCAGGGTTATTGTTGCCATTGAGAATGCTGAAGATATTATTGTTCAGTCTGCTAAACCTTATAGTCAAAGAGTTGTTCTAAAGTTTGCTTAATACACTGGTGCCTATGTAATAGGTCAATTTGGTTTACTATAACATTCTTGTTTTTTTCTTGTTGTGACTTGTGAGTTTTGTTTCTTTTGAATATAATGAAACTGATGATTATACTAGTTGTGGCTGAAAGGAAAATTTTTTTCAATGCTCTGTACTTCTGTTATCATCAGAATTTCATGTTCCTCAACTTTCTTGCAAAGATCAATAACTACTAGCTTTGCCTTTAGTTATTAGTGGCCAAAAGCAGGGAAAGGAAAATTTGCAAGTTTGGGTTTTTATTTAAGCCGAAGCAAAAAGCACTTGCCCTTGGTAACTTTCTTTGGTTATACTTTGCTGGTTTTGTGTTTTCTTGAACCAAAAACCGAGAAGAACGGTTCAGAACAAACATAGCGGGTCCTACGTTATTGGTTTTGCATTTTTCTGGTTATTTTTCACATGCATGATGCATCTTTTCATATACACATTTTCATATACATATTTGATAGGTAGCAGAATTAAACTCATAAAGTAAAATGTTTAGGTGTGGCAATTTTCTATAATACTAATTAGGGTAAATCGATGGTTTAGTCAGAGTTCCCATATTTATATCTTCTCACCTCATTAATTCTTGGCTTCATAAGATTTACTCCTTAAGGAAAGATATTTAGAGTACTACCTTATTGTTATTTCTCTTGGCAATCCTAACTTCATTGTTGATAATGTTGCTGAATGACTTCCTAAATCCAACAGACACTTAAAATCTTTTATGACTGACACTTTAAACTGAATAATACCACATTGTTGCTACTAGACATAATGAAGTATTTGTTAGATCTCATGTTTTGATGATAACAAAAGAATGGTTTGAAAAGGAAATGTTTAATAATCAAGCTTGAACTAAGAAATGACAGGAATAAGCTTTACTTGAGGTAAGCATGGAAGTAATGAAGAGAGGCCAAGAGATAAAGCTGAGAATCTTGATCAGAAGCAAGTTTTCTAAGGCATTACTCGAGGCGGTACTCGAGTAATGAGACAAAACTTGAAGTAATCAAAGACAATTTCCAGTAACCAGGCAACGTTACTCGAGGAGCTACTCGAGTAACAGTGTAAAAGTTTTCAGGATGCCATTGATACTCGAGGAGCTACTCGAGTAACCCTGTTTCTAAAAATGTGCAGCTCTCGGCATTTAGTACTACTGCAACATTACTCGAGGAGCTACTCGAGTAATCATGTGAAAAACTTCCAGTTGCCTTCAGGTTGCCAACGATACTCGAGGCGCCACTCGAGTAACTCTGTTTCTGAAAAGATGGAGCTCTCGGCACTTTGTACCACTGCAATATTACTCGAGTAGCTACTCGAGTAACGCATAAAGGTAAGTGAAAAACTTCAAGGTGGTACCCGATTAACTTGATATTTCTTTACTTCATGTTCCTCGAGTCCTTACTCCAGTATGCATATATTTAAGTGGATTCCTCGAGTAAGTACCCCAGTATGCAAAATGTTTTTCAAGATAAACTTCAAGTCAGTACCCGGGTAAGTCATTGACAAAAAGTACAGTTACTCGAGGTGGTACCCGAGTAACCTATGGAACAATGAGTGCATTACTCGAGTACGTACTCGAGTAATGAGGTAAGTGCTCTCGGCATTGAAATCCTGCAACATTACCTGAGTAGAGCATCGAGTAACCAAAAGTTTATTTCAAGTTTTACTCGAGTTGGTACCCGAGTAACTCATAAAGTTGTGAGTGCATTACTCGAGTAGGTACCCGAGTAAACATGTATTTCCAAAGGTTTGAAAATTGGTTATTCCAGGCACTATCCGAGTAATCTTTTGTTTATTCATTAACCTGCAATTGATCAAAGATTTCCCGAGGTTACTCGAGTAGGTACTCGAGTAACATTCAAGCAATACTCGAGGAGGTACTCGAGTAAGCTTACCCAGAAATTCTGAAATCATTCAAACGTTCATAGATTTGTTTCCTATATGATTAATCTTTCATTGTATTAGTATTCTTAGTCTATTTACAGATAAACAATGAAGAAAACACTTCAAGAGATTGAAGTCAAAAGAAACGTTCAAATGCCAACCACCGCCAACGGATATTTTTCAAAAACTTGAAAAGTCAATAGTGGCTGCGCACTCTCCAACGGACGAAAGAAAATGTTCCAACGGTCATCACCAACATATCTGTATATATGGGAACATCCAAACAGAGGAAAAAAACAACAAGCACACACACAAACGTATTATCAAGTTTATTGCTCTGTTTTCACGTTGAAATTATATTTCTATGCTTCAGTGATTCTTATTCACTCTGTAAGAGAGATATTTCATTCAAACTCAATATTTGTTATTGAGATAACTTAAGGTTGTGGAACCTTGAGTTGGGATTGAATTGCAACTTGTAAGGGGGAGCGAGTGTCCAGGTATAGGAACTTGCTTGTACTGAGGTGCCAAGACCCAACTGAATATTGGAAGTTATAGTGAAACTCTCAGAGAAGATCTGAGGACTGGACGTAGGTCAAAGTGGTTGTGACCGAACCAGTATAACTCCCGGTGCACACTTCGGTGATATTTCTCCTTACTCATTACTGTTTTTAATTCCTCTGCTAAAGTTTTATATTTCCGACGAAATTTTAGTATCACCCAATTCACCCCCCCTCTTGGGTGAAACGCTTGTTCTAACAGTATTTTCTTATGAGAATGCTCTTCTGCCGCTTTTCTTGCCAAAATTATTTTTCCACACTAGTGGGAAAAAAGTATAAACTATCAAGTGCTTGATGTCAATAGACACTTAAATCTTTTTTGACAGATTTTTAAGTTGTGCTACAATGTTTGAACTTTGTAGGAAGTAGAAAATGTCATCCCAAGTAGAACAAGTATCTACTACTGCTCCCTCCACCTAATCTGTTAGATCAAAGGCCGATCCAGCATGGGAGTATTGTGTTCAAGTGCCCAACAAAACCCCAGGTGGCAAACCTCACTTGAAATACATGTATTGTGGAAAGGAATTTACTGGGGGAGGAATACACAGAATGAAACAACATCTTGCTGGAATAAAAGGGGACATCATATAAAAAGGTTTCGGGAGATGTTCGCTATCGATTGAACAGAAATGTGAAAGAAATTAAAGAGAAAAAGGGAAAGAAGAAAGATACATTTGAAGAAGACAGTCCTTATGGACCTAATGTCACACCATCTAAAGCTGATGCTCCAAATTTAGAAGAAGTTCCTCCTTCACATATTGAAAATCCTTCTTCAAGATCATCTGAAGTTTTGAAACGAAAGGCACCCGCTGCAACTATAAGATCCTTCTTTGCCCCAAGGACAACCCCAGGTGCACAACCAGGAATAAGAAGTGCATTTATGGGTAAAGAAGTTGTGCATAGAGCAGACATGACTATAATTGTTGCATTCCAATTAGTGCTATTAATTCAATGTACTTCCAACCTATGATAGATGCTATTACAGCTATTGGCCCTGGTTATAAAGCGCTATCTTACCCTACCTTCAGAAAAAAAAATTATTACAAGACATGAAAAACAAAGTTCAATTGTTAGTTGATGAGTGTAGAAATTTTTGGGCAAAAACTGGTTGTATGATAATGGCAGATGGTTGGCAAGATCAACAAAACTAGCAATTGATTAATTTCTTGGTTTATTGTCCTAAAGGAATTGTCTTCATCAAATCTGTGGATGTATCAGACATTGTAAAAGATGCCTAAACTTTGTGCAACTTGTTTGTGGACATGGTTTTGTTTGTTGGTGTGGATAATGTCGTCTATCTTGTTACTATAATGCAACTAATAATAAAGCTGTTGAGAAATTATTAGCTGAAAAGTATCCATCTATTTATTAGTCTTCATGTGTTGCACATTGGTTAAACCTGATTTTGTCAGACATTGGAATAATGGAGATTGTCACTTGTTTATCTACAAGTGCATTTTTGATTTCAAAATTCATTTACAATCATAGATTTTTGTTAGCTTGGCTGAGAAAAAGAGAAGGGTAGACAGAAATCATCCGGCTGGGAGCAATACGATTTGCTACCACTTTTATTGTTTGAAAAAGTATTCTTGAGTACAAGCATGACTTACAACCCTTGGTAACCAGTAAGACATTCATTGACTCTAGATACTCAAGAGATCATAGGGCAAGAGATGTGATTACGGTTGTATATGACAGGGTATTTTGGAATGATTATCTGGTCAATATTGAAGTTGTTAAACCTCTTATACAACTTTTGAGAATTGTAGATTCTGATGATAAGCCTTCACTAGGATATATTTATGAAGGAATGCACAGAGCGAGGAAAGCCATCAAATATACTTTCAATCGCACACAAATATTGTACAAGCCATTCACGAGTATTATTAGCGTAGTTGGGATTCTCAAATTCGCTAAGATCTTCATGCAGCAGCTTATATCTTACATCCTGCTTTTCTTTATGATAAGGCTAACTTCTCTCAAAAGCCAAAGGTTATTCAAGGATATCTTTCTATCATCGATAGGAAAGTTGTTACGAGTTTGGATGATCAATTAAATAGTGCAAGTGTATACTGTCGTAATCAAGTAATATAGAAGTGAGTAGAGTATCGTTCCCACGAGGATTGATCACTAAGTACCAAAATGGGTAATTTTAATTCTATTTAGTCAATCGATAAAATGGGTGATTGAGAGTACAAATAAAAGAAAAATAATTAAATATGAGTGCAGATGATATGAAAACAAATATAAGAAAAAGTCCTACAGATTAGATTTCACTTAACAAATTCTGGATTGAATCACTTATCTATTCTAGCCCAATTTATTCAACATGATTGATAATCGAGTTTCCCTAATTTAATTACTAGTCTCTTCCAAGGTCAAGCAATTCTATAATTAATTGCTAACCCAATATATTCCTATATGAATTTAAGCAATTAATTATGCATTAAGATTTATGGAACTCAATAAGACTACACAACTCATATGAATATATTCCTATTTCATATGCAAGTCATGGTTTTAATTATAGAATCTACACACATGCATCTCCTTCCGGTCTCAACATGCATATTGAAATCATTCAAAAGATGGCCAGTCAATCAAAAGCATTAAGAATAATAATTAAAACTCAATCATGAAGGAGAGATTTAAACTAGATTTAATAAGTTAAGATTCAATCCGTCATTAGTAAGCTACGTCATCACCCTAGGAAAATGAAAGTTTAGCACATGATAAAATTCAAAACAAAACTAAAATAAATTATATAAAGCTAGAATGAAAGCCTTAAAAATACTGCATAAACTTGAATATTAAATTCTCAAACATAAATATACAACCAACAAGATGCATGAAAAATGGACAAATCTAGCCGTCCCTTTAGGAGGTAAAACCTTCCATGTAGGCGGCATAAAAAATGTAATACAATACTAAGCCTTCCATGTAGGAGGCATGCAAAAAGTAATATAATACTAAGCCTTCCATGTAGGAGGCATGAAAAAAATAATAAAATACATCAAATTAAAAATAAAAAATAACACAATTTATTTAGAACTGTCAGAGAAAATATCTCTCCCTGTCAGAGAAGGATCTCTGACTGTCAGAGAAAATTCTCCACCTCCACCCTTCGAATCTGCGCCTGACGCATTGAATTTATAGGCAGCGTCGCGTCACTTTTTTCCACGGTGCTACAGTGATTTTGCCTTCTTTTCACACATTGCTACAGTATGAACAGTAACCTGTCGGTTGGTTTACGTGTTTTTTCCGTGTTGCTACAGTGCTACAGTGATTCCATCCGCTACAGCCACCTCCGTCCGCTACAGTAACGTCCTGCTACAGTGATTCCGTCATGAATAGTTCCCGACGCTACAGTACTGACATTTTTTTATATTTTTCTTTATTTTTTAAATACTATTTATTTTACACCCAAAATATATTATAGTAAGCTCAAATATTGTCCATAAAATCATCATATAAGGGAAAATAAATATGCAAATATTTTAATTATCAAAAGTCACATCTAACAAGACCAAGTTTTTACAAGAAGGCATAGTATATCAAGATAAAAGTGGTACCTTCAACAATCCCATGGCTCTTGAATCTGCAAAATCAATGTGATCTGGTAAAATCCCTTACTTCTTAATTCTTATACAATTATATTATACTATACGAATCTGACTTTACTTTTTTTTTTTCTATTTGATGATGTTCATTTTAACATAATAGATGAATGGTGGCGGTATTTTGGAGGTAGTTGTCCCAATATTAAAAAGTTGGCTATTCAATTGTTGAGTCAAACTGCTTCTTCTTCTGGTTGCGAAAGGAATTGGAGTGCCTTGAAAGGATACACTCCAAGAGATTGGAACATAAAAGGCTAAATGATCTTGCCTTTATTCATTACAATTTTCGTTTGAGGAATAAGTATATTTTTCTAACCCTTTCACTTTACAATTTATACTTTGCTTAATTTTGTATTGGTAAAAAAAATTAATTAAGTGGCTTCTAATAATTATACCAATATTTCATTTTCATGTGTTTTTTTAGGGTTCTTAACAAGAAAAAAAAACTTTGATCCCATTGATTATGAAAGTATTGATAAAATTGAATATTGGATAATGGAAGAAGTTGATTCTCCTCCACTTTCAATACTTTTCGCTAAAGAGATAGAAGAAGATATCATTTATGATGATACCACATTGCCAATACCAAAAATTACCATCACTAATGAAGGTTAGATATTTTAAATTGTAGAGTTAGACATGTCACTTTTTTTTATTTATATTATATGTTACTAATTTTTATAATTTGTTTGTTTCACACTATTTTATAAAGACGCTTTTCAAGAACAAGGTAATGAGGTTCATCCTCAAATTCAGGCTAGAATTGGAAGTTCTGGGATTGGAGTTGGAGGTCTTGATTTTGGGTCATTTCCTAAAGAAGATGATGACATTTTTTGTTCAAATGCTTTTCAAGAAACTCATGCTTTGTAACACCCCAAAATTTTATTAAGGGCTAATGATGACTAATGACAATGTATTTGTTAATTAAAGATGAATTTATTATGGGTTATATGGCAATTTAAGTAAATGTGCCATAATTAGTGAAAAAAATTGAAAGAATGGAATTATTGGGCAAATAGTTAGTGATTGGTGGAGAAATTAATTATTAACTAAGGAGAAATGAGATGTGTGATTAAATGGATAATAGAGATGTTATAGTAAATAATTAGTTACTTATTTATGAGAACCAATGCAATGGTGACAAGTGGCAAGTGAAGATGATTTGAGAGAGTAAGAGAAAAGTCAATATCCTAATTTTTTTATCATTTCTCTCTCTCCCTCTCTCCTTCTTTTCTGCTGGAGCTGGTATAGGCAAGGGAGTATCATCATTTTCCTTCTTCTTCAAGCTCATCTCTCTCTCATTTTCTCTCTCTCTTGTCAGCCATTGTTGCCCCAAGAAGGAAGAAGAAAAGCTTGAAAAGGTAAGAGGAATGACCTCAAATAACAAAAATTGTTTCTTTAATCTTGTTCCTTGAGTTGAGAGCTTCATTTTCTTGGTTCTAGATTCTCCATTGGTGGTGGTTTGTGGCATCAAGAAAATCTAGAAGTTGGAGAACCAAGAAGTTCTTTTGAGAAAGTTATTAAGGTGAGTAAGAGAGATCTTCCTATCTGTTTTATGCCATTTGATTAAACTTGGAATTTCTGGGAATTATGGCCTTATTTTTGAGAATCAGGGTCTTAAGGAGTATGGCATGAAATGGTCATGAAAATGGTAGCTTGTAATGTGCTGGAATAGATAGAATTTGTTTGGGGGTTGAAATGTTAAGTTTGGTGATTTTGGAACTTTGGTGTTTAATAATGCCCAAACCTAAAGTATGATAATGGAATAGGAATTTAGTGATTTGGATGGTTCCATTAGATTCCTTATGTATTTTTGTGTGGGAGTAGCTTTGGTTTGATATTTGGGATTATTGGAATCATTTGGAAAAAAGTTGGGAGGTGCCGTCAGTTTTCTGTGTTTCTTGTTTCTGATGAGCTTCACTCGAGTGATAATGGGTATCACTCAAGTGTGATAGTGTTTTTCCTCTTTTTGCCTTCAGTATTCCATTGCACTTCCGTATGAAAGGCAAGAGTGTTGCCTCACTTACGAGTATCATGGGTTCTCACTAGAGCGAGCTTTCTCTCACTTGAGTGCAGGTGTATTTGACACTAGGAACTCTCGTCTCAGGTTGTCACTCGCGACCAACACTACAAAAAAAAGGTATTTTGTAGCGGTGACATTGAAGCGTTTATAATAAACCGCTACAAATTATAGTATTTGTAGCGGTTTTAACCTAAACCGCTACAAATTTGTAGCGGCAAGCTACGCGTGAAGTGGCGCGATAGATTGACAACGTTTTTTGTAGCGGTTGGGTAGACAAAACCACTAGAAATTTGGCGCGAAAATCCCACCAAAAATTGTAGTGGTTATTTTGTAGCGGTTAATACACAGAAACTGCTACAATATTCCCGCCATATGGCGCGACCAAGTCCCGCCAATAGTGTAGCGGTTATTTGTAGCAGTTACATCAACCAAACCGCTACAAAATACCAAACGTCAGCTATTTGTAGCGGTTATAGGGATATAACCGCTACAGAATTTCAGGGGTCTCTACTTTTGTAGCGGTTCTGGGCAATAACTGCTACCGAATTTCAAAGGTTCTTGTAATTTGTAGCGGTTATTGTAGAACCGCTACAAATTTAAGGCAATGTGGGTGATTTGTAGCGGTTATGGTAGCGGTTATTGGGATAACCGCTACTAATATCTAGCCTATTTAAGCCCTCGCCTCCCACATTTCTCCATTTGCTCATTTTGTTTCCTGGGATTTCTCTGAGTGGTTTCTTCAAGATTTAAGCATTCAGACGTATGTGTAGGAGTTTTTGCTACAGTATTTCTCAGTATTTGCACTTGAGGTACGTATATAACATGTATTTTATTTGTATTTGTATTTTTATTAGATTTTTGCATAATAATGTGACTAAATTTTTTTTTATTTTTACAGTTGATATAGCTTCAAGAGAGGATATGGGGAGGATAAGGGGAAGGCCCCTGAGGTCCCCAGACCGATTTTATGGGGTGGCAGTAGCCAAGCAGGGGGCAGAGGGAGGGGCCAGCGTGTAGGCAGGGAGACCGCGGCATCTCAACCCATCCCCCCGCAGGAGTCGGCCCTACCACAGGCATCGCAGACGATCCCATAGGGACAACCGCACCAGAGGTGCCTGAGGTTGGGGGCCAGATATTAGCGTCGAGGACTTCCTCGACGAGGAGGAGTTTGAGATCCCGATTGGGATCAGGGAGATGGAGCAGTTCCTCGATGAGGAGGAGGCTTGGGAGCAGAACAACCCACGAGGGTCGTCTTCGTGGTCACTGGGTTTGAGGTACAGGTCCAAGGTAAATTAATTTTTTAATTTATTAAATTATTTATTTAAATTAGAAATGTTAACTTTGAATTACAGTTTATCTAACGTGTGGTAAACTGTGCAGATGAGCAGGGGAACGTTTCGATGAGGAGGCTAGACGTGGTTGGTGTGAACAGCATGGACCGGAGCCTGCGAGTTATAGTGCCATGGAATGAGGGCACTGACTAGCCCATCCACAATGGGGGTCACCTGCTCAACCGCTTCCTGAATGACCTGGGCGCGAATTGGATGCGGTTCCCCTTTCACTTCAGGACGTGGAGGCACGTTCCGAGGGGGCTGAAGGACTAGGCTTGGGAGGAGGTGGTTCAGGTGATTAAAATTATTTAATTAATATTGTTTGTAATTAATTCTATTTAATTAATATTTTTTAAATTATGTTTTTTGTAATTATTGATATTTAAATAATTTTTTTTCAGCTGTGGTTTGCCGTCCGGGCCAACCGGAAGAAGTATGCCCTCGTGAAGATGGGTGACGCCTGGAGGAACAGGAGGAGTCGTCTCTTCCACACGGTGAATAAGGACGGGACGATGCCTCTGGAGTAGCTGATCGAGAGTGTCCCGGACGGCATGCCGCCGAATGACTGGGCGAGTTTCGTCCAGTTCAGGAGGAGCCCTGAGGGGCAGGTAATGTATTTATTAGATTTTTTATATATAATTTTGTAATTGTTAATTATTAAATTATAATTTCAATTTAATTGTATTTAATTTTTAAATTTTTTAATTTTAAATGTTTTTTTATTGTTTTAATACATTTAATATTGTTTTTTTTCCAGGAGATTTCTCAGAGGAACACCAGGATCCGTGCGCAGCAGACGATCCACCACACAGCAGGATCGAAGACCTTTGCTGTGACCTATACCAAGCTAGTAACATTTCAAAATATCACTGACTTTTAGCTGATTATTTCTTAATACTAATTGAATTTTGTAATTGTTTCAGGAGACGAAGACACAGCAGGAGAACCGTCAGATGGACTACGGGGAGTTGTACGCCATCACATACAGACACCGTGACGGGACTGCGACCTCTCAGCAGGCAGAGGCGGCCATTGTAAGTAATTTTATTATTATAATTTTTATAAAACCAAGTTAATAATGAAAAATGCTAATTAGTAATTGTTTCATAAAATGGCAGGAGCGGATGCAGCAGTCGCAGGCTGAGCTGCGACAAACCCAGCCTGAGGAGTCATAGGGGTCAGTGGACCTGACGGCTCCTTTGAAAGCAGGTCTGGCTCAGGCTGAGCACCCCGAACGAGTGCGGGGTATGGAGATAGGCGCTAGACCTAGCATGGTCTACGGCAGGAGCGCCGCCTCTGAGGCTGGCAGCTCTAGAGGGGTCAAACTTCTGAGGGACGAGTCTATTGACCAGCTGTGGTCAGATTTGGAGCAGCAGATAGCACAGCAGCAGTAGCAGATGGCACAGCAGCAGCAGCAGCAGCAGCAGATGCAGCATATGCAGCTGCAGCATATGCTGCAGATGCAGCTGCACGCTGATTTGATCTACGTTCAGCAGACACAGTGGCGTGAAATCGCGAACAACTTGCTCGAGCGGTCATGGAGTCGCTTGTTCTCGGACGAGCAGCATCCACAGGTTCCCCCTGTCCCTCGCTATGTCGTCCTGAGTACTACTACTACTCCTCCTCCTCCTCCTCCTCCTGCTGATGATGATGGTGTGGTTCACTCTGCGCATCGGCCCGATTCAGCAGCACCTGAGGGAGCACCAAATGATCAGCCCCCAGCTACTTAGTTTAGGACATCTTTTTTTTTTTGTTGAAACATTTGTAAATATATATATATATATATATGAGTTTGTATTTCAGAACTTAAATTCTTATTGTGTTTAATATAATTATATTTATATTATTAGATCACGTTGTTGAATTTATGAATTAATTGCAACAATATTATTTATATTTCTAAATTAAAAAAAATAAAACACATATATATTTTAGCGGTTTTTACTTAAAACCGCTACAAATATATATATTTGTAGCGGTTTTAAGTAAAAACCGCTACAAATGTATATATTTGTAGTGGTTCTAAAATAAAAACCGCTACAACAAATGTATATAGTTGTAGCGGTTTCTATTGTAGAACCGCTACAACTAGATATATATTAGTAGCGGTTCTATAGTATAACCGCTACAAATACTTATCATTTGAATTTTGAAACTTGCCGTATTTGTTCACATTTATAGCGGTTATGTTATGTGTAACCGCTACAAATTAAAAATTATTTTTAAATTTACTGTCCAACGGCTTTAATGTTAGTAGCGGTTTTATACACATAACCGCTACAAATACTCAACGTGTAAAATTTTGAATTTCCCACCAATGTGTAACGGCTTGAAAATTAGTAGCGGTTTTATGTATATAACCGCTACTAATATTTTATAACTGTAGCGGTTAGTGTAGCGGTAAGAATTGTACACTCACATGTTATTCGATCTATATCTTTCGTAACATTTCTCACTTTCATTTCACTAACGCCTTTCTATTATTAATTGCAGGGAATTCAAAAGTCATGTTAAGCGTCAACTCAGGATCCGTATACAGACATCCTCGGAAGTTGATAGAAGGGTCCACAGAGAATTCCCGAGCTGGTTTGCGTGCAGAATACTAAATGACCACAACCCATACTCACCAGATTTTAGAGCTCTCGCAATCGGCCCTCTTGATCATGTAAAACGGTTTACAGCATACAATGTCAATGGTTTTAAGTTTTGCACGGTTTCATGGGATCAAGGATTGCAAACACAGAATTCGGGTGTTTATGGCACATTTGGGACAAGGAGTTATGCGAGCAGTAGTGATGCCAACATGCAGTTCGGAGGCGTCCCTTACTATGGCAAGCTTCTTGATGTGGTCAAACTTAATTATCAAGGCCGTTTCACTGTGACGCTGTTCAAGTGTTTGTGGGCAAATACTACTACTTCTCGGGAACTGACAACTGACGACTTAGAGATCACATCAGTCAATTTCTCACGGCTGATTTATACTGGTATTTCTCAAGATGATGAGCCATATATTCTAGCTTCAGAGGCACATCAGGTTTATTATGTCGAGGACGAAAGGCATAGGGATTGGCACATGGTCGTTCATTTAAAGCCAAGAGATATTTACGACATGGGTAGCGGTTTGTTAGCCGCTAAAAAATAAAAAAAATGTCATTTTTTTTTCGCCTTCAAAATTTCAATTTTTTATATTTGTAGCGGTTATATAACCGCTACAAATATCTCTGAAAAAAATTTCGTTCATGAGGGTGTTGTAGCGGTTGGGTTGAACGGCTACAAAAGATGTAGCGGTTATTTTTGATTGAGTAGCGGTTTTATATAACCGCTACAAAACTGCTTGCAACATACGATTTAGTAGTGGTTATTGTAACCGCTACAAATCACATTTGTAGCGGTTAAAACCGCTACTAATACCCATTTTTAACCGCTACTAAATCACGTTTTTTTTGTAGTGCAAGTTTCAAGAGTATGCCTTAACCCTTGTGAGTGTTAAGCCATCACTCAAGTGCCTGGAGTCCCCACTCGAGTGCTCCTTCTTTCTGAAAGTTTCTTATGCTCTCGGGTTATCACTTTCTATGCTTCACTTTCTTGAACTCGAGTGAGCATTTGACCATCACTCAGGTGTTCATTCTTGAGCTTGAGTGCAGTGAATATTTCCTACTTCTATCGTTGCTCTTGGCCAAACACTTGCAAGAGTGTGCTTCTATATTCGGGGTGCAAACCGTAGCATCACTCGAGTGAGGCCTTCTTCACTCAAGTGTCAGTGCATCATCACTCGAGTGAGGCCTTCTTTACTTGAGTTCAACAGTAGGAAAATCAGTTCTTGTGCTTCCAATAGGGGATTTCCGAGATAGTTCTTCCAATCCTTTAGGGCTTTTGTTAGAGGTATATATGGGTACTTAAGAAACATTACATTAATGATAACTAATTTAAGTGTTGTGAAGTTATTGAGTATTGGAATAAGTGATAACGCGTCGTCCTTAATTATGACTTTAAGATTTAATATTTTCCTGGAGCGTAGAAGGCCCGTGCTTGCTCAAGAACAGAAAGACCAAGGTAGTGACACTTTATCCTATATCATGTGTAATGCATTGCTTGTTTGTATTTATCATTGAATAAGCGAGGGGACGTGGCATGAGCCCAGCCTTGAATATTGTTGAGGAGACGTGGCGTGAGCCCGGCCTTGAATATTATTGAGGGGACAAGGCGTGAGCCCAGCCTTGAATATTGATATGCTACATTGTGATATATGCTTACTTGCTTTGTTTAATTATGAATCATATACGTAAACTGTTGCTACTGGGATTCTTTTGAATCTCACTCTTTCCAAATAACATTGTTAGACAGAGCAAGTGGATCGAGAGGTAAGCAAGTATGAGAATCTGGTAGTCTTAGCCAGATTCTTTTGGTTTTTGGATTGGTTATTATTTTGGATAAATGTATACATAATTGATCATAGAATAGTGATGTTGTGTAATCCCCGGTATGAGAAACTGAGATAGGCAATGATGCCCTACAAACTCTTGGATTAATGTTAGTATCCCGGGTGAATGTCGGGAATTTCGCTTATAACCTGATATTGTATATGTGATAAACCGAATAGGCCTGTTATTTTTATGAATGAATGAATGGAGATCTATTTGTACAAGTGTTGTAAAAAGTTTTTAATTACTTCTGATCTCTCATTCCATGATTTAAAGTGTTTAAACACTAATCATCGGCCTTGATGAGGACGGGAGTTACATGCTTTGATCAATCAAGAGCCACCAAATACTAATGTTTACCAAGTCATGAAATAATCATTATTATTTATACTTTTTGTTAAGTTAATCTTGACTTAAATGTTTTTCTTTAAATGGTGTTTTGTGACTTTACTAACTTCATATGAAATTAAACTAAAAACTAATTATTGTAATATTTGTGTGTGTGTGTAATATTTTTAAATTTAATTATTACGTTATCGGCCTTGCTAAATGGTTCAACCGTTCCAATCGGTTGAACTTTAACCTGCTAACCTTATCGGTTCGACGTCCGATCTGATTTTTAAAACATTGTATGATTGTCTCTATCAGTAGAATACTTGTCACTGTCCAAAAGAAAGAGGATCAAAGATGCTTATTTTTTATCGTTTAACGCTCATTTGAATTTCATCCAAACAATATTGTGATTAATCATTATTGATTTTTATTCGGAATATACCTATAAGTGGCTGATGCATTCAGTTAACTTTCCAGGACGAGCGCGTGGAGGCAGAGTGTCGGGGTCTACAAAGGGACAGATCTGAAGGTGGGCCCCATGCGGTGTCACCCACAAATGGAAACCGCAAACGTCAGATCCGGCAGTGCGAATCATAGCCGCACATTTATTGAAGGCTTGGCAACTGGCAGCAATACATACGATGAATGATGATTCCATTATTTTAGGAATTCTGATCTCTAATGGTACCCCCAAACCTGGGTCGCCTTTTGAGGTAGTTCCGTATGATCCAGTAATCTCTCAGGTCCAATATTCTTTTAGGGATTGATGACCCTAAAAAAAATAATAAAAATAATTAAATAAAACCCTTTAATTTTCCTATAAATACACTACCTCTTCCTCTCCCTCAACTTACCCCTCCAATTGTTATATCTACTTCATCGTCTTCCTCCTGAATCAGGGTTTTCATGAAGCTGTTCGCTTGAAGCCTATGGTCCTATATGTATTATTCCACAGCTTTCTTGAACTGCATCGAAATGCTTATTATCACAGATTTGAGATCAGTTTCGACTCAGTCATTAGGTGCAGTTCAGGAAAGCTGTGGGAAGATACATATAGGGTCAAATCACCAATCAACTTTCAAGTTTCAAGATAGGTTCCGGCTGTAAATTAAAGCTTGGTATATATTACCATGAAATCTGTGAGTTTCTTTTATCATTTCAATTTATACACACACAGCAGTATTGAATTTAGGTGTGTGTGTGTGTATATCAGAACAAGATCATGAGATGCAGTTGAAGAGTATATGAATATATGAACATTGATTCCAACTTTTGATAAATATGCAGATTAATTGATCACCATGAAGAAAATTTCAAGTCAGGCTTTTTCAGATCTTCTCATGTATACATGTAATTGTGTTGATTTACAGGAAAATTGAGATCTTATATTATGGATCTTTTCAAAAGGGCACACTAATGATCGATCCTAGATTTCTAAAACAAAACATGTCGCTCTTATAATTCGTTCATTGAGCTTTTCTGTCGGCAATAGTCACAGATGATTGATTCAGCAATATTAATTATTAATTAATCTATATTATAGCCAACAGAGATCGACTCATCACCATATGCTTTTGTGCTTTTGTTTGTTCGTATTATCTATGTACAACTAATCCACTTGTACGGTGTGTGTATGTGTATGTATATTATATTAGTAAGATCGGACCAATTATACCTACTTATCTATTAATTAAGAAAACGTTCAAAAGAAAAAAAGTTATTTGGTCCATTATCCAAGTTCTATGAACATGCTTTAATTATGTCCATATATTTAGTGCATTGGACTTTGTAATTTGTCTTGGCTTTAAGGTATAAGTCTCATTTCTATGATCTACAGTATAAATTAGATCCTTGACCTTCACTCAGTTATATACCAAAATGTGTTTTGGCATGAGGCTTATATATCATTTTTACACATAACATCTCATATATTATAGTATACTTTTATACATTTAACATGTAGGATCTGAACTCTCACTTTAGGTACAAAGGGAGAGCTGAACATATCTCAGTAATTTGCTGGGTTACACGGAGGCAGGTTACTTGCTTTTGCTACTATCATTGTACTTTGTTTCTTTGTTTTTTTTGTTTTTTGTTTTTTTTTTTTTTGTGGCTCGGCAAAGTTCTTATTCAAGGCAGTGTTATCCATTAAATGTGGGCGCAACTTCTAATGAAGACTTAAATTTATCAAGAAACTATTGTATTATATTCTAACTCAGTTTGAAATGGTTTACCCAACCCATATGATTCAGGTTGGCCCATATTGAATGTAGTGTGTTGGTTATAAATTGTAGACAAGTTGTGACAAATGGGAATTTATTTCTGTACATGGGGTATAGCTAGCTACAGTTGTGAATCACTTTGAAAGTAATGATTCAATTTCTTCTTTCTTGTCCCACAACAGGCTGTGGAAACACATAATAAAGCCTTTGCCTTTGTAGAAAAAGATATCTAGAGGGAAAAATGGGTGAAAAGGTTCTTATTTAGAAATTTTAATACTTAGAAAGACCTGATATGTTTTGTATGCAGAAAGTTTCAAACAGATTTTACCTAAAATTTATTGCTTAGTCCTCATGTATGGAGGCTCTTAAGTCTTATCGCTTCATAGTTCATACTAAGTAATATAAAATATTTGTAAACTTTTCATAGTATATTATAATATAGAAATACCTTACGATTTTTATTGGTATACGATTATTTATATGTTCATATTCATTTAATAAATCTATAGTATAAGCTTTTAATACATAATGTATAATATATGTAAAATAGTAACAAACACCCTTTTCAACTAACCCATTACTTCAGGTAAACAAAAACTAACCCATTAATCTAATAGATCAAATCCTACGTACCCAACATATTGTATTAGTTTTTGATTTCAGGTCGGGTTGGACCCTGAGTAGAAGTCAACCCTGATCTTGCTGATGGGGACATATATATTATACTACCTCCTCTCCTTCATATAAAATTTAGTTAACTAATTTAGAGATATTAAAGAAGTTAAATAAATCATTTAATTATAAGATATATTATATAATCTCGCTAGAATACTTATGTGTCATTAAATTATATATTAGTTTATGAGTTAGGTAAATTAATTTGGAGCAAAATGAAAAATATAAGAGAGAGAGAAAAAAGTCTTATATATAGAATCAAAATTTACTTCTAAATTATATTTTATATTTAGGATCAGAGGTAGTAGTTTAGACTTTTCATAGCATTATTGATTTCATGAGAATACTTTCACTGATATATCATATACTCCCTCCGGTCCTAAATATAAGACAAATTTGAATTTCTTTGGGAAAATTAAGGAAGCTAAATAAGTTATTTAATCATATCATATGTTGTGTATCCTTAGATTATATATCATATTATTAGTCAAACTAATTAGTTTGGAGAAAAAAAATAAATATAAATACTCTAAGCTAATTTAATTAGCTTCATTAATTTTTCCAAAAAGATCAAATTTATTTTATATTTAGGACCGAGGAGTATAATATTTTGATGCCTATAAAATACACATACACATGTGTGTGTATACACATATGTGTGTTTGTGTAATTTTTTGATTTTATCATCATCATCCAAACTTTAAAGAAATTAGTATTTTATTATTACTTAAAATAGTATATTCATTTTAACTCAATAATATATAATGATGATGCATAATTACATAGTTTTATAACTTTACTCCAAATAGTATATTCATTTTTCATTCAATAATAAACAACGGTCGTTAAGTGGTGTTTGGATGGTGACTTGAAAAAATTAAAATAGGTGGCAGATTTTGATTGGCTTCGTGACAAACTTTGACCTAAGTTTAGTCATTTAAAAAATGTTTCTTCTTCTTCTTCTTGTGGTTAAGTGGTGTTTGGAGGGTTAATTGGTGACATGGAAAAATTAAAATAGGTGACAGATTTTGATTGGTTTCATGGACAAACTTGACCTAACCAACTTGACTTAAGTTTAGTTGTTCAAAAAATGCTCCTCCTTCGTTTAAAAAATGCATAATCATCATGCAAACTTTAAAGAAATTATTATATTCATTTTTAACTCAATAATATATAATGATAATGCATAATTACCTAGTTTTATAAGTTTTAAAAAATGTTACTTTTGATCCTGACATTATTTTCTAAGGGAATATATTTTAAGTGAAAATAAATATAGTTTTAATTATAAAATCATATATGGCAAAAATGATATGAAATGAGGTTTTTGGCAAAATTAAAAATTGGGAAATCAGAACAAGTTTGTTTTATCTAAAGTATAGATTTTAATATTTAATATATTGTTATAAGGATAAAAAAAATCATGACAAAACAAATCTCTTTCCTTATACGTGACTTCTGAATAGATAATCATATTTTAGCATGGTACAACTTAGAATGTAATTCCAATATCAAATATATATATAGATATATAGATATATAGTATATAATAGCTTTTATTTTTCATCTGATATAATTATATTATTTAATTATACATTAACTCCCTTTAGTTACGATACAAAGCATTAAAAAAAAGCTTACATACATAAATTCATACATAAAGTAAATATCAGTGATATAGCCTCAAATTGATTAATAGTGATGCCATAAGACAATTAGTCCTGATTTCATGGGTGCCGTGTGGTTTAATAATACACACACATATGGTATAAATTTACCCATAAATTTTTAGTGAATAGCACATGATATTATAATATTTATTTGGATATATAAATACACATGAATTTTTTCACCCGCAGAAAAAATGCCATCACAGTTTTTTTTTTTTTTTTGCTACAATGCCATCACAGTTAACTACATTAAACGTCGGTTACTTTTTGGTTTGATGGCCAATATTTGTCCAACTGTGCTATCTGTTTCTCTTTTTCATTATGCTGGTAAGATGGTTTTCTTACAGTTTGGCACTAATACTTTAGAAAGAATGGTAATGGGTGAGTTCACGGGTATGATCTGAATCCGTTCCGCCCAATAAATAATAAGCACCTGTACTTTCATCATTTTGCAAAGATAGTGCAAAAGTCATATGATCATGTCACTTTAATTTAAGTGAAGTGTTATCCTAATGTAACCCACTAATAATCTCTAACAAACGCCCATTGTACAGAGTTTAATTTTCTAACTCTCATTCAATGTACTTGTATTAATATAAATCTGACAAATATTTTTGAAACTGTTGGACCAGCTCATCATGTTCTGCTTTATTTTCGTTTGGATCTATTCATTTTTGTTTATATTCGTGACAGTTAACTATGTGATTATTATTGATTCTTTTAAATGTGTATTATATTTCCTCATGTAATATAGGTGTGACTTATTTATAAGCACTAGTTTTAGAAGTATTAGTTTTGGTGACTCTAGAAAGTCGACCTGAAAATCTCCTCATTAGAGACTTTCAATAGCAACTTTAGTGAGCCGCTGTTGAAAGTTTCCCATAGACTTAAGCAGTGACAATTTAGGGTGTGTTTGGTTTGAGGGGAAGATAAGGAAAGGAGGGGAGAGGAGGGTAGGTAAATTACAATTTTGGACACAGAAAATCCAAAATTTACCTTCTCATTTTTTTAAATTTTGAATTCCCGCCCAAAATTTACCCTCTCATTACTTTTAAATTTTAGGTCCCCGCCTAAAATTTAAATACCTTCAACCCAAAAAAGTAATTTACCCTTCTCTCCTCCCCTACCCTCCCCTCAAACCAAACACACCCTTAGAGTCATCACTGAAACTTAGGTTTTTCAGTTATAATGTCGTTGAAGGTCTTATTATCATATATATATATATATATATATATATATATATATATATATATATATATATATATATATATATATATATATATATATATATATATATATATATAATTTTATAATAATAATCAGTAGGTTCTTTTTGGCTCAATGGCAATATGACTATATACCAAAAAAGGTGGTCATTAGTTTGTTCCTTGGAGAAGACAAATTTGAGTTGATAATATATGATGCTGAGATGGCAAAAAGTGTTACATGGTAGCGGATGTGGAGGGGAGGGCATGACGTGGCAACCCACATGGTTGAAACTAGAGTTGGTAATATGAACCCGTAAAATTTTGGTGAGTTAGGTTATTGAAAAATAGACCTGTTTTGATGTGAGTTCTTTTGACTTGAATCCGCATAACTTGGAACTGTGATGGGCTAGCCCGCTAACCCATGGACAAGCCCATATTTATTTTAATTTTTTTAAAAAATTCATAATTCTAAAAAGTCAAACAAAAAAAAAAAGAAAAATTAAGGGTTAAGGTGCAAAAATACCCATAAACTTTTCTCAAAAGTGCATCCAACACCATAAAGTTTTTTTAGGTGTAAAAATACCTATGAACTTCTCAAAATGGGGCAAATATGTCAAACCGTTAATCGGTACAAACGTCCGTTTTGTGGGACCCACAATATTATTTTTTAAGGTGCAAAAATATCCATGAACTTTTCTAAAAAATGCACCCAACACCATAAAATTTTTTCTGAGTGCAAAAATGCCCATGAACTTTTCAAAAGTTTATGGTGTTGGGTGCACTTTTTAGAAAAGTTCATGGGTAATTTTGCATCTCAAAAAATAATATTGAGGATCCCACAAAACGGACGTTTGTACCAATTAACGATTTAACATTTTTGCCCTATTTTGAGAAGTTCATGGATATTTTTGCACTTAAAAAAAGTTTATGGTGTTAGATGCACTTTTAAAAAAAATTCATGAGTATTTTTGCACCTTAACCCAAAAATTAAACACCCTCCCTCCCTATCCTTCACTTGTCAGGTTGTCAACTCGTGGCATGCCAGCCTGTAATTGGCTGGCCTACATTACCAACTCTAGCTAAAAGTTTACATAAATGGGCAGAAATTCTTCAAAGGAGACAAAAGAACTGCTACATTTTGCCCATAATTAAAAAAATTGCCATCGCCACTTTTCACTATACTTGTTTTCAATGTAACGGGGCAATGTAAAAGTTATTCTTTACAGTAGTAAAAATATATTGAGATCATATATTTTTAGGATGAAAGCCAATTCTTCAGCAATTTAAAAAGTGGAGGGAGTAAAAATATTAAGATTTCCACATCATTATTTTATAAATAGTGTAGACGTGGGTTTTTGATTTAAATCCATACGACAAGCCTTTACTCCAGTGAGGAACAATTTTAAACGTCAGATTGTTTTTATGTTTTTGGTGATATAGCTGGTAAGTGGAACCGGCCCACTATGGGCTAACAAAAAGTGGGGAAGCACTTTAGGGACCAAGTGGCCTAGTCCACTTTCCCATTATCATTTTTATTATTTCTTTTTCAAGTCAATGAAGTGTTTCTCAAAAATGAGTACTTACATATCCAACTCCAATTCCTTAAAACATGATATAATTAGATTTTATAAAATATAAATTTAAGAAAAATTCCAGCATAACAAATTTAAATAAATGGTCAAATTGATATCCAAAGAATTTCACAATAACTATACAATAATAAATAAACTTTATTCCATCATTTGCTTTTAATAAACAATTTTTTATTTCTTAAGTTGCGGCGACATATATAATTTAGTGAGAATCCACATCAACCATAATTAATAAATTATAAGCTTAGAAAACGTACTTAAAACTGATATTATAAGTTAAAAAAAAATTACAAGAACGACATTAGGTAAAAATCAGGTGAAATTACAAGTACTGACGGATTATTTTTTTTAAAAAAATTTTATTTATGAAGCTCAATGACACCTAAAGTTGTTGAGGCAGCACGAGAAGCAATACAATAACTCGAAAACCCAGCAGCTTTGCATAGAGCTTCAAATTCTTTCTCGGTTCTTTCCTTGCCACCAACTAAAAACATGATGTTATCAATCATGGAAGCATATTTATGGCCATAACTTGCATTTGGCATTTCTGGCATTATCAAGTCAATTATTATAAGCTTGCCATTCTTTTTGAGAGATTTGTGACAGTTCTTTAAAATCTTTATGCAGTCTTCATCTCCCCAGTTATGAGTTGCATTCTGCGAGAAAGATAAACTTATATTAGCTTACTTACCATTACTAAACCATAAGAATTATCACTACAAAAAAACACCTAATTTCCGACGGAATTTGAGATGGAATCAGCATTTCTGACGGAATTTCCGACGGAACGCGTTTTCGACGGAATGGATTCCGTCAGTAATAATAGTGTCACAAAAAAATTTGCGACGGAATTTCAATTCCGTCGTAAATTTCCGACGGAATTTGTTTCCGTCGCAATTTTTTTAAAAAAAGCAAAAATTATTTTTTAAAAAAATTGATTTTTTTTTAATTTACAAATGTCACGTATTTGCTCCTCAGCCTCTCCTCCCGTTCGAACCCGCAACCTTAGGGTGCGGACGCCTTCACGCCTGAGTCTTTGCCAATTGCGCCGGAATGAACCTTTATTATATTAATACATATTATTATATATATAATATCATCATATACATACATACATACATACATATAATTAATTTATTATATACATATAATTAATTATTAATTAAATATAATATTATTAAAAATAATGAAAAATTTAATAAAAAATAAAAAATATTTATATATTTAAATTAAATAAAATTTTAATTAAAATTATTTAATAAATAATAATTTAATGTTATAAATATTATTTTTAATATAAAATTATAAATATAATATTAATAACATATATATTAATAAATAATAATCTAATTTTAATAATTAAATTTAAATATAATTATTTAATAATTAAAAATTTAATTTTATAAATATTATTTTTTAAAAAATTATTAATTTTTAATTTTTCGGACTGAATTTTCCGTGGCAAATTGTGACGGAAATTTCTGTCGGAAAACTTTGTGACGGAATGTTCCATCGGAAATTCTGTCGGAATTTGCCACAGAAAAAATTCCGTCGGAAAATTTTCAAAGACAAATTCCAATGGAAGTTTTCGTCGGAAAACTTTGTGATGGAAATTGCCACGGAAAAAATTCCGTGGCTAAATTTGCCACGGAAAATTATGTCGGAAAAATTTGCTACAGAATTTCCGTCGGAATTTGCCAAGGAAAAAATTTGGTTGCAAATTCCGTCAAAAATCGGGTGTTTTTTTTATAGTGTATGCCAAGTTAATTATAATGTTAAACTAACCTTAATCATTATAGCATCGCCTTGTGGGACACTTTTGAACATATCTCCTCCAACATGCATCATTCCTATTATTATCACAAGGATATCCTATAATTAATTAAGCTCAAAGGAAAATATTGCAAGAGTTTTGACAGTTACATGATATTTAAATGGTTAATAAATTGATATGGCATAAAATTTTCGATGAGGAGAAAAAAAATCGAATGTCTATTTTATTTGATAGATTTTATTTTAAGTAATTGAATTGTTAGCTATTTATAAAGTCCCAAATCACTTTCGTGTAGGGCTATGTGCCCATGTATCCATTTTTTTTAGGCACTTAAATATTCATACACACATGAGTATATATAAAGGTTTATGACACAAGTTTCATGAAGATAAGCCCAACCACCATTAAGTCATAAAAGTCAAATTTTTGGAATTAAATTAAATAACGGAAAAAGGAGATATTTATGACAACCCTTCCTTCATCTTGTTCACTCCATTTTCACGAAGAGAGAGAGAGAGAGAGAGAGAGAGGAGATATCACAAGGTAAGCTTGATTCCTTTATGATTTAGCTTCTAATTGGTGAAATCCCTTCTCTAAACTTCCCTTCTCTATGATTCCATGTGTTTAGCAAGAAAATATCAAGGTTTGAGGAGAAGGAGGGTTTTGGCTCAGAGAGAGAGGAAGAAGAAATCCAAAGGTGACTTTAAAACCTTTAAATCCTTGATGCTGTTGTTGTTATTGTTGGATTTGTTGATGGTTTAGTGGCTTATTTGTTGTGATTTGTAAATTTGGGAAGTGTTAACCCTAAGGGGTTATGCTGCCCAAATTTCCTCAAATATTGGATATTAGGTGTTTAAATAGTTAATCAAGTAATTAAGAGTGAAAAAGAATAAGCTTTTGAAGTTGAAAATCAAAAAGCCAATTTTTCCTAAAACCCTAGCATGTTTTTGGCCAGGGCTGATTGGAGGGGTTAGGGCTGGATTTTCAATGATCTGAGGATTCCATTGTGTTCAAGAGGGAAAATTAGGTGGGATTAGTGAGTTTTCAGAAAAGCCTTGAAAGCGAAATGACCAAAATACTCTTGAAACCCTAATTAGGGGCTTCAAAGGGCAAAATTATTATTTGGCAGTGATTTTGCGAAAATCAAGGTCAAAAATAGATTCTACAAGCAAAAACTGTGTAAGAATAGTCTGGGTCAAAATTTTTGGATTGGGTACAAAGGGCCCGGGCCGGGCTCGGTCCTCAGTTGCATTTTGGTAATTTTTCAACATAGGCTAATGTAACCACCAGAAACACTTTAGAAGTATCTAAAATAGTATATGAATGGGTTTTAACCTAATTGTTGTGCATTTGGAATTTTAGGACCAAATTAAGAGCCCGAGACGCCAGCATGAATTTCGAGGAACGCTTTTCGAGTTGAAAAGGGGTTTAAGGTAGTAACTTTATCCTTTATACACTATGTTATTGTATATATGTTTGTGTATGCCCTTGTTTGTATTTTAATTAATCAACATGGTTTTGCCGAGAAGGAGCAGTTAGTACGAGAAGTGCACTTTTACCTGGTTGTTGAGTAACAATCCAACTAAGGTGTACAAATAATGGGGTTTAAGCCCTACTCATGTATACATGTTATATTGTTCATTAATTTGTGCATAACATGGAACATGACATATTTACTTTTTACATTTTATATGAACGATTGTATGTTGCTTATGAGATTCCTTGGAATCTCACCATTTTTCATAAATAAGAAATGTTCCAGCGGGAACTAGCAGCTCGAAGGGAAAAGTAGTAGATACTAGGATTAAGGCGTGCGGATCCCAAGATTCGGAGCAGTTGGGTGATATTAGATAAATTTTAATATTTTGGATATTTTGGGAACCATTTGTATATATTATCAAACCCTGTGGGGAAAAATGGTAATGTGATCAAGTACATTATATCAATCTATCAGTATATTTATGCTATTCCTGCATTGCTCACCGAACTGCGCTCAAATACCCTGATTAACATTGGCAATAAGGGGTATGTAAGGCCGGGCCTTACAGTATATAGCTTAGAGTTTTTAACGAATGTATATATTTAAAAACTACTTTGAATACTTTTTTCAATATAGAAAATAAAGTTAAAAGACATTTTCCACCTTAAACTATTTTGTAAAGAGAACGGCTTAATTGCCTAAACTATTTGTTAGTGTAATGTTGCATTTCAAGTGTTAAAATTGTTCCAATATTTTCCTTTGAATGACATTTTTGTTGACTATTAATTAACTCCAAAGAGAGAGACATGTTTATGACATATTTTTCTATTGGCACCCTTATGTTTTTATTAATGTAACATCCTAGATTTTGGATCTAGAAATTTAAGAATAACCCTGAATTAAGCAAACTACCTGGTCTAACTGACATTGAGACTTGGTCTAGTTGACATTGAGAATGTAGAATGATTTCCCTTCCTCAGACTAAATTAAAAAATAAAAATTTTTCTAGGGGCTCTATCTAGGAAAGTTCCAAGAACTATAGAATGAGCCGGTTGAAATATTGAAGAGTCCAAGATAGGGCAGAGGGAATTATTAAGGCCTACATGCATCTGAGATCAATTTTGGAGAATAAAATTGAGTAGAGGTAAAGTTATTTTATAACTTTATTCTCAAGTTTTGGACCCAAAAACAGACGCTATAAGCTGTTTTTCATCCAAAAAATTGTTGTTTCAAATTGTTTACTACCCATCAAGTAGGGCTGTACAGAAACATCCAGCTTTCTTCATAAACCAAATGTCCAAAAACATCTAGTATAGAGACATCCAGCGCTAGCTAAACAAAGTGTCAACTACTTCTACTATTTATAATAATCAACACAATGTGTCCAAAACTTGTCTAAATGAATACTATCTAAAACAAACATTTTATCAAAGTAAACTTTACTTATCATCTACGTGTTGAAGAAGATGTCCAGCCAAATGATCTCGGATCAAATTAATATCTTCTTCAAAGAAACCTTTAGTCGCCTAGGGGTTATCAAGAATAAAATCGAATTAATGCAATATAGTATACAACTTGGGTTGTTTCATTTTGAAGAGTCGATTATGAAACTAATGTTGGGATTGGTAGACACAGCAGAAAACTAAAATTCAAAAATTTTTCTAATCCCGATTGTGGATCTGTCATTGGCGTTTAAATCGAGTAATAAAGAAACGTACCTTTCTTATGTTTTCAGTCTTTAATTTCTTTTCGATCTCAAGGAGCTAACAACTTGGATCAACTTCCTCTACTGGTATCCACACGAATAGGAATCCTACACGAACAACGTGCTAGTGCCACTAATGTCCCTCTCTAGAGTTTTCTTTTCTCACATCTCTGTATCTTCTATCTTTCATCACCCGTAGAAAACCCTAGCTCGCCCTTTAAATAACTAGTCAGGGCTTTCTATTTTATGATGGATATTGAATTTTTAAAAATTAATAATCTTAATTAATTTCAAAATCCATATCATATCAATTAACATTTAATTGTCTTTTGATAAGCAAATTAAATAAATATGGTTTAATTAAATCTGTCCAATAGTTTAATTTAACCTATTTATTTAATTTGAATAAAGAGTCAATGGAAATAAATTATCTTTATAAAATAAAATTTGAGATATTATATCTTTATCATGTTAGTTATTAAATTTAATTTATCAGATAAAACTAAATTTAAAACTAACACAATATAATAACATTTGTGTGTGTGTGTGTTTCGAAAATAAATAAATAAATAAATAAATATAATATTATTAATTTTCTTTTCAAATATATATATATATATATATTTGTCCACCATAAATTAACCATTATATTCATTAAATATAGACATATATTAGATTCAATGAATTTGAACATTATAGCTCATGTTGGGCTATTTTTGTGTGCGACCCTGTAGGCCCATATGAAGTTGGCAGTGAGCCAATGACTATATTAACCCACAAGTCTTAAGCAACCTCTAGCAAGACATTACGACTACCCAATTCATATGAGGATCGATAAACTGATGCAACCTGTCATACAACCATATCGCGTCCCTTTTGTCACATGATATTTTGGTCAAGGATGAGACATGGAGAATGTCATCCTCCTATTTCTAACCATTACTTTCTCAATCCTTGAGTAGTTTAACTATAGAAATGGAAACTCCTTTCCATCGTAGAATGTCCCTACATTTTTTAGACTCACTCATTGAGGGGCCTAGTAATATCTCTCTACTAATGTGAGGGACAAATTCCATCTTGATCATTCACATTCCTTTGCATGAAAACCACTAAGCCCGAACATATCCTTTATCATCACCCGGTCAAAGGTGGCTTTTGACTAGGTCAAAGCTAAGCTACTTTCATGTAGGAATCCATGATGATCTCAGGTCAAAAGGGTATACTGACGTGGTTAGACAAGAGACAAGATTATGACTTAATCCATGTAGCTTTCTCATAACGGGTTAGTCCAGCACCTTGTACTCTTACAAGTGCCTAGGACTTTGATTCGTATCTCCATACCTCTTTAAAGTCATACTAGTCTTATTTCATCTTTGCTCCTTCGTAGATGACCGACCATGGACATTTAAGACAATCATTATGATTTATCCAAGGATAGTTATCACAGTATATATGCAAATAATATGATAACAAAATAGAGAAATTCATTGAATAACAATGTTCAAAGTACAATGATTGGCCCTTAGGGCACAATTTCCAACAACTAATTTCTATTAAACTAAGTAATTACAATGCACAATTGATAAGGGAAAACATGATCGATTGGTTTTCAAAACTATGAATTGAGTGCAATAATAACGATAGATATTTTTGGGATTTTCAAATGATGAGGGATGGATATAGGTTATGTTGAATTTTGGGTCCAAGTCCGCCCTTGATGGGTCGGACTATTTGATTAGGAAATAAGTAGCCTAATCAAATAAGAATAAAATCAGCATAAAATACAGATTGGGGAATAATTAAGCAATAATTATGGATTTGTTAAAAGAGGAACAAATCACCATAATTAGGGAATTAATTGAAAGACAATTAATTGCTGTCTTGGAGGGCAAGAAGGAGTGCACACGTTTCCTAATTAGTGGCCTCCATAAACCACTATAAATAGGGTGTGCCTCCTCAATTGCAATTCACCCCACCATTGAGTTTTCTGGCAATTCACTTCTCTCCTACCATCTTTCTGGTTCTGGTGATCTTCTGTGCAAATCACAATTAGACTCTAGTAGTCTAATAATTGTGTGGGCACAAGTACGGAGTATTGGAGCTTTGACCCGGATTTGAACACGGATTTGTCCAGGTACGCCTAATCTCCTTTTTAGTTATATTTTTCTTACAGGTTAAAAATGCAAGTGTTGAAGATGTTCTTTCAAATAGTTTTCAATGGCTAATCTTGCTCAATTAAAATATTTAGGGAGTTAATATACTAAGCTTCTAATATTCCAAACCTCATTAATTAATGAGTCTAGCATCACAAGATAGGGACCCCTACTTTTGAAATGCTATTAAGCCTTCTTATTGTAATGAATTCTTCTAAGTTTCCTAATATACCAAATCTCAATTTCCATTATGTCTAATGCTTAAACTCATGAACCTATTCATTTAAGCATTATTAAAACCCCTTAGAGGGTGATTATGAAATAAGTAATGCATTAGGTTAACTATAAATCCATTTCAATCAAACCATCCAACAATGTCATATGTATTAAATAGAGAGAAATCAATAAAGTCATAGAAAAACATATATATATATATATATATATAATTATATACATTGATGAGTACGAAGAACTCAATCTATAGAATAAAACATAGTTAAGATCGTAGTCTCATTATGTAACATCCCAAATTGTGGGCTTATAATACAAATAATTAGTCTAAATTAAGTAAAGTACTAAGCCCAATTGAGCCAAATATCTTAAGTATATCATGAGGAAAATGCTTAAAATAATTATAAAAATTATTTAAGGGTCAAGATATATTGAGAAAATAGTATAAAATGTTATTATGGGGAGTTAGAGAAATTATAAAAGGCTTAGTTCCCCAAAAATGGCCCAAATAATTTTAAAGCTAATTTATGGGAATTTAAGAGTTTATTTTCCTGAAAATTCAAGAAAAAATGGTTAGAGGTTATGATTTGGCTTGGAAATTTTAGGAAAACTATATTATGGCTTAAAGAAGCTAATTGAGGAAGAAAATACTTATATAGTATTAAGGATTAATTTTCGGCAATCAAGCACCGATAAAGAAAGGGGAAAATTAGTAATTTTATTACACAGACCCAAAAATCGGAACCGGGCTAAAGTTTAAGCCAAATTATGAAAGCCAAAAGTGCTACATATGATCAAAAAAATTTGGAGTTAGATTTAAGAGATTTTAGTTTTATCCATTTTTCTTCTTGATCTTCCCAAATTGAAAACAGAGTGTTGCATGTATGTGTTTGCAGAAGCTAAAACTTGAGTTTTTAGGTGAGTTTGGTTTGGTTTCTTTGAGTTCTAGAGAGTTAAACATGTGTCTTAAAAGATAGAACCAAGAAGAACTCACATTGGGAAGAGATACGCGGTGTTCTTGAGGTTTTGTGACAAGGTGTCAATTTTGTAGGTTCAACAGGGAAGTCAGAATCGGGCGTGGTTTTGATAGGGAAAATAATGTTCTCTGTCTATAAAATTTGATAAGGGAATAGTAAACATCTTAAACTTTAAAACAAGTCCTAGAACATGTTAATTGGATATCTAGAACAAAAGTTATGATTTTTGAAATTTTGGATAGAAAATTAGAAACATTCTGTTTTTCATATTTTAGGCAGTGAGAAAATTTGCAAATTAAATTTGATTACTTTTGTAATTTTTCATTGTGGTTATTTTTCCTTTAAAATAAACTTACAGAGCTTGAAATTAAGTACTAGAACACAAAAATTAGATGTGTATATTGTAAGTTATGAATTTTTAAGATTTGGGTAATCAATCTAGAAAATTCTGACTTACCAAATGGATAGTCAGTTTGAACACTGAAATTTGGAACTTAGGTCTATGATGAAATACTATACATTATTTTTTCTTTGTAGAGGATTGAAAAAGATTTAAATAGGAACTTGAACCACCTCATTTGTAGCTCCCTAGCTTAAGTTATGGTTTTTCAAATTTCCTTGAGAATTAGAGACAGAATTTGGTTTAAGTTCAAAAATGACCACATTTTTAGGAAATTGAAATTAGTAATGGGAATATGAGAGTTTTGGAATAAGTTTGGAGAGCTAGTGTATTAAATTGGATGTCTAAATTACAGAGGCAAGCAGATATTCAATATGTTTTAGAAGGTGGAATTGCATGCAAATGTGCCTAAAGTATAAGTTTGGAAGCATTGCTTAGAATAATAGAATTATGTAATTTTCACACCCATGCTTGGCCTAGAGCGGTCACAAATTTATGGCTAGAACTTTATAATGTTGAGATTGAGAATGAATTCCTCTTGCAAAATTGTGCAGAACATAGTAGGCAAAAGAGGAAAAATAAAAAGAATCATTAGACAAAACACAAGAAGTAGGAAAATCAAGGTAAAATGACCAAGTTATGGAGATAAATGAATGGGTTACAAGTTGGGGCTTTGAAAGAGATTAATTATGCTATGAAAGCATGCTAAGATGAGTATTAATTTGTCCTTACATGAATAATCAATAGGGTTTGATTTGCTCCATCAAGACCAAAGAGGAGGCAAAGTAAAGGAAATACAAACAAGAGGAGCTAGCTAAGGAAGTCAGTTTGGAAGAAAGGTTCAAAAGATAGTAAAAACTTACTCTTATATAGTTTGTGCTTGGTTGCTTCGATGTTTATTTGCCATGTATATGCCTTCAAACATGAAATATCCTTGCTTGAGTTATACCATGGCCATGTGTATATGCTTGTAAGGTGTTGTTCTTATTTTGGCTATTTACATGCTTAGTCTATTACGATTGTACATTATATATTGAGTTAAGATTTTATTACAGAGATTCCCCCAAATCTCACTCCTTTCTTCCATGACATAGAGCAAGAGCAAATAGGGTATTGTTGTTAGTGAAGCCTCGAGGAGGTTGGAGTTGAAGGACTATTAAATTATTATTTTCTTTAAGTATTGGCTTTTTCTAGCCATGTTTTCTTTTAATATAAAGAGATGTGTATATATATATGTGTGTGTGTGTGTGTGTGTGTGTGTGTGCATACAAATATTTTGGCATGTAAATACCTTCCATAAGGAGAAGAGCTAAGGCTCCTGTAGCCTAAAGGTAAGTGCCATCTACAGTGATGACAAAGATAAATTTACATAGTAATAGTAGAGGTTAAAGTATGCCTGACTATAATAGCTAATCTATTTAAAAGATCAGGAAAATACATGAATTATGCCCTAGGATAATTACTTGCTAAACTTATAAGGTATATGATTTTATAAAGATGAGAGTAGAGCAAAACTTTGATAAGGCTAATATTGTTGAGTTAAGAATAGAACTTTGAACCACTAAGTTTGGGAGATATATTGAATTAGTTATGAGTTTCCAAAGTTTCAAGAAAATTCATTATTTTCCAGTACCTAAACGTAGAGAAAGAATTTTGAGTTTCTAGCTTAAATCAAGGATACTTTTAGGTTACATGTGGTTCAAAAATGACTAAAATGCTCTTATAAGTGACCCTAGAGAAAGGTGTTATATATTACATAAATGAATTTTTAGATCTAAGAAATCACAATTATAATGAGCTATAGTTAAATTAAACTCTCATTTGAAACACGTGTGAGCCCAATCCATCTTAAACCATCTCCAAGAGCAAGGAGGAAGCTTAGCCACTCATGGAAATAATACCACGAAGCAAAACCAACTTCTAATTCAAACATTGAGCCATGAAAATCACCATTTAGAGAAATAAATTTAATGATGAAAATAGAAGATGAATAGGTGAAGATGGATAGGACAGAAGGAAGCCATGACTGCTGCTCCTCCTAGTTGGCAAGTGCAGACTCCTCCTCCCTGCCTCAAAGTGTCAATGGTGATGGAAGGCGGCGCAATACTCAATGAAAATTACAAAGAAAAGGCAAGATGATGACGGTAAATATGATTTGTGAATGTTAAGTGTGGTGAAGGGTGAAGTTCAAGGTCTGATTCTAGTTTGCAACTCTGCTTTCTCTGTTTCAGACCATGGCTAGCGACTGAAAGGATGGTGAGAGGGAATAAGGTCGCCGGCAATAATGGTGAAGGAAGATGAAGGTAAATGTCGAATATAAGCTCTCCAAATCTCTTCACCGCGCGCTGCTATGTTTTGTTTGATCAAATATGCTCTCAATTCATACCTAATGTTGCTGATAAAGCACTGTCACGTTAACTTGGACTAATATGACATTTTGAAATGTACTAAATTGTCATTATTGAAATTCGAACACCAAACTGCCACTTTCATATTTAAGCCAACTTTTCAGGCACCTATAGTTTAAAACAATCAAACCAACATCAAATCTTTTAATGAATCAATGATTAAGAGTAATTATAATTATTACGACAATTTTTCCTTTTTTAGTTCTAATTCAATGCATTTCTCCTAATCCAAATTAATCATGATAATGACATTTTAAACTCAATAATTATGAAAAAAAATCCCCAAATTAAGTATGAAAATATATAACAATCTAGGAATTTGTCACTTCTTCTTAGTAGGCATTCTCATTACCAAAAATCTGCAAATTGAAAAATAAGTTAAGATAATCAATCAAGTGAATGAAATAATTAACAATTCAATTACAACACCAAAAATATTATCATTTGAGAACGAAGAAGTGATTACCTGTTCAAAATTTGAAATAATTACAATATCCGCACTCAGTTCTCCTTGATTGTTGAGAGCACTATAAATCAAAAGTAAATGGTTAGAATGAATAAAGTCGTATATAAAGTGACTGCCAATGAAAGAGCTTGAATCCAAACTACTTACTGTCAGATAAAACTACTTAGTCTCTCTACTTTTACCATCATTTTTCCTACCCATCACTCTATATGTCTTGAGTGCACTATCATTAAAATGAAAATTACAAGACATTAAAACAATTTATTTAAGTTAAGAACCAATGATTTACAAACAAATTAACTTACGTGTTGAAGATGATTTTTATCTCTTTGTTTGGCCTGTGACCCAAGGAATCAAACCAATATATGATGTTGAATTTTGGGCCAAACAACAGATAGAGTCCAATCATAACTATAACAGCATATAAAGCGACTATCAATGAAAGAGCTTGAATTCATCAAGCCATGAAAATCATTAGAGTAAGCATGTATCTTTTTATACTCAATACCCATCGTAGACAATATTTTCTTGGCCTTATACAAATGATTTGGAAGTACATTATCGTTTAGAAACATATTATGCAACAATGTCAAACTACTATCGGTTTACCCAAAAATTGCTCTTAAGTTAACCAAATGTAAAGGACCTGTTAAGCGTGTATACTTACTCCTAAGGTACAATGGTGTCTCTGAATCACTTCATAGGTTGTCATATACAAGTGATTGTAGAAAGGATTCTACCTCAACATCATGAATCATTTTCTCCGTTCTATATTCATCTACAACATTCATAACTTCCTTCTTGTGTGACACACAAGCAATTACTTCCTCACCATGCCATATCCACCTTGTCTACTAAAGATTTATTCTATCACAAAGTAGGTGATCTTTTATATCATCAATATCCTGTTGACTCTCATTTAAACAATTGACACAAGGATAAAAATACATCTCATTTTTGCTAGGCGCGTTCCTTTTAGCAAATTCAATAAACTCTTCCACCCTATTCTCATATTCTTCACTAGTTCTCAAAGCATTCATCCAACTATGATCCATTTTATTACTACGTAAGCCATTTCCAACAACATTCAAGTTTAGAACAATTGTTAAGGAAGGACATGTGACTATGGGTCAAGGAAGAGATTGCCTTTTACTTACTTTTAAAAAACTTTTGGCAGCATTTCCCCTTAAAAGCAAGACATTCCAAAATTTAAACAACAACCCAATTCAGCTTAATTCAAACAAAATTAACTGAAGCAGTTCAAGACAATATCAAAAAATCCATCAATACAATTTTAACAACAAAATTCAAACAAAATTAACTGAAGCAATTCAAGACGATATCAACAATTTCATCAATACATATGTGTATAATTTTATAATGCCTCTAATAGCTCTACTAATGCCAACCACCTATATGTAACAAAAAATTTAGAATTTTGCAAATTCTATCAAGTTCATACCAATATTCCAACAAGGCAAAAGTAGGACCAATTTTTCATTTTTAATTTTCAATGACATCAAGGCAAAGTATAACTAAAAGTTCAAAAATTTCTTTCACAATGACCAATATTTGTCTCACAACCAATAATCAAAGAGAAAAGAAAATCAAGCAAGAATCAAAGGGAAGGGGAAAGCAAGAATCAATGAGAAAAGCCTCAAATTTGGTGCTTATGTACCAAGCTTATGCAGAATCGAAGAAGAGGGGCAGAGATGAAGAGCATTAGGGATGTGGAGTAGTCGTGAGTGGGAGGTCCGAGAGAGAGAGAGGGAGGCAGTGGTCGAAGTGAGACAGGGAGGTCTAAGCTAGAGGGAGGTGGAGTTTTGAGTGAGAGTGGGAGGCGGAGGTCGCAACGAGAGAGGGAGGAGGAGGTTGCGATAGACGGTTTAGTTGGGAGGAGGCGATGGTTGGAGAGAGAGAGGGAGAGAGGGAGGAGGAGGTTGTGATGGAGGTGGTGGTTGGAGCGAAAGAGGGAAGAGGAGGTCGTGTTGGAGGGTTTAGGTCACAGCAGAGGTCTGACTTGAGAGAGGGAAGTACACTGTGAGAGAAGAGAGGAAGAAGAAAGTCAATGGTCGTGCGATCAAAGAGAGGAAGAGACTATTTTTAAAGGTCTTTGCATCTGTTTTACAAAAATGGACGCTAAAGACCATGTTTTGGGCATTCATGTTTTAGAAACACATGCCATAGCCCATAATTTTGGTGTCTATTTCTAAAAATGGAAGCACAAACCCATCATTTTGGGGTCTATTTCAGAAAAATGAACTCCAAAGGTCCTTACTTTTGGCGTTTGTTTTTAGAAAGGGATGACAAATGTTGATATGACGTCTGTTTATGAGAAAACAGATGACAAAAGTAACCCATAAAATTTCAAAAATGCCACCACCTATATTTTAAACTTCCTTTTTTCAAAAAAAGCGAGTGTTTCTTGGGGTAGTAAAATTTGTATATTATAGTAGTGAAAATTTGAAGTTACACTGATTTGCTACAGTCCTTATCATCTTAGGGTCAAATTCAAAATTACTAAGAAAGGATTGCAGTATATGCAATATTAGGGTTGTTCTTTCTCTTAAGGAGCCTTTCAGCATTAACCTCCTAAGTGATCTAAATGTCTTGAAATGCAATATTAACAAGGGATTGGTTTCTTTATTTTATATTTAAACTACTTAATATGCAAATGAATTAAATCCTTAGCTACTTTTTTGTCTTTTTAAATTCAATGATGGATGGAGGTGAAATGGATGTAGTAAATTTATTAAGAATGCATTAATTGGTTATCCTAGTTCAATTAATAATATGGGAGTTGAATGACTAGTATGAGATTACTATAACTTGTTTCTTTTTAAATTAGGGTTAAGGTGCAATTTTGTTCTGGAAGTAACCACTCAAAAGTGCTAGGCTATACATCAATTGCAAGTAACAATAGTTCCACCAAATAACATTCAACAAGAAAGCTCAATCTCTACACATGCAATGGTACCTCTAAAGCTAGAAATTATAATCCAAGTAGGAGAACATAAAAGAACTTAGTAAAAACTCCCCATTGAAGCAAAGAGTTCAAGTCAATCATGTCATATCCCTAATTTTGAGTCTAAGGGCCCATTTGGTATGATGGAATTGATTTTGATGGAAATGGATATGGATATGGAGATGGAGATGGATATGGAGATGAGGTTTAAAAGTTTGTTTGGTATGTCATGGAAATGAGGCCTTATTTCCATGTAAAAAGACCAAAATTTCCTTCTAATTTTTTTTTTAAAAAATCTTCCCAAAGACAAAACCTTCATCTGCTCCATAGAAACTATGAAGGTCAAGCCAGATCTAAACAAATCTCAAGCTAGATCTCAGCAAATCAATGAAGGTCAAAGCACAAATCACAAGTAGCAAAGTTGAAGGTTTTAACAATATTTCACTTTTGGGTTGTACAAAACCTTTGTCTCCTCCATTTCTCATAGATCGAAGCCCTTGCCATCAAAGACGATGCTGTCGTCGTCGATATGCAATGCAGTCGATTAATGCCATAAGGTTGCCGCTATCTGTCGTCGTCATCGGATTTGTGAGCACAAGCTGTTGTTGATCCGCAAGTTTGCATTGGTCTCCAAATCCACCGTCGTTGATTGGATCTACAAGTTGGGCTCGTCGGAGAACAATGAGGAAGCAAAAATGTTGTTATGCTTTGCTTGAAGGCAATGGTGGTGGTTTCTGCTTGTGCTTGCCTGCAGTGTGTTGGTTCATGGAGTTTGGATTTTGTGGATGCAGATGAAAGAGGGAGAGGGGTAAAGCTAGAATTCAATGGAATTTCTTGCAAATCCTTGGGTCAGCACATGGAAGCCATTTTGATGGAATTGGGTTGTTTGGCTTCCACATGAAAATGGAATTGAAACCCAATTCCATCATACCAAATAAGCCTCTTCATGGAATTGAGATCCAATTCCATCATACCAAACGGACCTTAAAAGTTCAAGAAGTAGCCAAAAATGGGTCGGCTATTAAGCCCACTTAGGCAAAAGTCACGTAGGTATTAAACCGGGGAAACGACATCTAAATTATTTTAGGATCCTCTAGAGGTATTAAAGAAGATGGTTATATGACTTGGCAAGTTATGTTGCGACTAATTTTTGAAAGTTTTGACTCTTAAGTGTAATAATGAAAAATTTACTTGAAAAATTCAAGGACATTATGAAAATTAAGGAACAATAGGAAAATGGTTCCTAATGGATTTCCAAACCTAAAATAGTTATTAAAGGTAAAAAAATACGTTTTTTTGGATATAATGGCGACGCGGGTCAAACCTGGGTGGGGGAGGGGGGAGAAGTGCCTAAAGGCACTTCAATGACCAGTGCACTTAGTTTAATTTGAGCCAAAAAGTTTAACTTGGCTATAATAAACTATTATTTAGCCAAAACTACATAATTTAAATTATGTCAAAAGTTTCAAATAATTAGAAAAATATGGGGAATAATTTTTTGAGGATTGGAGTGAATCAATGGAAAAAGTTAATCCCCAATAATTAAAGTTCAAAGTTTAAATTAATCTTTGGCCTTATAAACAGTATTATTATTTTAAATTGATGCAAAATTATCTGGCAGTCAAATTGGACCCAATAAATACAAGAAAAAGTAGTATATGAAAGGAAGGAGTTTTATAAGAACCATGCAAATTTATTGCCTAGAAATTTCCCAAAAATTAATCTGGAATTTATTTCCAATTAAATCAAAAAAGGCCAAAATTCTTGTCTTAATTAAGATAAAAGAATAGTAATAGCCCATTTAGGCATCCCAATTTATGGGATAAAGGAGTCACTTTTATGATCGGATTGGCAGGAGATTATTTTGAATTTTATTTGGCCCAAAATTAAGAAAAATTTGTGGCTAGCATTGAGTTTTGATAATTAGATATTTTTAGAATCTAAAGTTTATTAAATTGAGTTTAATATCTCACTTTAACATCAGTCTCCTCTCGCTCCTTTGACCAATTTCGATTTTGAGCAGCAATAGGATGACAAAAACGTGAGCACCATAGCGGTGTCACTTTTTTGATCGGATTGGTAGGAGATTATTTTGAATTTTACTTGGCCAAAAATTAAGGAAAATTTGTGGCTAGCATTAAGTTTTGATAATTAGATATTTTTAGAATCCATAGTTTATTAAATTGAGTTTAATATCTCACTTTAACATCACTCTCCTCTCTCTCCCTTGACCAATTTCGATTTTGTGCAGCAATAGGATGACAAAAACGTGAGAGAGCAAGAGAAAGGGAGGAAGATATAGAGTTCTAGCTTTTATTACATCATTAAAACTTTTTCACATCGTACTAAGCGCCTTCACAAATATTCTTCCCTCCATCCACTTTTGTTTGGTGATTCACAATTGCAAGGCCCCTTTTAGAGAGAGAAAGGGGGTTGGAATATTGAGTCCTTGAGCTTGCTTTCCAAATTTTTAATTTTTTTAAAAAGAAAGAGTTTGATGTTTTAGTATGGTATTTTTGGTTTTGATAATGGTGTTCTAGCTAGAAATATCGTTGGAAGTTGTCAGGTGAAAATCACCCATTTTGGTTATTTTGGGAGCTCATTTTTTTAAGGGAAAATGCTTCCAAGATTTCCATGAAATTAAACTTGGTTAAATGATTGTTTAACCATGTTAATATGGATTTTTATCAAGCAAGACAGTGGCAAATTACTGGAAACAAGCAAAACAAAAGCCCAAGTTTGAAGGAAAAAGAAGCATGCTCCCGGTCTTGAAAGATGAGTTAGAAGGAATAAGTTTTTCTGTAATTCAACTTCATATTTGGATTGTTCATGAAAAAATATGAAGGAAAAGACTAAGAAATATTTTTTAAGTAGAAAACAAAATCCTTAACTTTGACGTAAAAAAGGTGTTTTTTTTTTTGTGTGACTGCAGTAGCTTTTTTGTTTATCTCAGTCACATATTATCATGTATTGTGGAGGTGAGGTCTAACTCGTGGCCCTGAACGATTAAAGGAGATGAAAGGTTGCTTTGTGGCCAAGGTAGCATTTTACCATTTATTTCATTTTAGTTATGTTTGTTTGTTGTAAAGCATGAGTAATTGCCATGAAACTTATATTACATGATCCTATGAGTATGTTATGTTTTGCTTGGATTTATAGCATGGCCATGTGTTATATCCATATTTGATCACGAATGTTTTAATGTGTTTACTTGATGGGCAATATTTTGAGAATATATTTTTGATCATGCATGCTTGAGAGCTTGAATGTGTTATTACGCTACTGAGATTTCCCTTAATCTCACCCCAATTCATAACCATGCATGGTATAAAGGTCAATCAAGAGCGAGTTATAATGAAAGCATGAAGAATTTCAAGAAGGTACAGGGACAAATAAAGTTCCAAGAAAATGAAAAAACTGTATCAACATGAACAGGATCAGGCTAGAATTATATATTTTTTTTATATAAGGGACTGAAAGGGCTTTCAAATGAAGTTTAGAGCGCTCTCATATAATTTTTCTAGATCTAATTATAATTTTTCAAAGTTGGACAAAAAATATGTACATACTAAATGAATAGCAACTCAAGGATCTAAATGCAAATTTTGATTTATAAGAAATGTTTCAAACTGACGGATGTGACAAATCTCCCCTTCTCAAGAGTTGAACTCCTCATCAGCCACGAATGGGAATCGATTCTGCTGCCATCAACTCACCACAAAAACCAGCCATGCATGGATGATATCGTGGTGTCTGCACAAGAAGAAGATGATGATGATGAAGAAGATGGAGAATAAGAAAAAGAAGATAATGATGATGCTGATGAAGAAGAAGAATATACAGATGATGAAGTTGAACATCAGTATATGGATGAGAATGAAGATGAAGATGAACATGATGATGTTGACGATAATATGTAAATTATTCATGGTTATGACATTTTGTTGTTTTTAGTTTTTTAGATTAACTTTGATTGCATTGACTTTTAATTGATTTAGTTTTTATTATGCTTCAATTTATTTGTGCTTTATTTATTATTTATTGTTAACTTACATGTCAAGTCGGCACTCAAAGTGTGACAGAGCAATTGAGTAGTCAAGCTTCCCAATTGCCTCATCAACTTCAAAAGTTTTCTACTTCTCATGTGACAACTACATCTACTCCACCTATTCCTAAAGTTGTTAGACCCTCGTTATCATTTGTTTCATCTCCTCAATTGCATGAACAAGTTGTCATTAAGAGTTATTCCGCAACTATCGGCAGATAAGAAGCAGCACTCCCCAGGATAAAAGGGATCGATTCTTCCTACAAAAGATAGGGTAAATAGAATAACGAAATACAATAGAACTCAGTAGGCATAAGATATTCAGAAGGAGGAAGAGAAGTGCTTGAAAGCTTCAAAAGCCATATGTTGAACCTCTAACTGAAGCACTTTATAGGTCTCACAAATTCTAAACGTTGGTAGCCACTTAATCGTATGAATAGGTGGTTTCTGAATGTTAAAAGCTATTAAATAAATTTAAAAAATCAATGCAAAACGTTGGTAATTGAAGGTATTTCAAAACCATCAATTTCCGAACGTTTGGCATTTAAGCATGAGATAGGAAGTCAATCTTTTCCTTTTAAAGCACACCAATGTTCATTTTCACTATTGAGCCTAAGTGAAAATGCCATTTTCCAATAAGCTCATTTATTCCAAAAATTTAATCTCACATTCCAAAAATAGCCTAATAAAAGTGCCTTGTCCGTTCTTTAACTCATAAACAATGGGTAGGGAGAAGTCGCCAGATTTCAACTTCCGGTGGCCCATTGTTATGCAAACTCATTCCTCCTCTTGGCCCATTTAGTAATATATTATCACTTATTACTTCGACCTCCACAATCTCAAATAATGTGGGATACGTTCCTTTTGACACACCCACATTGTAATACCAACAATGCCCCACATGTGTCAAAAGGAACTCTATTAGCTGAGTTACACACATGGGTATAACCATTGTATCTAGTGGTCCTTTGGACTATGAACCAGACCTAGACTAATAATACTTAGTGCACAGAGATGTCAGTGGTCCTATGGACTATGAACTCACACCTCTTAAGTATATACTAGTGGCATTAGTAGTCAGATTGTACCCCCACGTTTTGCTATTAATGCAGTTTTGTATTTTAATCGGCCATGCACGTGCTTGGTGGATAACAAATGATTTAGAGATTTTGCCACAAACTCATAGAAGCAGCCCCACTCCACATTCGTAGAGATGATTTCATAAAATGTACCTGCAATGAGTACACCATCCTATAGTATTATGAAATCATTAAGAACTTTCACTTAGCCTTACTAAAATGCATTTTAGCAATTTCTCTTGCCATAGGAAGGGACTGATAATTTATTTTAGTGCTAGCAGAACTAACAAATGACTTGCTCTTACCCATTGAACCTATTTCATGGGATCACCAATCACAGAGGTTGGGTTGTCATCACTGTTAATTTCTTATTGGCTTTAGTCCTATTCCCCTCAACTAATTTAATTCTTCCCGGGGTTTGTTAAGCGCCACGCTTGTGCAAAAAATACTTCACCCATATAATAAATAACCTCCAGAAAATGAGTTTAGAAATGAGAGTATAAAAGTTCATTCACAAATTAAAGCCAACAAATTATTGATATTTTGATCCAACAATTTGTGCTAATAAAATGTTGTTAAAAAACAATGGTTAACGGCTATTATGAGGGAATGAAAGGAGATGCAGAAATAGGATGGAACGGCTGAATGGAATGAAGGAGACAAGATGGAGAAGAGAGTGGGAAACACAGTCTAGGGCTCCAAAGTGTGGAATAGCCTATTAAAATGCAACTGAAGTTGGGTCAATGCGAAACTGAATCGAATTGCTCTATTTTTATGCAAAACGCATAGTTACAAAATACATCAATTCAATTGCATAGCGCTGGAGCTCTCTAGTTGTAATAAAGTATTAAGAGCCGACCAGTCAATGAACTGGCATAGGCAACGGTTCAAGGGTTGGTGGATCAGACCAAGGTTAACTCGTAATAAACTGATGATAATTAAAAGATATATTCAAAATAAAATGTATAAAAGTACCTACTATCAACACATATATAGTATATGTTATTGTAATATATATTTACATATAATCAATATAAAAAGGACTAAACCAATTTAAAAATTTGAATCTTCTAAAAAGGACATGAGAAAATACATATTTTTATATATTATCAATATTTGTTTTCTCATTTCCTTTTCCTATTTTCCTTCTCTTTTTCCTCTCATTTCTTCTTTTTCTTAGTAAACATCTTTCTTCTTGAAGTTTCTTGCACTTCATGCATTTTTTAGCAAGTTTTTTAATAAAAAAAAGTGACCCCCAATCAACCCCCCAACCCAGCTGGTTTACCCCGGCTAACTCTGGTCACACCGGGTCACAATCCTCTTGGTTTTAATACTATGGTTGTAATTATCTTCTCATCCGTCTTATTATTTGGTCTTTTACTCTTTAATTATTCTTCTTTCAAGGTCCATACCATATAAAACAACTTTAGACAACATCAAAAGGTCCCAGGTGTATTAAAAATAACATCAAAAAGTCCCAAGAAATCAAGAGAAATACTTTGGTACTCCTAGTGTAAAAGCTTATATGTACTCTATCCAATAAGATTGCCCCAACTCAGATATTTTTAATCTCACGTGTCTGGCTTGTTTTAGTAATCTAAAAATAAAAAATGTCTGGGTTTTGTAAAATTCCTCTACTGCCCCTCTTCCATCTTTCCCCAACTCCCCCCTTCTATCTCACAAGGATGGCCTTTCTTCAAGAACCGCTGCCGCCTGTAGCCTCACATCCGACAGTCCGGCCCCCACCGCCCTTGCCTCACCTTGTATTGTCCTGCTTTACAGCAAGCATCTCCCTACTAATTTCACTCTATATTAAGATTTTTATATAAACTCATTCTTTCTCTCTAGCGTTAATATGAGAAAGAAAAGCAATAGTAAACAAAGCATTCCCCCCATGCTTTTTCTCTCTTGAACTGCCATTTTCATACTAGCACTCTTTCTCTAACGACTTACCCTGTCTCTAGCTATATATATATATATATATATATTTGTAGATCTATGTGTTGTCGATTTGAGATATGGCTTTGGGATCCTTAGAGGCAGAAGAAGATTTTGGATGTGAGAGTGAGTGGTGACTGTGTTGGTTAGATCAGCCATGGAGGATATTTCTGATGATGGAGGAGGGGTGGCGTTGGGATGGGTTGAGGGTGGTGAAAGTGTATCTAGAAGCGCTGGTGTCGTTGAGGGGAGAGCGGGTGAGTTTGAGAAAGAGGGAAGAGAGGGGCATCAATGGAATTTTGCGAACCCTATAAGTTTTTAATTTTTAAAGAAATAAAACAAAGATGACATGTGAGATTCAAATTATCCGATTTGGAGCATTATCATTAGTTAGAGCATATATGAGCTGGTACACTGAGATACCTAAGGGTCCGTTTGGTTCAATCCCATTACACCATGCGATGCAGTGTAATGCGATGCAATGGTAATGCAATGCAATATTAATTACAGGGGTAGTGTTTGGTTTGATTTTTAAGCAACATGCAATGAGTTAATATTTTAACAATTATTTAAAATTAATATATTACACAAAGTCTATTTTACCCCTTAATATAATCTTTGTAGAAAAAATAATTACAAGCCGGCGACGACGGGGATGGAGGAGGAGGAGGTAGTGGCGGTGGCAATGATGGGGGTGGCGGGGGAGGAGGAGGTGGTGGCGGCGGTGGGTGGTGGGGGTGGAGGAGGAGGTGGTGGCGGTGGCAGTGGGCGGTGGGCCGGGGGTTATGGCCGTGGGCGGGGGTGGCGACGGAGGAGGAGGTGGTGGCGGCGGTGGGCAGCGGGGGTGGAGGAGGTGGTGGTGGGCGGTGGGCCGGTGGGGGTGGGGGTGAGGATGGCGGTGGAGGAGGAGGCGGTGGTGGCAGTGGGCAGCGGGGGGCGGAAGAGGTGGTGGTGGGTGGTTGGCCGGTGGCGGCGGTGGAGGTGGCAGTGGGCGGTGGGCCGGTGGCCGGGCCAGGGGTGGCGGCGACGGTTGGAGGCGATGGTGGTGGAGGAGGTAGTGGCGGCGCCAGAGGGTGGAGGTGACGGCGGTGAAACATGAAGAGGTTGTGGCGGTGGCAGTTGTGACATGATGCAGCAAGTGAAATGAAATAAGTAAAACAAAGACAAGGGAAACTAAAGGGTTAATTGGACTTTTTAAACCATGCAATGGGATGGTAATAAAAATTCATAGGGGGGAGGTATGAATGAGGATTACCAATTTTTTGGTAATCATCATTACTATGGTAAACCCTAATACCATGCTAAAGAGCAACCAAACACTCTTCTCTTGGTAATGCAATCATGATTACCATTGCAGGCATGCAATGGAGTTAAACCAAACGGGCTCTAAGTATTTATCGGAAATCAATTCACTCAAGATAAATTGCAAAAACATACCCTTTTAATCAAGTTTGTACATTTAGGGCCCGTTTGATTCGATCCCATTACACCCTGCGGTGCAGTGTAATGCGATGCAATGGTACTGCAATATTAATTACAGGGGTAGTGTTTGGTTTGATTTTTAAGCAACGTACAATGAGTTAATATTTTAACAATTATTTAAAATTAATATATTACACAAAGTCTGTTTTACCCCTTAATATAATCTTTGTAGAAAAAATAGTTACAAGTCGGTGACAGCGGTGGCGGCGGTGGGTAACTGGGGTGGAGGAGATGGTGGTGGGTGGTGGGCTGGTGGCAGCAAGGAGGGTGAGGGTGGCGGCGGAGGAGGAGGTGGTGGTAGCGGCGGTGGAGAAGGAGGTGGCGGTGGGAGGCGGGGGGTGGAAGAGGTGGTGGTGGGTGGTGGGCCGGTGGCGACAAAGGAGGAGGTGGCGGTGGTGACGGTGGGCCGGTGGTAGGGCTAGGGGTGGCGACGGCAGCGGCGGCTGCAGCAGCTGGTGGAGGTGACGGCGGTGGAGGAGGTAGTGGTGGCAGCAGAGGGTGGAGGTGACAACTGTGGAAGAGGAAGAGGTTGTGGCAGTGGCAGTTGTGACGTGATGCGGCAATTGATATGAGATAAGTGAAACAAAGACAAGAGAAACTAAAGGGTAAATTGAACTTTTTAGACCATGTAATGAAATGGTAATGAGGATTCATAGGGGGAGGTATGAATGAGGATTACCAATTTGTTGGTAATCATCTTTACCATGGTAAACCCTTTTACCATGCTAAAAAGCAACCAAACACTCTTCTCTTGGTAATGCAATCATGATTACCATTGCATGCATACAATGGGGTTGAACCAAACATGCTCTTAATCTCTCTTTTCTCAATTAAGCCATAAAACGTGCATTAATAGCCTAACTACATACAAATTTGGGAAAATTAAAATAAAAAATGTAGAAAAAATAATATTCATTATAAAGGACCATAAAAATTGTAATTACTTAGAAGAACCAAATATTAAAATATAAATTTAAAATTACTAAATTTCCCCTAACCAAACCTCCTATATTATTTCTTGTATTCATAATTAAAAAATAACTAAAATTAAACTAAAACAGTCCATCATTATATGATTGCATCTTTTTTTTTTTAATTTTCAATATATTATTTAATTAAAAATGGTTAAAATAATTCTTTTTTTTCACAAATTTATATTATCAAGTTGCTCAATCACTACTACAAAAAAGTAGTGTAATGGCGCTTATTTTATAAAATACTTTGGCGTTTAAAAAACGCCAAAGCTTTTGACGCCATTAAAAATTCCTGTGGCGCTTTTCAATTTACAGAAACACCATACGTTACTTTATTAAATTAAATAAATATATTAATTATATGTAGCGTTTCGGGAGGAAAGTGCCAAATTGGGCAAACACCAAAGGAGGGGTACCCCTCCTTTGGCATTTTACCTTCAAACGCTAAAGTAGGTTTAATTTTTTTAATAATTTTTTAAAATATTTTTTTCCTGTGCAGTGTAATACCTAATGACCATATATATATAGTAGTAAGCAAATGACCATATATTTCATCTAATAGGCAAATATTACAATACAAAACGATGATGGTCATTTGTTCAAATAACTACAATGAATAATTATAATGTTTAACAACTGCAAAATATATTGTATTAACAATGATCATATAGTGTACAACTAATTTTATAAATGATTAAACAAAATAAGAATAGGCAAGAAAGAAGCTACATGCCTAAATTAACTAATTACTTGATCATATATTCACACCATTCTTCAATGATTTCATCCATTTGATGGTCAGACAGCTCAGCACAACGTGCATCTTCATAATACTACATAAACAATCATGTATACAAAGAATGAAAATCACTAAATTTAGACACTTAGTCAATTAAAATTAAAACACAATATCAATTGCAACTAAAGGGAACTTACTTTCATAGGAATTACAAGGTGGCGATGAGTAACTATATCTTTCATAAATTTCACAACATAATAACCACAATCATTATCATTCGGCTGGAATGCATACTGCAACAATACAATGAAATAGTTATGTCAATTTTTGAATAAATTTTTTTTACTAACAAGAATGGAGTAAATTCATATATAAGTACCATAATCTTCCTCCATGCATAGCTATTGGCCGAGTCATTGCGTCTAGAGTAGCACTACTACAAAAAACCAAATCTGTGGCGCTTATAATTGCATTAGTTGTGGCGCTTGCGAAATGCCACCTATCTTAACACTACTAAAAAAAGCAGTGGCGCTTGGAAGCGCCACAGATTTTTAAATTTTTTTTTTAAGCCAGGCGCCACAGTAGGGTGGGCCTCGCCAGGCGCCACAGTAGGTGTTTTTTTATTTTTTTTTTTTAATTTTTCGTTCTGGTTTTTTTTTAGCATATTTTTTCCTCATATTTTTTTGGGTTTTTCGTATTGGTTTTTTTTTAGCATATTTTTTCCTCATGCATATATAATTATCCCATGCATATATAATTATAGTCTGCAAGGTTTAATAAGAATAATAATAGATAACTTTAAAATGATACCAACAAATGATTGATTAGCTAAGTAGTAATGAAAATTGTTATACAATATACTGTAAACCTAGCTGAATGAAATATAATACAACAAATTCAACTTGAACAAACATGCATGACACAACAATTGGCAATTAGAAACAACACAAAAAAAAACCAGCTAGTGAATTTAATAGTAAATATAGCTACCTAGGGATTTGTTTAAACACATATTCACACCATTCCTCGATCACTTCATTAACCTGATGGTCTGTCAAAGCGTCACAACGTTGATCTTCATAATACTACAGATATATACAATCAGACACAAGTTAGAACGAATTAAAATCAGTAAAACATAACTGTCAGGCACTAATTCAATTTCATTACAACACAATATGAAGTGCAACTAAATGACTTACTTTTTGAGGAATAAATGGTAGATCATGAGTAATAACATCCTTCATAAATTTCATGATATAGTACCCACAATCATTGTCATTAGGTTGGAAAGGGCACTGCAATAATATAATGCAATATTTAACTCTGTTCATGAATAAAAAGTGTTTACTAACAAAGTCTAAGTAAAGTCAAATATCAATACCTGTATCTTCTTCCAAGGATAGTTAAGGCGGGGGTCAGTAGCTTTAGAATAGTTTAACGAGACAGACGACCGATACGCAGTCAATGCGCTAATAAAAGAAACAGAAAGTGATTACTTTTGGTTATTCAATCATGTTCATAAATATTTATTCATAGACACGTATACTTACCTACTGATCAATAGCAACATATCAAAACGGTCTTGTGGAATACCATTTTGTAGAGGATCCACATAATAAATGCGAGGGCCTGAAGGTTCCGCTGGATTGATAACGATCAATATCCAATGGTGCCTAAAATATATTTTAAAAATATTTTTTGAACAATCATGTTATGATAGAAGTTAAACAATAAAAACAAAAATTGTACCAATAATAACTTACCCAGCATTATACGGCACTAAAAATAATGTATTTGCTGTCGCTTTCTTGCTAAAGTAATCTTTCAGCTTATTAGACTGCGCAGTTACATCTACTTTACCCTCATGATAACCAACGAGAAAAGGGTTGACAAATGCGAATTGGACCCTGTGTGTATCCATTAAAACGTCCTCGTCCAAATGCCTGGTATAAAACATACAGTGTTATGAGAAACAAAAGAAATGGAACGAGATATATTAATAACAGTGATAACGATGATAGTGAAGTACCTTATCCAAATGTTGATAGCCGAAGCACTAACCCAATCACGAGCACATATGTCCTGCACGACCTCGGCAGTAACATAATCAACTAGACCACCAACACTGTAGATATGTCTTGGAATACGTAATTGCACTATTCCCTCACCGATCAATTGTGGTGCAATCGATATTAATTGATCTAGAAATGAGGTATGTCTTCTTCTGCTCTGTTGGCTAGCCGATGCTTTTGATTTGGGTTGTGTTGTTGAAGACTTTGAAATCTTACCCTGCGCAAATTAGAAAATTAAATCACAGTTTGAGATGGAAGTTCAAAGGAAAAGTGCAGGGAATTTTGAATGAACGACCTTTCCACATGGCTCGATAAGACCTATTGGCCAGCAACATAGCCGCCTACAACATCTGCCACCTTATTTTGCTCATCTTGAGACGGGATTGGTAAGAGGGCGTCTTCGTTCGTGCAGACGTCAACCCTCACCCGGAGTGTGTTATCGGGCAACGGTGAATTGTGCAGTATGTCCTCACCAGTGTTGTAGGCAACACCCACTGCAACCGTGTGCTTGGATGCTTGCTCGACATATAGCTTGCATTGAAATTCGCCCTACGGAAAATAAAGTTAATATGTTAAATTCGCTTAATTATAATTTAACATAAAGTTAAGTAGAAAAGAAAGTAATTACCGAAGGAAAAGGGACTTTAGGCATGGAATTGCAGCTATCTCTGAAACTTGGGCTATCACAGAACGGAACATTTGGTGTTGGCCTACCCTGGACCAACTGTTGTATTTGCGTTGTTAACAACGCATTCTGTTCTTGCATCAAACGCATTTGTTCGGTGAATTGTTCTTCTCGTTGTTCCTTGTAGCACATTTGTTGTTGAAGTTCTTGCATTTAATGCTTAAAGCTAGCCATCTCGTCACGTAGGTGGGAAACATCACTTCTACTCGAGCGCTTCTGACGTCCGAAGTATGCTGATGGGGTGACTGCAAAACCAGTACCCCGAACACGACTATCATACTCGGGTACTTGTAATGCTCTGCTCAATAAATCGTCCCGACCACCATAGGTCGCCAACGCAGGATCCTCCTGTGTCATTTGTTGCTTTCCCAAAAAGAATTACAATGAAAATTAGTTATTATAAATGGAGTTCATTTAAGTAAAGCTAATTATTTATTGTACGCATAATATAATTGAATACTTACACAATATTCGGCTACTCTTCTTGCTTCCTCACTATGAATTTCACCTTTCTTATTTGTGACACCCTGGACCCACAGCTCATGTCGTGGAACCTGTGTAATATCTGAGCCTGATTCTTGTATCTGCACATCAAAGTTAGTCGAAGTTAAATGATATTCATACAATTTTTATTACGAATGAAATAATCATCAGTTCGTACCATTTTTCTTTCCAAAGTTGCATATGAAACAGGTCCTTGTGTGTACCAGTATGGCATGTTGGTCGCGTTAGCTCGATTTTTCTCGCTCAACTCCTAGTTAGATTAAAATGATTCATATAAATATATAAATGTTACTTACAAATACTTACATTACACGTAATAGGGAAAGATAAACAAATCCCCTTACCAGGAAATCAGGAGTTGTATGTGTTCTGAGAAACTCATCCTACATTTCTTGATTGATGATTCCTTCGTACAATGGATAAGGCGGTGTAGTAATGATATCATCATTATCATCCCTCAAGAAATATTTGACAAGATCAGAACGAAACTTTCGCATAAGTTTTCCGGCTTTTCTCATTACGAAGTTCTTCCAATCATCATCAATAATAAAAATACTCTGTAAACAAGTCAAAAAACATATATAATATGTAAGATTGAAATGAAGTGAAACAAAGCAAACCGAATAAATATATAATTAAGGTGTTACCTGTATTTCAGCCCAGATCACATCCTCATAACTTTTCTTTACCATTTTCCAATTTTGAACTGTAATAGGGACTCTGTCTCGAACCGTAGTCCCAATGAAGTTATTTAAGGAGGTACTGTTCTCGCCAAACGGGTTTCTATTTTCATTCCACTCCAGTTGTAACTTGATTCCGTTACTTCTCAGTCTGATCAACCTCGCCATAATTGTCCTGCCACATCTGACGTTCGCCTCAAATCTCTGTCTACCAATGTGCCTGGGAACGTCATCAATGTCATCATGTGGTGAGTCCATACTCCTGCAAGTGAAATAAACCAAATCAAAACATCAGTGCACAATGGTCTTGTATGTCAACGAAAGCAAATTATTTTGAAATATATAAAAACATACGTACAAGTAAATGAGTCAAGGCATTCATTATCTTTTCCTTTTTCTCGTCTGATTTACAATTTTATTCTTTAGAATTCTCTTTGGATTGAGAATTGTGTTCCTCTTGACCCAAGTTCCCTCTTCATGATCATGTCTCACGTATAAGGGTCCATCTCCATCTTCATCTTCATCTGCATCTCCATCTATATCAATCTCTGCTGACCACAAATTCTCAAATGAAGGATCATCATTATTGATGTTCAAATATTCATTACTTTCAAAATCAACTTCTGCTTGACGATTCTTGTTGGATGGAAGTACAATAGACCAATTCTTCTTAACAGGATCGGGAATGTAAAATGCTTGTTCTGCCTGTGCTGCTAAAATAAAAGGATAATCTTCATACCAAACCTTAGAAAGGTCCACTTGCACAAAGCCTAAGTCATCTATCCGCAATCCAATATTGTTGTTAACCCACTGATATTTGAAGACAGGGACCCTGAACATAGAGTAATCTAACTCCCATATGCGTTCAATGACACCAAAGTATGACATTGATGCATAGACAGGGTGTGTGTCTTTAGCACTGGATCTATGCCAAGAATCAGCAACAAGTGTTACCCCACTATTCTGCATCGTGCTCTGTTTATCATGATCTTGTGTATAAAATGTGTAACCGTTGATTGCATAACCATTGTAAGATAATACATGTAAGCTCGGTCCCTTCGACAGGCACTTCAATTTTTCGGAAACTGAATCAGGATTCCTCTCCATCTCATCGTTAATACGATTTTTCAACCAGCCTGCAAATTGTTTATTGTGTTCTATTGTTAATAAATTTTCATTCCTATCACCATGTACCAATCGGAGAACATCCTTGTGTTCTTCTACATACGGTTCGACCTCATCAGTGTTATGTAGGACATACAAGTGGGCTTGATCTCGTTCAGTCGCTGATATCGTTATTACATCACTCCCCGTTGTTCCTTTCCCTGATCTTCGGCCATCATGACGGGACTTGGGGATCCCTACAGGGTCAACATTTGATAGAAAATCAGCACAGAAGTCACTTGCTTCTTCAACTATGTAACTTTCAGCGATACAACCCTCTGGACGGTATCTATTTTTCACATACCCCTTTAATATTTTCATGAATCGTTCATTTGGGTACATCCATCTCAAGTACACTGGACCGCACAATTAAGTTTCTTTGACCAAGTATATAGTTAGGTGTACCATAATGTCAAAAAAAGAAGGCGGAAAATACATTTCAAGTTCACACAGAGTACACACAATCAGCCTTTGCAAATCTTGTAACCTGGTTGAATCAACCACTTTACTGCAGATCAACTTGAAAAACACGCAAAGTTTCATGATAGTGTTCCTTAATTTTTTGGGTAAAATGGATCGTATACCAACCGGTAGGAAATTTTGCATGAGCACATGACAATCATGAGATTTAAGGTTCTTTAACTTCAACTCTTTTACCGATACAAGGTTCTTTATATTTGAAGAGTAGCCCTCGGGAACTTTAATTCCTTGCAGAAACTCACAAAACAATTTCTTCTCTTTCCTCGACAGAGTGTATGCTGCTGGCGGTAGATAGGTACGAGACCCTTGCTCAATCGGTGCCAACTCTTCTCTAATTCCCAAGTTTACTAAATCCAACCTCGAATTGACACTGTCCTTGCTTTTTCCTTGGATATTAAGCAACGTGCCAATTAGACTATCACAGATATTTTTTTCTATGTGCATCACATCAAGAAAATGCCTCACATATAAAGACTTCCAATATGGAAGTTCAAAGAAAATTGACTTTTTCTTCCAACCGCTTGTCTCGATTTGTTTTGCAAAAGGCTTGCCAAAATTGTTATCCAAGTCTTTTACCTTGGAATACACCTGGGAACCGGTCAACATCTTCGGCGGGCTACCTTCTTCTGCATCACCATTGAAAGGCTTTTTCCACTTCCTCCAACAAGTTGTGATGGTAAGAATCTTCGATGCCCCATGTAAACATTTTTCTTACAATGATGAAGTCGCACTGAATGAGTGTCATCTGCACATATAGGGCATGCACCATATCCTTTGACGCTGTATCCTGACAAATTTCCATAAGCAGGGAAATCATTAATTGTGCCAAACAACATGGCTTTCAAAGTGAAACTTTCTTCCATGTACCCGTCATACACACTAACACCTTCATCCTAAAGCAGCTTCAAGTCATCAATTAAAGGAGCCAAGTATACATCTATATCATTCCCAGGTTGCCTTGGCCCAGAAATTAACATGGACAACATCATAAACTTGCGTTTCATGATTAAGTGTGGAGGAAGGTTATAAATCATCAATATCACCGGCCACGTGCTATGTGTGCTACTCTGAACACCATGTGGATTAATTCCATCAGTTGATAGTGCAAGGCGAAGGTTCCTGACTTCATCAGCAAAGTCAGGGTACTCATGATCAATTTTTTTCCATTGAGGAGCGTCTGCAGGGTGCCTAAGCTTCGTGTCTTTAATCCTTTCATCCACATGCCATGTCAACTGCTTAGCAATCTCTGCATTACTATACAGTCGCCTAAATCTCAGAACAATGGGAAAATACCATAGCACCTTCAAAGGACTTTTTCCTTTCTTCTTCCTATATCGAGATGCGTTGCATTTAGGGCACTTCTCTAACGTTGCATACTGATTTCGAAATAATACGCAATCGTTAGGACATGCATGTATCTTCTCATATCCCATACCGGTTGTAGAGCAAAGAATTCGTTTTGCCTCGTATGTCTTCGTAGGAAGTACATTTTCTTCTGGAAGCATATCTTGCAACAGTTCAAGCAATGCGGTGAAACCCGAATCACTCAATCCGTAGCGAGCTTTAAAGTTGTACAACTTCAACACTGCTAGCAATCTTGTGTATTTAGTACTTCCGACATATAATGGTTTCTCTGCATCACCTTTCAACTTCTCATATTCGTTAGGGCAGTTATGAAGCACCCCTTCAACCATATTTACCATTTCTTCAAGACCATCATCTTCATCAAACATGCTTTGATCAAATTCATCCGAGCCATCAGCCGTGGTATGCACCCGATCACTATATGCATCGTTGGTCTCACCATGTCTTGTCCATCGTATATATGTTTGATCAATACCATAACACACTAAATGATCTAGCAAATCAAGTTGACTAATCCGCTTTCCAAAACAATAGGATAAGCAAGGACATAAGATTTTGACAGGATCTTTTGTGTGCTCAGTTGCAAATGTAATAAAATCCTTCACCCCATCTATATATTCCCTTGAACATCGATTAGATGACATCCATTTACGATCCATCTATGGGCTTCAATCTATTTTTTTAAAAAAGTATGTGGTTAGTTGTATGACTATTGCATTTACTAATTATTTTTATATTCTCTTACCAATTTTAATTTAAATTAACATACACCATATGAATCTTCATAATTGAAGCTTTCTAAGTCTTAAACTGAATGTTTAAATTGCCAAATAATTCATTAATTATTCCCAAGGATTATAATAATTTTTTACAACTCATAACAAAAGAAACCATATTTGCCACAATATATCATAGTTAAATTAGAAAACATTACAAGTCAATAAATAAAATACAAGTGTTAAGAATATATAAATAATTATTTTGCTTATGCAATTAATCAATAACAATCATTAGAACACCTACAAATTATAACTATTAAATTCAACTAAAATCACATTTGTAAGCTCAAAATTTAAAAAACATACTGTAAATAGAAGCTTCAATAGACTGATGAAGTGAAACTACAAACACAAATTAAACATAAAAAAATCAATAAAATATTTGAGGTTCTAAGTTATTTTTTTTAATAATAATATGTGTAATAAACATCAATATATAATAAAATCAAATATGATTGGCTTATTTCAAAAAATATGATTCAGAAAAAAAAAATAAAAAAAATAAATTAAAATGAAAAAGAAAGCATATTCCCAACATTAATTATCTCCTTATTGTATGTTTTTCCCCTTACGGTTTTAGTTAATATATTTAAAGTTAAACAATATAGACAAATTATATATATATTGATATATTAAAGTCATTTTATCCATATTTTAAAATTATTAAATAAGTTAATGACTCAATTAACGAATTTTTCAATTTATTATCCTGATTTCAATTTTTCCTATTTTCATTGGGTTTAAATGGGATTTTCTCTATTATAGTTTAATAAGATAATACAAAAAAATTATTTTCTTACCTCTACAAAATAGCACTAACACAAATATATATTAAATACGTGAAATAATATTAAATAAATGATTTTGATTTTTGGAAAATAAATAATTTGAAGAAGTTTTAAAAGAAATAGCAGTATTATTAAAAGTTAATTTGATTATCTAATTTCAAGTCACTTGTATATTAATTACTGTCGTTCAAATTTATGGTTATATATAACATATAAATTCAATTCTTTCATTGTTCTTGTAACTTGTTGCATTAATTTCTTAGAACTAGTGAGAGCTAAAACACATACAGTACACACGCCTACAATGGGGATCGGATAAGTCTCTAGTAATGGGAATATATATGTACACACACGCCTACAATACACACACGCCTACAAACAACAAACTCATTTGTATATTATATATATATATAGGTGTTGTACATGTAAAGAGCAAACAAACAAAACTAGAGATGGTCCCATAGAAAAACATAAATCTGCCGACAGAGAGAGAGAGAGAGAGCGCATGGGCATTGTCTTGTCCTCAATAATTTTAGTTATATTCTATATTTTTTTCCTGTGTTGATCGGATGAAATTACATACTATGTACATGTCTATTTCTAAATTGGTTTATGTACTAGTATAATAACACCATCCATGAAGAAGATGACTATATATGATATATAAATATACAAGCATGCGTGTCATAATAGGTAAAAAAAACCATAGCAAGCATGCCATAAAAAAAAACAGCAGAACAACCTGAAAAAAAAAATTAATAAAAACAAAACGCAACTTTAACTTACAGGTTGATCAGTGCAGTGGAGTGGGGGACCACGTAATTGCCGTTAGTGACGCAATCTTCAGTGAGGGAAGGAAGAAATTTGAGCTACCAAATGGAGTGGGGACCAAAAACTTGTAGATAATACAAAGAAAAGGGAATAATAGGGACAGGAGTGGGGTTGGCAGTTGGGATAAAACAAAGACATGTGCTCGTGTGAGTGTCGTTTTAAGAAGTGAAGATAAGAAAATGGAAGGAGGGGGAGAGCACGCACAGATACATGAAAGTGAAAATGAGAGGGGGAATGATTAAAGATAGTGAAAAAGGTAAAGAAAGAGAAGGGGGTGGCATGCGGGAAATGAAAGTGATTGGGGGGAGGGAGGCGGGAAACAATATAGGATAAGGGGGTGGGGCGGGGTGGGTTCTGATTGGTGGGGAAGGGATAGAAAATCCAAATTTTTTTTAAAAAAGGGTAAAGGGTGGCGCCTGACTAGGCAGGCGCCACCCCTGACTAAAAATTTTTTTTTTAAAAAATGGTCAGGGGTGGCGCCTGACCGGGTAGGCGCCACCCCTCACAAATTTTTTTTTTAAAAAAAGGGTCAGGGGTGGCGCCTGCCTGGTGAGGCGCCACACCTGACCCAGAAGCTAGTGTGGCGCCTGGCGTGTCAGGCGCCACAGCTGGTACTAGCAAGTCAAGTGTGGTGCCTGCCTGGCCAGGCGCCACACTTAACCAAACCAGCTGTGGCGCCTACCCTTTCAGGTGCCACAGCTGGTAAAAAAAACAAAAAATTTAAAAAAAAAATAATAAATGAGCAGCTGTGGTACTTCATTAAGGAAGGGCCACAATAGGTGCGCCACCTTTCAACCTTTTTGTAGTAGTGTAGGTCAATTCAACTTTTCCTCTATATGCAGTTAATGCACTAATAAAACAAAGAAGTTCCTGATTAATTTTGGTTATTCAATAATCACACACGAAAAGATTTACACATACACCCATACACTTACTTATTGAAGATAATCAGCATATCAGGGCGATTATCTGGATAAGCAGTTTCTATAGGATCTAGATAGTAAATGCGAGGGTTTTCTGTTGCTGCTGGATGGACAACAATTAATATCCAATGTTCCCTAAAAACACATTTTGAAAATTTTATTTGGACAATCATTTAATGGTAAAAGTGAAAAAAAAAACATACATTCAAATATTGTATCACTTACCCTACATTGTATGGCACAAGAAAGAGCTTGTTAGGGGTTGCTCTAAGCATAAAGCAGTCTCTAAGTTCGTTAGATTGTGCTTCCAAATCTTTCCCCCTATGCTGGCCAAAGAGGTGTGGGCTAACAAAGACGAATCTCGGCATCCTATCCGTGCCTACTATCTCATCATGGTACAAATGCCTTTATATCAAACAAACAATGTCATTTCCACCAAAAAAAATTGAATGATGAATAATAATAACAATGATAGACGAATACCTGATCCATAAGTTGATAACTATTCCACCTATCCTTCCACGAGTAAGCACATCATTCAGCACAGCACCATCGACATGATCAATTACACCTTCTGCATTATAGATGTCCAGATGAAAACGTATTTCTTGACCTTGTTGGAGGATCAATTGTTGTACCATTGATGCTAACTGTTGGCGATACGAGACCATTGGTTTGTTGTTTTGTTTGCTAGTAGAAGGTTGGGACTTCTGTTGGGTTGCTGAACAATGTGAGTTCTTCCTATGGCCTTCAATTCTTTTTCCTTTTTGACTAGTAGCAACCTACAAAAATCATTAAAATTTAATCATGTAGTATTTTAGATAGAAGTGCATATAGAATAAGTAGAAGGAATTGTAAATTAAATCACCTTTTGATATGGCTCAATCAGACCTATTGGCCATGCAACATAACCACCAACAACATCTTTTACCATTGTCTGTTCATCTAGAGAAGGGATTGGTAGGAGGGCATCTGCATCTGTGCATACGTCAACCTTGACTCTAAGTGTGTTCTCAGGCAATGGTGAACCATGAAGGATATCAGTGTCGGTGTTGTAGACAACTCCTACAGCAACTGCATGCTTGAAAGATTCATCGACGTGCAGCTTGCACGCTAATTCACCCTAGGAAAGATGGAGTCAATATTAAGGTACACTAATTTAAAACATAACAAAAAGTTAACTAGAGAAGAAATTAATTACGAAAGGAATTGAGACTTTAGGCGTGGAGGGGCAACTATCATTTTTCACACTTGTGCTGTCACATATTGGGCTTAGTGCTGGCCGAGAAAGCAGTAAAGTGTCAATTTAAGCCTTCAATAATGTATTTTGCTCTTACATCAATCGCATATGATCGTTAAATTGTTCTATTTGGTGTTGGTGGACACTCATCTCTCATTTACTTGATGCTTGTAGACACTCATCTACTGTTCCAGTTGCTGCTTGTAGTCACAAATCTGCTTCTGTAGTTGCATAAAGTCATTTTTGTTGGGTTGCTTTTGGCATCAGAAGTATGATGTTTGGGTGACTGCAAAACCAGTACCACGAAGACGACCATGATACTTAGGAGCTCTAAGAGCTCTGCTGAGTAAATCGTCACGACCAACATAATTCATCAACTCTGGTTGGTCCTGCGTCATTTTTTGCTATCACAACAACAATTGCAATAATATTGTTCGCTAGGAATTTCTCCTTTTTTATTAGTGACGCTGGCCAGCCACAAATTATGACGTGGCATGTGTGTGACATCAGAATGTGATTGTTTGACCTTTATAACTAAGTTAGTTGTAGTTAAAAATTAGTCATCTAAATTATATTCATATGAAATGATTATAAGTTCTTACCAATTGTTGCTCAAACTTTGCATACGATAGTGGTCCTTTTAAGTATCGGTATGCCATGTTGCTTGCGCTTTCACGATTTCTATCACTTCGTTCCTTTTTAAATGCAAATAATTTCAATAAATATTAATTTCAATTACATTGCAAGTAGTCTGTAAGGGCTAATATTGTATTACCAGAAACTCCGCGGTAGTATGTGTGCTCAAAAACTCATCCCACTACTCTTGTGTTATTATTCCATCATACAACTATGGTGGCGTATGAATGATATTGCCATATGTGTCCTGCGAGTAGAATTTGATAAGATTGGAACAAAAACATCTCAAAAGTTTGCCACATTTTGCGAGCACAAATTTGTCTTTGTCGTCATCGATAATGAAGATAGACTATAACAAAAAAAACCACACATGCTTTGTTAGATTGTAATTCATGCAACAAAACAACCAGAATAATAAAGTAAATAATGTTTACCTTAACTGAACTTAGAAGCATATCAGAATAGTCCTTCTTTGCCCGTCTCCAATCTGAAATTGTAATGGGGACTCTTTCTTTGACAATAATCCCAATATAATTAATAAAGTTGCTAGCATTTTCACCGATTGGGTTTCCCTTGTCATTCCACTCAAGCTCTAACATAATGCCCTTGCTCCTTAGTTTGATCAGTTTATGCATCACAGTCCTACCTTGGACTACAGCGGCTTCAAAGGCTGCTTGCTCAATGTGAGGATCAACTGCATCTTGATTGTGGGCTTCAAAGGCTGCTTGATCATTGTGGGGATCCATTTTCCTACAAGTTAAATAAACAAGACAAAAATATCAGTGCATATAGACAATCATAGTAATAAAAGTAAATTAAGTTGGAATATATGAATACATGTAATAATAGATACATACTAAAAAATCAAGACACTCATTATCATCTTTTTCTCTTTCTTGTTTGATTTAAAAACCATGTCCCCTCTTTATGATCATGTCTCATATATAAATGTTCATCTTCTTCTTCATTTCTATCAATATATCTTGACCACAACATCTCAAAGGAAAGAGTATCCTCAGGAATATTCAAATATTCATTACTTGTAGTACCAACTTGTTCTTGATAATTCTTGTTTGATGGAACTACAATGGACCAATTCTTCTTAGTAGGATCGGGAACAAAAAACACTTGTTCTGCTTGTGATGCTAAAATGAAAGGATCATCTTTATATTAAACTTTAGAAAGGTCTACTTGAACAACCCTAACTCATCTGTCCGCAATCCACTGTTGTTGTTAACCCACTTACACCTGAAGACAGGGACCCTCAACACAGTATAATCTAACTCCCATATTTGTTCAATTACACCAAAGTATGACATTGGAGCGTAGATAGGGTGCATGTCTTTGACACTGGATCTATGCCAAGAATCAGCAACAAGTGTGACCCCACTATTTTGCATCGTGCTCCTTGTATCATGTTCTTGTGTGTAGAAGGTGTAACCGTTGATTGCATAACCATTATAAGATAATATACTTAAGCTCGGTCCATTCGATAGCCATCTCAAGTTTTCAGAAATTAGATCAGGATTCCTCTCCACCTCATCTTTAATACACCTTTTTAACCAACTTGGAAAATGTTTGTTGTGTTCCTTTGTTATAAAATTTTCATTCCTGTCACCATGAGCCAATCAAAGTGCGGCCTTGTGTTCGTCAACAAATGGTTCAACCTCATCAGTGTTATGAAGCATATACGAGTGAGCTTGTTCCTATTCAGTCACCAATATCCTTATTACATCCTTCCCACTTGTTCCTTTCCCTGATCTTCGCCCATCATGACGAGACTTAGGGATACCTACGGGGTCAACATTTGATAGCAATTCAGCACAGAAGTCACTTGCTTCTTCAACCATATACCACTCAGCTATACAACCCTCTGGTCGATATCTATTTTTCACATACCCCTTTAAAATTTTCATAAATCACTCATTCTGGTACATCCATCTCAAGTACACTGGACCGCACAATTGAACCTCTTTCACCAAGTGTACGGTTAGATGGACCATAATGTCAAAAAATGAAGGGGGAAAATACATTTCAAGTTCACACAGAGTACAAACAATCAACCTTTGCAAATCTTGTAACTTCGTTGAATCGACCACTTTACTGCAAATCAACTTGAAGAACATGCAAAGTTTAGTAATGGTGTTCCTTACTTTTTTGGGTAAGATTGACCATATACCTCGGTATGAAATTTTGCATGAGCATATGACAATCATGAGATTTAAGGTTCTTTAGCTTCAACTTTTTCACTGATACAAGGTTCTTTATATTTGAAGAATACCCCTCTGGAACTTTAATTCCTTCCAGAAATTCACAAAATAATTTTTTCTCTTTCCTCGATAGAGTGTAAGCCGCTGGAGGTAGATAAGTACGGTGCCCTTACTCAACTGTTGCCAACTCTTCTATTATTCCCAAATTTACCAAATCCAACCTCACATTTACACTGTCCTTGCTTTTTCCTTGTATACTGAGCAATGTGCCAATGAGACTATCACATATATTTTTTTTTATGTGCATCACATCAAGAAAATGTCTCACATACAAGGACTTCCAATATGGAAGTTCAAAGAAAATAGAATTCTTTTTCCAACCGGTTGTCCCGAATTGTTTTGCAAAAGGCTTGCCAAAATCATTATCCATGTGCTTAACCTTCTCAAAAACCTGAGCACCAGTCAACATCTTCGGTGGGCTACCTTCTTCTAACTCACCATTGAAAGCCTTTTTCCACTTCCTCCAATGATGTGTTGATGGTAAGAATCTTCGATGTCCCATGTATACATTTTTCTTACAATGATCTAGTCGCATTGAATGAGTGTCATCTTCACATATAGGGCACGCACAATATCCTTTGACGCTATATCCGGACAAATTACCATAAGCAGGGAAATCATTAATTGTGCCAAACAATATGGCTTTCAAATTGAAACTTTCTTCCCTGTACCCATCATATACATTGACGCCTTCTTCCTAAAGTAGCTTCAAGTCATCAATTAAAGGAGCCAAGTATACATCTATATCATTTCCAGGTTGCCTTGGACCAGAAATTAACATAGACAACATCATATACTTGCGTTTCATGATCAAGTGTGGAGGAAGGTTATAAATCATCAATATCACTGGCCATGTACTGTGTGTACTACTCTGAACCCCGTGGGGATTGATTCCATCAGTTGAAAGTGCAAGGCGTAGGTTCCTTTCTTCATTCCTGAAGTCAGGATGGTCATGATCAATTTTTTTCCATTGAAGGGCATCCGCAGGGTGCCTAAGGTTCGTGTCTTCAATCCTTTCATCTGCATGCCACATCAACAACTTAGCAATCTCCTAATTACTGTATAATTGCTTGAATCTTAGAATAATTGGAAAATACCATACGACCTTCGAGGGACTCTTTCCTTTCTTTTTCCCATAACGAGATGCATTACATTTAGGGCACTTCTCTAACGTTGCATATTGATTTTGAAATAATATGCAATCGTTAGGGCATGCATGAATCTTCTCATAACCCATGCCAGTTGTAGAGCAAAGTATTCGCTTTACCTCATATGTCTTGGTAGGAAGTACATTTTCTTCTGGGAGCATATCTTGCACAAGTTCAAATAGTGCGGTGAAACCAGAATCACTCAATCCATAGCGTGCTTTAAAGTTGTACAATTTCAACACTGCTAGCAATCTTGTGTATTTAGTACTACCAGAATATAATGGCTTCTCTGCATCACCTTTCAACTTCTCGTATTCTTGAGGACGGTTATGAAGCACCCCTTCAACTGCATTTAGCATTTCTTGAAGACCATCATCTTCATCACACATGCTTGAGTCAAACTCATCTGAAGCACCGATCATGGTATGTATTTGACCATGATCTGCATCATCTATCTCACCGTGCCTTGTCCATCGTGTATATGATTGATCAATTCCATGACACACTAAATGATCTAGCAAATCAAGTGGACTAATCCGCTTTCCATAACAACAAGATAAGCAAGGACATAGGATTTTGTTAGGATCATTTGCATGCTCGCTTGCAAATCTAATAAACTCTTTCACCCCATCAATATATTCTCTTGAGCACCGATTAGATGACATCCATTTTCGATCCATCTATACCTTAAACATATATATTTTTATAAGTGGTTAGTTGCTTGCCTCTTAAAGTTCTCTTTATTTGTTATTTATTTTTTTTTAAAAAGTAAATTCAGCAGCATAACATTCCAAAATTTAAAGTTTTACAAAATATTAAACACTCTTCTTAAATCACAAATAATCAACCAATTAATCTCACAACATCTAAATAATGTTCACAACTCACCACCAAATAAATCATATTGGCCAACACTACTATATGTCGTAATTAAAATAATTGGGTCCATAACAAGCCAACAAAAATACAACCCTGCGTTTATTAAATTAATTGGTTCCAAAATAATCATTGATTAAACTACCAGCGACATTTATAACACTTCTACCCAATTTGACCATTTCAACAGTGCCATTCCTAACTCTTTCACTATTGACATCATGTACTTCTATAGAAAAGTATAAGCAAATATATAATAGTCATACATATTTTAATTAAAAAAATGTGAATAAAATGTTAAAAAACAAACAACACTTATAGGAGCTTCTGTAGGAAGCTTTGTACTGCAACTAGCCAAAAAGAAAAAGAACACGTGTGGGAGTAAGTTTTATACCGCAACGAAGCTCTATGCTGTAATAAAAGTGGCGAACAAATGTTTACAAATATTTGCACGAGGAGGAGACAAAAAAATAGCAAGTGGGGGACCAAAGAAGCTTTTACTTGTCGCCGGTCAAACAGAGGAAAGGGGGTGGGGACAATAGAAAAGAAAAGCAGGAAAGCAATAGTGGTGGGACGCAACAATGGTAGTTGTTAAAAATTTTTAACATTTATATTACCTTTTATGGCGCTTATATAAAAAGTGCCAAAAAAGGTGTGAGTATCTATGGCACTTTTTATATAAGCGCCATTAATGTTATAAAACAAAACTGAAACCTTTGGCGCTTCCTTAGAAAGCGCCAAAAATTCCTTTAAAAAATATTAAAAAAAACTAAATTAAAGCTGACTGAATTTTTTTTTTCTATTATAATTTTTTTAACATGTCCTAGGCGTTGTACATGTGCATTTATAAGGAGCCCTGCTGCCGCATATGGCTTCCTGTTGGTCACTTCAACTAATACGAATATAGTTCATATCACTAATATGGATCAAAGTGGGAATCAGAGGGAACTAATTAATGGTGGGGCTGTGTACAGGGAATCAGAGCAAGCAGCTTTGAATACGTACTTCAGAAATGCCAATTGCCAACCATCATAATATAGTTGTAATTAAAAAAAAAAACCATTGCGTGATCCACCAAGTATAAAGGCATATTGTAAAAGAAGTCATGATTCTCATCAAGTAAATGGCCAACCTATGATTCTTTCCCAACAGCGAGCTCTGACGATGGCTTTCAACGGTCGAGGGAGCTGAGGAAGAGCGTGAGGGCAAGGAAGAGCGTGAGTAACATGTTCAGAGAAAGACAGAACCTCATTAACCAGTCTTGTGGCGTTGGTTTCTTCGTTGCAAAACACCTTCTGGTTTCGTGCCTTCCATAAGCATTGAACTCCAAAGCTTGTACACCAAACAGGATTGCTCCTACAAGTCTGTAGGTTCTTCTTCAATGCGCAGATGCAAATATGCAATGTCACAAAAAGTGATTTATGTCCAACCTCTTCAAGGAGCTGTCGGATATATGGCCAGCTATAAAGTTTGGAAAGTGATTTATCAATGTATAGATTACTATTCAAGATAGATATGACTTACCTTGTCAATGAAAAAAACAAATATGCAGGTGGAAGCTTTCACGTGATTCTTCTCCATTCTTTTTTGACTTGACTTTTCAGTGAATGCCCAAGCTTTCATGTGATTCTTCTCCCTTCGGTAAAGATGATCCCTTTGTTTTTTTTAATAATTGTGGAAGCTTTGGCGTTTTATTCCAAAACGCCAAAACTTCCCCTCCAAAATCAACTGCAGTGATCAATGATTTGCCTTATCCTTCGTTTTTTTTGTAATTGTGGAAACTTTGGCGTTTTATTCCAAAACGCCAAAGCTTCCCCTTCAAAATCAACTGCATCCTTCGTTTTTTTTTTTGTAATTGTGGAAGCTTTGGCGTTTTATTCCAAAACGCCAAAGCTTCCCCTCCAAAATCAACAGCAGTCATGCCTTATCCTTCGTTTTTTTTTGTAATAGTGGAAGCTTTGGCGTTTTATTATAAAACGCCAAAGCTTCCCATCTTTTTTTTTTGTTCAAAACAAAGCTTCCCATCTTGATCCAAAAAAAAATCTGCAATGATCATATGATTCATATCCTTCATTTTTTTTAATATATATGTGGAAGCTTTGGCGTTTAATTATAAAATGCCAAAGCTTCCCAGATCTTCGTTTTTTTTTAATATATGTGGAAGCTTTTATCTACACCCATCTTTGATCCTTTTTTTTTTTTTATATATATATAGGAAGCTTTGGCGTTTTATTATAAAACGCCAAAGCTTCCTATTTTGGAAACCACCAAATCATATTTACATTGCATTATATATATAATATCGGTAAAACACCATGCATGTGGTGACCCTTGGCTCTCTCCGTTCTTTACTTTATAGACATACACACACCAAAAATGTAATTATTATATATTACTATATGTATACTGTTTTTTTGTCAACACTACATGTATACTTTTAATATATAAGTTAGACTCTGCTTGTGCTGACTCAGTGAACGCATGTGACCTTGTTTACAACCTTAAGATGTGCATGATTGGTTTGGACAAAGACAAAGCTTCGGTTTTCTATAAAGATCAATCTACCTCTACAGCCCACATGACCGTGAAATCTGGAATCATAAAATTCCTATTTTATATATATATTTTTTAAAAAAAATATAAGATGCTTTGGCGCTTTGTAAGGAAGCGCCAAAGCTTCCTATTATATTTTTTTTTCTTAAAAAACAAAATATAGGAAGATTAGGCGCTTCCACATAAAACGCCAAAGCTTCCTATTGTTTTTTTATGAAAAAAAAACTGAAGGCCTTGTTTGGCGCTTGTTCAGAGAAACGTCATGCAAGGTTAATGTTAATTATAACGTTTATAATTATAAGCGCCAAAGCTTTCAAATAATTTTGATTTTAAATAAATAAATAACTATTTTTGGCTCTTCTTTAAAAAAATGCCACAGAAGCTACGCCACTAAAGCCCCTTTTTGTAGTAGTGAATTTATATTATCAACATTGATATTAATTAAACTACTTTTATAAAAATAAAAAATAAACTCATTTCATATTTTTCATGATATTATGTTTTTAGGATGTAATAGATTTTTTTAAAATTTTATTAACATTGAATGAATTTTTTAACCCACATAAATTGCTTCCAAAATAAAAAAATAAAAATCATATAAACTTTCTTGGTTTAACATATATGATAAATTATAAACGACCTTGAGTTTTATTAGAGTTATATAATTCTATTTTTAATTAAAATCTTTGTTGATTTTAAAAAATTATAATTTTTACAAAATTGAAGAATGCGTAATTTTTTCCATAGATATCTTTGCAAGTTGTGAAAAATAAAAATCAAGAAAACTGTTTAATTTAGTGAAACTTAGAATTTTTTATTTGTTTTAAAAATAGAATGTGGGAGAGAATGTAGGAGGGAATTTAGAAGATTTTGTTAGGGGCATTTTAGTATTTTTAATTTTATATTTTTGTATTTGGTTATTCTAAATATTACAACTTTTATGGTCCTTCTCCATAAATATCTTCTTCTACAGGTCTTTCATTCTAATTTTCCCTACAAATTTCCCCAAAATTGGCATATAAAATTTATATAAAATATGAATATTTCATGCAAATACTATTAATAAATTATCAAGTGTGTGCGGACCAAAAAATAAATTATCAAGTGTGCGACATTTTATAAATTTTATATTACATATAAAATATATTAAGTTGTTACTTCTATGTACCGATCAATCCGCGTCGTGCCATATAGAAGAATTATATAAAGTATACAATATTTTATTGAACTCATGTGACTTGCTTGTAAAATAATAATATACTAGACAATTTTTAATGTGCCACGTTTAACAATAGTTTATTTTTTGTTCAAATAAATTTCGCTGATATATGCCTCTGCTTGGCTTAAACAAATAATATATCTCAAAATATTTCAATTCTCATCAATATATTATTGGGTGAGGTGGTAAGGAGCCTCAACCCGTAAGGAGAAAAATACAAGTTTAAATATCAAAGTGCACTTATTGGAAGAGACGAAGACTCTTTACACTCTAAATCTCAAAAGAGATTATACCCTTGAACTAATAAAAAAAGATTCTAATTGTCAATGATCAGATTTATACTATATTTTTAATAAATTTGAAGACTGATCGTGCCATTATTGATAGCATATGAATGGTATAACTTGCTATATTATGGGATTCTACCCAATAATGTAGGGTCCCACCATTTAATTACACTCTAACTATCCTCATAATTAGATCTAGAAAAACAGGTTGTGCGAACTTTTAGACATTACTACAAAATATATATATTAGTACCCTAAAGGACGTTCCTTTTATAAAAAGGGAGGTTAAAAATAGAGGCGGTGATATTTTTGTAATTAAAGAAGGGGATTGTGTATCTTTAGGCTACCAAGGAAGGGACAAGTGCGCTGTCGTTTCTCTCTCCCTCTCACAACCATTGTCCAGATGGTGCCATCATGGGTCATCTCCTTCTCCATTGTCCACAAGTTGGTCTCTCACTCTCACAACTTTGCTTTCTTTAACACATACAAAAATGCTTGGAATCACTAAATTTCTGCTTTTGTTACAAAAATGCTTCAAATCACCGTCTTCCTATACACCGTGATAGCTAGTTTCCTTGACACCATCGGCCACTGGCCCTGTTGTTTCTGTTATTAAGAATTTAAAAATAAAAAATGACCTTTAGTTATTTAAAAAACAAAATTGAAGATATAACCACATTGTTTGCACACTACATAGAGGTCCTGACATGGGAAATTTATAGGAGGTGTTTGTAATAATCTAATGGAGATAACCATGGTGAATTTAAAATCGTTATTATGAATTCCATTGGACTTGCTTCTTAAATGTAGAAGGATACTTATAAAAGTGCTGGATGTTTCTTTACCATGTAAAGGACATTGTGGTTTATTATGAATTATTCATTGATCTTGTTTCTATAGTTTTAATTTGTTAATATGCCAACGGTCTCTAATTTTATAATGGTTATACTCATAAAACCGCTACTAATATTCAATTCAGTAGCGGTTTTATAACCGCTACAAAATGTTAGATGTTGACACCTCTTTATATAAGCTTCTAGACATTCATAATTCTATATTCATTTATCTTCTTGACTATACTTTCTTCTCTCTCACTAGTAGCTATGGATAAATCATGGATCAGGTTGCCACACAATTCTCCAGAATATTTGTACGGCTTAAACAATTTCTTGGATTTCGCATTTACTCACGCCAGCTGTAATGGCAAGATCGTCTGTCCTGTAGGAGTTGCAAGTTTAAGAAGTAGCATGGACGACAAGTTGTTAAGGAATATTTGCTTGTTAAGCCTTTCCTGCAAGACTATATGTTTTGGGCAGTTTATGATGAGAAGGCTGGTATGAGGTATGATGATGCTTTTCCTTGAAGTTCACAAGTAGGAGTTCAACTAGAGGCCAATGATCCAGTTAATGATGTTGTGTGTGATGCTATTGGATTTCAAGGAGACAACTTCAACGAAGAAGTGCAAGGTTTTGAACCAATATTCATAAGGAATGAAGCAGCTCGGGATTTTTTCAGCTTGATGGATGAAGCAGATTGTCCTTTATATCAAATTTGTCAAAAATATTCTAAATTATCTTTCTTGATCAAATTGTATCATATCAAGTGCTTGTGTGGAATCACAGATAAGGGAATGTCGATGTTGCTCGAATTATTACAAGATGCATTCACAGGCGCTGAGATTCCCACAACATTCTACGAGGCCAATAAGATTATCAATAGGTTGGGGTTGAACTATCAAAAGATTGATGCATGCCTCAATGATTGTATGTTGTATTGGGGAGACGATTCTAGCAGAGAGACTTGTAAAAGATACCACACATCGAGGTACAAGACAATTCGGAAGGGGAAAAAGTAGAAGAAGAAACCTGCAAAGATTATGAGGTACTTTCCTTTGAAACCTCACCTACAAAGATTATTTATATCGTCCAAAACGGTGGAGCACATGAGGTGGCATGATGTTGATAAGAATGAAGACGGTAAATTAAGACATCCCCGGGATGCAGATGCCTGAAAAACATTTGACAATGACTTTCCATCTTTTGAGGCTGACCTTAGAAATGTTTGGCTTGCTTTAGTGACCGACGGTTTCAATCCATTTGGGAATTTTAGCCCAAGTTACAGTATTTGGCCGGTAGTCTTAGTTCCCTACAACTTGCTTCCTTGGATGTGTATGAAACAAAGCTCCTTTTATTATGTCTATGATTATTACAGGAAAAAAGGCACCGGGTAATGACATCGATGTGTATCTCCAACCGCTTATTGCAGAATTACTTGACTTGTAGAATGTCGGCATCAAGACGTACGCCGCTTTCGGGAAGACATTGTTCAACTTGTGTGCAGCCTTAATGTGGATGATTAGTGACTTTCCTGGCCTTAGCACATTATCTGGTTGGAATGTGCATACTGGGTCGGTGTGTCCAGCTTGTAATCTTTACTCTGACGTGGTATGCCTTCCCCATAGTTGAAAGTGGTACTTCATGGGCCATCGAAGGTTTCTTGATGGAAGGCACAAGTTTAGATTGTAGCGGAATCACTTCAATGGAAAACCAAATAAAAAGAGAACCACCTCAGACTTTGCCTGGTACAGCAACTTGAAAATGTTGAGTTTGAGTTCGAAAAAAGCGACGATTCAACATAAGCTCGCCAAAAGAAGCTCAGGACTTCGGCGCCTCAGCAATGGAAGAAGATAAGTATTTTATTCACTCTTCCATATTGGAAATCTAATTTACTTTGCCACAATCTTGATGTTATGCTCATTGAAAAAAATGTTTGCAATAATGTGCTCTATACACTGCTTAACGAACCCGGCAAGACAAAAGATCACCTTCAAGGGAGGAAAGATTTACGTGCCATAGGAGTTCGTGAAGAAGCTTAGCCAGATGAGCATGACAAATTTCAGCCGACAAAGTTTACCTCACAAAACTGAACAAGGAAGTCTTCCTCGCGACGTTGAAGAAATTAAAAGTTCCTGATAGGTATTCAAGCAACATTTCTCGATGTGTTGACTTGCAGGCTTGAAAGGTTGTTGGCCTGAAGAGTCATGACTCACATGTTCTTATGCAATAGTTACTCCCTCTGGCTATAAAGAATGCACTTCCTCCTGATGTGTCCATCGTTTTTGTAGAACTTTGTTCTTTCTTTCGGAAGTTGTGTTCTAAGGTTTTGATCGTTGAAGAGCTCGATCAGCTGCAGTCCAAAATCATTCTTACACTTTGTCATTTAGAGATGATATTTCCTCCATCCTTTTTCACTGTGATGGTTCACCTTATAGTTCACCTCATTCATCAAACAAAGCTCGTTGCCCCAGTACAATATCGATGGATGTATTCGATTGAGAGAAACTCATTTTAAATATGTGCTTCATTGTTAGTTCTTATGTTTACTAGTCGTCCTTTTCAGCATTTAATATCAATTTTCTCTTCTTTACTTCGTAGGTTTCTTGGGAAATTAAAATCTTACATAAGGAATAAGGCGTGGCAAGAAGGTTCTATAGCTGAAGGCTATATAAGGGATGATGTGTTGTATTTTTGTTCAAGGTACTTTGATGACCTTGAGACGGCTTTCAACTGCTCACCTCGTGTTGACGATTGTCCTGAACCTGTGCCAACATCAGGAGAATTTATCCCTCGTGTTGGTAAACCAGTTGGAGGAACTAAGAACTTCAGAGTAACAGCAACTGAGAAGTTGCAAGCACACAGACATGTTTTGATTAATTGCACTCAAGTTGAACCTTTCATAAAGTAAGAATTGTACACTCACATGTTATTCTATATCTTTCGTAACATTTTTCACTTTCATTTCACTATCGCCTTTCCATGATTATTGCAAGGAATTCAAAAGACATGTTAAGCGTCAACTCAGTATCCATACACAAACATCCTCGAAATTTGACAAAAAGGTCCATAGAGAATTCCCGAGCTGGTTTGCGCACAAAATACTAAATGACCACAACCCATACTCACTAGATTTCAGAGCTCTCATAATCGGGCCTCTTGATCATGTAAAAAGGTTTACAGCATACAATGTCAATGGTTTCAAGTTTTGCACTGTTTCACGGGATCAAGGATTGCAAACTCAAAATTTGGGTGTTTATGGCACATTTGGGACAAGGAGTTATGCGAGCAGTACTGACCCCAACATGCAGTTCAGAGGCGTCCCTTACTATGAAAAGCTTCTTGATATGGTCGACCTTAATTATCAAAGCCGTTTCACCGTGACGCTGTTCAAGTGTTTGTGGGCAAATACCACTACTTCTCGGGGACTGACAACTGACGACTTAGGGATCACATCAGTCAATTTCTCACGGCCAATTCATACTGGTATTTCTCAAGATGATGAGCCGTATATTCTTGCTTCAAAGGCACAGCAGGTATATTTTGTTGAGGACAAGAGGCATAGGGATTGACATATGGTCGTTCATTTAAAGCCACGAGACCTTTATGACATGGGTGAAGGTAACAACATCACCTACAAGAGTAAGCCATTTCAGTCCGCCAATTTTGAAAACTTTTTCTCTGAAGGCGATGACAATTTACCTCTACTGCAGTGCATTTTTTTAAGTTTACATCATTTAAATTAAATTTTTCAAACAAAATAATACATCACTAACAACAATTTTTCTACACAATTTCTGTAGGGATGGCGAGGATGAGTGATCAAATTCAAATTATGTTTGTGTCTTTAAAAAAATATTTTAAAAAATATTTAAAAATAAAATAATATTTGTAGCAGTTTCTAAACCGCAAATAAAAATAATCGCTACTAATTAAAAATCGCTACAAAATGGATACATTAACTGCTATAAATGCTACGCAGATCCCTATAAATACCCCCATCATATCTCATTTCAAACACTCCCCCATTTCTTTTCACCTTACCCCTCTTTTATTTTCTCTTATTTACAAATTTTTTTGTATGAGTTGAGGAGCTGAACAATGTGATCAAATATGGTAACAAGTTTTTTAATTTTTTATTTCAATACTTCTTTCCTTCGCATAAAATTTATTCTCACCATATATTTTTTTTTTTTGCAAATATTTCAGAGCTTTATCTCATTTTTACCTATTTTTTATACACAATGACATTTTAGTAGACAACATATAATAGTTCCTTATTACCTATATATCCTCAATAGTATTATCAATACAATCTTTATACTTATTCAACTAAATTAAATTATTCCTTTTAATTTATAAATGAGCTAAACTATTGAATAATAAGCTAATTAAATTAGCTCAACTACTAAAAGAAATAAACTATTTAATTTATTATAAAAAAATGAAACAAATGGTTGTATTTTTTAAAATATTTACTTAATTTTTGTAGCAGTTACGAAACCGTTACTAATTAACTCACCTTTTTCAAACTGAAATTAATTTTTTGGCGCGGATTTTGAATTTTGATGAAATTAATAGCGATTATATAACAGCTATTAATTAATGGCGTTGTTTATTAAATTATATTAGTAGCGGTTCACAAAATGAACAAAATTTTTATTTTTCATTTCTCACTTTAAAAATTTCACGTTTTGATATTTGTAGCAGTTATATAACCGCTATAAATATCTCAGAAAATGATTATTACTTATGGCGATGTTGTAGCGATGGGATTGAACCGCTAAGAAGAAAGTAGCGGTTATTTTGCTTGAGTAGCGGTTTTAAATAACCGCTATAAATCCGCTTGTAGCATACGATTTAATAGCGGTTTTATATACTGCTACTAATATTATTCGTAGTAGTTAAAACCGCTACTAATAACCATTTTTAACCATTATTAAATCATGTTTTTGTTGTAGTGTTTTCACTATACTTGTTTTCAATATAACGGGGCAATGTAAAAGTTATTCTCTACGGTAGTAAAAAATATATTGAGATCATATATTTTTAGGATGAAAGCAAATTCTTCAACTACTTAAAAAGTGGAGGGAGTAAAAATATTAAGATTTTCACATCATTATTACATAAAAAATGTAGACGTGGGTTTTTGATTTAAATCCATACGACAGGCCTTTACTACAATTTTACACGTCAGATTGTGTTTTTCGGGTGATATAGCTGGGAAGTGGATCCGGCCCACTATGGGCTAAGGGGGCCACTTTATGGACCAAGTGGCCTAGTCCACTTTCGCATTATCATTTTTGTTATTTCTTTTTCAAGTTAATGAAAGTGTTTCTAAAAAATAAGTTCTTACATATCCAACTCCAAATTCTCAAAACATGATATAATTAAATTTTATAAAATATTTTGTACCAAAAAAAAGAATTTATAAAATATAAATTTTAGAAAAAGTCCAGCATAACAAATTTAAATAAACAGTCAAACTGATATCCAAACAATTTCACAATAACTATACAATAATAAATAAACTTTATTCCATCATTTGCTTTTAATACATATTTTTTTATTTCTTAATTTGTGGCGACATATATAACTTAGTGAGAATCCACATCAACCATAATTAATAAATTATAAGCTTAGAAAACGTACTTAAAACTGATATTATAAGTAAAAAAAATTACAAGAACGACATTAAGTAAAAATCAGGTGAAATTACAAGTACTGACGGATTATTTTCTTAAAAAAGTTTATTGATGAAGCTCAATGACGCCTAAAGTCGTTGAGGCAGCACGATAAGCAATACAATAACTAGAAAACCCAGCAGCTTTGCATAGAGCTTCAAATTCTTTCTCGGTTCTTTCCTTGCCACCAACCAAAAACATGATGTTATCAATCATGGAAGCATGTTTATGGGCATAACTTGCATTTGGCATTTCTGGCATTATCAAGTCAATTATTATAAGCTTCCCATTCTTTTTGAGAGATTTATGGCAGTTCTTTAAAATCTTTATGCAGTCTTCATCTCCCCAGTTATGAGTTGCATTCTGCGAGAAAGAAAAACGTATATTAGCTTAATTACCGTTACTAGACCATAAGAACTATGCCAAGTTAATTATAATGTTAAACTAACCTTAATCATTATAGCATCGCCTTGTGGGATACTTTTGAACATATCTCCTCCAACATGCGTCATTCCTATTATTATCACAAGGATATCCTATAATTAATTAAGCTCAAAGGAAAATATTGCAAGAGTTTTGAAAGTTACATGATATTTAAATGGTTAATAAATTGATATGGCATAAAATTTTCGATGAGGAGAAAAAATATCGAATTTCATATGTTATTTGCTAGATTTTATTTTAAGTAATTGAATTGTTTGCTATTTATAAAGTCATAAATCACTTTCGTGTAGGGCTATGTGCCCATTTAACCATATTTTTTTAGGCACTTAAATATTCATACACACGAGTGTATATGAAAGCAAGTATGCACTCACCACTTGCAAAAAAACTAAATAAAAAAAATAGTTAATAGTTTAAATTTAGAGAAAATTAATTTGTGGGTCCTTATAATTTACCTTCATTTTGAATTCAGTCCCTAAAATTTATTTTTTTTAGATATGGTCCTTACTTAATCCTTACACAAACATTCAACTTTTAAATGTAAAAGCGTTAAATTTTAGTTTATATAATTTCGTGGACTTGAGAGAATTTCCTTCGTTTCATTTCATTCATGCCGTTTTAACTTCCATGCAGTTTTATAAATGAAATTTCATAAAGTCTAAAGTTAAAATTAGCAGATAAAATAATAAGGGTCCAATTTAAACAAAATAAACTTTAGAAATCTGATTCAAAATTGAAGTAAATCATATAAGGACTCACCATTACTTTTTCCTTACATTTATTTATTTTTTTATGATAACAGTTTTATAAAACATTAAATTTTAACCTTGCAATTTTTCATCCAGAGTTGGGTGGAATAAAATGATGAGTATCCAAATTTGCAGTGTTACCTGGATGGGATAGGCCATGTTGTACCACTTGGGGTAAGTCAAAGTTAATGCCTTGAATTGAAGGATACTTGGAGATGATCATTTTGAGGCATTGGCCAATGCCACCAGCCACATCAACAAGTGTTGATATTCCCTCAAATCCTTTGTATGTCTCAATGACACCCTTCATCCGTATGATTGACATGTCAGCCATTGCCTTATGGAAAATAGTTTTGAATGTTGGATCTATTTCCATATATTCAAATACAGACATCCCATGAAATTTCTTGAACACGTCCTTTTCCTCATCAAGAATCACTCGCTCAAAGTTTTGCCTAGCATCATTAAATACAAGTCAAAAGAAAAAAAAAACCATTGTAAAATTATGAATATAGTGCAAGGGGCTGTTTGATATATACGAGGGGTTTGGGGGGAGAAAATTTTATGAGTTAGATTTTTTTAAAGAAAGTTAAGATGAAAATCTAACTATGAAGTTTTCCTAAAATTGCACCTAGCATTATAAAGTTTTCTTTGAGTATAAATACACATGAACTTCTTAAAAAGGGATAAAAATAACAAAACTATTAATTTAGACGTGGGCCCCACAAACATAAAGTAATGGACCGTTTGCTAAAATTAATGGATTTGTAACATTTACTCTATTTTTAAAAACTTATGGATATTTTTGTAGCTAAGAAAACTTTATGGTGGACCAATGGCGTTATAGCCTAGTAGTATGGATGTTTTTCTATAAATGGGAGGTCGTGGGTTTGATCCCCTTTTATAACTCAAGTTGATAGTGCCTACCCTTATAATTCAAAAGGGAAAGGAAAAAAAGAAAACTTTATGGTGGAATGTGCAATTTTGTGAGAACATTATTGGTAGATTTGAATCTTTAACCCTTCAAAAAAAATTAGAGAAGTGGGGTAAAAAATTTTCAATTAGTTTTTTTCCTCTTTTATTTTACATCTTTTTTTTAAAGATTTTATCACCCCACTTCTATAAAAATTTCTCGTCCTACAACCCCTCCGATTCATTCCCTTCATTCCAAACAGAGCCTAAGACCATGAGAATCAAAACATGAAATACTTACCAAACTTTTAAATAAGTGGGATGGCTGTTTAATTTCAAGATTGAAACACAAGAGGCTCCATCATCTTCTTCATTCAGCTGGAACAAGTATCTTCCAAAAGGAGATAAACCATAAAGCCTTTCAGTCCTCCCATGTTGATCAAGTTTCATGGAAGAAGAACAAGTCAACAGAGAGTGATTCGCTAGCAAAAACAGCATTCGATCAAGGCGATGATCGGCGTCGTTAGCGTGTGTAAGTGGAAGCTTGGAAACAATTTCAGAAGGCGACATGCCCTTTGGACTTCCCTTACCAATGATCTCAAACAAGTTGAGCTTAATGGCAGCATTTAACACAGCAAGGTAGACGTGACTTGATGGTAGCATAATAGCGTTAAAAAAAGAATCAATATCATAGTCTTGATTCTCTATGGTGGTGCTCATACTCGCTATAGCTTCTTGTTATAAACTCTAAATTTCTAAAAACTGTGGACAATGGTGAGAGCGGAAAACTTTAACCAGCAAGTTCTCACACAACGCATTGGTCTAGTTGTGGGGGCATTTATGGAGTATCTTGATCGTTCAAATGAGTTATTTTAAGGAAAAATCACTGTGAGATCCCAAAGACCACAAAAAATTATAAAAAGTCCCAAACCAAATTCCCCTAAAAAGCCTCTAGGGACTGCATTGTAATTAATTCAAAATATAAAATTACTTTATTGCCCTCATTGAATAAAAAAAGGAAAGGAACAACATATGCCTTTTTTGACAAGTGATTACGCCTATTTTGACAACTGAATCAGTTATTTTGACAAGTTCTATTTCCTCCCAGAAGAAGTTTTGAAATTTCAGAATTTAATGTCCCTATTTTGACAAATACATATGCCTTTTTGGATAAGTGCTTATACCTATTTTGACAATTGCATGAACTATTTTGACACGTTCATTTTCCTCCCTAGAGAAGTTTTGAAGAATTTCGAAGAATCATATCATCTATAATTGGAAAGGAAAGTAATGAAATTTGTTTGAAATTCAAAGTTATCTTTGAAATTTCAAAACTTCTCCATAGAGGAAAATGAATTTGTTAAAATAGCTCATCCAGTTGTCAAAATAGGTAAAGCATTTGTCAAAAAAGGGCTATTCCTTTCCTTTTTATTCAATGGGGTTAACAAAGTAATGTCATTAATTATAATACAATCCCTAAAAATATTTTTGATAGGAGAATTTTATTTGGAATTTTTTTTTATAATTTTTTATTATCGTTGGGATCCACAGTGAGTTTCCCTTATTCTGATTGAAGCAGCTGGCAAGACTTTTATATCAATAATGTATTTAATAAGACAATTAAAAGAAACGGCCGGCATGAATTGAATGGCCGATAAAGACATCAATCTGACAAGTTGTGGAACTTGTAAAATATTTTTGGTTTTTTTCCAACATCCAACTTGTAAAACATATGAAAAGTCATAACTTATTAAATTTTATGTAACGAACATGTCCCACTTTATAAAGTTTTTCAAACATGTCAGGTCATCAAGGTGAAAAAGTCAACTTTTTTTTTTTTGTTTTGTTTTTAATTTCCCCGGCCTTCCCCAAAAAAAGAAACTACCTGTGTTCATTGGGTTTTTTTCCCCCCTTTTCAACTTTCTCGGGTTTTCCCGGGTGCTAATTTTTTTCTTACCTGAAATTTTGTTATCGGTCAAGGGACGTGCTTGGGATGGCGAATTCCGGAACGTTATTGGAATAGAACTTGTCTAGTAGCTAACTATAGTTTTATAACTCAACTATAGTTTGTTTTACATAACCCTAGTTACAAAAATAATCACCGGCCTTGTCTCTAGCCGACAGCCAAGATTGGTTGCTATTGATTGCGATGGCATCAAATTAAAATGTGTTTTTGGAAGAGTGATCGGTAATTAGGTTTATTTTAATTTGATTTTTTGTAATATTATTTTTTATAAAAGCTAAATTATATATTGTGATTTATATTTGGATTGACAGTTATATAAATGACTTTTATAAAAGTAAAACTTGTTTGGATTGGTTTAAACATAAGTGACTTTTGTGATAATAGTAAAAGAGAGTGGGTGGAAAAATATTTAAAAAATCAAGTAAATATTTAAAAATTACTTTAAAATATTAGGTGCTATTGGAAAAATATTTTAGAGTGGGTGAAAATCAATAAATCAGTATTCTAAATTTTGGGTGCTCTTTATTACTGAAAAAAATACATTAAAAGTAAAATTGTAGTCTGTCTCTTAAGACTAGATACAATTGAAAAAAATATTTTAAAGGGTTAAAAGCACCAACAAATATTTTAAAGTAATTTTTGGAGCTAAAAAAGTACATTAAGGGTAAAATTGCAATCAGTCTGGTAATACACTGGGTACAGGTGGAAAAATATTTAAGGGGTTAAAAGCACCAAAAAATATTTTAAATTAATTTTTATAGCTGAAAAAGTACATTAAAGGTAAAATTGCAATCAATCTGATAACACATTGGGCACAATTGGAAAAATATTTTAAGAGGTTAAAAGCACCAAAAAATGTTTTAAATTAATTTTTTTAGGACCAAAAGGAGTCAGTATATTTGGATTATATGTCAGTTTATACGTTGGGTAAACTAATTTGAAAAAAAAAATTATAAATATAAATATGTTAAAGTAATTTAATTAGCTTTTTTAATATCTCTAAAAAGTTAATGGGAAAATCCCTCTAAAAATACATTGGAAATAGGGAAATCCTTATTTAGTGCATTGAAATTGAAAAATCCGGATTAGTCCAGTGTTAGTACAGATGAACAGTGCGGGCAGTGCCAAAAGACGATTTTGCCCTTTAGCCCTCATTCTAGCCACTTCAAAAATAACAACACGCGGTTCTTAATTAACAACTTTGGATTCTTGACTAACAACTTCCCTTTTTTATTTCACAACTTCCTACTTTAAGTTTCAAGGCCAATAACAACACTTCTTTTTTTTATTAACAACACGCGCTATTAACTAACAACTTCGAATTCTTGATTAAAAACTCCATATTCTTGATTAACAACTCCAGTTTCTTCAATTTACTTTCACAATAACAACACCGGTTTTGTTATTAATAACACCATATTCTACATTAACAACTCCCATTTCTTATTTCACAACTTCGTAATTTAAGTTTCAGGTCCAGTAACAACACCTCTTTCTTTATTAACAATACCGTATTTTACATTAACAACACTATATTTTTGAGATGCGAATATGTGGAAGAATAAAGTGGAGTTGTTAATCAAGAATTTGGAGTTGTTAATAACAAGACCAGTGTTATTATTGTGAAAAAAAAAGATGAAACTGGATTTGTTAATCAAGAATACGGAGTTGTTAATCAAGAATCCGGAGTTGTTAATTAAGAATCGCGTGTTGTTATTTCTGAAGTGGTGATAATGAGGGTTGAAGAGCAAAATCGTCTTTTGGCGTCGTCTGCACTGTTCATCCGTACTGTTACTGGACTGATCTGGATTTTTCAATTTGAATGCACTGAATAGGGATTTCCCTATTTCCAATGTATTTTAGAAGGATTTTTCCAAAGTTAATTATGTCTTATATTTATGACTAAAAAGAGTATAAATTAGTGATACTTATGAATATTTTTCCTATCTCTCTCTCCTTCATCCTTCTCTTTTTTTTTTCTCTCTCTCTCTCTCTCACACTTTCACGTCTCCCTCCTTTTTCCTCTCTCTTTCTCTCTCTCTCTCTCACTCACTCAAAAATGGTAATATTTCATTAGTTTTAGCAAAAGCTCCAATAATCAGCTTTTCACAATCATACCTCTACAGTGCTCTAATTGGAAGAAGCCCAATTGGCCACCAGCTGAACCAAACATTAAAAAATCATGACTGCTGTCAATTGAGCTTTTACATGCTCAATCGGGCTTATGAGACTTTAAAAAGCCCAACCAAAGATACACAAAATAATCTGTTACATTCATTTATTATCTATGATGATTGAAGGGATGCCAATGTAAAATAAATTATGTTTTATCATTTATTTATTATTAATTGACTTTTTAAATTCATAAATATTAATATATATATTTTTCTCTAAATTGTATCTGGTTAGGAATTTATTAAATGTTTCCATACCCAAAATTTTTAGTTCTTGTTAATAATGTAATTATCACCAATTTATGCTTGTGTGTGTAAGAAAATGGGCATACCTAAAGTGCGACCGTTAATATCTAAATACCCTCACTAATTGGATGACAGTTACTGATACAATTATAGATGCACAACAAATACACTACAGATAGAAAGAAAAGAGAGAGTTATAAGGAAAGGGAAGAAAAATCAGTTTCTTTGAATGTGTTCATCAGATACTCAATTAAACTCCTCATGTCTATATATAATATTATTACTATCACGGAATATTACAGTTACGAACTCAAACTTTTCTGTTATTTATATTTTACTCCTAATATTGTTGGGCTTGAGTCCTAACTTATCAAGGGTAGGTTAGATTTATTCCAACATCGTGATTGGCATGAGTTCCTGTCATTTAAACAAGTGATCTGGAGTTCAAATCCTAACCGTTGTATATGTTCCAATTTAGTTGGACAGGGTCTACAATTTACTAAATAAAGTCAAGTTGGATGTTTTATAGTTTTTCTTGTATATTTTGTCATATTTTATATTGATATATTGATGGTATATGTAACATCCCAAATTTTGGTCACCAAAATTCCTTATACCTTTGGTGTATTAAATAGAATAAAATGGTAAATATCAATATACTTTGAATAGCCTCTGGCTATAAATTCTTGATCAAAGGAATTGAACATTGAAAATTTGAAATGTAAACCGTGTTGCTAGTGAAATTTTCTGTGAGGCAGTGAGTTATCATGTGGTTTTGGATAATCAAACAATGTTCAAAAATTGTCAAATTTTACATGATGAAAGTAGACATCCTAAGCTTTAATTTGATAGGTAATGGGTAATTTTTGGAGCTATACACAAAGATTTATGAATTTTTGAAGTTAGCCAAGAAAAATTGGCTATTTTCTGAAACAACATCCAAAGATTTTAATTTTGGGAATTGTGAGCTTTCAGTTGGCTAAAGACTATATTTTTTCTTGAAATTAGACTCAATAAGGGTTTTATAGCCTTTGGAATGACTCCAATTTGATGTCTAAAAATAAAGTTGTGATTTTTCAAAGTCTCAGCAAAAAATCTTCCAAAATTGCCACTAATCCAAAAATGGACAAAAAGTGATTGCAAATGTGGTAATTATTGGATAAATTAACATTAGCCTATTTTTCTCTTTTAATGGACTCTAGACGTGAACTTGGGCTGACCAAAAGGGAGGAGGATTGGTTCAATGTCAATGAAGGTTTATGACACAAGTTTCATGAAGATAAGCCCAAGTACCATTAAGTCCTAAAAGTCAAATTTTTGGAATTAAATTAAATAACGGAAAATGGAGATATTTATGACTACCCTTCCTTCATCTTTTTCACTCCATTTTTACGACACAAGCAAGCAAGAGAGAGAGAGAGAGTGAGTTCTTGAAGGTTAGAGAGAAGGAGGAGGAAAAATCACAAGGTAAGCTTGATTCCATTATGATTTGGCTTCTAATTGGTAAAATTCCTTCTCTAAACTTCCCTTCTCCATGATTCCATGTGTTTAGCAAGAAAATATCAAGATTTGAGGAGAAGGAAGGTTTCAGCCAAGAGAGAGAGAGAGAGAGGAAGAAGATCGAAATCCAAAGGTGACTTCAAAACCCTTAAATCCTTGATGTTGTTGTTGTTGTTGTTGTTGTTGGATTTGTTGGTGGTTTAGTGGCTTGTTGTGATTTGTAAATTTGGAAAGTGTTATCCCTAAGGGGTTATGCTGCCCAAATTTCCTCAAATATTAGGTATTAGATGTTTAAATAGTAATCAAGTGATTAGGAGTGAAAATGAATAAGCTTTTAGAGTTGAAAATTAAAAATCCAATTATTCCTAAAACCCTAGCATGTTTTTGGCCAAGGCTGATTGGAGGGGTTAGGGCTGGATTTTCAATGATATGAGGATTCCATTGTGTTCAAGAGAGAAAATTAGGCGGGGTTAGTGTTGAACACTTTTTTCAGAAAAGCCTTAGAAATAGAAATGACCAAAATACCCCCGAAATCCTAATTAGGGGATGCCAAGGGCAAAATTGTCATTTGGCTGTAATTTTGAGAAAACAAAGGTAAAAAATGGATTCTACATGCAAAACTATCTAAGAATAGCTCGGGTCAAAATTTTTGGAAAAGTACGGTTCGAACAGATATAAAGGGGCCGGGTCTCCAGTTGCATGTTGGTAATTTTTCAATATAGGCTAATATAACCACTAGAAACACTTTAAAAGTGTCTAAAATAGTACATGAATGAGTTTTAACCTAATTGTTGTGTATTTGGAATTTTAGGACCGAATTAAGAGCCCGAGACGTCGACACGAGTTTCGAGTAACACTTTATGAGTTAAAAAGGGGTTTAAGGTAGTAATTTTATCCTCTATACACTATGCTATTGTATATATGTTTGTGTATGCCATTGTTTGTATTTTAATTAAACAACATGGTTTTGCCGAGAAGGGGCAGTTAGTACGAGAAGTGCACTTTGACTTGGTTTAAACCCTACTCATGTATCAATGTTGTTATGTTGTTCATTGATTTGTGCATAACATGGAGCATGATGTATTTACTTTCTACATTTTATATGAATGATTGTATGTTGCTACTAGGATTCCTTGGAATCTCACCATTTTTCATAAATAATAAATGTCCCAGCAGAAACCAACGGCTCGAAGGGAAAAGTAGTAGATATTGGGACTGAGGCTTGCGGATTCCAAGATTCGGAGCAATTAGGTTATATTAGTTAAATTTTAATATTTTGGATATTTTGGGAACCATTTGTATATATTATCAAATCATGTGGGGAAAACCAGTAATGTAATCAAGTGTTTTTAACAAATGTGTATATTTAAAAACTACTTTGAATACTTTTTTCAATATAGAAAATAGGGTTAAAAGACATTTTCCATCTTAAACTATTTTATAAAGGGAACGGCTTAATTGCCTAAACTATTTGTTAGTGTAATGTTGCATTTCAAGTGTTAAAACTATTCCAATATTTTCCTTTGAATGACATTTTTGTTGACTATTAATTAAGTCCAAAGAGAGAGAGAGAGAGAGAGAGAGAGACATGTTTATGACATATTTTTCTATTGGCACCCTCATGTTTTTATTAATGTAATATCTTAGATTTTGGATCTAAAAACTTAAGAATAACACTGAATTAAGTAAACTACCCGGTCTAGCTGACATTGAGACCCGGTCTAGTTGACATTGAGAATGTAGAATGATTTCCCTTCCTCAAACTAAATTGCAAAATAAAAATTGTTCTAGGGTTAGAGTACCAATTTTTATAGGGGCTCTATCTAGGAAAGTTCCAAGAACTATAGAATGAGCCGGTTGAAATATTGAAGAGTCCAAGATAGGGCAGAGGGAAGTATTAAGGCCTACGTGAGCAATAGTGGCATCTGAGATCAATTTTGGAGAATAAAATTGAGTAAAGGTGAAGTTATGTTATAACTTTGTTCTTATATTTTGGACCCAAAAAACAGACGCTATAAGTTGTTTTTTGTCTAAAAAGTTGTTGCTTCAAATTTTTTACTACCTATCAAGTAGGGCTGTACAGAAACATCCAGCACTTCTTCACGGAAAACCCTAGAAAACCCATAGAAAACCCTAGCTCACCCTTTAAATAACTAGTCAGAGTTTTCTATTTTATGATGGATATTGGATTTTTAAAAATTAATAATCCTAATTAATTTCAAAATCCATATCATATCAATTGTCACGCCTTTATTTTAATTTCACCTTTACCATAGTATTTACGGAAAACGATATACGGTTCGATGGGCAACACACGAATAGTATAAATATACTGATAATATGTGCATGATTACGGAAAATCCCCATAAGGGTTTATACATGATACTTACGATTAAGGTAGCCGCACAAGGCTACTAGGGTGTCTAAACCCATCCGAGTGAAGCGAAGACTTCTTCTCGTCTTCTCTCCATCACTACAACTCTCTCTCATGCAGTTCTCTTCTCTGATTTTTGAGTACATTTTCTATTTGCCTGTTTAAATTTTTGGTAGGAGAGGATGAGATTTGAGAGAATCTCAGTAGGAAATAGATACCATAATGCATGCATGATAGATGCTATGTGTATGACATGTTAGCTTTAACTAGATGTATGCCCCATAATGACATTTTGCATGCTTAATGTTTCATGAAACAAAACTATGGCCATAGCGGAAATAGAAACAGAGCTTCATTTATTCAAATATGTTCTACACAATCAAGTAAAGCAATCACATACATCACTACACAAGCAGAGATATCAAATACATGTAAATAAGGTAAGTCCGCTACCTTAAAACCTTTTTCCGCCTCGAAACGTGTGCCTTGTAAAGTGTGTCACAGCTCGGCTCTCCATTCGGTCCTACAATTCCAAATATACCATTTAGACACTTCTATCGTGCTTCTAGTGGTAATATGAGCCTATTATGAAAATTTACCAAATTGCCCCCGGGGACCTGGCCCTGCCCTAGTTCGGTTGCACTTTTTTTGAAATTCTAACTTGAGCCTTCCTGACATATTTCCGCCCAATCAATCAATTTCCGGACTCAAAATTACCAAATTCACTGCCAAAAAACAAAATTGCCCTTGCCAACCCCACTTTAAGGGTTTCAGGGGCATTTTCGGGCTTTTCCGAAAAGGCGACCAACTATAACCCCATCTAATTTTTCCTCTCGAACCCAATGGAATCATCAAATCATTGAAAATCCAACTCTAAGGCCCTCTAACAGCCCTGGAAAAAATCCTCAGGTACTCCATACAAAATTGGGGTTTTTCAGTTTCAGCTCCATAAATGCATTCCTTTATACTCCTAACCACTTTATTGACTATTCCATTATGTTACAACTAACATTTAAACCCAATTTTGGCAGCATAACCCCTATATCATCATATTTCTGAAATTTAAAACCAATGGCAATCAGGTGAAATTTCATCGATTAAATTTCCCACAGCAGCCAGAATAAGCAATATACAAAGTTTAGAAGTTACCTCAAGCTCCCACTAGCTTTTCCCTTGATATGGCTGAAACTCTAACTGTTCTAACACCAAAAGATAAGCTTCCAAATCTTAAAGAATATAGAGGAGTAGCTTAGAATCGGAGTTATACGCGTTAGAAGCTAAATCATCGGAGAAATCGGCTTACCGTATAAGATCTCTTCTCCTTTCTCTCTCTACAATGTTGAGCTCTTCCTCCCTCTCTAAAACTGATATGGATTCAGTTTATGGCAGCAAAGGGAAGAGGATGAAGCTTTTATTATTTTACTTTATTGTATCATATTCCAAATTTTTTATTTTTACAAAATTTTGGCAGATTTCTACCTAAACTTTGAAAAATCATAACTAATTTTAGAAAAATTGAAATGGAGTGATTTCAAAGGTAGTATAACCTTATTGAGTCTAGTTTCAAGGAAAAATACAAAATTTTGCCAATTGGAAGTACAAAATTCCCAAAATTAATTTCTTTGAATACTGTTCCAGAAACTTTCCAGTTTTTCTGGGCTAAATTTAGAAATTCATATCTTTTTGCATATAGCTTCAAATGATTCATATGACCTATCAAATTAAAGCCCATGATGTCTACTTTCACCCTATAAAATATCATAATTTTTACTCATCATTTATTCATACAAAAATCAGATGACAAGCTCATTGCCTCACAGAAAATTTCACTATAAGCATAATCATATTCTCTAAAATTCACCATTTTATTTTCTTTAATACCCCGAAGATATAAGAAACATTAGATAATAGATTTAGGGCACCTGCTAAACCGGGGTTTAGTAGTCCACTTAATTTAGGCTTATTCCTATGCTTCAAATCTCAAAATTTGGGATATTACATCAATTACCACTTAATTGTCTTTTGATAAGCAAATTAAATAAATATGGTTTAATTAAATCTATTCAATAGTTTTAATTTAACCTATTTATTTAATTTGAATAAAGAGCCAATGTAAATAGATTTAATTTATCTTTATAAAATACAATTTGAGATATTATATCTTTATCATATTAGTTATTAAATTTAATTTATCAGATAAAACTAAATTTAAAACTAACACAATATAATAATATTATCATATTATGTATGTATGTATGTGTGTGTGTGTAATATTATTAATTTTCTTTTCGAATATATATATATATATATATTCATCCACCCTAGATTAACCATTATATTCATTAAATCTAGACATATCTTAGATTCATTGAATCTGAACATTATAGCTCATATTGTGTTATTTTTGTGTGTGACCCTGTAGGCCCATATGAAGTTGGCAGTGAGCCAATGACTATATTAACCCACAAGTCGTAAGCGGCTTCTAGCAAGACATTATGACTACCTAATTCATATGAGGATCGATAAACCAATGCAACCTGTCATACAACCATATCACGTCCCTTTTGTCACATGATATTTTGGTCTAGGATGAGGCATGAAGAATGTCATCCTCCTATGCCTAACCATTACTTTCTCAATCCCTGAGTAGTCTGTCTATAGAAATGGAAACTCCTTTCCATTATAGTATGTCCCTACATTTCTCAGACTCACTCATCGAGGGGCCTAGTAATATCTCTCTATTAATGTGAGGGACAAATTCCATCTTGACCATTCACATTCTTTTACAAGAAAATCACCAAGCCCGAACATAGCCTTTATCATCACTTGGTCAAAGGTGACTTTTGACTAGGTGAAAGCTGAACTACTCTCATGTAGGAATCCATAATGATCTCAGGTCAAAAGGGCATACTAATGTGGTTATACATGAAACAAGCTTATGACTTGATCCATGTAGCTTTCTCATAGTGGGTCGGTCCAGCACCTTGTACTCTTACAAGTGCCTAGGACTTTGATTCGTATCTCTATACATCTTCAAAGTCATACTGGTCTTATTTCATCTTTTCTCCCTCATAGATGACCGACCACGAACATTTAAGACAATCATTATGATTTATCTAAGGATAGTTATCACAGTGAACATGCAAATAATATGATAACAAAATGGAGAGATTCATTGAATAACAATGTTCAAAGTCCAATGATTGGCCTCCAGGGCACAATTTCCAACAACTAATTCCTATTAAACTAAGTAATTACAATGCACAATTGACAAGGGTAAAACATGATCGATTGATTTTCAAAACTATGAATTGAATACAATAATTAAAATATATATTTTTCGGATTTTTAAATAATGAGGGATGGAAATGGGTTAAAAATGCAAGTGATGAAGATGCTCTTGCAAATAGTTTTCAATGGCTAATCTTGCTCAATTAAAATATTTGGGGAGTTAATACACTAAGCTTTTAATATTCCAAACCTCATTAACTAATGAGTCTAGCATCACAAGATAGGGACCCCTACTCTTGAAATGCTATTAAGCCCTCTTAGTGTAATGAATTATTCTAAGTTTTCTAATATATCAAACCTCAATTACCATTATTTCTAATGCTTAAACTCATTAACATATTCATTTAATCATTATTAAAACCCTTTAGAGAGTGATTATGAAATAAGTAATGCATTAGGTTAACTATAAATCCATTTCAATCAAAACCATCCAATAATATCATATAGATTAAACAGAGAGAAATCAATAAAGTCCTAGAGAAACGTGTATATATATAATTATATACATTGATGAGTATAAAGGACTCAATCCATAGAATAAAACATAATTAAGATCATAGTCTCATTATGTAACATCCCAAATTGTGGGCTTATAATACAAATAATTAGTCTAAATTAAGTAAAGTACTAAGCCCAGTTGAGCCAAATATCTTAAGCATATCATGAAGAAAATGTTTAAGATAATTATAAAAATTATTTAAAGTCCCAGATATATTGAGACAATAGTATAAAATGTTATTATGGAGAGTTTGAAAAATTATAAAGAGGCTTAGTTCCCCAAAAATGACCCAAATAATTTTAAAGCTAATTTATGGGAATTTAAGAGCTTATTTTCCTAAAAATTTAAGGAAAAATAGTTAGAGGTCATGATTTGGCTTGGAAATTTTAGGAAATTTATTTTATGTCTTAAAGAAGCTAATTGAGGAAGAAAATACTTATGTAGTATTAAGGATTAATTTTTAAGTGTTATTCGGCAATCAAGCACCGATAAAGAAAGGGGAAAATTAGTAATTTTATTACACAGACCCAAAAATTGGAATCGGGCTAGAGTTTAAGCCAAATTATGGAACCCAAAAGTCCTACACATGATCAAAAAAATTTGGAGTTAGATTTAAGAGATTTTAGTTTTATCCATTTTTCTTCTTGATCTTCCCAAATTGAAAATAGAGTGGTACAAGCATGTGCTTGTAGAAGCTAAAACTTGAGTTTTTAGGCAAGTTTGATTTGGTTTCTTTAGTTTTTAGAGAGTTAAACATGTTTCTTAAAAGATAGAACCAAGAAGAACTCACATTGGGAAGAGATACGTGGTGGTCTTGAGGCTTTGTGACAGGGTGTCGATTTTGTAGGTTCAGCAGGGCAATTAGAATCGGGCATGGTTTTGACAAGGAAGATAATGTTCTTTGTCTAAGAGATTTGTTAAGGAAATAGTAAACATCTTAAACTTTAAAACAAGTCCTATAACATGTTAATTGGATATCTAGAACAAAAGTTATGATTTTTGAAATTTTGGACAGAAAACTGGAAACATTCTATTTTTCATATTTTAGGCAATGAGCAAATATGCAAATTAAATGAGATTACTTTTGTAATTTGTCATTGTGGTTATTTTTCCTTTAAAATATACTTACAGAGCTTTAAATTAAGTACTAGAACGCAAATTGGATGTGTATATTGTAAGTTATGAATTTTTAAAATTTGGGTAGGCAATCTGAAAAATTGTGACTTACCAAATGGATAGTCAGTTTGAACGCTGGAATTTGGAACTTAGGTCCATGATGTAATACTAGATGTTATTTTTTCTTTGTAGAGAATTGAAAGAGATTTAAATAGGAACTTGAACCACCTCATTTGTAGTTCCCTCGCTTAAGTTATGGTTTTTCAAATTTCCTTGAGAATTAGAGGCAGAATTTGGTTAAGTCCGAAAATGACCACATTTTTAGGAATTGAAATTAATAATGGGATCATGAGAGTTTTGGAATAAGTTTGGAGAGCTAGTGTATTAAATTGGATGTCTAAATTATAGAGGCAAGTAGATATTCAATATGATTTAGAAGGTGGAATTGTATGCAAATGTGACTAAAGTATAAGTTTGGAACCGTTGATTAGAATAATAGAATTATGTAATTTCCACACCTATGTTTGGACTAGAATGGTCACAAATTTATGGCTAGAACTTTATAATGTTGAGATTGAGAATGAGTTCCTCTTGCAAAATTGTGCAGAACACAGTAGGCAAAAGAGGAAAAATAAAAAGAATCATTAGACAAAACACAAGAAGTAGGAAAATCAAGGTAAAATGACCAAGTTATGGAGCTAAATGAATGGGTTACAAATTGGGGCCTTGAGAGAGATTAATTATGCTATGAAAGCATGCTAAGATGAGTATTAATTTGTCCTTACATGAATAATCAATAGAGTTTGATATGTTCCATCAAGACCAAAGAAGAGGCAAAGTAAAGGAAATACAAACAAGAGGAGCTAGCTAAGGAAGTCAGTTTGGAAGAAAGCTTCAAAAGGTAGCAAAAACTTACCCTTATATAGTTTGTGCTTGGTTGCTTGTATGTTTATTTGCCATGTATATGCCTTTGAATATGTAATATCCTTACTTGAGTTGTGCCGTGGCCATGTGTATATGCTTGTAAGGTGTTGTTCTTATTTTGGCTATTTACATGCTTAGTCTATTACGATTGACATTATATATTGAGTTAATATTTTATTACTGAGATTCCCCCGAATCTTACCCATTTCTTCCATGACATACAACAAGAGCAAATACTTCTAGGGGTAAGGGCATTGTCATTAGTGAAGCCTTGAGGAGGTTGGAGTTGAAGGACTATTAAATTATTATTTTCTCTAAGTATAGGCTTTTTCTAGCCATGTTTTCTTTTAATATGAAGAGATGTGTATAGATATGTATGTGTGTGTATAAATATTTTGGCATGTAAATACCCTCCATAAGGAGAAAAGATAAGGCTACAATAGCCTAAAGGTAAGTGCCATCTACAGTGATGACAAAGATAAATTTACATAGTAATAATAGAGGTTAAAGTATACTTGACTAATAGCTAATCTATTTAAAAGATCGGGCAAATACATGAATTATGCCCTAGGATAATTACATGCCAAAGTTGTAGGTTATATCATTTTATAAAGACGAGAGAGTAGAGTAAAACTCTGATACGGCTAATATTGTTGAGCTAAAAATAGAACTTGAACCACTATGTTTGGGAGATATATTGAACTAGTTATGAGTTTCCAAAGTTACAAGAAAATTCATTATTTTCTAGTACCTACACTTAGAGAAAGAATTTTAAGTTTCTAGCTTAAATCAAGGGTACTTTTGCGTCTCATGTGGTTCAAAAATGACTAAAATGCTCTTATAAGTGACCCTAGAGAGAGGTGTTACATATTACATAAATGAATTTTTAGATCTAAGAAATCACAATTATAATGAGCTATAGTTAAATTAAACTCTTATTTGAAGCACATGTGAGCTCAATCCATCTTCAACCATCTCCAAGAGCAAGGAGGAAGCTTAGCCACTCATGTAAATAACACCATGAAGCAAAACCAACTTCTGATTCAAACATCGAGCCATGAAAATCACCATTTAGAGAAACAAATTTAATGATGAAAATAGAAGATGAATAGGTTAAGATGGATAGGACAGAAGGAAGCCATGATCGCTGCTCCTCCTAGTTAGAAAGTGCCAACTCCTCCTCCCTGCCTTAAAGTGTCGATGGTGATGGAAGGCGGCACAATACTCACCTAAAATTATAGAGGAAAGGCGAGATGATGACGGTAAAGATGGTTTGTGAAGGTTAAGTGTGGTGAAGGGTGAAGTTCAAGGTCTGGTTCTGGTTTGCAGCTCTACTCTTTCTATTTCAGACCATGGCTAGCGACTGAAAGGATAGTGAGCGGGAATAAGGTCGCCGACGACAATGGTGAAGGAAGATGAATGTGAATGTCGAATATGAGCTCTCCCAATCTCTTCGCCGTGCTCTACTATATTTTGTTCGATCAAATATGCTCTCAATTCAAACCTAATGTTGTTGATAAAACACTGTCACTTTAACTTGGACTAATATGACATTTTGAAATGTACTAAATTGTCATTTTTGAAATTCGAACACCAAACTGCCACTTTCATATTTAATCCAATTTTTCCAAGTACCTACAATTTAAAACAATCAAACCAAGATCAAATCTTTTCATAAATCAATGATTAAGAGTAATTATAATTATTATGACAATTTTGCCTTTTTTAGTTCTAATTCAATGCATTTCTCCGAATCCAAATTAATCATGATAATGACATTTTAAACTCAATAATTATGAAAAAAATCCCCAAATTAAGTATGAAAATATATAAAAATCTAGGAATTTGTCATTTCTTCTTAGTAGGCGTTCTCATTACCAAAAATCTGTAAATTGAAAAATAAGTTAAAATAATCAATCAAGTGAATGAAATAATTAACAATTCAATTACAACACCAAAAATATTATCATTTGAGAATGAAGAAGTGATTATCTGTTCAAAATCTGAAATAATTAGAGTATCCGCACTCAGTTCTCCTTGATTGTTGAGGGCACTATAAATGAAAAGTAAATGGTTGAAATGAATAAAGTCGTATATAAAGTGACTGCTAATAAAAGAGCTTGAATTCAAACTACTTACTGTCGGATAAAACCACTTCGTTTCTCTACTTTTACCATCATTTTTCCTGCCCATCACTCTATGTGTCTTGAGTGCACTATCATTAAAATGAAAATCACAAGGCATTAAAACAATTTATTTAAGTTAAGAACCAATGATTTACAAACAAATTAACTTACGTGTTGAAGATGGTTTTTATCTCTTTGTTTGGCCTGTGACCCAAGGAATCAAACCATTATATGATGTTGAATTTTGGGCCAAACAACATAGAGTCCAATCATAACTATAACAACATATAAAGCGACTGTCAATGAAAGATCTTGAATTCATTGAGCCATGAAAATCATTAGAGTAAGCATGTATCTTTTTATACTCCATACCCATCATAGACAATATTTTCTTGGCCTCATACAAACGATTTGGAAGTACATTATCATCTAGAAACATATCAAGCAACAATGTGAAACTACTATCGGTCCACCCAAAAATCGCTCTTAAGTTAACCAAATGCAAAGGATCTGTTAAGCATGTATACTTACTCCCAGGGTATAATGGTGTCTCTGCATCACTTCATATGTTGTCATATACACACGTTTGCGTAAAGGATTCTACCTCAACATCATGAATCATTATCTCCATTCTATCTTAATCTATGACATTCATAACTTTCTTCTTGTGCGACACACAAGCAGTTACTTCCTCACCATGTCATATCCACCTTGTGCACTGAAGATTTATTCTATCACAAAGTAGGTGATCCTTTATATTATCAACATCCTGTCGACTCTCATTTAAACAATTGATACAACAATAAAATACATGCCATTTTTGCTAGGCGCGTTCCTTTTAGCAAATTCAATAAACTCTTCCACCCTATTCTCATATTCTTCACTAGTTCTCAAAGCATTCATCCAACTATGATCCATTTTATTACCACCTAAGCCATTTCCAACAATATTCAAGTTTAGAACAATTGTCAAGGAATGACATGTGAATATGGGTCAAGGAAGGGATTGCCTTTTACTTATTTTTAAAAAACTTCCGGAAGCATTTTCCCTTAAAAAATAAGATATTCCAAAATTTCAACAACAACCTAATTCAGCTTAATTCAAACAAAATTAACTGAAGCAGTTCAAGACAATATCAACAATTTCATCAATACAATTTTAACAACAAAATTCAAACAAAATTAACTGAAGCAATTCAAGACAATATCAACAATTTCATCAATACATATGTGTACAATTTTATAATGCCTCTAATAGCTCCACTAATGCCAACCACCTATGTGTAACCATTAATTTAGAATTGTGCAAATTCTATCAAGTTCATACCAATATTCCAACAAGGCAAAAGCAGGACCAATTTTTCATTTTTAATTTTCAATAACATCAAGGCAAAGTATAACTAGACTTAAAGTTCAAAAATTTCTTTCACAATGACCAATATCTGTCTCACAACCAAGAATTAAAGAGAAAAGAAAATCAAGCAAGAATCAAAGAGAAGGGGAAAGCAAGAATCAATGAGAAAAGCCTCAAATTTGGTGCCTATGTACCAAGCTTATGCAAAATCGAAGAAGAAGGGTAGAGATGGAGAGCTGGAGGTAGGCAGAGTAGTTGTGAGGTGGAGGTCCGAGCGAGAGAGGGAGGTAGTGGTCAAAGCGAGATAGGGAGGTCCGAGCTAGAGGGAGGTGAAGGTTCGAGTAAGAGAGGGAGGAGGAGGTTGCAATGGAGGTGGTGGTCGGAGCCAAAGAGGGAGGAGGAGATCGTGTGGAGGGTTTAGGTCATGGCAGAGGTCTGAGTTGAGAGAGGGAAGTGCGCCGTTAGAGAAGAGAGGAAGAGAAAAGTTAATGGTTCTGCGATCAAAGAAAGGAAGAGACTGTTTTTAAAGGTCTTTGCATCTGTTTTAAAAAAATGAACGCTTAAGACCATGTTTTAGGCGTTCATTTTTTAGAAACACATGCCATACCTCATAACTTTGGCATATGTTTCTAAAAGCGGATGCCCAAGCCCATCATTTTGGCATCTGTTTCAAAAAAATGAACTCTAAAGGTCCTTACTTTTGGTGTCTATTTTTAGAAAGGGACGAATAATGTTGACATGATGTCCATTTATGAGAAAACAGATGACAAAAGTAACCCATAAAATTTCAAAAATGCCACCACCTATATTTTTAACTTCCTTTTTCAAAAAAGTGAGCGTTTTTTGGGGTAGTAAAATTTGTATATTGTAGTAGTGAAAATTTGAAGTTGCGCTGATTTGCTATAGTCCTTATCATCTTAGGGTCAAATACAAAATTACTAATAAAGGATTACAGTATATGCAACATTAGGGTTGTTCCATCTCTTGAGGAGCCTTTCAACATTAACCACCTAAGTGATCTAAATGTCTTGAAATGCAATATTAACAAGGGATTGGTTGCTTTATTTTATACTTAAACTACTTAATATGCAAATGAATTAAATCCTTAGCTACTTTTTTGTCTTTTTAAATTCAATGATGGATAGAGGTGAAATAGATGTAGTAAATTTATTGAGAATGCGTTAATTGGCTATTCTAGTTCAATTAATAATATGGGAGTTGAATGACTAGTATGAGATGGTAGCTCTAAAGCTAGAAATTATAATCCAAGTAGGAGAACATAAAAGACCTTAGTAAAAACTCCCTATTGAAGCAAAGAATTCAAGTCAATCATTTCATATCCCTAATTTTGAGTCTAAGGGCCCGTTTGATACGATGGAATTGATTTTGATAGAAATGGATATGGATATAAATATGGATATGAAGATGGAGATGGATATGAATATAGAGATGAGGTTTAAAAGTATGTTTGGTATGTCATGGAAATGAGGCCTTATTTCCATGTAAAAAGACCAAAATGTCCTTCTAATTTTTTTTAAGAAAAATCTTCCTAAAGACAGAACTTTCGTCTACTCCATAGAAACTATAAAGGTCAAGCCAAATCTCAACAAATCTCAAGCTAGATCTCAGGAAATTTGTGAAGGTCAAAGCACAAATCATCGATGGCAAAGTTGAAGGTTTTAACAATATTTCACCTTTGGGTTGTACAAAACCTTCTTCTCCTCCATTTCTCATAGATCGACACCCTTGCCTTCAAAGACAATGTTGTTGCCGTCGATTTGCAGTACAGTCGATTAATGCTGTAAGGTTGCCGCTCTCCATCGCCGTTGGTGGATTTCTGACCACAAGTCGTTGTCAATCCTCAAGTTTGCACTGGTCTCCAAATCCACAGTCGTCGATCGGATCTGCAAGTCGGGCTCGTCGAAGAACAATGAGGAAGCAAAAATGCTATTATGCTTTGCTTGCCGGCATAGTGGTTTTTCTGCTCGTGTGACAAATCCCTAATTTTATTATATTTTTTCATATTTTATTTAGGGATTTTGTCATAATAACTGAGCTTAAAATGCTTTATTTATGCTTAATTGAGATTAAGAGTAAATATATTAAACTATGACTTAAAAGGGTAAAATTGTCAAAATAATCACAATTGCTCTGAATTATTGATTATTGGGAGGGTTTGATATTGGTTTAATTATTTTCAGTTGAAAGTCCTTGAAATTTTGGATTAAATCTGAAAATGGCAATTTGAGGCTTGAATTTTAAAAATGACAGTTTGGTACCATGAATTTGAAAAATGACAGTCTAGTCCACGAGTTAAACTACAGCGTTTTCGCAGCAAAAGCTTAGGTCTGAATCAGGGGAACATCTCGACATATATGAGAACAGAGGCGCCGCAAACGGAGACCGAACCTTGGACCTTCATCTCCTTCACCATCTTGATCACTTTCCTTCACGAAGGTCGCCGGCTCCGTTCCATCCTCCATTAACGCCGGCGACCTTCTTACTTCACCCTCCACCTTCGTCATCTACCTTCATCTTCTTCCTAACCACAAGTGGCAGCTTGAATTGAAATTCGTAGCTACGCTTCAGAGCGTCCAAGCCAGAGAACTCGAGCTTCCATCTTCATCTTGAACCTTCATGCTTCTACTACTCCACCATCACCCACCTTCACATCTCTCCCTCACCATCATACAGCACAGCTACGGGAGGACCAGAACACAGAGCAGCAGCTTCAGCGTCTTCCTCTCATTTCATGTTACCGTGGCTTGCGTTTTGAAAATATTTTCTATGAATTGCAGTGGCTGAGCTTATTTTCTCCTAGAGCAAAGAATTGAGTCTTGATGTTTGGGGCGGAGTTTTATTTTTGAGTTATTAGCTTGATTATATATTATGATTTTTTTGGTTTTAGAAATTGTATTTTGTAGCTAAGACTAATATGTTTGGTTTAATCTTTGTTTGAATCAATTTATGATTTAAATTAGTTTATGTTGAACATTGTGTTTATCAATATATGTTGTTACATATATGTTTCATTGCAATTCTCTTGATTCTCGCATGGTATTATTTGGATATTAAGTTGATTTTTAATTGCATTGGAACCGATTGCATTAAGTAATTTATAATCACACACTAAGAGTGCTTAATAGCATCTCTAGAGTATGAGTTCCTCTCTTTTGGTATTAGACTCATCGGTTGATGGGGTTTGGTAGTTTAGAAAACTTAGTGATCTTATAAAATAAATTGCATACAAAGTGATTTCTATTAGTGTTTTAAGAAGTGATTATTTTTTAAGTTTAGGAATAATTGTTGATTAATGCACTAGACTCGACGGTGTTTGAGGTTTGATATTTTGAGGGAATTTGATTGCAATTGCTAGTGTTTTGTATTGAGTTTCGGTTAGAGGGATTAAGTCTTGCCTAGTGTGGGAAATTTAATTCACCTAACTCAAGCAAACTCAAAGGGTCTTTAGAGCATTTTTGTCAAACTAGCACACTCCTAAAAATATTTTGAAGCAAATGATAGATGAAATTCATTGTTCTAGGAGGCTTTATCACACTCTTCAAAACCAATTTCCATTCCATTCCACTTTTATTCCAAAAATCCAAAAATAGTAGTTTTAAAAGCATTTTAGTTGAATTGCAATTTAGTTGTTAGCTAAAAAGTCAAAATCATTTTAAACTTGTTTTATGCTAATCATGACACTTAGTTTCTAGGTAATTAATAAAAGGTTCTTCGAGAGATGATCCGTGATTGCACCACATATTGCAATTCTTGGTTTAATTTTTGGAGAGGTTACCAAGGCACAAAAGTTGAGAACGCCTATTTTTCATTGTGATTGCCGGCAGTGTGTTGGTTCATGGAATTTGGTTTTGTAGATACAGATGAAAAAGGGAGGGGTAAAATTAGAATTCCATGGAATTTCTTTCCAAATCCTTGGGTTAGCATATGGAAGCCATTTTGATGGAATTGGGCTATTTGGCTTCCACATAGAAATGGAATTGAGACCCAATTCCATCATACCAAACAAATCTCTTCATGGAATTGAGATCCAATTCCATTTCTAACCTCCCCAATTCCATCATACCAAATGGACCCTAAAAGTTCAAGAATTAGCCGAAAATAGGCCAGCTATTAAGCCCACTTAGGCAAAAGTCACATAGGTATTAAATGACATCTAAATTATTTTAAGATCCTCTAGAGCCATTAAAGAGGATGGTTATATGACTTGACAAGTTATGTTGCGACTAATTTTTGAAAGTTTTGACTCTCAAGTGTAATAATGAAAAATTTACTTAAAAAATTCAAGGAAATTATGAAAATTAAGGAACAATAGGAAAATGGTTCCTAATGGATTTCCAAGCCTAAAATTGTTATTAAAGGTCAAAAAATACTTTTTTTTTGATACAGCGGCGATGCTAGTCGAACCTAGGTGGGGGAGGGGAGAGAAGTGCCTAAAGGCACTTCGATGACCAATGCGCCTAGTTTAATTCGGCTATAATAAACTATTATTTAGCCAAAATTACATAATTTAAATTATGTCAATAGTTTCAAATAATTAGAAAAATATGGGGAACAATATTTTGAGGATTGGAGTGAATCAATGAAAAAAGTTAATCCCCAATAATTAGATTTCAAAGTTTAAATTAATCATTGGGCTTATAAAAAGTATTATTATTTTAAATTGATGCAAAATTATCTGGGAGTCAAATTGGACCCAATAAATACAAGGAAAAGTAGGATATGGAAAGAAGGAGTTTTATAAGAACCATGCAAATTTATTGCCAAGAAATTTCCCAAAAATTAATACTGGAATTTATTTCCAATTAAATCAAAAATAGCCAAAATTCTTGTTTTAATTAAGATAAAAGAATAGTAAGAGCCCATTTAGGCCCACAAATTTAAGGGATAATGGTGTCACTTTTATGATCGGAATGGTAGGAGATTATTTTGAATTTTATTTGGCCCAAAATTAAGAAAAATTTGTGGCTAGCATTAAGTTTTGATAATTAGATATTTATTAAATTGAGTTTAAAATCTCACTTTAACATCAGTCTCCTCTCTCCCCCTTGACCAATTTCGATTTTGAGCAGCAATAGGATGACAAAAACGTGACACCATAGCGGTGTCACTTTTTTGATCGGATTGGTAGGAGATTATTTTGAATTTTACTTAGCCCAAAATTAAGGAAAATTTGTGGCTAGCATTAAGTTTTGATAATTAGATATTTTTAGAATCCAAAGTTTATTAAATTGAGTTTAGTATCTCACTTTAACATCACTCTCCTCTCTCTCCCTTGACCAATTTCCATTTTGAACAGCGATGACAAAAACGTGAGAGAGAAAGAGAAAGGGAGGAAGATGTAGAGTTCTAGCTTTTGTTACGCCATTAAGACTTTTTCACATCGTAGTAAGTGCCTTCACAAATATTCTTCCCTCCATGCACTTTTGTTTGTTGATTCACAATTGCAAGTCCCCTTTTAGAGAGAGAAAGTGGGTTGGAATATTGAGTCCTTGAATTTGCTTTCCAAATTTGTAATTTTTTAAAAAGAAAGAGTTTGAGGTTTTAGTATGGGATTTTTGGTTTTGATAATGGTGTTCTAGCTAGAAATATTGTTGGAAGGTGTCAGGTGAAAATCACCCATTTTGGTTATTTTGGGAGCTCGTTTTTTTTAAGGGAAAATGCTTCCTAAATTTCCATGAAATTAATACTTGGTTAAATGATTGTTTAACCATGTTAATATGTATTTTTATCAAGCAAGACAATGGCAAAATTACTAGAAACAAGCAAAACAAAAGCCCAAGTTTGAAGGAAAAAGAAGCATGCTCTCAGTCTTAAAAACTGAGTTAGAAGGAATAAGTTTTTCTATAATTCAACTTCATATTTGGATTGTTCATGAAAAAATATGAAGGAAAAGACTAAGAAATGTTTTTTAAGTAGAAATACAAAATCCCTAACTTTGACGTAAAAGAGGTAGGTAGTCAAAGAATAACGTAATAAGTTGGGTTTTTGTTGTGACTGCAGTAGCTTTTTTGTTTATCTCAGTCACATATCATCATGTATTGTGGAGGTGAGGTCTAACTCGTGGCCCTGAAGGATTAAAGGAGAAGAAAGGTTGCTTTGTGGCCAAAGTAGCATTTTACCAATTATTTCATTTTAGTTATGTTTTTTTTTTGGTTGTAAAGCATGAGTAATTGCCATGAAACTTATATTACATGATCCTATGAGTATGTTATGTTTTCCTTGGATTTATAGCATGACCATGTGTTATATCCATATTTGATCCCGTATGTTTTAATGTGTTTACTTGATGGGCAATAGTTTGAGAACAAATTTTTGATCATGCATGCTTGAGAGCTTGAATGTGTTATTAGGCTACTGAGATTTCCCTTAATCTCACACCAATTCTTAACCATGCATGGCATAAGGGTCAATCAAGAGCAAGCTATAATGAAAGCATGAAGAATTTCAAGAAGGTACAGGGACAAATAAAGTTCCAAGTATAATATCCATGTCACAAATTATATATTCATTTTTATGAGTTATGTAAATTCACTCTAAAATATCATTGTACATGTTTGATATGCGTAGAGTTATAAAGCATGAATGGGAGCCTTAGAAAGGCCTTGGAGCTATAATAAAAGCATGAAAGGATTAAGCTGCCCTGATTCAACAGTCTCTGGGCGCATATGTAATTATTTCATTAAACTTTTTATGGTAGATGATGACCAATGCTCATAAGAATATATGTACAGAGTATACATATATAACTTTTCAAAAAGTTCTAAATCAGGTCAATTGGGTATTTGTACTTGAGTTATGAACTTTTGAAGTTAAGGCACAATTTCTGTGAAAAAAACAGAGAAGGTTTAGAAAATGAAAAAACTGTATCAACGTGAACAGGATCAGGCTAGAATTATATATTTTTTTCATATAAAGGACTAAAAGGGCTTTCAAATGAAGTTTAGAGCACTCTCATATAATTTTTCTAGATCTAATTATAGTTTTTCAAAGTTGGACAAAAAATCTGTACATACTAAATGAATAGCAACTCAAGGATCTAAATGCAAATTTTGATTTATAAGAAATGTTTCAAAATGACGGATGTGACAAATCTCCCCTTCTCAAGAGTTGAACTCCTCATCAGCCACGAATGGGAATCGATTCTGCTGCCATCAACTCACCACACAAACCAGCCATGCATGGATGATATCGTGGTGTATGCACAAGAAGAAGATGATGATGATGAAGAAGATGGAGAAGAAGAAAAAGAAGATAATGATGATGCTGATGATGGAGAAGAATATACAGATGATGAAGTTGAACATTAGTATATGGATGAGAATGAAGATGAAGATGAACACGGTGATGTTGAAGATAATATATAAATTATTCATGGTTATGACATTTTGTTGTTTTTTAGTTTTTCAGTTTAACTTTGATTGCATTGACTTTTAATTGATTTAGTTGTTATTATGCTTCAATTTTTTTGTGCTTTATTTATTATTTATTGTTAACTTACATGTCAAGTCGTCACTCAAAGCATGATAGAGCAATCGAGTAGTCAAGCTTCCCAATTGCCTCATCAACTTCAAAAGTTTTCTACTCCTCATGTGACAACTACATCTGCTCCACCTATTCCTAAAGTTGTTAGATCCTCGTTATCAATTGTTTCATCTCCTCAATTGCATGAACAAGTTAGACCCTCATTATCACCACCTCCAATGCATGGTTCAGTTGTCAGACCCACATTATCACCACAAGAGTATGTATATTCAATCAAGCGGACCGTCAATATCACAAGTCCATGAATCCATTGGCAGACACTCACTATCACCAGAACCTTCTCCATCTCCTGAAGTCCCATTTCCTAGAACAAAAGTTCCCACCCCCACTTCACAGGGTCCTTTGGTTAGGTTAGCACCTTGGGGTCATGATCCTTCATATGGTCAAATATGGATATATCCTGACAATAGAATGTAAGTCATTAGCAAGCTTGCATTATTTTGTATCTTCATTTGTATATATGTTGATATTTTTAAATTATTTATTAGGTTCAATCCTTCTATTGCTACTATATGGCAAATTCCTCCTGTTATTCAAGGAAAATTTGATCATCCATATTCTAGTGGGAAAGCAATGCCACCCAGTTATAGGAAAATGTGGTTTGATAAATGGGCGGTACACCATATCTTCTATTTGTATTATATCTAATTTTTTTCCTCATTATGTTTTAGCATTTATCTTTTTTATTTCTCATTTATGTAGAGAAAATATAAATGGCTTCCACAATGTGAAGATTATGCTAAGAGAATTTGGAATGACAAGTGCAAAAAGATATTTTAAGAGGGACAATGCATACTATCAGGTAAGAGTTGTTTCATAAACAAGTTAGGCCTAAGTGGATTCCATATGAAGTGATGAATGAGTTAGAGAAAATGTGGTCATCAAAAGAATATCAGAACAAATGTGAGATAGCAAAATCCAATCGAGCCTCTTCCATAGGAGTCACTCAACATAAAGGGGTAGTATTTCTAATTTTGAGCATAAGAGAAAGCTGGTAAGAATTTATCTTCAATTGATTCAATCATTATTTATTTAATGCTTCATATAATACATCTTTATAAATACCTGAGGGCGGAGGAGTTGGGAAGACAGCCTTTAGGGTTTGAATTGTTCAAGAACACTCATTATAATGAGAAAGCTAGAAAATTTTCCAACCACTGAGCGGCGTCAGCTCATGTAAGTTTATGTTTCAAATGTAATTGCTTGCATAGACCATTGAATATTGTTATGATGCACTTAAATTATTATGTACTTTGTTTAGAGGATGAATTTTTTAGGCTAAAGGAATTTGCAATTTCTGAGACAAGAACTAAGCACTCTAATCAGGATGACCTTAACTTGTGGTTAGAGGCTAGAGGTGGTAAGAACAAGAAGGGCCGCATCTATGGGTTTGAATCTAAACATCAATATAATGTTGGTTGTGGCTCACTCCTTCCATCAACACCCCGGGGCAACATTCTCACAATGATGAATTGGGTACGAGGATAACACAACTTGAAGTAGACAATCAAAATCTTAGACAAGCGTTCACCATGATCGCTGTTGCTTTGCAAGGAAGGGGTATCCAATTACTACATCCCTCTAACTGTGCGAATCAGAAGGCATCCTCTGCCAATGCTAATGAGGAAGATGAACATGAGGGTTGAGTCATTTGTGGCTCTTGTTATGTGTTTTAGTACAGTTAGTTAGTAAACTTGTGACATTTGTGGGTCTTGTTATGTGTTTCTTCAGTAAACTTATTTAGTTAACTTATGACATTTGTGGATCTTGTTATATTACTTTGAACTTAAGAGATGTTTATGCCAGGTACAATATAATTATAACTTTCGACTAATGGCATTACTATTATGAGACTATTTTTTTTCATTTCTGCGCTTTTATATTCCATTGCTGTTCAAAAATTTAATGGCTCAAATAAACACAAAAAATTAAATTCTTGACGGATTTGCTTCGGAAAATCAAATGAAATTAGCAGTAGAATTTTTTGCAGGAAAAAAAAAAGAGAAATTAGCAGTAGAATTCCGTGGGGAAATCAAGGCAAATTGGCCCTGGAATTCCATCGGTGATATTCGTAGGAAATCTCATGCTTTTTTGTAGTGAAAATTATAGATAGAGAAGTAGAAAATGAAGGGAATGAAAGGAGATGGAGAAATAGGATGGAGAGGCTAATGGAATGAAGGAGACAAGATCTCAGAAGAGAGTGGGAGACACGGTCTAGGGCTCCAAAGTGCGGAATAGCCCATTAAAATGCAACTGAAGTTAGGTCAATGCGAAACTGAATTGAATTGCTCTATTTTTAAGCAAAATGCACAGTTGCATAATATGTCAATTGCATAGCGCTGGAGCTCTCTAGTTGTGATCAAGTATTAAAAGCTAACCAGTTAATGAAATGGTCGAGGTAACGGTTTAAGGGTTAGTGGATCAGACCGAAGTCAACTCTGATAATAATTAAAAGATATATTTAAAATAAAATGTATAAAAGTACCTACTATCAACACATATAGTTTTTTTTTGCTAAGGGAACACATATATAGTATATGTTATAGTAATATATATTTATATATAATCAATATAAAAAGGACCAAACCAATTTAAAAATTTGAATCTTATAAAAAGGACATGAGAAAAAGCATTTTTTTTATATATTATCAATATTTGTTTTTGCATTTCCTTTTCCTATTTTCCTTCTTTTTTTCCTCTCATTTCTTCTTTTTCTTAGTAAACATCTTTCTTCTTGAAGTTACTTGCAATTCGAGTGTGTTCGGATATGCATTGAAAAGCGATTATTTATCTAAAACCAAGGTTTTGGAAAAAATTCACCGAACACTCCCCAAAAAAGCACAATCCCGTTTTCTGCCCAAAACCATGGTTTTGTCCATAAGCTGATTTTTTTGCAGGGTTATCTAACCCGGACCGGCCCGGCCGAACCGGATCGGAAACCGGCGACCCGGCCTCTAAACCGGTCCGGTCCGGGTTAGATTTTTTAATTTTTTAAAAAAAAATTTTAAAAACATTTTTCCTTTTGAATTTCATACTATAAGTCTAAAATATTTCATTTCTCACCAGTTTGGTCCCGGTTTAGCTCCGGTCTGACCTACTGACCCTTGACTCAGTACCCCGACCGGTTCACTGACCGGTCCGGGTTTAATTACCTTGTTTTTTTGGCTTTCCGTGCTAAGTGGGCCCCACAACCTATTTCTTATTGGTCTATTTTCACTGTAGGTCCCACACCACAGACACTCTCTCTCTTTTCTATTTTGTTTTTTAAAAAAAATTTCACAGTTTTTCCCATCTCGTCTGTCACTTTATTTTTTTTTTAAAAGATTTTAAAATTTTAATACTCTCTCTTATCTTTAATATAAGATCTATTTATCTAATTTCATTATATTAGAAAAAATAATTAATTTAATTAACAATACATATAGACAAATTTATTTCATTTTTTGTATTAATTATGAAATTTAATGTTAAATAATGGGTTAAAATGCATCGTTTTTAATGCCGTTAGGGATTTTCTTCTTTTATAATTTAATGTCGTTAGATAATATTTAACGGTTTTGTTAAATTTACATCCTTTTTAATTGTTCATTATTATTTTTTATCTTCCAAAACTTATTTGTACCAGACACCCCTTAGGAAAAACTTGGTTGTTAAATTTGGATTTTAACCCTTAAATAATACATAAAATATAATCTTATTCTTTATATGTAATTATCACAAAAGTTAATGTCCTTTTTAGTAATTTGACCATGAAAAAAAAGCTATTCTGATCACAACATCTAAACACTCTCATTTTATCAAAACTATGGTTTTCCATAATTTATTCTCCAAAAGCTATTTTCTATTTTTTCTTCAGAAGTTATTCTCCAAAAGCTAATAAGAACACACCCTTCGTGCATTTTTGAGCAAGTTTTTTAATAAAAAAAAAAAGTGACCCTCAATCAACCCCCAACCCAGCTGGTTTACCCCGGCTAACTCGGGTCACAATCCTCCCGGTTTTAATACTATATGGTTGTAATATCTTCTAGTCCGTCTTTGTCATTATTTAGTCTTTTGCTCTTTAATTCTTCTTTCAAGGTCCATACAATATAAAACAGCTTCAGATAACATCAAAAGGTCCCAGGTGTAATAAAAAAAAAACATCAAAAAGTCCCAAGAAAACAATTCACTCGAGAAATTGCAAAAACATACCCTTTTAATCAGTATGTACATTTAATCTCTCTTTTCTCAATTAAGCTGTAAATCATGCATTAATAGCCTAACTACATACAAAATTGGGAAAATTAAAATAAAGAACCTAGAAAAAATAATATTCATTATAAAGGACCATAAAAATTGTAATTACTTAGAAGGACAAAACATTATAATATAAATTTAAAATCACTAAATTGCCCCTAACCAAACCTCCTATATTATCTCTTGTATTGATAATTAAAAAAAACTAAAATTAAAACTAAAACAGTTCATCATGGTATGATGATATCTTTTTTTCTTTTTAATTTTCAATATATGATATAATTAACAACAGTTAAACTCATATTTTTTTAAATTTTTATTTTTCACAAATTTATATTATCAAGTTGCTCGATTTATATTATCAACATTGATATTAATTAAACTATTTTTATAAAAATAAAAACTAAACTCATTTCATATTTTTCAGGATATTATGTTTTTGGGATGTAATATATTTTTTAAAATTTTATTAACATTAAATGAATTTTTTAACCCACATAAATTGCTTCTAAAACAAAAAACAAATCATATAAACTTTCTTGGTTTAACATATATGATAAATTATAAAAGACCTTGAGTTTTATTAGAGTTATATAATTCTATTTTTAATTAATTTTTTTTATTTTAAAAAATTATAATTTTTACAAAATTGTAGAATGTGTAATTTTTTCCATAGATATCTATGAAAATTGTGAAAAATGAAAATCGAAAAAACTGTTTAAATTAGTGAAACTTAGAACTTTTCACTAGTTTTAAAAATAGAATATGGCAAAGAATGTCGGAGGGAATTCAAAAGATTTTGCTAGGGGTATTTTAGTATTTTTAATTTTATATTTTTGTATTTGGTCATTCTAAATAATTATAACTTTTATGGTCTTTCTCCATAAATATCTTCTTCTATAGGTCTTTCATTCTAATTTTTCCTACAAATTTCCCCAAAATTGGCATATAAAATTTATATAAAATATGAAGATTGCATATAAAATTTATATAAAATACTATTAATAAATTATCAAGTGTGTGCCGGCCAAAAAATAAATTATCAAGTGTGCGACATTTTATAAATTTTATATTACATATAAAATATATTAAGTTTTTACTTCTATGTACCGATCATCCGCGTCATGCCATATAGAAGAATTATATAAAGTATACAATATTTTATTGAACTCATATGACTTGCTTGTAAAATAATGATATTCTAGACAATTTTTAATATGCCACGTTTAACAATAGTTTATTTTTTGTTCAAATAAATTTCGCTGATATTTGCCTTTGCTTGGATTAAACAAATAATATATCTCAAAATATTTCAATTTTCATCAATATATTATTGAGTAAAGTGGTAAGGAGCCTCAACCTGTAAGGAGAAAAATATAAATTTAAATATCAGAGAGCACTTATTAAAAGAGACAAAAACCGTTTACGCTTTAAATTTTAAAAGAGATTATACTCTTGAACAAATAAAACAAGATTCCAATTGATCATTGCCAATTGGAATCTTGTTTTATTAGTTCAAGGGTATAATCCCTTTTAAGATTTAGAGGCTGGTCGTGCCATTATTGATAGCTTATGAATGGTATAACTTGCTATATTATTGAATTCTACCCAATAATGCAGGGTCCCACCATTTAATTACACTCTAACTATCCCATAATTAGATCTAGAAAAGCAGGTTGTGAGAACTTTTAGATTTGAGGTTAATCCTCCTCCATAGTTTCATAGCGAGAGCCTATACAACAAAGAAGCTAATAGCAAGCATGAGGGCGTCCACTGAGAATCATGAATATGATTCTAATTCCTCTTTGAATCCGATGATAATGGCGGCAGCTAATCATGTTACTACAAAAAAAAACACTCGATTTCCGACCGAATTTCTAACGAAACATTTTCAGTGTTCAATTCCGATAGAATTTTCGACAGAAATTCTATCCCAAATTTTTCCCACAGAATTTCTAATGGAATTTTCTATGGCAAATTTAGCCACGGAAATTTCCATCGCAAAGTTTTCCGACGGAATTTGTCTTCGAAAATTTTTCGACGGAATTTTTTCGGTGGCAAATTCTGACAGAAATTTTCATCACAATTTGCCACGGAAGATCCCGTATGGAAAATTAAAATTTATTAATTTTTTAAAAAAATAATATTTGTAAAATTAAAATATTAATTATTAAATAATTCTATTTAACCTTAATTATTAAAATTATATAATTATTTATTAATATATATGTTATTAATATTATATTTATAATTTTACATTAAAAATCATATTTATAATATTAAATTATTATTTATTAAGTAATTTCAATTAAAAAATTATTTAATTTAAATATATAAATATTTTTTTACATTTTTATTAAAATTTTCATTATTTTTATTAATATTATACTTAATTAATAATTAATTATATGTATATAATTAATTAATTATATGTATGTGTGTTTATATATATGATAATATTATATAGATAATAATATTATATATATAATAATATGTAATAATATGACATAAGTTCATTTCGGCGCAACTGGCAAAGACTCGCTCTCAAAGGTGTCGACAGGCTGAGGTCGCGGGTTCGAATGCGAGGAGAGTCACTTGGAGGAATTTTGAGATGCGAACACGTGGCAGCAAGTGGAGGAGACACGTGGCATCCAGGGGCTCTGAGGAGCAAACACATGGCATTTGTAAATCAAAATAAATTTTGATTTTTTTAAAAAAATAATTTTCAATTTTTTTTTTAAATTTGCGACGGAAATGAATTCTATCGGAAATTTCCGATGAATCCGTTCCGTTAGAAATTTCCGATGGAATTTGTTCGAAATGCACCTACTAGCAACAGAACAGATTCCGTCGGAAACACGGTCTGTCAGAAATTCTATCGAAAATCAGGTGTTTTTTTTGTAATGCGTGTATCTTGCAGTGTTAAATGCTGCTATCGAGCTGAACTTGTTTGAGATTATTGGCAAGGGAAGCTCTAAAGGCATGTCCCCCTCTGAAATCACTTCAAAGCTGCCAAATCCGCACACCGGCATGGCTCGTCGACTTGACCGAATGTTGTTTTTGCTTTCTAATTACTCTCCCTTGACTTGTTCTTCCAACAAAATTGATGAACATGGTAGGATTGAGAGGCTTTATGCTCTATCTCATATTGCTAAATACTTAATCCCTGATGAGGATGGATCCTCCTGCGTTACATTCTTCAAATTATGCAATCATCCCGCCTACAAAAAAATTTGGTAAGTACTTCCATGTTTAATTGATTGATAATCACCACTTTTTGTTTATATCTTTTTAAAAGACCTCACCTATTTTTCTGGTATATATATACTTATGATGCTATAAGAAAAACTTTAAGAAAGTGATTCTTGATGATGAGGAAGAGGATTTGTTCAAGAAAGTTCATGGGATGTCACTTCACTACTACAAAAAGGTTGAAAGGTGGCGCACATATTGTGGCCCTTCCTTAATGAAGTGCCACAGCTGCTTATTTTTTTTTTATGTTTTTGTTTTTAACCATCTGTGGCGCCTGGGAGGGTAGGTGCCACAGCTGGGGAGGCTAAGTGTGGCGCCTGCCAAGACAGGCGCCACACATGACTAGTGTGGCGCCTGGCGTGCTTATGGTTAGGTGTGGCGCCTGTCTGGCTAGGGGCCACACCTGACCCATTTTTTTTTAAAAAAATTTTATAGTCAGGTGTGGCGCCTGTCTGGCCAGGCGCCACACCTGACCCATTTTTTTTAAAAAAAATTTATAGTCAGGTGTGGCGCCTGGCTAGCCTGACCAATTTTTAAATAAAAAAAAATTGGGTCAGGTGTGGCGCCTGCCTGGTCAGGCGCCACACCTGACACTTCTTAAATAAAAAAAAATTTGGGTCAGGTGTGGTGCCTGCCTGGTCAGGCGCCACACCTGACCCTATTTAAAAAAAAAAAGGGATTTCGTATCCCTTCCCCACCAATCAGAACCCATCCCGCCCCCACCCCCTTATCTTCTTGTTTTCCCGCCTCCCCCCCAATCTCTTTCCTTTTCCCCATCTCTTTCTTTACCTTTTTCTCTATCTTTAATCATTCCATCTCTCATTTTCACTTTCATCTATTTGTGCGTGCTCTCCCCTTCCTTCCATTTTCTTATCTTCACATCTTAAAACTACACCCACACGCGCACACGTCTTTGTTTTTTCCCAACTACCAACCCCACTCCTTTCCCTATTATTCCCTTTTCTTTGAATTGTCTTCAACTTTTTGGTCCCCACTCCATTTGGTAGCTCAAATTTCTTCCTTCCCTCACTGAAGATTGCGTCACCAATGGTAATTACGTGGTCCCCCACTCCACTGCACTGATCAACCTGTAAGTTCAACTTGCGTTTTCTTTTTATTAATTTTTTTTTTCAGGTTGTTTTGCTTTTTTTTTATGGCATGCTTGCGATGGTTTTTTTTTCCTGTTATGACACGCATACTTGTATATTTATGTCATATATAGTCATCTTCTTCATGCATGGTGTTATTATACTAGTACATAAACCAAATTAGAAATAGGCATGTACATAGTATGTAACTTCATCAACACAGGAACAAAATAAAGAATATAAAGAAATAGGCTTGCGATGGTTTTTTTTCCCCTGTTAGGGTCTCTCTTGTTATTGGGATTGGAGTTTGGTTCTATCTCTATGGACAGACGTGGGAAAATGCGCTAACAAAGGCAAGCTTAGGATGAAGTTTGTGTATATTAATATTATAAAATTAAACAAATATCTTTGTAATTTCAACTATATTTAAGGGAGTTCTTTATGAGAAAAGTCTGTGCACTTTTATAAACAATGGTAGCATTTATGCAGTGTGAGTGAATTTTAGAAGAAATTTATGTAGATTTTAGAAATTTCTTAAAAAAATTAGACATGATTTTAATTAATTTTCAACTAAAATTAATACCTTCAGCATCAATAATTTTTAGAAGTAAATAGTTAATTGACAGTGAACCAAACATAAACATCTACAACAATAAATAAATAATTGGTTTTATTTTTCTGTCCCCATGCGCTCTCTCTCTCTCTCTCTCTGTGTCAGATTTTTCTTTTTCTGTGGACCATCTCTAGTTTTGTTTCTTTGCTCTTTACACAACACCTATATATATATAATATACAAATGTGTGTGTTGTTTGTGCGTGTATACTATATATATATTCCTATTACTAGAGACTTATCCCCATTGTAGGCGTGTGTGTACTGTGTTTTAGCTCTCACTAGTTCTAAGAAATTAATGCAACAAGTTACAAGAACAATGAAACAATTGAATTTATATGTTATATATAACCACAAATTTGAACGACAGTAATTAATATACAAGTGACTTGAAATTAGATAATCAAATTAACTTTTAATAATACTGCTATTTCTTTTAAAACTTCTTCAAATCATTTGTTTTCCAAAAATCAAAATCATTTATCTAATATTATTTCACGTATTTAATATATATTTGTGTTAGTGCTATTTTGTAGAGGTAAGAAAATAATTTTTTGTATTATCTTATTAAACTATAATAGAGAAAATCCCATCTAAACCCAATGAAAATAGGAAAAATTGAAATCAGGATAATAAATTGAATAATTTGTTAATTGAGTTATTAACTTATTTAAGGATTTTAAAATTTGGATAAAATGACTTTAATATATCAATATATATCAATGTTAATATTTAATAAAATAAAATATAATTTGTCTATATTGTTTAATTTTAAATATATTAACTAAAATTGTAAGGGGAAAAACATACAATAAGGAGATAATTAATGTTGGGAATATGCTTTCTTTTTCATTTTATTTTATTTTCTTTATTTTTTTTCTGAATCATATTTTTTGATTTAAGCTAATCATATTTGATTTTATTATATATTGATGTTTATTACACATATTATTATTAAAAAATAACTTAGAAGTTATTCTTAACTCCTGAGACGTATTTCATTAGTTGCATTTTATTAGTTGCATGATTTTTTTTCTTTTTCAAAAAAAAAAACTTTTTCAAGTGCTTTGTAATGATCTTAAGAAGTATATAAGTTTCAAGTATGGATCAATTGAATTTAGAGATTTTATAGCATGAATGAACAACTGATTATTGTAATTGGTGATGAATTTTGATATTGAATGAACTGAGTTTAAAAATTCCTAGCCGTGAGCTTCTGAGCCTATAATGATTATTTCTCTTGTGTGTGATATTCACCTATTAAGTTGTCACGCTAGAACTTGCTTTAAATCTGGTTGAAATTACATCTCACATGCATATTTAAAAATGATAAAGGCATTCATTTTCTTTAGCCAGAGTCAAATAGCCAACCTTGCAATTATACCGTTGATAAGCCCCTTTGAGCCTAATTGACTATTTCTTTGTTTTCAACCCATTAACATGTGCTTTAATGATATATCAAGTGCTTTTACCTTATTCGAAAGATTAGTGGAGCATTTGAAATTTTGGTGAAATGGGCTTTTGACAAAGTGTGGGGGTGTATCTATCATCAACTTTATAGTTGCAATTCAATTCAAAAAAAAAAAACAAATAGAAAAAAAAAGAGAAAGAAAAAAATTATAAAAAAAATAGAAAAAGAAAAAAAAATGTCAAGCGTTTGAATTATGGGTTGTTGTGATGAGATAAATTTATAAGTAGCCCATTTTTCAATTGCTTTATTTCTTTTGCCTTTCATATCATACTTTACATTCCTTTACCTTAACCCCATTACAACCCTTAATAAGTCCTTTTGATTTGAATTATGCATGTGAATTAGGTAGTGGAGATTGAGATTTTTAGCAAGCCTATGGTAGTGCAATTTTTTCGGTTGAATTTGTGCGAAACACTTACCCTTGAACACTTGAGAGATTGAGAGAATGAGCTACAAGTACAAACTCAGTTTATTCATTTTCAATTAAAGTTATCAGTTTATATTTTCATTGATTCATTAATACTATGATCTCTTTATTTTTCAATTGTGTTCTTACTTATAACCTGACACTTCTGATTTTGTTGGAAGTACTTATTATTTACTTCTTGTCCGAGGACGTCCAAGAGTTAAGTGTGGGGGAATTTGATAAGTAAATTATTTGCATATTTATTTTCCCTTATATGATGATTTTATGGACGATATTTGCATTTAATATAATAAATTTGGGTGTGATTGATAAATAAATATTGTTTTTGGAATAAACAGCATTTACAAAAAAAATAAAAAAAATAAAAGTACTGTAGCAGCATCGGTCACTGTAGTAGGTCAACGGGTACTGTAGCAGCCGCCAACACCGTAGCAAGTCAACGGCACTGTAGCAACCGCCAGGGCACTGTAGCACCCGCCAGATCACTGTAGTAGTACTGTAGCACACGTTTTCCCCCTATAAATAGAGATCAATGCCAAGCTCAAAGGGGGAGGAGAGGAAGAGAAGCAGAGGTTTCCTTCTCCGACCGGGAGAGGTCCTTCTCTGACCAGGAGAGATCTTTCTCTAACATTTCTGAGTTCTTTGTGTTGTTTTTTAGATTTAATTTCTTGTATTGCATGCCTCCATCTTGGAAGGCTTAGGATTGTATTACTTTTTGCATGCCTCCATCTTGGAAGGCTTAGGATTTTATTACATTTTGCATACCGCCTACATGGAAGTTTTTACCTCCTAAATGGACGGCTTGATTTCTTCATTTTTTATGCATCTTTTGGTTGTATATTTATGTTTGAGAATTTAATATTCAAGTTTATGCAGTATTTCTGAGGCTTTTCATTCTAGCTTTATATAATTTATTTTGGTTTTATTTTTAATTTCATCATCTGCTAAACTTTCATTTTCCTAGGGTGATGACGTAGCTTACTAATGACGGATTGAATCTTAACTTATTAAATCTAGTTTGAATTTCTTCTTCATGATTGAGTTTTAATTATTATTCTTAATGCTTTTGATTGACTGGCCATCTTTTGAATGATTTCAATATGCATGTTGAGACCGGAAGGAGATACACGTGTATAGACCCTATAATTAAAACCATGATTTGCATATGAAATAGGAATATATTCATATGAGTTGTGTAGTCTTACTGAGTTCCATAAATCTTAATGCATAATTAATTGCTTAAATCCATATAGGAATATATTGGATTAGCAATTGATTATAGAATTGCTTGACCTTGGAAGAGGCTAGTAATTAAATTAGGGAAACTCGACTATCAATCATGTGGAATAAATTGGGCTAGAATAGATAAGTGATTCAATCCGGAATTTGTGAAGTGAAATCTAATCCCTAGGGCTTTTTCTCATATTTGCTTTCATATTATTTGCATTCATATTTAATTGTTTCTGTTTTATTTTGTACTCTCAATCACCAACTAATCGATCGACTAAATAGAATTAAAATTACCCATTTTGGTACTTAGTGCTCAATCCTCGTGGGAACGATACTCTACTTACTTCTATATTACTTGATTACGACAGTGTACACTTGCACTATTTAATTGATCATCTGAACTCGTATCAATGGCAAATATGGTTTCTTTTGTTATGAGTTGTAAAAAATTATTATAATTCCTGGGAATAATTAATGAATTATTTGGCAATTTCAACATTCAGTTTAAGACTTAGAAAGCTTCAATTATGAAGATTCATGTGGTGTATGTTATTTTAAATTAAAATTGGTAAGAGAATATAAAAGTAATTAGTAAATGCAATAGTCATACAACTAACCACGTACTTTTTTAAAAAAATAGATTGAAGCCCAAAGATGGATCGTAAATGGATGTCATCTAATCGATGTTCAAGGGAATATATAGATGGGGTGAAGGATTTTATTACATTTGCAACTGAGCACACAAAAGATCCTGGCAAAATCTTATGTCCTTGCTTATCTTGTTGTTTCGGAAAGCGGATTAGTCAACTTGATTTGCTAGATCATTTAGTGTGTTATGGTATTGATCAAACATATATACGATGGACAAGGCATGGTGAGACCAATGATGCATATAGTGATCGGGTGCATACCACGGGTGGTGCCTCGGATGAATTTGATCAAAGCATGTTTGATGAAGATGATGGTCTTGAAGAAATGGTAAATATGGTTGAAGGGGTGCTTCATAACTGCCCTAACGAATATGAGAAGTTGAAAGGTGATGTAGAGAAACCATTATATGTCGGAAGTTGGACAAGATTGCTAGCAGTGCTGAAGTTGGACAACTTTAAAGCTCGCTACGGATTGAGTGATTCGGGTTTCATCGCATTGCTTGAACTGTTGCAAGATATGCTTCCAGAAGAAAATGTACTTCCTACCAAGACATACGAGGTAAAGCAAATTCTTTGCTCTACAACTGGTATGAGATATGAGAAGATATATGCATGTCCTAACGATTGCGTATTATTTCGAAATCAGTATGCAACGTTGGAGAAGTGCCCTAAATGCAATGCATCCCGATATAGGAAGAAGAAAGGAAAAATTCCTTTGAAGGTGTTATGGTATTTTCTTATTGTTCCGAGATTCAGGCGACTGTATAGTAATGCAGAGATTGCTAAGTAGTTGACATGGCATGCAGATGAAAGGATTAAAGACACGAAGCTTAGGCACCCTGCAGACGCTCCTCAATGGAAAAAAATTGATCATGAGTACCCTGACTTTGCTGATGAAGTCAGGAACCTTCGCCTTGCACTATCAACTGATGGAATTAATCTGCACAGTGTTCAGAGTAGCACACATAGCACGTGGCCGGTGATATTTATGATTTATAACCTTCCTCCACACTTAATCATGAAACACAAGTTTATGATGTTGTCCATGTTAATTTCTGGGCCAAGGCAACCTGGGAATGATATAGATGTATACTTGGCTCCTTTAATTGATGACTTGAAGCCGCTTTGGGATGAAGGCGTTAGTGTGTATGACGGGTACATGGAAGAAAGTTTCACTTTGAAAGTCATATTGTTTGGCACAATTAATGATTTCCCTGCTTATGGAAATTTGTCAGGATACAGCGTCAAAGGATATAGTGCATGGCCTATATGTGAAGATGACACTCATTTAGTGCGACTTCATTATTGTAAGAAAAATGTTTACATGGGCTATCGAAGATTCTTACCATCACAACATCGTTGGAGGAAGTGGAAAAAGCCTTTCAATGGTGATGCAGAAGAAGGTAGCCCGCCGAAGATGTTGACCGGTTCCCAGGTGTATTCCAAGGTAAAATACTTGGATAACAATTTTGGCAAGCCTTTTGCAAAACAAATTGAGACAAGCAATTGGAAGAAAAAGTCTATTTTCTTTGAACTTCCATATTGGAAGTCTTTATATGTGAGGCATTTTCTTGATGTGATGCACATAGAAAACAATATCTGTGATAGTCTAATTGGCACGTTGCTTAATATCCAAGGAAAAAGCAAGGACAGTGTCAATTCGAGGTTGGATTTAGTGAACTTGGGAATTAAAGAAGAGTTGGCATCGATTGAGCAAGGGTCTTGTACCTATCTACCGCCAGCGGCATACACTCTGTCGAGGAAAGAAAAGAAATTGTTTTGTGAGTTTCTGCAAGGAATTAAAGTTCCTGAGGGCTACTCTTCAAATATAAAGAACCTTGTATCAGTAAAAGAGTTGAAGTTAAAGAATCTTAAATATCATGATTGTCATGTGCTCATGAAAAATTTCCTACCGGTTGGTATACGATCCATTTTACCCAAAAAATTAAGGAATACTATCATGAAACTTTGCGTGTTTTTCAAGTTGATCTGCAGTAAAGTGGTTGATTCAATTAGGTTACAAGATTTGCAAAGGTTGATTGTGTGTACTCTGTGTGAAATTGAAATGTATTTTCCACCTTCTTTTTTTGACATTATGGTACATCTAACTGTATACTTGGTCAAAGAGACTCAATTGTGCGGTCCAATGTACTTGAGATGGATGTACCCAAATGAGCGATTCATGAAAATATTAAAAGGGCATGTGAAAAATAGATATCGCCCAGAGGGTTGTATCGCTGAAAGTTACATGGTTGAAGAAGCAAGTAACTTCTGTGCTGATTTTCTATCAAATGTTGACCCTGTAGGGATCCCTAAGTCCCATCACGATGGCCGAAGATCAGGGAAAGTAACAACGGGGAGCAATGTAATAATGATATCAGCGACTGAACGGGACCAAGCCTACTTGTATGTCCTACATAACACTGATGAGGTTGAACCGTATGTAGAAGAACACAAGGATGCTCTCCGATTGGTACATGGTGATAGGAATGAAAATTTATTAACAACAGAACACAATAAACAATTTACAGGCTGGTTGAAAAATCGCATTAACGATAAGATGGAGAGGAATCCTGATTCAGTTTCTGAAAAATTGAAGTGCCTGTCGAAGGGACCGAGCTTACATGTATTATCTTACAATGGTTATGTAATCAACGGTTACACATTCTATACACAAGACCATGATACAAAGAGCACGATGCAGAATAGTGGGGTAACACTTGTTGCTGATTCTTGGCATAGATCCAGTGCTAAAGACACACACCCTGTCTATACATCAATGTCATACTTTGGTGTCATTGAACGCATATGGGAGTTAGATTACTCTATGTTCAGGGTCCCTATCTTCAAATGTCAGTGGGTTAACAACAACAGTAGATTGCGGATAGATGACTTATGCTTTGTGCAAGTGGACCTTTCTAAGGTTTGGTATGAAGATGATCCTTTTATTTTAGCAGCACAGGTAGAACAAGCATTTTACATTCTTGATCCTGCTAAGAAGAATTGGTCTATTGTACTTCCATCCAACAAGAATCGTCAAGCAGAAGTTGATTTTGAAAGTAATGAATATTTGAAAATCAATAATGATGATCCTTCGTTTGAGAATTTGTGGTTAACAGAGATTGATATAGATGAAGATGCAGATGAAGATGAAGATGGAGATGGACCCATATACGTGAGACATGATCATAAAGAGGGAACTTGGGTCAAGAGAAACACAATTCTCAATCCAACACGAATTCTGAAGAATAAAATTTTAAATCAGACGAGAAAAAGGAAAAGATAATGATTGCCTTGACTTGTGTACTTGTATGTATGTTTTTATAAATTTCAAAGTAATTTGCTTTTGTTGACATGGTTGACATTGTGCACTGATACTTTGATTTGGTTTATTTCACTTGCAGGAGTATGGACTCACCACATGATGACATTGATGATGTTCCCAGGCACATTGGTAGACAGAGATTTGAGGCAAACGTCAGACGTGGCAGGACAATTATGGCGAGGTTGATCAGACTGAGAAGTGACGGAATCAAGTTACAACTGGAGTGGAATGAAAATGGAAACCCGTTCGGGGAGAACAGTACCTCCTTCAATAACTTCATCGGAACTACAGTTCGAGACAGAGTCCCTATTACAGTTCAAAATTGGAAAATGGTAAAGAAAAATTATGAGGATGAGATATGGGCTGAAGTACAGGTAACACCTTAATTATATAATTGTTTGGTTTGCTTTGTTTCACTTCATTTCAATCTTACATATTATATATGTTTTTTGACTTGTTTACAGAGTATTTTTATTATTGATGATGATCGGAAGAACTTCGTAATAAGAAAAGCCGAAAAACTTATGCGAAAGTTTCGTTCTGTTCTTGTCAAATATTTCTTGAAGGATGATAATGATGATATCATTACTACACCGCCTTATCCATTGTACGAAGGAATCATCAATCAAGAAATGTGGGATGAGTTTATCAGAACACATACAACTCCGGATTTCATGGTAAGTGGATTTGTTTGTCTTTCCCTATTACATGTAATGTACGTATTTATAATTAACATTTATATATTTATATAAATCATTTTGATCTAACTAGGAGTTGAGCGAGAAAAATCGAGCTAACGCGAAAAACATGCCATACCGGTACACACAAGGACCTGTTTCATACGCACGGTTAGAAAGAAAAATGGTACGAACTGATGATTATTTCATTCATAATAAAAATTGTATGAATATCATTTAACTTCGACTAACTTTGATGTGCAGATACAAGAATCAGGCTTAGATATTACACAGGTTCCATGACATGAGCTATGGGTAGCCGGTGTCACAAATAAGAAAGGTGAAATTCGTAGTGAGGAAGCAAGAAGAGTAGCCGAATATTGTGTAAGTATTTAATTATATTATGCGTACAATAAATAATTGGCTTTACTTAAATGAACTCCATTTATAATAACTAATTTTCATTGTAATTCTTTTTGGGAAAGCGACAAATGACACAGGAGGATCCTGCGTTGGCGACCTATGTTGGTCGGGACGATTTATTGAGCAGAGCATTACAAGTACCCGAGTATGATGGTCGTGTTCGGGGTACTGGTTTTGCAGTCACTCCATCAGCATACTTCGGATGTCAGAAGCGCCCGAATAGAAGTGATGTTTCCCACCTGCGTAACGAGATGGCTAGCTTTAAGCATCAAATGCAAGAACTTCAACAACAAATACGCTACAAGGAACAACGAGAAGAACAATTCACCAAACAAATGCGTTTGATGCAAGAACAGAATGCGTTGTTAACAACGCAAATACAACAGTTGGTCCCGGGTAGGCCAACACCAAATGTTCCGTTCTGTGATAGCCCAAGTTTCAGAGATAGCTGCACTTCTATGCCTAAAGTCCCTTTTCCTTCGGTAATTAATTTCTTTACTACTTAACTTTATGTTAAATTCTATAATTAAGCGAACTTTAACATATGAACTCTATTTTCCGTAGGGCGAATTTCAATGCAAGCTATATGTCGAGCAAGCATCCAAGCACGCGGTTGTAGTGGGTGCTGCCTACAACACTGGTGAGGACATACTGCACAATTCACCGTTGCCCATTAACACACTCCGGGTGAGGGTTGACGTCTGTACGAACGAAGACGCCCTCTTACCAATCCCATCTCGGGATGAGCAAATAAAGGTGGCAGATGTTGTAGGTGGCTATGTTGCTTGGCCAATAGGTCTTATCGAGCCATGTGAAAAGGTCGTTCATTCAAAATTCCCTACACTTTTCCTTCGAACTTTCATCTCAAACTGTGATTTAATTTTCTGATTTGCGCAGGGTAAGATTTCAAAGTCCTCAACAACACAACCCAAGTCAAAAGCATCGGCTAGCCAACAGAGCAGAAGAAGACAGACCTCATTTCTCGATCAATTAATAACGATTGCACCACAATTGATCGGTGAGGGAGGAGTGCAATTACGTATTCCAAGACATATCTACAGTGTTAGTGGTCTAGTTGATTATGTTACTGCCGAGGTCGTGCAGGACATATGTGCTCGTGATTGGGTTAGTGCTTTGGCTATCAACATCTGGATAAGGTACTTCACTATCATCGTTTATCACTGTTATTAATATTTCTTGTTCCATTTCTTTTGTTTCTCATGACACTGTATGTTTTATACCAGGCATTTGGACCATGACGTTTTAATGGATACATACAGGGTCCAATTTGCATTTGTCAACCCTTTTGTTGTTGGTCATCATGAGGGTAAAGTAGATGTAAATGCACAGTCTAATGAGCTGAAAGATTACTTTAGCAAGAGAGCGACACCAAATATATTATTTTTAGTGCCGTATAATACGGGGTAAGTTATTATTGGTACAATTTTTGTTTTTATTGTTTAACTTCCATCATAACATGATTGTTCAAAAAAAATTTAAAATATATTTTAGGCGCCATTGGATATTGATTGTTATCAATCCAGCGGAACCTTCAGGCCCTCGCATTTACTATGTGGATCCTCTGAAAAATGGTCTTCCACAAGACCGTTTTGATATGTTACTATTGATCAATAGGTAAGTATACGTGCCTATGTATAAATATTTTCGTACGTGATTGAATAATCAAAAGTAATCAGTTTCTATTTGTTTTGTTAGAGCATTGACTGCGTATCGGTCGTCTGTCCCGTTAAACTATTCTAAAGCTACTGACCCTCGCCTTAGCTATCCTTGAAAGAAGATACATGTATTGATATTTGACTTTACTTATACTTTGTTAGTAAACACTTTTTTTTCATGAACAGAGTTAAATATTGCATTATATTTTTGCAGTGCCCTTTTCAACCTAATGACAATGATTGTGGGTACTATATCATGAAATTTATGAAGGATGTTATTATGCATGATCAGCCATTCATTCCTCAAACTTGCTAAATTACTTGCATTTTTACTAGCATTTTAAGAAGGTGCAAAAGAGCTTTCAAGAAAGCTTTATTTTTGAAAATTTAAATTAAATCCAATTTTGTAATGTTTGATTTGAGAATCTTGCTTGCATGATTTTCTTTGGTTATTTGATATTTTGAAATCTTGAGGACAAGATTTAATGCAAGTATGGGGGTGTGATAACTCTCCATATTTTGTACATTTAAAGAATATTTTGATATAATTGGGGAGTTATCAATGCTAATTTAAGATGATTTTCTTAAGATTTTATAAGATATCAAGTTGATGCATTATTTGGGGATTTTATTTTAAATATTATAGTTTTCAATGTTTTGAAAATAATAAAATAAAAAAATAAAAAGATGCATATTATATTTATTTGACTTTAGGTTAGTTTTTGTTATTATTATTAAATACTTCTTTTTCTTTCCTTAGGCACGCAGGTGACGGGTTTTGATTTCTAACTAATTGGACAATGGACATAGAGCTACGAGTTCGGAATGTCTCCACTTAGGAATCCCTCCACTCACCCTCCATTTACACAAAACGATCGTGCTTTGATTTTGTTTTTTTAAAAAAAGTTAAAACAATAGCTGGGAAACTCATGCTATCGGGAAAAAAAAAGAAAAAACAGATCATGGAAACCCAATGTTAAATATTTAAAAAGCAAAAGACATTGCCCAAAAGAAATCTCATTCACCGTCGGCCATCGTGCTTGTCTCTTCATCTCCGTCGTCCATCATTGTACCCTTTCATTGTTGGCCATTGTCATCCACTTCGCCGTCACCTGCCTCGTATAGATCTGAACCATTATTTACAAAAGAGAGGTAAGGTTCCATTCTTTGATAATTAATGACCATCTTTGAAGTTTTATAGAGCTTTCTCTGTAGATTTATCTTCCTTGACTTCAATTATTGCAATGCTCATTTTCATGGAACATCTTTGCCTTTGGGTTATTTGTGTCGCCCATGTAAGTTTGCTTGAGAAACTTGTTGAGCTCTGAAGAAATTATTCTTTTCCCCTTTATTGATGCCTCACTTGTGCTAAATTTCAGACCCACTTTCAGAAGAATTATAAGAAATGGGTGCTGATAGATGCAGAGAAAAATAGAAAGGTTAGAGTGCTGATAGATATATAATTGGAAGCATTGATGAACTTATTATAAATGCCTGATAGCCTTTGTGTCATCATCTCTAAACTTTTGTACACTCTTTGCTTCAATTTGATAGGTGAGAATGATTGGATTATCGTTGGCTGTTTTGGGGTTATTTGCAATCATAGCATTTGGAAGCTTGCAAATAGTTAATCATTGAAGGAAATAAGTCAATTATCTTAAGATCATATCCTTCTAAAATTCTGCATTTTCATCCTCTATTTTCATCATATTTTCTGCTGAATTCAAAATTATTGAACTCTAATGGTATCCATAAGATCTTATCATTAAATCCAAGATAAGCTCTTTGAAATTGAGTCTCAAGTGTGACAGAAATTTCTATTCACTTATTTTTCTCCATTAAGGAAGAGTACAGAAAGTAGATGTAAATGAATTAGAAAGTGTAATAAAGGACATCTTCTCTAGTAATTTCTAATACTTCTTCCTGAACTTACCACCTTACTAGAACTGCCAAAAGGAATAAAGTATTATGAATTTTGTCATTCATATATGTGTAGACATGGTGTGAACAAAGTTTCTTGTTTTTCAATTTAGACTAAGGGAATGCTTTACTTTCACTATGGGTTCTGTAAACTAGTTTTTACGAAAGAAAACAAGTTCAAAAACCCCCCAAGTTTTAAGGAACTTCTTGTTCTAATCCCAACCTCCAAAGTCATAACTAATATGAAAACAGAAGGATTAGAAATGATTGTTTATAATCCAAACAAAAATTAGTATTGTTTCCGTGTTAGATTCATTCAAAATGACTTTTATGATTTAAAATCTTAAAGGTAGCAACCATATGTTTGACAGAAGATCAAGGAGAGATTAAAATTATCATCAGAATTTATAATGATATAAAAAAGTATGCTTTATGCTTAAAAGCAACCAAATATGTTAGACAAAGCAAATAAACCATTTAATTTGCTTGAACATGATGGACAGTGAATCATTCAATGAAGTAATGCAGAAGAAAGTGGCAGAAAGTGAGGGAATATACTCCCATAAGATATTCATGTGGCAGTGTTGGGTGACTTACTCACTATTTTCTAAAAGAACTTTCAAGCTTGAAATTACTCACAATCACATCACCATAATTTTTTTCTTAAAAGTTTCTATATGTTGCTGTGAAGCATTTTGTGCTTGACCTTGGAGCTGAAAAATCACTATTTAATTTAATTGAATATGGTTACAAAAGCAGAAAAGGCATACCAAATACAAAATGAAGTTATTTACTGTGCAGTTTAAAGTATAAACTAAATATCATAGCAATGTATTTTTGGCCCTTCAGTTCAGAGGTTGTGATCTGAAGTACAACTGTATGATATTTCTTAAGTGAGTGCATTTATGTTTTTAATTAATGAACTGTCTATTCACTTAAGAAAAGCAATGATGAAGCATTTGTTAGAACAAGCATTTCACCCAAGAGGGGGGTAAATTGGGTGATATTAAAAGTTTTGTTGCAAATATAAAATTTGACGGTGAAATTAAAACAGGAAAGAGTAAGGAGAAATATCACCGAAGTGTACACCGACAGTTATACTGGTTCGGCCACAACCACTTTGACCTACGTCCAGTCCTCAGAGCTTCTCTGAGTGTTTCACTATAACTTCTAAGATTCAGTGGGTTCTTGGCACCTCAGTACAAGCAAGTTCCTTCGCCTGGACACTCGTTCCCCCTTACAAGTTGTAATCCAATCCCAACTTAAGGTTCCACAACCTTAAGTTATCTCAATAACAATTATTGAGTTTGAATGAAATATCTCTCTCACAGAGTGAATAAGAATCACTGAAGCATAGAATTACAAGTATAATGTAAAACAGAGTAATGAACTTGATGATACGTTCGTGAGTGTGTTCTTGTTTTTCTTCTCTGTTTGGATGTTCCCATATATATAGATACATTGGTAATGATTGTTGGAACATATTTCTTCATGCCCGTTATAGCGTGCGCAGCCACTATTGACTTTTCCAATATTTAAAAGATTTACGTTTGCGGTAGGTGGCGGTAGGTGACATTTGATCGTTACATTTGACTTTCCTTATTTGGTAAGATCTCTTCATTGTTTATCTGTGGATATGCTAAGAATACTAATATAGTGAAAGATTAATCATATAGGAAACAAATCAATGAACGTTAGAATGATTTCTAAATTTCTGGACTTGCATACTCGAGTAGCTACTCGAGTATTCATTAAAGCTTACTCGAGTATCATCAGGAAAACTTTGATAAACTGCAAGTCAACAAATAGATATAACATTACTTGGGTAGTGCATGGAATAAACTAAATTTCAAACCTTTGGAAATACTTGTTTAGTCGGGTACTTATTCGGGTAAAGTATACTTTTCTTTATTGGTTACTCAAGTACCAACTTGAGTAAACCTTCAAATAAATTTTAGGTTACTCGATGCTTTACTCCAGTAATGTTGGCAGGATTTCAAGGCCAAGAGCACTTCAAGTTTGATTACCTTGTTACTCGAGTACATACTCGAGTAAACTTAATTTTTCTGTATGGCTTACTCGGGTAATGACTTGAAGTTTTTCCTCAAAAATAACTCTGTATACTCTAGTACATACTCGAGTAATCTACTTAAAATGAATTAATAAATACCTGCAAACTTGAGTAGCACCTCGAGTAAAGTATGATAAAAATAGATAAAGTTATTCGAGTACTACCTTCAGATTTTTGCTTACCACAATGCGTTACTCGAGTACATACTCGAGTAACATTGGCAGGGTACAAAATGCCGAGAGCACCATATTTTCTGAAATAGAGTAACTCGAGTACATACTCGAGTATCATTGGCAGGCCGAGAGCAACTGGAAGATTTTCACATGGTTCCTCGAGTAGCTACTCGAGTAACGTTGGCAGGCCGAGAGCAACTCCAAGTATTTACCTGGTTACTCGAGTAGCTACTCGAGTAACATTAGCAGGCCGAGAGCAACTTGAAAACATTTACACTATTACTCGAGTAACATTGGCAGGTTACTCGAAGGTATCTCTGGTTACTTCAAGTTTTGTCTCATTACTCGAGTACATACTCAAGTAATGCCTTAGAAAAATTGGTTCTGATCAAGTTTCTCAGCTTTTTCTCTTGGCCTTTCTTCATTACTCCAATGCTTACTTCAAGTGATGCTTTTCCCTGTTATTACTTGTTCAAACTTATTTATTAATTAAATATTTTTCATAATATTCTTTGTTATCATCAAAACATGAGATCAAACATTCTCCCCCTTTTTGATGATGACAAAACTTTGTGATTTTGAACAAGATTTTTGAAAGTAAGTTCTCAAATAAACACATCTTGAATTCAATGATAAAATTTTAAAACCTTGTTAAGTTTATATTCAAAATGATTTAAAAAAGATTGAGATTATAACATATTCACCTTGCACACATAATAATCTTCATTAGTCCAACAATGTATCATAATTTAAAGCTTAAATGGACTTGAAATGAAATCATAACTTAAATAAACTTGCATTAAACTGAAAATTGCATTACAAGATGACAAGATGAAAAGCTTAACAAGTTCAAAAACTCCCTAAATCCCATATACACCCAAAATACCCAAAATAAGCACATATACATAGACACTTCCACAAAATCAATCTTAAGTTCTTTCTCCCCCTTTTTGTCTTCATCATTCAAGAGGAGGATTGGAAGGCTTGACCATGGAAATAGGCTTCACTGGAAGAACCAAACCACCATCTGAACTAGAAGAATCAAAAGAGCTAGAAGAAACTGGTTCAGGAAGATTAAGTGGAGGAATATGGATGTCGTCTCTGGGAGGAATAGAAGGAGGTTGGTAGACGATCATAGTAGTGGTCTCTACCTCTGGAGTGTGATGATCAGATGATGAGGAAGGAGAGAGTTCCTCAGTATGGGTAGGAGATGGTATAGGTTTAGGAGCAGGTTTAGGCTGAGGTTTGGGTAGTGAATCATCTATAATGATATGGATGGTCTCATTTGTTTTGGGGTAATCCACTGAGTATAAGATATCTTTGGCTTGTGGCTCAGGTGGACTAGAGACCGGAGGGATAGAAGGCTCAACCTCAGTTGAGGAATATCAGAAAGAGTGTGCTCTGGAGGTGGTGGTGGTGCTGAAGATGGTATATGCTCTGGAGAAGAAGAGGATGGACCGGCAGAAGGTTTAGGACCCAAGGAATCCAGTTGTGCCAAAATCAATCTCAATGTCTCACCCTGGGCACGTTGCTCAGCTAGCAACTCCTCGTGCCTCTTATCCATTTTCTCGACCAACTCCACCATCTTGTAATTCATATTGGTTATCAATTCAACATTTGTGTTGGCGATATCAACATGGAATCCTCGAAGCATATTCTCCATGAAATGCTGAAGTGTGGCATTGAGGAAGGAGGGTGATGATGTGGTGGCAGCTGGAGCCGATGACTGACTGTCATCCATCTTGCTAGTCTCGGTCTCAGTTTTCTTCTTCTTCTTCTACCCAGACTCCAGAAGGCCCTTGAGAGGTATGTCAATATTGAGCTTGCCAATCTAATTTCTCCCAACTGGAGTCATCCTCTCAATGGGTTCCTTGCTATCCAGCTGTAATATCCTGATTTGTGATTAGGGCTAATGATTATAAAAATCATTGTAATTAGTGTAATTAAGCACTATTATGATTAGTGTAATGTGGATTTTGAAGATAAATACATGTGGTATTTAAGATCAATGGTTGTGATTCCTTGACCGTGGGTCGGAATCCTATGTGTTGTGATTTGGTGAGCTCATAAGGGAGTGAGTGGATGGTGACATGTGGCAAGAGGGTGGCCATTGGATGAGGTCACTAGAAGACAAAATAAAACTTTTCCTCTTTTCTCTCTCTCTCTTTCGGTTGTGTGTGGGAGGGGAAAAGAAAACATCACCATCATCATCATCTCCTCCACTTCATTTTCTCTCTCCTCTCCTCTCCTCCATTTTCGCTGAACAAGCAAGAAGAGGAAGAAGAAGAAAGCTTTGATTTTGGTGAGTTGTGATTCTCCTTTGCTCAAATTCTCTTTTCTAATATGATGTATCTCATTGAGAGCTACATTGTGGTAATTTCAGAATCTTGAATAGTGTTGGTTGTGATTTGGTCGAATTTGGGAAGTTGGAGAATCAAGATTCTGGATTGAGCAAAGAGAAGAGGTAGGCATTTAGAGCATTTTGATATATTGTTTATGTGATTTTGGCTAAGTTTAGTCAAATCTGGAAATTTGCCCTAAATATGCCTATTTTTGGAAATATGAAGTTCATTGTGATTTATGATTGGAAATGATGTATTATGGAGTTATTTGAGTATTGAACATGATCTGGAATGTGGGAATGAATTTGGATGAAATTTGGACATTGTGTATCTTAGAGACCTTAAGGAATGATTGTGGTCAAATGGGTTTTTGGAGTGTTTTTAGAGTTGCCATTGTGTTCCCTGGTTAGTGCTTAGAGTGTATGAGCATTGGGAAGAGTTTGGGGAACCTTTGGGAGTGAATTTGACCATCTGGAGTTTCTGGTTTTTTCTGCGTTTTGGGTCTCTGATACACATCACTCGAGCAGAGGAAGAACGTGCTCGAGTGATGTGCAAGATTTTTCCCTTTGTGCTTCGAGTTACCTGGGTTTTTGCGGGTTATGCTCGCGAGCACTGGCTTGTGCTCGAGTGAGCGAAGAACATGCTCGAGTGAGCATGGTTCCTCTCGAGTGAAGGTGTACGCCCAGAGTAGAGGGTTACTCTCGGGTGGTTGCTCGCGGGAATGAGGCGCGGGTATGCTTCCTCACTCGCGGGTATGGGGGTGTGCTCGAGCACAAATGGCTGTGCTCGAGTGAACATGAACCCTGAGAGAGTTGTGTGCTCTCGGGTTCTCACCTCCTGGATTTCTCGCGCGGGTGCTCGAGTGGTATCCGTACGTGTGCTCGAGTGAGCCTGGCGTGCTTCGAGTGAGCTGGTGCCTCGGGTGAGAGTGGTGTGCTCTCGGGTTGTCACTCGTGGCGTATGCTTGCGGGTGCGCGGGCGAGAGTGAGCCATCACTCGAGCACAGATTTTCTGCTCGAGTGATGCGAGCACTTTCAGGGTGAGAGTGGTGCTCTCGGGTTGTCACTCGCGAGTGAAATCACTCATGCTCGAGTGATGTCCGTACAGTGCTCGAGTGAGAGCACTTGTGCTTCGAGTGAGGCAGTCAAAAATCAGAGTTTTGCCTTCGAGTAAGGGGTCTTTTGGGTAGGTTCTTCCAACCCTTTAGGCATATGTTTAGGCCTATTTTAGTCACCTAATGAGTCCTAAATGATAACCAACTTAGAGAATTATTGAAATATGATTATGGAAAAGAGATTGATCAAGTGTCCCTAATTTGAATAGGATTTGACATCTGTCGTCCACGTGAGCCCACTGTGCCGAAGATTGTCAGGAAAGATTCAGGTAGCGACTTCTCTCTTATGCTTTATGTAAATGTATTGTATGCTTGTCTGTCATTCATTGTGTGGATGTTGCTGCTGCTGCTTTGTGCTTTGTGTTGCTGATACATAGTGTTCACCGCGAAAGCGGGCGTTGTGCATAGTGATTACAGCGAAAGCTGGCATAGTGTTCACCACGAAAGTGGGCGTAGTGCATTGTGATTACAGCCGTGAGTGCTGTCGTATGTGGCGTGAGCCAGAGATCATTGTGAAGCTGCTGATTATGATGAACATGCATGCTCTATGTTTATATATTGTATGAGTGAGTTGTTGCTTTGGGATTCTCAAGAATCTCATTATTTCCATATGACTAACTTTTTCAGACAGGGCAAGTGGCTCGAAGGGGAAGCGACCAACCCGGAGTGGTTAGGGTCTCTTAGGGACAATCGATTTTTGGGATAGTTGGTTATATCCATTTTGGCTTTGGGATTGCCAAAGCGTAAAGAGATGTAAATGTTTATTTTGGATCGTGTAATCCCCTTTATGGGAAAACTCATAAACCCATATCATATATGTATTAACCCGGGGTTTGCCGGGATTTTGGTTTCCGCACTTTGATATTTATTATGTACTCTGATTTCTCAAGTAGTTATATCCGTACATGAATGTGAGACCATGAATATATAAGCTTTGAAATGATTTTCACACGCCCCATCTTTTAGATGAGGGATTATAATTTGTTAAACCATCTTATTGGTCTCTATTTCATTTAAATTTTGTAATCCGGATGTAATTACGGTGAGGGGGTTACAATTTTTGGTATCAGAGCGGTGGTTCCTGGCAAGGGTAGAGTTTGCTAGGATAGCTCCCATAGTGTGGTCTTAGTGATAATAGATCATCTGTGAATACTTGACGTATGCATATATCTGTTTAGTTATATAGATATATGTGCTTTGTGGAAACTTTGTGAATGTCATAATTGTTGGATTAACGGGGTGAGTTCTTTGTAGAATGAAAAGAACGACAAAAGGTCGCCCCAGAGGACAACAAATAGATCCCGAGGTGGAGTTAGTTAATGACAATCCACCGGACCCGATGCAAGAGTTGATGGGTCTGATAAGAGATCAACGGGATATGATAGCGGAGCTTAGAGATGAGCTCAGAGCTGAAAAGGCCAAGAATAATGAGGGTAGAGGCCAGTCTACTCAAGAAGGAACTCAAGGGGAAACCCGAGAAGAGACTAGACTGGAAGATACTGCTGAGGGGTCGGCACGATCGCTTGGATCGCCTCCTCGTGCTGAAACGAATCCAAGGCCGCATGGAGTGCCGGTTAGGGAGGAACGGGACCTTGAGTATTGGGTCTCCAAATTCTGCAAGCAACTACCTCCGGCGTTTAAGGGGAAGTTTGATCCCCAGGTGGCTGAAGATTGGCTACATCGTCTCGAGAAGATCTTTGAGGTCTTGGTGTGTCCCTCCGAGGTGAAAGCCAAGCTAGCAGTATACAAGCTGGAAGGCGATGCTGATCGCTGGTGGCGTAACGTTGCCTTGTCATTGCGGTTAAAGAATGAGCCATTGACCTGGGAGGTGTTCCAACAACACTTTAACGAGAAATATTTCCCCAAGTCAGTGAGGCTTGAGAAGGAAACGGAGTTCCTCAATATTAAGCAAGGGGACACAGAGTCTTTCGACGAATACTTGTCCCGATTTACCTGCCTATCCCGATATTCCTCTTATCTTCAGAAAATGGATGATGAGGAGTTGAGCTCAGATATGTTAATTCGGGGTTTAAGGCGTGATATGAGAAAGAGACTCGCCACCCATCAGTTTTCCAAGTTCAACAAGGCTGTTGAAGAATGTCGGATTACTGAGAGCAATCTTAGAGAGTTGTATCCGGCTAAGGCTGGTGGTGGCCATAGTGAGCCTAGTAAGGGCGGTGCTTCTCAGAAGCGGAAGGGCTCAGGATCATCCTCTTCATTTAGAGGGGGTAGTAAGAAGCCTTATCAATCTGGGAGTCGTGATCAACAGAGAACTCCTAGTGTATGGACATGTCCTCGTTGCAACCAGCCACATCATGGCAAGACGTGTGATGGTCGGGTGATTTGCTTCAAATGTAAGCAAGTGGGGCATACATCTGTTGAGTGTGGACAGCCGCGACCAGAGCAGAGACAGAGGACTCAGGGCCGCGTATTTGCTATGACTCACGAAGAGGCCCGGAAATCCCCAGAGCTGATACAAGGTAAAATCCTTATCTATGGCATTGAGTTACAAGCGTTATTTGATTCGGGTGCAAGTCACTCCTTTATTGCTTATGCTTGTGTGAGGCGTCTGGGAATGAATGTGCATAAGTTGCCATTCGATTTGGTTGTGTCAACACCAATGGGTGTGAAGGCTGTGGCTACAGAAGTTTGTCTAAACTGTGTTATGACCGTAGAGGGCCATGAGTCTGTAGTAGATTTGATTTGTTTGCCGCTCTGCCAATTGGAAGTCATTTTGGGTTTTGATTGGTTGAGAGCTAATAATGTGTTGTTAGATTGTGGGAACCAAAGGATAGTGTATCCTGTTTCTCAGAGCATTGAGGGCGAAGATGCCGGTTTGAATTTCCTTTCGACAGCTAAGGCTGAGAAATATTTGCAAAAGGGTTGTCAGGGGTATATGGTTTTCTTTTCTGTACAAGGGGAAACCAGTGAGTCTTTGAGTAGTATACCCATAGTGAATGAATTCCCTGAGGTTTTTCCGGATGACTTAAGTGGATTACCTCCTGAGAGGGAAGTTCAGTTTCCGATTGACATTGTGCCTGGAGCGGGTTCGATATCCAAAGCCCCATACCGTATGGCTCCAAATGAAATGGCGGAATTGAAGAAGCAGATTGAAGATTTGCTTGAGAAAGGGTTTATTAGACCCAGTGTGTCGCCTTGGGGTGCTCCAGTTTTGTTTGTGAAAAAGAAAGACGGGAGTCTTCGTTTGTGCATTGATTATAGAGAGTTGAATAAGGTTACCGTCAAGAATAAGTACCCTCTCCCTAGAATTGATGACCTATTAGATCAACTATCTGGTGCATGTGTGTTTTCGAAGATTGATCTAAGGTCGGGGTATCATCAGCTGCGAGTGAAAGCGGACGATGTTCCGAAGACTGCTTTCCGGACCAGGTATGGTCATTATGAGTTCCTAGTGATGCCATTTGGTTTGACCAATGCGCCTGCGGTTTTTATGGATTACATGAACCGTATCTTTCGTCAATATCTGGATCAATTCGTTGTGGTATTTATCGATGATATTTTGATATACTCTAAGAGTAGAGAAGAGCATGAGCATCATTTGAGAATTGTGTTGAATACATTGCGTGAAAAACAACTCTACGCCAAGTTGAGTAAATGCGAGTTCTGGCTGCCAGAAGTAAGATTCTTAGGCCATGTTATCTCGCAAGAAGGGGTCTCTGTGGATCCTAGTAAAGTGGAAGCAGTACTGGACTGGAAGAGGCCAGAAACTGTTGCTGAGGTACGCAGTTTTCTGGGTCTTGCTGGGTATTACCGGAGATTCATTCAGAATTTCTCCCGCATTGCGTTGCCGATGACCAAGCTCACGAGAAAAGATCAGCCATTTGTATGGGATGAACATTGTGATAATTGCTTTGTGGAGTTGAAACAGAGGTTGACTACGGCACCTGTGTTGATTTTGCCCGATCCCAGTGTGACATACGTTGTGTATTCTGATGCCAGTGGGCAGGGATTAGGGTGTGTCCTTATGCAGCAGGGACGTGTGGTGGCCTACGCCTCTCGACAGCTCAAACCTCATGAATTGAACTATCCCACACATGATCTGGAGCTTGCGGCCATAGTGTTTGCATTGAAGATTTGGCGTCATTACCTGTATGGTGTGACTGTGGAATTGTACTGCGACCACAAGAGTCTCAAATATCTGTACGATCAGAAAGAATTAAATATGAGACAACGGCGTTGGATGGAGTTGCTTAAGGACTACAACCTGGAAATAAAATATCATCCGGGTAAGGCAAATGTAGTCGCTGATGCTCTTAGTCGGAAGACTGTGGTTGTGGCAGCTATGATGATACACGAGGGGAAGTTGATTGCGGATTTTCGTGACATGAATTTGTCGAACCAGATCATCTGTGCCAACTATAATGTTTCCCAAGGGGAAAGCGACTTGAGAGCTGAGATTGAAGAAGCTCAGAGGCAAGATGACTGGATACAGCGTAACTTGCCTAGAATAGAGCGTGGAGAAGCTCGGGGCTATGATGTATCGCCTCGTGGATTGGTTCGCTATCAGAAAAGAGTGTGCATTCCACTTAAGGCGGAGTTGAGACAGAAGATCTTAGATGAGGCACATAAGAGCCGGTATACTCTTCATCCGGGTATGACCAAAATGTATCATGGGTTGAAATCTGTGTATTGGTGGCCGGGAATGAAGAGTGATGTGACGAAATATGTGGCGAGGTGTCTCACATGTCAGAAGGTGAAGATTGAACACCAAAGACCACCTGGTTTGTTGCAAAGTCCTGAAATTCCGGAATGGAAATGGGAAAGTGTAACCATGGATCTTGTTGTGGGATTGCCCAAGATCAGGAATTTTGATGCGATTTGGGTCATTGTGGACCGGTTAACGAAGTCAGCGCACTTCTTACCGATCAATGCTGGTTACTCTCCGGACAAACTAGCAGAGATTTATGTTCGTGAAATTGTGAAGCTCCATGGTGTACCAAAGAATATCATCTCGGATCGAGATCCCCGTTTCACTTCAAGATTCTGGAAGGCATTACATGAGGCACTGGGTACTCAACTGAGGTTCAGTACAGCCTATCATCCTCAGACCGATGGTCAGTCAGAGAGGACTATTCAGACCTTAGAGGATATGTTGCGGGCATGTGTTCTTGACTTCAAAGGGAGTTGGGATCGTTTTCTTCCACTTGCGGAGTTCGCCTACAACAATAGCTATCATGCGAGCATTCAGATGGCGCCGTATGAAGCATTGTATGGAAGGAAATGCCAATCGCCATTGTGTTGGAATGAGTTGTCCGAGAGGAAGCTCTATGGGCCAGATCTTGTAGATCAGACGTCAGCCCAGATTCGAATTATTCGTAAGAGGCTTCTTGAAGCTCAGAGTCGGCAGAAGAGTTATGCGGACAAGAGGAGAAGACCTCTAGAGTTTGAAGTTGGTGACCATGTATTTATGAGAATATCACCTGTCACTGGTATTGGGCGAGCTATAAAGCGGAAAAAGTTAAGCCCGAGGTATATAGGTCCTTTTGAGATCCTTGACAGGATTGGGCCTGTTGCTTATCGTGTAGCCCTACCTCCAAGCTTGAGCAGATTACATGATGTGTTTCATGTTTCCCAATTGAAAAAGTATCAACCGGATCCATCTCATGTCGTTGAGTATGAGAATGTGGAGTTGCGAGATAACTTCACGTATGCGGTGGAGCCAGAGCGGATAATTGAACGCGAGGAACGTCGGCTCAGACACCGGAGTATCTCTTATGTGAAAGTGATCTGGAAGGGTATGACCCAGCGGGAAGCAACTTGGGAAACAGAAGAGGATATGCGAAGGCGATATCCAGAGTTTATGGCTCAAGTAGTGTAACAAATTTCGAGGGCGAAATTTTGTTAACGGGGGGAGAATTGTAATATCCTGATTTGTGATTAGGGCTAATGATTATAAAAATCATTGTAATTAGTGTAATTAAGCACTATTATGATTAGTGTAATGTGGATTTTGAAGATAAATACATGTGGTATTTAAGATCAATGGTTGTGATTCCTTGACCGTGGGTCGGAATCCTATGTGTTGTGATTTGGTGAGCTCATAAGGGAGTGAGTGGATGGTGACATGTGGCAAGAGGGTGGCCATTGGATGAGGTCACTAGAAGACAAAATAAAACTTTTCCTCTTTTCTCTCTCTCTCTTTCGGTTGTGTGTGGGAGGGGAAAAGAAAACATCACCATCATCATCATCTCCTCCACTTCATTTTCTCTCTCCTCTCCTCTCCTCCATTTTCGCTGAACAAGCAAGAAGAGGAAGAAGAAGAAAGCTTTGATTTTGGTGAGTTGTGATTCTCCTTTGCTCAAATTCTCTTTTCTAATATGATGTATCTCATTGAGAGCTACATTGTGGTAATTTCAGAATCTTGAATAGTGTTGGTTGTGATTTGGTCGAATTTGGGAAGTTGGAGAATCAAGATTCTGGATTGAGCAAAGAGAAGAGGTAGGCATTTAGAGCATTTTGATATATTGTTTATGTGATTTTGGCTAAGTTTAGTCAAATCTGGAAATTTGCCCTAAATATGCCTATTTTTGGAAATATGAAGTTCATTGTGATTTATGATTGGAAATGATGTATTATGGAGTTATTTGAGTATTGAACATGATCTGGAATGTGGGAATGAATTTGGATGAAATTTGGACATTGTGTATCTTAGAGACCTTAAGGAATGATTGTGGTCAAATGGGTTTTTGGAGTGTTTTTAGAGTTGCCATTGTGTTCCCTGGTTAGTGCTTAGAGTGTATGAGCATTGGGAAGAGTTTGGGGAACCTTTGGGAGTGAATTTGACCATCTGGAGTTTCTGGTTTTTTCTGCGTTTTGGGTCTCTGATACACATCACTCGAGCAGAGGAAGAACGTGCTCGAGTGATGTGCAAGATTTTTCCCTTTGTGCTTCGAGTTACCTGGGTTTTTGCGGGTTATGCTCGCGAGCACTGGCTTGTGCTCGAGTGAGCGAAGAACATGCTCGAGTGAGCATGGTTCCTCTCGAGTGAAGGTGTACGCCCAGAGTAGAGGGTTACTCTCGGGTGGTTGCTCGCGGGAATGAGGCGCGGGTATGCTTCCTCACTCGCGGGTATGGGGGTGTGCTCGAGCACAAATGGCTGTGCTCGAGTGAACATGAACCCTGAGAGAGTTGTGTGCTCTCGGGTTCTCACCTCCTGGATTTCTCGCGCGGGTGCTCGAGTGGTATCCGTACGTGTGCTCGAGTGAGCCTGGCGTGCTTCGAGTGAGCTGGTGCCTCGGGTGAGAGTGGTGTGCTCTCGGGTTGTCACTCGTGGCGTATGCTTGCGGGTGCGCGGGCGAGAGTGAGCCATCACTCGAGCACAGATTTTCTGCTCGAGTGATGCGAGCACTTTCAGGGTGAGAGTGGTGCTCTCGGGTTGTCACTCGCGAGTGAAATCACTCATGCTCGAGTGATGTCCGTACAGTGCTCGAGTGAGAGCACTTGTGCTTCGAGTGAGGCAGTCAAAAATCAGAGTTTTGCCTTCGAGTAAGGGGTCTTTTGGGTAGGTTCTTCCAACCCTTTAGGCATATGTTTAGGCCTATTTTAGTCACCTAATGAGTCCTAAATGATAACCAACTTAGAGAATTATTGAAATATGATTATGGAAAAGAGATTGATCAAGTGTCCCTAATTTGAATAGGATTTGACATCTGTCGTCCACGTGAGCCCACTGTGCCGAAGATTGTCAGGAAAGATTCAGGTAGCGACTTCTCTCTTATGCTTTATGTAAATGTATTGTATGCTTGTCTGTCATTCATTGTGTGGATGTTGCTGCTGCTGCTTTGTGCTTTGTGTTGCTGATACATAGTGTTCACCGCGAAAGCGGGCGTTGTGCATAGTGATTACAGCGAAAGCTGGCATAGTGTTCACCACGAAAGTGGGCGTAGTGCATTGTGATTACAGCCGTGAGTGCTGTCGTATGTGGCGTGAGCCAGAGATCATTGTGAAGCTGCTGATTATGATGAACATGCATGCTCTATGTTTATATATTGTATGAGTGAGTTGTTGCTCTGGGATTCTCAAGAATCTCATTATTTCCATATGACTAACTTTTTCAGACAGGGCAAGTGGCTCGAAGGGGAAGCGACCAACCCGGAGTGGTTAGGGTCTCTTAGGGACAATCGATTTTTGGGATAGTTGGTTATATCCATTTTGGCTTTGGGATTGCCAAAGCGTAAAGAGATGTAAATGTTTATTTTGGATCGTGTAATCCCCTTTATGGGAAAACTCATAAACCCATATCATATATGTATTAACTCGGGGTTTGCCGGGATTTTGGTTTCCGCACTTTGATATTTATTATGTACTCTGATTTCTCAAGTAGTTATATCCGTACATGAATGTGAGACCATGAATATATAAGCTTTGAAATGATTTTCACACGCCCCATCTTTTAGATGAGGGATTATAATTTGTTAAACCATCTTATTGGTCTCTATTTCATTTAAATTTTGTAATCCGGATGTAATTACGGTGAGGGGGTTACACCAGCTACCATATCTTATTCTCCTTTAGAATGAGTGACACAATCTGAGGATATGGCATTGGTGTGGTAGCCTTCCCATCCACCCTATACCTTTTCATTTCAGAAAAGATATACTCTCCTAAGTCCTTCTATTCCTTTAGGAGTAGTGAAGCAAACCATCTAAAGTCCCTATCAGAGAAGTGGTATAGTTGTTCGCTTTATTCACAAGGGATCTAGAGTAGATGTACCATAGAACCCTGTGATGATCACACATATCACTCGGTTTGAAATTTAAAGGGCCAACTAACTCACAAGGTTTAAGCACAGAAAATATTTGGTTTGGTTCAAGTTGGGAGTAAATGTCATCTGGGGGGTTCTCTATCCCTAAACACAAGTTTATCCTAGAGGGTGAAATAAGGATCTTTTGGTTCATCTCTTCGTCAGCTGAGGTTCTGTTTGGTTCATCTAGGATCTCAAGGTTACAGTAAAAGTGTGTGATCACTTTTGTGCAAAAAGGTAATCTAATCGAAAGCCAAGGCATAAAAGGTTCTAAATAGGAACTGAGATCGTGCTTCAATACCTCCTGAAGAAACTTAAGGTCCACATAGTGTGTCTTACATACTTTCCTCCTGGAGAATTGAGATAGATACTTTGGGGACTCTACCAGCTTGTTGACATTGAACCCCTTTGGAGGGTTGGTGATTTCCTCTTCTGGCAATTTAGATTTCCTTGAAGATTGCCCCTTCTCCATTTGATCTAGTATGCTTGCCATAGCCTTAGCCACATTCTTGTCATACTTGGGCTTTTTAGTAGGCTTTGGTGTAAATGAGGGAGTAGAGGAATCAGAGGGTGGAGGAGAGGGAGATTTGGCACTCTTGCCTTTCCCGGTAGAGGTATTCATTTTGGATTGAGCCCTTGTAGCTATAGGCTCTTTGATCACAACCCCTTTTGGTTTTGGTTTTGGTTGAGGTTGGGGTTGGATTTTGGCTTTTGATCTCGGGGTAAGTTTCCTTCTCTTTGTGGGAGGAGAAGAAAGAGGATCAGGGTGTTGTTGGGATTCAGAGGAATCTGTGGGAGGAAGGTTTTTAGTTCTCACCATTCTGAATGAGTGAAAAAAAATGAAATTTTTAGAAAAAAAACAGAGACACAGTCGCGAGATTAGGGCACTGAGAATCTGAACAAAATAAGAAGTTTCTGGGGTTGAAATCTGTTGGGTTTTGACAGAAATGATGCAAGGAATCGATTGTGAAAAGTTTTTGAGAGAGAGTATAGTGATTTACTCGAGGAGATTTTGTGGAAATGACTGAGTTTGCGACAGATAAAGACCTAAAACCCGACGTTACTTGAGGCCTTACTCGAGTAATGTTGAAGGTTACTCGAGTCCTTACTCGAGTGATCATACAGAAAATCTCTAAAATAATTCATTTAAATTGCATACCTGGCATGAATAATATTGTAATTATCCATGATTGTTCCCTCAATCATTTATAACCAATTTGAAGTAGATTTGGGTCATTTTTCATCAATTTGGTGATCTGGACTTGCAGTTACTCGAGTCCTTACTTGAGTAAGGTTCAAGTTTACTCGAGGCTCGCCTCGGGTAACCTGTCTTTTCACTTCTGACTGTTCATTTCTTAGTAACTGAACCGTTTGATTTAAATTTTAGGTAACTTGATCCGTTACTTCCAGTTTTGGAGGACTATTACTCGAGTAGTTACTCGAGTAAAGTGCTTCTTTACTTCAAGTTTTTCCTCGGGTAATGCTTCTCTGTTAGTCATAACTTCAAGTTGGTACTCTAGTAAAGGTGTCCTCTGATCACCTCTGTTTTTGTTTCTCAAAACAGAGTTTCAATCTTCCTGCAAAACAAATTTCTACATACTCTGATGCTTAAATTAGTAATCATCAAAACTTTAACAAATGACTTCATCTAATATTATGAGAAACTGAAATAACTTACAACTCATTGGGGTTTACCATTCCCAATTCTCTTCTAATGTATAGAAATTGATCTTTTGCAAGGTGTTTTGTAAAAATATCAGCTAGTTGAAGATGAGTAGAAATGAATATCACTTTCACATCTTTCTTTTGAACATGATCTCTGATAAAGTGATGTCTGACATCAATATGCTTGGTTCTAGAGTGTTGAACTGGATTCTTTGCCAAGCTTATCGTACTGGTATTGTCACAATAGATTGGTATTTCTTTGAGATAAATACCAATATCTTGTAGTTGTTATTTTAACCATATTACTTGTGCACAACAACTTGAGACTGCAACATATTCGGCTTCCGTTGACGAAAGAGACACTGTATTTTGTTTCTTGCTGAACCATGATACAAGAGATCCTCCAAGAAATTGTCCTTGTCCACTGGTGCTCTTTCTGTCTGTTTTGTATCCTCCATGATCTGAATCTGAATATTCAACTAGATATTCACTTCTTCCTTTAGGATACCACAGACACAATTCGGGTGTGTCAGCAAGGTATCTAAAGATTCGTTTAACAGTTTCGGCATGTGATTCTTTTGGTGCTGATTGATATCTTGCACATATGCCAACACTAAATTGAATGTCTGGTCTGCTTGCCGTGAGATAAGTAATGATCCAATCATTCCTCTATATTTTGTGATGTTGTAGTCTTTCCCTTTGACATCAGCATCAAGCAACGTAGTTGAGCTCATAGGCGTGTCCGTGCCATTTGCTTCATCCATTCCATACTTCTTCAATAGCTCTTTTAAGTACTTTGTTTGAGATATGAAGATTCCATTCTTTCTTTGTTTGATTTGCAAACCAAGAAAGAAATTCAATTCTCCTATCATTGACATCTCAAACTCTCCCTGCATTATCTCAGAAAATTCCTTACGTAGAGATTCATTAGTAGCACCGAAAACAATGTCATCAACATATATTTGAACAATTACAATATCATTACATTTTCGTTTTATGAAAAGTGTTGTATCAACTTTTCTCCGTACAAAACCTTGATCAATGAGAAATTTACTAAGCCTTTCATACCATGCTCTAGGAGCTTGTTTTAAACCATATAAAGCCTTTTTGAGTTTGAAAACATGGTCAGGTTTAGTTACTTCTTCAAAACCTGGAGATTGTTCTACGTATACTTCTTCTATGATATAACCATTTAGAAATGCACTCTTTACATCTATTTGATAGAGTTTGAATCCTTTGATGCATGCAAAGGCTAAGAGTACTCGTATAGCTTCCAATCTAGCCACTGGAGCATACGTTTCCTCATAATCAATCCCTTCTTCCTGATTATAGCCTTTGGCCACCAACCTTGCCTTGTTTCTGACAATAATTGCGGATTCATCGAGTTTGTTCTTGAATACCCATTTAGTTCCAATGATCGGATGATCCTTGGGTCGGGGTACCAAATCCCAAACTTGATTTCTCTCAAATTGATTTAGTTCTTCTTGCATTGCTATAACCCAATCATTGTCTGATAGGGCTTCATCAATGTTAGAAGGTTCAATTTCAGAAATGAATGCAGAAAAACTTACTTCATTGAAAATTCTATTTCTAGTTTTGATCCCTTCATTCACATCTCCTATGACTTGATCTAAGGGATGACTTTTATTGTATTTCCAGGCTTTAGGTTGACCTAGAGATTGCTCTTCTTCCTTGGTTTCATCAACCTCTGGAATAAGAATTTTAGAAATAGATTGACCATTTTCTTGATTTAAAACAACTTCCTATTCTTCATCAATGGTTTTGTCAGAGGATTCAAATTCATCAAATACAATATGAATTGATTCTTCAATAATACATGTTCTTTTATTGTAAACTCTATATGCTTTACTTTGGTTAGAATATCCTAGGAAAATTCCTTCATCTGTTTTAGAATCAAATTTTCCTAAGTTATCTTTACCATTATTATGAATGAAACACTTACAACCAAAGATGTGTAGATGAGCAATGTTTGGCTTCCTTCCTTTATATAACTCATAAGGTGTCTTTCCAAGTTTTGTTCTGATATAGGCCCTATTTGAAATATAGCATGCTGTAATCATAGCATCAGCCCAGAAGACTTGAGACACATTCTTTTCATTGAACATTGCTCTAGCCATTTCATTGAGCACTCTATTCTTGCGTTCCACAACTCCGTTTTGTTGAGGCGTCCTTAGAGCAGAGAAATTGTGATCAATGCCATTAGTATCACAATATTCTTCAAAGGCTTGATTTTCAAATTCTCCACCATGATCAGTCCTAATACCTGCAATAGACATACCTTTCTCATTTTGCACTTTCTTGGCAAAAACAATAAATTCTTCAAAGGTTTCATCTTTTGATGATAGAAAAATAACCCATGTAAATCTAGAGAAATCATCAACAATGACCAATGAATATAAGTTTCCACCAAGACTCTTTACTCTTGCTGGGCCAATTAAATCCATATACAATAATTGTAGTGGTCTATTTGTTGAAATCACATTTTTCAATTTGAAAGATGATTTAGTTTGTTTACCCTTTTGACATGGGTCACAAATCAAGTCATTTTTGAAATTTACTTTGGGTAATCCAAGAACTAAATCCTTTTTGAGTAATTTGTCTAATTGATACATATTGACATGAGCCAATCTCTTATGCCAAAGCCAACTTTCATCAGTATTACTCAGAAAATAGTTTTCAGACTCATTTCTACTAATATCTAGAGTATAGCAGTTACCTTCCCTTTTTACTTTAAGCTTAGCCTTGATATTCTTCTTACCAAGTTGTAAGTCATTCTTGTTAATAATTAAGCATTCTTCTGAGTCAAATATTACCCAGTTGTCTTTATCTGCACTTTGACTTACACTCAGCAAATTGTGACACAAGCCTTCAACATAATATACATCTTTGACTTATATTCCTTTGTCATTTTTTATTTCACCAATTCCTGCTATCTTTCTGGATTGATTTCCTCCAAATTTTACCTTTCCACCTTCCTTAGGTTGCAATGTGGTAAAACTTTTGAAATCTCCGGTCATATGTCTAGAGCATCCACTATCTATGTACCACTTGCTATTTTTGGATGCTTTGAGACATACCTGCAATCAGTAATTACAAAATGCAAACGGATTCGATGTATGCACAGAATGCTGGAAATAAGTCAAATATGACTTACCTCATGCTTTCTTTCTACCTTTCCTTTTGTCTGATTTTGGATCATATCCAATCCCAGATCGGTCATTTACAAATCATTGAGCTTTTGAAATAACATTTAGCATCTCACTTCCAAGAGTTTTTATAAGATCAGTGTTTTTCTTTTTCAAAGAAGAACAATTTTCGTAATCCTTTTTTGAACTTTCTTTAAGTTCAATTTCAAGAGCTTTGTTTTTCTTTTTGAAAACAATTAATTCTTTAACTACTTTGATGAATTCAGAATGTAAAGCATTATATTCAGAGAGTAATTCATCATAGGTAGGATCAGAATCATTTACCTCTTCTTCTGTTTCTTCTTGAGCGACAAGACATATATTAGCTACTTCTTCCTCATCACTTTCTTCGTCAGAGGAGCTATCACCCCATATAGCAGATACGAAGGCCTTCTTTTTGTTGAAGAATTTACCTTTTCTCTTTTCTTTGCTCTTTTGATTCAGTTCTGGACATTATGATTTGATATGTCTTGGTTTTCCATATTCATAGCAAATTATATGATCTTTGCTGCTATTTCCTCCTTTCTAAAAGTGTTTGAATCCTTGACCTTTCTTGTAGAACTTTCTGAATCATTTTATGATTAGGCCCATTTGGTCATCGTCAAACTCCTCATCCTCATCTTGATTTTCTTCTTTTGCTTTTAGTGCTAGGCCTTTCTTTTTCTTGTCACCGATGTCATCTAGTTCCTGTTTAAACTTTAGTTTGCTTTCATATTCAAAGAGACTTCCAAATAAAGAAGCAACTGATCTCATTGATTCTCCTTTTGCTTCTTCTATCGCAGTGACTTTGGCCTCCCACTCTTTAGAAAGAATATTCAAAATCTTTCGTACTTGGGTATGTTGATCATAAACTTTCCCAAGTGCTACAAGTTGATTAACAAGATGAGTATATCTAAGTTCAAATTTAGATATTGATTCACCTGATTTTATTCAAAGTAGATCGAATTCAGTGACCAAGGTGTTGATCCGGTTCTCCTTTATTCCCGAAGTTCCTTCATGAGCTATTTCCAGAGCTTCCCACATTTCCTTTGCTGTTGGAAATGTGCAAATTCTGAAATACTCACTTTGACTCAAGGCACTTTGTAACATCAGAATTGCCTTGCTGTTGAGAGTGATAAGTTTCTTGTCATTCTCATCATATTCCGCTAGCGTCTTGGGAATTTTCTGAGAATCTACAATCTTTGTAGGTTGATAGTTTCCACTCTCAATTACATCCTATAGCCCATATTCAGTAGCCATCACGAACACTCTAAATTTTGCTTTCCAGAAAGAAAGGTGTTCTCTACTGAAACAGGGAGGTCTAGTAATGGATGCTCCGTCGGGAAGAATTCCTTCACCCATACTTGCCATTGGATCCTTCATAGGTTGTTAAACCTTAACAAGAAGACCTACGCTCTGATACCAAATGTTAGAGCAAGCGTTTCACCCAAGAGGGTAGGTGAATTGGGTGATATTAAACATTTCGTTGCAAATATAAAATTTGATGGTGAATTTAAAATAGGAAAGAGTAAGGAGAAATATCACCGAAGTGTACACCGGCAGTTATACTGGTTCGGCCACAACCACTTTGACTTACGTCCAGTGCTTAGAGCTTCTCTGAGTGTTTCACTATAACTTCCAAGATTCAGTGGGTTCTTGGCACCTCAGTACAAGCAAGTTCCTTTGCCTAGACACTCGCTCCCCCTTACAAGTTGTAATCCAATCCCAACTCAAGGTTCCACAACCTTAAGTTATCTCAATAACAATTATTGAGTTTGAATGAAATATCTCTCTCACAGAGTGAATAAGAATCACTGAAGCATAGAATTACAAGTATAATGTAAAACAGAGTAATGAACTTGATGATACGTTCGTAAGTGTGTTCTTGTTGTTCTTCTCTGTTTAGATGTTCCCATATATATAGATACGTTGGTAGTGATTGTTGGAACATATTTCTTCATGCCCGTTGGAGCATGCACAGCCACTATTGACTTTTCCAGTATTTAAAAGATTTACGTTTGCGGTAGGTGGCGGTAGGTGACATTTAAACGTTTCATTTGACTTTCCTTATTTGGTAAGATCTCTTCATTGTTTATCTGTGGATATGCTAAGAATACTAATATAGTCAAAGATTAATCATATAGGAAACAAATCAATGAACGTTAGAATGATTTCTAAATTTCTGGACTTACATACTCGAGTAGGTACTCGAGTATTCATTAAAGCTTACTCGAGTACATACTCGAGTATCATCGGGAAAACTTTGATAAACTGCAAGTCAACAAACAGATATAACATTACTCGGGTAGTGCATGGAATAAACTAAATTTCAAACCTTTGGAAATACTTGTTTACTCGGGTAACTACTCGGGTAAAGTACACTTTTCTTTATTGGTTACTCGAGTTCCAACTCGAGTAAACCTTAAAATAAATTTTAGGTTACTCGATGCTTTACTCCAGTAATGTTGGCAATATTTCAAGGCTGAGAGCACTTCAAGTTTGATTACCTTGTTACTCGAGTACATACTCGAGTAAACTTAATTTTTCTGTATGGCTTACTAGAGTAATGACTTGAAGTTTTTCCTAAAAAATAACTCTGTATACTCTAGTACATACTCAAGTAATCCACTTAAAATGAATTAATAAATACCTGCAAACTTGAGTAGCACCTCGAGTGAAGTATGATAAAAATAGATAAAGTTATTCGAGTACTACCTTCAGATTTTTGCTTACCATAGTGCGTTACTCGAGTACATACTCAAGTAACATTGGCAGGGTATAAAATGCCGAGAGCACCATATTTTCTGAAACAGAGTAACTCGAGTACATACTCGAGTATTATTGGCAGGCCGAGAGCAACTGGAAGATTTTCACATGGTTCCTCGAGTAGCTACTCGAATAATGTTGGCAGGCCAAGAGCAACTCCAAGTATTTACCTAGTTACTCGAGTAGCGCAGGCCGAGAGCAACTTGAAAACATTTACACTATTACTCGAGTAACATTGGCAGGTTACTCGAAGGTATCTCTGGTTACTTCAAGTTTTGTCTCATTACTCGAGTACATACTCGAGTAATGCCTTAGAAAAATTGCTTCTGATCAAGTTTCTCAGCTTTTTCTCTTAGCATTTCTTCATTACTCCAATGCTTACTTCAAGTGATGCTTTTCCCTGTTATTACTTTGTTCAAACTTATTTATTAATTAAATCTTTTTCATAATATTCTTTGTTATCATCAAAACATGAGATCAAACAGCATTATCCATGATGATGATGACGACTAATTTTTACCATTTGAGTACTTTCATTTTCATCATCTGACTTCATTTCTGGGTTTTCTTCCCTCTCTACTTGGCACAAGCTTATAATAGTAATGATATAAGGGGATGATACACACACACACCCGCACACACACAAAAAGGGACTTTACAAGTTTCATATATTTTGCACATTTGTCTTCATACATTGTGGTAGATAATTGTAATAGTTATACACTGTGAAACTTTATAATTGCAGTCCAAAAAGAAAGTAATAGTTGGAATCAACCAATGAGTTATAAACAAAATGAGCTACAAAGAGAAGCTCAAGTATATCCACCAAAAGCTAGGGCTGAAACAAGTACAGAAGCAGTGGTTGGCACAAAAGGAAGTGAAAGGAGTTGGAGTGCAAGAGCTTAACTGGATGACTTCATTTAGGAAGATCTAAGTTCATTTGTGAATCTGTATCTATAACATGTTGTAACATGGTTTATAAGCAGACAATGTAATACAATTCTATTGTAATAAAAGTTCTTTTATTTCAGAACAATTGTCTCAATGTTTTTAACATATTTTTATATGGTGATATAATTTACCTTTTGTAAACACTTGACTAAATTGTAATGCTTCAAGTGATTGGACATCTTAATCTAATGGAGCCTACAAGCACAAACAATAAAATCACAATAACATGATATGTTTGAAATAAATAACTTAAGGACTTGAAAATAGTAGCCTCACCATCATTAATCTTGTAAATGGTATTTGACTTTGTTCATGTGTATTTGAGATTAGTGTACCATGTTGCAGTGGTAATTGTGTAGTTGACATAGGAAGGTCATATTGCTTTGGCACTTGTGTATTTGACACTGAGGGACTATATTGCACCGACAGTGGTGTATATGACATAGCAAGACTATATTGCATTGGCACAGATGTACATGGCATAGAGGGACTATATTGCATTGGTACTGGGATAGTTGACCTAGGGGGCCTTACATTGCACAAAGACGATAAGCCAGCTACTCCCAATGTATTTTGGGTTTCCTGCATTAATATCAATAAAAATCATTACAAAAATATAGTGCAACTTACTTAAAACTATTAATGTAAACATCTATAACTTTGCACTTTGTAATGTCTTGTTAGTAGGTTTATTTTTATTTTTAACTTCTCTTTTTTTACTAGGGTTGCCAACCCAACTTTTACTTATCCTTTTTCTCTCTCTCTTTTTGAATCCAATGCCTTCACCACCATTCTTACTATCATCATCAACAGCACCACCTTCAATATCAACACTATTTGATGAGTGTTTAATAAGAAGTTTAGACACTTTCTTATTGAGTTCTAACATTTCTTGATGAACCATAGAGAATGCTTCTGGACTCTTAGATGCAACACTGGCTAATTTTATTAACATTGGGCACAATTGCTTATATCGATTTGAACATTCTAGTTTAGGATCAGCCTCAACTTCCTTTCCCTTGTTATCATACACTATACTATACCTTGCTTTTCTTGTCCATCTTTGTAAAATATATTTTTGTGGAAGTAGCTTGACATCGTGATCGCACAATATCCTCAGGGCATGACAGCATAATATTCCCCATTGTTCAAACTTCTTACAACTACAAGTAATAGTAGCCTCCTTCTCTTCTCTTGATGGTTCAAATGTTAATCCCCACTCTCCCTTCTTATCAACTCTTGTGATGACATAATCGAATATAAAAGAATCATCAACTTCATTTATCTTTCTTTCTTTTCTCTCTTTTATACATGTAGCATCACATATGTCATACTCCTGTTGGAACAAGTCAAAAATTAGTGGAGTGTAAACTTAACAAAGCTGTTGAAGCATTGTTGAACTCTTCAAAATCAATCTAGGCAGCTTTTGTTGTGAGTTAAAATCACTCTTCAATTCATTGTACCGTTTATCTATAATAACTTGTTCAAAGACTTTAAAGAATTGATTGATATTCCATTTGGGATTCGTGCAACTTTTGATGAATGAATTGATACTTTCAGTTAGTTGGGTGCTTCTCATACCAAGAGTCTTTGAATCCTTCATATAACATGCTACCCACTTTCCTTTTATCTCATAAATAGACATCAGCCATGGATTCTCTGTAGCATTATATTTTGACAATAATGCTTTCCAAGCTTCCTCAAATGCTATTTCCTCATCATATTGATACATGCACCAATTAAACTTACTCAAGAAATGTGAGTTATCTTTCATCAAATTTCCAAGATGTTTTATTGCATTTCTATTAATATGAAATATGCACAGACCATGCTTTACACTTGGCATTACCTCTTTCAAGGCTCGTGCCATTGTTGCATCTTGGTCAGTAAATATAGTAAATGGCATTTTCTTCTTATATGCTTCCATAAAAGTTTCAAAAAGCCATTTGAAAGACTCAATGGTGTCATCATATAACAAAGCAGCACCAAATATCACTGTTTCTCTATAATGGTTGAAACATGAGAAAATAGCAAGTGGTTTATTTTCACAATTTGTAGAGTATGTTGTATCAAATGAAATCACATCTCCAAAACAACCATAGTTTATCAACATAATTGTGTCGGCCCAAAACACATTAGTTATTTGTTCTTTTGAATCCATTTGATACGCATGAAAAAATAAAGGATTTTCGGTGAGTTGCTGTTGGAAATAATGAAGTAGACACCTGGCTTCACCATATACCATTTCTCTCTGCCTCCTTGATGTTTGATAAGTCTTTACATCCTCTTTAGTATACCCCAAATTAGCCCTTCCTCCTGCATATTTACTCATTAAATTAAAAGAGGATTTTTGCTTAATCCCAACATCTTCAACAGCCTCTAAAGCATAGCCTTGTGCTTTTGGTAATCTCCTTTGTGATGCCAACATATGAACAGTTTCACAAGGCTCCAAAGGATGATTATGATCCAAAAAAAGTTCAGTAATTCTATATCTTTCATTCACTTTTTTAATTATCATTCTAACTTCACACCCAGTTCTTGTCTCTTGTCGAGGCTTCTTGATTTTCAAATCTCTTTTATCTGGTTTTCTCACTCCTTCCTTGTGACAAACATATATGTAATATATGATAGAACCATCTTTCTTACTCTTATTAGAGTTTTCTTTTCTAACACCAAATCCCATTCTTCCACCATAATCAACTCAATATTGCCATGCCTCTTCTACATTATCAAATGCAAGACCCAGAGTAAGAGTTGTATTTGTATCCATTGCTTAGAAGAAGCTTAAAAAACAAACAAATACCTGAAAAAACAAGTAACTAATATAAAGCATGAATATCCTAGATTAAACATATACTAAATTAAAACAAACATAAGAAAAACTACTAGCATATATAAGTGATGTAATCAATATAAAATGAAATGATTCCTTTTTTTTCCATGGTTATCCGATTATAAAAAGCAACACAAGCAAAAAATTCAAAGGGATGTATACAAACTATAGAACAAAAATATATAACCAATGAAGAAGCAATCAATAAATATAAAAGATGAACAAGCTAATACCTTTCTTCTCCAATGATTTCTTCCCAGGTATGACTTGCAAAGATTTTTTGGAGGCAAAAACGTGACTTTCCCGCTTAGCCTGAGCTTCACAAGTTCTTTTTTTTTCTCCCTAAAGTGCTGTTCTGTTTTTGACTTTTTTCCCACTTAGAATAAAGTGCAGCTCGGTTTTTTCTTTTTCTTGATAGCATGAGTTTCCCAGCAATTGTTTTAACTTTTTTTTTCAAAAAGAAAATCAAAGTATGGTCGTTTTGTGTAAATGGAGGGTGAGTGGAGGGATTCCTAAGTGGAGACATTCTAGACCCTAGAGCTACAGGGGCCAATATCAGAGAGTCACCATTTTGGGCTAGGAATTGGAAGTATTTTGACTTGAAAATTGACAACCAAGAGCGCAGAGGACGAGAGCATTTTGGAAGATGAGCTAAAATTGGATGACCTAAGGGATAAAAGGAAGCTACGGACTGAAGATTCAGGGAGGCGCAGCAAAGAAAAGTAGCCGCAGAGAAAAGAGAAAAAAGGAGGAAAAGAAATAAAGCAGCCACATAATTACAATTCATCAGCATCATCGAGCGAGAACCAGAACCTCGATCATCCACTTCTCCATTTGACAGCGACCAGAGTGAGGACAGAAGGAACTCTGGTGTGCCGTCTCTATCCTCTATTTTTCCTTCTTTGTTAGAGTGAGTGGGAGTCGCTGGTTGTGGTAGCACTGTTCACTTTTTTCCTCAAGCTATAACCCAATCATTGTCTGATAGGGCTTCATCAATGTTAGAAGGTTCAATCTCAGAAATTAATGCAGAAAAACTTACTTTATTGAAAATTCTATTTCTAGTTTTGATCCCTTCATTCACATCTCCTATGACTTGATCTAAGGGATGACTTTTATTGTATTTCCAGGCTTTAGGTTGTCCTAGTGATTGCTCTTCTTCCTTGGTTTCATCAACTTCTGGAATAAGAGATTTAGAAATAGATTGACCATTTTCTTGATTTAAAACAACTTCCTGTTCTTCATCAATGGTTTTGTCAGAGGATTCAAATTCATCAAATACAATATGAATTGATTCTTCAACAACACATTTTCTTTTATTGAAAACTCTATATGCTTTACTTCGGTTAGAATACCCTAGAAAAATTTCTTCATCAGTTTTAGAATCAAATTTTCCTAAGTTATCTTTACCATTATTATGAATGAAACACTTACAACCGAAGATGTATAGATGAGCAATGTTTTGCTTCCTTCCTTTGTATAGCTTGTATGGTGTCTTTCCAAGTTTTGTTCTAATATAGGCTCTATTTGAAATATAGCATGTTGTACTCATAGCATCAGCCCAGAACACTTGATATGCGTTCTTTTTATTTAACATTGCTCTAGCCATTTCAGTAAGAACTCTATTCTTACGTTCAACGACTCCATTTTGTTGAGGTGTCCATGGAGCAGAGAAGTTGTGATCAATGCCATTAGTATCACAATATTCTTCAAAGGCTTGATTTTCAAATTCTCCACCATGATCAGTCCTAATGCCTGCAATGGACATACCTTTCTCATTTTGCACTTTCTTGGCAAAAACAATAAATTCTTCAAAAGTTTCATCTTTTGATGATAGAAAAATAACCCATGTAAATATGGAGAAATCATCAACAATGACCAATGAATATAAGTTGCCACCAAGACTCTTTACTCTTGCTGGGCCAACTAAATCCATATGCAATAATTGTAGTGGTCTATTTGTTGAAATCTCATTTTTCAATTTGAAAGATGATTTAGTTTGTTTACCCTTTTGACACGCATCACAAATCAAGTCATTTTTGAAAGTTACTTTGGGTAATCCAAGAACTAAATCCTTTTTTAGTAGTTTGTCTAATTGATGCATATTGACATGAGCCAATCTCTTATGCCATAGCCAACTTTCATCAGCATTACTCAGAAAACAGTTTTCAGATTCATTTCTACTAATATCTAGAGTATAACAATTACCTTCCCTTTTTGCTCTGAGCTTAGCCTTGATATTCTTCTTATCAAGTGGTAAGTCATTCTTGTGATAATTAGACATTCCTCTGAGTCAAATATTACCCAGTTGTTTTTGTCTGCACTTTGACTTACACTCAGTAAGTTATGACATAATCCTTTGACATAGTATACGTCTTTGACTTGTATGCCTTTGTCATTTTTTATTTCACCAATTCCTACTATCCCTCCAGTTTGATTTCCTCCAAATTTTACCTTCCCACATTCTTTAGGTTGTAATTTGGTAAAACTTGCGATATCACCGGTCATATGTCTAGAGCATCCACTGTCTATGTACCATTTGTTGTTTTTGGATGCTTTGAGACACATCTGCAATTAAATACGATTAATTCTTAGGTACCCACTTCTTTTTGGGTCCTTTTGGGTTAGTACAGGAAATTTTGGAAACATATGATCCTTTAGGTACCCATTTGTAGGTTCCTATCGTTCCTTTCTTCTTATGAATGCATGAAGAAGTATAATGGCCTTTTCTATTATAGTAATTACAGAATGCAAAAGGATTTGATGTATGCACAGAATGCTGGAAATAATTTAAATATGACTTACCTCCTGCTTTCTTTCTACCTTTCCTTCTATCTGATTTTGGATCATATCCAATTCCAGATCGGTCATTTACAAATCGTTGAGCTTTTAAAATAACATTTAGCATCTCACTTCCTTGTGTAAATTTTTCAAGAGTTTGTGTAAGATCAATGTTTTCTGTTTTCAACGAAGAACAATTTTCACAATCCTTTTCTGAACTTTCTTTAAGTTCAATTTCAAGAGCTTTTTTTTTTCTTTTTGAAAACAATTAATTCTTTAACTACTTTGATGAATTTAGAATGTAAAGCATTATATTTAGAAAGTAATTCATCATAGGTAGGATCAGAATCATTTACCTCTTCTTCGGTTTCTTCTTGAGCAACAAGACATATATTGGCTACTTCTTCATCACTTTCTTCGTCAGAAGAACTATCACCCCATATAGCAGATACAAAAGCCTTCTTTTTGTTAAAGAATTTGCCTTTTCTCTTTTCTTTGCTCTTTTGATTCAGTTCTGGACATTCTGATTTGATATGTTCTGGTTTCCATATTCGTAGCAAATGATATGATCTTTGCTGCTAGTTCCTCTTTTCTGAAAGTGTTTGAATCCTTGTCCTTTCTTGTAGAACTTTCTGAATTGTTTTATGATTAGGCCCATTTCATCATCGTCAAACTCCTCATCCTCATCTTGATTTTATTCTTTTTCTTGTCACTGATGTCATCTAGTTCCCGTTTGAACTTTAGTTTGCTTTCATATTCAGAAAGGCTTCCAAATAGAGAAGCAACTGATCTCATTGATTCTCCTTTTGCTTCTTCTATTGCAGTGACTTTGGCCTCCCATTCTTTAGAAAGAATATTCAAAATCTTTCGTACTTGGGTATGTTGATCATAGATTTTCCCAAGTGCTGAAAGTTGATTAATAAGATAAGTATATCTTAGTTTGAATTCAGATATTGACTCACCTGATTTCATTCAAAGTAGATCGAATTCAGTGACCAAGGTATTGATCCAATTCTCCTTTATTCCCAAAGTTCTTTCATGAGCTATCTCCAGAACTTCCCACATTTCCTTTGCTATTAGAAGTGTGCAAATTCTAAAATATTCACTTTGACTCAAAGCACTTTGTAACATCAGAATTGCCTTGCTGTTGAGTGTGATAAGTTTCTTGTCATTCTGATCATATTCCGCTGGCGTCTTTGGAATTTTCTGAGAATCTACAGTCTTTGTAGGTTGATAGTTTCCACTCTCAATTACATCCCATAGCCCATATTCAGTAGCCATCATGAATACCCTGAACTTTGCTTTCTAGAAAGAAAAGTGTTCGCCACTGAAACCAGGAGGTCTCATGATCGATGCTCTGTCGAGAAGAATTCCTTCACCCATACTTGCCATTGGATTCTTCTTAGGTTGTTATACCTTAACAAGAAGACCTACGCTCTAATACCAAATGTTAGAGCAAGCGTTTCACCCAAGAGGGGGTGAATTGGGTGATACTAAAGTTTCGTTGCAAATAAAAAATTGACGATGCATATAAAGCAATAAAGAGTAAGGAGAAATATCACCGAAGTGTACACCGAGAGTTATACTGGTTCAGCTACAACCACTTTGACCTACGTTCAGTCCTCAGAGCTTCTCTAAGAGTTTCACTATAACTTCCAAGATTCAATGGGTTCTTGGCACCTCAGTACAAGCAAGTTCCTTCGCCTGGACACTTGCTCCCCCTTCCAAGTTGTAATCCAATCCCAACTCAAGGTTCCACAACCTTAAGTTATCTCAATAACAAATATTGAGTTTGAATGAAATATCTCTCTCACAGAGTGAATAAGAATCACTAAAGCATAGAATTACAAGTATAATGTAAAACAGAGTAATGAACTTGATAATGCGTTCGTGTGTGTGTGTTCTTGTTGTTTTTCTCTGTTTGGATGTTCCCATATATATAGATACGTTGGTAATGATTGTTGGAACATATTTCTTCATGCCTGTTAGAGCATGCACATCCACTGTTGACTTTTCCAGTATTTGAAAGACATACATTTGCGGTAGGTAGTGGTAGGTGGCATTTGAACGTTGCTTTTGACTTTCCTTATTTGGTAAGATCTCTTCATTGTTTATCTGTGGATATGCTAAGAATACTAATACAATGAAAGGTTAATCATATAGGAAACAAATCAATGAACGTTGGAATGATTTCTAAATTTCTTGACTTGCATACTCGAGTAGTTACTTGAGTATTCATTTAAGTTTACTCGAGTACATACTCGAGTATCATCAGGAAAATTTTAATAAAATGCAAGTCAATAAGCAAACATAACATTACTCGGGTAGTGCATGAAGTAAACAAAATTTCAAACCTTTGGAAATACTTGTTTACTCGGGTACTTACTTGAGTATGTCATACTTTACTTCACAGATTACTCTAGTAGCAACTCGAGTAAAGCCTCAAATAAACTTTAGGTTACTCGATGCTTTACTCCAGTAATGTTGGGAGGATTTCAAGGCCGAGCGCACTTCAAGTTTGATTACCTTGTTACTCGAGTCCTTACTCGAGTAAACATAAATTTTCTACATATCTTACTCGGGTAATAACTTGAAGTTCTGTGTCAATAAATCTACACATTACTCGATTACTTACTCGAGTAATCCAGTTTTAAATAAGTGATTAAATACCTGCATACTTGAGTAGTGCCTCAAGTGAAGTGTCATAAAAACATATCATGTTTATTCGAGTATTACCTTCAGGTTTTGCTTACCACAGTGAGTTACTCGAGTAGCTCCTCGAGTAACATTGGCAGGGTTGAAAATGCCGAGAGCAACACATTTCTTAAAACAGAGTAACTCGGGTACAGACTCGAGTATCATTGGCAGGCCGAGAGCAACTGGAAGTCTTTTACATGGTTACTCGAGTAACATTGGCAGGCCGAGAGCAACTCCAAGTGATTTACCTTATTACTCTTGTATCTACTCAAGTAACGTTAGTAGGCTGAGAGCAACTAGAAATCATTTACCTTATTACTCGAGTGCTTACTCGAGTAACGTTGGCAGGTTACTTGAATGTTGGCCTGGTTACTTCAAGTTTTTGTCTCATTACTCGAGTACCTACTCGAGTAACCCTTTAGAAAACTTGCCACTTATCAAGTTTCTCAGCTTTTTCTCTTGGCCTATCTTCATTACTCCAATGCTTACTTCAAGTGATGATTTTGCCCTGTTATTACTTTGTTCAAACTTATTTATTTATCAAATCTTTTTCATACCATTCTTTGTTATCATCAAAACATGAGATCTAACAGGAATTTCATTGAGAAAAGAAACATGCATTTATTCGATAAAAAATGACTTTGGAGTGCATGTTTTAGCCAAACTTATAGCAGGGTCAAATTTAACTTTTTCACATTCGTCATCCATGCCTCCTAAATACTTTGAACAACTAATAAAATCTATTTGACTCTTATCAGTAAGAGTCAAATATCAATAGGAGGATCAAGATCATAAATTGAAGGGATTTTCTCACTATTCTCTTGTTCAAAACAATAAAAGTTAGGTTCCAAAATCGAAACCTCAACTAGACGCTCAATATTATTCTCTTCCTCATTGATCTCCAACTCACAGTCATCCCCAACATATTCACAAGCTTCTAGTATCATATCCTCATTCTCCATGGTTAATGTTTCACTTGAGACCTCATCTTTTTTAGAAGGATTTTTTGATATACCATTGAAAACTTCTTTTTGTTTCAAATACTCAAGATTAGAAATCATTTCATCTACTTGAAATTCTCAATTTTGAACATGATCATTAATTTTCTCTTTTTGTAAAATTCTCAAGAATTTATTTTGACCTTCTAGAAGACAAAGAAGCAAATCCTTTGTTGTAAGCTCCTCCTCATCAATGGGGGTAGTTTCATCAACACGAGAATTAGGTGATATTTGAGGATGTGACACATATGAAGGAAAAGAACAATTTTGATCCCAAGACAATGGTTGTTTGTAGTTCCATCCAAGGCTATGAATATTATCATGAAAATCAAAATGAGTTTTAGCAAAATCATTTTTTATATACTCCAATGTTAAGGCATGGGGACACTGCTCTCTTGAGTGATAATCTTCACAATAATCACAACAAATGTAATAGTCATAATAAGAATTGTGATGATCATTTTCATTATCAAATCCACCACTTGTCCCATCCGTCCACCAAGGATAATTCATAAACAAATTTAAAAAAAAAAACTAACAAACACAAAAAAAACAACAAAATTAACAAAACAAACTAAAAACCTAAGACTAGAAACAAAACAAAAGAAAACAAAGAAAAGGAAAAAGAAAAAAGAAAAATCAAGCGTAATCAATCACATAATTACACTAATTAACTCAAAAGACTTTAGTCAATAGTCCCCAGCAACAGCGCCAAAAACTTGTTCGTTGTTTAGCTTTTGCAAGCGTATGGGTCACAAGTAATAAATTAGTGAAAAATGAGTGTCGAACCACAAGGACTATGACAAAAGTGAGTTAACTAATTTAACCATGTTCTTAACTAGGTTGAATGGAATCATTTAGATTTGATCAAGTTAAATAAGGACTTTTTGATGAAAATAACAAAGGAAAATAGTGGAATTGAGAAATTGAGTTTCACTTCAAGAGGTATAAACTTAGGATTACTTCTTCCCCATTGTATTTCATGAAACAATGCAAATATTCACTTATGCTAATTAAATGAGTCTATTTGCTAGTCGAAGATCCTAAAATCATCAACCAAGTTCATTCAAGTCAATATTGATTTTTAATCTTCATTAAAAATATTCAATCTCTTGTTTACAATTAATGAAAACCATCTTTCCAAAGCAAGCCTTCACTTGACCATGCTAGGTTATTAGATATTAGATATATCTCTATTCTAACAACAAACCATCCATTTAATTCCTAAACTTCAAGTCTAGCATGATTTTTCTTAAGTTCTACAATCAAAATAGCTCTCTCAAGCATATTCCAATTGAACAACTCTAATCATGTGGTGATCAAGCACAAGATAGCATTAAGCTCAAAGAAAATCAACATATATACTCATTAACCAACAAAAGCAAGAAATCCAATAGTTTCAATCCATGCAATGGGTAAAAGTAATCCTAATTTAGAGTTCTAGCTACTCATGTTCAAATATAAAGAAATGCTACACATAGTTCCTGAATACATAAGAAGCTGAATGGAAAAAGAGGAGAAAAGAAGAAGAACAAAGGTGGAAATCCCAAAATCTCCTTTGAGAAAAGCACCCAAGCCTCCAAAATCATCCAAATCTCTCTCCCAAGCTCTTTCCTTGAGTGCTCCAAATTCCCAGAGTGTAGACTCTCTGTTTTTGGCACTCTTCCCTAGGTTAAATAGTGGTTTTTCGCTTTTGACATCAAAATGCGCAGCTGTACTTTTTCAGGACTTGCTACGGCAAGTCTGTCAACTTGCCATAGCCAGTTACACAGAGAGCAATTTCCTTCAAATTCTTGACTTGCTACAGCAAGTCTGTCAACTTGCTGTGCCCAGTTACAAAGAGAGCATACCAAGAGTTCTTGCCACTGCAAGTTTTCCAACTTGCTGAGGCCAGTTACATAGAGAGCAAAAAGGGATGACTTGCCACGGCCAGTTGGTCAACTTGCTGAGGCAAGTTGCAGAGGTTCTTCTATCTTTGCATTGTTTTACTTCCTTTATTCTTTCCTTGTTTCTTGGTTCTTATAGGGCTTCAAAACTTGCCTTCATCCTCCTACAAAAGAGAGAGGATTTATAAATTATCAATTGAACCACAAATATAACAAGAATTCCTTTGATTTTTGCTTGATACTTTGATATGCACATTTTCTTCTATACACTTCTTTCAATGTACATTTTGAACCCAAAAGTAGGGAAAAAGAGAAAAAAAATGTATTGGAATGTTATCAATTTCTAAGAGTTAATGTCGCCTTGTGGAACGCTTTTAAACATATCTCCTCCAACATGCTTCATTCCTTTAATTATCCAAAGATCTTATGATAAGCTCAAAGAAAAATGGTGCATGATGATAGAGCCAAATTATCACATATATTTTGGTAGCTAAAATTAGGCCTTTCTGGGTTTAAGCTGATTTTTTTTGGCCAAACGGTTTAAGCTGATTTATTCGGGCATAATTAAGTGTTAAATTGAACATTTGATCACAAGGGTATATTGGAAATTAAATGGGCTAAAATACTATATTTTGTTTAATATGTTCTTAAATATTTCCTATTTATTCAGACATATGATTCTGTCTTTGTGAATTTGAATACATGGGTGAAGATGCGATGCAATATCCAATATGTATCCATTGGTCAAGCTAGGACAAATAACATCATTTAAGGACTATCTAAGGACAGATATGGAATTTGGCATGTGCAGAATTTTTTTTTCTGATATGGTCATCCGGTATCCAATTCGGAGTTCATGGTTTCCCCTCTCAACACAAATGTCTTTTTCAAGAGTCAAACTCAAAAACTGGAGGGATCTAGCAGGGCCTTATACCGCTATACCAAATCTATGTTGTGTTAGTGCAGGCGTTTCACTCAAGAGTGGGGTGAATTGGGTGATAATAAAAATTTAAAATAAAACAAATCAAGACTGGAAGTTGATAAGGAGAAAATTAAAAATTTAGGAAGATTTCACCAAGGTGTACGCCAAGGGTTACACTGGTTCGGTCTAAATCCCAATGACCTATGTCCAGTCCACAGACAGAGCCTGTGCTTTCACTATTCCTTCCAAGATTCAGTGGGTTCTTGGCACCTTGTACACAGCGATCTAATCCTCTCTTTGAATACTCGCTCCCCCTTACACAACGTAAGTAGGTACCCACCTTAAAGTCCCACAACTTTAAGGTATCTCTTAAAACAAGTGTACAAAATCAATGAATGTTCTCTCTCACAGAGTTGGTAATATAAACATGGAAGCGTATGATTCAAAGAGGTAATAATAGCTCAGAAATGAATGTTCGTCAGTTTTGTAGTTCAGCGTCTTTTTTTCCCGCTTTGAATGCCTTTGCTATTTGTAGTTGGAAAGATCTTAATGATCGTTGGGGACATTCAGTTTTCCCGTTACTCACTGAGTATGACTCAGAACATTCTTTATGTTATTTGGATATAGCCGTTGAGGTGAAGAGAATGTGTTGGAAGAAAATCAGATTGCATTTAATGTCTCTGACACAGTATATCTGCTTTTCTTGGAATCCATAAATCTGAAGTATCAATCTCCTTTAACTTGCTTTGAGAATGTTAATCATGAATAAAAATGATAATAAGCAAGATTAATGAAAGTACTCAATGATTTTGAGAAATTTAGATTTAGATATGATGCTCTGTATTTCATGAAGAACAAGTATTCGAATACTATTGTAATTATCAGGATAATTTAAGTCTTTTCAGATAACATACTATTCGAATACCTTTTTCTCTATTTGGATAATATTTGAAATTTTACACTGAGATTATTCGAATAGTTGAGATACCTATTTGAATAGTGATCTCTTAAACTCAAAAAGATTATCCTGATACATGAGTTACTATTCGAATACTTGCTTCGAGTTTGACTAAAACATTTTCTTTCAGCTTTCTATATTATTCGAATTGTTTTCTTGCTATTCGAATAATTTCTCATCTCAATCTCATAGTCTTGATGTTGGTTTTGAAATGCTATTTCGAATATTAATAACACTATTCGAATAGTGGCTTTACTATTCGAATAGTCTTCTTATTAATCGAATAATATAACTTGAAAATTCTTTTGAGCATACATTTATTATTCTGATAATGGTCATACTATTCGAATAATGCATTTGATGTTCACTTTGAAAAGTATAAGTCCTATTCGAATAATATACCGACTATTCGAATACTTTCGTTTTAAAAAAAAAACTTTCAACTGTTATAATAGATTATACTATTCGAATAGTCTGAGGGTTATCAGAATAAAAGCTGATAGAAACTGAGTGTCAGTATTCGAATAGTAAGTATACTATTCGAATACTTTCTTAGTAAAAATCTTGATGATAAAAATGCAGAGACAAATTAAACTAGACTTAGGTTTGTTATCATTAAAACTCTGAATCTAACATGTTGGTGGAATTTATTTTGTTTTAATGTTATCCACATGACATGAGAAAAGAGATTATGAGATTGGGTATTACATTATTGGGTTAGATTAAGTCTAGGTTGTGGTCCATACCTTAGTCACAGAGCATATTAGTAACTAGCCTCTATTCACTTTAGCCAAAAACCTCCACAACCCTAACACGCACATTTTTTCCCCAATTTGGTACAAGGGGCTTGGAGGGGAGGGGAGGGGAAATAAAATTCTTATGAGTTAAATTTAAAAATATTAGAGAAGTGGGGTTAAAATTTTTTAAAGAATTGTTTATACTCTTTTACATTACATATTATCTTTATTAAAATTTTATAACACCACTTTTTCAATTTGTTTAAATTCAACTCATAAAAATCTTATTTTCCCTCCCTTCCTTCCCCTCCCCTCATACCAAAGAGGCCCTTAACACAATCCTAGGAATAGTTTTAAGCTATCATTAACGTTAAGCCTCCATTCTTAACCCAAAAACGCAGTACTTCATTACTCTTCATAGACCTCACATACTCACCACTCTTCACTCCCATTTATCCGTTCATTCAATGATCATTTTCTCTTATTCCCACTCCATAACCGCCACCTTCTCCACTTCATTCCTCCCTCTTTTCTTCTTCCACGCTCCTTTCCAATCACACCACTGGAGTTCCCCATGGTGTCATTGAAGAGGACGAATGGATCTGAACGCTTCTCCATGTGTGGCTAGCTTTCTTCTACGTTGGGATGATGTGAAGTGGTTGAGCTAGTGGTCTCTTAATAGGGGAGTGGTTCTCTACTCTTAATTTCCTCTTCCTATGTCATATTCATTGGAGTAATTATGTTAGTAACTTTTGTTTATGACTTGAGTAGAGTGTACTGTTCAATTCATTTGAATATTAAGATTTAAGAGTTGTATCTTTGTTTAATTGAGGTTTACATTCATCTGCTTGTTATGCATGCTAGGTATTTGTTGAAATGCCTCTATGAATTTTAAGTGATTAAACAAGTCGAGTTGTGGCTGTTTAATTGTAGGCGCTGAGTAGAAATAATGTCTCAATTGACTCAAGTTGCACATTAGAATGATATGATTGTTAATATAAGGTTTAATGGCTTAATTGTTTGAGGTAGTAATTAGCCTTAGATTAATGCTAGCACATTAGAAACTAAGAGAACAATGTTATTCCCAATTAATTAAAAGTTAAGGATAACTACACACATCATCACAAGGGTGTCCATCTCATTAATCACTTGTCAAACCAAAAAATTACAAGAAAACAAGAAGTGTAGTTTGTTTACTTGATCAATTAGTAGTTAGTCGTAAATCAAGTCGACGAGCCATGCCGGCGTGCGGATTTGGCAGCTTTGAAGTGATTTCAGAGGGGGACATGCCTTTAGAGCTTCCCTTGCCAATGATCTCAAACAAGTTCAGCACAATCGCAGCATTTAACACTGCAAGATACACGTGATCAGCTGCCGCCATTATCATAGGATTCAAAGAGGAATTAGAATCATATTCACGATTCTCAGTGGACGCACTTATGCTTGCTATTAGCTTCTTTGTTGTATAGGCACTCGCTATATAGAAACTGTGGAGGATGATTGGGCAAACTTCAAATCTCACTATTACAAAAAACGCTTTTAACGTCCCTCTTTTTTTTCCCCCTTTTAACATCTAAAAATAAGGGGATGTCTATGTGAGCGATGTAGAAAATAAATGGCAATGACATCCGTAAAAAAAAAAGGGACGCATAAAGTTTAAACTTTAGACGTCCTCATTTTAGAATGGGGACGTCTAAAGTGTTGGTCTGACACTTTAGACATTCCCAATTTGGAATGGGGAAGTCTAAAGACTGACACTTTCTACTTGGGACGTCTAAAGTTTTATTTTTTTAAAATGACTATTTATATTCTTCATTGCCCAACAAATAAAAACTACAGAAACAGAATCGATGAATAATTCATAATAAACCACAATGTCCTTTACATGGTAAAGAAACATCACTACTACAAAAAAGGGATTTAGTGGCATAATTCTTATGGCAGTTTTTTCAAAAAGCGCCAAAGATAATTATTTATTTTTTAAAATAAAGGTTATTTTAAAGCTTTGACGCTTACAATTATAAGTGTCATAATAGACTTTAACTTTATATGACGCTTTCCTAAATAAGCGCCAAACATTGCTATCAATATTTTTAAAAAAAAAACAATAAGAAGCTTTGGCGTTTTATGTGGAAACGCCAAAGCTTCTTATATTTTTCAAAAAACAAAAAAGGAAAATATAATAGGAAGCTTTGGCGCTTCCTTAAAAAGCGTCAAAGCATCCTATATTTTTAAAAATATATATACATATAATATGAAATTTAATATATTATTTCTTCTTTCTATTTAATCTTCCTATGGCCTTACACATATGTTTGACAAAAGAAGTTTAATTTCTTTCTGACTATTGTAATATGCCTATTGTATTTGCATTATGCATTTTTTAAAAAAATTAAATCAATTTTTTTTTTAATTTGGGTCATAATATTTATTATTGGTAAAGGTAGGTTTAATAGTTACAGTCAATGTAACACTATGATATCTTTGCCATACTTTTTGTTCTTTCTTTTTATAGATCCAATATTATATGCTTAAATATATTATTGTCACTAGTATTAACTTACACTTATAATAAAGCGTAAAACTGAGTGAGCTCCATGAAGTTCATCAATTTTTTTTTTGTAAAAAGGCCACATTCCAAAAGAAAAAACTAAAAAAAATATATTATAATAGGAAGCTTTGGCGTTTCCTAAGGAAGCGCCAAAGCTTCTTATGTATTTTTAATTTTTTTTAAAAGGGCACATACAAAAATAAAATAAAAAAAAAAAAAGAAATATTATAATAGGAAGCTTTGGCCCTTCCTAAGGAAGCGCCAAAGCTTCTTATAGGAAGCTTTGGCCCTTCGCAAAGAAGCGCCAAAGCTTCCTATGTATTTTTTTTTTTAAAAAAAAGGTTCAGTCAGCTTCTTCGATTGTGTGTGTGTCTAGCTATAAAGTAAATTTAAATTAAGTGTTTTTTTTTTCACTTGGGTCATTATATTATTATACATTTATCATTGTGAAACGTTTAATAGTTACAATCAACGTAAAGTTATATGATATGTTTGTCATACTTTTTGCTCTTTCTTTTTATAGATCCAAATTATCTGCTTGAATATATTGTTGTCACTAGTACTAACTTATACTTATAATGAAGCGTAAAACTGAGTGAGCTCCATGAAGTTCATCAAATATTTTTATAATGAAGCGTAAAAGTAGTATATACTTGACCATTGTTAGAAAAAGAATCAACACATAAAATATAGTTAAACTAACCAATTACATAAACACAGTGCCAAAACTTCATATTGAAAAAATAAAAAATAAAAAACACAATAGAAGCTTTGGCGCTTCTTTAGGAAGCGCCAAAGCTTCCATTTTTTTTAAATTTTATTTTGAAAATGGAAAGCAATGACATTCTTTTATGAAGTGCCAAAGCTTCCCCTGTTTACAAAATTTAAAAACCCCGCCATTGACTTCCCGCCATTATCGCTCTCCCGCTTGTCACTTCCCATAACTTCGATCCATTACTCTCTCACTTTATTGGTCTACTAGCTTTTCTTATTCGTTATCCCCACTCCTTCCTCTCTTTGATGGCAGCAAGTAGAAGTAGGAGATCCCTATAGCTTGTAAGCATTGGTTTTTAAACATTTGATCCATGTTTTCTTTTTTTTTTCTTTTTGGTTAAAATTTGCAATGACTCTTATATGTTTGCTCATATTTTTTATCTTTTAAGTATTGATTTGAAGTTTCAACTTTGTTAGCTTAAACTTCCTATATATTGTTAGTTTTTTAATTTTTAAACTTACAAATTAATAATATTGTAGTAATCTTGTTGTAATACAAATCATTGTAGTTAATGTTTTGTATTTTTTACCATTGTATTGTGATTTGTTTGTTTTATCAAGAAAATAAAATAATTAAAAAAATGATTATCATCATTTTATATTGTAATTTACCTACTAGATGAAATGTATAGTCATTTACTTGCTAAAAAATTATATATGATTATCAGGCATTTATTTTTACATTAAACCGTATAGAAAAAGAAATATTTAAAAAAAATTATTAAAAAAAATTAAATGTCCTCCTTTGGCACTTATTAAATAAGTGCCAAAGGAGGCACTTGCCAAAGAAGGCACCCTCCTTTGGCGTTTACTCCTTTGGCGTTTATAATATAAACGCCAAAGGAGGTGTCAACCCTCCTTTTACCTCCTCATTTGGCACTTGTCAAATAAAACGCCATAAATAATTTATTTATTTATTTAATTTGATAAAGTAATGTATGGCGTTTTTATAGATTGAAAAGCGCCATAGGTATTTTTAATGGCGTCAAAAACTTTGGCATTTCTTAAACGCCAAAATATGTTTTAAAATAAGCGCTATTATACCGCTTTTTTGTAGTAGTGCATCCAGCACTTTTATAAGTATCCTTCTACATTTAAAAAGCAAGTCCAATGGAATTCATAATAATGATTTTAAATTCACCATGGTTATCTCCATTAGATTATTACAAACACCTCCTATAAATTTCCTATGTCAGGACCTCTATGTAGTGTGCAAACAATGTGGTTATATCTTCAATTTTGTTTTTTTAATAACTAAAGGGCATTTTTTATTTTTAAATTCTTAATAACAGAAACAACAGGGCCAATGGCCGATGGTGTCAAGGAAACTAGCTATCACGCTATATAGGAAGATGGTGATTCCTAGCATTTTTGTAACAAAACCAGAAATTTAGTGATTCCTAGCATTTTTGTATGTGTTAAAGAAAGCAAAGTTGTGAGAGTGAAAGACAAACTTGTGGACGATGGAGAAGGAGACGACCCACGATGGCACCATCTGGACAATGGTTGTGAGAGGGGGAGAGAAACGACAGCGCACTTGTCCCTTCCTTGGTAGCCTATAGCTCTGCCGGACAAACAGGAAGAGAGTCGTTGGAATAGAGGGAAACAGAGAAAGAAGAGAGAGGGAAACATGGATAAAGAAGAGAAAGCATATTGACAAGAGAAAGAATGAAATTAGAGCAGGGTGGAGCTGATTGATATAAAGTCCACTTTAGACATCCCCAGTCAACCTGGGGATGCCTAAAGTCCAATTTAGACCACCCCAGGCTGACTGGGGAGGCCTAAAGTGAGGGACTTTAGGTGTCCCCAGTCTTACTGGGGACATCTAAAATCCCCTAAAGTTTCATATTTTGGTGTGTGGGAGGCAAAATTCAAAATTTTAGACGTCCCAATTTATGTTTGGAATGCCTAAAGATACACAATCCCCTTCTTTAATTACAAAAATATCACTACCTCTATTTTTAACCTCCCTTTTTATAAAAGGAACATCCTTTAGTGTACTAATATCTATATTTTATAGTAATGTCTAAAAGTTCGCACAACCTGTTTTTCTAGATCTAATTAGGAGGATAGTTAGAGTGTAATTAAATGGTGGGACCCTACATTATTGGGTAGAATCCAATAATATAGCAAGTTATACCATTCATATGCTATCAATAATGGCACGATCAGTCTTCAAATTTATTAAAAATATAGTATAAATCTGATCATTGACAATTGGAATCTTTTTTTATTAGTTCAAGGGTATAATCTCTTTTGAGATTTAGAGTGCAAAGAGTCTTCATCTCTTCCAATAAGTGCTCTCTGATATTTAAACTTGTATTTTTCTCCTTACGGGTTGAGGCTCCTTACCACCTCACCCAATAATATATTGATGAGAATTGAAATATTTTGAGATATATTATTTGTTTAAGCCAAGCAAAGGCATATATCAGCGAAATTTATTTGAACAAAAAATAAACTATTGTTAAACGTGGCATATTAAAAATTGTCTAGTATATTATTATTTTACAAGCAAGTCATATGAGTTCAATAAAATATTGTATACTTTATATAATTCTTCTATATGGCATGACGCGGATGATCGGTAGATAGAAGTAACAACTTAATATATTTTATATGTAATATAAAATTTATAAAATGTCGCACTCTTGATAATTTATATTTTGGTCCGCACACACTTGATAATTTATTAATAGTATTTGCATGAAATATTCATATTTTATATAAATTTTATATGCCAATTTTGGGGAAATTTGTAGGGAAAATTAGAATGAAAGACCTGTAGAAGAAGATATTTATGGAGAAGGACCATAAAAGTTGTAATTATTTAGAATGACCAAATACAAAAATATAAAATTAAAAATACTAAAATGCCCCTAATAAAATCTTCTGAATTCTGTCCCACATTCTATTTTTAAAACTAATGAAAAATTCTAAGTTTCACTTAATTAAACAGTTTTCTTAATTTTCATTTTTCACAACTTGCACAGATATCTATAGAAAAAATTACGCATTCTTCAATTTTGTAAAAATTATAATTTTTAAAATCAACAAAGATTTTAATTAAAAATATAATTATATAACTCTAATAAAACTCAAGGTCGTTTATAATTTATCATATATGTTAAACCAAGAAAGTTTATATGATTTTTATTTTTGTTTTGGAAGCAATTTATGTGGGTTAAAAAATTCATTCAATGTTAATAAAATTTTAAAAAAAATCTATTACATCCTAAAAACATAATATCATGAAAAATATGAAATGAGTTTAGTTTTTATTTTTATAAAAGTAGTTTAATTAATATCAATGTTGATAATATAAATTGAGCAACTTGATAATATAAATTTGTGAAAAATAAAAATTAAAAAAAAAGAGTTTAACCGTTTTTAATTAAATAATATATTGAAAATTAAAAAAAAAGATACGATCATATCATGATGGACTGTTTTAGTTTAATTCTAAGTAATTACAATTTTTATGGTCCTTTATAATGAATATTATTTTTTCTACGTTTTTTATTTTAATTTTCCCAAATTTGTATATAGTTAGGCTATTAATGCATGATTTACGGCTTAACTGAGAAAAGAGAGATTAAAAGGGTATGTTTTTGCAATTTATCTTGAGTGAATTGATTTCTGAGAAATACTTAGGTACTGTCAGTGTACCAGCTCATATATGCTCTAACTAATGATAATGTTCCAAATCGGATAATTTGAATCTCACATGTCATCTTTGTTTTATTTCTTTAAAAATTAAAAACTTATAGGGTTAACCAAATTCCATTGATGCCCCTCTCTTCCCTCTTTCTCAAACTCACCCGCTCTCCCCTCAACGACACCAGCGCTTCTGGATACACTTTCACCACCCTCAACCCATCCCAGTGCCACCCCTCCTCCATCATCAGAAATATCCTCCATGGCTGATCTAACCAACACCGTCACCACTCACTCTCACATCCAAAATCTTCTGCCTCTAAGGATCCCAAAGCCATATCTCAAATCGACAACACATAGATCTACAAATATATATATATATAGCTAGAGACAGGGTAAGTCCTTAGAGAAAGAGTGCCAGTTTGAAAATGGCAGTTCAAGAGAGAAAAAGCATGGGGGGAATGCTTTCTTGACTATTGCTTCTCTTTCTCAGATTAACGCTAGAGAGAAAGAATAAGTTTATATAAAAATCTTAATATAGAGTGAAATTAGTAGGGAGATGCTTGCTGTAAAGCAGGACAAAACAAGGTAAGGCAAGGGCGGTGGTGGCCGGACTGTCGGATGTGAGGCTAGAGGCGGCGGTGGTTCTTGAAGAAATTTAAGGCCATCCTTGTGAGATAGAAAGGGGGAGTTTGAGAAAGATGGAAGAGGGGCAGCAGAGGAATTTTACAAAACCCAGACATTTTTTATTTTTAGATTACTAAAACAAGCCAGACACGTGAGATTAAAAATATCTGAGTTGGGGCAATCTTATTGGATAGAGTACATATAAGATTTTACACTAGGAGTACCAAAGTATTTCTCTTGATTTCTTGGGACTTTTTGATGTTATTTTTAATACAACTGGGACCTTTTGATGTTGTCTGAAGCTGTTTTATATGGTATGGACCTTGAAAGAAGAATAATTAAAGAGCAAAAGACCAAATAATGACAAAGACGGATGAGAAGATAATTACAACCATAGTATTAAAACCAGGAGGATTGTGACCCGGTGTGACCAGAGTTAGCCGGGGTAAACCAGTTGGGTTGGGGGGTCGATTGGGGGTCACTTTTTTTTTTAATTAAAAAACTTGCTAAAAAATGCATGAAGTGCAAGAAACTTCAAGAAGAAAGATGTTTACTAAGAAAAAGAAGAAATGAGAGGAAAAAGAGAAGGAAAATAGGAAAAGGAAATGAGAAAACAAATATTGATAATATATAAAAAATATGTCTTTTCTCATGTCCTTTTTAGAAGATTCAAATTTTTAAATTGGTTTGGTCCTTTTTATATTGATTATTATATGTAAATATATATTACAATAACATATACTATATATGTGTTGATAGTAGGTACTTTTATACATTTTATTTTGAATATATCTTTTAATTATCATCAATTGATTACGAGTTAACTTTGGTCTGATCCACCAACCCTTGAACCGTTGCCTATGCCAGTTCATTGACTGGTCAGCTCTTAATACTTGATTACAACTAGAGAGCTCCAGCGCTATGCAATTGACGTATTTTGCAACTGTGTGTTTTGCATAAAAATAGAGCAATTCGAATCAATTTCGCATTGACCCAACTTCAGTTGCATTTTAATGGGCTATTCCACACTTTGGAACCCTAGACTGTGTCTCCCAGTCTCTTCTCCATCTGGTCTCCTTCATTCCATTCGGCCGCTCCATCCTATTTCTGCATCTCCTTTCATTCCCTCATAATAGTTGTTAACCATTGTTTTTTAACAACATTTTATTAGCACAAATTGTTGGATCAAAATATCAATAATTTGTTGGCTTTAATTTGTGAATGAACTTTTATACTCGCATTTACAAACTCATTTTCTGGAGGTTATTTATTATATGGGTGAAGTATTTTCTGCACAAGCATGGCGCTTGACAGTTTGCGGAAATAAACTTTAATTTGGATTTTAGAGTGAAAACATTTGAGTAAATAAAGGATGATTATCAACTGTTTAATGTGATGGTGTGAAAAATTCTTATGTTTATAAGCCTATTTGCGATAGGTTGCTTGATATATAAGGATTTGATGAATGCCTTAAGAAAAGGGGGTGAATATATATTTATGATGAGTTGGTCTATTTCATATTGACATGCTAATAGTTATGATCAAATCTTAGATATGAATATTTTAATTTGGAAACATTCTAATTTAATTATAATGGAAGGGGATTATATATTATATAGTGAAATTATAATTAAATTAGAATTATTCTTGGTAAGGTGTGAAAATATTTTTCACATATATATGGTTGAGATATTTGAAAGTGTGGCGGTACCTTATAAATTTTCAATTTTCATTTGATAAGGCCAAGTTGTGGTTTAAAATTAATTATATGATGGTTTTGTTATTTACTGCAGAGTGCAAATTTGTGAAATATTCATGTGACATGAAATTTAATCATTTATCTAGTGGAGATAAATGCATTTAAATTTCATGATTTGCGAGTGTATATTTATAGTGGTATAAGTATGCATGACTATTGTGGATATTGAATTCTTTAATGTAGGTGGCATATGTTTTATAATATGTCTTACAAAATTATATATTGCTACCTTATTTTATAAATACAAGATGTGTGCTGCAAATAATTAATTGAGTGGAGGCTCTGCTATATTTGCTAATGCGACCAAATTTTGTGGACTATCAAATACTTTTCTTGAAACAAGCATTATGTAATATGAAATTTTAAACATTCATCTATAGTATATGAATGTGAGATTTTCATAATTTGAGGCTATATAATTATCTTGGTTTAAGAATGTGTGTGAATTATGATAATAACGCTATTTGAAGTGGTTTTGCAACTCAATCTAGATATACAGAATTCTTTTTTTTGAGAATTTGTTGCATTAATTGATAGACATTAATCCTTGTGATATAGCTTATGCTATATGGAGATTGGGCATATATATAGATATGTGGAAATAAAATATTTCAGGGGTACCATAAATGTTGGTATCAAGTACATTGGATTCCCATTATATTGAGATATACGAATGTTAATTGAATTTCAATTTTATATGAGAAAATTCAATGGTAGCCAAAATAAATTATTATGTGAGTTAGAGTTTGATACTCTGGAATTGGCTAAATTTGCAAGCTAAATTGTAGAAAAACTATTGGCAAATATTTTGGTGGAAAACCGACACTTAATGTTGATGATTTGAGATTGCCAAATGGCAATAGCCATTGTGAAAAACAATGATGTAAGTGAAAATTGTTTGAGATACAATAAGCTAGCTTAAAAATTGTGGAGTTATCTCAATTGATTTTGTGAGGTCAAAGAGTTGACCTATGGATTCGTTAACAAACCCCAGGAAGAATTAAATTAGTTGAGGGGAATAGGACTAAAGCCAATAAGAAATTAACAGAGATGACAACCCAACCTCTGTGATTGGTGATGCCATGAAAGAGGTTCAATGGGTAAGAACAAGTCATTTGTTAGTTCTGCTAGCACTAAAATAAATTATCAGTCCCTTCCTATGGCAAGAGAAAGTGCTAAAATGCATTTTGGTAAGGCTAAGTGAAAGTTCTTAATGATTTCATAATACTACGGGATGGTGTACTCATTGCAGGTACATTTTATGAAATCATCTCTATGAATGTGGAGTGGGGCTGCTTCTATGAGTTCGTGGCAATATCTCTAAAGCATTTGTTATCCACCAAGCACGTGCATGGCCGATTAAAGTGCAAAACCTCGTTAACAGCAAAATGTGGGGGGTAAAATTTGACTACTAATGCCACTAGTATATACTTAAGAGGTGTGAGTTCATAGTCCATAGGACCACTAACATCTCTGTGCACTAAGTATTATTAGTCTAGGTCTGGTTCATAGTCCAAAGGACCACTAGATACAATGGTTATACCTATGTGTGTAACTCAGCTAATAGAGTTCCTTTTAACACATGTGGGGCATTGTTGGTATTACAATGTGGGTGTGTCAAAAGGAACGTATCCCACATTATTTGAGATTGTGGAGGTCGAAGTAATAAGTGATAATATATTACTAAATTGGCCAAGAGGAGGAATGAGTTTGCATAACAATGGGCCCCCAGAAGTTGAAATCTGGCGACTTCTCCCCACCCATTATTTATGAGTTAAAGAACGGAGAAGGCACTTTTATTAGGCTATTTTTGGAATGTGAGATTAAATTTTTTGGAATAAATGAGCTTATTGAAAAATGGCATTTTCACTTAGGCTCAATAGTGAAAATGAACATTGGTGTGCTTTAAAAGGAAAAGATTGACTTCCTATCTCATGCTTAAATGCCAAACGTTCGGAAATTGATGGTTTTGAAATACCTTCAATTCCCAACATTTTGCATTGATTTCTTTAATCTATTTAATAGCTTTTAACATTCAGAAACCACCAATTCATTACGATTAAGTGGCTACCAACGTTTGGAATTTGTGAGACCTATAAAGTGCTTCAGTTAGAGGTTCCACATATGGCTTTTGAAGCTTTCAAGCACTTCCTCCTTCTGAATATCTTATACCTATTGAGTTCTATTATATTTCGTTTGTTCTATTTACCCTATCTTTTGTAGGAAGGATCGATCCATTTTATCCTGGGGAGTGCTGCTTCTTATCTGCCGATAGTTACGGAATAACTCTTAATGACAACATCCTTGGATGTGACTCATATTATTCATTTTCTTTGTAGGTGTTGCTGCCGATAGGATCTGCAAAGCACTATGTGCAATTGGAAAATGCACTGGATCGTAAGTGAATTTAGGAGCTGACACCAACAATAGTAAGTGTATGCCAATTCACTTGTGATATTGACATTCCTCTTGATTGAATATGCTCTTGTGGTGATACTGTGGGTCTAACAACTGAACCATGCATTGGAGGTGGTGATAATGAGGATCAAACTTGTTCATGCAATTGAGGAGATGAAACAAATGATAACGAGGGTCTAACAACTTTAGGAATAGGTGGAGTAGATGTAGTTGTCACATGAGAAGTAGAAAACTTTTGAAGTTGATGAGGCAATTGGGAAGCTTGACTACTCAATTGCTCTGTCACACTTTGAGTGCCGACTTGACATGTAAGTTAACAATAAATAATAAATAAAGCACAAATAAATTGAAGCATAATAAAAACTAAATCAATTAAAAGCCAATGCAATCAAAGTTAATCTAAAAAACTAAAAACAACAAAATGTCATAACCATGAATAATTTATATATTATCGTCAACATCATCGTGTTCATCTTCATCTTCATTCTCATCCATATACTGATGTTCAACTTCATCATCTGTATATTCTTCTTCATCATCAGCATCATCATTATCTTCTTTTTCTTCGTCTCCATCTTCTTCATCATCATCATCTTCTTCTTGTGCATACACCACGATATCATCCATACATGGCTGGTTTTTGTGGTGAGTTGATGGCAGCAGAATCAATTCCCATTCGTGGCTGATGAGGAGTTCAACTCTTGAGAAGGGGAGATTTGTCACATCCGTCATTTTGAAACATTTCTTATAAATCAAAATTTGCATTTAGATCCTTGAGTTGCTATTCATTTAGTATGTACAGATTTTTTGTCCAACTTTGAAAAACTATAATTAGATCTAGAAAAATTATATGAGAGTGCTCTAAACTTCATTTGAAAGCCCTTTCAGTCCCTTATATAAAAAAAATATATAATTCTAGCCTGATCCTGTTCATGTTGATACAGTTTTTTCATTTTCTAAACCTTCTTTTTTTTTCACAGAAGTTGTGCCTTAACTTCAAAAATTCATAATGCAAATACAAATACCCAATTGACCTGATTTATAACTTTTTGAAAATTTATATATGTATACTCTGTACATATATTCTTATGAGCATTGGTCATCATCTACCATAAAAAGTTTAATGAAATAATTACATATGTGCCCAGAGACTGTTGAATCAGGGCAGCTGAATCCTTTCATGCTTTTATTATAGCTCCAAGGCCTTTCTAAGGCTCCAATTCATGGTTTATAACTCTACGCATATCAAACATGTAGAATGATATTTGAGAGTGAATTTAAATAACTCATAAAAATGTATATATAATTTGTGACATGGATATTATACTTGGAACTTTATTTGTCCCTGTACCTTCTTGAAATTCTTCATTCTTTCATTATAACTTGCTCTTGATTGACCCTTATACCATGCATGGTTATGAATTTGGGTGAGATTAAGGGAAATCTCAGTAGCGTAATAACACATTCAAGCTCTCAAGCATGCATGATCAAAAATATATTCTCAAAATATTGCCCATCAAGTAAACACATTAAAAAATACCTGATCAAATATGGATATAACACATGGCCATGCTATAAATCCAAGCAAAACATAACATACTCATAGGATCATGTAATATAAGTTTCATGGCAATTACTCATGCTTTACAACAAACAAACATAACTAAAATGAAATAATTGGTAAAATGCTACCTTGGCCACAAAGCAACCTTTCTTCTCCTTTAATCCTTCAGGGCCACGAGTTAGACCTCACCTCCACAATATATACATGATAATATGTGACTGAGATAAACAAAAAAGCTACTGCAGTCACACAAAAAAAAAACCTTTTTTACGTCAAAGTTAAGGATTTTGTATTTCTACTTAAAAAATATTTCTTAGTCTTTTCCTTCATATTTTTTCATGAACAATCCAAATATGAAGTTGAATTACAGAAAAACTTATTCCTTCTAACTCATCTTTCAAGACTGAGAGCTTGCTTCTTTTTCCTTCAAACTTGGGCTTTTGTTTTGCTTGTTTCCAGTAATTTGCCATTGTCTTGCTTGATAAAAATCCATATTAACATGGTTAAACAATCATTTAACCAAGTTTAATTTCATGGAAATCTTGGAAGCATTTTCCCTTAAAAAAAGGAGCTCCCAAAATAACCAAAATGGGTGATTTTCACCTGACAACTTCCAATGATATTTCTAGCTAGAACACCATTATCAAAACCAAAAATCCCATACTAAAACATCAAACTCTTTCTTTTTAAAAAAATTACAAATTTGGAAAGCAAGCTCAAGGACTCAATATTCCAACCCCCTTTCTCTCTCTAAAAGGGGCCTTGCAATTGTGAATCACCAAACAAAAGTGGATGGAGGGAAGAATATTTGTGAAGGCACTTAGTACGATGTGAAAAAGTTTTAATGGCGTAATAAAAGCTAGAACTCTACATCTTCCTCCCTTTCTCTTGCTCTCTCACGTTTTTGTCATCCTATTGCTGCTCAAAATCGAAATTGGTCAAGGGAGAGAGAGGAGAGTGATGTTAAAGTGAGATATTAAACTCAATTTAATAAACTTTGGATTCTAAAAATATCTAATTATCAAAACTTAATGCTAGCCACAAATTTTCCTTAATTTTTTGCCAAGTAAAATTCAAAATAATCTCCTACCAATCCGATCAAAGAAGTGACACCGCTATGGTGATCACGTTTTTGTCATCCTATTGCTGCTCAAAATCGAAATTGGTCAAAGGAGAGAGAGGAGACTGATGTTAAAGTGAGATATTAAACTCAATTTAATAAACTTTAGATTCTAAAAATATCTAATTATCAAAACTTAATGCTAGCCACAAATTTTTCTTAATTTTGGGCCAAATAAAATTCAAAATAATCTCCTGCCAATCCGATCATAAAAGTGACTCCTTTATCCCATAAATTGGGATGCCTAAATGGGCTATTACTATTCTTTTATCTTAATTAAGACAAGAATTTTGGCCTTTTTTGATTTAATTGGAAATAAATTCCAGTATTAATTTTTGGGAAATTTCTAGGCAATAAATTTGCATGGTTCTTATAAAACTCCTTCCTTTCATATACTACTTTTTCTTGTATTTATTGGGTCCAATTTGACTGCCAGATAATTTTGCATCAATTTAAAATAATAACACTCTTTATAAGGCCAAAGATTAATTTAAACTTTGAACTTTAATTATTGGGGATTAAATTTTTCCATTGATTCACTCCAATCCTCAAAAAATTATTCCCCATATTTTTCTAATTATTTGAAACTTTTGACATAATTTAAATTATGTAGTTTTGGCTAAATAATAGTTTATTATAGCCAAATTAAACTTTTTGGCTCAAATTAAACTAAGTGCACTGGTCATCAAAGTGCCTTTAGGCACTTCTCCCCCCTCCCCCACCCAAGTTCAACCCGCATCGCCATTATATAAAAAAACGTATTTTTTTACCTTTAATAACTATTTTAGGTTTGGAAATCAATTAGGAACCATTTTCCTATTGTTCCTTAATTTTCATAATGTCCTTGAATTTTTCAAGTAAATTTTTCATTATTACACTTAAGAGTCAAAACTTTCAAAAATTAGTCGCAACATAACTTGCCAAGTCATATAACAATCTTCTTTAATACCTCTAGAGGATCTTAAAATAATTTAGATGTCATTTCCCCAGTTTAATACCTACGTGACTTTTGCCTAAGTGGGCTTAATAGCCAACCCATTTTTGGTTACTTCTTGAACTTTTAGGGTCCGTTTGGTATGATGGAATTGGATCTCAATTCCATGAAGAGGCTTGTTTGGTATGATGGAATTGGGTCTCAATTCCATTTTCATGTGGAAACCAAACAGCCCAATTCCATCAAAATGGCTTCCATGTGTTGACCCAAGGATTTGCAAGAAATTCCATTGAATTCTAGCTTTACCCCTCTCCCTTTTTCATCTGCATCCACAAAACCCAAACCAACACATTGCAGGCAAGCACAAGCAGAAACCACCACCATTGCCTTCAAGCAAAGCATAACAGCATTTTTGCTTCCTCATTGTTCTCCGACGAGCCCAACTTGCAGATCCAATCAACGACAGTGGATTTGGAGACCAATGCAAACTTGCGGATCAACAACGGCTTGTGCTCACAAATCCGGCTACGACGACAAAGAGCGGCAACCTTATGGCATTAATCGAATGCATTGCAGATCGACGATGGCAGCATCGTCTTTGATGGCAAGGGCTTCGATCTATGAGAAATGGAGGAGACAAAGGTTTTGTACAACCCAAAAGTGAAATATTGTTAAAACCTTCAACTTTGCCACTTGTGATTTGTGCTTTGACCTTCATAGATTTGCTGAGATCTAGCTTGAGATTTGTTTAGATCTGGCTTGACCTTCATAGTTTCTATGGAGCAAACAAAGATTCTGTCTTTGGGAAGATTTTAAAAAAAATTAGAAGGAAATTTTGGTCTTTTTGCATGGAAATAAGGCCTCATTTCCATGACATACCAAACATACTTTTAAACCTCATCTCCATATCCATCTCCATCTCCATCAAAATCAATTCCATCGTACCAAATGGGCCTTTAGACTCAAAATTAGGGATATGACATGATTGAATCGAATTCTTTGCTTCAATGGGGAGTTTTTACTGAGTTCTTTTATGTTCTCCTACTTGGATTATAATTTCTAGCTTTAGAGGTACCACTGCATGTATAGAGATTGAGCTTTCTTGTTGAATGTTATTTGGTGGGACTATTGTTACTTGCAATTGATGTATAGCCTAGCACTCTTGAGTGGTTACTTCCAGAAAAAAATTGCACCTTAACCCTAATTTAAAAAGAAACAAGTTATAGTAATCTCATACTAGTCATTCAACTCCCATATTATTAATTGAACTAGGATAGCCAATTAATGCATTCTTAATAAATTTACTACATCCATTTCACCTCCATCCATCATTGAATTTAAAAAGACAAAAAAGTAGCTAAGGATTTAATTCATTTGCATATTAAGTAGTTTAAATATAAAATAAAGAAACCAATCCCTCGTTAATATTGCATTTCAAGACATTTAGATCACTTAGGAGGTTAATGCTGAAAGGCTCCTCAAGAGAAAGAACAACCCTAATATTGCATATACTGCAATCCTTTCTTAGTAATTTTGAATTTGACCCTAAGATGATAAGGACTGTAGCAAATCAGTGTAACTTCAAATTTTCAATACTATAATATACAAATTTTACTACCCCAAGAAACACTCGCATTTTTTAAAAAAGGAAGTTTAAAATATAGGTGGTGGCATTTTTGAAATTTTATTGGTTACTTTTGTCATCTGTTTTCTCATAAACAGACGTCATATCAACATTTGTCATCCCTTTCTAAAAATAGACGCCAAAAGTAAGGACCTTTGGAGTTCATTTTTCTGAAATGGACCCCAAAATGATGGGTTTGTGCTTCCTTTTTTAGAAATAGACGCCAAAATTATGGGCTATGGCATGTGTTTCTAAAAAATGAATGCCCAAAACATGGTCTTTAGCGTCCGTTTTTGTAAAACAAATGCAAAGACCTTTAAAAATAGTCTCTTCCTCTCTTTGATCGCATGACCATTGACTTTCCTCTTCCTCTCTTCTCTCACGGCGTACTTCCCTCTCTAAGGTCAGACCTCTGCTGTGACCTAGACCCTCCATCACGACCTCCTCCTCCCTCTTTCGCTCCAACCACCACCTCCATCGCAACCTCCTCCTCCCTCTCTCGTTGCGACCTCTGCCTCCCTCTCTCACTTAAAACTCCACCTCCCTCTAGCTTAGACCTCCCTGTCTCACTTCGACCACTGCCTCCCTCTCTCTCTCTCTGACCTCCTACTCACGACTACTCCACCTTCCTCATGCTCTCCATCTCTGCCCCTCTTCTTCAATTCTGCATAAGCTTGGTACATAAGCACCAAATTTGAGGCTTTTCTCATTGATTCTTGCTTTCCCCTTCCCCTTGATTCTTGCTTGATTTTCTTTTCTCTTGGATTCTTGGTTGTGAGACAAATATTGGTCATTGTGAAAGAAATTTTTGAACTTTTAGTTATACTTTGCCTTGATGTCATTGAAAATTAAAAATGAAAAATTGGTCCTACTTTTGCCTTGTTGGAATATTGGTATGAACTTGATAGAATTTGCAAAATTCTAAATTTGTGGTTACATATAGGTGGTTGGCATTAGTAGAGCTATTAGAGGCATTATAAAATTGTACACATATGTATTGATGAAATTGTTGATATTGTCTTCTATTGCTTCAGTTAATTTAGTTTGAATTTTGTTGTTAAAATTGTATTGATGAATTTTTTGATATTGTCTTGAACTGCTTCAGTTAATTTTGTTTGAATTAAGCTGAATTGGGTTGTTGTTTAAATTTTGGAATGTCTTGCTTTTAAGGGGAAATGCTGCCAAAAGTTTTTTAAAAATAAGTAAAAGGCAATCTCTTCCTTCCATAGTCACATGTCCTTCCTTGACAATTGTTCTAAACTTGAATGTTGTTGAAAATGGCTTACGTGGTAATAAAATGGATCATAGTTGGATAAATGCTTTGAGAACTAGTGAAGAATATGAGAATATGGTGGAAGAGTTTATTGAATTTGCTAAAAGGAACATGCCTAGCAACAATGACATGTATTTTTATTCTTGTGTCAATTGCTTAAATGAGAGTTAACAGGATATTGATGATATAAAGGATCACCTACTTTGTGATAAAATAAATCTTTAGTAGACAAGGTGGATATGGCATAATGAGGAAGTAACTGCTTGTGTGTCACACAAGAAAGAAGTTATGAATGTCGTAGATGAATATAGTGTTAGGATTGGTAGGCACAACGAAAGAATTTTAAAATTTTACCGATCCTAATCGAGGATCTATCAACAGCATTTAAATCAAGTTGGAAGGATTCATACCTTTTATGATTCAGGGTTTTCACGATCTCTAGGAGCCAACACGTCAGGTCCACTCCCTCTACCGGTATCCACACAAATGCTCTCCAACCGAGACTGCGTGCTAGTGCCTCTAATGTCTCCTAGGGTTTCCCTTGCGGCTCTCAATTCTCATGTGCATATCAATATATCTGCTCTATCAAGTTTATAACCTATAAGAGCTATTTTCAAATTTCAAAATTAATCATCATTAATTTTGAAATTAATTAACTATTAATTATCTTGATAAGCTAATTAAATAAATTCTGTTTAAATTAAATCTGTCCAACAATTTTAATTAATTTAACCTATTTATTTAATCCAAATAAAGAGCCATTAGATTTAATTTATCTTCATAAATTAAATCTGAGATACTATATCTTTATCATGTTAGTTATTAAATTTAATATATCTTAATAAATTAAATTTAAAACTAATACAATATAATAATATAATATAATATAATATATATATAAGATATATATATTTCGAAAATATATATCTATATAATATTATTAATGAATTTTATATTATATATATATAATTCGTCCACCCTAAATTAAACATTATCTCGTGTTGGGTCATTCTTGTGTGCGACCCTGTAGGCCCATATGAAGTTGGCAGTGGGCCAATAACTATACTAACCCCAAAGTTGCAAGCGGCCTCTAGCAAGACATTACGACTACCCAATTCATATGAGGATCGTTATCACGATGCAACCTGTCATACAACCATGTCACGTCCCTTTTGTCACACGATATATCGATCAAGGATAAGGCATGGATAATGTCATCCTCTTGTTCCTGACCATTACTTTCTCGATTCCTCAGTAGCCTGATAATAGAAACGAAAACTCCTTTCCATCATAGTATGGCCATACATTTCTCAGACTCACTCATCGAGGGGCCGAGTAATATCTCTCTACTAATGTGAGGGACAAATTCCATCTTGATCATTTATATTCTTCTACATGAAAAACCACCAAGCCCGATTGTAGCCTTTATCATCACCCGATCAAAAGTGACTTTTGACTAGTTCAAAACTTAGCAACTCTCATGTAGGAATCCATGATGACCTCAGGTCTATGGGCATTATGACGTGGTTATACATGAGAAAAGCTTATAACTTGATCCATGTAGCTTTCTCATAGTGGGTCGGTCCATCCAATGTTTTAAAAGCCGAACCGGACGTTGAGCCGGAAAGGTCAGCGGGTCAAGGTTCAACCGGTTGGAACGGTTGAGCCGTTGAGCCGGACCAGTGACGTAATAATTAAATTTAAAAATATTATATATATATATATATATATATTACAATAATTAGTCTTTAGGCTAATTTCATATGAAGTTAGTAAAGTCACAAAACACTATTTAAGGATGAACATTTAAATCAACCATTAACCTAACAAAAAGCACAAATAATAATGACTTCATGCCTTGTTAAACATTGGTATTTGGTGGCTCTTGATTGATCCAAGCATGAGTTTCTTGAAAAGCATTTGGACCAAAAATGTCATCATCTTCTTGAGCAAATAAGCCAAAATCAAGACATTCAACTCCAATCCCAGAACTTCCAATTCCAGCTTGAATTTGAGGATGAACCTCATTGCCTTGTTCTTCAAAACCATCTTTATAAAATAAAGTGGAGCAAACCAAATTATAAAAATTAGTAACATATAATTGTATAATTGTATATTACTATCTCTCAATAAGATTAACTAAAACTCACCGCTCTAGAGCAGAATATGGAATTACATCCAAGCTTTGTAAATGAAAAATAACGTTTTAATTGATAAAAGATGGCAAAGAGTTGATAATTATGGTATATATCTAAAAATATAAAACAAGAATATGATTCCCTTAACCTTGTGTAGTCAACAAAAATGATCATTAGTTTAATAAAACACACATTTTCACACAAACCAGTGAAACACCATGACAAAAGAAAATGAAAAAACAATAATAAAGGAACACTTATTTCCTTTAATATATAATATAAATAAAAAAAGTAACATGTCTAACTCTACAATTTAAAATATCTAACCTTCATCATTGATGGTAATTTTTGGTGTTGGTAATGTGGTATCATCATAAATGATATCTTCTTCTATCTCTTCAGCGGAAAGAGTTGAAAGTGGAGGAGAATCAACTTCTTCCATTATCTAATATTCAATTTTATCAATACTTTCATAATCAATGGGATCAAAGTCTTTTTTCTTATTAAGAACCCTATAAAAACACATGAAAATGAAATATTGGTATAATTATTAGAAGCCATTTAATTTTTTTTTTACCAATACAAAATTTAGTAGTAAAGTGTAAATTGTAAAGTGCAAAGGTTAGAAAAATATACCTATTCCTCAAACGAAAATTGTAATGAATAAAGACAAGATCATTTAGCCTTTTATGTTCCAATCTATTTTTTTTCTTGGAGTGTATCCTTTCAAAGACACTCCAATTCCTTTCGCAACCAGAAGAAGAAGCAGTTTGACTCAACAATTGAATAGCCAACTTTTTAACATTAGGACAACTACCTCCAAAATACCTCCACCATTCATCTATCATGTTAAAATAAAATCATCAAATATAAAAAAAACAATTAAAGTCAGATTCATATAGTATAATATAATTGTATAAGAATTAAGAAGTAAGGAATTTTACCAGGTCGCATTGATTTTGCATATTCAAGAGCCATGGGATTATTGAATGTGCCAATTTTATCTTGATATATTATGCCTTCTTGCAAAAACTTGGTCTTGTTAGATGTGACTTTCCTACCGATGACAGAAAGATATCCTTGCATAACCTCTGCTTTTGAGAGAAGTTAGCCTTATCATAAAGAAAAGCAGGATTTAAGATATAAGCTGCTACATGAAAATCTTGGCGAAGCTGAGAATCCCACCTACACTTAATAATACTCGTGAATGGCTTGTACAATTTTTTTGTGCGATTGAAAGTACATTTGATAGCTTTCATTGCCCTGTGCATCCCTTCATAAATATATCCCAGTAAAGGCCTATCATCAGAATCTACAATTCTCAGAAGTCGTACAAGAGGTTTAACAACTTCAACAACGGCCAAACAATCATTCCAAAATACCCTGTCCAATACAACCGCAATCACATCTCTTGCCCTATGGTCTCTTGAGTATCTAGAGTCAACAAATGTCTTACTGGTTACCAATGCTTGCAAGTCATGCTTGTGCTCAAGAATAATTTTTTAAAGCAATAAAAGTGGTAGCAAATCGTGTTGCTCTTAGCCGGATTATTTCTGTCCACCCTTCTCTTTTTCTTAGCTAAGCTAACAAAAATCCATAGTTGTAAATGAATTTTGAAATCAAAGATGCACGTGTAGATAAACGTGTGACAATCTCCATTTTTCCAATGTCTGACAAAATCAGGTTTAAGCAATGTGCAGCACATGGAGACCAATAAATAGAAGGATACTTGTCAGCCAATAATTTCCCAGCAGCTTTATAATTAGCTGCATTATCAGTAACAAGATGGACAACATTATCCACACCAGCAAACAAAACCATGTCCACGAACAAGTTGCATAAAGTTTGGGCATCTTTCATAATGTCTGATGCATCTATAGATTTGATGAAGACAATTCCTTTAGGACAATAAACGAGAAAATTAATCAATTGCTGGTTGCGTTGATCTTGCCAACCATCCGCCATTATCGTGCAACCAGTTTCAGCCCAAAAATTCCTGCACTCATCAACCAACAATTGAACTTCTTTTTTCATATCTTGTAATAGTTTTGTTCCAAATGCATGATAAGAAGGGCCTTTATAACCAGGGCCAATAGCTGTAATAGCATTTATCATAGGTTGGAAGTACATTAAATTAACTGCATTAATTGGAATGCAACAATCATACAACCACCTAGCCATAGCCATGTCTGCTCTATGCACAGCTTCTTTACCTGTAAATGCACTTCTTATTCCTGGCTGTGCACCCGGGGTTGTCCTTGGGGCAAAGAAGGATCTTGTAGGTGCAACAGGTGCCTTTCGTTTCAAAACTTCACATGATCTTGTAGGAGGATTTTGAGAATGTGAAGGAGGAACTTCTTCCAAATTTTGAGCATCCCCTTCTGATGGCATTTCTAATGGTGTGACATTAGGTCCATATGGATTGTCTTCTTCAAATGTATCTTGCTTCTTTCCCTTTTTGTCTTCAATTTCTTTCAAATTTTCGTTCAATCGATAGCAAACATCTCCCGGAACCTTTTTACAACTTATGATGTCCCCTTTTATTCACGCAAGATGTTGTTTCATTCTGTGTATTCCTCCCCTAGCAACTTCCTTTCCACAATACAAGCATTTCAAGCGAGGTTTGCCACCTGGGGTTTTGTTGGGCACTTGAGAACAATGCTCCTATGTTGGATCGGCCTTTGATCTAACAAATTGGGTGGAGGGAGCAGTAGTAGATACTTGTTCTGCTTGGGATGACATTTCCTAATTCATACAACACATTAAAAAACAATTATTATGCAAATTCATATAATTGTTCTACTTTTCTGCTTAGGATGACATTTCCTAATTCCTCTAAATTTTGCATCGACAGTAGAAAGTGCCATTTCTGTCCCTACCCCACGCACTCACAATTTTTGTTTATATGCAAATTAATGTTTGTCTATGAACGCATAGAATAACTAAAATATTGAAGCGTCCAATTCACATGTGAGAAAGGAGCTTGAACATGGACTCCAGTTCTTCCACCATATTCATGAATCCACAAATAGCAAAGTAGCCAATTTATCTTTAGAATGTAAAGAGAGAAGCAGGCTGCACTAATAATGACAAAACTTCAAATGCAATAACACTACTTAATACGTTGTTTTGAATGCGTGTTGCATCAAGCAGATACCCCTCCCACTACCACGTTTCATTGGAAAGGTAGGTGTGCAATATTGCTCATTCGCAACAGATATTTTTTTTCTCATAACTTTGAAATACATGACCAAGAGATGAAGTTAATTGGTCAAGTTGCCACACCAAATTAAACAGCGTCTATGGACTTTTTAATTTCAGCCATAGTTTTATACTTATAACAGGACTTGTGCACTCACAACAGTAAAAGTCACATTATAATGCAAAACTAAAACAAATTATTTCTATGTTAACGCAACAACAATGTAGAAAGTTTAACAACTCCAGCCAACAAAAATCTAGATCAAATGACTATTTTCTTTAGTCCAAGACTCCAAGTAGAACTTGCATATTTAAGCAATAATTTTTTTTCTGGAATAACACTTGATAGACTTTAAGTTCAAGTAACTAAATGAAGTTGCACAACCACCGTAGGTAAGCCTAGCTTTTGGCCTATGATAAAAGTCATCACCTACTTGTTCATTGAGCATATTGATAATGAAAACGAAAACAAGGTCTTTTTTTTATAGTTGAGATTATTATAAGAAAAATAAGCATTCTCTGGGTAAGGGCAATTATTAAGGAAATTCATGATTATGAGGCATGCAACAATAGCCAGTAACTTGTTCACCAAAATTAAACTATTTAGGCAAATGTTTTGCAAGCCAAACATGCTAAAACATACAATTTTACTTTCCAAGCATAGAGTTTCTCAAGTTATGCAAATCGATTAACTCTATAAACATCTGAGAATTCTATCATTAGAAGATAGGATGCAACCATGTCATCAACATCATATTCCCTCTCCAATTTAGCAAGATTCAAGTAATCTATGATTGAACTCAAAACTGGCAAGAAAATCCAGAAAAGTTTTTTTGCATAGCAAAATTAATTTAGCTACAAAGTCTACCAACTAAACCACAATTGTGAACCACGAGCTTTCTTATGTTTGGACAGAATTTTTAATGACAACATGCAGCCCTCTAAACAGAATTCAAGCCCAAAATTTCAGCAATACTTTTCAACACAAGACAAAAACTACAAGATGATGGTGTCAAAAATTAAAATAGAGTCCTGGAGAAAAACAATAACAGAATGGAGCACTTTTCAGCCCAAAACACAACTTGAAAGAGTGCAGAATTTAAAAGCACAACCTTTGCATAGAAATTAGCCATATGTAGTAGCTAAACTATAATATTTGGCATCAAAGTTGATGATCATACGCAATGCCAGAACTTCATCAATTTCATACTTTCAATATACTCTGCCTTACATTGAAAAAACAGAGCATTGAAAAGAATAGAGCAAAGAGAGAGAGTAGACCATACAGAAGCTCATCTTATACGTTGTGAGGGAGGAGTTTTGGGGGTTTGGATGTGGCGGAGAAAGGCAGAATCATAGACCCTACACATTAGCCACGTACGACAGTGGGTGCCGGCGCAAATGGTGGAGGAAGACGACACAGTGGATGCACAAAATCGAAGGAGGACGATGGCAGCCACACACGGAGGCCGGCGACGGCAATGACCAGCTGCTCCACTTCTGTTTTTTGATTCGGACCTAGGGCACGGTGGATACCCGATTTCCCTTCTCAACTTCAATTCTCCACTTCACAAAAAGTGCAAAAAAGTTCCTTTTTGTCTCCTTTCAGTTCACTGCCACTGGATTCACGCTTCAGGATTAAATTTTTTTTAAGAAGGAAACTTGGGCCGGACGGGTATTTGAAACCCGGTCTGGGTTCCGGTCCGATAGTGGCCAGCGGCGCAATGGTGGTTAAATTCCTGCCCAATCCAGCTCAAAAGGGAAAACGGCCCAAAACGGTTGACCGGACCGTCTCAAGGACCAGGCGACAGTCCGACCGATCGGACAGTCCGGTCCGGTCCGGTCCGAAAACCTTGGGTCCAGCACCTTGTTCTCTTACAAGTGCCTAAGACTTTGATTCGTATCTCTATATCTTATCAAAGTCATACTGATCTTATTTCATCTCTGCTCCCGCATAGATGACCAACCAGGGACATTTTAGGACAATCTTTATGAATTATCTAAGGATACAATTATCATAGTTAACATGCAAATAATATGATAACAGAATAGAGAAATTTCATTAAAATAACAATGTTCAAAGTACAATGATTGGCCCTTAGGGCACAATTTCCAACATCCTCTCACTTGCCCTAGGTACAATCATTAATTTGCCTAATTCCTATTGCCCTAACATGACGCTCATGCTTTGCCTGTGCAAGTGGCTTAATAAGAGGATCAGCAACAGTATCTTCTCCTGCTACTTTACATATCTTTATATCACCTCTATCATTGATTTCTCTAATAAGATGAAATCGCCTGAGTATATGCTTGGTCCTTTGATGTGACCAAGGCTCCTTGGCTTGTGCAATAGCACCGCTATTGTCACAAAACAAATATATTGGATTTGAGATGGTAGGCACCACCCCTAGTTCAGTAATGAACTTTCTGATCCAAACGGATTCTTTAGCTACATCTGATGCTGCTATATACTCAGCTTCTGTTGCAGAATCTGCTATAGTGCTCTGCTTAAAGCTCTTCCAGCTTACTGCTCCACCATTCAGGAGGAATACATATCCAAATTGCAATTTAAGGTTTTCTTGGTTAGTTTGGAAACTTGCATCTGTGTAACCGGTTACGCAGAGCTCATCATCCAATCCACCATAGACCAAAAATAAGTCCTTAGTCCTTCTTAAGTACTTTAGGATATTCTTGATGGCAATCTAATGACCCTCACCAGGATCTTGTTGGTATCTGCTGGTCATACTTAAGATAAATGAGACATCCGATCGAGTACATAATATGACATACATGATGGATCCAATGGCTGAGGCATATGGAACCTTACTCATGCGATCTTGCTGATCAGGTGTACTAGGACACAGATCCTTGCTAAGATGGATGCCATGAGACATGGGCATGTAACCCCTTTTTGAATCCTGCATACTGAACCTATGCAGTATCTTGTCTATGTATGTGCTCTGACTTAGGCCTATTAGTCTTTTGGATCTATCCCTATAGATCCTAATCCCTAGGATATAGGTGGCTTCACCTAAGTCTTTCATTGAAAATGACTTTCCTAACCAAGACTTGACACTCTGCAAGGTAGGAATATCATTCCCAATGAGTAGGATGTCATCTACATAAAGTACTAGAAATACAATTATGTTCATACTAACCTTCTTGTAAACACAAGGTTCATCGATGTTTTGAATGAATCCAAACTCTTTGACTACTTCATCAAAATGATGATTCCAGCTCTGAGATGCTTGCTTCAATCCATAAATGGATCTTTGAAGCTTGCAAATTTTACCAGAGTCCTCTGGACGCACAAAACCTTCAGGTTGTGTCATATACACATCCTCAAGCAACTTTCCATTAAGGAAGGCTGTTTTGACATCCATCTGCCATATTTCATAGTCATAATATGCTGCAATGGTAAGAAGGATTCTGATTGATTTAGCCATTACAACTGGGGAAAAGGTTTCATCATAGTCTATACCATGAGTTTGAGTGAATCCTTTTGCAACCAGTCGTGCCTTGAAGACATTTACATTGCCATCCATGTCAGTTTTCTCCTTGAAAACCCATTTGCACCCAATGGTTTTTACACCTTCAGGTAGATCGACTAAGGTCCATACCTGTTTGTCGTACATGGACTGCATTTCAGACTTCATGGCATTTAGCTATTTCTCAGAGTTTGGTCCCACTGTGGCTTCTCGATAGGTGGTGGGCTCATTTTGCTCAATGAGTAACACATCACGGCCTTTAGTAATCAGAAATCCATATCTCTGAGGCTGATGCCGTGTCCTATCAGATCTTCGTGGACCTTGTGTTACTTGAGGAGGGTCAGCAACTTGTTGTGAGTCTTCTCCAATTTCCATCTTTGGTTCTATACTATCTTGTGGCTCTCGAATTTCTTCAAGATGTACGTCGCTCCCATTGGTTGTTTTAGAGACAAACTCTCTTTCTAGAAACTTACCATTTCGAATAAAAAACACTTTGTTATCGGTGGGATTGTAGACATAGTATCCTTTCATTTCTTTAGGATACCCCATGAAAAGGCACTTTGTGGATCTGGGAGCTAATTTATCAGAGGCTTGTTGCTTAACATATACCTCACATCCCCAAATCTTGAGAAACGATAAACTTGGTTTCTTTCCAGTCCATATCTCATATGATGTCTTTTCAATTGCCTTAGATGGAACATGATTTAGTGTGAACACAGCTGTCTCTAGGGCATATCCCCAAAAAGACAGTGGAAGATCTGTTTGACTCATCATAAGTCATACCATATCTAATAGTGTTTAATTCCTCCGTTTAGAAACACCATTCCATTGTGGTGTTCCTGGAGGAGTCAATTGTGAGATTATCCCACAACTCCTAAGATGATCAATGAATTATTGGCTCAAATATTCACCACCTTGATCAGATTGAAGTGCTTTAATTGTTTTACCAAGTTGGTTTTGTACTTCATTTTGGAATATTTTGAACATTTCAAAAGATTCAGATTTATGTTTCATTAGATAGATATAGTCATAACTACTAAAGTCATCTATAAATGTAATGAAGTAGGCATAACCTCCTCTGGCAGCTATATTTAATGGTCCACATACATCTGTATGTATGAGGCCCAATAATTCAGTGACCCTCTCACTGTGCCCAGTAAAAGGTGCCTTAGTAATCTTTCCTAATAAGCAAGATTTGCATGTATCATATGATTCAAAATCAAATGAGTTTAGAAATCCATCTTGATGGAGTTTAGAAATGTGTTTCTCATTTATATGGCCTAGACGACAATGCCATAGGTAGCTCGGATTCAAATCGTTTGATTTTATCCTCTTAGTAGTTACATTATAGATATTCCCATTATTAGGATGTTCCAAATTTAATATATAATGACCAACATGCAAATCACCATCAGCATAGAAAATGTCATTACGATAAATAGAACATTTACCATTTCTAGTAATGGAAGTATAACCTTCCTTATCCAAATAAGAAAGAGAAACAATGTTACTACTCAAAGTAGGAACATAATAGCAATTGTTCAAAACTAACAAAAGCCCACTGGGCAGAACTAATTCATAAGTACCTACGGCTAAAGCAGCAACTCTTGCTCTATTTCCAACTTGTAGGTCCACCTCACCCTTCTTCAGCTTTCTACTGTCCTTTAGACCCTGCACATTTGTACAAATGTGAGAACCACATGCAGTATCTAATACCTATGTAGAGGAAGTAGAAAAATGAATGTCTATAACATAAATACCTGAAGCGATAGCCCCGCTATCCTTCTTGTTACTTTTTAGATCTTCCAGGTAGAGTTTGCAATTCCTCTTCCAATGAACTGGTTCATTGCAGAAGTAGCAAACTCCTTCCTTTGGAGGCTTTGCCTTCTTGGGTGCAGGCTTGGTTTCGGGCTTGTTTGACTCTTTGGTCTTACCACCTGAGCCATTACCCTTCCATTTGCCCTTCCCTTTCTTTTTCATACCCTTTCCTTTCTGAACCATCAAAACTGTGCTAGGCTTTTTCTTAATGCTTTGCTCATCAGTTTTAAGCATCCCATGCAGCTCAGAAATTGATTTCTCCATGTTGTTCATGTTGTAATTCATAATAAACTGGTCATAACTCTCCAGGAGTGAGTTGAGGATCAAATCCATAGCTAACTCCTGGCTCATGGGAAATCCAAGCCTCTCAAGGTAATCAATATAGCCTTTCATCTTTAACACATGAGTACTAACTGATGCACCTTCAGCCATTTTGCAGGAATGTAAGGCCTTTGTGGTCTCATACCTTTCTTGCCTTGCCTGTTGATGGAACATTTCCTTGAGATGTACAATTATCTCATGAGCCTTCATGAGTTCTAGATCTCTTTAGAGCTTTGGAACCATAGTGGCAAGCATCAGGCAACCTACATCCACAGAGTCATCCTTATGCTTTATGTAAGCATTTCTCTGAGCTCTTGGAGTATTGGCTGCAAGCTCCTCAGGAATTGGTTGATCTAGGACAAAAGCCTTTCTTTCCTGCTTGAGAACAATTCTCAAGTTCCTGAACCAGTCAAGAAAGTTTGTCCCATTGAGTTTGACCTTCTCAAGGACCGATCGCAACAATAGTATAGCAGTATTACTAGTCGACATGATTCTACAATTAAAATATGCAAAGTTAGTTAGTAATCTCCAACTAAATTAACAACCCTCAATATAATAGTTAGTGGGCTAAGATCCATATTTGGCTTAAACTTAAGTCCGCTTTGGCAAGATGCTTAAATTCAAGTTATTTAGGTAGGTAACCTATTTACCAATTACATCACATGTAACTCTTAGATCTTTGTGGGATTTAATCATCATATGATCCAGCATGTTTAACCCCATCTAATGCCTTGAGATGCAAAACCATTTTGTTAATCTCAATTAAGTCAAAACAATAATGAATATTATGAGCAGCACCATTACTCAAGCTTGTCTCATCAAGATAACTCAAGTGCATCCACTTTGGTGGTTTCCACAATTGAGCAATCTAGGTTTTGACAAGTATTCATTAATTGACGGCATTATGACTTAAGATTTGATTCAGAGGGCTTAATTAATTAGTTTTATTTATATGGATGCAATCGTGGTCGTATCTCATACAGATAAATACATAATAAATGTAAAAGTAATCATGCAATGATCTTATCAAAAGCACAATTTAAACGTGACACAACATGGCTTACCTAACCTAAAATCCTCCCAAGCCAATGAGATGACTTCTCTCAATAAAAAAAGCAATACATTAAGAGAAACCTCGTTTAAACATTCAAGGGGAGTGAGATGAGAAGAGAATGTACATCGAGAGTATTTAGAGAAAGGTACAACACACAGGCCGTATTTAAATATTACAACCCTTTGTAAAATTTTAAAGCCATGTTGTTCACCATACCCAAACAAGTATAAATAATAAACCACAACAAGAATTCATACAATATGAAAAGCAATAAATGTCGTGATCAGATTATATTGTGCTACGCAAAGGTGGTCACGGTGGTCTCGCTAAGTTTCGATCCAGATTGTCTACCCCAAAGTTTCGAATCCCTAAATCCGATTAGAGACCCTAACGTGTCTGTACGCCATGTTCTTCACCTATTCGAAACCTAAACGATGAATTCTACTTCGGATCAAATCCAGAATAGAAATCGTGATGCCAGTGGCGAAATTAAAACTTAAACATATCGCATATAATCAAAACAATTTCACCAAATCGCATAAACATACAACACTATCTCAAAGACGCACATTAACGTTGAACATATTCCTTTTCGATTTAACATATTCGGACGTTTTCTTATGAACACATATATATCCCATATATATCACATGTATAAGAATATAAACTCTGTTTAAATGCACAATTGATCTGGCTTTGATACCACTGTTAGGATCGACAGGCACAACGGAAGAATTTTAAAATTTTACTGATCCTAATCGAGAATCTATCAATGACATTTAAATTGAGTTGGAAGGATTCATACCTTTTATGATTCAGGATTTTCACAATCTCTAGGAGCCAACACGTCAGGTCCGCTCCCTCTACCGGTATCCACACGAATGCTCTCCAACCGAGACTGCGTGCTAGCGCCTCTAATGTCTCATAGGGTTTCCCTTGCGGCTCTCTATTCTCATGTGCATATCAATATATCTGCTTTATCAAGTTTATAACCTATGAGGGCTATTTTCAAATTTCAAAATTAATCATCATTAATTTTGAAATTAATTAACTATTAATTATCATGATGAGCTAATTAAATAAATTGAGTTTAAATTAAATCTGTCCAACAGTTTTAATTTAACCTATTTATTTAATCCAAATAAAGAGCCATTAGATTTAATTTATCTTCATAAATTAAATATGAGATACTATATCTTTATCATGTTAGTTATTAAATTTAATATATCTTAATAAATTAAATTTAAAACTAACATAATATAATAATATCATATAATATATATATACATATATATATAAGATATATATATTTCGAAAATATATATCTATATAATATTATTAATGAATTTTATATTATATATATATATATATATATAATTCGTCCACCCTAAATTAAACATTATCTCGTGTTGGGTCATTCTTGTGTGCGACCCTGTAGGCCCATATGAAGTTGGCAGTGGGCCAATAACTATACTAACCCCAAAGTCGCAAGCGGCCTCTAGCAAGACATTACGACTACCCAATTCATATGAGGATCGTTATCACGATGCAACCTGTCATACAACCATGTCACGTCCCTTTTGTCACACGATATATCGATCAAGGATAAGGCATGGATAATGTCATCCTCTTGTTCCTGACCATTACTTTCTCGATTCCTGAGTAGCTTGATAATAGAGATGGAAACTCCTTTCTATCATAGTATGACCATACATCTCTCTACCAATGTGAGGAACAAATTCCATCTTGATCATCCATATTCCTCTACATGAAAAACCACCAAGCCCGATCGTAGCCTTTATCATCACCTGGTCAAAAGTGACTTGTGACTAGTTCAAAGCTTAGCAACTCTCATGTAGGAATCCATGATGACCTCAGGTCTAAGGGCATTGTGACGTGGTTATACATGAGAAAAGCTTATGACTTGATCCATGTAGCTTTCTCATAGCGTGTCCGTCCAGCACCTTGTTCTCTTACAAGTGCCTAAGACTTTGATTCGTATCTTTATATCTTATCAAAGTCATACTGATCTTGTTTCATCTCTACTCCCGCATAGATGACCGACCAGGGACATTTTAGGACAATTTTTATGAATTTTCCAAGGATACAATTATCACAGTTAACATGCAAATAATATGATAACAGAATGGAGAAATTTCATTAAAATAATAATGTTCAAAGTACAATGATTAGCCCTTAGGGCACAATTTCCAACATATAGAACGGAGAAAATGATTCATGATGTTGAGGTAGAATCCTTTCTACAATCACGTGTATATGACAACCTACGAAGTGATGCGGAGACACCATTGTACCTTAGGAGTAAGTATACATGCTTAACAGGTCCTTTACATTTGGTTAACTTAAGAGCAATTTTTGGGTAAACTGATAGTAGTTTGACATTGTTGCTTAATATGTTTCTATACGATAATGTACTTCCAAATTGTTTGTATAAGGCCAAGAAAATATTGTCTACGATGGGTATTGAGTATAAAAAGATACATGCTTACTCTAATGATTTTCATGGCTTGATGGATTCAAGCTCTTTCATTGATAGTCGCTTTATATGCTGTTATAGTTATGATTGGACTCTATGTGTTGTTTGGTCCAAAATTCAACATCATATATTGGTTTGATTCCTTGGGTCATAGGCCAAACAAAGAGATAAAAACCATCTTCAACACGTAAGTTAATTTGTTTGTAAATCATTGGTTCTTAACTTAAATAAATTGTTTTAATGTCTTGTAATTTTAATTTTAATGATAGTGCACTCAAGACATATAGAGTGATGGGTAGGAAAAACGATGGTAAAAGTAGAGAGACGAAGTAGTTTTATCTAACAGTAAGTAGTTTGGATTCAAGCTCTTTTATTGGCAGTCACTTTATATACGACTTTATTCATTTTAACCATTTACTTTTGATAGTGCCCTTAACAATCAAGGAGAACTGAGTGCGGATACTGTAATTATTTCAAATTTTGAACAGGTAATCACTTCTTCATTCTCAAATGATAATATTTTTGGTTTTGTAATTAAATTGTTAATTATTTCATTCACTTGATTGATTATCTTAACTAATTTTTCAATTTGCAGATTTTTGGTAATGAGAATGCCTACTAAGAAGAAGTGACAAATTTCTAGATTGTTATATATTTTCATACTTAATTTGGGGGTTTTTTTCATAATTATTGAGTTTAAAATGTCATTATCATGATTAATTTGGATTAGGAGAAATGCATTGAATTAGAACTAAAAAAGGAAATATTGTGTTAATAATTATAATTACTCTTAATCATTGATTTATGAAAAGATTTGATGTTGGTTTGATTGTTTTAAACTATAGGTGCCTGAAAAGTTGGCTTAAATATGAAAGTGGCAGTTTGGTATTCAAATTTCAAAAATGACAATTTAGTACATTTTAAAATGTCATATTAGTCCAAGTTAACGTGATAGTGCTTTATCAGCAACATTAGGTATGAATTGAGAGCATATTTGATCAAACAAAACATAGCAGTGCACGGTGAAGAGATTTGGAGAGCTCATATTCGACATTCACCTTCATCTTCCTTCACCATTATTGTCGGTAACCTTATTCCCTCTCACCATCCTTTCAGTCGCTAGCCATGGTCTGAAACAGAGAGAGCAGAGCTGCAAACTAGAACTAGACCTTGAACTTCACCCTTCACCACACTTAACCTTCACAAATCATATTTACCGTCATCATCTCACCTTTCCTCTATAATTTTCATTGAGTATTGCGCCGCCTTCCATCACCATTGACACTTTGAGGCAGGGAGGAGGAGCCTACACTTGCCAACTAGGAGGAGCAATAGTCATGGCTTCCTTCTGTCCTATCCATCTTCACCTATTCATCTTCTATTTTCATCATTAAATTTGTTGCTCTAAATGGTGATTTTCATGGCTCGATGTTTGAATCAGAAGTTGGTTTTGCTTCGTGGTATTATTTCCATGAGTGGCTAAGCTTCGTCCTTGCTCTTGGAGATGGTTTAAGATGGATTGGGCTCACATGTGTTTCAAATGAGAGTTTAATTTAACTATAGCTCATTATAATTGTGATTTCTTAGATCTAAAAATTCATTTATGTAATATATAACACCTTTCTCTAGGGTCCCTTATAAGAGCATTTTAGTCATTTTTGAACCACATGTAACCCAAAAGTATCCTTGATTTAAGCTAGCAACTTAAAATTCTTTCTCTAAGTATAGGTACTAGAAAATAATGAATTTTCTTAAAACTTTGGAAACTCATAACTAATTCAATATATCTCCCAAACTTAGTGGTTCAAAGTTCTATTTTTAGCTCAACAATATTAGCCTTATCAAAGTTTTGTTCTACTCTCATCTTTATAAAATCATATACCTTATAAGTTTGGCAGGTTTATCCTAGGGCATAATTCATGTATTTGCCTAATCTTTTAAATAGATTAGCTATTATAGTCAGGCATACTTTAACCTCTACTATTACTATGTAAATTTATCTTTGTCATCACTGTAGATGGCACTTACCTTTAGGCTACAGTAGCCTTAGCTCTTCTCCTTATGGAGGGTATTTACATGCCAAAATATTTGTATGCACACATATATATCTATACACATCTCTTTATATTAAAAGAAAACATGGCTAGAAAAAGCCAATACTTAAAGAAAATAATAATTTAATAGTCCTTCAACTCCAACCTCCTCGAGGCTTCACTAACAACAATGCCCTTACCCTTAGAAGTATTTGCTCTTGCTGTATGTCATGGAAGAAAGGAGTGAGATTTGGGGGAATCTCTGTAATAAAATCTTAACTCAATATATAATGTACAATCATAATAGACTAAGCATGTAAATAGCCAAAATAAGAACAACACCTTACAAGCATATACACATGGCCATGGTACAACTCAAGCAAGGATATTTCATGTTCGAAGGCATATACATGGCAAATAAACATACAAGCAACCAAGCACAAACTATATAAGAGTAAGTTTTTACTATCTTTTGAACCTTTCTTCCAAACTGACTTCCTTAGCTAGCTCCTCTTGTTTGTATTTCCTTTACTTTGCCTCCTCTTTGGTCTTGATGGAACATATCAAACCCTATTGATTATTCATGTAAGGACAAATTAATACTCATCTTAGCATGCTTTCATAGCATAATTAATCTCTTTCAAAGCCCCAACTTGTAACTCATTCATTTATCTCCATAACTTGGTCATTTTACCTTGATTTTCCTACTTCTTGTGTTTTGTCTAATGATTCTTTTTATTTTTCCTCTTTTTCCTACTATGTTCTGCACAATTTTGCAAGAGGAATTCATTCTCAATCTCAACATTATAAAGTTCTAGCCATAAATTTGTGACTGCTCTAGGCCAAGCATGGGTGTGAAAATTACATAATTCTGTTATTCTAATCAATGCTTCTAAACTTATACTTTAGTCACATTTGCATGCAATTCCACCTTCTAAAACATATTGAATATCTACTTTCCTCTGTAATTTAGACATCCAATTTAATACACTAGCTCTCCAAACTTATTCCAAAACTCTTATAATCCCATTACTAATTTCAATTTCCTAAAAATGTGGTCATTTTCTAACTTAAACCAAATTATGTCTCTAATTCTCAAGGAAATTTGAAAAACCATAACTTAAGCTAGGGAACTACAAATGAGGTGGTTCAAGTTCCTATTTAAATCTTTTTCAATCCTCTACAAAGAAAAAATAACGTCTAGTATTTCATCATGGACCTAAGTTCCAAATTTCAGCGTTCAAATTGATTATCCATTTTGATAAGTCAGAATTTTCCAGATTGATTACCCAAATCTTAAAAATTCATAACTTATAATATACACATCTAATTTTTGTGTTCTAGTACTTAATTTCAAGCTCTGTAAGTATATTTTAAAGGAAAAATAACCACAATGAAAAATTACAAAAGTAATCAAATTTAATTTGCAAATTTGCTCACTACCTAAAATATGAAAAACAGAATGTTTCCAATTTTCTGTCCAAAATTTCAAAAATCATAACTTTTGTTCTAGATATCCAATTAACATGTTCTAGGACTTGTTTTAAAGTTTAAGATGTTTACTATTCCCTTATCAAATTTTATAGACAGAGAACATTATTTTCCCTGTCAAAACCACGCCCGATTCTGACTTCCCTGTTGAACCTACAAAATTGGCACCCTGTCACAAAACCTCAAGAACACCTCGTATCTCTTCCTAATGTGAGTTCTTCTTGGTTCTATCTTTTAAGACACATGTTTAGCTCTCTAGAACTCAAAGAAACCAAACCAAACTCACCTAAAAACTCAAGTTTTAGCTTCTGCAAACACATGCATGCAACACTCTGTTTTCAATTTGGGAAGATCAAGAAGAAAAATGGATAAAACTAAAATCTCTTAAATCTAACTCCACATTTTTTTGATCATATGTACCACTTTTGGGTTTCATAATTTGGCTTAAACTTTAGCCCGATTCCAATTTTTGGGTCTATGTAATAAAATTACTAATTTTCCTCTTTCTTTATCGGTGCTTGATTGCCGAAAATTAATCCTTAATACTATATAAGTATTTTCTTCCTCAATTAGCTTCTTTAAGCCATAATATAGTTTTCCTAAAATTTCCGAGCCAAATCATAACCTCTAACCATTTTTCCTTGAATTTTCAGGAAAATAAATTCTTAAATTCCCATAAATTAGCTTTAAAATTATCTGGGCCATTTTTGGGGAACTAAGCCTTTTATAATTTCTCTAACTCCCCATAATAACATTTTATACTATTTTCTCAATATATATGGACCCTTAAAATAATTTTTATAATTATTTTAAGCATTTTCCTCATGATATACTTAAGATATTTGGCTCAATTGGGCTTAGTACTTTACTTAATTTAGACTAATTATTTGTATTATAAGCCCACAATTTGGGATGTTACATAATGAGACTACGATCTTAACTATGTTTTATTCTATAGATTGAGTTCTTTGTACTCATCAATGCAGATAATTATATATATATATATATATATATATATATATATATGCTTTTCTATGACTTTATTGATTTCTCTCTATTTAATACATATGACATTGTTGGATGGTTTGATTGAAATGGATTTATAGTTAACCTAATGCATTACTTATTTCATAATCACCCTCTAAGGGATTTTAATAATGCTTAAATGAATAGGTTCATGAGTTTAAGCATTAGACATAATGGTAATTGAGGTTTGGTATATTAGAAAACTTAGAAGAATTCATTACAATAAGAAGGCTTAATAGCATTTCAAGAGTAGGGGTCCCTATCTTGTGATGCTAGACTCATTAATTAATGAAGTTTGGAATATTAGAAGCTTAGTATATTAACTTCCCAAATATTTTAATTGAGCAAGATTAGCCATTGAAAACTATTTGAAAGAACATCTTCATCACTTGCATTTTTAACCCATATCCATCCCTCATCATTTGAAAATCTCAAAAATATCTATCATAATTATTGCACTCAATTCATAGTTTTGAAAACCAATTGATCATGTTTTCCCTTATCAATTGTGCATTGTAATTACTTAATTTAATAGAAATTAGTTGTTGGAAATTGTGCCTAAAGGGTCAATCATTGTACTTTGAACATTGTTATTCAATGAATTTCTCTATTTTGTTATCATATTATTTGCATATTAACTGTGATAACTATCCTTAGATAAATCATAATGATTGTCTTAAATGTCCATGGTCAGACATCTACGAGGGAGCAAAGATGAAATAAGTATGACTTTAAAGAGGTATGGAGATACGAATCAAAGTCCTAGGCACTTGTAAGAGTACAAGGTGCTGGACTAACCCGTTATGAGAAAGCTACATGGATCAAGTTATAATCTTGTCTCCTATCTAACCACGTCAGTATACCCTTTTGACCTGAGATCATCATGGATTCCTACATGAAAGTAGCTTAGCTTTGACCTAGTCAAAAGCCACGTTTAACCGGGTGATGATAAAAGCTATGTTCGGGCTTGGTGGTTTTCATGCAAAGGAATGTGAATGATCAAGATGGAATTTGTCCCTCACATTAGTAGAGAGATATTACTAGGCCCCTCAATGAGTGAGTCTAAGAAATGTAGGGACATTCTATGATAGAAAGGAGTTTCCATTTCTATAGTTAAACTACTCAAGGATTGAGAAAGTAATGGTTAGGAATAGGAGGATGACATTCTCCATGTCTCATCCTTGACCAAAATATCATGTGACAAAAAGGACGTGATATAGTTGTATGACAGGTTACATCAGTTTATCGATCCTCATATGAATTGGGTAGTCGTAATGTCTTGCTAGAGATTGCTTATGACTTGTGGGTTAATATAGTCATTGGCTCACTGCCAATTTCATATTGGCCTATAGGATCGCACACAAAAATAGCCCAACATGAGCTATAATGTTCAAATTCATTGAATCTAATATATATCTATATTTAATGAATATAATGGTTAATTTATGGTGGACAAATATATATATATATATATTCGAAAAGAAAATTAATAATATTATATATATATTTATATTTTTATTTTTATTTATTTATTTATTTTCGAAACACACACACACACACACACAAATGTTGTTATATTGTGTCAGTTTTAAATTTAGTTTTATCTGATAAATTAAATTTAATAACTAACATGATAAAGATATAATATCTCAAATTTTATTTTATAAAGATAAATTAAATTTATTTCCATTGGCTCTTTATTCAAATTAAATAAATAGGTTAAATTAAACTATTGGACAGATTTAATTAAACCATATTTATTTAATTTGCTTATCAAAAGACAATTAAATGTTAATTGATATGATATGGATTTTGAAATTAATTAAGATTATTAATTTTTTAAAATTCAATATCCATCATAAAATAGAAAGCCCTGACTAGTTATTTAAAGGGCGAGCTAGGGTTTTCTACGGGTGATGAAAGATAGAAGATACAGAGATGTGAGAAAAGAAAACTCTAGAGAGGGACATTAGTGGCGCTAGCACGTTGTTCGTGTAGGATTCCTATTCTTGTGGATACCAGGAGAGGGAGCTGATCCAAGTTGTTAGCTCCTTGAGATCGAAAAGAAATTAAAGACTGAAAACATAAGAAAGGTACATTTCTTTATTACTCGATTTAAACGCCAATGACAGATCCACAGTCGGGATTAGAAAAATTTTTGAATTTTAATTTTCTGTTGTGTCTACCAATCCCAACATTAGTTTCATAATCGGCTCTTCAAAGCGAAACTACCCAAGTTGTATACTATATTGCATTAATTTGATTTTATTCTTGATAACCCCTAGGCATCTAAAGGGTTCTTTGAAGAAGACATTAATTTGATCCGAGATCCTTTGGCTGGACATCTTCTTCAACACTGAGATGATAAGTAAAGTTTATTTTGATAAAATGTTTAATTTGTTTTAGATAGTAGTCATTTAGACAAGTTTTGGACACATTGTGTTGATTATTATAAATAGTAGAAGTAGTTGACACTTTGTTTAGCTAGCGCTGGATGTCTCTATACTAGATGTTTTTGGACATTTGGTTTATGAAGAAGTGCTGGATGTTTCTGTACAGCCCTACTTGATGGGTAGTAAACAATTTGAAACAACAATTTTTTAGATGAAAAACAACTTATAGCGTCTGTTTTTGGGTCCAAAACTTGAGAATAAAGTTATTAAATAACTTTACCTCTACTCAATTTTATTCTCCAAAATTGATCTCAGATGCCACTATTGCTTATGTAGGCCTTAATAATTCCCTCTGCCCTATCTTGGACTCTTCAATATTTCAACCGGCTCATTCTATAGTTCTTGGAACTTTCCTAGATAGAGCTCCTAGAAAAATTTTTATTTTGTAATTTAGTCTGAGTAAGGGAAATCATTCTACATTCTCAATGTCAACTAGACCAAGTCTCAATGTCAGTTAGACCGGGTAGTTTGCTTAATTCAGGGTTATTCTTAAATTTCTAGATCCAAAATCTAGGATATTACATTAATAAAAACATAAGGGTGCCAATAGAAAAATATGTCATAAACATGTCTCTCTCTTTGGAGTTAATTAATAGTCGACAAAAATGTCATTCAAAGGAAATTATTGGAACAATTTTAACACTTGAAATGCAACATTACACTAACAAATAGTTTAGGCAATTAAGCCGTTCTCTTTACAAAATAGTTTAAGGTGAAAAATGTCTTTTAACTGTATTTTCTATATTGAAAAAAGTATTCAAAGTAGTTTTTAAATATATACATTCGTTAAAAACTCTAAGCTATATATTGTAAGGCCCAGCCTTACATACCCCTTATTACCAATAATGTTAATCAGGGTACTTGAGCGCAGTTCAGTGAGCAACACAGGAATAGCATAAATATACTGATAGATTGATATAATGTACTTGATCACATTACCAGTTTTCCCCACAGGGTTTGATAATATATACAAATGGTTACCAAAATATCCAAAATATTAAAATTTAACTAATATAACCCAACTGCTCTGAATCTTGGGATCAGCACGCCTTAATCCTAGTATCTACTACTTTTCCCTTCGAGCTGCTGATTCCCGCTGGAACATTTCTTATTTATGAAAAATGGTGAGATTCCAAGGAATCCCATAAGCAATATACAATCGTTCATATAAAATGTAAAAAGTAAATATGCCATGTTCCATGTTATGCACAAATTAATGAACAATATAACATGTATACATGAGTAAGGCTTAAACCCCACTATTTGTATTCCTTAGTTGGATTGTTACTCAACAACCAGGTAAAAGTGCACTGCTCGTACTAACTGCCCCTTCTCGGCAGACTACCCCTTCTCGGCAAAACCATGTTGATTAATTAAAATACAAACAAAGGCAGACACAAACATATATACAATAACATAGTATATGAAGGATAAAGTTACTACCTTAAATCCCTTTTCAACTCGTAAAGTGTTCCTCGAAATTCGTGCTAGCATCTCGGGCTCTTAATTTTGTCCTAAAATTCCAAATGCACAACAATTAGGTTAAAACCCATTCATGTACTATTTTAGATACTTCTAAAGTGTTTCTGGTGGTTATATTAGCCTATATTAAAAAATTACCAAAATGCAACTGGGGACCGGGCCCGGCCCGGGCCCTTTGTACCCAGTCCAAAAATTTTGACCCAGACTATTCTTACACAGTTTTTGCTTGTAGAATCTATTTTTTACCTTGATTTTCGCAAAATCACTGCCAAATAACAATTTTGCCCTTGGAAGCCCCTAATTAGGGTTTAATAGTATTTTGGTCATTTCGCTTTCTAAGGCTTTTTCTGAAAACTCACTAATCCCACCTAATTTTCCCTCTTGAACACAATGGAATCCTCAGATCATTGAAAATCCAGCCCTAACTCCTCCAATCAGCCCTGGCCAAAAACATGCTAGGGTTTTAGGAAAAATTGGCTTTTTGATTTTCAACTTCAAAAGCTTATTCTTTTTCACTCTTAATCACTTGATTAACTATTTAAACACCTAATATCCAATATTTGAGGAAATTTGGGCAACATAACCCCTTAGGGTTAACACTTCCCAAATTTACAAATCACAACAAATAAGCCACTAAACCATCAACAAATCCAACAACAACAACAGCAGCATCAAGGATTTAAAGGTTTTAAAGTCACCTTTGGATTTCTTCTTCCTCTCTCTCTGAGCCAAAACCCTCCTTCTCCTCAAACCTTGATATTTGCTTGCTAAACACATGGAATCATAGAGAAGGTAAGTTTAGAGAAGGGATTTCACCAATTAGAAGCTAAATCATAAAGGAATCAATCTTACCTCCCCCCCTCTCTCTCTCTCTCTCATTTATATAGATCTGTTGGTGAGATCATCAATCAGAAACATATTTAATAAATAGAATCATGCATTTTTTGATGAGATGCCTTTATGGTCTTCATCTTATGAGCCTCAGAGTTATGGCGGGAAGATATATGCCATATTGCATCATATCAAGAGGATGAGAATTAGAATGTTGGGAAATAAGTATAAAAAATGCGGCCAAGTGCACCTGGTGTGGTCTGGGAAAATAAATATCTTTTGATTAAAAGCTAGCGGCTCAATGCACAGTTGGCACTTAGCTGGGTTTTTTAAGCATTTAATTAGGGATTCAATCCCTATGGGTGTGTATGGAAAAGGTCTCATGACCGGCACTAAAGCCCCTTTGGAAAGTCTTCAGTGCAAGGGGATTAATCACTGCTATCGGTGGTGGATACATTGAGCCCACCAAAGTCTTCGGTGCAAGGGCATTTTTCCGTTACTTAATTTAATTCCAAAACTTTGACTTTTATGACTTATGGTGGTTGGGCTTATCTTCATGAAACTTGTGTCATAAACCTTTATTAACATTGAACTAATTCTCCTCCCTTTTGGTCAGCCCAAGTTCACGTCTAGGGTCCATTAAAAGAGCAAAATAGGCTGATGTTAATTTATCCAATAATTACCACATTTGGCATCACATTTTTTCCATTTTTGGATTAGTGGCAATTCTGGCAGATTTTCTGCTCTAACTTTGAAAAATCACAACTTTATTTGTAGACATCAAATTGGAGTTATTCCAAAGGCTATAGAACCCTTATTGAGTCTACTTTCAAGAAAAAATATAGCCTTTAGCCAACTAGAAGCTCTCAATTCCCAGAATTAAAATCTTTAGATGTTGTTCTAGAAAATAGGCAGTTGTTCTGGGATAACTTAAAAAATTTATAACTCTTTTTGTACAGCGCCAAAAATTGCACATTACCTATCAAATTAAAGCTTAAGGTGTCTACTTTTATCCTATAAAATTTCTCAATTTTTGAACATCGTTGGTAATCCAAAACCACATGATAACTCACTGCCCCCCAGGGAATTTCACTGGCAATACAGTTTACATTTCAAATTTTCAGTATTTAATTCCTTTGATCAAGAATTTATGGCCAGAGGCTATTCAAAGTATATCAATATTCACCATTTTATTCTATTTAATACACCAAAGGTATAAGAAATTTTAGTGACTGAAATTCGAGATGTTACATATACCATCAATATATCAATATAAAATATGACAAAATATACAAGAAAAACTATAAAACATCCAGCTTGACTTTATTTAGTAAATTGTAGACCCTGTCCAACTAAATTGGAACATATACAATGGTTAGGATTGAACTCCAAATCACTTGTTTAAATGACCGGAACTCATGCCAATCACGATGTTGGAATAAATCTAACCCACACTTGATAAATTAGGACTCAAGCCCAACAACATTAGGATTAAAATATAAATAATAGAAAAGTTTGAGTCCATAACTGTAATATTCCATGATAGTAATAATATATATAGACATGAGGAGTTTAGTTGTGTATCTGATGAACACATTCAAAGAAACTGATTTTTCTTCCCTTGCCTTATAACTCTCTCTTTTCTTTCTATATGTGGTGTATTTGTTGTGCATCTATAATCATATCAGTAACTATCATCCGATTAGTGAGGGTATTTAGATATTAAAGGTTGCACTTCAGGTATGCACATTTTCTTACACACACAAGCATAAATTGGTGATAATTACATTATTAACAAAAACTAAAAATTTTGGGCTTGGAAACATTTAATATATTCTTAACCAAATACAATTTAGAGGAAAAAAAAGATATTAATATTTATGAATTTAAAAAGTCAATTAATAATAAATAAATGATAAAATTTACATTGGCATCCCTTCAATCATCATAGATAAGAAATGAATCTAACATATTATTTTAATTTGATGTCATCGCGATCAATTGCAACCAATCTTGGAGTCCATTCCCTATTCAGTATAACCTTCCGGAATTCGCCATCCCAAGCACGTCCCTTGACCGATAACAAAACTTCAGGTAAGAAAAAAAAAAAATTAGTAATATGAATAGCAACCTGGAAAACCCGAGAAAGTTGAAAAAAAAAACCAAAAAAAAAAAAAAACCTCAATGAACACAGGTAGTTTCTTTTTCTGGGGAAGGCCGGGGAAATTAAAAATAAAAGAAAGTTGACTTTTTCACCTTGATGACATTTACAAGTTGCACAACTTGTAAGATTGATGTCTGTATCGGTTATTCAATTCATGCCGTTTCTTTTAATTGTCTTATTAAATACGTTATTGATATAAAAGTCTTTCCAGCTCTTCAATTAAAATAAGGGAAACTCACTGTGGGATCCAAGGATAATAAAAAATTATAAAAAAAATTCCAAACCAAATTCCTCTATCAAAAAAATTTCTAGGGACTATATTGTGATTAATTCGAAATGTGTCATTACTTTGTTGACCCCATTGAATAAAAAAGGAAAGGAATAGCATGTGTCTTTTTTGACAAATGCTTATACCTATTTTGACAACTGGATAAACTATTTTAACAAGTTCATTTTCCTCTATGGAGAAGTTTTGAAATTTCAAGGGTAACTATGAATTTCAAACAAATTTCATTACTTTCTTTTCCAATTATAAATGATATGATTCTTCAAAATTCTTCATAGGTTGTGCCTTCCTTTATGCATTTTGTTCTTACCAGGGAGGAAAATGAATTTGTCAAAATAGCTCATGCAGTTGTCAAAATAAGCATAAGTACTTGTCAAAAAGGCAAATGCACTTGTCAAAGTACGAACATTAAGTTTTGAAATTTCAAAATTTCTCCAAGGAGGAAAATGATCTTGTCAAAATTGTTCATGCAATTGTCAAAATAGGCATAAACACTTGTTAAAAAAGGAACATGCACTTGTCAAAATAGGCACATTTAGTTCTGAAATTTTAAAACCTGTCCAGGGGGAAAGGGCCTTGTTAAAATAGCTCATCCAGTTGTCAAAATAGGCTTAAGCACTTGTCAAAAAAGACATATGTACTTGTCAAAGTAGGGACATTAAGTTCTGAAATTTCAAAAATTCTCCAAAGAGGCAAAATAACTTGTCAAAATAGCTCATGCAATTGTCAAAATAGGTATAAACACTTATCCAAAAAGGCATATGTATTTTGTCAAAGTAGGGACATTAAATTCTGAAATTTCAAACTTCTTCAGGGAGGAAAATGAACTTGTTAAAATAACTGATCCACTTGTCAAAATAGGCGTAATCACTTGTCAAAAAAGACATATGTTGTTCCTTTCCTTTTTTATTCAATGAGGGCAAAAAGTAATTTTACATTCTGAATTAATTACAATGCAGTCCTGGAGGCTTTTTAGGGGAATTTGGTTTAGGACTTTTTTGTAATTTTTATGGTCTTTGGGACCTCACAGTGATTTTTCCTTAAAATAACTCATTTGAGAAGGTTTTAACGATCAAAATACTCTATAAATGCCCCACAACTAGAGCAATGCGTTGTGTGAGAACTTGCTGGTTAAAGTTTTCCCCTCTCACCATTGTCCACAGTTTTTAGAAATTTTGAGTTTATAACAAGAAGCTATAGCAAGTATGAGCACCACCATAGAGAATCAAGACTATGATATTGATTCTTTTTTTAACGCTATTATACTACCATCAAGTCACGTCTACCTTGCTGTGTTAAATGCCGCCATTAAGCTCAACTTGTTTGAGATCATTGGTAAGGGAAGTCCAAAGGGCATGTCGCCTTCTGAAATTGTTTCCAAGCTTCCACCTACACACGCTAACGACGCAGATCATCGCCTTGATCGAATGCTGTTTTTGCTTGCGAATCACTCTCTGTTGACTTGTTCTTCTTCCATGAAACTTGATCAACATGGGAGGACTGAAAGGCTTTATGGTTTATCTCCTTTTGGAAGATAATTGTTCCAGCTGAATGAAGAAGATGATGGAGCCTCTTGTGTTTCAATCTTGAAATTAAGCAGCCATCCCGCTTATTTAAAAGTTTGGTAAGTATTTCACGTTTTGATTCTCATAGTCTTAGACTCTGTTTGGTACGAAGGGAATGAATCGAAGGGGATGAGGGACGAGAAATTTTTATAGAAGTGGGGTGATAAAATCTTTTAAAAAAATGTAAAATAAAAGAGGAAAAAAGTTAATTGAAAACTTTTTACCTCACTTCTCTAATTTTTTTTTTCTGAAGGGCTAAGATTTAAATCTACCCATAATGTTTTCACAAAATTGCACATTCCACCATAAAGTTTTCTTTTTTTTTTTTTTCTTTCCCTTTTGAATTACAAGGGTAGACACTATCAACTTGAGTTACAAACGGGATCAAACCTACGACCTCCCATTTATAGGAAAACATCCATACTACTAGGATATAAGGCCATTAGTCCACCATAAAGTTTTCTTAGCTGCAAAAATATATGTAAATTTTTTAAAATAGAGAAAATGTTACAAAACCGTTAATTTTAGCAAACGGTCTATTACTTTAGCAAACGGTCTATTTCTCTGCATAAAGTAACAACATTTGCCCAAATTCACAGTTTTGTTATTTTTATCCCTTTTGAAGAAGTTCATGTGTATTTGTACTCAAAAAAACTTTATGGTGCCAGGTGCAATTTTGGGAAAATATCCTAGTTAGATTTGCGCTTTAACCTTTTTTAAAAAAATCTAACTCATAAAATTGTCTACCCCCTCCCCTCCCCCCAAACCCCTCGTATATATCAAACAGCCCCTTGCACTATATTCATAATTTTACAATGGTTATTTTTCTTTTGACTTGTATTTAATGATGCTAGGAAAAACTTTGAGCAAGTGATTCTTGATGAGGAAAAGGAGGTGTTCAAGAAATTTCATGGGATGTCTGTATTTGAATATATGGAAATAGATCCAACATTCAAAACTATTTTCCATAAGGCAATGGCTGACATATCAATCATACAGATGAAGGGTGTCATTGAGACATACAAAGGATTTGAGGGAATATCAACACTTGTTGATGTGGCTGGTGGCATTGGCCAATGCCTCAAAATGATCATCTCCAAGTATCCTTCAATTCAAGGCATTAACTTTGACTTACCCCAAGTGGTACAACATGGCCTATCCCATCCAGGTAACTGTGCAAATTTGGATACTCGTCATTTTATTCCAACCAACTCTGGATGAAAAATTGCAAGGTTGAAATTTAATATTTTATAAAACTATTATCATAGAAAATAAATAAATGTAAGGAAAAAAGTAACAGTGAGTCCTTATGATTTACTTCAATTTTGAATCAGATTTCTAAAGTTTATTTTGTTTAAATTGGACCCTTATTATTTTATCTGCTAATTTTAACTTTAGACTTTATGAAATTTCATTTATAAAACTGCATGGAAGTTAAAACGGCATGAATGAAATGAAACGAAGGAAATTCTCTCAAGTCCACGAAATTATATAAACTAAAATTTAACGCTTTTACATTTAAAAGTTGAATGCTTGTGTAAGGATTAAGTAAGGACCATATCTAAACAAAATAAATTTTAGGGACTGAATTCAAAATGAAGGTAAATTATAAGGACCCACAAATTAATTTTCTCTAAATTTAAACTATTAACTATTTTTTATTTTTTATTTTTTTATTTTTTGCAAGTGGTGAGTGCATACTTGCTTTCATATACACTCATGTGTGTATGAATATTTAAGTGCCTAAAAAAATATGGTTAAATGGGCACATAGCCCTACACGAAAGTGATTTATGACTTATAAATAGCAAACAATTCAATTACTTAAAATAAAATCTAGCCAATAACTTATGAAATTCGATATTTTTTCTCCTCAACGAAAATTTTATGCCATATCAATTTATTAACCATTTAAATATCATGTAACTTTCAAAACTCTTGCAATATTTTCCTTTGAGCTTAATTAATTATAGGATATCCTTGTGATAATAATAGGAATGACGCATGTCGGAGGAGATATGTTCAAAAGTATCCCACAAGGCGATGCTATAATGATTAAGGTTAGTTTAACATTATAATTAACTTGGCATAGTTCTTATGGTCTAGTAACGGTAATTAAGCTAATATAGGTTTTTCTTTCTCGCAGAATGCAACTCATAACTGGGGAGATGAAGACTGCATAAAGATTTTAAAGAACTGTCATAAATCTCTCAAAAAGAATGGGAAGCTTATAATAATTGACTTGATAATGCCAGAAATGCCAAATGCAAGTTATGGCCATAAATATGCTTCCATGGTTGATAACATCATGTTTTTGTTTGGTGGCAAGGAAAGAACCGAGAAAGAATTTGAAGCTCTATGCAAAGCTGCTGGGTTTTCTAGTTATTGTATTGCTTCTCGTGCTGCCTCAACAACTGTAGGTGTCATTGAGCTTCATCAATAAACTTTTTTAAGAAAATAATCCGTCAGTACTTGTAATTTCACCTGATTTTTACTTAATGTCGTTCTTGTAATTTTTTTTTTTTACTTATAATATCAGTTTTAAGTATGTTTTCTAAGCTCATAATGTATTATGGTTGATGTGGATTCTCACTAAATTATATATGTCGCCAAAAATTAAGAAATAAAAACATATGTATTAAAAGCAATGATGGAATAAAGTTTATTTATTATTGTATAGTTATTGTGACATTGTTTGGATATCAGTTTGACCATTTATTTAAATTTGTTATGCTGGAATTTTTCTGAAATTTATATTTTATAAATTCATTTTTTGGTACAAAATATTTTATAAAATTTAATTATTTCATGTTTTGAGGAATTGGAGTTGGATATGTAAGAACTTATTTTTGAGAAAAACTTTCATTAACTTGAAAAAGAAATAACAAAAATGATAATGGGAAAGTAGACTAGGCCACTTGGTCCATAAAGTGCTCCCCTTAGCCCATAGTGGGCCGGATCCACTTCCCAGCTATATCACCCAAAAAAAAAAAAACAATTTGACGTGGAAAAAATTGTAGCTCCCTGCAGTAAAGGCCTGTCGTATGGATTTAAATCAAAAACCCACGTCTACACTTGTTATATAATAATGATGTGAAAATCTTAATATTCTTACTCCCTCCACTTTTTAAGTTGTTGAAGAATTTGCTTTCATCCTAAAAATATATGATCTCAATATATTTTTTACTATTGTAGAGAATAACTTTTACATTGCCCCGTTCTAATGAAAACAAGTATAGTGAAAACACTACAACAAAAATGTGATTTAGTATTGGTTAAAAATGATTATTAGTAGCGGTTTTAACTGCTACAGACAATATTAGTAGCGGTTTATAAAACCGCTACTAAATCGTATACTGCAAGTGGATTTATAGAGGTTATTTAAAACCGCTACTCAAACAAAATAACCGCTACTTTCTTCGTAGCAGTTCAATCCCACCGCTACAACATCGCCATAAACAATAATCATTTTTTGGGATATTAATAGTGGTTATATAACCACTACAAATATCAAAACGTGAAATTTTAAAGGTGGGAAATGAAAAATAAAAATTTTGCTCATTTTGTAGTGGTTCATGAACTGCTACTAATATGAATTTAATAAATAGCACCATTAATTAGTATCCGTTATATAACCGCTACTAATTTCATCAAAATTCAAAATTCGTGCAAAAAAATTAATTTCAGTTTGAAAAAGGCGTATTAATTAGTAGCGGTTTCGTAACCGCTACAAAAATTAAGTAATTTTTTTAAAAAAATACAATCATTTGTTTCAGTTTTTTTATATTAAATTAAATAGTTTATTTTTTTAGTAGTTGAGCTAATTTAATTAGCTTATTATTCAATAGTTTAGCTCATTTATAAATTAAAAGGAATAATTTAATTTAGTTGGATAAGTATAAAGATTGTATTGATAATATTATTGAGGATACGTAGGTAACAAGGAACTATTATGTTGTCTACTACAATGTGATTGTATATGAAGAATAGGTGAAAATGAGATAAAGCTCTGAAATATCTGTAAAAAAAAATATGGTGAGAATAAATTTTATGCGAAGGAAAGAAGTATTGAAATAAAAATTTAAAAACTTGTTACCATATTTGATCACATTGTTCAGCTCCTCAACTCATACAAAAAAATTTGTAAATGAGAGAAAACGAAAGAGGGGTAAGGTGAAAAGAAATGGGGGAGTGTTTAAAATAAGATGTGGTGGGGTTATTTATAGGGATCTGCGTAACATTTGTAGCTATTAATATAAAAATAGTTTTATAAGTTATAAACATAAAAACAGTAAACTCGGTGTATAAACTCATGAATTTAACCGAGTTTACAAAGGTTACGAGTTTACCAATGATTCAACTCGATTTTATAAGTTAGAAATATAAAAACGGTAAATTCGGAGAATTAACTTGCGAGTTTGACAACAATGATCGCAACTATGCAATGCATGTGTTTCTACCCACTCGGCTACCTATTACATCACTTCTCAAATAAATAATTGATCCCAAGTGCAAGTCACTTTCCAAAGTATTGTACTCCCTCCAAACCTTTTTATAAGAGCTAAAAATTTAAATTGTCTTAGTCTTTTTTATAATAATTCGAAAAGAATTGTTTGAGTAATTAATGAATTTTTTTTTACGCTTCATTAATTATATATATTGCATTAATTAAAATATTAGTGATGTTTCTATTTACTATATTTCTCTCTCTTATTTACCATTTATAAATATGGGCATAGTTGGTAAAAAAAATTATTTTTGACATACTTATTATTTTTAACTAATTTTAAATATTTTCTTAAACTGCGTAATTTGATTATCAAACTCTTATAAATAGGACCGGATCATCCTGATAAAATATGTTGAACTGACTTACTATATGCTAGAGGGAGTGTTGTATGTTTTAAATGCAGTCAATGCTATTGGTGTTATCATCGACCTATCTCATCGATGAGCCAACTGTCAACATATGCAGTACTATAGAATCTCGTTTTTATATTTAAAAAAAATGGATTTAAACACAGTTGTTGTTATTATATATCATCTGATTCTATTTATAAATTATTTTTAACTAAATCTCATATATCAAGGAGAAGTAGTTAACTCAATGATTATGGGGTAATTTTTAACTATACCCTTATTTATGAATAGGTACTTTTCAACTCTTTCTTCTCTATCTATCTTTAAATTATTTCTTCATTGGTACAATAAATAGGAGCAAAATTGTCACAATCTCATTTATTACACTAAAGCTGAACTTATAAATATGATCAAATTTTTTTATCAAAAAGAACTTAAAATAAGACCAGAGTGATAATAAACAATCATATTTTCCAATTATAACTAATTCGGGAAGTTAAATAGAACACGCGCGTGGTGCGAGAGAATCAGTTTCCAAACGAAGAAAAAGAGTACTTAACACTCTGTTCAAAGAACAACAAATTAAACACGCCCGTTGTGTTTCTACTCTTCCTAAGGGCTTCCATTAGGATTCACTGATTATGCGGTATTATATTGTTCAATTTATCGTTTATAATTAACTATGATAAAAAAAGAAGAAGAAGATTTATGCATGAAACCCTAGGGCAACATAATTTACAACATATATTCGGCAGTTCAAATAATTAGGGGACAATATTAAAATTTTAGCAAGTATATATGATCGATAAGTGTACTTAGTTTAGAATTTTAAGAAATTAGTAAACGGGGAGAAAACATCGGCTTGAGATGCTAAGGTGTTAATAACGCTTGAAAAGAAGGTTAGATGATGATGTTGATATGATTATAATAATCACAGTTTAATTATGGAAAAATGAATAAGAATAAGGACTCTGTAAATTAAATAAGAAGACGCTACGTACGTAGGTACGTACCTTGAATTATCAGTAAAGAATGAGCATCGATTCCCTCCATTATTGAATTAAATGAACATTATAGTGTTCAGTCATGCCTGCATGCAGTGCTTTGATGCTCATTTTGCTAGATTCGATGATCAAAAGGAAAAATTAAAGGAAAAGATAACCAAAATTAAAAGAGCATAAAATGAAATGTTATCAATAGTACATTTCCATCTTCAGTACTGTTCAGCCATAAAACATTAAATTTATACTACAACACAAATAACAAAAAAAAGTAACAAGACTAGCAACAATTAAATGAAAGAGACTCCGGCACGGCAGACCTTTTTTTAAAAAAAAACAAGTGACCCGGGTGATCCACTTAACCCAGCAGGTCACCCCAATTTTCACCGGGTTATTCTGGTTCACGTTGGTTCAAGAAAATCCTGAGTCATGGGGTCAATTGGACTGAACATGTGACCGGTTCACTGTTTTCCAATCTAAATCGGCCGGTCCGGACTGATTTTTATACACTGCAATTAAAATGAAAGAGACTCCAGTGCGGCGGATCACTGCCGCAACTAGCATTTATATCATACTTGCAGTCCCCGTGACCCGCAAGATCAAAATCAAACCCAAACATCACACATGTAATAATACCATATATAATCCAAAGTAGGCTTTAATTAACAGTAGTAAATTTTTTCTCTGGATCACACTCACACATAAGAGACTACTTACTAGGGTCAATGCCAGATAAAATAGCATTGCCACGGAAGTCACAGGTCCAATCATTGCTGCCCGAGAAGACGTAGTATTGGTTCATGACTACGGAAGCATGATGCACAACCTTATTGGTTATGTAGCTGTCCCCTTCAGGTTGTATTATCTTGCAGTAGTCACCTAGTATATCTCAGCAGTATCGTATATTCTTCACCAGCTCTTGTTCCGTAGCTGTAGGACTCTGCAAACACCCCACTTTCATCGTCCCTGCAATATTCATCAACAACAACGTCATATACAGGCATGCATGCATATTGTGTTTCATGTTTAATTTTATTTCAAAACTAGTTTCAGTTAGCTTCTCTTCCCCCTCCTTCAGCCAGCTCCCTGCAGCTTCCTCCTTCACAGCACATGATGGATGTGAAAATACTGATTGTGAATGTTCATTTGTGTCTTTGTATGAAATAAGTTATGATAGAGTCACTTAACTTTATAGCATTATGCTATATGTAATTCCCAGCATTTAAAGTAATGAAGATAGCGTTGGTGGTTTTACTTCATTCTCAAATATAATATCGGACAAAATTTGAGCTCCTTAGTTCGCAATAACACAATTAAATTCCCAGCATTACATTTTAAAGGTTACTTTCCCACCATTAACATTCGCTAATTAAATGAAAAATCATTTATACATAAATTAAAGGGTTAATATAACTTTTGGTCCCTGAAGTTTGATCCAATTTTGGTTTTGGTCCCTTAAGTTTGAAATCTGTGGTTTTAGTCCCTGAAGTTTCACCCGATTTTGGTTTTGGTCCCTGAAGTTTGAAATCGGTGGTTTTGGTCCCTGAAGTTTCACCCGATTTTGGTTTTGGTCCCTCAAGTTTGAAAAGGACTAGGTTTTTTTTTCTGGGTCGGGTCGGGTTTTTAATTGGGTCGCCAAGTCTTTTTCAAACTTGAGGGACCAAAACCAAAATCGGGTGAAACTTCAGGGACCAAAACCACCGATTTCAAACTTCAAGGACCAAAACCAAAATCGGGTAAAACTTGAGGGACCAAAACCACAGATTTCAAACTTGAGGGACCAAAACCAAAATTAGATCAAACTTCAGGGACCAAAAGTTATATTAACCATAAATTAAAACTTTTACTGGCGAATTGCATTAATTAAGATAGTACCATCGATGTGTTATTTCTTGGTTCATGCTTTTTTTAATTACATTTGTAGGAATTATTGGGCGTATCTGGAGTGCAACCGTTTCTCTCTTGTACCCACGCTAATCGTATCACAGTGGTGTGGGTACAAGAGATAAATGGTCGCACTCCAGGTACGCCCAATAATTCTTACAACATTGATTAAGATGGCTCGAATAAAATTTGGACTGCAACACAAACTAACATACAAAGATTCAGAAACTTCATTTCTAAGGGACAATCTAAACCCAAAGTGAGGATAATATTGAGATAGTTCATATATAAACTAATAATATCATCATATTAATGCATGTCTTACGTACCATCGTTCAAAGAGAGGATAAGAAGTGAGAGGAAGATAAGATGAAGTAAGCCACTGCCAATTGATCTAGCCATGTCGGAAGATAAAGAGAAGATGAATATTTTTACTTCAGTTTGTTCGGTATAGGTATGCATGTGTGAGTGTTATACTTCTCTGGAAAATAAGATGAAGTAAGCCACTGCCAATTGATCTTACTTCTCTAGAAAAATAGCTGTGCGTGTGATACTTCAGTGTGAGTCAAGCTATATAAGTATGCATATATATAGCAGTGCGTACGAAGATTATTTCTGAAAAACCAAAAAAGAAACAAAAAGTTGTTGGACTTTTTAATAAGATGAGGACAAAGAGTCAAAAGCTCTAATTAATTGCCGGATTACTCATTCACCAATAAACCTATATGAGGCTCCTGTCATATGCCTTGATGTCTGCTTATATCATATGCTAAATAAGATCTATTTCGGTCAGACTGATTAAGAAATATCCGTCATGAGCTCAAGATATGGGAAGAGTGGTGAATGATGAGTCAAAGTGTCAGCCGGCAATTAATTAGAGCTTTGGACTCTTTGTCTTCATCTTATCATTCCTTTTGTGATTATAAGCTCATATGTAAAGCTAGCTATAATATCATGGCTTTCGGTTAGATGTTAAGAAAAGTTTTTGCTTACTTTTGCAGGTGGTATTTGAGCTTTACCTGCAACCACAGTAATTAATTAATAGACTATAAGAATATGGGAATATCATCAGATAATGTTCTCATTCTGAAGACTCAACATCTTTTCATGATTCAAGTGGTATTCACTGTTTTTCCTCTTTTGCTCCAAAAGATATATGTCGGATAAATTTCTGCATTACGTGTAATTTATAATATGTAGAGTAAGAGAGAGGCTTGTCTGATAACACCTACCACCAGGATAAGTGGAGTTTCTAGAGTAGCCGACAAAAGAAGAAAAGAAAGCATATTAATTCAAATCAAAAGCACAATCAATAACAATAAGAGTTGATGAAAAGTATGCTATAACATATAATTATACGAATGGCTAAATAACAAATCCCTATTCTATCATATATTTTCATAACTTATTTAGAGATTTTATTGTGATTATTGTGCTCAAATTATATTATAGGGTTACGGTGCAAAAATACCTATGCGCTTTTCCCATATATGCTTCTAACACCAGATATATTATTTATGTGCAAAAATGCTCATGAACTTCTCTAAATAGAGCAAAAAAGCTAGCTCTGTTGACTAATGCAAACGTCCATTAACTTTTAGTTTTATGGGCCCCACACTAATAATATTTTGGATTAAGGGACAAATCTACCCATGAACTTTTCAAATCAAAACATATTAGTTTGAAAATAGTTTCAAAAGCAACAATATTTTTTAAAAAATGTTAAGACTTATTTACATGATACGCTGGATGTATGGTACTTACTTTCATTTTCTAAAACCATTACAGCAAGTACTTCCAACTATAGAAATGATGAGCTGTTGTCCATATTTTGTCATTTCCCAAATTTTGAAGGAAGCAATAGCAATTTAAGAAAAGGACCACAATTCAATTTATGACCACCCATTTTAAGAAAGCACACGCGAGTAAGAAAATGTCATCCTTTAATTTGCACCAAAATAAGATTTCAGATTTTGGGAAAACGACTTTAGTGCCTCCCAATTAAAAATATAAATAAATCTCTAAAAGTGAATCATTTCCTATTACTTAATTTTTCTTTTTCTCATCCAACCTTTTGTTTTTATCTCTAAAGTGAATCATTTATATCCATTCATGTGAATAGAGAGGATGTGGAATGTGAAGCATAAGAAATCAATGTCATTAAACAAAAATATAACTAGAATTTTCAGAAATACTACACATTTCCACTATTGAGCAAGAAAACATATTAGGGTTACACCTACGCAGCCCATTTAGGCATGTCAAGTACTAAATACTTAATGCTTGCTGCCCCATTCAAAGACCGTTCAGGGCCCAAACGGATAAATTTGACAATAATATTGGGCATTCTAGTGGATTAATGAATTCTAGTATTTCAATAAAAAAAAAAGAATGCATTGAATTTACTTTCTTCAAGGGATCCAATAAACTAATGAATTTAACGTATGAGTTTGCTGATTCTCATGTAGAACTTCTTTATATAACCTGAATGGGCCTATGGAGTTACCTTTTTCTGTCATTCTCCCTACTCTTTATTGGATGTGTATAACATATATAATTAATATCATGTCTCGTTAAAATATTACTAAGAAAAACTCAATAGGACTAAAACCTATTGAAAGGGGGAAAAAAGAGTACATAGCATTTAAGTACTCATTAAAACTATTGCATTAAAAACCATTTTAAAGAAGAATGCCAATTAGGACAAATATTAATACAGAGAGGGAACAAAAAAAAAAAAAAAGAATACTGCCTGCAGCCTATAATATAAGTTACATTAACTAATTTATCGGAATCAAAAAATAGTAGTTAACTTATTAAATTTATCCTAAATTGAAAGAAAATTTCAACTTCACTTATATTAAATGAAGGAGTCATCTCTAAACAATATATATATATGGAAGGAGTCATATTTGAACATTAATTATAGGGCAAAATTAACAAATAAGTATTAATTACTCTCCAAGTTACTTTTATTTTGGACTAAGTCACTCTTCTAGAAACGAGTTATATTGTGAACAGAAGGAAGTACCATGTACTACTCCCTCCGTTCCTTTCTAAAAGAAAAAACTACCATCTATTGCTTGTTCCTATTTATAAGAGACATTTAAAGAATGTTTCAAATTTTCTTTGTTGATTTCCTATTTTGCTCTTATTTAATTACTCATATTAATATTATTGCATTTATTGAATTCACTCACACTCTATCCCCACCACATATTCTCTCTCCTCCATTTATCTCTCTTTTGGAAGAGGATATTCTCAGAATCCTTTTTCTTTTTCTTAGAATCTCATCTTTACCCTTAGATCAAAAAACAAATGGTTCATATGTAATATTTTCTAAAACAATTATTATAGTATTTCATTATTTAATTTTTTAAAATTTTGTTTGTATTGCAGTTTTGAATTGTGTAGAACATATTTTAACAGTTTGAATTTATTGATTTATGTTTGAAATAATGGTTTTATAAAGTATAAAATCTAAACCACCTATTTTTTAAATCTAAGGTCAAGGTGAGATTCTAATAAGAAAATGAGACAAAGGATTCTGACAGAACCCAGACCCCTCTTTTTTTTAGTTCTCTTATTCCCTCCCTTCTTATAAATAAGGGTATTTTAATAAAAACAGCTTACAATTTTGACGCATTTATTGTTATTAACCAACGTCTCGAAACACGAGATTTGGTTAAATGTTCCTTATAATAAGGAATAGAGGGAGTATTATTTACTCATAATGACAACATTACTCCCTCTGGTACCTATTACTATAAAAAATATTTTAGAAGGTATAGATAGTCCTTATTGTAAGCCATTACATGGAGTATTAATCATATTTTTTTACACTGCCCCTATTTAAAGTTAGATTTTATTTTCCTTTTTCACTCTTCAAAATGTGATTCATTGTTTTAAATATAAGTGAATTCAAAAAAAAATGTGTTCAAAAACCTTTAATAACTTAATCACCTCTTTTTTATTCTAGTAATTAAAGTGGCTATAAGTGTCTTATAATAAGGATCAGAATGAGTACTTCATCCCCCTAATAAGATTTTTTTTTCCAATTCGCACATTCCAATATCATATACTAACTTCTCAAACGTTATAATTGACAGCATTTTAATAAATAAATCTGCAAAATTATGACATTAGCAAATTTACTAAACATCTATATAATCCCTCTTCGTAAGACCATGATTGAAAATAATTAGAAAAATATGTTTTTTTTTTTCCGATGCCCTCCTTTTATCGTATCTTCATATAATATTATTGGAATCCTTGATTTAGAAAATAAACCACATATTATTTAGATATATCACTAGTGTAAAATCAACTTTTTAGACTACCCATTTTAGACCTGATATAGAGGATAAGGTCTAAAAAATGTGATTGGAGCTTTGATAGCCAGCTTCGGCCTAGCAGTTGCCTGTGACTAGTCGCTAGAGCTCCGGTAACCATCAAATTTTTTTTTAAAAGATAAAATCAAAGGGCTTTATTTTCTTTTTATCCACAAAAACTCATTTTCATTTTGGTCCTTAGGATTGCAGTGAAATTTTAGAATTCTTTTAGGAGCTAGGGCTTGACTGAAATAAATTTAGTCATGTGGTGGTTAACTGAAATTCTCCATAATTAATATAATGAATCACAACTAAGCCACTGTTTTTTTCTTTTGGGGTATTTTTATCAAAATGACGAGTGAATGAGAATGAGATTGCAAATATATTATTAATACCCTTGGGGATGAGATAATGGCTATCTTAGCTCTTAATTAGCTACTGGGAGTTGATTCTTCGTTAAGTCTTGTAAAAAAACCTTAAGTTAACCCTTAGGTCTAGTACTCTTAACTAATGATTACTCCTGCCAATATAGCTAGAAATCACTAATTATGGTACTATTGAAAACCACTTAATGAGTGACAAATTTGGGTTAATGCAACCAGCTGGGACTCTAACACGACACTCAAGCTATTTAAATCAACCATATCATTCGAAAATAAAATCTCATTAAATTAACACAATAATTGTGCAAACACGGGTGGAAAAAAGGTCCTTTAGACCGCCTTTCATCATCATCGGCTTTCATGGATTAATCTTTAAACAACAAAGAAGCCATAGGAAGCATGTAAGGCGGATGGATTCAAAAGGGTTGAATCAACATAGAACAAATTTTTGGGTATCAAATTCAAATTAAGATACGTGCAATGAAGAAAGGCAAGAGAAAGAAGAGATAACATGGAGGTAAAAGAAGCAGAAATAGGACTCCTGAAATCTTCGTAAAGATTCGAAGACTACATCGCCAAAACCTCACTCTCCTTGTACAGAACCTCAATCTCGTCTGCTTTACAACCCTGGTGCTGCCAGTGCAACTGAATGGTCCATCTCCCCTCCACAGACTCATCTGATTGTGGAATTCTTGTCCATCATGTAACATATCGACGAAATCACCGGGTTACTCAGAGAGCTAGGGCTTTCAACACAAATGTTCCAGAACCAGAAATTGTTGCTCATCCTCGAACTTAGCTAATTCTTCCACCAATAGATCTGTTTGACCCATTGGAATTGAATACGCAACGACAAAAGTTGGGTGGGGGTAATGACGGTGTCGAAGTAGATGGAGTTGAAGATGTCGGCGGAGGCATCAAATAGATAGAAAGAGCAAAGGAAAGGTCACAGGGGTTTGTGGTTTCATGGAAGTAATTGTTACCGGTGATCATTTGCATTGACAATGGAATAGAGAGAAAGGGGAAAGGAAAGGTCACAGGGGAAACTGAAGTGAATTGGCTAGGCATTGCTGATGTAGGATGATGAGGTGGTGTATATTGAGTGTCATGTGTACATGTCTATCAAAGTTAACATTTATTAACAGTATGACGAAATTGCTAGGATTTTGTAATTTTTGAGGCGACATTGCCTCCTCGAAAACTTCCTGATACTTATAGCTCTTTTATTGACAAAAATGTCTTTTAACCCTATTTATAAATTATAAATAAGATTATAGTGCGTGCTTAATACAATTTATATAAATAACATGAGGATGCTGCATATTACTGTACCCAATATTATATTACCCTTTATTTGATGTATATATGATATAAAGGCCAAGACCACAATCTAGTTTATTTATAAAACTCAATGATTCCTAAAGAAATGGAGGCACACTGTAGCTTGAAAACCCACTGGCTTTGCAGAGAGCTTCAAACTCTTTCTCAGTTCTTTCCTTCCCACCAGCTATAAATTTGATGTTATCATAAACTGAAGCAAGCGTATGTTCATCGCTTCCATTCGGTCTTTCTGGCATTATCAGGTCAATAATAATAAGCTTGCCTTTATTATTGAGAGATCTATGGCAGGTTTTCAAAAGTTGTATGCAGTGTTCATCTCCCCAGTTATGATTTATATGCTACAAGAAAATAAACGTAGAGCTTATGATTATTACCAACAAATTAAACCCTAGGAATAATTACTATGCCAAATCAATTATAGTGTTAAACTGACCTTTATCATCATAGCATCGCCTTGTGGAACGCTTTTGAACATATCTCCTCCAACATGCTTCATTCCTTTAATTATCCAAAGATCTTATGATAAGCTCAAAGAAAAATGTTGCATGATGATAGGGCCAAATTATCCCATATATTTTGGTAGCTAAACTTAGGCCTTTCTGGGTTTAAGCTGATTTATTCTGGCATAATTAAGTGTTAAATTGAACATTTGATCACAAGGGTATATTGGAAATTAAATGGGCTAAAATACTATATTTTGTTTAATATGCTCTTAAATATTTCCTATTTATTCAGACATATGATTCTGTCTTCGTGAATTTGAATACAGAGGTGAAGATGTGATGCAATATCCAATATGTATCCATTGGTCAAGCTAGGACAAATGACGTCATTTAAGGACTATCCAAGGACAAATATGGAATTTGGCATGTGCAGAATTTTTCTTTTAGATATTGTCATCCGGTATCCTGTTCGAGGTTCATGGTTTCTTCTCTTAACACAAATGTCTCTTTCAAGACTCGAACTCGAAACCCAGAGGGTTCTAGCAGGGCCTTATACCACTATATCAAATCTATATTGGTGGAATTAATTTTGTTTTAGGCTCTACTTGGATTGAGGGAAAATGAGAGAGGAAAGAAAAGTGGGATAGAAAATAAGGGAGGGAGCGAGTTTTTCTTTGCTTGGATAGGGAAGAAAATGGGAGAGAGAGAAAAAGTAAGGAAGAAAATGGTGTGGGTCCCAAAGGTTTTTTCCTCCCAAAATTTCTCTCCAAAACTGGAGAGATTTGCAGAGAAAAGCATATGCCCAAAATTATCCTTGGATTTTACTTTTTTTTTTTCTGTCTAAACCCCCCACCGCAACAGTGCCTTTTTTTTTAATACCTTGCACCGCAAAGCTCTATTGAAACCCCTAATAAAAAAACACCTGATGCAACAAAAAAAAAAAAAAAAAATATATATATATATATATATATATATATATATATCCTTCTCACCTACACCACGCATATCTATACAAATAAATAAATAATATTTAAAAAATCTTTTTTATTAATTTCTGATAATTTTTTTTTTGGGAAAAATTGTTTAACTTTTTATATTACACTTAAACCCTTGCATTTTTATATTATTTTCACCAATCATTGATAATTTGGGATAGTGTATAATTTATTTATTTGATTTTATTATATTTAATTTAAAAAAGTATCCACTTTTATTTCTTACCTTAAAAAATAAAATTTTATTTTGTTTCATTAAAATAAATATTTATTATTTTAAATTATTTGATGATGTTAATAATAAAATGATTTTTTCATTGTGATATTTAATTTAATTTAATTTTAAATATGATTATTTTAATATATGGGTAAGGGCATTTTAGTCATCAAACATTTTTTCATTTTCTCTTCTCCCAGTTTTCTCTTACTCATCCAAGTAAGAAGAGTGATAATGCTTTCTCTCTATTTTTCTCTTCTCCTCATTTTCTCTCCTTCTATTTTCTTTCCTCCCAATTTTTCTTCTCATCTAAGCGTAGGGTTAATGTTATACACATGACATGAGAAAAGAGATTATGAGATTTATTGGATTCTTGGGTATTACATTATTGGGTTAGATTAAGTCTAGGTTGTGGTCCATACCTTAGTCACAGAACACATTAGTAACTTGGGCCCAGCCCCTATTCACTTCAGCCTAAAACATCCACAACCCTACACGCACTTTTTTACCCCAATTTGGTATGAGGTACTTGGAGGGGAGTGAAAATTCTTATAAGTTAAATTTAAAAATATTAGAGAAGTGGGGTTAAAATTGTTTAAATAATTGTTTATACTTTTTTATCTTACATATTCTCTTTATTAAAATTTTATAACACAACTTTTTCAATTTGTTTAAATTCAACTTATAAAAATTTTATTTTCCCTCCCTCCTTCCCCCTCCCCTCATACCAAACAGGCCCTTAACACAATCCTAAGAATAGTTTTAAGCTACCATTAACATTAAGCCTCCATTCTTAACCCAAAATCGCAATACTTCATTACTCTTCATAGACCTCACATATTCACCACTCTTCACACCCATTTATCCGTTCATTCAATCTTCATTTTCTCTTATTCCCACTCCATAACCGCCACCTTCTCCACTTCTATTCCTCCCTTTTTCTTCTTCCACTCTCCTTGCCAATCACACCATTGGAGTTCCCCATGGTGTCATTGAAGAGGACGAATGGAGCTGAACGCTTCTCCATGTGTGGCTAGCTTTCTTATACTTTGGGATGATGTGAAGTGGTTGAGCTAGTTAGTGGTCTCTTAATAGGGGAGTGGTTCTCTACTTTTAATTTCCTCTTCTTATGTCATATTCATTGGAGTAATTATGTTAGTAACTTTTGTTTATGACTTGAGTAGCGTGTATTGTTCAATTCATTTGAATATTAAGATTTAAAAGTTGTATCTTTGTTTAATTGAGGTTTACGTTGTGTAATTGTGCAAGGACTGCATTTCCCTATTGACTGCTTGTTATTCATGCTAGGTATTTGTTAAATGCCTCTATGAATTTTAAGTGATTAAACAAGTCGAGTTGTGGCTGTTTAATTGTAGACGCTGAGTAGAAATAATGTCTCATTTGATTCAAGTTGCACATGAGAATGATATGATTGTTAATATAAGGTTTAATGGCTTAATTGTTTGAGGTAGTAATTAGCCTTAGATTAATGCTAGTACATTAGAAACTAATGAGAACAATGCTATTCCCAATTAATTAAAAGTTAAGGATAACTACACACATCATCACAAGGGTGTCCATCTCATTAATCATTTGTCAAAACAAGAAAATACAAGAAAACAAGAAGTGTAGTTTGTTTACTAAATCAATTAGTAGTTAGTAGTAAATCAACACTTGAATGGGTAACTTGTTTCTTTTTTTTCCAATTTAATTAAAAAGTCATCTTAATTAAGATATCCATTGAGGACACGACCTATGTTGCTGACTATTCTACTTAGTGCTTAACTTAGTTTTAAATTGGGGGCTAAGCGACATAGCATATCACATGAATTTTGAAAATTATGTAATTTAAGTGATTAATTAGTAGCATTTTTCACATATAGTTGTGTTTAACTGTTTATATGCAGGACATGTGTGTGTACCTGATTGAGTTTCAATGCTTATCACCACCCTTGATGAGTATCAAAATCTGGACCGTCTAGATTAACTTTAATTTGAATAGACCAAATTTAATTTTGATCACTCTTATTTTTTCTTAAAACAATATTTTAATATGTACAAAATCTAAAATACTAATAATCTTTCTTTAGTTTGTAAAAAATGATTTTATTTATTTAAAATTCATCCATTGAAAATTTTGAAACTCATTGAAACTATATGTAGACAATGTAGATCTCACCGTAGTAACGAGCACCATAGTACATGCCCACCACTGTGATGTGATGAAGACCAAAACTAATTCTATACGTTACCTGGATGGGATAGTTCATGTTGTACCACTTGTGGCAAGTCAAAGTTAATGCCTTGAATTGAAGGATACTTGGAGATTATCATTTTGAGGCTTTGGCCAATACCACCACCCACATCAACAAGTGTTCGATATTTCCTCAAATCCTTTATATGTTTCAAGTACATCCTTCATATGCAGGATTGACAAATCAAACATTGCCTTATGGAAAATAGTTTTGAATGTTGGATCTGTTTCCATATATTCATAAAGCACTACTACAAAAAAGTAAAGCTATGACGCTTATAATTGCATTAACTGTAACGTTAGAGAAATGCCACCTATCTGGACGCTACTAAAAACAGCTGTGGCGCTTGGAAGCGCCACAGATTTTTTAATTTTTTTTTTAAATAACCTCCTCCAGGCGCCCCAGGAGGGGGGGCTCCTGCCAGGCGCCCCAGGAGTTAACACCTCCTGGGGCGCCTCCTCACGCAGGCGCCACAGGAGGTATTTTTTTTTTAATTCTTCGTATTGGTTTTTTTTTTAGCATATTTTTTCCTCATATATATCTCCCATGCATATATAATTATAGTCTGCAAGGTTTAATAAGAACAATGATAGATAACTTTAAAATGATACCAACAATTGATTAATTAGCTAAAGTAGTACTGAAAATTGTTATACAATATATTGTAAACCTAACTGAATGAAATACAACAAATTCAACTTCAATTCAACAAACATGCATGACACAACAATTGGCAATTAGAAACAACACAAAAAGGACCAGCTAGTGAATTTAATAGTATATATAGCTACCCAGAGATTTGCCTAAACACATATTCACACCATTCCTCGATCACTTCATTAACCTGATGGTCTGTCAAAGTGTCACAACATTGATCTTCATAATACTACAGATATATACAATCAAACACAAGTTAGAACGAATTAAAATCAGTAAAACATAATTGTCAAGCACTAATTTAATTTCATTACAATATCTTTCTCAAGTAATTGAGAAAGAGGTTTTGAAATCTTGGAAAAATCTTTAATGAACTGGCGGTAAAATCCAGCATGACCCAAGAAACTTCTCACAGCTTGACTATTAGAAGGAGGAGGAAGTTGCTCAATCACAGAAGTCTTTGCTCTATCAACTTCTAAGCCCTTTTTTGAAACCTTGTGACCAAGAACTATCCCTTCGGACACCATGAAATGACACTTTTCCTAATTAAGAACCATATTTGTTTCCTCACATCTCCTCAACACCTTATCTAGATGTATCAAACACTCCTTAAATGATTCACCGAAGACCGAGAAGTCATCTATGAATACTTCTATTATCTCTTCTATCATATCAGAGAATATGCTCATCATACATCTTTGGAAAGTAGCAGAAGCATTGCACAAACCAAATGGCATTCTTCTAAAGACAAAGGTGTCATAAGGACATGTGAATGTTATCTTTTCTTGGTCTTTAGGAGCAATAACAATTTGATTGTAACTAGAATATCCATCTAAGAAACAAAAGAATTTTTTGCCAGCTAGCAGGTCTAACATCTGGTCAATGAAAGGGAGTGGGAAATGATCCTTCCGTGTCTTTTCATTCAACTTTCTATAATCTATACACACTCTCCAACCAGTAACTGTACGAGTGGGAATGAGCTCATCATGCTCATTAGTAATAACAACCATTCCTCCTTTCAACAACCTTTCTTTTTGATCTTCAGATAAAGAAGAAGATATGATAATAGGAGTGTCTCAGATTCACCCAAATATGCATATTCAAGATGTGAAGGTAAGGCCTTAAGCTCTAAAATTGGTGCTTGTTCAATATAAGGCTTTAAAGAAGTTTGCCTTGATTCCATCTCCAACAACTCAAACTGCCTTGATCTATTATTGTAAGGAGAAGAAGCTTCAAGTAACATTTTGCATTCAACTAGATTCCCTTCTTCAATGTCATCAAGCCCAAGTAACACAGCTTCTGAAGGTTCTTTTATAGCATAGGAATCCAAAGTCTCTTGAATAACCTCATCTAATATATCAACTCTGAAGCAATCAGTAGTGTCCCTAGGATACTTCAATGCCTTGTTCATGTTAAAAATAACCTCTTCGTCATTCACTCTTAACTTGATCTCCCCTTTTTCAACATCAATCAAAGTTCGAGATGTAGCTAGCAAGGGTCTTCCTACAATAAGTGGGAGAGTACTATCCTCATCACAATCTAACACAATGAAATCAGCTGGGAAGATAAACTTGTCAACTTTAACTAAAACATCTTCAATGATACCCTTTGGATAAGCTAAACTTTGATCAGCTAACTGAAGTGTCACAGAGGTTGGATGAGCTTTACCAAGTTGCAATTTTCTAAACACAGATAGTGGTATCAAGTTGATACTTGAGCCTAGATCACATAATGCTCCACCTTGAAACTTTTCTCCGATTATGCAAGGTATAGAAAAACTACCAGGATCTATCTGTTTAGGTGGCAACTTGTTGAGAATAATAGCACTACATTCTTCAGTGAGAAATAATGTTTCATAATCACAAAACCTCCTCTTCTTACTCAACATCTCCTTTAGAAACTTAACATATTGAGGCATCTGCTCTAAAGCTTCAAGGAAAGGGAGATTGATGTGGAGTTGCTTGAAAATTCCCAAGAACTTCTTGTATTGCTCATCTAAAGCTTTCTTCTGGAATCTCTGAGGAAATGGCAAAGGTGGTACCCATTTAAGATTCTCATTAGTAGCCTTCTTCTTTACTTTACTTTTCTTCATTGACCTTTCCATGTACCTTCTAAGTAGGCTCTTCATCATTCTCTATAATAGCTTCAAGAGTTGCATCGCCATTAAAAGCTGAAGGTTTCTTCACTTGAGGAGGAATCTCAGGTAACTCTTTACCACTTCTTAATATGAGAGCTTTACATTCCTCTTGTCCATCTCTACGAGGATTAGTCACAGTATTACTTGGCAATTCTCTTTGTTGTAATGCATTCACATTAGTTGCAAGTTGTCCCACTTGAACCTTAAGATTCTTGATGGATGAACTAAATGTTGCATTAGCAGCAGCTTGATCTTGAGAACTTTTTAGCTGAAAACTAACAAGTTGAGATATCATTGCCTCAAGATCAGGTTTGGGCTCTTGAATAGGCTTAACTTCCTTTTCCAAGTGATAAAAACTAGGAGGTGCCATTGGCTTTATATTAGAAGTGGATGCTTCATTAAGGGTTGCACCATATTTCCATGAGAGATTAGGATTTTTATGCCACCTAGAATTGTAAGTATTGAAGTATGGATTACTCTGATTATTGCCAAGGTAGTTTCCAGTATAATTGACTGGTTCTATCTGTTGAGCCATAAGGCATTGTCCAGTAGCATGTCCATTTCCACAATAACCATAAGGAGCATAAATAGCATTAACTCCCATGTGTCTACTATTGGATCAGTGTACTTGAGCTTCAATATTATCAAACCTCTTGTTGAGAGCATTTAACATTCCTACTAATTGTGATGAAGTGTCAATTATGATAAAGTGTCCTCATTAACTCTTTCAGTAGACTTCACAGATCTTTTGTCATTGTTGTTCTGAATAAAGTCAGCTAATAAGTCATCTAAGCATCCCCAAACATAATTCACCGGTTGCTTTGTAATTCCTCCATTAGTCACAACATTCAATTTTGATTGAGATTCGGGAGTTAACCGAGTACTGAAGATTTGAAGTAAGACCTATTTCTCAAAATTATAGCCTGGACTCTACCTAACCAGCAACTTGAACCTCTCCCAAGCTTCATATAAGTGTTCCCCAAACTATTGGTAAAAGTTAGTTAGAGCAGCTCTAGCATCCACCATCTTGTTATGAGGAAAGAATCTTGATCTGACCTTTTCCTCTAATTCAGCCCAAGAAGTGACACTACCCTCTTCTAAATTGTTGAGCCACTCTTTGGTTTTTCCTTGTAGAGAGTAAGGAAAAATCCTAAGGCAATCGAATCACATCATTAGGAACTCCATTTTTCTTGAATGAGTCAAAACATCAAGGAATTGAATCAAGTGCCGATTTGGATCTTCTAAATCATTTCCGGCATACTGACCATGTAGTTCAAGCATCTTCAGCATAGTTTGCTTAATCTCAAAGTTGTTTGCTTTAAATTCAGGCACTTGGATTCCTGATTGATACCCACGAGATTGTCTTCCCTAGAAATCATTAACACCTAAGCGATCATTTTCATCCTCAGCGATTACTACAGTCTCAGTGTGTACACCTTCCTTTGGTTGAGTATGAGGTTTTGTAGCTTCCAAAAGTTTTTGGACGCTCCTTGTTTTCTGTGGTGTCTTACGTGCTTTGGATCTGCGGGGCATATACTAAAGTACCTGAAAGACAAAGCAGATCTCAAGAGTATCACACTAACACAAAGAACAAACAAAAATAAAATAAAATTGCTTAAGCTAAAACTACTTAAGGATTTCTAATTCTAATCACCAATTTCCTTGAATCCCCGACAATGGCGCCAAAAACTTGATGCTACTAAATTTTAAAATAAGCACCGAAAGTGTACGGGTCATTGGAATAGTATAGTATCAAATCAAGGTCATCCCACAAGGATTCAAGGTAATAGATAATTAGGCATTAAAATTCCCATTTTCATTTAAGTTGAGCAAATCAAAGAGAGAGATTGAAATACAATTTAAATAAATGCAAAAGAAACAAAAATTTTAATTTAAAGACTTCAATTGATAAAAACAACCTAGAGTGGCTAATCCCTTCTTTAAGTTTTAGAGTATGTATTTACCCAATTAAAAGCACTTAATGTTAATTTGTTAATCTAGAGTTTAAATGAATATAAGTATCTTCCAATCACTTATACTCCTCTCTCAAGTTAAAAATTGTTATTCCTAACTAATTTACTCAAGAGGCAATAAATGTCCAAATTCACTCTAATATGATTATATGGGTCCAATAGGAATATTCCTATCCTATTGGCAAATTAGAATAAATTCTAATCCCACATTACTTAATCTTATGGTCTAATTAAGATCCCTCTCCCAAGGATAATCTAAATTTCCCAATTTCATACTTAATGGTAATCAAGCACTAAGTAGACAAAATAAAACAGATTAAATAAACAAAATTAACACCAACTATGATTAATTAGTTCATACATGCTCAAATCCTTAAATTAATTTATAACTACTCTAGGTTCAAAAGAAATTAGCCACACATTGCTGTCAACAAAGTCATCTCCTCAGCAAAACCAAAACCAAATTCAGAAAGACAATTGAAACAGAGTAAATCACTGTGCACACGCCTTTCCCTCCTTCACTCCTTCACTGTTGGCTGTCGAACTTGCAAGAAGATAAAGAGCAATCTCCAGTCCTCTTATTCAGTCACATTCCTTGATTCACTTCACGAGGACACCGATTCAGCTTGAGGAAAATAGTGAACAGTGCTACCACAACCAGCGACTCCCAGTCACTCTAAAAAAGAAGGAGAAATAGAGGATAGAGACGACACACCAGAGTTCTTTCCGTCCTCACTCCGGTCGCCGTCAAATAGAGAAGTGGATGATCGAGGTTCTGGTTCTCGCTAGATGATGCTGATTAATTGTAATTGTGCAGCTGCTCTGTTTCTTTTCCTCCCTTTTTCTTTTTCCTCTGCGGCTGCTTTCTCTATTCTTTGCTATGCCTCCCTGAGTCTTCAGTCCGTAGCTTCCTTTTATCCCTTAGGTCATCCAATTTCAGCTCATCTTCCAAGACGTTGTCGTCCTCTGCGCTCTTGGCTGTCAATTTTCTAGTCAAAATAATTCCAATTCCTAGCCCAAAACGGTGACTCTCTGATATTGCCCCTGTAGCTCTATGTCTATTGTCCAATTAGTTAGAAATCAAAACACGTCACCTACATGCCTAAGGAAAGAAAAAGAAGTATTTAATAATAATAACAAAAACTAACCTAAAGTCAAATAAGTATAATATGCATCTTTTTATTTTATTATTTTATTATTTTCAAAACATTGAATTCTATAATATTTAAAATAAAATCCCTAAATAATGCACCAACTTGATATATTATAAAATCTTAAAAAAAAATCATCTTAAATTAGCATTGATAACTCTCCAATTGTATCAAAATATTCTTTAAATGTACAAAATATAGAGAGTTATCAATTGTACCAATAAAGAAATAATTTAAAGATAGATAAAGAAGGAGTTGAAAAGTACCCATTCATGAATAAGGGCATAGTTGAAAATTTATCCTATAATCATTGAGTTATTTACCTCTCATTGGTATGTGAGATTTAGTTAAAGTGGACTTATAAATAGGATTAGAATGGGATATAATAACAACAACTGTGTTTGAATCCATTTTATATTTTTAAATATAAAAACGAGATTCTATAGTACTGCATATGTCTACAGTTGGCTCATCGATGAGATCGGTTTATGATAACACAATAGCATTAACTGCATTTAAAACATACAACACTCCCTCTAGCATATAGTAAGTCAGTTCAACATATTTTACAAGGATGATCCAGTTCTGTTTATAAGAGCTTGGTAATCAAATTACGTAATTTAAACAAATAGTTAAAATTAGTTAAAAGTAATAAGTATGTCTAAAATAAACTTTTTTTTTACCAAGCATGCCCTTATTTATAAGAGGTAAGTAAGAGAGAGAAATATAGTAAATACAAGTATCATCAATATTTTAATTAATGCAATACAAATAATTAATGAGGGGTAAAAAAATTCATTAATTACTCAAATAATTTTTTTCAGGATCTTATAAAAAAGACTAAGGCAATTTAAATTTTTAGCTCTGGTAAAAAGGTGTAGAGGGTGTACAATACTTAGGAAAGTGACTTGCCCTTGGGATCAATTATTTATTTGAGATGTGACGTAAAAGGTGCCAGAGTGGGTAGAAACACATGCATTGCATAGTTGCGACTAATTCATTTTTAAATATAAATTACTTGTAGAGCTAATAATGTTCATTTTGTTATTAATATTAAATATGTGGATGTTCATTGATTCATATTACTCTTCCAGTCAACTTGACATAAAGAAGAAAAGATGACTTGACACAAAGCAAAAGTAAAAGAAAACAAGGACATAAAGAAGATATAAAGTAACCATGGTCATGTAACCAGGGTTAAATATAACTATGGTCATGCAACCAGGGTTGGATTTCTGTCTCTATATAAAGGCTTGTAATCGATTGTTTCAGTTGAACTGAATGAGAACTTCTCTCTAGAAATTCTATCGATTTTCTTTGAATTCTATCAATCTTCTCTCTTATCACATATACTTTTATAACACGTTATCAGCACGAAGCTCTAAAAGAAGGTAGGATCTTCTTATGATTTCTTTAATGATTATATATACCTTGTTTTATTTTATAGATTTGGGATAATCTAAGCCACTATATGGAATTAGAGAGATACTTTTACTGATTGTTATATAACATCGGATTCCATGGCTAAGATTGGAGATCGTCATTATTTTTATATCATTTATATATCATTGTCAATTTCTTTTATATTATTATTATTATTATGGCCAGAAGCCATACACATCTGATTATTGAAATTATAACCAGAAGTCATAATGTTTTAATTTCTTATAATATGGCTAGAAGCCATATCCATTTGATTTTCTATTATATGGCCAGAAGCTATAGATATATTTTTCATCTTTTATCTTATTGTACGGCCATAAGTCATGTACAACTTTTATCCTGAAGATAATAGTTAATTCCTCATCTTGAGATTAAATGGCCCAAAGCCATACATGGCCTGAAGTCATGAGATTAAATGACCTAAAGCCATACATGTTTTAATTTTCTTATCTTACCTTATGAATTATTTATTGTCTTTATGAATTTACAGTTATTATATTGCATATTTACATTTCATATTTTAATTATTTTTATTTATTTCTTTAATTAGTTTGAACCATGGCAAACCTAGCAAAACTTGAAATTGTGGCTCTTGATATTACCGGGAAAAATTATTTATCTTGGAAGTTGGATGCGGAAATTCACCTGAATGCTAAAAGTCTAGAAGACACAATTAAAGAAGGGAATAAGGCATCCAACCAAGACAAAGCCAAATCCATGATTTTTCTTCGCCACCATTTACATGAGGATTTAAAAATTGAATATTTGACAGTAATGGACCCACTTGTCCTTTAAAACAATTTGAAAGAAAGGTGTGATCACCAGAAGATGGTCATTCTTCCAAAAGCTCATTTTGAATGGATGCATTTGTGCTTGCAAGATTTTAAATCTATAAGCGAATATAACTTGGCTATGTTCAGAATTATTTCTAAATTGAAATTATGTGGAGAAAATGTTACTTATGATTATATGTTAGAAAAGGCATTCTCCACATTTCATGCATCCAATTTGCTCCTGCAGCAGCAATATCATGAAAAAGGTTTCAAGAAATATGCTGAGTTAATTTCTTGTCTCCTTGTGGCTGAACAAAATAATGAGCTTTTATTGAAAAACCATGAATCCCATCCAACAGGCTCAACTCCATTTCTCTGAAGTGAATGTGGTAACAAATGAATTTTATTGTGGCCATGGCCGTGGCCGTGGACGTGGACGTGGACATGAACGTGGACGTGGGCGTGGCTATAGCCGTGGGCGTGGTCGTGGTCAATACATGGTGGTTCAAATTCCTACCAGAAGTGGGAAAAGACTGATAAGAACCAAAAAGGGGAAAGTAGTAGGCATAACAAATATGCTGATAATCCATGTTATCGATGTGGTGGCAAGGGCCATTGGTCTCGTACCTGTCGTACACCAAGGCACCTAGTTGATCTTTACCAAGAATCAATTAAAAATACTGGTAAAAGATCAAATGTTGAAGTTAATCATGTTGATCAGGGCGAGAATTCTGAGTATGGCGATATAGATAATAACTATTTGGATGTTGCAGATTTCTTAATATAATTTGAACTATTATATTTTATGTTAAGTTGTTTCTATCATATGTATTAATTTTAATTATGTTTTTATGAAGAATGAATCCTATTGGCATCAATCCTGAAGATTTATGTCTCGTTGATAGTGCAACAACTCACACCATACTCAGACATGATAAATATTTTTCTTCCCTAGTAATACGAGAAGCCAGTGTTCATACTATATCTGGTAGTATAAATTTAATTGAAGGCTCCGGAAGAGCTAATATTTTGTTACCTGAAGGAACAAAATTATGTATTGATAATGCATTTTATTCTACCAAGTCTAAAAGAAACTTATTGAGTTTCAAAGATATCCGCAGAAATGGATATCATTTAGAAACAACAACTAAAAATAATAAGGAATATCTTGTCATTACAAATATAGTTGCTGGTAGAAAATACATGTTAGAAAGTTTTCCTATTTTTTCTTCTGGTTTGTATTACACATGTATAAGCACAATTGAAACACATACTATTGAGAACCAGAAGTTTGCCAATTCAAACCAGCAGTTTGATAATGCAGACCAGAAGTTTGCCAATTCAAACCAGTAGTTTGATAATGTAAACCAGAAGTTTACTAATGAATTTATTGTTTGGCATGATCGGTTAGGCCATCTCGGTTCAATCATAATGTGATAAATAATTGGGAATTCATATGCACATACCCTGAAGTGTAAACAAATACCACAATCCCATGATTTCTCATGTGCTGCATGTTCCAAGGGAAAGTTAATTATTCGCCCCTCACCAAGAAAAGTAGAAAGTGAGTCTCTCACATTTCTAGAACGGATATAAGGAGATATTTGTGGACCAATACACCCACCATATGGACCATTTAGGTACTATATGGTTTTAATTGATACACCAACTAAATGGTCACATGTTTGCTTATTATCTTCTCGCAACCTGACGTTTGCGAGATTGCTTGCTCAATTGATTAGATTAAGAGCACATTACCTTGATTATCCTATCAAGAAAATTCACATTACCTTGATTATCCTATCAAGAAAATATGTCTTGATAATGCTGGTGAATTTACATCACAAGCTTTTAACACTACTACAGAATTGAGATATAACCACCCCCAAGGACGTTCCAAATTGAAATTGGGTGGTTAAAAGGGAGGCGGTGGCATTTTCGTAATTATATATATGTAGGGAAACCTTTAGGCATCCCAAATTTGAATTTGGGACGTCTAAAGTGCTTCCAGGCGTGAAATATAAATTTCATAAATTTTTTTAGCGCCTGGAGCTGGGATTAGACATCCCAAAAGAATTTTGGGATGCCTAAAGTCTGGGTTTAGGCGTCCCAAAATCATTTGGGACGCCTAAACTAAGACTTTAGGCGTCCCAAATGGCATTTGGGACCCCTAAAGGCGTCCCCTAGGCGCATGTCAGACACTTGTCTGACATGAGTCTTCTCATCAATAACCCCTCCTCACATGTCTTCTCATCAATAACTTTACTCTTCTTCGTCCTCCCCCACCCACCGTCGGCACTCTTCCTCTTTGTTTTTCTTCAACTCCTCCCTCTTCCCTTCTTCTTCCTCTTTGTTTCTTCAACTCCTCCCTCCTCCTTCTTCTTCCTCTTTGTTTCTTCAACTCCTTTGTTTCTTCGTTTCTTCAACGCACGCAACCACTCGACCCTGCTGCAACTTCACCTCCTCCACAGTGTGTAGATTTTTGCTCTCCTCCACCTCCTTCATTCCATTGTTGTGCACACCACCGTGGATCTCCAACATCTTCTCTACCTCTCCAGTATACTAGTGGGCGCCCCTGATCAGGTTCGTTTATTTTCTTCTTGTTTTTTTTGTAACAGAATGGTATGTATATTTTGTTTTTGAAATATAAATTTACTTGAAATGGTTGAGATTGTGCTTATATATTGCTTATATTGAGATGGTTGAGATTAGCCTGGTGTGTTTGGTGTGCTTATATTGCTTAAATTGCATGTATTCGGGAACTCCAGTGCAATGGTTTATTTTCTTGTTTAAATATAAATTTACTTGTGTATATTACCATTAATTAGTATATATAATAAAATAAAATATGATTTGTTTAAATTAAAGAAATTCTTGTATTCCAAACGAATTATGAAGAATAATTCAAGCCAAAAATAAAAAGAAAATCATAACCCCAATATTCATTAAATGATTTTTATCTAAATATTTTCAATAAAACAATTTTAGTATATATTTCAATATATACTAAAATAAAACAATTGTTTATTTTCTTGTTTAAATATAAATTTACTTGTGTATATTACCATTAATTAGTATATATAATAAAATAAAATATGATTTGTTTAAATTAAAGAAATTCTTGTATTCCAAACGAATTATGAAGAATAATTCAAGCCAAAACTAAAAAGAAAACCATAACCCCAATATTCATTAAATGATTTTTATCTAAATATTTTCAATAAAAAATTTTATTTTTGGAAGAACTCAACTTAAAATTGTTTTGTTAATATGAAACTCATTTTTTTAAATCTTCCAAACCTCAAAAAAATTCTTCAATTTAATCTTATTATATTTATTTTATTATACATTAATGTTTATATACACATACTTATTAAAAAATAAGTTACATAGCACTGAAACCCTTTTAAGAGGAGAGAGGAGGCTAGGAGAGGGCAATAAAGTTATTAAGCCCATATTTTAAAATCCTAAATTGGGTTGATAACTTAATTAGGCAATCCCATCATATGTCGTTGACAATTGTACTAAACGTGTGAATGTTATTGGAAATGCCTTAGGTGGTAACAAAATGGATCATAGTTGGATGAATGCTTTGAGAACTAGTGAAGAATATGAGAAAGGGGTGGAAGAATTTATTGAATTCGCTAAAAAGAATGCTCCTGCAAAAAATGGGAAGTATTTTTGTCCTTGTGTCAATTGTTTGAATGAGAGTCAACGGGATGTTGATGTCATAAAGGATCACCTACTTTGTGATGGAATAAATCTGCGATACACAAGGTGGATATGGCATGGTGAGGAAGTAACGGATTGTCCGTCGCACAAGAAGGAAGATGTGGATATCATAGGTGAAGATAAAATGGAGAAAATGATTAATGATGTTGAGGCAGAATCCTTTGCGCAGTTGCAGGAGTATGACAGCCTGCGGAGTGATGCAAAGACACTATTGTACAGTGGTAGTAAGTACACGCGGCTGACGGGAACATTACATTTGGTTAACTTAAAGGCAACTTGTGGGGTGACCGATAGTAGTTTCACATTGCTGCTTGAACTATTGTGTGATATGTTTCCAGAGGATAATGTACTTCCAAATCATATGTATGAGGCCAAGAAAATCCTGTCTACAATGGGTATAGAGTATAAAAAGATATATGCCTGCCCTAATGACTGTGTACTATACAGAAATGAGTATGGAGGTCTTAGTGAGTGTCCTAAGTGTAAAACTGCACGATACAAAGTGAAAAAAGATGGTGGTTGTGGTGATGTGACAAGTAAAAGGCAACCTTTAAAGGTTATGTGGTATCTTCCAATAATACCACGTTTTAAACGTTTGTTTGCGACTGCAACAAAAGCGAAGAAGTTGAGATGGTACACTGATGAGAGAATATCTTATGGGAAATATCTTCGGCACCCAGCTGACTCTCCACAATGGCAAAAAATAGATGAAATGTTCCCTCAATTTGGCAGCGAGCTGAGAAACCTACGGCTTGGGCTTTGTACAGACGGCATCAATCCGTATAGAACTCTTACTAGCACACAGTGCGTGGCCGGTTCTCCTTGTAATATACAACTTGTCTCCCTGGCTATGTATGAAACGTAAGTATATGATGCTATTTATGATGATTTCTGGACCAAAACAGCCAGGGAACGGTATTGATGTCTATTTAGCGCCTTTGATTGAAGACTTGAAGAAGTTGTGGGAGGAAGGCGTAGATGTGTTTGATGCTTATAAGAAGGAGTCTTTCAAGTTACGTGCAATGATTTTCACAACGATAAACGACTTCCCTGCGTACGAAAACTTGTCAGGGTACAGCGTGAAGAGTCACAAAGCATGCCCAATATGTGAAGCAGACACACACTTCCAACAACTAAATCATGGAAGAAAAACTGTCTACCTTGGCCATAGGAGGTTTCTTCATCGGTTCCACCCGTATCATAGGCTAAGAAAGCGGTTTAACGGCTTACCGAAGCATAGAATGGCTCCAAAGTCATTAACTGGAGAGGAAGTCTACAGTCGAGTGGAACGTATCAATGCCACTTTTGGTAAGAATCAGAGGGTTGCGGTTGAGAAGAACATATGGAAGAAGAGATCCATTTTCTTTGATCTTCCATATTGACGTTCGCTTGATGTGAGACACAGTATTGATGTGATACATGTAGAGAAGAATGTTTGTGATAGCCTTATCAGTACGCTTTTGTACATACCAGGGAAGACTAAGGATGGGATTAATGCGAGATTAGACCTTATCAATATGGGAATAAGAGAACGGTTACATCCACAACTAAGAGATAATGGTAGGAGGGCATACATGGAGCCAGTAGCGCAAACACTATCAAAAGTAGAGAAAAGAAGTTTGTGTGGGTGTTTGCATGAAATTAAGGTGCCGCAAGGGTATTCCTCGAATATGAGAAGATGTGTCTCAATGGACGATTTGAAGTTAGTGGGAATGAAGTCCCATGATTATCATGTGTTGAGACAACAACTATTACCGGTAGCTATTAGAGGCATAATGAAAGATGTAGTACGAACCACAATGACAAGATTGTGCGTTTTCTTCAATGCTATCTGTAACAAAGTCATTGACACTGAAAAGTTGGATGAACTAGAAAATGAGGGTTACATTATTTTGTCACAACTAGAGATGCATTTTCCTCCTTCATTTTTTGATATAATGGTGCATTTGGTAGTTCATTTGGTAAGGGAGGTAAGGCTATGCGGTCCATTTTACTTGAGGTGGATGTACCCTTTTGAGCGATACATGAAGATCTTAAAAGGGTATTCTAAAAATCCTTATCGACCAGAAGCCTCAATAGTAGAAAGATATGTAGTTGAGGAGGCTATGGAGTTTTGCAAAGATTATATGTTAAGAAAGAAGGAACAATCTCGGCATGAAGAAGGGAGAAGCAAGGGAACACGAGGACTGAAAGTGAAGAATGTTCCTCGTGAAGAGGTGTTGCAAGCCCACTTGTATATCCTGAATAATATGGAAGAAGTTCAACCTTACATAGATGAACACAGAAAGACTTTTAAGAACAAGAATCCAAGGAAGAATGACATGTAGATTGCTATTGAGCAAAACAAGACATTCATGCAGTGGTTTGAGGAAAAGGTTTTGCACGAGATCGGTGTGTCTGAGACAATTGAGTAACTAGCTTGGGGGCCTTCGTTTCAGGTCATTACTTGGACTGGTTATGATATAAATGGCTATTCTTTCTATATGAAAGAGCAAGATGACAGAAGTACCATGCAAAACAGTGGGGTCATGGTAGAAGCTGAATCTATGCACTTTTCCAGTTCGAGAGATAAATACCCCATATTAGCGTCTATGGCCTATTATGGAGTTATAGAAGAAATATGGGAGATGACATACAACAAGTTCAAAGTTTCTTTATTCAAATGTAAGTGGGTTAGCAATAATGTCATGGTAATAGATAAACAATTTGGATTTGTCTCAGTCGATCTTCGAAGAGTTGGCTATAGAGACGAGCCCTTCATTTTAGCAAGCTAGGCGAAACAAGTGTTTTATGTCACCGATCCTGCGAGCAAAAACATGTCCATTGTCCTTAAAAGTAAAAAATAGAAGTATGGTGATCCGACCTTCAACCTTGATGACACACCACCTTTCACAACAACTCCACCTCGAACAAATGAAGTAGAATTGGTAGATGATGACAAATATGCTGTAAGAAATGACCATGGTGAAGGACTATGGGAAATAATATAGAGTAAGACCTTAATTTATAAACGAGAACTGTGTGTTTTTTCTGTTTTACTTCCCGCTTAGTTTATTTCGGTTTTATTGCAATTTATTTACGTTTCTGATTATGCTTTTTGTGTTAACAGAAATATGGACAACTCTAGTGATGAGAGAGGCGTAGAGATGACGAAAGCTCTAACAATGATGAAAGGCCTAGAGATGAACCCCCTACAAGAAGGAGGGTTAGAGGCTGTACAAAGATGGGAGCGTTGGTTGCACGTCATGAACATCAATAGGAGAGGCTGCATATAGACTTTGATGACAATCTGAATCCAGTTGATCCTGAGGAAGACCACTTCATTAGCTACGTAGGGTTTTTGGCTCGAAGCAAAGTGCGTATTACCTATGATAATTGGAGATTAGTTCCCCCAAAAACGAAAGACATGATTTGGCAACAACTTTTGGTATGTAAGTTTTGATGCATTGTAGCTTTGTTCTTATTGTTTCAAATATAATAATCTTATGTTTTACCTTGCAGCAAATATACAATGTCCCAGAAACCAGGCAGATGTATAAGCACTAGATGGATGAGGTTTGTGTACGATGGAAAGGTTTCAAGAATAAGCTAACAGCACAGTACATTCGAGGGGCCCTTAGGGGTAAGGATCCATGTGCACAGTATACATATTTGTCTCCAGAGGACTGGAGGTTGTTTGCGGCATCACGAGCAGATCCTGAGTTTTTGGTAAGATTTCTGTCATCATGATATAGAACTTGTAATTTTCATATACTTTATATCATTGATTTATTTTTTGTTGTTTTTCATTCATAGAAATTAAGTGCAGTAAATGCATAGAGGCAAGCAGAAAATAAATATCAACATTTCATGTCTCGCAGTGGATATCGGAAGCTTGAGCGGCAAATGATGCAAGAAGAGTTAGAGAAAAATGAAGGAAGTAGCAGAATCTGATCCTAGCGTTGTTATCCAGGGCCCTGCACCTCCTCCACGTCACAAAAAATGGAAAGCAGGGAGGATTAAGGCTGGGAAGTACATAAATCCGACTGTTGCTGAGGTTACTGCGAGGATTGTAAGTAGTTATACCATAAGTACCTAATTTTTTACATATCGCAAGTGGTTTCGATACATTTACGATAAACTGTATGCTACAGGATGAACTGGATGAGCAGAGTAGCCAAGGTTCATTCAATCCAAGTAGACGGATGGACATCTTGTAAACGGCTTTTAGGAAGGCAGATGACCATGGTCGTGTTCGAGGAGAGACATGGGGAGTTAGTGCCGCGAGGTATTTTGGATGAGACCCACGTTATTTGTCACAAGCTGGACCTAGTAAGGACGTTGTGGCCAAGATTCGAGAGGACCTCGAACGAGGGATCGAGGCCAACCTTCGCGACAAGCTCCGACAAGAGCTATTGCCAGAGCTTCAACTTGAAATGGCAAAGATGTTCGAAGCGCAAAGGGCAAGGGACGAGCATAGAACTCAGGAATCCCCAGCCTTCAATAGCACTAGAGGAAGTTACAACCCTCTGGAGGAACCACTTGGCGACCCTTCTCCTACTCCAGTGTCGGGAGACCCTTGCACCCTCTATTTGGATAATCCACTGTTGCGTGTTGTTGCTGATGCTCTCGTTCACACACGTGCTACCACCCACCATCATCAGCAAATTCTGGAGGATTTTCGTAGGGTGAATGTGAGGAGTGTTAGAAAGGGGGAAGAAGGTACAACCATCCCTGTTCCTGATCCAGAGGTTGGCACATTAGGTTAAACGATAGGATCTTTCATCCTTTGGCCTCATAATCTTATTGGTTCAGACGCAACACCTCCAATGGTAGGAATTACCATACTATTACTGAAATCCTGTTGGCATCCTAATAACAATTTGTTTTTTGATGTTATAAAAGGATGACGAAGTTGTGAGGAAATGGCCCTACTTAGCATGACTGCAGCAGATCTACAAGGGCATTAAACAGATTGACTTGAAGATGCCTCCAGGGATTGTGGGCCAAGTGGAGTATCCCTACACGATTGACAATACAGATCTCAAGCAATTTATCATGTTGGAGGAGATAGATGCAGGCTGGGTGAAATTTGCAATCATGTAAGTTCTTTTTTCAATTTTTCCATAGAATTCATTTAGTGGTTTTTTGATTTCATACATTCAATAATTCATTTCTTATTTTAATTCTATTATAGCATCTTCCACGGTCTCTGCACAAACATGGAAAGACGTTATTGGTATGGATTCTTATGTCCTGCGAATACGACAGGGGATACTTGTACTGTGGCGCATAGGACTCACTATGTCGACTACGCAATAGGACAGACCAAACTTCGTTGTTATCTAGCACCCATTGTTCAACGATTCGTATTTACATTTTGTCAATTTAAGAAGTTTAATAAATAATTGTCTTCTCATCTAACTTCATTTTAATGTGTACATGTTGTTAAAGTTACCATTGGAGTTTGTGTGTTATATGTCCCCGCCACAACGTAGTCTATTGGTTTGATCCCTTGAGTAAAAAGCCAGACAAAGATACAAAATCCGTCTTCGACGCGTAAGTTATTCTGTTTGTATTTCATTGACTCTTAAAAAAATGAATGGTTCTAATTTCTGTTCATTTTGCTTTTCATGATAGTGCTTGTCAAACATATAGAGTCCTAGGTGGGTCACGCGAGGGTACAGTTGTTAAAAAGCCAAAGTGGTTTTATCCGATATTAAGTACATTCGATCCTACCTAATTGTTTCATTGACAGTCCTTTTAGACATACCTTTATTGATTTTAACTACCAATTGCATCCCTTTGATTTAAAGTGCCCTCGGCAACCTAGCAACATTGAATGCGGATATCATGTTATACTTTATATGTATAACATAACTCAAAGTGGAATTACTAGCGATTTTGAAAAGGTAATCGCTTCTTCATTCTCAAATGATAATATTTTTGGTGTTCTAATCGAAATGCTAATTAATTCATTTGCTTGAGATTCATTTCATCAAAGCTTACTTTCTAATTTTCATATTTTTGATAATGAAGATGCCTACCTATGTGAAGACCTTGATTTGATCAGAGATCTTTTGGCTGGACATCTTCTTCAACATATACAGCAGTAAACTTTTTATTTTATATCAGTTTGTAGTTGTGTGATGACAGCGTTTTGACACTTTCTGGTTGCTTTTGTTGATATATATAGTAGTAGGTTGTATAAAAGGTTATTGTATGTATATATAGTAAAGATTGTTGTGCTGGATGTCCTTACCATTTTGTAACGGACAGTGTGGTTTATGAATCCATCTTCTATTCTGTTTTTGCAGTTTGAATTCACTGGGTAATACAGAATGTAAGTTATGGTATAAAAAAAACCTAACTTTTAGATGTCCCAAATTAAGAATTGGGAGGTCTAAAGTCCCACCCTGAGGGACTTTAGACGTCCCAAATTGTAATTTGGGACGTCTAAAGTCCCCTCAGGGCGGGACTTTAGATGTCCCAAATTACAATTTGGGACGTCTAAAGTCTCACTTTAGACGTCCCTATTATTTGGGACGTCTTTTCTTACAACTTACTATGCCCCCAATATATACGTCCCCCGTTTTGGGACGTTAAAGGTGCCAAATTTGGGACTTTATAGCCCCTTTTTGTAGTAGTGTAATGAATATTGTATGTCCCTTGGAATTGATGTTGAACATCCTGTAGCTTATGTTCATACGCAAAATGGACTTGAAGAATCATTGGTTGCAACTAATTGTAAGACCTTTACTTATGAAATCTAATATCCCAATTTCTGCTTGGGGCCATGCCATTTTGCATGCAGCAATGTTAATTCGCATTAGGCCAATAAGTTATTTAAAGGTTTCCCCCTTACAAATGGTTTTTGGTCAGGAACTTAATATTTCCCATATAAGAACTTTTGGATGTGCGGTATAAGTATCTGTAGCACTACCACAACGCACCAAAATGGGTCCTCAAAGAAGGATGGGAATATATGTTGGGTATAAATCTCCATCAATTATAAAATGTTTAGAACTATCCACAGGAGATTTATTTACGGCACGATTTGCCGATTGTCATTTTGATGAATTACTTTTCCCAACATTAAGGGGAGAAAACAAGCAGCTGGGTAAAGAAATTAGTTGGAATGAATTATCATTGGCTCATTTTGATCCTTGTACAAAACAGTGTGAACTGGAAGTTCAAAAGATAATTCATTTACAAAATTTAGCTAATCAAATGCCAGAAGCATTTACTGACCCAAAGAAAGTGACAAAGTCACATGTCCCAGCTGCTAATGCTCCTATTAAAATTGATGTCCCTGAAGGACAACATGCTATGAATGAATACAAAGCACGCCTAAAGCGTGGCAAGCCCATCAGTTCCAAAGATAAAAATCCTCGAAAAAGAAAAGGAGCAAAGAATATAGATGGTCAAGTCGAGGATAATGAAGAAAAATTAGTAGCTCTAGAAAAGCCATCTCCTGAAGAGATATTATCTCCAGAAGAGAATATTGTAGTCCTATAAGAGACCCAGGTACCTGACATATGTGAAAATAATGAGATCTCAATAAATTATATTATAAATAGAATCCAACGGGATAGAAATGAAGTCAATGTTGATGACATCTTTGCTTATCATATAGCATATGATGTAATGAATGATAATGAGGATCATGAGCCCAAATCCATTAGTGAGTGCCAACAAAGAAAAGATTGGCCCCTATAGAAAGATGTCATTAATGCAGAACTAAAATCATTGGCTAAACAAAAAGTATTTGGACCTGTAGTCCTTTCACCTAAAGATGTAAAACCAGTTGGATGCAAATAGGTCTTTGTACGAAAAAGAAATGAAAAGGGCAAAATAACTAGATATAAGGCACATCTAGTAGCCCAAGGTTTTACACAAAGACCTGGCATTGATTTTAAAGAAACGTATTCACTAGTAGTGGATGCAACTACTTTTCGTTATTTAATCAGTCTAGCAGTAGATACAAGACTTGATTAACATCTAATGGATGTTGTGACTGCCTATTTATATGGATTACTTGACAATGATATTTATATGAAAGTCTCTGAAGGACTTAAGATGCCAGAAGCATCCAATTCAAGTTCTCGAGAACAATACTCAGTTAAGTTAAATAAGTCCCTATATGGCTTGAAGCAATCAGGGCGCATGTGGTATAATCGTCTTAATGAATATTTGTTGAAAGAAGGATACAAAAATGATTTGATATGCCCATGCATCTTTATGAAAAGATCTAATAGTGAATTTGCTATAATTGCTGTTTATGTTGATGATATCAACATCATTGGAACTCCTGAAGAGCTTCAAAAGGCAATTAATTGTTGGAAGAAAGAATTTGAAATGAAGGACTTGGGAAGAACAAAATTCTGTCTTGGATTACAAATCGAGTACTTCAAGAAAGGGATCTTTGTATATCAAGAAACTTATGTGAAGAAGGTCCTAGAGCGATTTTACATGGATAAATCTCATCCATTATGTACCCCAATAGTTGTAAGATCTTTGAAGGTGGATAAAGACCCATTCCGACCCTGAGAAATTAGTGAAGAAGGTGATGAAGAACTACTTGGTCCAGAAGTACCATATCTTAGTTCTATTGGAGCACTAATGTATCTTGCTAATCACACACGTCCTGATATATCATTTGTTGTTAATTTATTAGCAAGATGTAGTTCTTCACAACCACTAAGGCATTGGAATGGAATAAAGCACATTCTTCGTTATCTCAAAGGTACAACAGACATAGGGTTATACTACTCAAATGTATCCAACCATGAACTGGTTGGTTATGCAGATGTTGGATTTTTGTCTGATCCACATGATGGTAAATCACAAACGGGCTATCTATTTACATGTGGAGGTGCAACTATTTCATGGCGATCTATGAAACAGACTATATCAGCCACATCATCTAATCATGCAGAAATTTTAGCAATACATGAAGCAAGTCGAGAATGTGTATGGTTGAAGTCAGTGATATATCATATACGTACAACTTTTCATTTATCTTTCGGCAAAATGATCCCAATAATCCTATATGAGGATAATGTTGCATGTATCGCTTAACTTAAAGAAGGCTATATCAAGGGTGATAGAACGAAGCATATTTCACCAAAATTCTTCTTCACTCGTGACCTACAAAAGGATGGTGAAATAGATATCCAACAAATTAGTTCAAGTGAAAATCTAGCAGATTTATTCACCAAGTCATTTCCAGGTACAATCTTTGAAAAACTTGTTCATGATATTGGTCTTCGGAGACTCAAAGATTTCAACTGATATTATCAAGAGGGGGAGTCGATACACGCTGTACTCTTTTTCCCTTATCTAGGTTTTGTCCCACTGGGTTTTCCTAGAACGGTTTTTAATGAGGCAGCACTCGACGGTGTATCAATGAATGATATACTCTTTTCTTTGGCTAGGTTTTTATCCCATTGGGTTTTTCCTAGTTAAAGTTTTTAATGAGGCACATTCATAATGGACATCCAAGGGGGAGTGTTATGAATATTAAATATGTGGATGTCTATTGACTCATATTACTCTTCCAGTCAACTTGACATAAAGAAGAAAAGATGACTTGACACAAAAAAAAAAAAGCAAAAGAAAACAAGGACATAAAGAAGATATAAAGTAACTATGGTCATGTAACCAAGGTTAAATATAACCATGGTCATGCAACCAGGGTTAGATTTCTGCCTCTATATAAAGGCCCGTAATCGATTGTTTCAGTTGAACTGGATGAGAACTTCTCTCTAGAAATTCTATCGATTTTCTTTGAATTCTATCAATCTTCTCTCTTATCACATATACTTTTATAACACATTTGTTAATTTTTTACTTATAATTAATGCTTAAATGTGGTAATTTCATTTGTATTTTTCCCCTCTCCTTTAAATCCTCATTAATTGGGGTAAAGTTGGAAAATTTTATTAATTCAATACTCCCTCTATTTCAAAATATAAGAGCCAAACGTTTGAGTGGTATAGTTTTTTATATAAGACCCACTTTGCTCTTGTCTCATCATTTAATGCTTTGTTTTTTAATTTTACCCTTAATTAAATATATCTCACTAATACAGATTTGAGCATTTATAATGCTTAACGCATAACGGTTACAGCTAATAAATATCATGTATGCCAAAGTGGAGGTCGCACAAAGATACATAACACTTAAAAGTAGTAGTTAATTATGCACACCGTCATGTTTTGCAAGGGGAAATTTGCAAAATTAAAAAAATAACGGTTGTAGTTAATAACCATAACTTATTTTGTGACAAAAGTGGTGTCTTTTGAAACAACTGTCGTATAACACTTATAAATGATTCGTCTTCCAACATTACATCAGCAAAAGCACAAATATAAAGGCTATGTTAATTTAGCAAAAAATATAAACAAAAACAAAATTCTTCATAAACAACCATCATGTAAAGTACAAATCTAAAAGGCACCCTTTCAAAATCTTGTTCGGTCCGACACCAAGTACTAGTTCTCCTAAAGTTAAATACTTTAGAACGAAGTATTCATTTTGTACACTGTACTTTTCTTAAAAGCACCTTTCCTTCTCTAGCTCATCATGGTCAAGTGCCAGAGAATTCTTTCCATTTACCCTCATCTCCTCATCATCCTCACTCTTCACAACCACTACCACCTCCTCTACAAGCTCCTCTTCCTCCTCATCCTCTTCTGCCTCTTCCTCAAATGGAGACTCTACTACAAACATTGGCTGGCCTTGACCACTCCACAAGGTGTCTCGCTTGACACACCTATCATCTAAACAAGAGGATAGACCTCATCCTTCATCAGAATTAGGTTGTATATGATCACTTCTAGTTAGACCCTTCATTTCCTTCCTCAGACATCGATGATAAGCCAAGCAAGGGGAATGGTCAGGAGTAGGTGGAGGACAACAATAGTGGTGATGACTGAAAACCACTACTGCTTTTTTATTTTTTGAATATTAAAAAAATTAATAGTTAGGGTAAGGAATTATTATAAAAAATGCATAATCATCATGCAAACTTTAAAGAAATTATTATATTCATTTTTAACTCAACAATATATAATGATAAAGCATAATTACCTAGTTTTATATGTTTTAAAAAATGTTACTTTTGATCCTGACATTATTTTCCAAGGGAATATGTTAACATCTGTTTTCATTTCGATATGCATAGAGTAGTAAAGACCAAGTTCTACAGGCAAGCAAAAACGTATAAATATACTGATAATAAATATTTGTTTACATACAGGAATCAACTGTGAAGAATTTGATAATATTTACAATTTGTACAAAACTTTCAAAAATATACTACATATAAACCATCATCTTCTCCTCGAGAAATGTGTCCGTCAGTTCCCTATGTCTACAACCTTGCCTTTAGAGCTGCTGGTTCCTGCTGAGACATTTTCAATTATAAAGAAGGGTGAGATTCCAAGGAATCACAGCAGTAACATAAATCAATCATATAAAATGTGAGAATTAAATATGTAATGCACTATATAGTGTAAAATGAAAATTTAGATCATACCCTGTGTGTACACAAAGCTCAGGGCCAACTATCCAATTGAAACCCCTATGTGTACCTTAACTAAGTCCCTGACTATAGCCAGGTAATACCAGTGTACCTCAACTAAGTCCTCGACCACAACTAGATAATGTGCTCCAAGCACTTGTTCATATCACATAATACAGTATCACACAACATATCAATAGTCACATAGTGTATGAGAGATAATAGTTACCACCTTAACCCTTTTCCACCTCAAGCGTGTGCCTCATAAAGCGTGTAAGCGACTAGGCTTTCAACTTGGTCCTAAAATATTAAATGTACAAGAATTAGGTTAACACCCATTCATGACATATTTTAGGCACTTCCATAGTGTTTATAGTGGTTATATGAGTCTATACTGAAAATTTACTAAAATGCCCCAGGAACCCGACCCAGGCCTGCCGTATCTTGTCCGATCATACTTTTCCTAAATTTTGAATTAGGCTATTTCTGACATATTTTTATCCAAGGAATCCATTTCTAGTTTCAAAATTACTAAATTCACTACCAAAAAGACCAGAATGCCCTTGGTGACCCCTAATTTAGGTTTTAGGGGTGTTTTGGTAATTATGTTTTTTAGGGCTTTTCTGAAATAGTGATCAACTGTAACCCAGCTAATTTTCCCTCTTGAACTCAATAGAATCATCATTTTCATGAAAATCCAACTCCTAGCCTCTCTACTAGACATAGTTGAAAGTTACAAGTTCTCCGAGAAAAGTTGGGGTTTTCAATTCCAACTTCGCAGACTTGCTCCTTCCTACTCCTAATCACTTTATTAACTATTTAATTACGTTATAACTACCATTTAGACTCAAATTGGGCAGCATAACGTTTAGGACACAACTTTTTCCAAATTAACAATTAGAGCAAATCCAGCAGAAATTCACGAATTAAATTACTTACAGCAGCCAGAACAACCAACATTCGAAGTTTCGGAAGTTACCTTAAGCTCCTTCTTCCTTTCCCTTCCTATGGCCGTAACCCTAACCCTTGAAACACTAAAATTTTTGCTTCAAACACCTTCAATAACATAGAAGAGAAGCTTAGGAGAAGGATCATACATGTTAGGAATGAATTCACGGAAGGAATAGACCTACCTTGTGAGATTTTCCTCCTTCACTCTCTAGAATTCTCTCAAACTTTCTCTCTCTATTTTGCTGCACTTGGGCGTCGGAAATGAGCATGAGAGGAAGAGGATGATGATTTAGTAATATGTCCCATAATTTACCAAATTGTTAAATTTTGAAAATTCTAAAATTTGGACTTTTTGTGTACATAAATTTTATGTACATGTAATGAATCATAAAGCCCAACTGTAATTCAACTAACCCTTCCCTCTTCTTGTTACATGTAGGAGACGTCTAGGGGTCCTTCCCTTTGGTCTCAATTGGCTTCAAAACTTATTCAAGTTACGTGTGCACTTTATGTCTCCATTTTGGTCAAATTTGCACTTTTGCTCCAATTTTTCATAAATTCATAGTTATTTGACCAAAATATTCCAAATATATAATTTTCCTTTATTTTCCTTAATTAATTGAAATTCAATTCAATTAATTGGAAAAATATTAATTTTGTACTAAAATGGCAAAATTACGAAAATGCAATTGTCTTTTTAATTTAATTTCTTTTCTTCTTTTTCTTTGGCCAATTTCCTCTTATTATTTGTCCAAATATTTTTCTCTATTTTCTCCTCTATTTTGGGCCTTGATATCGGGCTTTTTGATTACCCAAATTTGTTCCATAATTATTCTAGCCCAATTCTCATGAAAATGAAAATTTATAGAATTCATAAATTCTAAATTTATGAATATTCACCATTTTATTGCATTTCTCAAATAATTGCAATATATTTGGTGAATAAAATTTGGGGTGTTACAAAATATATTTTAATTGAAAATAAATATAGTTTTAGTTATAAAATCATATATGGAAAAAATGATATAAAATGAGGTTTTTGGGGAAAAAATTGGGAAATCAGAACATGTGTGTTTTGTCTAAATTATAGATTTTAATATTTAATATATTGTTATAAGAAAAAAAATCCTGACAAAACAAGTCTCTTTCCTTATACTTGAATTCTTAATAGATAATCATATTTTAGCATAGTACAACTTAGAATGTAATTCCAATATCAAATATATATATATATATATATATATTATAATAGCTTTTATTTTTCATCTGATATAATTATATTATTTAATTATACATTAACTCCCTTTAGTTACGATACAAAGCATTAAACAAAAGCATTCACAAGTTCTAAGTCAATCTTTTGTGGTGAATATTACCAGAGTCTGGCAATTTGTTTAGTTCAACTTGTGTATGCCATTCAGTATATGTGGGGTAAAAAACTTGAACATCTTTCGTTATTATCAATATGAAATTCCTTTTGTTCTTTTCTGTTGTCTTTCTTTTCATACAGTTTGAAGGCTGAAGAGGTAGTCTTTCCATTCAAAGCATATTTGTATTTGCAGTCATCCCCTTTGGATTTATTAACAGATGGAATCATTGATACTTAATTGGAAAAGAAAAAAAGCAAGCAAAAGATCCACCCCCCTTCAATTTGTTAATAGAGAAAAGTGAGGCCACTGTGGTTTGATTTGATTTGTCGTCAATGGAAATCAATATCAGCCGCTGGATTGTTCCTTTTGGTTTGAGAGCTATGGGTTTAATCGAGTTTGTCGCTTGTAAACGGAGATGGAGAAGAGTAACAGAGTTAAATGGCGACATGTTTAAAAAATCCAAGTGGCACTTATTGATTGGAAAACTAGATGGACTGGATATAAGGAACTAGATGTAAGTTTTATCCTTAATATAAATCTGACAAATATTTTTGAAACTGTTGGACCAGCTCATCATGTTCTGCTTTATTTTCGTTTTTTATATGAGCTTTATTTTGGTTTGGATCTATTCATTTTTGTTTGTATTCGTGACAATTAACTATGTGATTATTATTGATTCTTTTAAATGTGTATTATATTTCCTCATGTAATATAGGTGTGACTTATTTATAAGCACTAGTTTTAGAAGTGTTAGTTTTGGTGACTCTAGAAAGTCGACCTTAAAATCTCCTCACTAGAGACTTTCAATAGCAACTTTAGCGAGCCGCTGTTGAAAGTTTCTCATTTAAAGACTTTTAGTAGTGACAATTTAGAGTCATCACTGAAACTTAGGTTTTTCAGTTATAACGTCGTTGAAGGTCTTATTATCAATATAATATATATATATATATATATAATTTTATAATAGTAATCAGTAGGTTCTTTTTGGCTCAATGGCTATATACCAAAAAAGGTGGTCATTAGTTTGTTCCTTGGAGAAGACAAATTTGAGTTGATAATATATGATGCTGAGATGGCAAAAAGTGTTACATGGTAGCGCATGTGGAGGGGAGGGCATGACGTGGCAACCCATATGGTTGAAACTAGAGTTGGTAATATGAACCTGTAAAATTTTGGTGAGTTAGGTTATTGAAAAATAGACCCGTTTTGATGTGAGTTCTTTTGACCTGAACCCGCATAACCTGGAACTGTGATGGGCTAGCCCGCCAACCCATGGACAAGCCCATATTTATTTTAATTTTTTTTAAAAATTCATAATTCTAAAAAGTCAAACAAAAAATAGAAAAAAAGGATTAAGGTGTAAAAATACCCATGAACTTTTCTCAAAAGTGCATCCAACACCATAAACTTTTTTTAGGTGTAAAAATACTCATGAACTTCTCAAAATGGAGCAAAAATATCAAAACGTTAATGGGTATAAATGTCCGTTTTGTAGGACCCACAATATTATTTTTTGAGATGCAAAAATACCCATGAACTTTTCTAAAAAGTGCACCCAACACCATAAAATATTTTCTGGGAGCAAAAATGCCCATGAACTTTTCAAAAGTTTATGGTGTTGGGTGTACTTTTTAGAAAAGTTCATGGGTATTTTTGCACCTCAAAAAATAATATTGCGGGTCCCACAAAACGGACGTTTATACCAATTAACGGTTTAACATTTTTGCCCCATTTTAAGAAGTTCATAGGTATTTTTGCACTTAAAAAAAAGTTAATGGTATTAGATACATTTCCGAGAAAAGTTCATGGGTATTTTTGCACCTTGACCCACCCTCCCTCCCTATCCTTCACTTGTTACGTTTTTCACTCGTGGCATGCCAGCCTGTAATTGGCTGGCCTACATTACCAACTCTAGTTAAAAGTCCACATACAAGGGCAGAAATTCTTCAAAGGAGACAAAAGAACTGCTACATTTTGCCCATAATTAAAAAAATTGCCATCGCCACTTTTCACTATACTTGTTTTCAATGTAACGGGGCAATGTAAAAGTTAGTCTCTACAGTAGTAAAAATATATTGAGATCATATATATATATATTTTTTTTTTTGATACAATGAGATCATATATTTTTAGGATGAAAGCAAATTCTTCAACTATTTAAAAAGTGGAGGGAGTAAAAATATTAAGATTTCCACATCATTATTATATAAATAGTGTAGACGTGGGTTTTGGATTTGAATCCATACGAAAAGCCTTTACTCCAGGGAGGAACAATTTTAAACGTCAGATTGTTTTTATTTTTTTCGGTGATATAGCTGGGAAGTGGAACCGGCCCACTATGGGCTAACAAAAAATGGGGGAAGCACTTTAGGGACCAAGTGGCCTAGTCCACTTTCCCATTATCATTTTTATTATTTCTTTTTCAAGTCAATGAAAGTGTTTCTAAAAAATGAGTTCTTACATATCCAACTCCAATTCCTTAAAACATGATATAATTAGATTTTATAAAATATAAATTTAAGAAAAAATCCAGCATAACAAATTTAAATAAATGGTCAAATTGATATCCAAAGAATTTCACAATAACTATACAATAATAAATAAAATTTATTCCATCATTTGCTTTTAATAAATAATTTTTTATTTCTTAAGTTGTGGCGACATGTATAATTTAGTGAGAATCCACATTAACCATAATTAATAAATTATAAGCTTAGAAAACGTACTTAAAACTGATGTTATAAGTACAAAAAAATTACAAGAACGACATTAGGTAAAAATCAGGTGAAATTACAAGTACTGACGGATTATTTTTAAAAAAAAAAAAATTATTTATGAAGCTCAATGACACCTAAAGTTGTTGAGGCAGCACGAGAAGCAATACAATAACTCGAAAACCCAGCAGCTTTGCATAGAGCTTCAAATTCTTTCTCGGTTCTTTCCTTGCCACCAACCAAAAACATGATGTTATCAATTATGGAAGCATATTTATGGCCATAACTTGCATTTGGCATTTCTGGCATTATCAAGTCAATTATTATAAGCTTGCCATTCGTTTTGAGAGATTTGTGACAGTTCTTTAAAATCTTTATGCAGTCTTCATCTCCCCAGTTATGAGTTGCATTCTGCGAGAAAGAAAAACGTATATTAGCTTAATTACCATTACTAGACCATAAGAATTATCACTACAAAAAAACACCTGATTTCCGACGGAATTTGAGATGGAATCAGCGTCTCCGACAGAATGGATTCCGTCGGTAATAGTAACGTTACAAAAAAATTTGCGATGCAATTTGTTGATTTTTTTAATTTACAAATGTCACATGTTTGCTCCTCAGAGCGTCATGTGTCCCTCTCTTCTGGAGGCCAAGTGTCTTCTCCTCATAATTCCTCCAAATGCCTCTCCTCCCGTTCAAACCCGTGACCTCAGGGTGCAGACGCCTTCACGCGTGAGTATTTGTCAGTTGCACCGGAATGAACTTTTGTTATATTATTACATATTATTATTATATATATATATAATATTATCATATATATATATATATATAAACATACATACATATAATTAATTAATTATATACATATAATTAATTATTAATTAAATATAATATTATTAAAAATAATGAAAAATTTAATAAAAACAAAAAAAATATTTATATATTTAAATCAAATAAAATTTTAATTAAAATTATTTAATAAATAATAATTTAATGTTATAGATATTATTTTTAATATAAAATTATAAATATAATATTAATAACATATATATTAATAAATAATAATCTAATTTTAATAATTAAATTTAAATATAATTATTTAATAAATATTATTTTAATTTTATAAATATTATTTTTAAAAAATTTAATAATTTTTAATTTTTCGGATGGAATTTTTTGTGGCAAATTGTGACTGAAATTTTTGTCGGAAAACTTTGTGACGGAATGTTCCGTCAGAAATTCTGTTAGAATTTGCCACGGAAAAAATTCCGTTGGAAAATTTTCAAAGACAAATTCCGATGGAAATTTTCGTCGGAAAACTTTGTGATGGAAATTGCCACAGAAAAAATTTCGTGGCTAAATTTGCCACTGAAAATTATGTCGGAAAAATTTGCCACGAAATTTCCGTCGGAATTTGCCAAGGAAAAAATTCGGTTGCAAATTCTGTCAAAAATCAGGTGTTTTTTTTGTAGTGTATGCCAAGTTAATTATAATGTTAAACTAACCTTAATCATTATAGCATGGCCTTGTGGGACACTTTTGAACATATCTCCTCCAACATGCATCATTCCTATTATTATCACAAGGATACCCTATAATTAATTAAGCTCAAAGGAAAATATTGCAAGAGTTTTGACAGTTACATGATATTTAAATGGTTAGTAAATTGATATGGCATAAAATTTTCGATGAGGAGAAAAAAAATCGAATGTCTATTTTATTTGATAGATTTTATTTTAAGTAATTGAATTGTTTGCTATTTATAAAGTCACAAATCACTTTCGTGTAGGGCTATGTGCCCATGTATCCATTTTTTTTAGGCACTTAAATATTCATACACACATGAGTGTATATAAAAGCAAGTATGCACTCACCACTTGTTAAAAAAAAAAAAAGAATAATAGTTTAAATTTAGAGAAAATTAATATGTGGGTCCTAATAATTTACCTTCATTTTGAATTCAGTCCCTATAGTTTATTTTGTTTAGATTTGGTCCTTATTTAATCCTTACACAAGCATTCAACTTTTAAATGTAAAAGCGTTAAATTTTAGTTTATAAAATTTCGTGGACTTGATAGAATTTCCTTCGTTTCATTTCATTCATGCCGTTTTAACTTCCATGCAGTTTTATAAATGAAATTTCATAAAGTCTATAAGTTAAAATTAGCAGATAAAATAATAAGGGTCCAATTTAAACAAAATAAACTTTAGAAATCTGATTCAAAATTGAAGTAAATCATAAGGACTCACTGTTACTTTTTTCCTTACATTTATTTATTTTTTATGATAATAATTTTATAAAATATTAAATTTCAACCTTGCAATATTTCATCCACAGTTGGGTGGAATAAAATGATGAGTATCCAAATTTGCACAGTTACCTGGATGGGATAGGCCATGTTGTACCACTTGGGGTAAGTCAAAGTTAATGCCTTGAATTGAAGGATACTTGGAGATGATCATTTTGAGGCATTGGCCAATGCCACCAGCCACATCAACAAGTGTTGATATTCCCTCAAATCCTTTGTATGTCTCAATGACACCCTTCATCTGTATGATTGATAGGTCAGCCATTGCCTTATGGAAAATAGTTTTGAATGTTGGATCTATTTCCATATATTCAAATAGAGACATCCCATGAAATTTCTTGAACACGTCCTTTTCATCATCAAGAATCACTTGCTCAAAGTTTTGCCTAGCATCATTAAATACAAGTCAAAAGAACAATAACCATTGTAAAATTATGAATATAGTGTAAGGGGCTGTTTGATATATATGAGGGGTTTGGGGGGAGGGGAGGGGGGAGAAAATTTTATGAGTTAGATTTTTTTAAAAAAAGGTAAGGCTCAAATCTAAGTATGATGTTTTTCCAAAATTGATTCTTGAATACAAATACACATTAACTTCTTCAAAAGGGATAAAAATAACAAAACTGTGAATTTGGGCAAATGTCGTTACTTTATGCAGAGCAATCACATGGGCCCCACAAATATAAAGTAATAGACCGTTTGCTAAAATTAACGGTTTTGTAACATTTTCTCTATTTTAAAAAATTTACATATATTTTTGCAGCTGAGAAAACTTTATGGTGGACCAATGGCCTTATATCCTAGTAGAATGGATGTTTTCCTATAAATGGGAGGTCGCAGGTTTGATCCCGTTTGTAACTCAAGCTGATAGTGCCTACCCTTATAATTCAAAAGGGAAAGGGAAAAAAAACTTTATGGTGGAATGTGCAATTTTGTGAAAACATTATGGGTAGATTTAAATCTTAGCCCTTCAAAAAAAATTAGAGAAGTGGGGTAAAAAGTTTTCAATTCACTTTTTTCCTCTTTTATTTTACATTTTTTTTAAAGATTTTATCACCCCACTTCTATAAAAATTTCTCGTCCCTCATCCCCTTCGTACCAAACAGAGCCCAAGACTATGAGAATCAAAACGTGAAATACTTACCAAACTTCTAAATAAGCGGGATGGCTGCTTAATTTCAAGATTGAAACACAAGAGGCTCCATCATCTTCTTCATTCAGCTGGAACAAGTATCTTCCAAAAGGAGATAAACCATAAAGCCTTTCAGTCCTCCCATGTTGATCAAGTTTCATGGAAGAAGAACAAGTCAACAGAGAGTGATTCGCAAGCAAAAACAGCATTCGATCAAGGCGATGATCGGCGTCGTTAGCGTGTGTAGGTGGAAGCTTGGAAACAATTTCAGAAGGCGACATGCCCTTTGGACTTCCCTTACCAATGATCTCAAACAAGTTGAGCTTAATGGCAGCATTTAACACAGCAAGGTAGACGTGACTTGATGGTAGCATAATAGCGTTAAAAAAAGAATCAATATCATAGTCTTGATTCTCTATGGTGGTGCTCATACTTGCTATAGCTTCTTGTTATAAACTCTAAGGGCTTGTTTGGTCTGAGCGGAGGGAAGGGAAAGTGGGATGAGGGAAAATTTTTTTGAGTTGAATTTAAAAAAATTAAAGAACTGGGGTTAAAAATTTTTAATTAATTTTTCTTACTCTTTTATCTTATATATTCTCTTTATTAAAATTTTATTACCCCACTTCTTCAATTTTTTAAAATTCAACTCATAAAAATTTTCCCTCCTCTCCCTTTCCCTCCAAATCCCTCACACCAAACAGACCCTAAATTTCTAAAAACTGTGGACAATGGAGAGAGGGGAAAACTTTAACCAGCAAGTTCTCACACAACGCATTGGTCTAGTTGTGGGGGCATTTATAGAGTATCTTGATCGTTAAAACCTAATGAGTTATTTTAAGGAAAAATCACTGTGAGGTCCCAAAGACCATAAAGAATTATAAAAAGTCCCAAACCAAATTCCCCTAAAAAGCCTCTAGGGACTGCATTGTAATTAATTCAAAATATAAAATTACTTTGTTGCCCTCATTGAATAAAAAAAGGAAAGGAACAACATATGCCTTTTTTGACAAGTGATTACGCCTATTTTGACAACTGAATCAGTTATTTTGACAAGTTCTATTTCCTCTCAGAATAAGTTTTGAAATTTCAGAATTTAATGTCCCTACTTTAACAAATACATATGCCTTTTTGGATAAGTGCTTATACCTATTTTGACAATTGCATGAGCTATTTTGACATGTTCATTTTCCTCCCTAGAGAAGTTTTGAAGAATTTTGAAGAATCATATCATCTATAATTGGAAAGGAAAGTAATGAAATTTGTTTGAAATTCAAAGTTATCCTTGAAATTTCAAAACTTCTCCATAGAGGAAAATGAATTTGTTAAAATAGCTCATCCAGTTGTCAAAATAGGTAAAGCATTTGTCAAAAAGGCATATGTTATTCCTTTCCTTTTTATTCAATGGGGTTAACAAAGTAATGTCACATTTTGAATTAATCATAATACAATCCCTAAAAATATTTTTTATAGGAGAATTTTATTTGGAATTTTTTTTAATAATTTTTTATTATCCTTGGGATCCACAGTGAGTTTCCCTTATTCTGATTGAAGCAGCTGGCAAGACTTTTATATCAATAATGTATTTAATAAGACAATTAAAAGAAACGGCATGAATTGAATGGCCGATAATGACATCACTCTGACAAGTTGTGGAACTTGTAAAATATTTTTGTTTTTTTTCCAACATCCAATTTGTAAAACATATGAAAAGTCATAACTTATTAAATTTTAGGGAAAATTCCAAAAAACTACACTCAAAATATACAAAGGACAAATCAGTACAACGAAATTCAAAAATGACAAATCAGGCGGGTGTCAGAAAAAGGAGGAATCTGTCCTTTTGAAATTTCGGCCAAATTACCAAAATGCCCTTCATGCACACTTCAGAATAACAACATGATCATCGGAATTAACACCTTCGGATTCGGTATTAACAACTGCAATTCTTCTTTGACAATTAACAAATTTCAGGACCAATAACAACACATAAATCGCCATTAACAACTCCGGACTCGATATTAACAACTCCAATTTCTTCTTTCAACACTTAACAAGTTTCAGGGCCAATAACAACACTCACCTCGCCATTAACAACTCATGATTCGCCATTAACAACTCTGATGTTGTTATTGCGACTGAGGGCTGAAGGGCATTTTGGTAATTTGGCCGGAATTTCAAAAGGACAGATTCCTCCTTTTTCTGACACCCGCCTGATTTGTCATTTCTGAATTTCGTTGTACTGATTTGTCCTTTGTATATTTTGAGTGTAGTTTTTTGAAATTTTCCCTAAATTTTATGTAACGAACATGTCCCACTTTATAAAGTTTTTCAAACATGTCAGGTCATCAAGGTGAAAAAGTTAACTTTTTTTTTTTTTAATTTCCCCGGCCTTCCCCAGAAAAAGAAACTACCTGTGATCATTGGGGGTTTTTTTTTCCTTTTCAACTTTCTCGGGTTTTCCCGGGTGCTAATTTTTTTCTTACCTGAAATTTTGTTATCGGTCAAGGCACGTGCTTGGGATGGCGAATTCCAGAACGTTATACTAAATAGGGAATAGAACTTGTCTAGCAGTTAGGGTTGGAAACAGGTCAGGCCAGGTCAGGTTTTTGCCTTAACAGGCCTGAGTTAGGGGTGGAAATAGGTCAGGCCAGGTCAAGTTTTTGCCTTAACAGGCCAGGCCTGTTAAGGCACAAATTGGCCTGAGCCTGGCCTGTGGCCTGTTAAAGGCCAATTTTGGCCTGGCCTGGCCTGAAGCCTGTTAAGGAGGCCTGAATTTTTAAAATTTTTCAAGCAAACCGACAGGCCTACAGGCCACACTACAAAACAGGCTAACAGGCTGAAAACAGGCCTCCTTAACAGGCCTCCTTAAACAGGCCGAAAACAGGCTAGAACTTACAGGCTCAGGCGAAATTATCCTTTAACCCTTATCTGATTTTTTTTTTAAAAAAATATTTTTACAGGCTTAGGCCGGCCTGACAGGCCTAACAGGCCTGTCAATAGGCCGTGGCCTGGCCTATTAAACAAAACAGGCTTTTGTTTTGGCCTTGGTCTGGCCTTTTAGCCTGACAAGCCAGGCCTGAACAGGCCAATCACAGGCCAGGCTACAGGCCCTTGACAGGCCGCCTGACCTATTTCCACCCCTTTTAGCAGCTAACCATAGTTTTATAACTCAACTATAGTTTGCTTTACATAACCCTAGTTACAAAAATAATCACGGGCCTTGTCTCTAGCCGACACCCAAGATTGGTTGCTATTGATTGTGATGGCATCAAATTAAAATGTGTTTTTGGAAGAGTGATTGGCAATTAGGTTTATTTTAATTTGATTTTTTGTAATATTATTTTTGATAAAAGCTAAATTATGTATTGTGATTTATATTTGGATTGACAGTTATATAAATGACTTTTATAAAAATAAAACTTGTTTGGATTGGTTAAACACAAGTGACTTTTGTGATAATAGTAAAAGAGAGTGGGTGGAAAAATATTTAAAAAATCAAGTAAATATTTAAAAATTACTTTAAAATATTTGGTGCTACTGGAAAAATATTTTAGAGTGGGTGAAAATCAATAAATCAGTATTCTAAGTTTTGGGTGCTCTTTATTACTGAAAAAAAAATACATTAAAAGTAAAATTGTAGTCTGTCTCCTAAGACTAGATACAATTGAAAAAAATATTTTAAAGGGTTAAAAGCACCAACAAATATTTTAAAGTAATTTTTAGAGCTGAAAAAGTACATTAAGGGTAAAATTGCAATCAGTCTGGTAATACACTGGGTACAGGTGGAAAAATATTTAATGGGTTAAAAGCACCAAAAAATATTTTAAAGTAATTTTTATAGCTGAAACAGTATATTAAAGGTAAAATTGCAATCAGTCTAATAACACATTGGGCACAATCGAAAAAATATTTTAAGAGGTTAAAAGTACCAAAAAATGTTTTAAATTAATTTTTTTAGGACCAAAAGGAGTCAGTACATTTGGATTATATGTCAGTTTATAAGTTGGGTAAACTAATTTGGAAAAAAAAATTATAAATATAAATATGTTAAAGTAATTTAATTAGTTTTTTTAATATCTCTAAAAAGTTAATGGGAAAATCCCTCTAAAAATACATTGGAAATAGGAAAATCCCTATTTAGTGCATTAAAATTGAAAAATCCGGATTAGTCCAGTGTTAGTACGGATGAACAGTGCGGGCAACGCCAAAAGACGATTTTGCCCTTTAGCCCTCATTCTAGTCACTTCAAAAATAACAACACGCGGTTCTTAATTAACAACTCTGGATTCTTGATTAACAACTCCCCTTTCTTATTTCACAACTTCCTACTTTAAGTTTCAAGGCCAATAATAACACTTCTTTTTTTATTAACAACACGCGATATTAACTAACAACTCCGAATTCTTGATTAAAAACTCTATATTCTTGATTAACAACTCCAGTTTCATCTTTTTTACTTTCACAATAACAACACCGGTTTTGTTATTAATAACACCATATTCTACATTAACAACTCCCATTTCTTATTTCACAACTTCGTAATTTAAGTTTCAGGGCCAGTAACAACACCTCTTTCTTTATTAACAACACCGTATTTTACATTAACAACACTACATTTTTTAGATGCGAATATGTGGAAGAATAAAGCGGAGTTGTTAATCAAGAATTCAGAGCTGTTAATAACAAGACCAGTGTTATTATTGTGAAAAAAAAAGATGAAACTGGAGTTGTTAATCAGAATACGGAGTTGTTAATCAAGAATCCGGAGTTGTTAATTAAGAACCGCGTGTTATTATTTCTGAAGTGGCGATAATGAGGGTTGAAGGGCAAAATCGTCTTTTGGCGTCGTCCGCACTGTTCATCCGTACTGTTAGTGGACTGATTTGGATTTTTCAATTTCAATGCACTGAATAGGGATTTCCCTATTTCCAATGTATTTTAGAAGGATTTTTTCAAAGTTAATTATGTCTTATATTTATGACCAAAAAGAGTATAAATTAGTGATACTTATGAATATTTTTCCTATCTCTCTCTCCTTCATCCTTCTCTTTTGTCTCTCTCTCTCTCTCTCTCTCTCTCTCTCTCTCTCTCACACACTTTCACGTCTCCCTCCTTTTTCCTCTCTCTCTCTCTCTCTCTCTCACTCACTCAAAAATGGTAATATTTCATTAGTTTTAACAAAAGCTCCAATAATTAGCTTTTCACAATCGTGCCTCTATAGTGTTCTAATTGGAAGAAGCCCAATTGGCCACCAGCTGAACCAAACATTAAAAAAACATGACTGCTGCCAATTGAGCTTTTACATGCTCAATTGGGCTTATGAGACTTTAAAAAGCCCAACCAAAGACACACAAAATAATCTGTTACATTCATTTCTTATCTATGATGATTGAAGGGAAGCCAATGTAAAATAAATTATTTTTTATCATTTATTTATTATTAATTGACTTTTTAAATTCATAAATATTAATATATATATTTTTCTCTAAATTGTATCTGGTTAGGAATTTATTAAATGTTTCCATGCCCAAAGTTTTTAGTTCTTGTTAATAATGTAATTATCACCAATTTATGCTTGTGTGTGTAAGAAAATGGGCATACCTAAAGTGCGACCGTTAATATCTAAATACCCTCACTAATTGGATGACAGTTACTGATACAATTATAGATGCACAACAAATACACTACAGATAGAAAGAAAAGAGAGAGTTATAAGGCAAGGGAAGAAAAATCAGTTTCTTTGAATGTGTTCATCAGATACTCAACTAAACTCCTCATGTCTATATATAATATTATTACTATCATGGAATATTACAGTTACGAACTCAAACTTTTCTGTTATTTATATTTTACTCCTAATATTGTTGGGCTTGAGTCCTAATTTATCAAGGGTAGGTTAGATTTATTCCAACATCGTGATTGGCATGAGTTCCTGTCATTTAAACAAGTGATCTGGAGTTCAAATCCTAACCATTGTATATGTTCCAATTTAGTTGGACAGGGTCTACAATTTACTAAATAAAGTCAAGCTGGATGTTTTATAGTTTTTCTTGTATATTTTGTCATATTTTATATTGATATATTGATGGTATATGTAACATCCCAAATTTTGGTCACCAAAATTCCTTATACCTTTGGTGTATTAAATAGAATAAAATGGTAAATATCAATATACTTTGAATAGCCTCTGGCTATAAATTCTTGATCAAAGGAATTTAACACTGAAAATTTGAAATGTAAACCGTGTTGCTAGTGAAATTTTTTATGAGGCAGTGAGTTGTCATGTGGTTTTGGATGATCCAACAATGTTCAAAAATTGTCAAATTTTGTATGATGAAAGTAGACATCCTAAGCTTTAATTTGATAGGTAATGGGTAATTTTTGGAGCTATACACAAAGATTTATGAATTTTTGAAGTTGGCCCAGAAAAACTGGCTATTTTCTGAAACAGCATCCAAAGATTTTAATTCTGGGAATTGTGAGCTTTCAGTTGGCTAAAGACTATATTTTTTTCTTGAAATTAGACTCAATAAGGGTTTTATAGCCTTTGGAATGACTCCAATTCGATGTCTAAAAATAAAGTTGTGATTTTTCAAAGTTTGAGCAAAAAATCTTCAAAAATTGCCACTAATCCAAAAATGGAAAAAAAGTTATGGAAAAGTGGTAATTATTGGATAAATTAACATTAGCCTATTTTGCTCTTTTAATGGACTCTAGACGTGAACTTGGGCTGACCAAAAGGGAGGAGGATTGGTTCAATGTCAATGAAGGTTTATGACACAAGTTTCATGAAGATAAGCCCAAGTACCATTAACTCCTGAAAGTCAAATTTTTGGAATTAAATTAAATAATGGAAAAAGGAGATATTTATGACTACCCTTCCTTCATCTTTTTCACTCCATTTTTACGACACAAGCAAGCAAGAGAGAGAGAGAGAGTGAGTTCTTGAAGGTTAGAGAGAAGGAGGAGGAAAAATCACAAGGTAAGCTTGATTCCTTTATGATTTAGCTTCTAATTGGTAAAATTCCTTCTCTATACTTCCCTTCTCCATGATTCCATGTGTTTAGCAAGAAAATATCAAGATGTGAGGAGAAGGAAGGTTTCAGCCAAGAGAGTGAGGAAGAAGATCGAAATCCAAAGGTGACTTCAAAACCCTTAAATCCTTGATGCTATTGTTGTTGTTGTTGTTGTTGTTGTTGTTGTTGTTGTTGTTGTTGTTGTTGTTGTTATTGTTGGATTTGTTGGTGGTTTAGTGGCTTGTTTGTTGTGATTTGTAAATTTGGGAAGTGTTAACCCTAAGGGGTTATGCTGCCCAAATTTCCTCAAATATTAGGTATTAGATGTTTAATTAGTAATCAAGTGATTAGGAGTGAAAAGGAATAAGCTTTTAGAGTTGAAAATTAAAAATCCAATTATTCCTAAAACCCTAGCATGTTTTTGGCCAGGGCTGATTGGAGGGGTTAGGGCTAGATTTTCAATAATATGAGGATTCCATTGTGTTCAGGAGAGAAAATTAGCTGGGGTTAGTGTCGAACACTTTTTTCAGAAAAGCCTTAGAAATATAAATGACCAAAATACCCCCGAAATCCTAATTAGGGGATGCCAAGGGCAAAATTGTCATTTGGTTGTAATTTTGAGAAAACAAAGGTAAAAAATGGATTCTACATGCAAAACTATCTAAGAATAGCCCGGGTCAAAATTTTTGGAAAAGTACGGTTGGAACAGATATAAAGGGGCCAGGTCTCCAGTTGCATTTTGGTAATTTTTCAATATAGGCTAATATAACCACTAGAAACACTTTGAAAGTGTCTAAAATAATACATGAATGAGTTTTAACCTAATTGTTGTGCATTTGGAATTTTAGGACCGAATTAAGAGCCTGAGATGCCGACACGAGTTTCGAGTAACGCTTTACGAGTTGAAAAGGGGTTTAAGGTAGTAATTTTATCCACTATACACTATGCTATTGTATATCTGTTTGTGTATGCCATTGTTTGTATTTTAATTAATCAACATGGTTTTGCCGAGAATGGGCAGTTAGTACGAGAAGTGCACTTTGACTTGGTTGTTGAGTAAAAATCCAAGGTGTATGCATAGTGGGGTTTAAACCCTACTCATGTATCAATGTTGTTATGTTGTTCATTGATTTGTTTATAACATGGAGCATGATGTATTTACTTTCTACATTTTATATGAATGATTGTATGTTGCTACTAGGATTCCTTGGAATCTCACCATTTTTCATAAATAATAAATGTTCCAGCGGAAACCAGCAGCTCGAAGGGAAAAGTAGTAGATATTGGGACTGAGGCTTGCGGATCCCAAGATTCGGAGCAGTTAGGTTATATTAGTTAAATTTTAATATTTTGGATATTTTGGGAACCATTTGTATATATTATCAAATCATGTGGGGAAAACCAGTAATGTAATCAAGTGTTTTTAACAAATGTGTGTATTTAAAAACTACTTTAAATACTTTTTTTCAATATAGAAAATAGGGTTAAAAGACATGTTCCACCTTAAACTATTTTGTAAAGGGAACAACTTAATTGCCTAAACTATTTGTTAGTGTAATGTTGCATTTCAAGTGTTAAAACTATTCCAAAATTTTCCTTTGGATGACATTTTTGTTGACTATTAATTAAGTCCAAAGGGGGAGAGAGAGAGAGAGAGAGACATGTTTATGACATATTTTTCTATTGGCACCCTCATGTTTTTATTAATGTAATATCTTAGATTTTGGATCTAAAAACTTAAGAATAACACTGAATTAAGTAAACTACCCGGTCTAGCTGACATTGAGACCCGGTCTAGTTGACATTAAGAATGTAGAATGATTTCCCTTCCTCAAACTAAATTACAAAATAAAAATTGTTCTAGGGTTAGAGTACCAATTTTTCTAGGGGCTCTATCTAGGAAAGTTCCAAGAACTATAGAATGAGCCGGTTGAAATATTGAAGAGTCCAAGATAGGGCAGAGGGAAGTATTAAGGCCTACGTGAGCAATAGTGGCATCTGAGATCAATTTTGGAGAATAAAATTGAGTAAAGGTGAAGTTATGTTATAACTTTGTTCTTATATTTTGGACCCAAAAAACAGACGCTATAAGTTGTTTTTTGTCTAAAAAGTTGTTGCTTCAAATTTTTTACTACCCATCAAGTAGAGCTGTACAGAAACATCCAGCACTTCTTCACAGAAAACCCTAGAAAACCCGTAGAAAACCCTAGCTCACCCTTTAAATAACTAGTCAGAGTTTTCTATTTTATGATGGATATTGGATTTTTAAAAATTAATAATCCTAATTAATTTCAAAATCCATATCATATCAATTGTCACGCCTTTATTTTAATTTCACCTTTACCATAGTATTCACGGAAAACGATATGCGGTTCGGTGGGCAACACACGAATAGTATAAATATACTGATAATATGTGCATGATTACGTAAAATCCCCATAAGGGTTTGTACATGATACTTACGATTAAGGTAGCCGCACAAGGCTACTAGGGTGTCTAAACCCATCCCAGTGAAGCGAAGACTTCTTCCCGTCTTCGCTCCATCACTGCAACTCTCTCTCATGCAATTCTCTTCTCTGATTTTCGAGTACATTTTGTATTTGCCTGTTTAAATTTTTGGTGGGAGAGGGTGAGATTTGAGAGAATCTCAGTAGGAAATAGATACCATAATGCATGTATGATAGATGCTATGTTTATGACATGTTAGCTTTAACTAGATGTATGCCCCATAATGACATTTTGCATGCTCAATGTTTCATGAAACAAAACTATGGCCATAGCAAAAATAGAAACAAAGCTTCATTTATTCAAATATGTTCTACACAATCAAGTAAAGCAATCACATACATCACTACACAAGCAGAGATATCAAATACATGTAAATAAGGTAAGTCCCCTACCTTAAAATCTTTTTCTGCCTCGAAACGTGTGCCTTGTAAAGTGTGTCATAGCTCGGCTCTCCATTCGGTCCTACAATTCCAAATATACCATTTAGACACTTCTATGGTGCTTCTAGTGGTAATATGAGCCTATTATGAAAATTTACCAAATTGCCCCCGGGGACCCGGCCCCGCCCTAGTTCGGTTGCACTTTTTTTTGAAATTCTAACTTGAGCTTTCCTGACATATTTCCGCCCAAGGAATCAATTTCCGGATTCAGAATTACCAAATTCACTGGCAAAAAACAAAATTGCCCTTGCCAGCCCCACTTTAAGGGTTTCAGGGGCATTTTCGGGCTTTTCCGAAAAGGCGACCAACTATAACCCCATCTAATTTTTCCTCCTGAACCCAATGGAATCATCAAATCATTGAAAATCCAACTCTAAGGCCCTCTAACAGCCCTGGCAGAAATCCTCAGGTACTCCAGACAAAATTAAGGTTTTTCGGTTTCGGCTACATAAACGCATTCCTTTATACTCCTAACCACTTTATTGACTATTCCATTAGGTTACAAATAACATTTAGACCCAATTTTGGCAGCATAACCCCTATATCATCATATTTCCAAAATTTAAAACCAACGGCAATCAGGTGAAATTTCATCGATTAAATTGCCCATAGCAGCCAGAATAAGCAATATACAAAATTTAGAAGTTACCTCAAGCTCCCACTAGCTTTTCCCTTGATATGGATGAAACTCTAACTATTCTAACACCAAAATATAAGCTTCCAAATCTTAAAGAATATAGAGGAGTAGCTTAGAATGGGAGTTATACGCGTTAGAAGCTAAATCATCGGAGAAATCGGCTTACCGTATAAGATCTCTTCTCCTTTCTCTCTCTACAATGTTGAGCTCTTCCTCCCTCTCTAAAACTGATATGGTGTCAGTTTATGGCAACCAAGGGAAGAGGATGAAGCTTTTATTATTTTACTTTATTGTATCATATTCCAAATTTTGTATTTTTACAAAATTTTGGCAGATTTCTACCTAAACTTTGAAAAATCATAACTAATTCTAGAAAAATTGAATTAGAGTGATTTCAGAGGTAGTATAACCTTATTGAGTCTAGTTTCAAGGAAAAATACAAAATTTTGCCAATTGGAAACACAAAATTCCCAAAATTAATTTCTTTGAATACTGTTTCAGAAACTTTCTAGTTTTTCTGGGCTAAATTTAGAAATTCATATCTTTTTCCGTATAGCTTCAAATGATTCATATGACCTATCAAATTAAAGCCCATTATGTCTACTTTCACCCTGTAAAATATCATAATTTTTACTAATCATTTATTCATACAAAATCAGATGACAAGCTCATTGCCTCACAGAAAATTTCACTAGAAGCATAATCATATTCTGTAAAATTCACCATTTTATTTTCTTTAATACCCCAAAGATATAAGAAACATTATATAATAGATTTAGGGCACCTGCTAAACCGGGGTTTAGTAGTCCACTTAATTTAGGCTTATTCCTAAGCCTCAAATTTCAAAATTTGGGATATTACATCAATTACCACTTAATTGTCTTTTGATAAGCAAATTAAATAAATATGGTTTAATTAAATATGTTCAATAGTTTTAATTTAACCTATTTATTTAATTTGAATAAAGAGCCAATGTAAATAGATTTAATTTATCTTTATAAAATACAATTTGAGATATTATATCTTTATCATATTAGTTATTAAATTTAATTTATCAGATAAAACTAAATTTAAAACTAACATAATATAATAATATTATCATATTATGTATGTATGTATGCGTGTGTGTGTGTGTGTGTGTAATATTATTAATTTTCTTTTCGAATATATATATATATATATATATATATATATATATATATATATATATATATATATATTCGTCCACCCTAGATTAACCATTATATTCATTAAATCTAGACATATCTTAGATTCACTGAATCTGAACATTATAGCTCATATTGTGTTATTTTTGTGTGCGACCCTGTAGGCCCATATGAAGTTGGCAGTGAGCCAATGATTATATTAACCCACAAGTCGTAAGCGGCTTCTAGCAAGACATTACGACTACATAATTCATATGAGGATCGATAAACCAATGCAAGCTGTCATACAACCATATCACGTCCCTTTTGTCACATGATATTTTGGTCTAGGATGAGGCATGGAGAATGTCATCCTCCTATTCCTAACCATTACTTTCTCAATCCCTGAGTAGTTTGTCTATAGAAATGGAAACTCCTTTCCATTATAGTATGTCTCTACATTTCTCAGACTCACTCATCGATGGGCCTAGTAATATCTCTCTACTAATGTGAGGGACAAATTCCATCTTGACCATTCACATTCCTTTACATGAAAATCACCAAGCCCGAACATATCCTTTATCATCACTTGGTTAAAGGTGACTTTTGACTAGGTGAAAGCTAAACTACTCTCATGTAGGAATCCATAATGATCTCAGGTCAAAAGGGCATACTAATGTGGTTATATATGAGACAAACTTATGACTTGATCCATGTAGCTTTCTCATAGTGGGTTGGTCCAGCACCTTGTACTCTTACAAGTGCCTAGGACTTTGATTCATATCTCTATACCTCTTCAAAGTCATACTGGTCTTATTTCATCTTTTCTCCCTCATAGATGACCGACCACGAACATTTAAGACAATCATTATAATTTATCTAAGGATAGTTATCACAGTGAACATGCAAATAAAATGATAAAAAAAATGGAGAAATTCATTGAATAACAATGTTCAAAGTGTAATGATTAGCCTCCAGGGCACAATTCACTACAAAAAAAACGTGATTTAGTAGCGATTAAAAATGGGTATTAGTAGAGGTTCTAATCGCTACAAACTATGTTAGTAGCGGTTAATCAAACCACTACTAAATCGTGCGTTGCAAGCAGTTTTGTAGCGGTTCTATAAAACCGCTACTCAATCAAAAATAACCGCTACATAGTTTGTAGCGGTTAAGCATAACCGCTACAACATCCAGAGATATTTGTAGTGGTTATATAACCGCTACAAATATAAAAAATTATATTAAGAGCTAAAAAAAGAATTTTTAATTTTGTAGCGGTTAAGAAACCGCTACAAATATAAAAAATTAAAAATTTGTTGGCGCGAAAAAAATGACATTTTTTTATTTTGTAGCGGTTAACGAACCGCTACTAATTTTGAATTTCATGAAATTAGTAGTGGTTCTTAAAAACCGCTACTAATTTTGAATTTTATGAAATTAGTAGCGGTTTTTAAGAACCGCTACTAATTTCATGAAATTCAAAAATGGCGCCAAAAAATTTAAATTGAGTCGTAAAAAAGCGTGTTATTTAGTAGCGGTTTCATAACCGCTACAAATATTTAAAATTTTTTTAAAAAATATATAATTATTTTTTTTTCTGTTTTTTCAATATTAAATTAAATAGTTTATTTTGTTATTATTTTATCTTTTTTAATTAGTTTATTATTCAATAGTTTAACTTATTAATAAATAAAAAGGAAATATGTAATTGAATAGGAGTAGTATAAAATTTATATTTATAGTAATGTTAAGGATAGGCAGGTAATAAGGAATTATTATGTTATCTAATATAATGTAATTGTGTATGAAAATGAGATACAGTTATGATATATCTAGAAAAAAATTGATTAGAATAAATTTTATAGAAAGGAAAGAAGTATTCTAAAAGAAATTAAAAATCTTGTTACCATATTTGATCGTATTATTCAGCTCCTCTACTCATACGAAAGAAGTTGTAAATGAGAGAAAATGAAAGAAAGGTAAGGTGAAAAGAAATTGGGGAGTGTTTGAAATGAGTTGTGGTAAGGGTATTTATAGGGATCCACGTACTATTTGTAGCGGTTAATATAGCGGTTATAATTAGTAGCGGTTATTTATATTTTTGTAGCGGTTTAATATTCATAGTGCTATTTGTAGCGGTTAATGTAGCGGTTATTAATTAGTAGCGGTTATTTATATTTTTGTAGCGGTTTAATAACCGCTACAAATATTATTTTAATTTTTTTTAAAATTTTTTTTTACATTTTATTTTAACAAATTTTTTGCATTTTTTGTAAAGACAAAAGCATAATTTGAATTTGATCACTCATCGTCGCCATCCCTACAGAAATTTTGTAGAAAAATTATTGTTATTGATGTATTATTAATTAAATTTAAAAAATTTAATTCAAATGACGCGGACTTAAAAAAACTCACCGCATTAGAGGTAAATTGTCATCGCCTTCAAGGAAGTAGTTTTCAAAATCAGCTGGTTGAAATGGCTCACTCTCGTAGACGATATTATCGCCTTCACCCATGTCGTAAAGGTCTCTTGGCTTTAAATGAATGACCATGTGCCAATCTCTATGCCTCTCGTCCTCGACATAATAAACCTGATGTGCCTCTGAAGCTAGAATATACGGCTCATCATCTTGAGAAATACCGGTATAAATCGGCCGTGAGAAATTGACTGATGTGATCCCTAGGTCGTCAGTTGTCAGTCCCCGAGAAGTAGTGGTATTTGCCCACAAACACTTGAACAGCGCCACGGTGAAACGGCCTTGATAATTAAGCTCGACCACATCAAGAAGCTTGCCATAGTAAGGGACGCCTCCGAACTGCATGTTGGCGTCACTGCTGCTCGCATAACTCCTTGTCCCAAATGTGCCATAAACACCCGAATTCTATGTTTGCAATCCTTGATCCCGTGAAACAGTGAAAAACTTAAAACCATTGACATTGTATGCTGTAAACTGTTTTGCATGATCAAGAGGGCCGATTGCGAGAGCTCTGAAATCTGGTGAGTGTGGGTTGTGGTCATTTAGTATTCTGCGCGCAAACCAGCTCGGGAATTCTCTGTGGACCCTCCTATCAACTTCCGAGGATGTCTATGTACGGATCCTGAGCTGACGCTTAACATGACTTCTGAATTCCCTGCAATTAATAATGGAAAGGCGTTAGTGAAATGAAAGTGAGAAATATTATGAAAGATATAGATCGAATAACATGTGAGTGTACAATTCTTACCGTATGAAAGGTTCAACTTGAGTGCAATTAATCAAGACATGTCTATGTGCTTGGAACTTCTCAGTTGCCATTAGTTTGAAGTTCTCAGTTGCTCCAATTGGTTTACCAACACGAGGGATAAATTCTCCTAATGTCGGCGCAGGTTCAGAACAATTGTCAACACGAGGCGGGCGGTTGAAAGCCGTCTCAAGATCATCAAAATACCTTGAGCAAAAATATAGCACCTCATCCCCTATATAGCCTTCAGCTATAGAACCTTCTGGCCACGCCTTATTCCTCATGTAAGATTTTAATTTCCCAAGGAACCTATGAAGTACAGAAAAGAAAATTGATATAAAATGATGAAAAGGACGACTAGAAAACATTAAATACGGACAATAAATTAAAGCACATGTTTAAAATGAGTACCTCTCAATCGGATACATCCAACGATATTATACTGGTCCAGTGAGCTTTGTTTCATGAACGAGGTGGACTGTGAGGTGAACCATCACAGTAAAAAAGGATGGAGGAAATATCATCTCCAAATGACAAAGCGTAAGAATGATTTTCGACTGCAGCTGATCGAGCTCCTCAACGATCAAAACCTTAGAACACAACTTCCGAAAGAAAGAACAAAGTTCCACCAAAACGATGGAAACATCGGGAGGAAGTGTATTCTTTATAGCCAGAGGGAGTAACTGCAGCATAAGAACATGTGAGTCGTGACTCTTCAGGCCAGCAACCTTTTGAGCCTGCAAGTCGACACATCAAGAAATGTTGCTTGAATACCCATCAGGAACTTTTAATTTCTTCAACGTCGCGAGGAACACATCCTTGTTCGGTTTTGTGAGGGTAAACTTTGCCGGTGTAAATCTGTCATGCTCATCCGGCCAAGCGTCTTCACGAACTCCCATGTCACGTAAATCTTTCCTCTCTTGAAAGTGATCTTTTGTCTTGCCGGGTTCGTTAAGCAACGTATACAGCACATTGTCGCAAACATTCTTTTCAATGTGTATTACATCAAGATTGTGGCGAAGTAAATTAGATCTCCAATATGGAAGTGTGAAGAAAATACTTATCTTCTTCCACTGCTGAGGCACCGAAGTCCTGCGCGTCTTTTGGTGAGTTTGTGTTGAATCGTCACTTTTTCCAAACTCGAAGTCAACATGCTCAAGCTGCTATAAGATATCTGTACCGGACAAAGTCTGAGGTGGTCCTCTTTTCTCTGGTTTCCCATTGAAGCGATTCCGTTGCAATCTGAACTTATGCGTTCCATCAAGAAACCTCCGATGCCCCATGAAGCACCACTTTTGGCTGTGGGGAAGGCGCAATGCGTCAGAGTCAAAATTGCAAGCTGGACACACCGACCCAATATGCACATTCCAGCCAGATAATATGCCAAGGCCAGGAAAGTCACTAATCGTCCACATCAAGGCTACACGCATGTTGAACAAAGTCTTGCTGTAAGCGTCGTACGTCTCCAAGCCGACATTCCACAGGTCAAGCAATTCCGCAATAAGCGGTTGAAGATACACATCGATGTCATTGCCCGGTGCCTTTTTGCCTAGAATGATCATAGACATAATGAAGGAGCTTTGTTTCATACACATCCAGGGGGTAAGTTGTAGGGAACTAAGACTACCGGCCAAATACTGTAACTTGTGCTAAGATTCCCGAAAGGATTGAAACCGTCGGTCGCCAATGCAAGCCGAACATTTCTGGGGTCAGTCGCAAAATCTGGAAAGTCGTTGTCAAACGTTTTCCAAGCAGCTGCATCCCGCGGATGTCTTAATTTACCGTCTTCGTTTTTATCATCGGCATGCCACCTCATATGCTCAGCAGTTTTAGACGACATAAATAATCTTTGTAGACGAGGTTTCAAAGGGAAGTACCTGAGAATCTTTGCAGGTTTCTTCTTCTGCTTTTTCCCCTTCTGAATTGTCTTGTACCTCGATGTGTGACATCTCTTACACGTCTCCCTGCTGGAATCGTCTCCCCCATATAGCATACAATCATTTGGGCACGCATCAATCTTTTGATAATTCAACCCCAACCTGTTGATAATCTTCTTGGCCTCGTAGAATGTTGTAGGAATCTCGGCATCGGGGAATGCATCTTGTAATAAGTCGAGCAACATCGACATTCCCTTATCTGTGATCCCACACAAGCACTTGATACGATACAATTTGATCAAGAAAGACAATTTAGAATATTTACGACAACCTTGATATAAAGAACGATCTGCTTCATCCATCAAGCTGAAAAAATCCCGAGCTGCTTCATTCCCCATAAAAGCCGGCTCAAAGCCGTGCACTTCTTCGTTGAAGTTGTCATCTTGAAATCCAAACGCATCACGCACAGCATCATTCACAGGATCATCTGCATCTACTTGAATGCCTACTTGAGAACTTCGAGGAAGAGCATCGTCATATCTAATGCCGGCCTTCTCACCATGAACTGCCCAGAACGTATAGTCCTCAGGGAAAGGCTTCACAAGCAAATGTTCCTTCACAACATTTCGTGCATGCCACTTCTTGAACTTGCATTTCCGACACGGACAGACAATCTTGCCGTTACAACTGGCGTGAGTGAATGCGAAATCCAAGAAACTGTTTAATCCCTACAAATATTCAGGAGAATTGTGCGGCAACCTTATCCATGATTTATCCATAGCTACAAGTGAGAGAGAAGAAAGTATAGAGAAGAAGATGAGTGAGAAGAGAATGACGAATGCCTAGAACCTTATATTATGAAATTCCAACGTTTATAATTTTGTAGCGATTATTAAACTGCTACACCAACCGCTACAATTATAAAATATTAGTAGCGGTTATATATAGAAAACCGCTACTAATATTCAAGCCGTTACACCTTGGTGGGAAATTCAAAATTTACTTGTTGAGTATTTGTAGCGGTTATATATATAAAGCCGCTACTAATATTCAAGCCGTTACACCTTGGTGGGAAATTCAAAATTTACTTGTTGAGTATTTGTAGCGGTTATATATATATAACCGCTACTAATATTCAAGCCGTTACACCTTGGTGGGAAATTCAAAATTTACTTGTTGAGTATTTGTAGCGGTTATATATATAAAACGCTACTAATATTAAAGCCGTTTGACAGCATATTTTAAAATAATTTTTTAATTTGTAGCGGTTATACATAACATAACCGCTACAAATGTGCAGAAAGGTGGCAAATTTCAAATTTAAAAGGATGAGTATTTGTAGTGGTTATTATTTTAAAACCGCTACTAACATATATGGTTGTAGCGGTTTCTTAAGATAAACCGCTACAACTATATATATATATATATTTGTAGCGGTTATTATTTTAAAACCGCTACTAACATATATAATTGTAGCGTTTCTTAAGATAAACTGCTACAAATATTTGTACTTTATTTTTTTTAAAATTTAGATATAAATAATTCATAAATTAAACACAATAAGAAATATAATTATATAAAACACAATAAGAAACAATTACTCAATAAAAACTCATATATATATATATATATATATTTACAAATGTTTAAACAAAAAAAAGTCCTAAACTAAGTAGCTGGGGGCTAATCATCTAGTGCTCCCTCAGGGACCGCTGGATCGGGCCGTTGCGCAGAGTGAACCGCACCATCGTCATCAGCAGGGGGAGGAGGAGGAGGAGTCGTACTCGGGACGACATAGCGAGGGACAGGGGGAACCGCTGGATGCTACTCGTCCGGGAACAGGCGACTCTATGCTCCCTCGAGCATGTTGTTCGCGATCTCACGCCACTGCATCTGCTGAGTGTACATCATATCAGCGTGCATCTGCAGGTGATGCTGCTGCTGCACCTGCATCTGCTGCTGCTGCTGCTGCGCCATCTGCTATTCCAAATCTGACCGCAGTTGGTCAATAGACTCGTCCCTCCGACGTCTGTCCCCTCTAGAGCTGCCAGCCTCAGAGGCGGCGCTCCTGCCGTAGACCATGCTGGGTCTGGTGCCTATCCCCATCCCCCGCACGAGTCCGGGGTGCTCAACCTGAGGCAGACCCGCCTTCAAAGGAGCCGTCGGGTCCACTGACCCCTGTGACTCCTCAGGCTGGGTCTGTCGCAGCTCAGCCTACGACTGCCGCATCCGCTCCTGCCATTTTATGAAACAATTACTAATTAGCATTTTTCATTATTAACTTGGTTTTATAAAAAATATAATAATAAAATTACTTACAATGGCCGCCTCTGCCTACTGAGAGGTCGCAGTCCCGTCACGGTGTCTATGTGTGATGGCGTACAGCTCCCCATAGTCCGTCTGACGGTTCTCCTACTGTGCCTTCGTCTCCTGAAACAAATACAAAACAATAATTTGTATTATGAAATAATCAGCTAAAAGTAAGTGATTGTTTGAAAATTTACTAGCTCGCTGTAGGTCACAGCAAAGGTCTTCGATCCTGTTGTGTAGTGGATCGTCTGCTGCGCCCGAATCTCGGTGTTCCTCTAAGAAAGCTCCTGGAAAAAAAAATATTAAATGTATTATAATTTAAAATTAAATTCAAATTAAATTGAAATTATAATTTAATATTTAACAATTACAAAATTATATATCAAAAATCTAATAAATACATTACCTACGCCTTAGCACTCCTCCTCCACTGGACGAAACGCGCCCAGTCATTCGGTGGCACGCCGTCCAGGACGCTCTCGGTCAGCTGCTCCAGAGGCATCGTCCCGTCCTTATCCACCTTGTGGAAGAGACGGTTCCTCCTGTTTCTCCAGGCGTCACCCATCTTCATAAGGGCGTACCTCTTCCAGTTGGCCCGGACGGCAAACCGCAGCTGAAAAAAGATTATTTAAATATTAATAATTACAAAAAACATAATAAATAAAATATTAATTAAATAGAATTAATTAAAAAAATATTAATTAAATAATTTTAATTACCTGAACCACCTCCTCTCAAGCCAGGTCCTTCGGCCCCTTTGGAACTGCCTCCACGTCTAGAAGTAAAGGGGGAACCGCATCCAATTCGCGCCCAGGTCGTTCAGGAAGCGATTGAGCAGGTGACCCCCATTGTGGATCGGCTGGTCAGTGCCCTCATTCCACGGCACTATAACTCGGAGGCTCCGGTCCATCTGGTTCAAACCGGCCACGTCTAGCCTCCTCGTCGAAACGTTCCCCTGCTCGTCTGCACAGTTGCCCGCACGTTAGATAAATTGTAATTAAAAGTTAATATTTCTAATTTAAATAAATAATTTACTAAATTAAAAAATTAATTTACCTTCGACCTGCACCTCAAACCCAGTGGACCGCGAAGACGACCCTCGTGGGTTGTTCTGCTCCCGAGCGTCCTCCTCATTGAGGAACTGCTCCATCTCCCTGAACCCAATCGGGATCTCGAACTCCTCCTCGCACTACAAAAAAAAAGACTTTTGGCGGCGACAAAAGTCGCCGCTGAAAGTCTTTCAGCGACGACAAAAAGTCGCTGCCTATGTGACTGTCGCGAATAGTATTCGCGGCGACAATTTTTGTCGCCGCTGAAAGTATACTTTCAACGGCGACTTTTGTGTCGTCGCTGAAAGTATAGTTTTAGCGGCAACTTTGGTCGCTGCTGAAGGTGACTTTCAGCGGTGACAAAAGTCGCCGCTGAAAGTATTAATTTTTTTAAAAAAAATTGAAAAATTATTTTTTTAAAAAAAAATTTGAATTTTTTTTAAAATTTGATTTACAATTGCCACGTGTCTCCTCCCCGTGCTACCACGTGTCTCCTCTCGGTGCTGCTCCCGGTGCTGCTACGTGTCTCCTCCGCATGCTGCCACGTGTTGCCTCTGCGTGCTGCCACGTGTCGCCTCCTCATAATTCCTCCAAGTGACTCTTGTCCAGTTCGAACCCGCGACCTCAGGGGGCCGATGCCTTTGCGCACGAGTCTTTGCCAGTTGCGCCGAAATGAACCTATGTCACATTATTACATATTATTATATATATAATATTATCATATATATAAACATACATACATATAATTAATTATTAATTAAATATAATATAATTAAAAATAATGAAAAATTAAATAAAAACGAAAAAAATATTTATATATTTAAATTAAAAAATGTTTTTATTAAAATTACTTAATAAATAATAATTTAATATCATAAATATTATTTTTAATATAAAATTATAAATATAATATTAATAAGAAATAATATAATTTTAATAATTAAGGTTAAATGGAATTATTTAATTATTTATATTTTAGTTTTATAAATATTATTTTAATTTTAAAAATATTATTTTTGAAAAATATTAAAAAAAAATGAAATGGACTTTCAGTGGCGACTTTAGTTGTCGCCGCTAAAAGTGAGTTTCAGCGGCGACTTTTGATAGTCGCCGCTGAAAGTGTTTTAAAAAAAATAAAATTTTGAAAAATTTCAAACAAGACTTTAGTGTCGCCGCTGAAAGAGTTTTTAAAATTTTTTTTTTAAAATTTCAAATAAGACTTTTAGCGGCGACACTAAAGTCGCCGCTGAAAGTGTTTTTAAATTTTTTTTTCTTCAAAATTTCAAATAAGACTTTTAGTGGCAACACTAAAGTCGCTGCTGAAAGTGAGTTTCAGCCGCGACTTTTAATAGTCGCCGCTGAAAGTGTTTTTGAAATTTTTTTTTTAAATTTCAAATAAGACTTTGAGCGGCGACACTAAAGTCGCGGCTAAAAGTGCTTTTCAGCGACGACTTTTAATAGTCACCACTGAAAGTGTATTTGAAATTTTTTTTAAAAAAATTTCAAATAAGACTTTTAGCGGCGACACTAAAGTCGCCACTGAAACACACTTTCGGCGGCGACAACACAATGTCGCCGCTGAACGTTGTAATATCCCAATTTTTGATTATGGGTTAATCATGATTATTATGGATAATTATGAATTTAATTGGGATTATTATGTGTTTTATGGCAATATTAAATTAATATGTCAGAATTACCGAAAAATTGGAATAATGGAAATATTGGCCATAAGTGGTAATTAATGGAGAAATTAATTACTAACTAAAAGAAAAATGAGAAGTGTGATCAAATGGCTAATGGATGGATTAGAGAGATTAATTGGTGTATATGTGTGTGGTATTAGAGATTAAGGGATGAGATGTTGCCAAGTGGCATTATGGTGGACCATAGGATGAGACATAGGAGACAAAAATCACCTTTTTCTCTCTCCTCTCTCTCCTATGCGTTTTTGGAGGCATGTGAAGGGGGTGGGGCAGATTTTTTCTGCACTTCATCATCATCTCCACCTCTCCTCCTTCTCTCTCTCACGTTCTCTCTCTTCTCTCTCTAGTCCACCATTGTTGAAGGCAAGGGAAAGAAGAAAGCTTGATTTTTGGGTAAGTAAATGCCTTCCTTTGCTCAAACTCCCTTCATTAAAGTTGATCCTTGAGTAATGGGCTTCATTTTGGTGTGTGTAGTTTGGTCATTTGGTTGTGATTTGTGCCACACGAAAATTGATTGTTGGAGAATCAAGAACTCTCTTTGGAGAAGTTGATAAGGTGAGTGAGACCTATCTTTCTATCTAAGTTTCATACCATTTGAAATACTTTGAATTTTCTGGAATTTTGGGGCCATTTTCGAAAATGAAGGCCATTAGGAGTTTGGTATGTGTTTGGTATGAAATTTGTATGTTTGGAATGCATTTTGGATAGATAGAATTGATTGGGTTTGAAATTGTTAAGTTTGGATATTTTGGAAGTTTAGTGTTCAATGTTACCCAAAACCAAAGCATGATAATGGAATAGGATTTTGGTGATTTTGACATTCCCATTGGATTCCTTGAGTGATTTTGTGTGGGAATGAGCTTGGTTATTGATTTTGGGTTCATTTGGATCACTTTGGAAAATTTGGAAAGTTGTCTAGTTTGAGCTCTGTTTTGCACAGTCTGTTTACACGAGCGTTTTGAGTGACCAAATGGTATTGGAAAATTATGAAACTTTCCAGTCTTAAATTTCACATCCCAAGCTTCAAAATGGACATATATTTTGTGTCATTTCGTTGGGTATTCTGTGAGTTATGGTTGTCCAAAATTTGGGATTGAATCAGAACTCTGTTTTGGAGTAGTGGTTAGTTTTTGGTGATTCTGTATTTGTGTAGTGATTTCCAGTGAAGGGCTATATTTTTCCTTGAAAGCGGACTCATATACCTTTCATTTGGCTTTGGAATCACCTCGTTTCGATTTTTCTAGAATTAGTTATGGTTTTTCGAAGTTCAGCCCAGAGTCAGGAATTTCTGGGCCGCGGCCCAAGCCTTTCTGACCTGTTTCGGGCCGCGGCCCAAGAGTGGTGGGCCGCAGCCCAAGACCTTCTGACCATGTTTGGGCCGCAGCCCAAGGAATGGTGGGCCGCGGCCCAACCCTGTGTTTTGGCACTTTGTGTTATCGAAAGGGGATCTTTAACCTATTGTTTCCCAACCTTTTAGGGCTTTCATTAGAGGCATTTGTGGCCTCTTAAGGGTCAATTATGATAACCAAAATTAAGTATTTCAAGTTAATTAAGTCTTGGAATAGAATATAACTCTTCATCCCTAATCATGATTCTAGGATACGATATTTGCCCTCCTCGGGAGAGACCGGCGCTAGGACACGCCCGGAAGGATCAAGGTAGTGACTTTTCTCTCATATCTTGTATGATGTTTTAGCATGCATAACTTATCGTTGAATTTGTGAAATGTGTGCCATGGTCCATTACGGCGCGAGCAGGTCAGCGTGAGCCGTATAGGGAGTGACAGTGGTCATCTCTAGTTCGGCCGTTGGACTGCCGTCGTAATCGACATGGATCTTTGTGAATCCGACCCGTGGGGCGGCGTTTGTGAAACCAGCCGTGGGCTGTGTGTGTGTATCTTGCCTATGTGGCTTGCGTAATGAAATACTTTATATGGATCCCAGCTGTGGTGAATTATACTGTGTTGATTGTTGTGATGCAAAACAACGTGAGCAATTCAGCGTGAGCAATCGTAAGGGATGGCATGTGCCATACTAACCATTGCCGTTGTAACTGCCGTTGTAGTTGCTTGTTGTTGATAATGATTTGCTTACATGCATTATTGTTGTACATTATATGATTGATTTGTTACTACGGGGATTCTTTAGAATCTCACTCTCCCAAAAACCATGTTTTAGACAGGGCAGAAGGATCAAAGGGAAAGCGGGCGACGAAGAGCGGATAGTGCTCCGGTTTAGAAGCATATTTTGGTTTTATTGGTTATCATGTATATCTTCTGGATAATTTTGGGAAACAATTGTGTATATTGGGATTGATAGTATGTTTTGTGTAATCCCCAAGTTAAGGGTATTGAATTGTGGGCTTTGAGCCTTTGTAAATCCCTTATTGAATGAATGGAACCCGAGTGAGTCAGGAATTTATTTGCACTCTGATATTTGTAAATGGAATCCACCTGTTCGGGCCAGTATTATTTTGTATTGAGAACTGGGGACCATTGTGAATAAGTTTTGAAAAATGTTTTGCAAATCCGATTTTTGGGCAAAAGAGTATCTTATTAAGTCCCAATTTCATTATGGTCTCTAATTACAACTAGTATTGAAATGTGATTGTGAGACCATCATGAACATGTTTTGTAAAAGTTTTTGTAAGCCATGATTTTGGGAAATTTGGTTTTGTTTAAGTCCCAAAAATCATTTAAGGTCTCTAATTCCACATTAATTACGTTTTTACGAACTTGTCTCCTATGTCTCATCCTATGGTCCACCATAATGCCACTTGGCAACATCTCATCCCTTAATCTCTAATACCACACACATATACACCAATTAATCTCTCTAATCCATCCATTAGCCATTTGATCACACTTCTCATTTTTCTTTTAGTTAGTAATTAATTTCTCCATTAATTACCACTTATGGCCAATATTTCCATTATTCCAATTTTTCGGTAATTATGACATATTAATTTAATATTGCCATAAAACACATAATAATCCCAATTAAATTCATAATTATCCATAATAATCATGATTAACCCATAATCAAAAATTGGGATATTACAAACATGACACCTTCAGCGGCGACATTAAAAGTCGCCGCTGAAAGTCTCACTTTCAGCGGCGACATTGTGTTGTTGCCGCTAAAGGTGTAACTTTTAGCGGCGACACTTTTGTCGCCTCCAAAAGTCTCACTTTCATTGGCGACTTTTAAAGTCGCCGCTAAAAGTCTAACTTTCAGTGGCGACATTAAAAGTCACCGCCAAATGTCGCCGCTAAAAGTGGTTTTTTTTGTAGTGTCGTTGAGGAAGTCCTCAACACTAATATCTGGCCTCTCCACCTCAGGCACCTCTGGTACGGTCATCGCCTGTGGGATCGTCTGCGGTGCCTGTAGTGGGGCTGACTCCTGTGGGGGGTTGGGCTGAGATGCCGCAGTACCCCTACCTGCGCGCTGCCCCCTCCCTCTGCCCCCTGCCCGGCTGCTGCCACCCCGTAAAATCGGTCTGGGGACATCAGGGGCCTTCCCCTTATCCTGTCCTGAAGCCATATCCACTGTACAAATTACAAAAAAAATTAGTCACATTATTATAAAAAAAATATAATAAAAATATAAATATAAATAAAATACGTGTTATATACATACCTCAAATGCAAATACTGAGAAATACTGAGCAAAAACTCCTACACAGACGTCTAAACGCTCAAATCTCGAAGAAATCACTCAGAGAAACCTCAGGAAACAAAATGAGCAAAAGGAGAAATGAAGGACGCGGGGGGTTTAAATAGGACAGATTTTAGTAGCGGTTATTCAAATAACCGCTACTCTAACCGCTACAAATAATTAAATTTGTAGTGGTTCTACAATAACCGCTACAAAAGTTCATAACGTTTGAAATTCTGTAGTGGTTATTGCTCAGAACCGCTACAAATGGCGAGACTCTTGAAATTCTGTAGCGGTTCTAGGGGCAGAACCGCTACAAAATTCTGACCTTTGGTATTTTGTAGCGGTTCTGTGGTTGTAACCGCTATAAATAACCGCTACACTGTTGGCGCGCCAACTGGCGGGAATATTGTAGCGGTTTCTGTGCATTAACCGCTACAAAATCACCGCTACAAGTTTTGGCGGGAATTTCGCGCCAAATTTGTAGCGGTTTTTTGAACTAAACCGCTACAAAAAACCTTACCACTACAAATTTGTAGCGGTTTAGGTAAGAACCGCTACAAATACTATAATTTGTAGCGGTTTAATATAACCGCTACAATTGCACCGCTACAAAATACCTTTTTTTTTGTAGTGATTTCCAACAACTAATTCCTATTAAACTAAGTAATTACAATGCACAATTGACAAGGGTAAAACATGATCGATTGATTTTCAAAACTATGAATTGAATACAATAATTAAAATATATATTTTTTGGATTTTCAAATAATGAGGGATGGAAATGGGTTAAAAATGCAAGTAATGAAGATGCTCTTGCAAATAGTTTTCAATAGCTAATCTTGCTCAATTAAAATATTTGAGAAATTAATACACTAAGCTTTTAATATTCCAAACCTCATTAACTAATGAGTCTAGTATCACAAGATAGGGACCCCTACTCTTGAAATGCTATTAAGCCCTCTTAGTGTAATGAATTATTCTAAGTTTTCTAATATATCAAACCTCAATTACCATTATTTCTAATGCTTAAACTCATTAACATATTCATTTAATCATTATTAAAACCCTTTAGAGAGTGATTATGAAATAAGTAATGCATTAGGTTAACTATAAATCCATTTCAATCAAAACCATCCAATAATACCATATAGATTAAATCAAGGTATTAAAACTCGGACCGGTCATTGAACCGGTCGGGGTACTGGGTTAAGGGTCAGTGGGTCAAACCGGGACCAAACCGGAGCTAAACCGGGACCAAACCGGTGAGAAATTGAAGATTTTAGACTTATAGTATGAAATTCTAAAGGAAAAATTTTTTTTTTAAAATTTTTTTTTTTTAAAAATGAAAACCGGACCGGCCAACCGGCCGGTTCGCCGGTTACCGGGCCGGACCGGCCGGTCCGGTCCGGTTTTCATAACCCTGGATTAAATAGAGAGAAATCAATAAAGTCCTAGAGAAACGTGTATATATATAATTATATACATTGATGAGTATAAATAACTCAATCCATAGAATAAAACATAATTAAGATCATAGTCTCATTATGTAACATCCCAAATTGTGGGCTTATAATACAAATAATTAGTCTAAATTAAGTAAATTACTAAGCCCAGTTGAGCCAAATATCTTAAGCATATCATGAAGAAAATGCTTAAGATAATTATAAAAATTATTTAAAGTACCAGATATATTGAGACAATAGTATAAAATGTTATTATGGAGAGTTTGAGAAATTATAAAGAAGCTTAGTTCCCCAAAAATGACCCAAATAATTTTAAAGTTAATTTATGGGAATTTAAGAGCTTATTTTCCTAAAAAGTTAAGGAAAAATAGTTAGAGGTCATGATTTGGCTTGGAAATTTTAGGAAATTTATTTTATGTCTTAAAGAAGCTAATTGAGGAAGAAAATACTTATGTAGTATTAAGGATTAATTTTTAAGTGTTATTTGGCAATCAAGCACCAATAAAGAAAGGGGAAAATTAGTAATTTTATTACATAGACCCAAAAATTAGAATCAGGCTAGAGTTTAAGCCAAATTATGGAACCCAAAAGTGCTACACATGATCAAAAAAATTTGGAGTTAGGTTTAAGAGATTTTAGTTTTATCCATTTTTCTTCTTAATCTTCCCAAATTGAAAACAGAGTGGTACATGCATGTGCTTGTAGAAGCTAAAACTTGAGTTTTTAGGCGAGTTTGATTTGGTTTCTTTAGGTTTTAGAGAGTTAAACATGTTTCTTAAAAGATAGAACGAAGAAGAACTCACATTGGGAAGAGATACGTGGTGGTCTTGAGGCTTTGTGACAGGGTGTTGATTTTGTAGGTTCAGCAGGGCAATTAGAATCGGGCATGGTTTTGACAAGGAAAATAATGTTCTCTGTCTAAGAGATTTGTTAAGGAAATAGTAAGCATCTTAAACTTTAAAACAAGTCCTAGAACATGTTAATTGGATATCTAGAACAAAAGTTATGATTTTTGAAATTTTGGACAGAAAACTGGAAACATTCTGTTTTTCATATTTTAGGCAATGAGCAAATATGCAAATTAAATGAGATTACTTTTGTAATTTGTCATTGTGGTTATTTTTTCTTTAAAATATACTTACAGAGCTTTAAATTAAGTACTAGAACGCAAATTGGATGTGTATATTGTAAGTTATGAATTTTTAAAAGTTGGGTAGGCAATCTGAAAAATTTTGACTTACCAAATGTATAGTTAGTTTGAACGCAGGAATTTGGAACTTAGGTCCATGATGTAATACTAGATGTTATGTTTTCTTTGTAGAGAATTGAAAGAGATTTAAATAGGAACTTGAACCACCTCATTTGTAGTTCCCTCGCTTAAGTTATGGTTTTTCAAATTTCCTTGAGAATTAGAGGCAGAATTTGGTTTAAGTCCGAAAATGACCACATTTTTAGGAATTGAAATTAATAATGGGATCATGAGAGTTTTGGAATAAGTTTGGAGAGCTAGTGTATTAAATTGGATGTCTAAATTATAGAGGCAAGTAGATATTCAATATGTTTTAGAAGGTGGAATTGTATGCAAATGTGACTAAAGTATAAGTTTGGAACCATTGATTAGAATAATAGAATTATGTAATTTCCACACCTATGTTTAGACTAGAATGGTCACAAACTTATGGCTAGAACTTTATAATGTTGAGAGTGAGAATGAGTTCCTCTTGCATAATTGTGTAGAACACAGTAGGCAAAAGAGGAAAAATAAAAAGAATCATTAGACAAAACACAAGAAGTAGGAAAATCAAGGTAAAATGACCAAGTTATGGAGCTAAATGAATGGGTTACAAATTGGGGCCTTGAGAGAGATTAATTATGCTATGAAAGCATGCTAAGATGAGTATTAATTTGTCCTTACATGAATAATCAATAGAGTTTGATATGTTCCATCAAGACCAAAGAGGAGGCAAAGTAAAGGAAATACAAACGAGAGGAGCTAGCTAAGGAAGTCAGTTTGGAAGAAAGCTTCAAAAGGTAGCAAAAACTTACCCTTATATAGTTTGTGCTTGGTTGCTTGTATGTTTATTTGCCATGTATATGCCTTTGAATATGTAATGTCCTTACTTGAGTTATGCCGTGGCCATGTGTATATGCTTGTAAGGTGTTGTTCTTATTTTGGCTATTTACATGCTTAGTCTATTACGATTGTACATTATATATTGAGTTAATATTTTATTACTGAGATTCCCCCGGATCTTACCCATTTCTTCCATGACATACAACAAGAGCAAATACTTCTAGGGGTAAGGGCATTGTCATTAGTGAAGCCTTGAGGAGGTTGGAGTTGAAGGTCTATTAAATTATTATTTTCTCTAAGTATAGGCTTTTTCTAGCCATGTTTTCTTTTAATATGAAGAGATGTGTATAGATATGTATGTGTGTGTATAAATATTTTGGCATGTAAATACCCTCCATAAGGAGAAAAGATAAGGCTACAATAGCCTAAAGGTAAGTGCCATCTACAATGATGACAAAGATAAATTTACATAGTAATAATAGAGGTTAAAGTATACTTGACTAATAGCTAATCTATTTAAAAGATCGGGCAAATACATGAATTATGCCCTAGGATAATTACATGCCAAAGTTATAGGTTATATCATTTTATAAAGATGAGAGAGTAGAGTAAAACTCTGATACAGCTAATATTGTTGAGCTAAAAATAGAACTTGAACCACTAAGTTTGGGAGATATATTGAACTAGTTATGAGTTTCCAAAGTTACAAGAAAATTCATTATTTTCCAGTACCTACACTTAGAGAAAGAATTTTAAGTTTCTAGCTTAAATCAATGGTACTTTTGCATCACATGTGGTTCAAAAATGACTAAAATGCTCTTATAAGTGACCCTAGAGAGAGGTGTTACATATTACATAAATGAATTTTTAGATCTAAGAAATCACAATTATAATGAGCTATAGTTAAATTAAACTCTTATTTGAAGAACATGTGAGCTTAATCCATCTTTAACCATCTCCAAGAGCAAGGACGAAGCTTAGCCACTCATGTAAATAACACCATGAAGCAAAACCAACTTCTGATTCAAACATTGAGCCATGAAAATCACCATTTAGAGAAACAAATTTAATGATGAAAATAGAAGATGAATAGGTTAAGATGGATAGGACAGAAGGAAGCCATGATCACTGCTCCTCCTAGTTGGAAAGTGCCAACTCCTCCTCCCTGCCTTAAAGTGTCGATGGTGATGGAAGGTGGCACAATACTCACCTAAAATTATAGAGGAAAGGTGAGATGATGACGGTAAAGATGATTTGTGAAGGTTAAGTGTGGTGAAGGGTGAAGTTTAAGGTCTGGTTCTGGTTTGCAGCTCTACTCTTTCTGTTTCAGACCATGGCTAGTGACTAAAAGGATAGTGAGTGGGAATAAGGTCGCCGACGACAATGGTGAAGGAAGATGAAGGTGAATGTCGAATACGAGCTCTCCCAATCTCTTCGCTGTGCTCTGCTATATTTTGTTCGATCAAATATTCTCTCAATTCAAACATAATGTTGTTGATAAAACACTGTCACTTTAACTTGGACTAATATGACATTTTGAAATGTACTAAATTGTCATTTTTGAAATTCGAACACCAAACTGCCACTTTCATATTTAATCCAATTTTTCCAAGTACCTACAATTTAAAACAATCAAACCAAGATCAAATCTTTTCATAAATCAATGATTAAGAGTAATTATAATTATTATGACAATTTTTCTTTTTTAGTTCTAATTCAATGCATTTCTCCTAATCCAAATTAATCATGATAATGACATTTTAAACTCAATAATTATGAAAAAAATCCCCAAATTAAGTATGAAAATATATAAAAATCTAGGAATTTGTCATTTCTTCTTAGTAGGCGTTCTCATTACCAAAAATCTGTAAATTGAAAAATAAGTTAAAATAATCAATCAAGTGAATGAAATAATTAACAATTCAATTACAACACCAAAAATATTATCATTTGAGAATGAAGATGTGATTATCTGTTCAAAATCTGAAATAATTATAGTATCCGCACTCAGTTCTCCCTGATTGTTGAGGGCACTATAAATTAAAAGAAATGGTTGAAATGAATAAAGTCGTATATAAAGTGACTGCTAATGAAAGAGCTTGAATTCAAACTACTTACTGTCGGATAAAACCACTTCGTTTCTCTACTTTTACCATTGTTTTTCCTGCCTATCACTCTATAGGTCTTGAGTGTACTATCATTAAAATGAAAATCACAAGGCATTAAAACAATTTATTTAAGTTAAGAACCAATGATTTACAAACAAATTAACTTACGTGTTGAAGATGGTTTTTATCTCTTTGTTTGGCTTGTGACCCAAGGAATCAAACCACTATATGATGTTGAATTTTGGGCCAAACAACATAGAGTCCAATCATAACTATAACAACATATAAAGCGACTGTCAATGAAAGATCTTGAATTCATCGAGCCATGAAAATCATTAGAGTAAGCATGTATCTTTTTATACTCCATACCCATCATAGACAATATTTTCTTGGCCTCATACAAATGATTTGGAAGTACATTATCATCTAGAAACATATCAAGCAACAATGTGAAACTACTATCGGTCTACCCAAAAATCACTCTTAAGTTAACCAAATGCAAAGGATTTGTTAAGCATGTATACTTACTCCCAGGGTATAATGGTGTCTCTGCATCACTTCGTATGTTGTCATATACACACGATTGCGGAAAGGATTCTACCTTAACATCATGAATCATTATCTCCATTCTATCTTAATCTACGACATTCATAACTTCCTTCTTGTGCGACACACAAGCAGTTACTTCCTCACCATGTCATATCCACCTTGTGCACTGAAGATTTATTTTATCACAAAGTAGGTGATCCTTTATATTATCAACATCCTGTAGACTCTCATTTACACAATTGATACAATGATAAAATACATGCCATTTTTGCTAGGCGCGTTCCTTTTAGCAAATTCAATAAACTCTTCCACCCTATTCTCACATTCTTCACTAGTTCTCAAAGCATTCATCCAACTATGATCCATTTTATTACCACCTAAGCCATTTCCAACAATATTCAAGTTTAGAACAATTGTCAAGGAATGACATGTGAATATGGGTCAAGGAAGGGATTGCCTTTTACTTATTTTTAAAAAACTTCTGGAAGCATTTTCCCTTAAAAATAAGATATTCCAAAATTTCAACAACAACCTAATTCAACTTAATTCAAACAAAATTAACTGAAGCAGTTCAAGACAATATCAACAATTTCATCAATACAATTTTAACAACAAAATTCAAACAAAATTAACCGAAGCAATTCAAGACAATATCAACAATTTCATCAATACATATGTGTACAATTTTATAATGCCTCTAATAGCTCCACTAATGCCAACCACCTATGTGTAACCATTAATTTAGAATTTTGCAAATTCTATCAAGTTCATACCAATATTCCAACAAGGCAAAAGCAGGACCAATTTTTCATTTTTAATTTTCAATAACATCAAGGCAAAGTATAACTAGACTTAAAGTTCAAAAATTTCTTTCACAATGACCAATATTTGTCTCACAACCAAGAATTAAAGAGAAAAGAAAATCAAGCAAGAATCAAAGAGAAGGGGAAAGCAAGAATCAATGAGAAAATCCTTAAATTTGGTGCCTATGTACCAAGCTTATGCAAAATCAAAGAAGAGGGGTAGAGATGGAGAGCTGGAGGTAGGCAGAGTAGTTGTGAGGTGGAGGTCCGAGCGAGAGAGGGAGGTAGTGGTCAAAGCGAGATAGGGAGGTCTGAGCTAGAGGGAGGTGAAGATTCGAGTAAGAGAGGGAGGAGGAGGTTGTGATGGAGGGTTTAGTTGGGAGGAGGGATTGGTCGGAGTGAGAGAGGGAGGAGGAGGTCACAATGGAGGTGGTGGTCGGAGCCAAAGAGGGAGGAGGAGGTCGTGTGGAGGGTTTAGGTCATGGCAGAGGTCTGAGTTGAGAGAGGGAAGTGTGCCGTTAGAGAAGAGAGGAAGAGAAAAGTCAATGGTTCTGTGATCAAAGAGAGGAAGAGACTGTTTTTAAAGGTCTTTGCATTTGTTTTACAAAAATGAACGCTTAAGACCATGTTTTGGGCGTTCATTTTTTAGAAACGCATGCCATACCTCATAACTTTGGCATATTTTTCTAAAAGTGGATGCCCAAGCCCATCATTTTAGCGTCTGTTTCAAAAAAAATAAACTCTAAAGGTCCTTACTTTTGGTGTCTACTTTTAGAAAGAGACGACCAATGTTGACATGATGTCCATTTATGAGAAAACAGATGACAAAAGTAACCCATAAAATTTCAAAAATGCCACCACCTATATTTTTAACTTCCTTTTTCAAAAAAGTGAGCGTTTTTTGGGGTAGTAAAATTTGTATATTGTAGTAGTAAAAATTTGAAGTTGCGCTGATTTGCTATAGTCCTTATCATCTTAGGGTCAAATACAAAATTACTAATAAAGGATTACAGTATATGCAACATTAGGGTTGTTCCATCTCTTGAGGAGCCTTTCAGTATTAACCACCTAAGTGATCTAAATGTCTTGAAATGCAATATTAACAAGGGATTGGTTGCTTTATTTTATACTTAAACTACTTAATATGCAAATGAATTAAATCCTTAGCTACTTTTTTGTCTTTTAAAATTCAATGATGGATGGAGGTGAAATGGATGTAGTAAATTTATTGAGAATGCGTTAATTGGCTATCCTAGTTCAATTAATAATATGGGAGTTGAATGACTAGTATGAGATTACTATAACTTGTTTATTTTAAATTAGGGTTAAGGTGCACTTTTGTTCTAGAAGTAACCACTCAAGAGTGCTAAGCTATAAATCAATTGCAAGTAACAATAGTTTCACCAAATAACATTCAACAAGAAAGCTCAATCTCTATACATGCAATGGTAGCTCTAAAGCTATAAATTATAATCCAAGTAGGAGAACATAAAAGACCTTAGTAAAAACTCCCTATTGAAGCAAAGAATTCAAGTCAATCATTTCATATCCCTAATTTTGAGTCTAAGGGCCCGTTTGATACGATGGAATTGATTTTGATAGAAATGGATATGGATATAAATATGGATATGGAGATGGAGATGGATATGAATATGGAGATGAGGTTTAAAAGTATGTTTGGTATGTCATGAAAATGAGGCCTTATTTCCATGTAAAAAGACCAAAATGTCCTTCTAATTTTTTTTTAAGAAAAATCTTGCCAAAGACAGAACTTTCGTCTACTCCATAGAAACTATGAAGTCAAGCCAAATCTCAACAAATCTCAAGCTAGATATCAGCAAATATGTGAAGGTCAAAGCACAAATCATCGGTGGCAAAGTTGAAGGTTTTAACAATATTTCACCTTTGGGTTGTACAAAACCTTCTTCTCCTCTATTTCTCATAGATTGACGCCCTTGCCTTCAAAGACAATGTTGTTGCCGTCGATCTGCAGTGCAGTCGATTAATGCTGTAAGGTTGCCGCTCTCTATCGCCGTTGGTGGATTTCTGAGCACAAGTCGTTGTCGATCCTCAAGTTTGCACTGGTCTCCAAATCCACAATCGTCAATCGGATCTGCAAGTTGGGCTCGTCGAAGAACAATGAGGAAGCAAAAATGCTATTATGCTTTGCTTGCCGGTATAGTGGTTTTTCTGCTCGTGTGACAAATCCATAATTTTATTATATTTTTTCATATTTTATTTAGGGATTTTGTCATAATAACTGAGCTTAAAATGCTTTATTTATGCTTAATTGAGATTAAGAGTAAATATATTAAACTATGACTTAAAAGGGTAAAATTGTCAAAATAATCACAATTGCTCTTAATTATTGATTCTTGGGAGGGTTTGATATTGGTTTAATTATTTTCAGTTGAAAGTCCTTGAAATTTTGGATTAAATCTGAAAATGGCAATTTGAGGCTTGAATTTTAAAAATGACAGTTTGGTACCATGAATTTGAAAAATGATAGTCTAGTCCACGAGTTAAACTACAGCGTTTTTGCAGCAAAAGCTTAGGTCTGAATCAGGGGAGCATCTCGACATATATGAGAACAGAGGCGCCGCAAACGGAGACCGAACCTTGGACCTTCATCTCCTTCACCATCTTCATCACTTTCCTTCACGAAGGTTGCCGGCTCCGTTCCATCCTCCATTAACGCCGGCGACCTTCTTACTTCACCCTCCACCTTCGTCATCTACCTTCATCTTCTTCCTAACCACAAGTGGCAGCTTGAATTGAAATTCGTAGCTACGCTTCAGAGCGTCCAAGCCAGAGAACTCGAGCTTCCATCTTCATCTTGGACCTTCATGCTTCTACTACTCCACCATCACCCACCTTCACATCTCTCCCTCACCATCATACAGCACAGCTACGGGAGGACCAGAACACAGCAGCAGTTTCAGCGTCTTCCTCTCATTTCATGTTACCGTGGCTTGCGTTTTGAAAATATTTTCTATGAATTGCAGTGGCTGAGCTTATTTTCTCCTATAGCAAAGAATTGAGTCTTGATGTTTGGAGCGGAGTTTTATTTTTGAGTTATTAGCTTGATTACATATTATGATTTTTTTGGTTTTAGAAATTGTACTTTGTAGCTAAGACTAATATGTTTGGTTTAATCTCTGTTTGAATCAATTTGTAATTTAAATTAGTTTATGTTGAACATTATGTTTATCAATATATGTTGTTACATGTATGTTTCATTGCAATTCTCTTGATTCTTGCATGGTATTATTTGGATATTAAGTTTATTTTTAATTGCATTGGAACAGATTGCATTAACTAATTTATAATCACATACTAAGAGTGCTTAGTAGCTTCTCTAAAGTATGGGTTTCTCTCTTTTGGTGTTAGACTCATCGGTTGATGGGGTTTGCTAGTTTAAAAAACTTAGTGATCTTATAAAATAAATTGCATACAAAGTGATTTCTATTAGTGTTTTAAGAAGTGATTATTTTCTAAGTTTAGGAATAATTGTTGATTAATGCACTAGACTCGACGGTGTTTGAGGTTTGATATTTTGAGGGAATTTGATTGCAATTGCTAGTGTTTTGTATTGAGTTTCGGTTAGAGGGATTAAGTCTTGCCTAGTGTGGGAGATTTAATTCACCTAACTCAAGCTAACTCAAAGGGTCTTTAGAGCATTTTTGTCAAACTAGCACACTCCTAAAAATATTTTGAAGCAAATGATAGATGAAATTCATTGTTTTAGGAGGCTTTTATCACACTCTTCAAAACCAATTTCCATTCCATTCCACTTTTATTCCAAAAATCCAAAAATAGTAGTTTTAAAAGCATTTTAGTTTAATTGCAATTTAGTTGTTAGTTAAAAATTCAAAATCATTTTAAACTTGTTTTATGCTAATCATGACACTTAGTTTCTAGGTAATTAATAAAAGGTTCTTCGAGAGATGATCCGTGATTGCACCACATATTGCAATTCTTGGTTTAATTTTTGGAGAGGTTACCGAGGCACAAAAACTGAGAATGCCTATTTTTCATTGTGCTTGCCGGCAGTGTGTTGGTTCATGGAGTTTGGTTTTGTAGATACAAATGAAAAAGGGAGGCACAAAATTAGAATTCCATGGAATTTCTTCCAAATCCTTGGGTTAGCATATGGAAGTCATTTTGATGGAATTGAGCTATTTGGCTTCCACATAGAAATGGAATTGAAACCCAATTCCATCACACCAAACAAATCTCTTCATGAAATTGAGATCCAATTCCATTTCTAACCTCCCCAATTCCATCATACCAAATGGACCCTAAAAGTTTAAGAATTAGCCGAAAATAGGCCAGCTATTAAGCCCACTTAGGCAAAAGTCACATAGGTATTAAATGACATCTAAATTATTTTAAGATCCTCTAGAGGCATTAAAGAGGATGGTTATATGACTTGACAAGTTATGTTGCGACTAATTTTTGAAAGTTTTGACTCTTAAGTGTAATAATGAAAAATTTACTTAAAAACTTCAAGGAAATTATGAAAATTAAGGAACAATAGGAAAATGGTTCCTAATGGATTTCCAAGCCTGCAATTGTTATTAAAGGTCAAAAAATACTTTTTTTTGGATACAGCGGCGATGCTGGTCGAACCCAGGTGGGGGAGGGGGGAGAAGTGCCTAAAGGCACTTCGATGACCAGTGCGCCTAGTTTAATTCGGCTATAATAAACTATTATTTAGCCAAAATTACATAATTTAAATTATGTCAATAGTTTCAAATAATTAGAAAAATATGGGGAACAATTTTTTGAGGATTGGAGTGAATCAATGAAAAAAGTTAATCCCCAATAATTAAATTTCAAAGTTTAAATTAATCTTTGGGCTTATAAAAGGTATTATTATTTTAAATTGATGCACAATTATCTGGGAGTCAAATTGGACCCAATAAATACAAGGAAAAGTAGGATATGGAAGGATGGAGTTTTATAAGAACCATGCAAATTTATTGCCTAGAAATTTCCCAAAAATTAATACAGGAATTTATTTCCAATTAAATCAAAAATAGCCAAAATTCTTGTTTTAATTAAGATAAAAGAATAGTAAGAGCCCATTTAGGCCCACAAATTTAAGGGATAATGGTGTCACTTTTATGATCGGAATGGCAGGAGATTATTTTGAATTTTATTTGGCCCAAAATTAAGAAAAATTTGTTGCTAGCATTAAGTTTTGATAATTAGATATTTATTAAATTGAGTTTAATATCTCACTTTACCATCAGTCTCCTCTCTCCCCCTTGACCAATTTCGATTTTGAGCAGTAATAGGATGACAAAAACGTGACACCATAGCGGTGTCACTTTTTTGATCGGATTGGTAGGAGATTATTTTGAATTTTACTTAGCCAAAAATTAAGGAAAATTTGTGGCTAGCATTAAGTTTTGATAATTAGATATTTTTAGAATCCAAAGTTTATTAAATTGAGTTTAATATCTCACTTTAACATCACTCTCCTCTCTCTCCCTTGACCAATTTCCATTTTGAACAGCGATGACAAAAACGTGAGAGAGAAAGAGAAAGGGAGGAAGATGTAGAGTTCTAGCTTTTGTTACGCCATTAAGACTTTTTCACATCGTAGTAAGTGCCTTCACAAATATTCTTCCCTCCATGCACTTTTGTTTGTTGATTCACAATTGCAAGTCCCCTTTTAGAGAGAGAAAGTGGGTTGGAATATTGAGTCCTTGAGCTTGCTTTCCAAATTTGTAATTTTTTTAAAAAGAAAGAGTTTGATGTTTTAGTATGGGATTTTTGGTTTTGATAATGGTGTTCTAGCTAGAAATATTGTTGGAAGGTGTCAGGTGAAAATCACCCATTTTGGTTATTTTGGGAGCTCGTTTTTTTTAAGGGAAAATGCTTCCTAAATTTCCATGAAATTAATACTTGGTTAAATGATTGTTTAACCATGTTAATATGGATTTTTATCAAGCAAGACAATGGCAAAATTACTAGAAATAAGCAAAACAAAAGCCCAAGTTTGAAGGAAAAAGAAGCATGCTCTCAGTCTTAAAAGCTGAGTTAGAAGGAATAAGTTTTTCTATAATTCAACTTCATATTTGGATTGTTCATGAAAAAATATGAAGGAAAAGACTAAGAAATATTTTTTAAGTAGAAATACAAAATCCTTAACTTTGACGTAAAAGAGGTAGGTAGTCAAAGAATAACGTAATAAGTTGGGTTTTTGTTGTGACTGCAGTAGCTTTTTTGTTTATCTTTGTCACATATTATCATGTATTGTGGAGGTGAGGTCTAACTCGTGGCCCTGAAGGATTAAAGGAGAAGAAAGGTTGCTTCGTGGCCAAATAAGCATTTTACCAATTATTTCATTTTAGTTATGTTTTTTTTTGGTTGTAAAGCATGAGTAATAGCCATGAAACTTATATTACATGATCCTATGAGTATGTTATGTTTTGCTTGGATTTATAGCATGACCATGTGTTATATCCATATTTGATCCCGTATGTTTTAATGTGTTTACTTGATAGGCAATAGTTTGAGAACATATTTTTGATCATGCATGCTTGAGAGCTTGAATGTGTTATTATGCTACTCAGATTTACCTGAATCTCACACCAATTCCTAACCATGCATGGCATAAGGGTCAATCAAGAGCAAGCTATAATGAAAGCATGAAGAATTTCAAGAAGGTACAGGGACAAATAAAGTTCCAAGTATAATATCCATGTCACAAATTATATATGCATTTTTATGAGTTATGTAAATTCACTCTAAAATATCATTCTACATGTTTGATATGTGTAGAGTTATAAAGCATGAATGGGAGCCTTAGAAAGGCCTTGGAGCTATAATAAAAGCATGAAAGGATTAAGCTGCCCTGATTCAACAGTCTCTGGGCGCATATGTAATTATTTCATTAAACTTTTTATGGTAGATGATGACCAATGCTCATAAGAATATATGTACAAAGTATACATATATAACTTTTCAAAAAGTTCTAAATCAAGTCAATTGGGTATTTGTACTTGAGTTATGAACTTTTGAAGTTAAGGCACAATTTCTGTGAAAAAAACAGAGAAGGTTTAGAAAATGAAAAAACTGTATCAACGTGAACAGGATCAGGCTAGAATTATATATTTTTTTCATATAAAGGACTAAAAGGGCTTTCAAATGAAGTTTAGAGCACTCTCATATAATTTTTCTAGATCTAATTATAGTTTTTCAAAGTTGGACAAAAAATCTGTACATACTAAATGAATAGCAACTCAAGGATCTAAATGCAAATTTTAATTTATAAGAAATGTTTCAAAATGACGGATGTGACAAATCTCCCCTTCTCAAGAGTTGAACTCCTCATCAGCTACGAATGGGAATTGATTCTGCTGCCATCAACTCACCACACAAACCAGCCATGCATGGATGATATCGTGGTGTATGTACAAGAAGAAGATGATGATGAAGAAGAAGATGGAGAAGAAGATAATGATGATGTTGATGATGAAGAAGAATATACAGATGATGAAGTTGAACATCAGTATATGGATGAGAATGAAGATGAAGATGAACACGATTATGTTGAAGATAATATATAAATTATTCATGGTTATGACATTTTGTTGTTTTTTAGTTTTTCAGTTTAACTTTGATTGCATTGACTTTTAATTGATTTAGTTGTTATTATGCTTCAATTTTTTTGTGCTTTATTTATTATTTATTGTTAACTTACATGTCAAGTCGTCACTCAAAGCGTGATAGAGCAATCGAGTAGTCAAGCTTCCCAATTGCCTCATCAACTTCAAAAGTTTTCTACTCCTCATGTGACAACTACATCTGCTCCAACTATTCCTAAAGTTGTTAGATCCTCGTTATCAATTGTTTCATCTCCTCAATTGCATGAACAAGTTAGACCCTCATTATCACCACCTCCAATGCATGGTTCAATTGTCAGACCCACATTATCACCACAAGAGTATGTATATTCAATCAAGCGGACCGTCAATATCACAAGTCCATGAATCCATTGGCAGACACTCACTATCACCTGAACCTTCTCCATCTCCTGAAGTCCCATTTCCTAGAACAAAAGTTCCCACCTCTACTTCACAGGGTCCTTCAGTTAGGTTAGCACCTTGGGGTCATGATCCTTCATATGGTCAAATATGGATATATCCTGACAATAGAATGTAAGTCATTAGCAAGCTTGCATTATTTTGTATCTTCATTTGTATATATGTTGATATTTTTAAATTATTTATTAGGTTCAATCCTTCTATTGCTACTATATGGCAAATTCCTCCTGTTATTCAAGGAAAATTTGATCATCCATATTCTAGTTGGAAGGCAATGCCACCCACTTATAGGAAAATGTGGTTTGATAAATGGGCGGTACACCATATCTTCTATTTGTATTATATCTAATTTTTTCCCTCATTATGTTTTAGTATGTATCTTTTTTATTTCTCATTTATGTAGAGAAAATATAAATGGCTTCCACAATGTGAAGATTATGCTAAGAGAATTTGGAATGACAAGTGCAAAAATATATTTTAAGAGGGACAATGCATACTATCAGGTAAGAGTTGTTTCATAAACAAGTTAAGCCTAAGTGGATTCCATATAAAGTGATGAATGAGTTAGAGAAAATGTGGTCATCAAAAGAATATCAGAACAAGTGTGAGATAGCAAAATCCAATCAAGCCTCTTCCATAGGAGTCACTCAACATAAAGGGATAGTATTTCTAATTTTGAGCATGAGAGAAAGCTGGTAAGAATTTACCTTCAACTGATTCAATCATTATTTATTTAATGCTTCATATAATACATCTTTATAAATACCTGAGGGCGGAGGAGTTGGGAAGACAGCCTTTAGGGTTTGAATTGTTCAAGAACACTCATTATAATGAGAAAGCTAGAAAAGTTTCCAACCACTGAGCGGCGTCAGCTCATGTAAGTTTATGTTTCAAATGTAATTGCTTGCATAGACCATTGAATATTGTTATGATGCACTTAAATTATTATGTACTTTGTTTAGAGGATGAATTTTTGAGGCTAAAGGAATTTGCAATTTCTGAGACAAGAACTAAGCACTCTAATCAGGATGACCTTAACTTGTGGTTAGAGGCTAGAGGTGGTAAGAACAAGAAGGGCCGCATCTATGGGTTTGAATCTAAACATCAATATAATGTTGGTTGTGGCTCATTCCTTCCATCAACACCCCGGGGCAACATTCTCACAATGACGAATTGGGTACGAGGATAACACAACTTGAAGTAGACAATCAAAATCTTAGACAAGCGTTCACCATGATCACTGTTGCTTTGCAAGGAAGGGGTATCCAATTACTACATTTAAAAAAAAGAGAAATTAGCAGTAGAATTCCGTGGGGAAATCAAGGCAAATTGGCCCTGGAATTCCATCCAAAAACTGTGGCCAATTTGCCGTGGAATTCCGTTACAAATTTGCCGCGGATTGTTCGGTCTGAAATCCATCACTACTTTGTTACAAAAAAACTCTGTCAAAAATCCGTCACTGATTTGCTACGAACGTTGATTTCCGTTGGAAGAGGAATTTGCGACTTAGTTTTCACTGACGGAATACTTTTCGTTGGAGGCCAATTACCGAGGGAATTCTGTCATTGATTTCCATCAGAAACCTGCTCACCGATGGAATTCCATCGGTGATATTCGTAGGAAATCTCATGCTTTTTTGTAGTGAAAATTATAGATAGAGAAGTAGAAAATGAAGGGAATGAAAGGAGATGGGGAAATAGGATGGAGAGGCCGAATGGAATGAAGGAGACAAGATCTCAGAAGAGAGTGGGAGACACAGTCAAGGGCTCCAAAGTGCGGAATAGCCCATTAAAATGCAACTGAAGTTAGGTCAATGCGAAACTGAATTGAATTGCTCTATTTTTAAGCAAAACGCACAGTTGCATAATACGTCAATTGCATAGCGCTGGAGCTCTCTAGTTGTGATTAAGTATTAAAAGCCAACCAGTTAATGAAATGGTCGAGGTAACGGTTTAAGGGTTAGTGGATCAGACCGAAGTCAACTCTGATAATAATTAAAAGATATATTTAAAATAAAATGTATAAAAGTACCTACTATCAACACATATATAGTATTTTTTGCTAAGGGAACACATATATAGTATATGTTATAGTAATATATATTTATATATAATCAATATAAAAAGGACCAAACCAATTTAAAAATTTGAATCTTATAAAAAGGACATGAGGAAAAGCATTTTTTTTTATATATTATCAATATTTGTTTTTGCATTTCCTTTTCCTATTTTCCTTCTTTTTTTCCTCTCATTTCTTCTTTTTCTTTTTAAACATCTTTCTTCTTGAAGTTACTTGCACTTCGAGTGTGTTCGGATATGCATTGAAAAGCGATTATTTACCTAAAACCAAGATTTTGGAAAAAATTCACCGAACACTTCCCAAAAAAGCACAATCCCGTTTTCTGCCCAAAGTCATGGTTTCAGCCCAAAACCATGGTTTTGTCCATAAGTAGATTTTTTTGTAGGGTTATCTAACCCGGACCGGCCCGGCCGAACCGGACCCGAAACCGGCGACCCGGCCTCTAAACCGGTCCGGTCCGGGTCAGATTTATTATTTTTTTTAAAAAAAAATTTTAAAAACATTTTTCCTTTTGAATTTTATACTATAAGTCTAAAATATTTCATTTCTCACCGGTTTAGCTCCGGTTTGACTCTGGTTTGACCCATTGACCCTTGACTCAGTACCCCGACCAGTCTGGGTTTAATTACTTTGTTTTTTTGGCTTTCCGTGCTATGTGGGTCCCACAGCCTATTTCTTATTGGTCTATTTTCACTGTGGGTCCCACACCACAGACACACTCTCTCTCTTCTGTTTTGTTTTTTTAAAAAAATTTCACAGTTTTCTCATCTCGTCTGTCACTTTATTTTTTTTAAAAGATTTTAAAATTTTAATACTCTCTCTTATCTTTAATATAAGATCTATTTATCTAATTTAATTATATTAGAAAAAATAATTAATTTAATTAATAATACATATAGATAAATTTATTTCATTTTTTGTATTAATTATGAAATTTAATGTTAAATAATGGGTTAAAATGCATCGTTTTTAATGCCATTAGGGATTTTCTTCTCTTATAATTTAATGTCGTTAGATAATATTTAACGGTTTTGTTAAATTTACATCCTTTTTAATTGTTCATTATTATTTTTTATCTTCCAAAACTTATTTGCACCAGACACCCCTTAGGAAAAACTTGGTTGTTAAATTTGGATTTTAACCCTTAAATAATACATAAAATATAATCTTATTCTTTATATGTAATTATCACAAAAGTTAATGTCATTTTTAGTAATTTGACCATGAAAAAAAGCTATTCTGATCACAACATCCAAACACTCTCATTTTATCAAAACCATGGTTTTTCATAATCTATTCTCCTCATAATCTATTCTCCAAAAGCTATTTTCTATTTTTTCTTTAGAAGTTATTCTCCAAAAGCTAATAAGAACACAACACCCTTCGTGCATTTTTGAGCAAGTTTTTTAATTAAAAAAAAAAAAAAAAAGTGACCCTCAATCAACCCCCAACCCAGCTGGTTTACCCCGGCGAACTCGGGTCACAATCCTCCCGGTTTTAATACTATATGGTTGTACTTGTAATATCTTCTAGTCCGTCTTTGTCATTATTTAGTCTTTTGCTCTTTAATTCTTCTTTCAAGGTCCATACAATATAAAACAGCTTCAGACGACATCAAAAGGTCCCAGGTGTAATAAAAAAAACATCAAAAAGGCCCAAGAAAACAATTCACTCGAGAAATTGCAAAAACATACCCTTTTAATCAGTATGTACATTTAATCTCTCTTTTCTCAATTAAGCTGTAAATCATGCATTAATAGCCTAACTACATACAAAATTGGGAAAATTAAAATAAAGAACCTAGAAAAAATAATATTCATTATAAAGGACCATAAAAATTGTAATTACTTAGAAGGACCAAACATTATAATATAAATTTAAAATCACTAAATTGCCCCTAACCAAACCTCCTATATTATCTCTTGTATTGATAATTAAAAAAAAAACTAAAATTAAAACTAAAACAGTTCATCATGGTATGATGATATCTTTTTTTTTTTTTTTAATTTTCAATATATTATATAATTAACAACAGTTAAACTCATATTTTTTTTTTAATTTTTATTTTTCACAAATTTATATTATCAAGTTTCTCGATTTATATTATAAACATTGATATTAATTAAACTATTTTTATAAAAATAAAAACTAAACTCATTTCATATTTTTCAGGATATTATGTTTTTGGGATGTAATAGATTTTTTAAAATTTTATTAACATTAAATGAATTTTTTAACCCACATAAATTGCTTCTAAAAAAAAATCATATAAACTTTCTTGGTTTAACATATATGATAAATTATAAAAGACCTTGAGTTTTATTAGAGTTATATAATTCTATTTTTAATTAAATTTTTTTTTATTTTAAAAAATTATAATTTTTACAAAATTGAAGAATGTGTAATTTTTTCCATAGATATCTATGAAAACTGTGAAAAATGAAAATCGAAAAAACTGTTTAAATTAGTGAAACTTTAGAATTTTTCATTAGTTTTAAAAATAGAATATGGCAAAGAATGTTGGAGGGATTCAAAAGATTTTGCTAGGGGTATTTTAGTATTTTTAATTTTATATTTTTGTATTTGGTCATTCTAAATAATTATAACTTTTATGGTCTTTCTTCATAAATATCTTCTTCTATAGGTCTTTCATTCTAATTTTTCCTACAAATTTCCCCAAAATTGGCATATAAAGTTTATATAAAATATGAAGATTGCATATAAAATTTATATAAAATACTATTAATAAATTATCAAGTGTGTGCCGGCCAAAAAATAAATTATCAAGTGTGCGACATTTTATAAATTTTGTATTACATATAAAATATATTAAGTTTTTACTTCTATGTACCGATCATCCGCGTCATGCCATATAGAAGAATTATATAAAGTATACAATATTTTATTGAACTCATATGACTTGCTTGTAAAATAATGATATTCTAGACAATTTTTAATATGCCACGTTTAACAATAGTTTATTTTTTGTTCAAATAAATTTCGCTGATATATGCCTTTGCTTGGCTTAAACAAATAATATATCTCAAAATATTTCAATTTTCATCAATATATTATTGGATAAGTGGTAAGGAGCCTCAACCCGTAAAGAGAAAAATACAAATTTAAATATCAGAGAGCACTTATTAAAAGAGACAAAAACTCTTTACGCTTTAAATTTTCAAGGGTATAATCCCTTTTAAGATTTAGAGGCTGGTCGTGCCATTATTGATAGCTTATGAATGGTATAACTTGCTATATTATTGGATTCTACCCAATAATGCAGGGTCCCACCATTTAATTACACTCTAACTATCCCATAATTAGATCTAGAAAAGCAGGTTGTGAGAACTTTTAGATTTGAGGTTAATCCTCCTCCATAGTTTCTATATAGCGAGAGCCTATACAACAAAGAAGCTAATAGCAACCATGAGGGCGTCCACTGAGAATCATGAATATGATTCTAATTCCCCTTTGAATCCAATGATAATGGCGGCAGCTAATCACGTCACTACAAAAAACACACTCGATTTCCGACCGAATTTCTAACGAAACATTTTCAGTGTTAAATTCCGACAAAATTTTCGACACAAATTCTATCCCAAATTTTTCCCACAGAATTTCTGATGGAATTTTCCATGGCAAATTTAGCCACAGAAATTTCCGTCGCAAAGTTTTCCGATGGAATTTGTCTTCGAAAATTTTTCGACAGAATTTTTTCGGTGGGAAATTCTGACAGAAATTTTTGTCACAATTTGCCACAGAAGATCCCGTCTGGAAAATTAAAATTTATTAATTTTTTTTAAAAAATATTTATAAAATTAAAATATTAATTATTAAATAATTCTATTTAACCTTAATTATTAAAATTATATAATTATTTATTAATATATATGTTATTAATATTATATTTATAATTTCATTATTTTTATTAATATTATACTTAATTAATAATTAATTATATGTATATAATTAATTAATTATATGTATGTGTGTTTATATATATGATAATATTATATATATAATCATATTATATATATAATAATATGTAATAATATGACATAGGTTCATTTCGGCGCAATTGGCAAAGACTCGTTCTCAAAGGTGTCGGAGAGTCACTTGGAGGAATTTTGAGATGCGAACACGCACTAGAAAAAAACAGACTTTCAGTGGCGACAAAAGTCGCCGCTGAAAGACTTTCAGCGGCGACATTTTTGTCGCCGCCTATGCGACTGTCGCTGAAAGTTTTAGTGGCGACAATTTTTGTCGCCGCTGAAAGTATACTTTCAGCGGCGACTTTTGTCGCCGCTGAAGGTGTTAAATTTTTTTTTTAAATTCAAAAAATTAATTTTTTTATTAAAAAAATTCGAATTTTTTTTTTAAAAATTTAATTTATAATTGCCACGTGTCTCCTTCCCGTGCTACCACGTGTCGCCTCCTCGTGCTGCCATGTGTCACCTCCTCGTGCTGCCATGTGTTGCCTCGTTGTGCTGCCACGTGTCACCTCCTCATAATTCCTCCATGTGACTCTCCTCCAGTTCGAACCCGCGACCTCAGAGAGCCGATGCCTTAGCGCGCGAGTCTCTACCAGTTGTGCCGAAATGAACCTATGTCATATTATTACATATTATTATATATATAATATTATCATATATATAAACATACATACATATAATTAATTAATTATATACATATAATTAATTATTAATTAAATATAATATTATTAAAAGTAATGGAAAATTAAATAAAAACGAAAAAAAATATTGATATATTTAAATTTAAAAATTTTTTAATTAAAATTACTTAATAAATAATAATTTAATATGATAAATATTATTTTTAATAAAAAATTATAAATATAATATTAATAAATATTAATATAATTTTAATAATTAAGGTTAAATAGAATTATTTAATAATTAATATTTTAATTTTATAAATATTATTTTTAAAAAATATTAATAAAAAAATATGAAAAAGACTTTCAGTGGCGACTTTTAATAGTCGCCGCTGAAAGTGTTTTAAAAATTTTTTTTTTTAATTTTCAGAAAATACTTTCAGCGGCGACATTAAAGTCGCCGCTGAAACTCACTTTCAGCGGCGACTTTTAATAGTCGCCGCTGAAAGTGTTTTAAAAATTTTTTTTTTTAAAATTTTCGGAAAATACTTTCAGCGGCGACATTAAAGTCGCCGCTGAAACTCACTTTCAGCGGCGACTTTTACTAGTCGCCGCTGAAAGTGTTTTAAAATTTTTTTTTTTTTTAAATTTTCGGAAAAGACTTTCAGCGGCGACATTAAAGTCGCCGCTGAAACTCACTTTCAGCGGCGACTTTTAATAGTCGCCGCTGAAAGTGTTTTAAAAATTCTTTTTTTTTTAATTTTCAGAAAAGACTTTCAGCGGCGACACTAAAGTCGCCGCTGAAACTCACTTTCAGCGGCGACTTTTAATAGTCGCCGCTGAAAGTGTTTTAAATTTTTTTTTTTAATTTTCAAAAAACACTTTCAGCGGCGATAAAACAATGTCGCCGCTGAAAGTCTGACTTTCAGCGGCAACAAAAGTGTCGCCGCTGAAAGTGACACCTTTAGCGGCGACCTTAAAAGTCGCCGCTGAAAGTCTCACTTTCAGCGGCGACATTAAAAGTCGCCGCCAAATGTCGCCGCTGAAAGTGATTTTTTTTGTAGTGACGTGGCAGCAGGTGGAGGAGACACGTGGCATCCAGGGGCTCTAAGGAGCAAACACATGGCATTTGTAAATCAAAATAAATTTTGATTTTTTTAAAAAAATAATTTTCAATTTTTTTTTAAAAATTTGCGACGGAAATGAATTCTATCGGAAATTTCCGATGGAATTTGTTCGAAATGCACCTAATAGCAACAAAACAGATTCCGTCGGAAACACGGTCCGTCAGAAATTTCATCGAAAATCGGGTGTTTTTTTGTAATGCGTGTATCTTGCAGTGTTAAATGCTGCTATCGAGCTGAACTTGTTTGAGATCATTGGCAAGGGAAGCTCTAAAGGCATGACCCCCTCTGAAATCACTTCAAAGCTGCCAAATCCGCAAGCCGGCATGGCTCGTCGACTTGACCGAATGTTGTTTTTGCTTTCTAATTACTCTCCCTTGACTTGTTCTTCCAACAAAATTGATGAACATGGTAGGATTGAGAGGCTTTATGCTCTATCTCATATTGCTAAATACTTAATCCCTGATGAGGATGGATCCTCCTGCGTTACATTCTTCAAATTATGCAATCATCCCGCCTACAGAAAAATTTGGTAAGTACTTCCATGTTTAATTGATTGATAATCACCACTTTTTGTTTATATCTTTTTAAAAGACCTCACCTATTTTTCTGGTATATATATATATACTTATGATGCTATAGGAAAAACTTCAAGAAAGTGATTCTTGATGATGAGGAAGAGGATTTGTTCAAGAAAGTTCATGGGACGTCACTTTATGAATATATGGAAACAGATCCAACATTCAAAACTATTTTCCATAAGGCAATGTTTGATTTGTCAATCCTGCAGATGAAGGATGTACTTGAAACATATAAAGGATTTGAGGAAATATCGAACACTTGTTGATGTGGGTGGTGGTATTGGCCAAAGCCTCAAAATGATAATCTCCAAGTATCCTTCAATTCAAGGCATTAACTTTGACTTGCCACAAGTGGTACAACATGAACTATCCCATCCAGGTAACGTATAGAATTAGTTTTGGTCTTCATCACATCACAGTGGTGGGCATGTACTATGGTGCTCGTTACTACGGTGAGATCTACATTGTCTACATATAGTTTCAATGAGTTTCAAAATTTTCAATGGATGAATTTTAAATAAATAAAATCATTTTTTACAAACTAAAGAAAGATTATTAGTATTTTAGATTTTGTACATATTAAAATATTTTTTTAAGAAAAAATAAGAGTGATCAAAATTAAATTTGGTCTATTCAAATTAAAGTTAATCTAGACGGTCCAGATTTTGATACTCATCAAGGGTGGTGATAAGCATTGAAACTCAATCAGGTACACACACATGTCCTACATATAAACAGTTAAACACAACTATATGTGAAAAATGCTACTAATTAATCACTTAAATTACATAATTTTCAAAATTCATGTGATATGCTATGTCGCTTAGCCCCCAATTTAAAACTAAGTTAAGCACTAAGTAGAATAGTCAGCAACATAGGTCGTGTCCTCAATGGATATCTTAATTAAGATGACTTTTTAATTAAATTGGAAAAAAAAGAAACAAGTTACCCATTCAAGTGTTGATTTACTACTAACTACTAATTGATTTAGTAAACAAACTACACTTCTTGTTTTCTTGTATTTTCTTGTTTTGACAAATGATTAATGAGATGGACACCCTTGTGATGATGTGTGTAGTTATCCTTAACTTTTAATTAATTGGGAATAACATTGTTCTCATTAGTTTCTAATGTACTAGCATTAATCTAAGGCTAATTACTACCTCAAACAATTAAGCCATTAAACCTTATATTAACAATCATATCATTCTCATGTGCAACTTGAATCAATTGAGACATTATTTCTACTCAGCGCCTACAATTAAACAGCCACAACTCGACTTGTTTAATCACTTAAAATTCATAGAGGCATTTAACAAATACCTAGCATGCATAACAAGCAGTCGATAGGGAAATGCAGTCCTTGCACAATTACACAATGTAAACCTCAATTAAACAAAGATACAAATTTTAAATCTCAATATTCAAATGAATTGAACAATACACGCTACTCAAGTCATAAACAAAAGTTACTAACATAATTACTCCAATGAATATGACATAAGAAGAGGAAATTAAAAGTAGAGAACCAATCCCCTATTAAGAGACCACTAGCTCAACCACTTCACATCATCCCAAAGTATAAGAAAGCTAGCCACACATGGAGAAGCGTTCAGCTCCATTCGTTCTCTTCAATGACACCATGGGGAACTCCAATGGTGTGATTGGAAAGGAGAGTGGAAGAAGAAAAAAGGGAGGAATGAAGTGGAGAAGGTGGCGGTTATGGAGTGGGAATAAGAGAAAATGAAGATTGAATGAATGGATAAATGGGTGTGAAGATTTAATGGTAGCTTAAAACTATTCTTCAGATTGTGTTAAGGGCCTGTTTGGTATGAGGGGAGGGTAACAGAGAGGGGGGGGAATAAGATTTTTATAAGTTGAATTTAAATAAATTGAAAAAATGGTGTTATAAAATTTTAATAAAGAGAATATGTAAGATGAAAGAGTATAAACAATTATTTAAAAAATTTTAACCCCACTTCTCTAATATTTTTAAATTTAACTTATAAGAATTTTCGCTCCCCTCCCCTCCAAATCCCTTGTACCAAATTGCGGAAAAAATGTGCGTGTAAGGTTGTGGAGGTTTTGGGCTGAAGTGAATAGGGGCTGGGCCCAAGTTACTAATGTGCTCTGTGACTGCGGTATGGACCACAACCTACACTTAATCTAACCCAATAATGTAATACCCAAGAACCCAATAAATCTCATAATCTCTTTTCTCATGTCATGTGTATAACATTAACCCTCTGTTTGGATGGGAAGAAAAGTTGGGAGGAAAGAAAATAAAAGAAGAGAAAATGAGGAGAAGAGAAAAATAGAGAGAAAGTATTATCACTATTCTTATTTGAATGAGTGAGAAAAAACTGGGAGAAGAGAAAATGAAAAATTGTTTGATGACTAAAATACCCTTACCCATATATTAAAATAATCATATTTAAAATTAAATTAAATATCACACTGACAAAATCATGTTAATATTAACATCATCAAATAATTTAAAATAATAAAGATTTATTTTAATGAAACAAAATAAAATGCTATTTTTTTAAGGTAAGAAATAAAAGTGGATACTTTTTTTAAATTAAATATAATAAAATCAAATAAAAAAATTATACACTATCCCAAATTATCAATGATTGGTGAAAATAGTATAAAAATGCAAGGGTTAAAGTGTAATAAAAAAATTTAAACACTTTTTCCCAAAAACAAAATTTATCAGAAATTAATAAAACATATTTTTTAAATATTATTTATTTATTTTTGTAGATATGCGTGGTGTAGGTGAGAAGGATTTTTTTGTTGTTGCATCTGTTGTTTTTTTATCAAGGGTTTCAATAGAGCTTTACGGTGCAAGGTACGTATTAAAAAAAAAAAAAAAGCACTGTTGCGGTGGGGGGTTTAGACAGAAAAAAAAGAGTAAAATCCAAGGGCAATTTTGGGCATATGTTTTTCTCTCCAAATCTCTCCAGTTTTAGAGAGAAATTTTGGGAGGAAGAAATCTTTGGGACCCACACCATTTTCTTCCTTACTTTTTCTCTCTCCCCCATTTTCTTCCTGATCCAAGCAAGGAAAAATCGAATGGAAGCGATGAACATAAGCTTGCTTCAGTTTATGACAACATCATGTTTATAGCTGGTGGGAAGGAAAGAACTGAGAAAGAGTTTGGAGCTCTTTGCAAAGCCAGTGGGTTTTCAAGCTACAGTGTTGCCTCCATCTCTTTGGGAATCATTGAGTTTTATAAATAAACTAGATTGTGGTCTTGGCCTTTATATCATATATACATCAAATGAAGGGTAATATAATATTTGGTACAGTAGTATGCAGCATCCTCATGTTATTTATATAAATTGTATTAAGCGCGCACTATAATCTTATTTATAATTTATAAATAGGGTTAAAGGGTATTTTTATCAATAAAAGAATTATAGGCATCAGGAAATTTTCGAAGAGGCAATGTCGCCTTAAAAATTACAAAATCATAGCAATTCCATCGTATTGTTAATAAATGTTAACTTTGATTGACATGTACACATGACACTCAATATACACCACCTCATCATCCTACATCAGCAATGCCTAGCCAATTCACTTCACTTTCCCCTGTGACCTTTCCTTTCCCCTTTCTCTCTATTCCATTGTCAATGCAAATGATCACCGGTAACAATTGCTTCCATGAAACCACAAACCCCTGTGATCTTTCCTTTCCCCTTTCTCTCTATTTCATGCCTCCGCCGACATCTTCTTCAACTCCATCTACTTCGACACCGTCATTACCCCCACCCAACTTTTGCCGTTGCGTATTCCAATGGGTCAAACAGATCTATTGGTGGAAGAATTAGCCAAGTTCGAGGATGAGCAACAATTTCTGGTTCTGGAACATTTGTGTTGAAATCCCTAGGTCTCTGAGTAACCCGACGATTTCGTCGATATGTTACATGATGGACAAGAATTCCACTATCAGATGAGTCTGTGGAGGGGAGATGGGCCATTCAGTTGCACTGGCAGCACCAGGGTTGTTAAGCAGACGAGATTGAGGTTCTGTACAAGGAGAGTGAAGTTTTGGCGATGTAGTCTTCGAATCTTTACGAAGATTTCAGGAGTCCTATTTCTGCTTCTTTTACCTCTATGTTATCTCTTCTTTCTCTTGGCTTTCTTCATTGCACGTATCTCAATTTGAATTTGATACCCAAAAATTTGTTCTATGTTGATTCAATCCTTTTGAATCCATCCGCCTTACATGCTTGCTATGGCTTCTTTGTTGTTTAAAGATTAATCTATGAAAGCCGATGATGATGAAAGGCGGTCTAAAGGACCTTTTTTCCACCCTTGTTTGCACAATTATCGTGTTAATTTAATGAGATTTTATTTTCGAATGATATGGTTGATTTAAATAGCTTGAGTGTCGTGTTAGAGTCCCAGCTGGTTGCATTAACCCAATTTTGTCACTCATTAAGTGGTTTTTAATAGTACCATAATTAGTGATTTGTAGCTATATTAGTAGGAGTAATCATTAGTTAAGATTACTAGACCTAAGTGTTAACACTAGTACAGAAAAGGGTTTTTTGACCGGAACATTTAGACCGGTTATATCGGATAAGGTCTTAAAAATATGACCGGTGACATTTTTATAATTATGATGAAATATTAAGACCGGTTATATTTAAAACCGGTCTTGAAAATAATTTTAAAACCGGTTATAGTAAAAATCAGTCTTGAAAATAATTTTAAGGCCGGTTATAACAAAAACCGGGCTTAAAATATATACAATTAAAAAAATAAATATATGTAATATATTTTCTAGACTGGTTCTAAAAATAACCGGTCTAGAAAATATTATCTGAATTAAAGACAATTATAAAAATAAAATTTTTAAGACCGGTTGTAAATGAAAACCGGTCTTAAATATTAAAAATTTAAGACCGTTTATTAATAAATAACCGGTCTTAAAAATTGAAACTTTTTAAGACCAGTTTTGAAATAGAACCGGTCTTAAATATTACTTTTAAGACCGGTTGTAATTGACAACCGGTCTTAAAACTGACCTGGATTTCAAAAGGCGCCTAAATTTGACTCTAAAATCTAAAACTCAAGCACATCAGCAAAACCCCTCCATCGTCTCGCGGTAGCTCCTCCTTTCCCCTTCTCTCCTCCGTCCTTAACTTCGCCATTGTCAACGGAGATTTACTGTTGAATACATTGTCAGAAGGCTATCGTCATTTGTTCCCTCTGATTGGTTTTGTTCTCAACCTCGTTTTTATTGTCCGGTTTGTGTTTCCATTTTGTTTTTGGGTTTTTCATTGAAATTGTAAGATGACTTGACCTCCATTTTCTTTGTTTGATTCCTGCAGCAAGTGGCCTAGGACTGTTCAAATCTAGAGGAAGAAGAGGATCCTCAAGTAAAGATTTAAGGTACCGTTTAATTATTCTAAAATTGTGGACCTATGTTTATTTTGGTGGTTTTCCATTTGCATTACAGACTATAGTTTAAGCTTGTTGCTTCTAGTAGACCTGGGTTAATTATTCCATTTGAAAGTGATGATTTTGAGAGTCGTAGTGATGATTTTGATCCTAGTTGAAGACTATAGTTTAAGCTTGTTGCTTCTAGTGGTGTAGCTTCTGTTATATTGTTTTGTTTGGTTTAAGCTTGTTTGGTTTTGTTTTGTTTGCTTTTGATCCTAGTTGAAGACTATAGTGGTGTAGCTCATAGTTGATTTTGCTAAACTGGGTTTTGTTTTGTTGGGTTTAAGCTTGTTGCTTCTGTTATATTGATTTTGTAGCTTCTGATTTTCTTCTTTTGATTCTGCCATGCAATTTGAATTTAAAATCTTTACCAATATGAAAACTTGCTTTAGGGAATTGCTTTTGCAATTGCAATTAATCATTCCTCCTATATCTTAATTATTGCTTTAGTTGATATTGGTTATCAACTTGTGCATTACAATTAATTATTTGTTCATGTTTGCATAACTTGGGAATTGGTTTTGAACGATGCCTTTGTAGATAGTGGTGTGTTATAACAATAAGCACCATGTAGCAAAATTTCCTTAAATGGTGTCCTTAAAGTGTTTTTAGACAATGAGTTGTCCTAGTGAGGGTACTCCCGATCCAACTAATCCAAATTAGAGCGAGCCTAGCAATGCTTCGAGCCAGGAACACAATGAGCCACGTAACTAGCCTAGACGAAGGGGTAGGAGAGCCACCCAATTGACAGACATTTCTCTCAATCGGAATATCGGGAAAAAGATTCTGATTGAGTTTGATAGATATTGTAAACCAATTGGGCCTAATGCCCAACGGTATAGGAGTTTTGTCGGCCTTCTAGCACACAACAAGCCTAGCATCTTGATAGAGTAGTGAAGAAATGTCGATAAAGGTATGAAGCGACATATTTGGGAAACTATCAAGCTCACTTACGGCATTCCTGAGAGTGAAGTCTTGTATGACAAGACAATGATGTATTGTGATGAACGCTGGAGGAAGTTTAAGACAAATCCAACCAACAATTACATGCATATCGAGGTGGAAGAAGGTCAGCATCTTCCTAATCCGTGCGATCAATATTCTTTTATTGCTGAATAGACTTGGCAAGAATTTAGACGGCTTCGGACTACTCTAGAAGCATTGGTGAGTTGACTTATTTTGTAATTAATTTGATTATGAATTATGAATTGTCTTTATTGATTTACAATGACTTAATTTTGATTTCTTATTTGCAAGAAAAAAGGAAAAAGGCCCAAGAGAGTGGTAGAAAGAATTATTGCCCCCACACAATGTCTCGTGGGGGGTATGCGAAGGCCGAAAAAGACTTGTTGGCAGCCAAACGGAAGAGATTGGAAGAAGCAGCTCAATGCGATCCTTCTGTTCTTCTTTCTCCACCATCTCTGATACGTCGCAAAAAGAAGTGGTTGTTCGCTTACCAAAAGAGGAGCGGGTCTTATAAGAGTGAAAAATCTCATATAGTCAGTGAGAAAATTGTTAGTATTGTTGTTGACATGTTGTTATTAATTATTTAGTAAACAAATTTCATTACTAGCATTTGTCATCTGTGTCTTATTGGAGGAGCTTAAAAAAAACAAGTCGAGGGATCATTTAGGTTGGATGGGAGGAATGACATCTTGACCGTAGCTACAGGAAAACCTGAGCATCCCGACCATGTCAGGGGGGATAGAGGAGGGGCAAGCATGAGGGATTGCTTTGGAGCACCCTCACGCTGTTCCTCAAGTGGTATGGTGACTAGGGAGGAGATGGAACGTATATTGGCCACTGTGAGGGCGGAAGCTAGGGCCGAGGCAGAAGCATCATTTGATGCACGATTTGAAGAAAGGTTTAGCAAGATGAAGGAGGAATGGATGATCATGACGAGCACAAGACAAGCAGATACCAGTGCTCCCTAGGCTTATTCCCTAAACCCTAAACAAAGCACTAAAAGGAGTTGCATTGGTCAGTCATCATAGGGTCTTGGAAAAGAAATTGGTGAGCCTTGTGACTTGTTTATGGAGGATCCTCTGAGACGATTAGTTGCAATGGGGAGCGTGCACAACTTGGGATCAACTGTCCACCACCAAGAAATAAAGGATGATCAAGTCAAAGTGGTAGTTGAAGAGGTGATCGTTGCAGATGCGCCTCTCCCTATCCCTGTTGATGACTTCAAGGTTATGGGCGATGTTATCAAATCTTTCATCTTGTGGCCAAAGAACCTTGTTTCTGATCGAGCTGAGGAATCCCTGCCACCTCCAGCTCCAGCTCCAGTTCTACCTCCCTCCACTCAAGATGTTTCACGGCCTCTATTGAATGTCATGCAGTAAGTGATTCTGATGGCATATAATACGTCCTTTGCAACTAGAAATTAGGCTACTGAGTCAGCTGTTGGCAAGTCAGGGGCGCAATGCTATCTTGAGAGGGATGATTTAATGTCCCTAGTAGCTCCTCTACAACAGCTTATGATTTCGATTGTCCAGCTCTTTTTGATGTAAGTATCTTCTCAAATTGGAAGTTAATATTTTACAAATTATGTTGTTATACATTGATTTAATGTCCCTGCTTGAATTATTGTTGGTGGATGAATCGTAGGTTGGTTGACTTTGGCAAAACTGATAAATTTGGACTCCTATGCCCAGTTCAACTCTACGACAAAAGGACCACTGCTTTTATCAGACACACATACTTATTGCACATGCTTAATGAAACCTTAATTGAGTGTTTCTTGGCTCCATATTTGCATGGGTAAGACAAATTTATATTTCATACTATACATAATATTTTATATTTGCTTAAAATTTTTCCCTTTTTTTAGTGATAATTGGCAATTGGCTATTTTGTGGAAGAAGAGTTATTCTGTCATCTTCTTATGCTCCCTCCACCTCAACAAGCCAACTAGTGAATTGAAGAAGAGCTTGAACTCGTAAGTTTTCTTGCATTATTAATTACCTTTTGTGTGCAAAATTTATGGAATTTGAGTAAAATAAGTAACCTTTGTGATTTTGATGATATAGGGCTATGCGAACATTCCAACACATTGCTTGTGGTAGGCTATGCGTGAGGTAAAAGACGGTACATGGATCTTGCCAAAGGTTAGTTACATATTAGTTTGTTTTAAGAATGTATTCAATAATAAGCCATGCTTTAATTTATATTTGTTTTAACGATATCATATTATTTTTCAGATCCATAGGCAACCACCGGGGTCCAACTTGTGTGGGATGTATATTCTGAGGCATATGTATAATATTATTACCCTAGGTACGACAGAACTTACTGAATAGGTAAATGTATATATATTTCAAAAATTTTGTATTACTTTTATTTTTTAAGTGAATTTAATGTTTTTCCTGGCTTTGGTGTTTCAGATGTTTGAACTTATTGACCCTTTTCCAGAAGAAGATATTGAGCACATTTGTAATTGTTGTGTTGAATTCATTTATAAACCTTTACAACAGTAAGTTCTTGTAAAGCTGAAGAATTTTTTTTGTTTATATATTGATGAATTGACATGTTGGTTGGTTGCAAATATTGTGGTTGCATAATTTGACATGTTTGTTGGTTTTAACATGGTTTTTGTATATTTTGATGAATTGACTTGTTGGTTGCGTGATATGTCATGGTTGAATCCATATATGCATATATATATATATATGATGGTTTTCAATAAAACATTATATATGAGGATATATGACATGTTACAAGTTCCCAATTCAATAAGAAGGTTAAAGTAAAAGGAAATGGTAACTGGAAGTAAACTGAACACCATATGGCACTTAATAAGTATGGCATTGGAGGTAGCAATTCAAGGATGCGTTCTGGTAACTAACATAATCACAAACAATTAAAAAAAATATATAACACTTTTAAGACCGGTTATATTTAGAACTGGTCTTAAAATTTTAATTTTAAGACCGGTTATAATTTTATTGAATCAACATCGCTCTAAAAGTATTTCAAAAGGATTAATAACACCCCTAGTCATTAACAATACTAACTATTAACATTACGGTCAATGTTAATGTTTTAATAGTTATGGCATCTATGCTCCTTTTTTAGCACTCTTGGTGGTAATATTAATCCAACAAAAACTTTCGCATACCCAAAACTCTCTTATATAAAAACTTTTGATGCAAAATTGAACCTTAATCCATAAAAAGAAAAAAATAAATAGAAAAAAGAGGGAATGAAGGAGGAGGAATACTTGGATCAGAGGCAGCAATGACAGCAAGGAGGCATTTGGGCCTTTGTCCTTGGGCTGAAACAGCTGCCTCCAGGCCTAATTGGCCCACAGTCCTTGAATTGGTTATAGGGTTCGATATTCGCCCTGATCATGGTTCTATATCCACTCGGATCGCGAGTAGCCGATACTGGAGCATAAGTGGAAAGAATAAGTGTAGGGAAGTTACCTCTCCTGCATGTATTGATATTTGTGTTTGTGTACTGATGCATGTTATTGCTTTGCTTAATTATGTGAAACATATATGAATGATTGAAGCTTTGTTTCGATTTATGCTATGGCTATGAGTATGTTGTTGAAACATTGAGCATGCGGATATGTCATTACGTGAGCACGAGTTATTATGATGCAAGCATGTCATGCATTAAACACTTATCTTGTATGCATATTGGTATTTGTTTCCTACTGGGATTCTCTAGAATCTCACCCTCCCCTACCAACATTTTAGACAGAACAGGTGGCTGGAGGAAGGAGCAAGCGACTAGGGGTGGTGATAATCCCTTATGGGCATTTGGATTTGGTAGTTGGTTATTGTTATATGCTAGGATAATTATATATGTTTGGATGTATATGTTCGGATGATAGGTTGGAATATGTATTTAGAATGAGTATTGTGTAATCCCCATTTGAGAAATTGTAAAGGGTGTATGTGCCCTATGAATATTTAGTGAAGGTATGAATCTGGGATTGCCGGTATTATTATTGTGCACTCTGATATTTATATAAATGTGATTTATCTTCACGAGATAATTGTATTCGAAATATGAATGTGAGACCAGGTTAAAGTGTTTGTGAAAGAAATTTGTGAAAACCCTATCTTATGGATGGGAATGTAAATGAGTTTTGATTATTATTTGTCTCTATTTTATTTTAATCACGTATTTCGGATAATAATTACGGAGGGGGTTACATTAAGGGAGGATGGCGTAGATATGTTTGATGCATATAAGCAAGAGTCCTTTAAGCTACATGCAATAATTTTCATCATGATTAACGACTTCCCTACATACAAAAAGTTGTCAGGGTATAGTATGAAGGGCCATAAAGCATGCCCAATATTTGAAGTAGGCACACACTTCCATAAACATAAGCACAAAAGGAAAATGGTCTACCTTGATCATAGGCAATTTCTTCCTCGGTTCCACCTATACCATAGGCTAAAAAAGACTTTTAATGGTTTGGCAGATAATAGAATGGCTCCAAAGGTATTAACTGGAGATCAGAGGAGGTTTAGAGTTAGGTGGAAAGAATCAATGTCACTTTTGGTAAGAATCAGAGGACTGCGGGTGAGAAGAAAATATGGAAGAAGAGGTCAATTTTATTTGATCTTCCATATTAGCATAGTATTGATGTGATGCATGTGAAGAAAAATGTATGTGATAGTCTTATTGGTATACTTTTGCACATACCAGGGAAAACTAGAGATGGAATTAGTGCGATACTAGACTTGGTTAAAATAGACAACTAAGAGATGATGGTAAGAGATCGTATATGGAGCCGACAGTGCATACATTGTCAAAAGACAAGAAAATAAGTTTTTGTGGGTGTTTGCATAGCATTAAAGTACCACAAGGGTATTCTTCTAATGTGAGAAGGCTTGTCTGAATGGAAGATTTGACGTTAGTAGAAATGAAGTCCCATGATTGCATTATCTTGATGCAATAACTATTACTAGTAGCTATTAGAGGCATTATGAAAGATGATGTACAAAGCACGATAACAAGGTTATGCATTTTCTTTCTTGCTATTTGTAGCAAAGTTGTTGACATTGAAAAGTTGGAGGAATTGAAAAATTAGGGTTATATTATTCTATCCTAATTAGATATGCATTTTGCTCCTACATTCTTTGATATAATGGTGCATTTAATAGTTTATTTGGTAAGAGAGATAAGACTATATGCCTAGTTTATCTAAGCTAGATCACCCTGGTCGTGTCAGAGAGGAGCCAAGGGGAATTGCCCTCTCAAGATACTTTAGACAAAGTTCACAACCTTATGGACAAAGTAAACCAAGTAGAGAGTTATGGATAAGGTTTAAGAGGAACTTGGAGTAGAGCTTGAGGTGGAAGTGCATCAATCACTTCAACAAGAGCTTCTAGAAGAGTTGTTGCATGAGCTATATGGTGAGATGAGATCAATAATGTTGTCTAGCATTCAAGTCGGGATGGGTGATAACAAACACATATCTCAGGTTTGTAATAATTTCAATTAATTTTACATTCAGTTTTTCTTTAAGTTAGTTTAATTAATTGTTTCATTTCTCTTACCCAAAAATCCCCGGCCTTTCCCAGTACCAAAGGCAGTTACAATCCACTAGAGATTGAACATGGTGACCTTAGTCCTACACCAGAGGATTGAGAACCTTGCTCTCTTTTGTTGGATGTCTTGTATTGCCGATGCTATTTTATACATGCATGCTACCACCCACCATCATAAGCAAATTTAGAATAATCAACATAAGGTGCATGTCACAAGTGTTCAATAGGAGGAGGAAGGTGTAGATGTTCCATTCCCTGATGACGAGGTTGCTAAACTAGGTCAGGCAATAGGATCTTTCATCCCTTGGCCTCAACATCTTGTTCATATGGCGAAAACACCTTTAATGGTATGAAACACCTTATAGTTACTTGATTTTTTCCTTGACATCATATTTATAATCTTTATTTTGTGTGTTGCTAGGATCAAGAAAAAGTGACAAAATTTTCCTTCTTGGCATAATTGCAAAATATGCATAAAAGAAATTAATAAGGTCAACTTGCATAAAAGAAATTAATAAGGTCAACTTGCAGATGCCTTGTGGATTGTGGGTCGTATAATCTCATATTTCTTTTGGAATTGATAGCAAAGATATTAGAGATTTCCTATCTTTATAGGTAATTGACATAGGATGGATCACATTTGCAATCATGTAAGTGTATTTTATATTTTTAACTTTAATTAATGCAATGATATTTAGGATTTTTAGGTTTCTACATTCACTAAATCATTTCTCATTTTAATTCTGTGGTAATTGCTTCCACAAAATGTGTCTTGAAAGGTAGCTTAACACTTTGTATGGATTCTTATTTCCTGGGAATCTAGCAAGGCATAATAATAATAAGTTGGAAGATGAGATGAGCTATGTGGGTATACAATTTAATTGGACAGACTAAGCTGCCTTGTTATCTAGCACCAATTGTTGAAAGACAAGTTACTTAATTTTATCTATTTATACATATTCAGTTTGTTAAGATGTATCATGTTATCTAACCTCATTTTAATCTATATAAGTTATTATAGCTATCATTGAAGTCTGTGTATTGCTTGCCCCTTCATCAACATCATCTCTTGGTTCAATTCCTTAGGTCGCAAGCCAGACCAAGAGATAAAATCCATTTTCAACACGTCAGTTAATTTGTTTGTAAATCATTGGTTTTTGGCTTGACTAAATTGTTTTACTGTATTCTATTTTTCATTTTAATTATAGTGCACTGAAGACATATTATATAATGGGTGGAAAGCATGAAGGTAAAAGTGCTTTGACAAAGTGATTCCAACTGAAAGTAAGTTGTTTAAATTCAAGTTCTTTAATTAACAATCACTTTATATATGCCTTTATTCTTTTTTACCATTTGCTTTTGATGTATATTGCCCTTGGCAACCGGAAAAAACTGAGTGCGGCTACTATATTTTACTATATATGCTACCATCATGTTTAGTGGACTTACCACCAATTTTGAACAGTGATCATTTCTTGATTCTTAACTAAATTTCATTTTTGTTCTTGTAATTGAATTGTTAGTTATTTCATTCAATTGATCAATTTATGTTAACTTATTTCTCCAATTTGCACACAGATTTTTGGTAATCAGGACGCCTATACAGTCAAAGACATTAATTTGAATTGAGACCTTTTGTCAGGACACCTTTTACAACATATAGAGGATGATGTGTAGAGGTTTCTTTTACATAGTGCATTGGTTTATTATGTTTGCATACTCAAGTACTTTGCCTTCTATAAGCTTCTTAGTTTCTTGTTTATATGAGTACTATGAAATTCATGATTTTTGGTTTTCAAACTCCATCCTGTTTGTTTTTGGTTTTTATTATGCTAACTAGATGCCAAATTAGGATTGTGATTAAGACCATGGCCTTTAATTTGATTTAAGTATTTTGTTTTATAACATTGCCTTTAATGTTGGTTGCATAATAAATTAACAATGACCAAAGTTTCAAGATAATTGTCCTTTGGCTTTATAGATTAGTTTTATTAGAGGTATTATGATTTATAGAGAAGACTTTAGAAAATGAAGATGAAGCATGAAGATTTGATGGAAGCATGTCATCTCATAAATCTCTGGGCATATAATTATCATGATTTAGTTTGAAAGTTGAAGTTTAAACATTAAAACGATATTATGATGACCTATATTTGAATTTAAGTTCTTTTGTTCCATATGTGATGATTGAAGATTCAAAATTTAATATGGTGATTTTTACCTATGTTTTCTTTTTTTAAAAATAGTTCAAAAGTTCAAAATTCAAAATATAATTCTATGGGAATTTGTGGTTTTCAAATGGTTATGGGAAGAAAACACAAATAATGTTTTTTTTTTAAAAAAACGATTACAACGACTGTTTTTAAGAAAACAGTCGTTGTAAGTCCTAAATATACAACAATTGTTTTACTAAAAAGCAGTTGTTGTATTCCTATTACAATGACTATTTTTTGAAAATAATCGTTGTATGTTGTAGGCTTACAACGATTGTTTTTGAAAAGAAGTCGTTGTGAGTCGCTTACAACGACTTTTTTTAAAATAGTCGTCTATTTTAAAATATTCAACGACACTCATATACATATTCCCCTTAAAATGGTCGTCCTAAGGGCTTAAAAACCGATGTTAAAAGTGACTTATGTAGTAGTGCATTTTCCACTAAGAGTTTAGGGATGAATTCGAATTATAGAAAACCAAATAATTGAACTAGTGCTCCATCTGCCTTACTAAAGAAGTTTAAGTTTGACTTTGATCTTAGAAATGAAGGTTTCGAACTTGATATAAGCTTAAAGAGGAAGGTGTATGATTGATGCTAACACCTTTATTATCTTCATTATTCCATTTGATTGATCTTTTCTCTTGACCATCTGAACTGATTTTGAGTTTTGCATCATTCATCTCCTTTTTTCCCTAAAATATGAAAAATTTGTTATCTTTATTGTGGGTATTAAAGTAATCATCTCTATTGTCATTGTAACCCCCCTCACCGTAATTACATCCGGATTATGAAATTTAAGTGAAATAGAGACCAATAAGATGAAATAAAAAATTATAATCCCACATCCAAGAGATGGGGCCTTTGAAAAATCAATTCGAAATCCAATTAATCCTGGTCTCACATTCACGTGCGGATATAACTACTTGAGAAATCAAATCACATAATAAATATCAGAGTGCGGAAACTGAAATCCTGGCAAATCCCGGGTTACTTACAAATATAACATGGGTTTAGAATTCCCAAAATGAGGATTACATGTCCAAAATATTCATTTACATCTCATATACACTTAGTAATCCTAAAACCAAAATAAAGATAACCAACTACCACTAAAGTTTCGGAGTAATCCTAACTACTCCTGATTGTCCGCTTCCCTTTTGAGCCACTCGCCCTGTCTGAAAAGGTTAGTCATTTGGAAAGAGTGAGATTCTAAAGAATCTCAGTAGTAACAAATTATTCATACCACACGTAATCACATAGCATGTAAATGAATCATCTCATAACAGCAACACATAAATTACACTCCACCCTCATCCCCTTTTACCGCTGGGAAGGCACACCGTCCTAACCCGAACCGTTGTTAGCGACTTAGGGACTATTGGCGTGGCAGTGCATACGAATAGCTTTACAGCTCACATATAGCCTTTCGGCTTTCATAATTGACCCGTCGACCTTCACAAATAGCCTTTCGGCTCACATAATCACATATAACACATCCTAACCTTATCCCTTTTTTACCGCCGGGAAGTCACACAGCTCTTACCTGAGCCGTTGTTAGCGACTCAGGGACTATTGGTATAGCGATACTTCCACAATTTCACATAAATACATATATGACACCCTAACCTCATCCCCTTTTACCGCCGAGAAGGCACACATCCCTTACCCGAACCGTTGTTAGCGACTCAGGGACTATTGGTATAGCGGTGCTTCCATAATTTCACATATCTTACAGCATACGAAATCATTACAACACAATGATATAGCACACATACAATGTATCACATAGGGGATAAAGCAAGAGTCACTACCTGTATCTTTCCTGATTGGCTCCAGTACCGTAGTCCCACGAGGGCGACAGATGTCAAATCCTATACCAAATTAGGGACAACCAATCAATCTCTTTTCCAAGTTCTTAATTTCATAATACACTTAGTTGGTTATCATATAGGACTGTTTAGGTGACCACTAGAGGCTTAAACATATGCCTAAAGGGTTGGAAGACACTACCCCAAAGACCCCCTTTTTTGAAGGAAAAACATTGATTTTTGACAGCCTCACTTGAGTGAAGACGACCTTACTCGAGTGATGAGAGACTTGTACTCGAGTGAGGACAACTTTACCCGTGAGTGCTAGACAGAGAGCAACCTTCACGGCCAGGTAAAGCTCACAACACTCGAGCACCAAGATCTGCACTCGGGTGATGACCCTAAATATGCTCGAGTCCCAGAAAGTGCAACACCACGAGTAACAACCCGAGAGCACAACCATACCAGAGGCACCAGCTCACTCGAGCATGACACCCCGCACTCGGGTGAGACAACTATGCTTGCGAGTGTTAGAGCACACTCTTGGCATCCACCAGCGAGTGAAAACCCGAGAGCAACCCCAACTCTGGGCTCACATTATCACTCGAGTAAACCTAAGCTCACTCAGGCATGATCTTCCCTCACTCGAGAACAAAGAAGTGCACTCGAGCCTCATTTATAGAATCCAAGAAAAACTCAAAGCAGGAAAGGGAAAAATGCACACAACACTCGAGCATGTTCTTCCTCTGCTCGAGTGTTGCACATCATAGACCAAAAACGCAGAAAATATTAGAAAATACCAGATGGTCAAATTCATACCCAATGGTTCCCAAACTCTACCAACAGCTCATACATACTTAGCACTAACTAGGGAACACATTGGCCACTTCAAAAACACTCCCAAAACCAATTTGACCACAATCATACTCTTATGTCTCTATAATACAACAAATGTCCAATTTCCCTTAACGCATTTCCAACATTCCAAACTAAATCCAATACTCAAATATCTTCACAATAGATCATTTTCAACATCAAATACAATGAAATCCATACTTTCAACATTTGGCATAACTAGGGCAAATTTCTAGATTTTACCAAACTTATCTAAAAATCAAAAACAATATATCCAAATGCACTAAATGCCTACCTCTTCACTTTGCCAAATTCAGAATCTTGATTCTCCCACTTCCAATTTCGACCAACACATAAATCACCACTATTTCAAGATTCTGAAATTACCACAATGAAGCTCTCAATGAGATGCACAACATTAGAGAAGAGGTTTTGAGCTTAAGAGGATTATTACTCACCCAAAATCAAAGCTTTATCCTTCTCTTTCTTACTTGATTCAGTGAAAATGGAGAGAGAGAAAAGAGAGAGAAAATGGTGAGATGAAGCAAATGATGATGATGTACACTCCTCTCTTCCCTTGCCCATACCAACCGAATAGGAGAGAGAGAATTAGGGAAAAAGTGGTCCTTTGTCCTCTTGTGGCCTCATCCAATAGCCACCACAATGTCACATGTCATCATCTCCACACTTCCACTATGAGCTCACATAGACCCATCAATAATGAATTTCAACCCTTGATCTTTAATAACCCACACATGTATACCAAAATCACATCACATTAATTCTCAAAAGTGCTTAATTACACTAATTACAATAATTATCAAAGTCATTAGCCCTAATCATAAATCGGGATATTACAATCATCCTTTTATATTTGTAAGCTATCAAGGCACCCATAGTGCTATCAAGGCACCTATAGTTAAATTCAATATATATGATGTAGTTGTGCTTTCAATGTGTTTGGGTTGGGTTTAGTGTGCTCTATTTTTAGGTTTAGTATGCCCTATTTTAGTATTGCAAGGGCTAAGGAATGAAGATGAGAGTGAAAGTTTTGTGGTCACATAGTGTGCGAAGGGAAAATGTGTTGTTAATTGGTGCAGCGATAGTTGTTAATATGTGTGATAAACCTGTTAATGACAACTGTAGGTCATATTTAAATATTATAATTGTGGTTTAATGGTGTTTGGGAAGGGTTTCAAATTTTTGTGATGTTTTTGGGTATTTTGTGCTCTTTTACTCATTAAAAGTAGGAATTAATCAAAATGGGGTGAAAGTTATGTGGTTGGAAGTCCTGATGTATGAAGTCAAAATGTGATGTTAATAAGAGCAGTGATAGTTGTTAATATAGGTTGTGAACTTGTAATTGACAACTATATTGTGCAAGTGGATAGTGGTAATAGCTAGCACGTCTGGGAAGAATCTACTATGTTTCCTTTATAGGGGGAAGGTTTGCATTTAGTGGAGCCAGTGATATAATATATGTTAGGGGAATAGTGAGATCAACAACCATTAAGGAAGCCACAATTTATGAAGAGTTCAAAATAATGATATCCTAATAACATACATGGAGAAAAAGTTTTATCTTTGGTGCAAGAGAATCATTAGAGGAAGAGAACTAAATAGGCTGACTTGTAGCTTGGATTAGGCTTCAGTAAGATCCAGTACAGAATGATTGTAATGATAACATGTTTTTTATTAATGATCAAGTATTGCTGGTTGTATTGATGAGATGATTTTTGTAATTAGAAGTATAGATTGATTGTATTGACCTCATATTAGTGCTTTAGGAAGATTATGTAGAATTTGTGTACCTTATTGCACTTAAACTAATTATGTAAATATAGTTAAATATATGCTTACAAGAATAGGGGATTGCACTAGCAAGGCCATGTGCAAGTGTTTACAAGTCCATGGGCATCTATTAAGAAGTCCTACTAATATGTCCACCTAATTAATATTAAATCACAACAACATAGGTAATCTATAAATATGTCCATACATTGGCAAAAGAAAAAAATGTCCATACAAATTATCAATTTCCAAGTTGTTCATAACCTGATTGCACATTCACCATAAATATGTAGACATAGATACATATATATTAACAAGTACAGGGATTTCATTGACAAGTCCATGGGCATTTATGGACAAGTCCATGTGCGTCCACGAACAAGTTCATGTCCAAACATTAGCAACTGGATTTACATCAGAATACTAATTTCCACAAATGAAACTTGGATACAAACCTATTATATCCAAACTTCATTTACATATGCCATAATGATAAACCATTTCTTTTGAAACTGAGATTCAAGCCTCATCTTTAGTTTCTCCTTCATATACATATACATGCCTACTTTCTCCATTGAAATTATTAAATATTCAATTGCTTCATCATCTAGTAGGTCCATAAATGTAATTATATCAAATGTTAGTGTGAAGTATATAACAAGTTCGCTCGCTACTCTCTTTTCCTATAATAAAGGGCATCATTGTTTTGAACTCTTCATAACTCCTGCATTCCTTAATTGTTCTTGATCTCACCGTTCCCTTAACATATGTTATATCACCAACTCCTCTAATTACAAATCTTCCTCTTATATGAAGGAAAAATAGTAGATTCTTCCCATACATGCTAGCCATCACCACTGTCTACTTGCATAATACAATTGTCATTAACAAGTTTGCAACCTATATTAACAATTATCATTGTCCTTATTGACAACACATTCTGACTTGGTACATTAGGACTTCCAACCACACAACTTTCACCCCATCTTGATTAATTCCCATTTTAATGAGTAAAAAGAGCATACAATACCCAAAAAATGGCAGACATTTGAAACCCTTCTTAAACACCATTAAACCACAATTATAACATTTAAATATGACTTACAGTTGTCATTAACAAGTTCATCATACAAATTAACAACTATTGCTGCACCAATTAACAACACATTTTTCCTTTCGTACACCAGGTGACCACAAAACTTTCACCTTCATCTTCATTCCTTAGCCCTTGTAATACAAAAATAGGGCATACTAAACCCAAAAATAGAGCATACAAAACCCTACCAAAATATATTGAAACCATAACCACATCATATACATTGCATTTAATTATGGGTGCCTTGATAGTTTACAAATATAAAGGATGATAATAGAGATGATTACTTCAATACTTGCACACTTAAACCTAATCAATATTCAAATAAAAAGATGATAATGTTTTCCATAGTTTAAGGAAAAAGAAGATGAATGATGGAAAACTCAAAATCTGTTCATATGGTCAAAAGAAAAGATTAATCAAATGGAATAATGAAGATAATATAGGTGTTGGCATCAATTCCAAACCTTCCTCTTTAAGCTCCTATCATGATCAAAACCTCCGTTCCTATGATTATTCAGTTTTCCATAATTCGAATTTACCCCTGAACTCTTGGTAGAAGATGTAAAAAAAGTCAAAAGCATATCAAAATTAGAAAATCAAAGGATCCGCAACAATAAAGGATCCAAGCAAAGTGAGATTCACAAATCTTATTTTGAATAGAGAGAGAAAAAACAACATAGATGCAATGGGAGTATTTGTGACTTTTGATATTTGGAACATATTACAAAAAAGTCCCATGGGACTTCACTACAAATTTTATATTTCAAGGGACTATTTGATCATATTTTATCTTACTCAGGACTTCACTGCAATTTTCCATTTAAATTATGTTTTTACTAGCCCTATGTTTGGGTGGAAAGAAAATTAAGGGGAAAAGAATACTATCCCCATTTGCATTAGGCTTACCAAGGATGGACTAGACTTATTCCAACATCTCCACTCATACTTGCTGGATTAGAAGTTATGGGTTAAGCCATGAGGTCTAGCACAGTTGGCACTTAGCTGGGTTCTATAAGCATCTAGTCAGGGGTTTGATCCCTGGCGGTGTATATGAAGAGGATCTCATGGCCAACATTAAAGCCCTTTTAGGGAGTCTATGGTATGAGGGGATTAGTCACCATCACCGACAATGGATACCCTGTGTCAACCAAAACAAATGTTATGGGTCAAGTTTTTTTCTCTTCCATCCTTCTATCATATTAGGTGTTTTACCAGAACTGTGTGGGCATGATGTCTCCATTTGGGTGTCTTGTACTAGAAATCCCTTTCATAAAGGCCAGCACAAAATAACCCTATAGTGCAGCTCAATCATATTAATATAATGCCTCTAATGTCCTAGATTTTACGCATATACACTTTCCTCATGCCTAATATAATTCCTCATAAGTCAAGATAAAACTCAGATTGCCTTACACGTATGCATAGTGTCCATACTTATAAAATTACCCAAGTAACATTATAAGAGATCGATCTTAGACACAAGTATAAGCGTGTGTATTCCATGTAATTTTCCTTTTACCCATATATCATTTTGATATAAATCAACCATTTTTCCTAACATAATTCTCTTAGATTGTATCTATAATGATTATAAGAAAAATACTAAAGAAGCATATGTTGAAATATATCCCCATGATATTGTCAAAGTCAGAGGACATCTTGAAAGAGTTAACCTTTCTGAAACTCACAGAGTAATGAAGTAGAGATCTATTCAGTAGCTTCCTATTTGCAGTTCTCTAGCACATGTAGTATAAATTTCATCTTACAATATCACTCTTATACTTTAAGAGTGTATATTGTTTTGATCTTACCATTAACACTGTACATACTTTAAGTTTAGACACATACAGTATCTAAACCTAAATTCTTTAGTTTTACTCACACAATGCCAATTTGCAGAATTTGTTTTTTGGCTATAGGTATCATAAATATGGATTTTCATGTTGCAATCCATATTTATAATCATGGATCTCCTCTTAACTAACTACACTTCTAAGTTGAGGCAACATTTACTTGTGTTTCTTCTATACCATATCAGCTTTTTCATTGCTTTAGTAGTAAACACATATGTCTTATCTTTGTACACTCCTTTTGAATGTCAAAAGCTATCGCTCGTATGAGTAAACCCAACCTAATCAACATGTATGATATACTAGACATTTTATACTTTCGCATATACATGTAAAACCATACTGAAGTATATATACTTCACTTCTTATGCATGCCTAAGAACTCGTCAAGCTCTTCATGTACTTCCTTGCCCATAAGTTTAGTTAGGGAACTTTGTATAGGAATATGTTGTTTAACAACAACTTTATATGATATAGCATCTCTAATAAAATCACATCTTTATGTTTAGTGTTGATATGATACTTAAGGTCTTTTACTCAGGCAATGCTGCTGTGTTTTAACAATACATTAACACTTGATTTGAAATCTCACTTTCAAATCATAGATGTTCTTTTGAACATCATAAGCCATATAGCTACTTATACTGCCATAATACATATATAAAATGCGTATAATCGTTATGTGCCCTAAAAGTATATAAAGATTTTTGTGGAGCCATCCAAGTCTCTTATGATGGTGGGACTAATATTAACTTACAAGTCCTACCATAAAACAAATATTTGGCTTTGTACACATCACTGTGTACATTTAACTACCACAACATTTTCATGGAGATTATTTTCCAGTTTGTATGTTGATTTAGTTTGTGGACAAATATCAAGACTCAAATTCTCATTCCTAAAGTTATTGGGGTATCCATGGGTTTGCATTCACTCATACAAAATCACTCAAGAAGCTTCTTAATATGACTCTCTTATGAAATAGAGGATTCTTCTTAAGCTATCTCATTAGAGCTTAAATATAAAAATGTTCATTGCTTCACCCATGTGCTTCTTTTCAAAATTTATGAGTATCATTCTTTATCAAGCACTATTGAATTCAAGCTATTTTTGGCCAATAATATATTTTCCATCTAAAAGGATAATCTCACAAATTACTTGACAATTGTTCTCTTCAGCCATTTGAAGACCATATTTTGTTATCGCTCTCACAAAACCTTATGCATCATTGTTTGGATAATTGCTTCAATCCATAAAAGGATCTCTGCAAAAAACATAAGGTTATCCCTCTATGAAATCTCAAATACCACTTTCAGTGAAATCTAATCGTCATTTTAAATAGATTTCTCTATCCATATCACCATTTAATAGTATAGGTTTTTACATCCATTTGATGTAATTATAAATCAAAACTATTGAGTATTTGCTAGAATAAGCATGGTTGAAGTGTATAACTGGCATGATGAATGTGTTTTGCTGACCTCTTTACAACCAAATGAGTCTTGTATTTGCTAATTGATCTATCCACTCTTACTCTCTAGTCTTCAAAATTGACTAGTTCCAAATAGCCTCTTATCTTGGATTAGAACAACTAATTCTCCAACATGATTCTTTCTCAATGAATCATTACTTCCATTGCTTTCTTCCATTTTGCCTTATCAAGATTTAATAAAGACTCTTGTACAAAATACGACTTATTTTCTTTTAGAGAGTAACCATGAACTCTTTTCTCAGTTACTCTTATTGGAGCTTCCTACTTCTCTTGTTTAGGTTTCTTTATAGACTCGTATAAGCTCCTACTAACAAGGACGATTGAAAATTGCTGGTTAGTTCTATGCTACCTTGTCTCTATGTCTCATAAAGATATACATGGTGATAAGTTTCACGCTTTTTTGGAAACTAGTCCATAATAAATGTGGTATCTTTTAATTCATTTTAGTAAAAATTGTCTTTTCACTCATGAAAAAGTGAAGATGTAACCCTATTGAGCTCCTACTTATGATCACAATGGAAATGGACAACTAACCTTTATGATTTATGAAACATCAAATCCAATTTTCACTTTGACCATAATTCATAGTGTTTAGAAGTGACCACTTTAGAGAGCTATAGTTAAGTTCAAGAATACGGACACTTGATGAAACCAAATATATGTACTAATCCACTGAAGGTCCTATTCACATATGATGGGTTAGCTTGAACCATAACATACCTAACCATGTTTAATAGAATATCATTACGCCTTTCAACAACTCCATCTACTAGTAAAGTATATCAGATAGTTACCTGTCTAACTATCTTTCTCTTGTCACAAAGCTCATTTGATCATTCATAACCTTGATTAGTTTATAGGATCTTAAAATCCTATTCAGTTGGTTCAATTGATTTTGTAACTTATCCATTTAAGCTATAATCAAACAAATATGATCATATTGTGAATAATCCTTAATAAAGACACAAAATGTTAAGCTATGTGTCTTGCCTTTATACACAATACCACATTTATCATAATGGAATAATCCCTATGGAAATGCAATCCTTGTCCCATTATTGTAATTTTCTTCATGTTGTTTTACCTACTAAACTTACATAAGGACATCTCCATATTGGAAATTAAACTTAGCTATTATCATTATGCTAGTTTTTCGTAGTAATTCTTTGTCCTTGTTTAATGTAACACATAATGAAGTCAATACTTGAATTATAATAAGTAGTAAAGCAACCAAGCATAAAGGAGTCACCAATAATGATCAATACAAAAGATCTCATGAAAGGAAAAACTGAACTAAATTACAAACATATAATTTCACCATATGAAGTAAAACTGTAGGCGCTAATGCCTTTTGCCTTAATCCTCATATCTCTGCCAATGTTAAATCTCTTGCTTTAATTTGAAAATAGAGAACATTCTATAAAGAATTCCAATCCCTATATTTATGGAGCTTATGTCCTTTTACGCTCACTTTACTTAGAACAATCCTTTGTAAAATGGCTAATTCTCAAGCAGAAAAAGTATTTAACCTCTCTTAGGTCAGCCTTCTGCTTGAAGAATTTCTTACCCCTCTTTGAACTTAGGGTCACCCTTCTTTCTCTTTTTAAGAACCTCTTACCCTTCCTTGATTTGGGTTTAAAGTGTGAAGGACTTGCCTCCTTTACAAGGTAAATTTATCCAGAGGATTTGCAAATCTCTAGACATTCATTTCCAAGCTCCAAGTATTTCAATACATCATGAAGCCATGCTGACTTTTATGAGCTCCTACCTAGAAGGGAGTGTCTTAATGAACAAGCTATACTTGCTATTTGTTACATAACACGTGTTCAACTTCTTTCAATTTCCTTTTCATGTTGGTTATCTCACTCAGGTGCTACCTCATAAGAGGTGTTCGAAATACCGTGAAATCTCTCTTTCAATATAATTCATGTGGCCTTGCTATTGGATTTATTTCATATATGCATATGCATTTATCAAGTATAGAAATATGTCGAGTAATTTATGCTATAAAGTTTCCCTTTTCAAGCCATATAGGTCTCATAATCTCTTATTTGCCGACCAAACTTCTCAACTTCAGGCAGCATCATGACTTCAGTCAATAGTTCATAAATGTCACATTTTTTTTATTTCAATGAGACCTCTCAATGCAAGATATCATAATTGTCCCCATTAATTTTATTTATTTCGTTCTTGTTCTTGGCAACCTTTCTTGGCTTAGTCACTAATTTCATCCCACATTTTTCCTATAACAGCAAAAATTGACATATAAATCAACAAATCAACTAGAAATAGAAAAGGGGAACTTACATATAAGAATCGCTAGTCATATTGGAATAAAACACAAACCCAAATATACCAAGAACCAACATTGTCTTCTTCACAAACCGTATGAGGAGAGTCCAGTATGAACTACAGGAGCAAAAATAAAAGCTGAGAAGAGAAAACCAAAAGTAAAGCATATGAAGAAAACAGGGCCTACATTTAGCTACTTACGTTGTTTGCTCGGACTGAGAAGAGGAAAAGCAAGAACCTGCGACTGAGAGGGAATAGAGGGACCGCGAAGCTGGTCAACCTCCATTGTTGGAGAGAGACAGAGGACAGAATGTAGGAGAAAGACAATAAACAAGAAATTTGCACTATGGAACTCACGGAGACATGAAAGTGACAGGGTTTAATTCACGAGTGGAAGACAATGACAAGAACAAGCTATCAGATATGGGGAAAATTGAACCAGTTTTAACGAATGGTTTTATAAACTAGTCGTTAAAACTGGTTTCAACATTAGTTTATAAAACCAGTCTTTGAAACATGAAACTTTCAACGACTAGTTTTTAAAACCAATTGTGGAAAATTATGTTTCAACAATTGTTTTCCTTGAAAACAGTAGTTGAAACTTCAATTCTACGTGTGAGAATGACAACGCCTGGTTTTTGACTACTGGTTTCTAAAAACAGTCTTTGTTTGGTGTCATGGAATCATATTCTTGTAGTAGTGAAGACTAATCTTCAAGACAACCAAGTAAACTCAATTGACCATTGGTTAATAACCTTGGTACCTTTCTTTGCAAGACCATTGGACAATTAGACACCTCACCTTTCCCTCCTCACCCTCTCTCATTTTCGTCCAAGTAAGGAAGAAGGGAAGGAAAAGATGCCAACAAGACACTTGTCATCCAAAGAGATAATCATAGAACACATGTCACTTTGTGAGCAAGACAAGCCAAATTGTGATTTAATCTTGATCCTCCCACTCATGAATTTTGGCTAGCCACTAAGGAGACAGAGAACAAGACTCAAAAACACTTCATTCCTATCCATTTACATCATTTTGGATGGCCAAAACAAGAACAAGAGAGAGAAAGTGGATCTTGATGTTCAAGAACCAAAGGTATGCTTCTCTCTAGATTTTCACCTTCTTACTCACTTTTCTAGCCAAAAATGTCTTCATGAACATTGTTCCTCTTAGCCTAAGCTTCATTTATATGTTTTTAGTTTTTCAAGAGGATGTGTTTGTCACATTTATCAAGACCAAAAGTGGTTAAATCAAAGAATATATCCTAGAAAAAGCAAGGGGTGAGTAAGAGCTAAGTATTGTGTAATTTACTGGAGCTTTATGGAATGGATATTTTTGCCTTAATTTTTAGTTATATGGTTATTCTTAGAGTTCATGGTGGTTTGGTCTTGTAAATAGTTTTAAATAAGGTTTAGAAATGAGAAATCACAAATTTGGAAGTTAAGAGTAGTGCTGCCAGATTTTGTTTTCTGGAAGGCAGTGATGTTGTGGCTTATTTTTTATCAGTCAAATCTGGTTCAAATGCTATGAAACTTTCCAGAATAAAATTAGACATCTTGAGATTTATTTTGATAGGTAGAATGTAATTTTTGGACTAGTGGATTTAAAGTTATGATTTTTCAAAGTTGGACTCTATTTCTGGAACAGTTAAGGTTAGACGAATTTCTAGAAGTTGTATGGCTGGATTTTCCAATAAATGATATTTTTATTTCAAATTACACTTAAACAGGTTTAGAATGTACTTGGAATAAGTCAATTTGGAGTTTTATAGAATTAATTATGCTTTTTGAAAGTTGGGCATTGAAAGTGGAAGTTGTTCTGTGGCAAACTGATAGTGATGTGTTTTTGGTAGGCCAAATGAATTCCGATATCCATGAAATTTTTTAGAAATAAAGTATACCTAATAAGCTTTAATTTTATGGGTAACTTGTACTGATTGGATAAGTACATAAAAAGTTATGATTACTAGAATTTAGGCATTAATTTTGGGCAGAATTTTGTGACAAGTGAATAATTAAGAATTCTAGAAACATGTGTGTATAACTGGTAGTGCTAACTATTTTCCCCTTAAAGTGGACTTAATAAGGATCACATTGAAATTTGAACCAACCTAACTGGAGTTTTGTAGAATTAGTTATGATTTTTCAAAATACAGTGAAAATCTGTCAACTTATATCTTATGCGAATTTAAGACTTAATGGCACAAATGTAATAATTAGGAACTCCAAGGGTTAGGATTAGGCCCTTAAATTTGTTGAAGGCCCATATAGCCCATTGGACATTTATTTGTCATGACTCTAATAATATGGCCATTTATTTAGAGCCATGAGATGACAAAGAAGAGTAATGGAAGTAACTTCAGTGGTTGGAAGAAAAGGTATAAAAGGGGACTCGAAGATGAAAGGTAGTGAACTTACCCTACTTGCATGTATTGATATGTATGCTTGTGTGTTTATATGCATGATTGCTTTACTTGTCTATATGTAACATAGTTGAATATTGAAGCTCTATTTTTTATTGATGCTATGGCCATATGTAAGAAATGAGAAGCATTGAGCATGCAGGTATGTCATTATGTTAACATGAGCATACAAAAGGCAAATATATCATGCACTAGCATCTATCTTACATGCATTGTTTCATATTGTTTGCTACTAAGATTCCCCCGAATCTTACCCTTCCTCAACCAACCATATAGGCATATGAGCACAGAAAAGGAGTGTAGTATAATGTGTAGGTGAAGAAGTTGCAAAGAAGACTTGAAGATTATTACGCGCTAATAGTCATGTATAAAATAACATTAGAAGTTATTAACTATATAATCTGTATAATGCATGAATTGTTTCGTAAGCATGAAATTGAATGAGTAATAGGTAATTGCATAGTACAAGCCTATTAGTTAAGTAATCAGAGGAATTGATAAGCCGATAAAAACTCTAATAATAAGGAATGAAAAGAATTAAGTAACCCTGTGAATAAAGTTAAACAATATGGTAAATACGTCCTTTACCAAACAAATAATACCCCAAGAATAAATGTGAAAAATTTTAGTTAGGAAATTATTTACCAATTCTCTTGAGCTGTGTAATAATGATGTCGCTTCTGATATATAGTAAAGGGGTATAAGGAATGGGTGTTACATTTGGTGGTATCAAAGCAGAGATTCTATCATTAGGCTAATATTCTATGCTGTTGAGAATAGGTATATTGATGCCTTGTTAGTGATCCCATAACTAGAATGAAATATAGGGATGGACAAACCCAGAGGAAATAGAATTTTCCTTGACCACTAGTGGCAAACTGATTTAGAGGAAGTGGTAGAACTATACATAGAGATTGAGATAGAGCAGTAGTAATATATACCCATTATAGAAGGGTATGAGCTCTAGAGAATATGATGCCGAGCTAGTTTGTGACCCAAATTCCCTTAGAATTCTATGATTTAGCGTGCTTAGGTGAGAGCAATCTTGGAATAGGTGACCCCCTGGGAAGTTAAGTTTGTAGGGTTATGGAGAATTGAAGAATAGTGATTGTCTTAAGATTTCTCCATAACTATAGATCATCTTAGTTAGATGAACTATGTTTAAAGGCATATAGAATGAGAATTTGAACCTCATGATTAAGGTTGAATCTTCAATGAAGCTTGAGGTTAATACTTGAATATTATAAAGGACAAAATTAGAGCTATAAATCATAATAATATTTAGCATGTATATTGGGTATGATTGAAGACTCAATTAATATTGAGGTTATAGATCCAATATGAAGTTAAGAATTGGATTGTGATCCAAGAATCTATTTTGAGCCTTAGGTTCTTAAGAACACTAAAATGGCTCAGAGTTGTGTGAGTCATAAAATATAGTTAAGGATGCTCAATTGATGACTGGGCATGACCTTGAGGTTAAGAAGCAATGAAAGAATAAAAGAATGTTATATATTACTTCTTTACCTAAAATGATGTTTTAGTAATGTGAACAATGACTCGAGGTGATTCGAGGTATTAAGAGAATGATTTAAAAAATATGCTATAATCAAGAAGCCTCTGTAAAACAAATTGAATTCGAAAGAGAAGAATGTGATAGATGCCTGACCATATACCCCAGTGAATTGTAACCTAAGAATCAAACGATAGTTGAGTTGATTCCCTTGGTAATTGAATTGAATTGAGGTACCAAAATGAATTGAATGAATTGAGGTTTCTAGAGGTTGCTAGTTGCTAATCTAGTATAGGGAAAGATGTTGACCATAGAATATTTCCTTAGAAAAAAAATGAATGAGAAATTTGTTCCCTAATGGAACAAAGTAATAGAAAGAATGATAATAGTCATGAATTGTGGTCTTATAGTCAAGACACGAAATAGAATGCACAAGTAGCTTATGGATTCCCTGTGCGATATGGATAGATTACCCAATAGGTAAGGGAAGTAGAATTATGCTTAGAGCTGGACCGATATTGAAAGTCCATAAAGAATAACCACAAATGAGATGCAAAATATAGAATTGTTAGAGAAAAGGGTTTGTGACCCGATCAATCCCCATGGGGAGTTCTAGTGCTGTTGTGGAAAGAAGGCAGAAAAGAGAATTAAGAAAGAGTAGGCTCGATAGAACAAGTCAAGTGAACTCTTGCTCTCATATCTTATGTAATGATTATACACGTTTGTATATACCATCGAGTATATTCATTTCATGAATATACGATGGGCAGTTAGACCTATTGGGGCAGTGTGTCCTTAGGTAGTCAGACCCAACAAGTATTTAGAACTAGAAGGGCAAAAGTTCATGGTTGTAAGACCAAGAATTATCGAGTAGCATCCTAAAAAGGTTACAAAGCCTAAGAATTATGGGTAGTATCCTAAAAACGGCCAGAAGGCTAAAATTAAAATGGTTAGAAGGTTGGAATAATGGTCGTAAGGCTAGAATAGAAGGGACTGTGTGTCCTGAGAATTTCCTAATGGACTGCATGTTCTGAGAATGAATAGCTAGGCCGGTTAGTTCCTATGAATGAATATGAATGCTTAAGAATTGATGGTTTGTTTTATGTGCTTCGTGAATATTACATTAGGGTATGAATGGCTTGAGTAGCAAGCTTTCACTACTATAAAATATGGATTTAATGGTGCCCTTCTTATGGCACTTTTTTAAAGAAGTTCCATAGATACTTGTTTTTTGTAGAAAAAAATGTTTAGAAGCTATGACGCTTCCTATTATAAGTGTCATAGCTAGTTTTAGGCTTATGTGACATTTTCCTAAACAAGCGCCATAAGAGAAAATGTTAGTGACAACTATGACGCTTTATAGGCAAGCACTATAACTAGACTTATTTTTTCCAAAAAAGACTGTGACTTGGAAGGCACTTGCCTTCCAAGGGTTGTTTTTTTTAAATACGTGATACCTTGGAAGGCACTTGATAAGAAAGTGTCATAAAAGGGTATAACACCTTGGAAGGTGCTTGCTTCAAGGTTTACTTTTTTTTTATAATAAAAAAAAGCACCTTGGAAGGCGCTTCCTTGTCAATCCCCTTCCAAGGCTATATTTATTTTTATTTTTATTTTTTTTACAAAAAGTTGTTGGCTTGTAAGCTATGGTGTCTATGTTAGAGCATTGCAAGTTGGCACCCATGCTATGTAGCTTAGTCTAGTGATTCTCTTATTTAGGGAGATATGTGAATTCAAGAACGAATTGACAATGGAAACCATGTGTCTATGTCAGAGCATTGCAAGTTTTGGAGAATAAAGGGAGCAGTTTTAATAGTCATGACATGATGAAAGCCCCTTGGAAGGTGCTTTCTTATTAAGTGCCTTCCAAAGCTGCATATTTTATTTAAAAAAATAATGTCCAAGGTGACAGTGGCCTTGTATGCTCCTACGTACATACCTTGCTGGCTTCACATATACTTCTAGTCTTTTCCCTATCCGAAATAGAGCAAAGCAGGTGCTTATTTTTGGTGCATGTATAAAATTTGCATACATTATATTACTACTATTACAATCCATTAAGAAGACATTCATCACCAACACACGCCAAAGCTTAATTTATTTGCAAAATATTATATATAAAGAATTTAGAGAGCTACCATTTATATCTCCTTTGTATTAATTTAATTTCATGAAGTAGGTACCACAAAGGAATTGATTAAATGATTTCTACCACTTTATTTGAATCAGTTGAGAAAAGTCAACATTTGGATATCATATGAAAGTGATGCAAAATACAGAGTCAACAAATTTTTATATGCATATATAATAAAAATATGGAATATTGTTTTTTTAGTGAACCTATATAAATTTTTGACATTGGAAGGCGCTTGTTTATTTTCATTTTGCCTTCCTAAGGTTAATTTTTTTAAAAAAATACACTTAATTTTTTTAATACTATTAAAATCACATAAGGAAAGTAATAGAGTGATAGAAAGGAAAAATGTTATATTTTGAATATTTTACAATATATAAGATAAAATAAAAATCCATTAAGGCATAAAAAATACAAGGGATAGATACATGCAAATCTATAAAGCAATATATCCTAAGCCTAACCATTTTAGCACTATCTAAAAGCTTTCAAAAGGAAACTCAAGGAAGCAGAGACAAACACAAGTGTACATATATAGTAGGATAAGAAAGCCCTAGTAGCTAGCTACGCATACTAAGGCCAATTTGTGGCCTTGTATGTGCCTTGGTGCCTGCCAAGGCTACCCTTGGTAGGCATGCAAGGCCACGACAGGCGACTGCAAACAAGGCCACATTGTGGCCTTACATGTGGCTTGCCTGGAAGCCTAGCTATTTCTTATAAGTCAAAACCAAAGGATAGGAAAGAGTTGCCTTCGACCATTATCATGATGAACTGCAGGAGGAATTGAATTATGATGATAGTTGATATCCAGATTTTAATTCACTCCTTTAGCCTTTAGTTCATTCCCTCAGCCACATAGTGATCTTGATTCACATCATGCTTTACACCCTATTCGACACCAAGTAAAGGAGGGTCTGCAGAAACCAAGAACATTTGGCTCCATCTCTCTCACAAAAGAATAGAAAGCACGATTTGGTCATCGATCCATTTATAACAGGTAATCCTCCCGTCTTATTTCTTTGCTCTGATTTAACTCCATATTTACTTTGTCTGCTCTTGATTATTAAAAAAATAAAGTAATAATATGATCTTACAATATACTTGTCAGATTCTATCTATAAATTAGACTTTGTCTTGAACTACTACCTGATGTATATGGTCCAACAACCTTTCACACACAACTTCCATGGCTATCAGCTTTATAAATTCTTCACTCATCATTATAAATGGATCTTCTTTCTATGGTCGTTGAACTGCCTAAGCATTAGAAGTAACTCATAATCCAGACTTAGGTCTTGAAATGCCTAACATGAGAGTTCTGGAAAAACATAAAAAAGATATGTAGTTCACTAGTTTTAAATTTAAGTAGGTTCATCAGGAAAACCTTCTATTTTATTTTTTTTCTTTATAAATGTAAAAAACCCCCACCAATTACTCTCATTTACATATGCTTGTTGTAACCCCCTACCTTATTTTCCGTAATTATAATTCGAAAATGCATAATTAAGATAGAGTAGAGACCAATGGTCAATTTAAAACTTATTTATAATCTCATCCTTAAAATAGGGTTTTCAAATTTATTTCAAAACCTGTTTAGCCTGGTCTCATATTCACTTTTCAAATATAATTATCCTATGCAATTGCTTTCAGTCATACATATCATAGTGTAAACCTAAATTTCCGGCAAACCCTGGGTTTTCATATAATAACTAAAGGGTTTACAGGACATATTCGCCCCTTACAACTTCTCATCCAGGGGATTACATACTTTTATCCAAAATAATATTTACAAAATGTACAGTAATCCTAAACAAACTATGATAACCAACCAACAAACTAAATAAAGAACTATCGGCCCTTGGTTGTCTGCTTTTCCTTTGAGTCAATTTCTCTAGCTATAGGTTAGTCAATGGAAAGAATGAGATTTAAAAAAATCCCAGTAGTAATAGATCACTCATACAACATATAATCACATAGCATGCAAGTAAATCACCAAGCAGCAGCAGCATACACATGGCCTTCACGGCATACACATGATCTTCACAGCATTCACAGAGCCTTCATGGTTTACATATTTACAACGGAAGGGATCGGTGTGACCTGCGTCACATCCACGATTGCTCACGCTGTAATACACATTGCCTTCATGGCCTACACAATGCTTTCACAACATACACATTGCTTCACGGCATACACATACCCATCACGGCTTTCACATAGTTTTCACAACAACAAACTTCACAGAATTCTCAATACACAATTCAATGATATAACAAACATACAATCCATTACACATAGTATAAGAGAAAGTATCACTACCTCATTTTTCCAAATTGTGATCTGACACAAGTGGATCACGAACAGGGCAAATATCGAATCTTATAAACCAAAATCAAGGACGAAGAGTTATTACTTATTCCAATTCTCTAATAACTCATAATACTTGGGTTGGTTATCACTATAGTCATTTAATAATGTCAACTAAGGAGATAAAGTCGTCAATTAAACTAAAAGACCAATTTCTAACCTCAGAGTTCAACAATATTACATTATGCTATAACATCTTCAATTTTTGCACAAGTGACCAAATCTGCCAGAATTTTTCATCAAATTTGAAAATCATAACTAATTCTACAAAAATTGAAATGGGGTGATTCCAAACGCTATGTAACCCTTATTTAGTCTATTTTCAAGGAAAAATATCACCCACAGCTAGTTGGATACATAGAATTCCTAAAATTTTTATTTATTGAACACTATCAGAATTTAGCCCAGTTTTCATGACTTAACTTCAAAAACTCATAACTCCCAGGGTACAAATCAAAATGATTCAAATGACCTATCAAATTAAATTTTGATATGTCTATTATTTAACTGGAAAGTTTCAGAATTTTAAAGATCATTTGGTTATCAAAACACACCACACAATCAGGGTAACTTGCTGGAATTCTATTCTGCAGAAAATTCAATTCTACATTTTGAGTTTCAATGACCCAAAATTCACAACCGGGGCTATACCCACATAATTTTTCATGTAGAACACAATGGTAACATCAAAATGAACAAATTCTCACTCATTCCCCACATCCTGTTTTGGCAGAAAAATCAACAAAATTCCAAAATTACCAAACTCCTAATTTGAGCATCAAACTGTGTCATATGGTTTCTAATCATCATAAAACACCAATTACATAACCAAAATGTAATATCTTGGATTGTAATCAAGGATTAATAACTTCAAAGTGGTGTGATTAATATTAATTAAACACTTTTGAAGTAAATAATGTGTATAGTGATGCCAATATGTATGATGATGATGATTTAGTAAGTATTGTATTAATCAGGGGCAAAACGGTAAATTTATCTACCGACTGGTTAGATACCATCGAGAACACTCCTTGGTAATTAAGACTAATGGCTAAGATTGAAAGACCAAGAGATGAAATCTTGTGCATGCAAGTGTATGTGAGATCATGGTAGGAAGAATGGGATGGTGCCAAGTGTCAAGAGAAGGATCATTGGATTAAGTCAAAGATTCAACCTATTCTTCTCTTCCCTCTCTTTCTTCAAACCGTTGGCATGCATGGGGAAAAGAGAAGCAAATGATCATCATTTTCACCAACTTATCTCTCTCTCCATTTCCTCCATTTCCGGCGAGTAGGCAAGAAAGAGAAAAGAAGGGTTTGAAATTTGTTAAGGTAAATGATTTCATATGCCTAAACACTTTTCATTAATATTGTTCATATAGTCAAGAGCCTTATTTCTATGTTTTCAGACTTTGAATTGGTGGTGTGTGGCAACTTGAGGGAAATTGAAAGTTGAAGAATCCAAGTTCTGATTTCAGGAAGTTTAAGAGGTGAGTTTATATGAAGTTTGATGTAAATGTTATGGTTTTTGAGTGAGTTTAGTAAATTCTGGGATTTTGCCCTGATTTCTAGTAATTTCAGAAAAGATGAATTAGGTGATGTATTGTGTTGGAATAGATGTCAAAAAGTGTGTGAATGATAATGGTTTGGTTGGGATTTGAGAGGAGGAAGTGTGTTAAGTTGTTGTTTTGGTGGATTTATGGTTTAGAGATGAGATTTTGTTGTTGAGTGGAAACTTGGTGGTTTTGTGGTTATTAATGGGTTGATGGTGAAGTTAGAATGAGAATGAGTAATGGTATGAGTTATAGGACCATTGGGGTTCAATTGATCAATTCTGGAAAATCATATCAGTTGCTTCGTTTTGGGCACCTGATAGGATCACTCGAGTGAGGGAGGAACTCACTCGAGCACGGCATGATTTTCTGGGTAGTTGGGAAGGTTCTCAGGCAGAAACTATGAGCATGCTTCCTGATTTGTGAGAGAAATACGATCACGCTCGAGTGAGCATGGGCATGCTCGAGTGAAGTATGAACATGCTCGAGTGAGCGAGGGCGTGCTCGAGTGTGAGTGTAGCTGGTGCTATGGGTGAGCGTCTCGGGTTATCACTCGTGGGTAGATTGTTGAGGGTGAGCGTGATCACTCGCGAGTATGGAGAAATCACTCGAGCACTAGGGTTGTGCTCGAGTGCACTTGTGACTAGAAGGAAGGGATCACTCTCGGGTTGTCATTCGCGGGGTCTCACTTTCTTGGAGCTCGAGTGCTCCTGAGGCTGCTGCTCGAGCACAGCCTTTGTGCTCGAGTGAGAGTGTTTGTTTGTAGCAAAGTTTGCTCTCGGGCAAGCACTCGCTGAAGGTCACTCGCATGTGCTTGAGTGCTGGCGGGGGGTGTCACTCGAGTGAGGCTCCTTTCACTCGAGTGAGCCAGCCCAAAATTTATAAATTCTCCCAAGAAAGAGGGTTTTCAGGGTAGTTTCTCCTAACCCTTTAGGCATATGTTTAGGCCAATATTAGTCACCTAAAGAGTTCGAATGATAACCGACTTAAAGTATCATAGAGATAAGAACTTGGAAAAGAAATTGACAGGTTGTCCCTAATTTGATTACAGGGTTTGATATTTGCCGTCCTCGTGAGTTCATAGTGCCCAGAGACATCAGGAAAGGATCAGGTAGTGACTTTCTCTCTCTTATACTGTGTGTAATGCTTTGTATGTGTGTGTTATCATGGTTCTGTGATGGTTGTGATGCTGCTGCGGTTACAGCTGGTGATAGCTGTTGTTTACAGCGCAAGCTGTCGTTATTGTGATTACAGCGTAAGCTGTCATGATAAAGATTACAGCGAGAGCTGTCGTATTGTGTATACAGCCGTGAGTGCTGTCGTATTGTGTATACAGCCGTGAGTGCTGTCGTTTGTGGTGAAAACCTTGTATCGTTGAGATTGTTGCTGGTTATGATTTCTGTACATGCTTGGTATTTATACATTGTATGAGTGGTTTGTTACTACTGAGATTCTCTCGAATCTCATTCTTTCCTATGACTAATCTTTCAGACAGGGCGTGTGGCTCAAAGGAGAAGAGGCCAACCCGAAGCCATTAGGACCCTTAGGGGTATATCTGTTTTGGAGATGTTGGTTATTCGTTTTGAACTCGGGATTACTGTATATGCTGAAAAATGAATTATGTATTCGATTTCGGATGTGTAATCCCCTTGTGGATATTTTAACCCTCAGGTTATATATGTATAGAATCCGGGAGTTGCCGGGGATTTGGTAATACACTCTGTCATACGTGAATGTAGATAAACTGCACAGGTAATTATATTCGAATTTTGAAATGGAGACCAAGAATAGGAAGAGATTTTGAATGTTTTGTGAAAACCCTACTACAAAGTAAGAGATTGGAATGTGTTTAAGCTATTCAAAGGTCTCTAATCTAATTTAATTATCGAATATCGAATTATAATTACGTGATCAAAGCCAGGGGGTTACACAAAACACCATGAATTCTCTAAACCCTAACTTGGACAAAATCAGGGAAAAATTATATATGTCAAAATACTCATTCAACCTACACAACTAATAGCTCAAATTGAAGCCAATACTCACCTCTTGCTTCTCTTTAGCTCCTTTCTTTGGTCTTTCTGCTTTTATTCTTGGATGATGGCTCAAAACACCTCCTCTTGAAATTCTAAAACCATAGAAATGAAGCTCTCATCAAGAGAAATAATGTTTAAGAAGAGCTTTTGTGCCATAGAAGAGGTTAAGAAGGTGAAAATCCATGTAGAAGATCTTACCTAAACTTTGCTCTTCACTTTCTCTTGTTTTGTTGAACTTGGCTGACCTTGAGAAGAGGTGAGAGAGTGAATTATGATTAGTTTTCCTCTTGCCTTATTCTCTTAATATCTGATAGAAAATGTGAACAAAAGAGAAAGAAAAGTTGTGGTTGAAAATAATTTTTTTTACACAAGCTTATGCCATGTTGACTTTGGTCATTTGATTAAGTTTTCTCGTGCCTCTTCTCTTCTTGCTTTTGGACGTGATATGGGCTGCCTTAATGGAGAAGTATTATTGACCCAAATGTTCTTCAAAAGGATGAAGAAGGATTGACCAATTGCATAAACTTGCATAGCCATTGGTTACACAATTTTTCTAGTTGCAATTTTTTTTTTCAAAGACAAAAGTGAAGAAGTGTATGAAGTAAATTCTCTTTCTCTCTTCTCTTCTCCTTTAGACAAAATTACTACCCATTTGGAGAGGAAATATTGGCCAAAAAGTCTCTTATTACTTCCTTTATATCGTAGCCACAATTTTAGACCAAGTCCTCTTGTAAAGTATGTTGACTAATCCTCTTTTTTCTCTTGGTATACCTTTTCAGACATTTTTGTGATCTTAAGGGAGTGAGATGATTTGCTCTTTATTCCTCTAATTACTTCTTGCCTTTGAAGAGCAAATCTTAGCCCTTCAATTTGTCTTTCAATTTTGACCTCAAGAACAAGGGGCAATTGTCTCTTTTTCCCTTGATTATAGCAAAATTAATTAGGGTGCCACAAATCTTTTTATTTCACTGTCTATTATATTTATCCCTTTGATGTATTTTGGGATATTACAATTCTCCCCCCGTACAATAAATTCATCCCCAAAATTTGTTACACAACTTGAGCTATAAACTTCAGATAATGTCTTTGCATGTACGCTTCCTCTTCCAAAGTTGCCTCTCTCTAAGTCATTCTATTCCAGATCACCTTCACATACGATATACTCTGGTGCCTGAGCCATCGTTCTTCTCTATCAATAATCTGCTCCGGTTCTACTACATATGTAAAGTTGTCTTGTAATTCGACTTCTTCGTATTCAACGTGTGCTGAATCTGGTTGGTACTTTTTTAGTTGGGAAACATGAAATACATCATAGAGCATGCTCAAGTTCGAGGGCAAGGCTATTAGATAGGCAACAGGCCTAATTCTCGCAAGAATCTCAAAAGGACCTATATACCTCAAGCTCAGCTTCTTTCGTTTGATTGCCCGCCCAATACCAGTGACTGTAGATACTCTCAAAAACACATGATCACCAACATTAAACTCTATAGGCATTCTCGTCTTATCAGCGTAGCTCTTCTGTCGACTCTGTGCTATAAGAAGACTATTCTGAATAATTCAAATTTTCTCTATGGTTTGATCAACAAGATCTGGCTCATACAACTTCCTCTCAGATAACTCTGTCCAGCATAAAGGTGATCAGTACTTCCTCCCATATAACGCTTCATACGGAGCCATTTAGATGCTTGCATGACAGCTGTTGTTATAGGCGAACTTAGCAAGTGGAAGAAAGTAGTCCCAATTCCTTTTAAAGTCGAGGACATATACTCGCAACATATCTTCCAGCGTCTAAATGGTCCTCTCCGATTGTCCATCAATATGAGGATGATAAGTCATACTAAACCTTAACTTCGTACCTAGAAACTCATGCAGAGCCCTCCAGAATCTTGAAGTGAAATATGGATCTTTATTAGAAATTATATTCTTTGGTGTGCCATGGAGTTGCACAATCTCTCGTATATACATTTCTGTCATTCTCTCTAAAAGTAACTAGCATTGATCAGTATAAAGTGTGCCTACTTCATTAACCAATTAACAATCACCCAAATCGCATCATAATTCCTGATCCTGGGCAATCCCACAACAAGATCCATGGTCACACTTTCCCATTTCCACTCAAGAATCTCAGTACTTTACAATAATCTCGATAGTCGCTAGTGTTCAATCTTCACCTTCTGACAAGTAAGACACCGCGCCACATACTTGGTCATATCGCTCTTCAATCCCGGCCACTAATACATAAACTTCAAATCATGATACATTTTGGTCATTTCGGGATAAGAGTATACTGGCTCTTGTGTGCCTCATCGAGGATTCTCTACCTGAATTCCACCTTTAGTAGAACACAAATTCTCTCTTTGTAGCAAACTAATCCACTAGGTGACAGATCATAGTCCCGAGCTTCACCTCGCTCAATCATTGCCCGAATGGACTGTACCCGATCATCTTGGCTTTAAGCTTCTTCAATTTCAGCTCTAAGATTACTTTACCCTTGGGAAACATGGAAATTAGCACAAACGATCTGGTTTGAAAAATTCAAATATCGGAAGTCTTCTATCAACTTCACTTCCTGAATCATCATCACTGCAACAAGCACCATCTTTTGATTAAGAGCATCGGCGATGACATTGGCTTTACCTGGATGGTATTTGATTTCTAGGTTGCAATCTTTCAACAACTCCATCTAGCGATGCTATCTCATGTTCAATTCTTTCTGATCGTACAAATACTTGAGACTCTTATGGTCGTAATATAGTTCTACCATCACACCATACAAATAATGCTGCCATATTTTCAACACAAACATAATTGCCGTAAGCTCCAGATCATGGGTGGGATAATTTATTTCATGAGGTTTCAGCTATCGGGAGATGTAGGCCACCACACGGCCCTGCTGCATAAGGGCACACCCCAATCCCTGCTTACTCGCATCACTATACACAATATAAGTCAAGCTGGGATCATATATAATTAACACAGGCGCCATAGTCAACCTCTCCTTCAGCTCAACAAAACAATTTTCGCAATACTCATCCCACAAAAATGGCTGATCCTTTCTCGTGAGCTTGGTCATCGGCAAGGCAATATGGGAAAAATTTTGGATGAATCTCCAGTAATAAGCAGCAAGACCCAGAAAACTGCATATCTCAGCAATAGTTTCTAGCCTCTTCCAGTCCAGTACTGCTTCCACCTTAATAGGATCCACTGAGACCCCTTCTTGCGAGATGACATGGCCTAAGAATTTTACTTTCAGAAGCCAGAACTCACACTTACTTAATTTGGCATAGAGCTGCTTCTCACACGATATCTCTAAATCAATTCTCAAATGACGCTCATGATCTTCTGTGCTTTTGGAGTATATCAGAATGTCGTCAATAAACACCCAACGAATTGATCTAGATACTATTGACAGACATGATTCATGTAATTCATGAATATCGTAGGTGCATTAGTTAGGTCAAAGGGCATTACTAGAAACTCATAGTACCCATACCTAGTCCTAAAAGCAGTCTTTGGCACATCTTCTGCTTTCACATGCAGTTGATGATAACCCGACCTAAGATCAATTTTTGAAAATACACAAGAACCAAACAATTGATTTAAGAGGTCGTCAATCCTTAGGATAGTTATTCTTGATGGTTATGTTATTTAACTCTCTATAGGTAACACATAAACGCAAACTCCCATATTTCCTTTTGATAAACAATATTGGAGCTCCCCACGACAAAGTACTAGGTCACATTATCAACATTCTATGAAGTAGGGTACACTATTCTCTAGTTTCCATAATCAAGCAGCACATTATTTGTCATCAACCAATCAAAACCCAAGATGACTTCTAATTTTTAGGGAGGCAGACAAATCAAATCTACAGTGGACTCGTGTTCGTCAATAGTAATTAGACAATTTAACAAAGCTTCAGTTGTCAAAGCCTTAAAACCCATTAGTGTTGACACAATCAAATCAAATGGCAGTTTATACACTTACAACCCCAGGAGCTTCACATAATCATAAGCAAAGAAAGAATGACTTGTACCCAAATTAAACAAAGCTTGCAATAAATTACCATTAAGAACAATGTTACCTTGAATCAGGTAGGGAGATTTTTGGCCTTCCTCATGTGTCATGGCAAACACCCTACCCTGATTCCTTGGTCTCTGCTTTGCCTGCGGCTGCTTGCATTCACTAGAAATATGCCCTGGTTGTTTGCAATTGAAACAGAGCACTTGACCTTGACATGTTCCGCCATAATGCTCCTTACCACAGTAAGGACATATCCATACTATAGAGGCTTTTTGTGGTTCATGATCCTCAGACTGATATGGCTTTTTGTCACTTCCCTTAGATTAGGAGAATCCATGACCCTTCCACTTCTAGGAAGTATTGCCCTTACTGGGTTTACTACAGCTGGTTGCACCCTTGGCTGGGTATAAATCTTTCATATTGCTCTCAATGATTCTACACTCTTCCACTGCTTTGTTGAATTTGATAAATTGGTGGGTGGCTAACCTCTTCCTCAACTCATGTCTCAGCCCTTGAATTAGCATATCGAGCTCCATTCCTTATCATCCATATACCGGAGATAAGAGGAATACCTGGCCAATGGGATGAAATGAGACAGATAGTCATCGAAGGTCTCCGTGTCACCCTATTTGATAGACAGAAATTCATTCTCTTTCTCAAGCCGCACCGACTTAGGAAAATATTTTTTGTTGAACCTTTCTTGGAACACTTCCCAAGTTAATGGCACATTTCTGCTCCGCAATGTCAGGGCGATATTCCGCTACCAACGATTAGGATTCCCCTCAAGTTTGTACATTGCCAACCGTACCTTTACCTCAATCGAGCAATCAAGAACTTCAAAGATCTTTTCAAGCCGATACAACCAGTCTTCGGCTGCTGGAGGATCAAACCTTCCTCTGAACACCAGATGTATATGCTTGCAGAATTTTGAATATCTCTCTCTTCTTGGATTGGAACCCCATGAGATTCTTGGTTTGGCTCTATATGAGGTGGCGATTCTAATTATTGTGCAGAGCCCTCTGCAGTTTCTTCTTGTTATGCCTCCTCTTGGGTCTCCTGTTGAGTGTATTGAACCCTATCCTCATTTTTTTGCTCTTTCCTCCCTGAGCTCTTCTCTCAACTCAGTAATCATATCCTACTGATCTCTAATCAGACCATCAACTCTTGCAGAGGATCTGGTGGATTGTCATTTACTACTTCTACCTCTAGGTCTACCCGGCCCTTGGGGCGAACCATTGTTTTCTTTACTCTACAAATGATTCACCATGTTAATATCATAGTCAATGTATAAACATAGTCCTTAAACTCATATATCATCAATCAAAGAGAACAAACATGTGTATACACAACAAACAGTTAAAAGTCATCTTCTATCACTAAGGCATATAACTAAGGGAACTATCCTAGTAAACTCTACCCTTGTTAGGAACTACAGTTTTGATACCACAAATATAACCCCTACCTTATTTTCCATAATTATAATTCAAAAATGCATAATTAAGATAGAGTAGAGACTAATGGCCAATTTAAAACTTATTTATAATCCCATACTTAAAATAGGGTTTTCAAAATTTCTTTCAAAACCTATTTAGCCTGATCTCATAATCACTTTTTGAATATAATTATCCTATGCAGGTTGCATTCATACATATCAGAGTGTAAACATAAATTTCCGGCAACCCTCGGGTTTTCATATCATAACTAAAGGGTTTACGGGGCATATACGTCCCTTACAACTTCTTATCCAGGAGATTACATATTTTTATCCAAAATAATATTTACAAAATGTACAGTAATCCTGAACAAACTATGACAACTAACCAATAAACTAAATGAAGAACTATCCGCCCTTGGTTGTCTACTTCTCCTTCGAGCCGCTTGCTCTGGCTGTAGGTTGGTCAATGGAAAGAATGAGATTCAAGAGAATCCCAGTAATAACAGATCACTCATATAACATATAATCACATAGCATGCAGGTAAATCACTAAGCAACAACAGTATACACATGGCCTTCACGACATACACATCATCTTCACAACATTCATACAGCCTTCATGGCTTACACATTTACAACGGAAAGGGTAGGTGTGACCTACGTCACATCTACAACTACTCAAGTTATAATACACATTGCCTTCATGGCTTACACAATGCTTTCGCAGCATACACATTGCCTTCACGGCATACACATATAGCTATCACGGCTTTCACATAGTTTTCATAGTAGCAAACTTCACAAAATTCACAATGCACAATTCAATGATATAACAAACATATAATGCATTACACATAGTATAAGAGAAAGTTTTACTACCTTGTTCTTTCTGATTATGCTCTAGCACAGGTGGATCACGAATAGGGCAAATATTGAATTCTATAAACCAAAATCAAGGATGAGGAGTTATTATCTATTCCAATTCTCTAATTACTCATAATACTTGGGTTAGTTATCACTATAGTCATTTAATCAAGTCAACTAAGGAGCTAAAGTGGTCAATTAAACTAAAAGACCAATTTCCAACCTCAATGTTCAACAATATTACATTATGCCATAATATCTTCAATTTTCGCATAAGAGACCAAATCTGCCAGAATTTTTCATCAACTTTGTAAAATCATAACTAATTCTAAAAATATTGAAATGGGGTGATTCCAAAGGCTATGTGACCCTTATTTAGTCTAGTTTTAAGGAAAACTATCACCTATAGCCAGCTGGATACACAGAATTCCTAGAAGTTTCATTCATTGAACAATGTTAGAATTCAACCTAGTTTTCATGACCTAACTTCAAAAACTCATAACTCCCAGTGTACAAATCGAAATGATTCAAATAACTTATCAAATTAAAGTTTGATATGTCTACTATTTAACTGGAAAGTTTCAAAATTTTAAAAGACACCACACAATCAGGGTAACTCACTGGAATTCTATTTAGAAAAAAAATCCAGTTTTACATTTTGAGTTTCAATGACCCATGTAACACCCTAATTTTTTATTAAGGGCTAATGATGATTATTGAGAATAATTTGTGAATTTAAATTAAAGTTATTATGTATTTTATGGCAATTTTAATTAATATGCCATAATTATTGAGAAATTGAAAGTATAGTCATAAATTAGTAATTAATGGAAGAAATTAATTACTAACTAAGAGAAAATGAGATATGAGATTAAATGGCTAATGGAGGGATTAAAGTGGCTAATTAGTGTTTTACTTTGTGAGAGCCAATGAGATGACAACACTTGGCAAGTGGAGATGATGATGTAGTTGGTGGAAAAGTCAAATAGGCTTTGTTTAATATTTTCTTCTCTCTCCCTCCCTTTTTTCGAAATTAAAGGGTATGGGGGAATGGGAAGTGTCATCATTCTCTTCTTCAAGCTTCTTTCTCTCACTCTTTCTCTCTTAAATTTGTCCTATATTTCTGCAGAAAAAGGAAGAAGAAGCTTGGTGAAATAAGTAAACCTTTGACCCTCTAAATGGCTTCTAATAAAAAAAATGCTCTTCTATAAACTTGTTCTTTGTGTTGAGTGTAATATCCCAATTTATGATTAAGGGCTAATGGCATTGAGATTTGATTGTAATTTGTGTAATTAAATATTTTGGGAGAAATATGATGTGAATTTGAGATGAATGTGTGTGGTATTTGAGATCAATGGTTGAGATTCATTATTAATGGGTCGGAATCCTATACATTGTGTCTATGTGAGCTCATAGAGGGAAGTGTGTAGATGGTGACAAGTGGCATGATGGTGGCCATTGGATAGGGCACTAGAAGACAAAAATCACTTTTTCTCTTCCCTCCCTCCCTCTTGTGCGGTTGAGTGTGTGTGTAGAGGGAAGAGTCATCATCATCTTCCTCCCATTTCTCTCATCTCTCTCTCTAAAAAACTGGGCGCCATTTTTGGTGGAAAAGGAAGAGAAGAAAGCTTGAAAAAGGTAAGGAAAATGATCTCCTTTGCTCAAACTCCCTTCACAAATGTTGATCCTTGAGTAATGGGCTTCATTTTGGTGTGTGTAGTTTGGTCATTTGGTTGTGATTTGTACCACACGAAAATTGATTGTTGGAGAATCAAGAACTCTCTTTGGAGAAGTTGATAAGGTGAGTGAAACCTATCTTTCTATCTAAGTTTCATACCATTTAAATACTTTGAATTTTCTGGAATGTTGGGGCCATTTTCGAAAATGAAGGCCATTAGGAGTTTGGTATGTGTTTGGTATGAAATTTGTATGTTTGGAATGCATTTTGGATAGATAGAGTTGATTGGGTTTGAAATTGTTAAGTTTGGATATTTTGGAAGTTTAGTGTTCAATGTTACCCAAAACCAAAGCATGATAATGGAATAGGATTTTGGTGATTTTGACATTCCCATTGGATTCTTTGAGTGATTTTGTGTGGGAATGAGCTTGGTTAGTGATTTTGAGTTCATTTGGATCACTTTGGAAAATTTGGAAAGTTGTCTTGTTTGAGCTCTGTTTTGGACAGTCTGTTTGAGCGAGCGTTTTGAGTGACCAAATGGTATTGGAAAATTATGAAACTTTCCATTCTTAAAGTTCACATCCCAAGCTTCAAAATGGACATATATTTTGTATCATTTCGTTTAGAATTCTGTGAGATATGGTTGTCCAAAGTTTGGGATTGAAACAGAACTCTGTTTTGGAGTAGTGGTTAGTTTTTGGTGATTCTGTAATTTTGTAGTGATTCCCAGTGAAGGGCTGTATTTTTCCTTGAAAGAGGACTTATATACCTTTCATTTGGCTTTGGAATCACTTCGTTTCGATTTTTCTAGAATTAGTTATGGTTTTTCGAAGTTCAGCCCAGAATCAGAAACTTCTGGGCCGCGGCCCAAGAGTGGTGGACCGCGGCCCAAACCTTTCTGGCCTGTTCTGGGCCACGGCCCAAGAGTGGTGGGCCGCAGCCCAAGACTTTCTGACCTGTTTTGGGCCACGGCCCAAGGATTGGTGGGCCGGGGCCCAAGCCTGTGTTCCAGCACTTAGTGTTTTCGAAATGTGACCTTCAACCTATTGTTTCCCAACATTTTAGGGCTTTCATTAGAGTCATTTGTGGCCTCTTAAGAGTCCTAAATGATAACCAACTTAGTGCATTATGGGATTAAGTAAAGTAATTGGAAAAGAGATTGATCAATTGTCCCTAATTTGGTATAGGATTTGACATCTGCCGCACGCGTGAGCCCACTGTGCCCAAGATTGTCAGGAAAGATACAGGTAGCGACTCCTCTCTTATACTTTATGTAAATGTATTGTATGTTTGCTTGTCATGCATTGTGTGGATGCTGCTGCTGCTGTTCTGTGATACATTGTGCTTTGAGATGCTTTGTGGTGCTTTGTGCTTCGTGTTGCTGCTATATAGTGTTCACCGCGAAAGCGGGCGTTGTGCATAGTGATTACAGCGAAAGCTGGCATAGTGTTCACCACGAAAGTGGGCGTAGTGCATTGTGATTATAGCCGTGAGTGCTGTCGTATGTGGCGTGAGCCAGAGATCATTGTGAAGCTGCTGATTATGATGAACATGCATGCTCTATGTTTATATATTGTATGAGTGAGTTGTTGCTCTGGGATTCTCAAGAATCTCATTATTTCCATATGACTAACTTTTTCAGACAGGGCAAGTGGCTCAAAGGGGAAGCGACCAACCCGGAGTGGTTAGGGTCTCTTAGGGACATTCATGTTTTGGGATAGTTGGTTATATCCATTTTGGATTTGGGAATTGCCAAAGTGTAAAGAGTTGTAAATGATTATTTGGATCGTGTAATCCCCTTCATGGGAAAACTCATAAACCCATATCATATATGTATTAACCCGGGGGTTTGCCGGGATTTTAGTTTCCGCACTCTGATATTTCTTATGTAATTTGATTTCTCAAGTAGTTATATCCGCATGTGAATGTGAGACCCGGAATTAATACGTTTTGAATCGATTTTGAAATACCTCATCCCGAGTTGAGGGATTATAATTGTTGATTTGATTTTATTGGTCTCTATTTCACTTAATTTTTGAAATTCGGATGTGATTACCGTGAGGGGGTTACATTGAGAGCTTCAATTTCATGGTTTTAGATTTTTCATTTGGTGTTGTTTGAGCTCTCAAGGGATTTTGGAGTTTGAAGAATCAAGGAACTCCTTTGGGAAAAGTTGTAGAGGTGAGTAAGATAAACCTTTCTATATATATTTTATAGCCATTGGTTGAGTTTTGATTTTTTGGAAATTTGGGCTTGAATTTTAAAATTGAGGGTCAATGTGTTTATGGTATGTTGTTGTTATGGAAATGGTGCCTTGTTTAGTGTTTGGAATTGATAGAATTGAATTGAAGCCTAAATGTAAAGTTTGGCAACTTTGTGTTGATTTTGTGCATTAGGCAAAACATGGCATGTTGATAGGTTGTGATTTTTGGTCATTTTAAGGTTACCATTGTGTTCTTTGTGAAAATTTATGTGGGAAAAGGTTGATTGTTGATTTTGGAGTCATTGGACACTTTGGTAGAAAAGTTGGAAATCTGTCTTGTGTAAACTCTATTTGGGCAGTTAGTTTGGATGAAAGTTTTGAATGACCAAATGGTGTTGAAAAACTCTGAAACTTTCTAGTCTTAAATTTCACATCCCAAGCTTTAAAATGGATATATAATTCATGGCATTTCGTTTTGTGAACTGAGAGTTATGACTGTCCAACGTTTGGGATTGAAACTGAATACTGTTTTGGGGCAGTAGTTGAATTTTGGGGAATTCTGTATTTTTGTGGTGATTTCCAGTAATGGCCCATATTTTTTCTATGTAAAGGACTTGAATAAATTTCATTTGGCTTTGGAATCACATCATTTTGAACTTTTTAGAATTAGTTATGATTTTTGGAAGTTCCGCCAAGAAACAAGATTTTCTTGGCCGCGGCCCAAATGTTTCTAAGCTGTTTTTTACCACGGCCAGTGGATTTATGGGCTGTGGCTAACCCCTAAAAATCAGCATTTTAGACTTTTAAAAGGTGATCTTTGGTCAAGTGTTTCCCTAGCCTTTAGGCATGTGTTTGGGCTTTGATTAGCCACCTAAAGTCATGAATGGTAACCAACTTTAAGTGTTATGAAAATGAGAATTTGGAAAAGAAAATGATCCTACGTCCTTGATTTGGTTATAGGGTTCGGTATTTGGCCTGATCATGGTTCTTTATCCACTCGGATCATGAGTAGCCGATACTGGAGCATACGTGGAAAGAACAAGCGTAGGGAACTTACCTCTCCTGCATGTATTGATATTTGTGTTTGTGTATTGATGCATGTTATTGCTTTACTTGATTATGTGAAACATATATAAATGATTGAAGCTCTATTTCTATTTATGCTATGGCCATGAGTATGTTGTTGAAACATTGAGCATGCAGATATATCATTATGTGAGAACGAGTTATTGTGATACAAGCATATTATGCATTACACACTTATCTTGCATGCGTATTGGTATCTGTTTCCTACTGGGATTCTCTCGAATCTCACCCTCCCCTACCAACATTTTAGATAGGACAGGTGGCTCGAGGAAGGAGCAAGTGACTAAGGGCGGAGATAATTCCTTATAGGCATTTGGATTTGGTAGTTGGTTATCATTAGGTGTTGGGGAAAATTGTATTTGTTCGGATGATAGGTTGGAATATGTATTTAGAACGAGTATTGTGTAATTCCCATTTGAGAAATTGTAAAGGGTGTATGTGCCCTATGAATCTTTAGTGAAGGTATCAATCCAGGATTGTCAGGATTATTATTGTGCACTCTGATATTTATATGAATGTGATTTATCTTCAAGAGGTAATTGTATTCGAAATATGATTGTGAGACCAGGTTAAAGTGTTTGTGAAATGTATTTGTGAAAACCCTATCTTAAGGATGAGAATCTAAATTAGTTTTGATTATTATTGGTCTATATTTTATTTTAATCACATATTTCAGATAATAATTACGGAGGGAGTTACAACCCAAATTCACAACCCGGGGCTATACCCATACAATTTTTCATATATGACACAATGGTAACAATAAAATGAATAAATTCTCACTTATTCCCCACATCCTGTTTTGGCAAAAAAATAAACAAAATTCCAGAAATTACCAAACTCCCAATCTAAGATCAAACTTGTGTCATATGGTTTCTATTCATCATAAAACACCAAATATGTGACACCCTTACCTTGTTTTAACCTTTTTTCAGAGTATTCATGGAAAACAATATACGGTTCGGTGGGCAATATAGGAATAATATGAATATATTGATAATAATTGCATGATTACATAAATTCCTCATAGGGGTTCGTAAATAATCATTACCATCAATGTAGCCACACAGGGCTACTTCGGTATCTAAACCCATCCCAGTAAAATAGAGACATCTTCTCGTCTTCGTTCCACCACTGCAATCCCCTCATATGGTTCTCTACATTATTCTCAGCATATCTTCAATCTTCTCCTGTCTAAATTGTTGGTAAGGGAAGGTGAGATTCGAGAGAATCTCAATAGGAAAACAATACCAATATGCATGTACAATAAATGTTTAATGTATGACATGATTGCATTACATAGCTCATGCTCACACAATGACAAATCTGTAAGCTCAATGCTTCGAACAATATACTTATGGCCATAGCATAAATTGAAACATAGCTTCAAATCATTCATACATGTTTCACATAATCAAGCAAAGTAATAACATGCATCAACATACTAACACAAATATCATATACATGCAACAAAGGTAAGTTCCCTATCTTAACCCTTTTTTGCCTCAAGACGTGTGCCTCTTAAAGTGTGCCAACAGTTCAGGCTCTATATTCGATCCTACAATGCCAAAGGTATTGTTCAGATATTGCCATAATGTTTCTGGGGGTTATATAAGCCTATTATGAAAATTTACTAAAATGCCCTCGGGGACCTTGCCCTGTCGCGCCGCGCCGTAGACATGTTTCTTTCTACTCCTAATAACTTTATTAACCATTACATTAGGTTACAACTAACATTAAGACCCAGTTTGGGCAGAATAACCCTTAGGCCATGTCATTTCCAAAATTTAAGACCAACGGCAATCCGGCAAAATTTCACCGATTAAATTGCTCACATCAGCCAGAATAGTCAATATACAAGTGTTTGGAAGTTACCTCAAGCTCCTTCTGGATTTTCCCTAATATGGCTGAACTCTAACCCTTCTTACCACTGAAAATTGAGCTTCCAACACTTAAAGAACATGAAAGAGAAGCTTAGAAGGAAGGTTATATACATTAGGTACGAATTCACCGAGGAAATTGACCTACCTTATGAGTTTTGCTCCCTTCTCTCTCTAGAACTCAACACAAGCTTTCTCTCTCTTTAGCTCCCATGCCTGCACGGTTTTGAAGGGAAAAAGATGATGGAATGTGTTTTATAATATTTTCCTTTATCCCTTTTATTTATCTATTTATTTAAGCAAAAATCAAGAATTTGACTTTTTATGTACATAACTCTTATGTACATGTAGTCATAAGTCCAATTGAAGCTAACTAATATTTTCCTTCTCTTGGCCCGTCAAAATGATGTCCTAAGGGTCCTTTAAATCAGCAAAATGGGCTGATGTATTTATCCCGAAATTGCCATGTTGCCATCACAAAATTTTCCCCATTTTCGGATTTGTCTGAATTCTGGCAGATTTTATGCCCTAACTTTAATAAATTATAACTAGTTCTAAAAAAATTGAATTGGAGTGATTCCAAAGCCTATAGAACCCTTATTAAGTCTAGTATCAGGAAAAAATATATAATTTTTCTAGCTAGAATCACAAAATTCCCAGAATTTCAATATTTGCATACTATTCCAGAAATTTCACAGTTTTTCTATGCTAACTTAAAAAACTCATAAATTTTTTTATATAGCTCTAATTGAATATCAAATTAAATCTTAGGATTACTACTTTTATCCTGTAAAATCTCATAATTTTTTATCATCATTTGTCCTTCCAAAACCTCATGACAAGCTCACTACCTCATAGGCGATTTCACCAAAAACATAATTACTTTCTCCAAAATTCACCATTTTACTTTCCTTAATACCCCAAAGATAAAAGAATCATTAGGGAATAAATTTGGGCTCCTGCTAACTGGGGCTTAGCAGTCCACTTATTTCAGGCTTATGCTCTAGCCTCAAATCTCAAAATTTAGGGTATTACAAAATACATAACCAAAATACCATGACTTCTCTAAACCCTAACTTGGACAAAATCAGGGAAGAATTATATATGTCAAAATACTCATTTAACCTACACAACTAATAGCTTAAATTGAAGCCAATACTCACCTCTTGCTTCTCCTTAGCTCCTTTCTTTGGTTTTTCAGCTTTTGTTCTTGGATGGTGGCTCAAAACACCTCCTCTTGAAATTCTAAAATCATAGAAATGAAGCTCTCATCAAGAGTAACAATGTTTATGAAGAGCTTTTGTGCCATAGAAGAGGTTAAGAAGGTGAAAATCCATGTAGAAGATCTTACCTAAACTTTGCTCTTCACTTTCTATTGTTTTGCTGAACTTGGCCGACCTTGAGAAGAGGTGAGAGAGTAAATTATGATCAGTTTTTCTCTTCCCTTATTCTCTTAATATCTGACAAAGAGTATGGCTCAAAGAGAAAGAAAAGTTGTGGTTGAAAATTATTCTTTTTACACAAGCTTATGCCATGTTGACTTTGGTCATTTGATTAAGTTTTCTCCTGCCTCTTCTCTTCTTGCTTTTGGACGTGATATGGGTTGCCCAAATGGGGAAGTATTATTGACCAAAATTTTCTTCAAAAGGATGAAGAAGGATTGATCAATTGCATAAACTTGCATAGTCATTGGTTACACAATTTTTCTAGTTGCAACTTTTTTTTTGACTTTTCAAAGACAAAAGTAAAGAAGTGTATGAAGTAAATTCTCTTTCTTTCTTCTCTTCCCCTTTGGACGAAATTACTACACATTTGGAAAAGAAATATTGGCCAAAAAGTCTCTTATTACTTCCTTTATGTCTTAGCCACAATTTTTGACCAAGTCTTCTTGTAAAATATGTTGACTAATCCTCTTTTTCTCTTGGTATGCCTTTTTGGACATTTTTGTGATCTTAAGGGAGTGAGATGATTTGCTTTTCATTCCTGTAATTGCTTCTTACTTTTGAAGAGCAAATCTTAGCTCTTCAATTTGTCTTCCAATTTTGACCTTAAGAACAATGGGCAATTATCTCTTTTTCCCTTGATTATGGCAAAATTAATTAGGATGCCTCAAATCTTTTTATTTCATCACATTCTATTACATTTAGCCCTTGGATGTATTTTGGGATATTACACTTGTTTGCTCTATTTTTCTTAGAATCTAAATTTACATGTGCTTGTTTGCTCTATTTTCTTTGTATGATCTCATTAGTTCAATTGATGTAAATTTTATTTAGAACACTAAGATAACAGGCTAGCAAAACAAATTTTTATGGTATAGTGGTGATCAAACTAAATTATTTTTTAACATGATAGAAATGTGATGTTTACGTTTTAAATACTTAAATGTTGAAGTGAATTCACAAAGCATAAGAAAGCAAGTTAATATTTAAAATTCAAATTCTTGATTATCCATTTGATTATGCCTTGTGAATCATAGTGAATTTTAAAATTATTTTTAAACATAATAGCAAGTTAATGTCCCTCATTATGAATTTTTTAGATAAATTATGAATCATAAGGAACAATGGAACCGAATGACATAACATTGAAATTTCCCACTCACATTCTTGAAGAATCGTTCAAATGAAGAAAAAGGCATACAAAAATTTTGAAGAAAAAGCTTGCCTATGAGCATTTTTTTAATATATGGATCCATTTGACTATGCCTTGTAGAAAGTGCCATACATGGTGGTTCATTAGTATTCTTTAAAAAAGAAAAAAAAACCACCTATTACTCTAATTTACATGTGCTTGTTTGCTCTGTTTTCTTAGAATATGAATTTACTTGTGCTTGCTTGCTCTGTTTTCTTTGTACAATCACATTAGTTCAATTGATGTGAATTTTATTTAGAATACTAAGATAACACACTAGTAGAAAAAATTTTTTATGGTATGGTGGTGATCAAACTAAATTATTTTTTTAGCATGATAGAAATTTGATGTTTACATTTTAAATACTTAAATGTTGAAAGTGAATTCACAAAGCATATGAAAGCAAGTTAATATTTAAAATTCAAATTCTTGATTATCCATTTGATTATGCCTTGTGAATCATAGTGAATTTTAAAATTATTTTTTAACATAATAGCAAGTTAATGTCCCTCATTATGAATTTTTCAGATAAATTATGAATCATAAGGACTAATGGAACCGAATCACATAACATTTACATTTCCCACTCACATTCTTGAAGAATCGTTCAAATGAAGAAAAAGGCATACAAAAATTTTGAAGAAAAAGCTTGCCTATGAGCATTTTTTAAAAAGTTTTTTTAATATATGGATCCATTTGACTATGCCTTGTATGGGGTCATACCCTTATCTTGTTTTCTCATTTTTCAGAGTGCTTGCGCTTAGTTCGATAAGCAACACATGAATAGCAGAGATATACTGATAAAATATACATGATTATATTACAGGAGTCTCCCCGTAGGGTTTGATAATATTTACTAGTTTTCCCCTAAAATATCCAAAAATAAACTACATATAACCACTATATTTGTCTCGGGATCCACACCCATCAGTTTCTTGTATCTATCACCTTGCCTTTAGAGCCACCGGTTCCCGCTAAAACATTTATTCAAATGAATCTCAGTAGTAACAGAAAATCAATCATAGAAAATGTAATAATAAATATGTCAAATACCACATACAGCAATAATATAATAACACATAATTCGGTTCGGTTGGAAAAATTCAGAGCCAATCACTGTTGCAACCCCTACTCATTTTTGTACCTTAGCTGGGCTCGTGACCACCAACTAGACACATCTATATACCCATAGGTACTACATTTGGTCATGTTTAGTATACCCATAGGCATTATATGCGGTCATGTTTAGTGTACCCGTAGGCACTATGTTCAGTGTACCTATAGGCACTATGTTCGATCATGCTCAGTGTATCATACATATTACGGAAGAAGGCATACACAAAGCATATCAACATTTTTCTAATGTATGAAAGATAGAGTTATTACCTTAACCCTTTTCACCTCGTAAATCGTGCCTCAAAATTCGTGCCAATGGCTCGGCTCTCAACTCGGTCCTAAAATCTCAAATGTACAAGAATTAGTTTAAACCTATTCAAGTAGTAGTTTAGACACTTCATTAGTGTTCTTAGTGATTATATTAGTCTATATTGAAAAATTACCAAAATACGCTGGGGACCCGGCCTGACCCACCCCTCTATACCCGATCAACCATACTTTTCCTGAATTTTGACCCAGGCTACTCAGACATATTTTTGCCCAAAGAATCCATTTCAAGCCTCAAAATTACCAAATTCATTGCTGAAAAACAAAAATGCCCTTGGCAGCCCCTAGCTTAGGGTTTCGAGGGCGTTTTGGTCATTTTGCTTTCTAGGGCTTTTTTGAAAAAGTGTTCTACAGTAACCTCACCTAATTTGCCCTCTTGAACACAATGAGACATCACATTATCAAAAATCCAACTTCTACCCATCCAATTAGACCTAGTCGAAACTCAAGATTCTCCAAGAAAAATTGGGGTTTTTTATTCTAACCTCAAATCCTTGCTCCTTTCTACTCCTAGTCACTTTATTAACTACTTAATTACATTCTAACCATGATTTAGACCAAATTTGGACAGCATAACAACTAGGGTTCATTATTTCCAAAATTTTACAATTCACAGGAATCAACCATAAATCCATTGATTAAACCAACCACAACAGCAACAACAACAATTTGTAGTTTAGGAAGTCACCTTTGCTTTCTTCTTGTTCTTTCCCCTTGGCCAAAACCCTAACCCCCACAAACTCTAAAGTTTTGTTTCGAAACACCTTGAATCATATAGATGAATAGCTTAGGAGAAGGATTAAACAAGTTAGAACCCAAATCCTCGAAGAAATCAACTTACCTTTTGAGTTATTTCATTCCTTCTCTCTAGTTATCTGCAAAGCTCTATCTCTCTCTCTCTCTCTCTTGGTCTCTCTAGTGGCGTCAAAAATGAGAGAAAGATGAAGGGGATAAAGTTTTTAAAATATCCTCTTCTTTTCCTCCTATTATTTAATTAGCCAAAATTCAAAACTTTGACTTTTTGTGTATATGTAGATGTCATTAAGCTCAATTAACATGTACATAATATTTCCCTCTTGTTGGCCCATGCAAAAGACGTCCAAGTGCCTCCTCCCAACATATCTCCATTTGCTTCATAATTACAATGTTGTCATCACATTTTCTTCATTTTTGGATTTGTGGCATTTCTGGTAGATTTTCTACCCAAATTTGAAAAATCATAGCTAAATTTTTAGACATTGAATCAAAATGATTCCAAAGGTTATAGAACCCTTATTGAGTCTAGTTTCAAGGAAAAATACAACATTTAGCCAACTAGAAGCTTAAAATTTCAAGAATTTAAATCTTTGGATATTGTTTCAGAAAATAGATAGTTTTCCTGGGTTAACTTCAAAAATTCATAACTCCTTGCATATAGCTCCAAAAATTACTATTGACCTATCAAATTAAAACTTAGGATGTTTACTTTCATCCTGTAAAATTTCATAATTTTTTGACATCATTTGACATCCAATATCACATGACAAGCTCACTACCTCACAGGAAATTTCACTGGCACCAAAATCACATTCTCTAAAATTCACCCTTCTATTTCATTAAATGCCACAAAATTTTACAAGGCACATTGGGGAATAAAATGTGGGGTGTTACAGTTCTCCCCCTCTTAAATAAATTTTGTCCCTAAAATTTGCTACATTGTATAATATCATCTATACCTTAGGGAATCCCCTTTTATTTTCACTCAGCCTATATCTTTCATGTGCAGGCTCACAAGCCGTACAACATACTGATCATATTCAACCTATCTCTTTCATCTGCGAGCTCATTGAGCATACAACACAATCGCCATATTCTCATCACAAATCTCCGATAGTATTCAGCATTCATCATTCATTCTGTACGCAGTATAAAGCGTGCAATCAAACACAGGACCCACTGGTCATTTCCCACGGTGCTTGGTTCTTTAGGCATCACAACCTCTTCAGGACTCTACCCCGGATCACACAATCACCTTTTTATATAATGGCCGAGGGCAACACCACATAGGCTAGCTTGGGAATCGTCCAAGGGCTTTCTCCAACACAGTACTCTCACCAAGCAAGGATTATTCCCTCCTCTATATTGAAGGCCTCTGCCATATAGGTGTTTGGGGATTTATCAAGTAACAATAATAACAAGCACTAGACCTCACTTGCCCAGGCAACACCAAAGCGCTTAGTCACACTGGTCTCATTGCCTCAGCTACAACCTGGTATAGTCTGAATGCTTTGTAAGCCTCAAGGCATACCTTGGACACACTAATCTAATGTTATCATGCTAGGCATCAACTATAGTGCTAAACACATAGGTCTTATAGCCCAGGGACATCGCCCTCTACAAACTTGCATATCGAGTCTTACCGCCTCAAGCCTCTGCTCGGTACTAGTTTCAAACACACCACATTCTACCGGCCTAAGGACTTACTAGTCCATCAGGTCTTATGGCTTAAGCATATACCATTCATCATTTTTGTTAAATACATATCGAGTCTAACTACTAAGAGTTAATCATTGGTGCCCAAAGATTACTCATGCATTTACTATGCTTCCACTGCCAACTCTGAGGTCTATCTCCTCATATGAGATTTAATAATGTCAAGGCGATTTAATAGGAGTCCAACAGGAACCTCCTATAACACCTGACTGCACCCACAATCTGTGTTCCTCTGTGCCAGTTACTGGCCTATTTCAATTCAATGTTGATTTCACTTGATTAGGATCTAATAGATCCCAATTTGTGACAATTCTTGACATATTGTCCTATAGTGTCTTAGCACCACTCTTAGATGCCTCTTATGCTCTTCTCTATCCATATCTTTCAACACACTATCTACCATCCACTAATCGACTCATATTAAAGCCTAAAGGTAATAAAATGACAGGAACATCAATTTCTTTCTCTTACCTCATCAAAGAGCTATCGCCTATATCAATTCTTTAAGGAACTATATTATAATCATAATATTTTCCTATGCTAGACTACCAATTAGCAACGTTGAGAAACCTCATACACATTTCAATATATTCTAGTACCATGTTCCAGTACCTCAGACCATCCAGGTCAATTGAAATTCCTAACAAATCAGTTCAACTAAGCACTCTTTAAATCCCAATTTAAAATCAATACTTACATCATCATTATCTCCATGCATCTAAGCACTCTTTAAATCATCTAACTAACTGATTATTAGCCATAGAGAAATCTTAAGAAATTACTATTCCTCAAGTCTTTATAACCTTTGCCAACTTAACTTCCTAGGGGGTTACCCATCCTAGAACTTCCCTGGGTTGAGCACGCTTAACTTTTATGTGCCTATGCCAAAATGCATATACTAGCTCTATCTACTCCTGACCACTGGTACCGTGGGACTACCCTTGTCTCAAACATCATGCCCACTATCTCCAGGCATCAAAATACTGTGTACAAACTACGTATTTGTGCCGGTAAATACTCAATATCAACTCTAATACTATTATCAGAACTGATACCGTCGGTGTTCCAATACTACCGTTATATGTATTGATACTACTATCAACTATATTGGTACCATGGATACCGCCAATTGGGTACTGCTACTACCTCTGTCCAATGATACCACTTTTCCTAATACCACTGATAGTATCCTCATATTGGTATCGTAATACTTACTGCCCTTCAACATTTGTTATCTCTTCGGGGCTGATTATCAGACTGGGAGGATTCACTCTTATGGTACCCCCATCCGTACATATGTCCTATCAATGTATAATCAAGACCGTATTAGTATATTATCATGTTGCCAGAATTGCCAATTTGTTAGAACCTCTTGAGCTCTTCCAGAACCACTTGAAGCTTTGATACCAAAATGTCATACCTTTATCTTATTTTCTCATTTTTCAGAGTACTTGCACGCAGTTCATTGAGTAACATAGGAATGGTAGAGATAAATTGAAAAAATGTACATGACTATATTACAGGAGTCTCCCCACAGGGTTTGATAATATTTTCAAGTTTTCCCCCAAAAACCTAAAAATAAACTACATATAACCACTATCTTTGTCTCAGGATCTGTACCCGTCAGTTTCCCTTATCTACCACCTTGCCTTTAGAGCCGCCGGTTTCCACTGGAACATTTATTTGATTGAAAAAGGGTGAGATTCAAATGAATCTCAGTAGTAACAAAAAAATAATTATAGAAAATGTAATAATAAATATGCCAAATACCACATACAATAATATTATAATAACACATAATTTGGTTAGATCATGAACATTCAAAGCCAACCACTATCGTAATCCCTACATATTTCGTATCTTAGCTAGGCTCGTGACCACCAACTGGGCACATCAATATACTCGTAGGTGTTATATACGGTCATGTTCAGAGGTATCCGTAGGCACTATGTTCGGTCATGTTTAGTGTACCCATAGGCACTAAGTTCGATGCACCCTAGGCACTATGTTCGGTCATGCTCAGTGTATCATACAGATTATGGAAGATGGCATACACAAAACATATAAACATTGTCATAATGTATGAAAGATAGAGTTATTACCTAAACCCTTTTTACCTCGTAAAGCGTGCCTCAAAGTTCGTGCCAATGACTCGACTCTCAACTCAGTCCTGAAATTTTAAATGTATAAGAATTAGGTTAAAACCCATTTATGTAGTAGTTTAGACACTACCATAGTGTTTATGGTGGTTATATTAGTCTATATTGAAAAATTACCAAAATGCCCCTAGGACCCGGCTCGACTCCTCTATACCTAGTCTGACGATACTTTTCATAAAATTTTGACCCAGGCTATTTTGACATATTTTTACCCAAAGAATCCATTTCCAGCATTAGAATTATCAAATTCATTGCCAAAAGATAAAACTACCTTTAGCAGCCCCTAATTAGGGTTTCAGTGGCGTTTTGGTTATTTCGCTTTTTAGGGCTTTTCTGAAAAAGTGTTCAACAGTAACCCCACCTAATTTTCCCTCTTGAACGTAATGGAATATCACATTATAAAAAATATAGCTCCTATCCCTCCAATCAGACCTAGCCGAAACTCAGGATTCTCTGGGAAAATTTGGGGTTTTCGATTCTAACCTCAAATCCTTGCTACTTTCTACTCCTAATCACCTTATTAACTACTTAATTGCATTTTAAACATGATTTAGAGCAAATTTGGATAGCATAACAACTAGTGTTCATTATTTCCCAAATTTTACAATTCACAGGAATTAACCATAAATCCACCTATTAAACCAACCACAATAGCAACAACAACAATAATTTGAAGTTTAAGAAGTCATCTTTGCTTTCTTCTTCTTCTTTCCCCTTGGCCAAAACCCTAACGTCCACAAACTCTAAAGTTTTGCTTCAAAAACACCTTGAATCATATAGAGGAATAGCTTAGGACAAGGATTAAACATGTTAGAACACAAACCACCGAAGAAATCAACTTACCTTTTAAGTTCTTTCCTTCCTTCTCTCTAGGTTTCTCTAAAGCACTCTCTCTCTCATGGTCTCTCTAATGGTGTCAAAAATAAGAGAAAGATGAAGGGGATGAAGTCTTTAAAATATCCTCTTTTTTTGCTCCTATTATTTAATTAGCCAAAATTCAAAACTTTGACTTTTTATGTACATAACTTTATGTACATGTAGCAAGTCATTAAGCCCAATTAACATGTACATGATATTTCCCTCTTCTTGGCCCATGCAAAAGATGTCTTAGTTCCTCCTCCCAACATGTCTCCATTTGCTTCACAATTATAATGTTGCCATCACACTTTTCTTCATTTTTGGATTTGTGGCATTTCTGGCAGATTTTCTACTTAAACTTTGAAAACGCATAACTACATTTTTAGAAATTGAATTAGTGTGATTCCAAAAGCTATATAACCCTTATTGAGTCTAGTATCAAGGAAAAATATAGCCTTTAGCCAACTGGAAGCTTAAAATTCCCAGAAATTCAATCTTTAGATGATGTTCCAGAAAATAGATAGTTTTCCTAAGCTAACATATAACTTTTTGCATACTGCTCCAAAAATTACCCAAGACCTATCAAATCAAAGCTTAGGATGTTTACTCTCATCCTATGAAAGTTCTTAATTTTTGAACATCATTTGATCATCCAAAATCACATCACAAACTCACTGCCTCACAGGAAATTTCACTAGTAGCATAATCACATTCTCCAAAATTCACCCTTCCATTTCATTAAATGCCACAAATGTTTACAAGATATATTAGGGAATAAAATTTGGGGTGTTACACCATACAAGGTATAATGAATGTAAGCACTATAGCTTCATTACACCTTGTATGGAACTTTCTATGAAAGCACCATATAAAGTAGTATAAAATTTTCCAACCCCGTGCCATTATCATCTTTTCACGTTCCCTCCAGCTCTCTATTTCCAAAGCTTGATTTGTCCACCATCTTATATCCGTTCGGTCCCTACTCTATTGCTCCATCACCTTTTGTTATCCATTATCCCCCCACTCCCTTCTCTCTTTGATGGCAGGAATTAAAAGCTTCTTTGGTCCCCCCACATTTTGGTTTTTCTTTACTCCTCCTCGTAAACATTTGTTGAAAAGTTTTTGTTCGCCACTTCTGTTGTAGTACAAAGCTCGGTCTCCTACATGTTTTTTTCTTTTTCTTTGTCTCCAATAGGAAATTCCCTAGCTTATAAGTCTTTCTACAGAAGCTTAAGTCCTTACATTTTGTAATCTTCTTTTTATTTTTTTGTAAGAAATTGTCATGAATCTTATATGTGAGCTCATAATATATTTTTTCAGGTATTTATTTGAAGTTTCAACTATCTTCCTAAAGCTTGGTCTCTATCTCAACCACCTACAAACTTTCTACTCCATTTTTTTTACAGAAGCTTTGGTCATCCATTTTCTTGTTCTTTTGTTTAAAATTGGGAGTTTGAAGATTTCTCATCAATTTAGAATAGCTAAGTGCCTAAAAATTTCTTATATGTCCTATTTACCAATCATTAAAGGAGTATTGAACTAGTCATAGCGTTAAATATAATTGAACTATGTAATATTCCTTAGATTTTAATAACAAAATATCACATTACAAATTGTTTCTCATGGAGGATATGATAGCGAATGAAGTATTTTAAGAAGTTTAGAAATGTCATTCATATAGGAGTTTGTAATGAAAACCAAAAACTTATCTGTTGACTTAAAGAGAGTGTTTAATACTTGGAAAACTTCAAATTTTAAGACGTTATGCTACCAAATTTTTATAAAAATAAGTAACAAAAGATAAAAATAATTAGTAACTGTAAGGGCAAGCAACTAGCCACTTTAAAAAATATGTTTAAGGTATAGATTGATTAAAAATGGATATTGTCTGATTGGTGCTCAAGAGAATATATAGATGGGGTGAAAGAGTTTATTAGATTTGCAAGTAAGCATATAAATGATCCTAACAAAATCTTGTGTTCTTGCTTATCTTGTTGTTATGAAAAGCATAGTAGTCCACTTGATTTGCTAGATCATTTAGTGTGTCATGGAATTGATCAATCATATACATGATGGACAAGGCACAGTGAAATAGATTATGCACATAATGAACGGGTGTATACCATGATTGGTGCTTCGAATGAGTTTGGCCTAAGCATATGTGATGAGGGTGATAGTCTTCAAGAAATGCTAAATATAGTCGAAGCGGTGCTTTATAACTGTCCTCAAGAATTTGAGAAGTTGAAAGGTAATGTAGAGAAACCATTATATGCCGATAGTACTAAATACACAAGATTACTAGCAGTGTTGAAATTGTACAACTTTAAAGCATGCTATGGATTGAGTGATTCGGGTTTCACCGTACTACTTGAACTTGTGCAAGATTTGCTCCCAAAAAAATGTACTTCTAACCAAGACATACAAGGCAAAGCGAATACTTTGCTCTATAATTGGCATGGCTTATAAGAAGATACATGCATGCCTTACTGATTGCATATTATTTTGGAATCAGTATGCAATGTTAGAGAAGTGCCCTAAATGCAATGCATCTCAATATAGAAAGAATGAAAAAGTGCTTATAAGGTCATATGGTATTTTCCCATTATTATGATATTCAAGCGACTGTATAGTAATGCGGAGATTATTAAGCTGTTGATGTGACATGCAGATAAAAGGATTCAAGACACAAACCTTAGGCACTCTGTAGATGCGCCTCAATGGAAAAAAGTTGATTCTGAGCACCCTGACTTCATGAATAAAGTAAGGAACCTATGCCTTACACTTTCAACTAATGGAATTAATCCCCATGGGGTTCAAAGTAGCACACACATCACGTAGTCGATGATATTGATGATTTATAACATTCCTCCATACTTGATCATGAAACATAAGTTTATGATATTGTCCATGTTAACTTCTGGGCCAAGGCAACCTGGGAATGATATAGATGTATACTTGTCTCCTTTAATTGATGATTTGAAACTACTTTGGGAAGAAGGCGTCAATATGTATGTTAGGTATAGGGAACAAAGTTTCACTTTGAAAGCTATGTTGTTTGGCATAATTAATGATTTCCCCGCTTATGGTAAATTTGTTCGGATACAGCGTGAAAGGATATTGTGCGTGCCCTATATGTGAAAATGATGCTCATTCAGCGCAACTAAATCATTATAAAAAAATATCTACATAGGACGTCAAAGATTCTTACCATCAAAACACCATTGGGGGAAGTGGAAAAAGGCTTTCAATGGTGAGTCAAAAGAAGGTAGGCAACCGAAGTTGTTGACCGATGCTCAAGTTTTTGAGAAGGTCAAACACTTAGATAACAACTTTGACAAGCCTTTTATAAATAGATTAGGACAAGCGGCTAGAAGAATAAGTCTATTTTCTTTGAACTTCCATATTAGAAGTCCTTATAGGTGAGACATTTTCTTGATGTGATGCAAATAGAAAAAAATATATATGATAAGCTAATTGGCACGTTGCTCAATATGCAAGGAAAAAGGAAGAACAGTATAAATGCGAGGTTAGATTTGGTTAACTTAGGAATAAGAGAAGAGTTGGCACTAGTTGAGCAGGGACACCATACTTATCTGCCTCCAGCGACTTATACTCTATCAAGGAAAGAGAAAAAGTTGTTTGTGAGTTTCTGGCAGGAATCAAGGTTCTAGAGGGGCATTCTTCAAATATAAAGAACCTTGTATCAGAGAAAGAGTTAAAGCTAAAGAACCTTAAATCTCATGAATGTCATATACTCATGCAAAATTTTGTACCGGTTGGTATACGATAAATCTTACCTAAAAAAGTAAGGAATACCATCACTAAACTTTGCATATTCTTCAAGTTGATTTGTAGTAAAGTGGTTGATTCAAAAAAGTTATAAGATTTGTAAAGGCTGATTAATTATATATACCCTATGTGAACTTGAAATGTATTTCCCACCTTCATTTTTTGATATTATGGTTCACCTAACTATACACATGGTAAAAGAGGTTCAATTGTAGGGTTCAGTGTACCTGAGATGGATGTACCCAAATAAGTGATTTATGAAAATTTTAAAAGGATATCTGAAAAATAGATATCAAACAGAGGGTTGTTTAGCTGAGTGTTACATGGTTGAAGAATCAAGTGACTTCTGTTCTTATTTTCTTTCAAATGTTGGCCCTGTAAGGATCCTGAAGTCTCGTCATGATGGACGAAGATTAGGGCAAGGAATAAGTAGGAAGGATGTAATAAGGATATCAGTGACTGAATGGGAGAAAACTCACTTGTATGTGCTACATGACACTGATGAGGTTAAACCGTATGTTAACGAACACAAGGATGTTCTTCAATTGGTACATGGTGATAGGAATGAAAATTTGATAACAAAATAGCACAACCGATATTTTCCAAGCTAGTTAAAAAGGTGCATTAACGATAAGGTGGAGATGAATCTTGATTCAATTTCTGAAAACTTGAGATGGCTATTAAATGGACCAACCTTAAATATATTATCTTGCAATATTTATGAAATCAATGGTTACACATTCTACTCAAGAGGACATGATACAAGGAGCACGATGCAGAATAGTGGGGTAATACTTGTTACTAATTCTTGGAATAGATCCAGGGCTAAAGGCACCCTATCTTGGTGACAATGTCATACTATGGTGTCATTGAACAAATATAGGAGTTAGATTGCACTATATTGAGGGTCCCTATCTTTATATGTAAATGGATTAACGACAATAGTGGATTATAGACAGATGAGTTAAGGTTTGTTCAAGTAGACCTTTCTAAAGTTTGGTATAAAGATGATCCTTTCATTTTAGCATCATAGGCAGAACAAGTGTTTTTTATTCAAGATCCTGCTAAGAAGAATTGGTCCATTATACTTCTATCAAAAAAGAATCATCAAGAATCAGTTGATACTGAAAGTAATGAATATTTGAATATTCCTGAGGATGATCTCTCCTTTGAGATGTTGTTGTCAAACTATATTGATACAAATGAAGATGAACCCTTATATATGAGACATGATCATAAAGAGGGGACTTGGTTTTTAAATCAAATAAGAAAGAGGAAGAGATGATAATGAGTGTCTTGATTTTTTGCCTTGTATGTTTTATTACATGTGTTCATATATGTCAACATTGTAACCCCCTCCGTAATTATATCCGAAATACGCGATTAAAATGAAATAGAGACCAAGAATAATCAAAACTCATTTAAAATCCCATCCTTGAGATAACATTTACTAACCCATCACATGATGGGGTTTTCACGAATACTTTTTGAAATCATTTATAAACTTGATCTGATATTCACATTTCGAATACAATTACTACGCAAAGATAAATCACATTCATATAAATATCAGAGTGCACAATATAATCATCCCGGCAATCCCGGGAATATACCTTCGCTAAAGATACATAGGGCACAATTGCCCATTACAATTCTTCAAATGGGGATTTCACAATCTCATCTCGAAGGAGTCCTAGCCGCTCCCTCCACAAGCCACTTGCCCTGTCTAAATTATTGGTAAGGGAGGGTGAGATTCGAGAGAATCTCAGTAGGAAACAGATACCATAATGCATGCATGATAGATGCTATATGTATGACATGTTAGCTTTATCTAGATGCATGCCCCATAATGATATTTCTGCATGCTCAATATTTCATGTAACAAAACTATGGCCATAGTAAAACAGAAATAGAGCTTCATTTATTCAAATATGCTCTACACAATCAAGTGAAGCAATCACATACATCACTACACAAGCAAAGATATCAAATACATGCAAGTAAGGTAAGTCCCCTACCTCCAGTCTTTTCTCCTCGATTTGCGTGCCAGCAACTCGGGGCTTCACATTCGATCCTACAATGTCAAATGTACCATTTAGACACTTCCATAGTGTTTCTGGGGGTTATATGAGGCTATATTGAAAATTTACTAAAATACCCCCGGGGAACCGGCCCGGCCCCGCCGTACCCGGTCCGGCTGTACTTTTCTTGAAATTTTGACATGGGCTATTCTAACATATTTTCGTCCAAGGAATCCATTTCTGTACTCTGAATTATCAAATTCAATGTCAAATTACGAAATTGCCCTTGGCAGCCCTACTTTTAGGGTTTTAGGGGCGTTTCTGTAATTATGCTTTCTCGGCCTTTTCCGAAAAAAGTGCCCAACTGTAAACCCACCTATTTTCACCCACTGAATCCAATGGAATCATCAAATGATTGAAAATCCAAATCTAAGACCCATTTACAATGCTGGCCGAAATATATGGGTTTTAAGGGGAAAATTGGGGTTTTTCGGTTTCGGCTCCGTAAACGTGTTCCTTTCCACTCCTAACCACTTTATCGACTATTCCATTAGGTTACAACTACCATTTAGTATCAATTTGGGCAGCATAACAGCCCCTACAACCCATTTCCATAAATTAAAACCAACGGCAATCCGGCGAAATTTCACCGATTAAATTGCCCACAGCAGCTAGAATAGTCAATATACAAGAGTTTGGAAGTTACCTCAAGCTCCTTCTGGCTTTTCCCCAATATGGCTGAAAAACCCTAACTTTCCTAACCAAGATCTGAGCTTCAACAACCTTCAAGAACATAGAAGAGAAGCTTAAGAGTAGAGTTATACGCGTTAGGAGCTAAATCGCCGGAGAAATCGGCTTACCTTGCGAGATTTCTCCTTCCTTCTCTCTATTTTTCTCTCAACTCCTCTCTCCATATTCAGCTGTGCAGCACGTCGGAAATGAGAGCTGAAGATGAGAAGATGTTTTAATTCCATGCTTATGTCATCTTGCCTTTTGATGATGTCATAATTCCCAAAATTGGCATTTTCGGATTTTCTGGCAGATTTTCTGCCCAATCTTTGAAACATCATAACTAATTCTAAAAAAATCGAAATGAGGTGATTCCAAAGCCAAATGAAATATATTTAAGTCCTATTTATAGGAAAAATATTTACCAATACTAGAAATCACCACAAAAATCCAGAATTACACAAATTTCATCACTGCCCCAAAACATAGTCCATTTTCGACCTCAAACTTTGGACAGTCATATCTCCCCGTTCCCAACATGAAATGGCACCAATTATATGTCCATTTTGAAGCTTGGGATGTGAACTTTAAGACTGGAAAGTTTCATAATTTTCTGACATCATTTTCCTAGTAAAAACGTCCACATGAGAAGACTGCCCAGACAGAATTCACACTGGACAGCATTTCCAATTTTTGCAACCAATGTGTCCAATCCAATTTAAATCAATTCCAATGATTAAATACCACAACATGACACCATTTCCATCACAATATCCCATTCAATTCCTCCCTCTATTCTAAGTCAATTTGGACGTTAATCCACAATTGAACTCAAATACAGGGTTTTGGCGTTGCTCATAACACAAGCGACTACGATCCACTTTATATTCTCTAAAAGGGTTCATTAATCACTAACCACGTCCACTTTTGTAGTCATTAAACCCTAATCACAATTTGGGATCTTGCTAAACTGGGGCTTAGCAATCCACTAATCTCAGGCTTATTCTCTAAGCTTAAGTCTCAAAATTCGGGGTATTACAAACATAATTTACTTTCAATGCCATAATTGTCACTATACATGCTTTGATGTTTTGTTTGGTTTATTTAACTTGTAGGAAAATGGATCCCACATTGGAGATGAAGCTGTTCCCAGTGAACATGATGATCAGACAACATTTGAGGCCGATATAGCCCGAGGCAGGACCATAATGTTCAAACTGATCAAACTAAGGAGTAGGGGCATTAGGTTAGAGCTTCAGTGGAATGAAAAGGGAAATCTAATCAAACCGAATGCCATCTCCTTTACTAATTATAGTGGGACTATGGTCAGAAAAAGGGTCCCCATTACAATTTCATATTGGCAACGGGTGAAGAAAGATTATGCTGATATGCTCTTGGGTTCAATCAAGGTAAACAATATTTACTTTATTATTCTGGTTGTTTTATTTCATGAAATTAAAATCTAACAAATTTTGTGTGTTTTTTCTTATAGTCTTGCTAATTGACGAAGATAAAGAGAAATTCATGTTGTGAAAATGCGGTAAACTTTTGAGAAATTTTTGCTACAATCTTGTCAAATTCTACTTGAGATATGACAATGATATTATCCATCGTGCACTACCAGAGTTGTATGGTGGAATAATAACTCAAAAGCAGTGGGATGAGTTTGTGAGCTCACATACTACTGGGAAATTTGCAGTAATATAATATTAGCCTTTATGGAGTACTTGTAATGTAGTTGTAATTAATATTTACTGATATAAATCATTTAGATCTAAATAGGAAAGAAGTGAGCAAAATCATGAAAATGCATCCAACATGTCATATCGGTACATAAAAGGACCGGTATCATATGCAACATTGGAGCAATAATTAGTAAGAAATAATCATTATTTCATATGAATATAATTTCTATGACTAATTTTTAACTACAACTAACTTTGATATGCAGATGCAATAATCACATTCTGATGATGTCACACATACACCTCATCATAATTTGTGGCTAGACGGTTGCACAACCAAAAAAGGCAAAATTCCCAGCGAACAAGCTAGAAAAGTTACGGAATATTGTGTAAATAGTGGATTATACATACAATAAAGATTTAGCTTTACTTAACTGATTCTATTTTATAATAAGTAATATTGTTGTAATTCCTTTTGTGATAGAGCTTAATGACGTAGGAGCAGCCAGACTTGGTGCATTATGTTGGTCACAATGATTTACTCAGCTGAGCACTTGGAGTTCCTAAGTATGATGGTCAATTGGCAAATAAAAATTTAAAAGCCAATATTTTTCTCATTATCCATATGTATGGATGTCTAAATGAAGAAGTAAGAAGGGAAATGGATATTTGAAATACTCATGTCAAGAGTTGAAACATTGTAGATGAAGTAAAAAACAAAAGTTGACAAGTCAACAATTGTACGTAAATTAAAGAGATTATGGGAAATGCATGAAACAAAAATTGTTACCCTTTCCTCTTGTGATTTTCATCCATGATGAAGAGAAATAGGAGGAAATGATTTACTTGGTCCATATTAAAAGAAAAAGGATTAATCATGGCCAAGTAAAAATTTGCACATGGAAAATTGGGATTTAATATATTATCTCATGAGAGATGAAGTAGGATATTTTATGACAATTCTCATCTCTTCTTTGGCTCTTATTTTTGTCCAAGTTGAGAAAGTATAGAGAGAGAGAGAGAGAGAGAGAGAAAGAGTTTCAAGAAAACCTAAGAGCAAGAGAAGAGGAGGAAGTTCAAGAGGCAAAATCCAAGGTAAGTAGGCTTGGATTCAAGTGTTCTTGCCTTCTAATTCACTTAGAACCTCTTCTAACCTCTTCTTCTCCTTGAAATTCATGGTTAGCAAGCTAAATTAAGAGTGAAGAGAGAGAGGGCTGAGGTAACTTAGAGTGAGAAAGTGGTGAAATCAAGAGATAATTTCATAAATTTGATCCTCTTATGCTATAAGATATTGTTGTGGTTGTTGTTGTTGTTGAATTTGGCTTGATTTTTCCTTGGTTTGTAAATTTTGGCTAATAAACCCTAACCTAGAATGTTATGCTACCAAAATTTCTATGGATCATGTTTGTTTAGTGTTTACATAGTTAATCTTATTATTATAAGTGAAAAGGAAGTGATTAATCAAGAGAAATCAAGAAAACACACTTTTCTTCCTAAGAACCTAAATTTTAGTCTAATGCAACACAATGGGGAGGAGTTGGAATTATGCATTTTTTAATAGTTCCATTGGTTTTAGAAAGGAAACTTGTATAGAAATATATGTGTTCATGATTTTTGGATGTTTATATGCAAATTTGGAAATTATTGAAAATTTGATTCTCTGAGGTAGTGTTGTTGTTAAATGAATTTCATAGGTTAAACCTAGTCCAAATGTTATGAAACTTTACACGTTTAAAGTAGACATATAGAGCTTTAATTTGGTGGGTAAAACATTATTTTTGGATGAGTAGATTAAGATATATGATTTTTCAAAATTGAGCCAGTTTCTGGAATGCAACCTGAAACAAGGGAAGTTTGGCGAATTTCTGGGAAAAATGCGACAACAGTGACTAGCCTTAGGTATTTTTCCATCAAATACACTTAAAGAGCTGTACATAGGCTTTGGAACTAGCCAATTTGGAATTTCCTAGAATTAGTTATAATTTTTCAAAGTCGACTAAAAATCTGCTAGTTTTCTAGGAAATTATGAAACTGCACTGTGCAGAGTTATATTGTGCAAAAATTGCTGAAACTGTGATAGATAACCAATAAACTATGATTAAAGGCAATAATAGTTCAAGTAATAACTAGTTACTTGTAACTTTAATTTATAGGAATTTTCAGTAGCCTGAGCCAGAACCAAGATTTTGAATGGACAAGTAGAGTAGGAAAGGGCAATTCCAGATAGTAACTCTTTCTCTCATACATTATGTGAGTGTTTATATGCTTTATGTTATTGCTATGTTACATTACATAGGGTATGGTGTAATCCCCTACCTTGATAACCGCAATTAAGATTTGAAAATGCGTAATTTAAAGGAATTAGAGACCGACGGATACGTTTTTCTCAAATCTCTTTTCTAAAATTCGTTCAACATGGTCTCATATTCATCTTTCGAATCTAATTACTCTACGCAGTTCAATCACATTCATACATATCAGAGTGCATAGCCAAATTCCCGGCAACTCCCGGGTTTCATACATGTATAAACTAAGGGTTGTAAGTTCCAACTAGGGGATTACATGACCAACATAAACATAATATCTATATTTCAAAAATAAACAGTAATCCCAAGTCCAAAATAGATAACCAACAACCTAGCAACACATCTCTACAAGATCCTAGCCGCTCCTGGTGGTTCGTTTCTCCTTGGAGCCACTTGTCCTATCTAAAATGTTAGTCAATGGAAAGAATGAGATTCAAAAGAATCTCTGTAGTAATAAAGCACTCATACAGTATATAAACACATAGCATATATGATCATGTTAAGCAGCATCACAATGTATCATGGCTTTCGCCACAAACAACAGCACTCGTGGCTATAATCTCTATGCGTCAGCTTTCGCTGCGATCTCTATGTATCACAAAGTATCACTATACGTCAGCTTGCACTATGAAATCAAAGCATCACAATGTATTCACAAAGTATTCTCAATGCATGACAAACATACATACAATGTTTCACACACAGTATAAGAGAAAGAGCCACTACCTTGTTCTTTCCGATTGTGCTCTAGCGCAAGTGGATCACGAATAGGGTAAATATTTAATCCTACAATTCCAAATGCACCATTTAGACACTTCCATAGTGTTTCTTAGGTTTATATGAGTCTATAATGAAAATTTACAAAAATGCCCCCGGGGACCCGGCCCGGGCCCGCCATACCCGGTCCGGTTGCACTTTTCCCGAAATTCTAATCTAGGCTATCCTAACATATTTCCGCCCAAGGAATCCATTTCCGAACTCAGAATTATCAAATTCAATGTAAAATTACAAATTTACCCTTGGCAGCCCTACTTCAAGGGTTTTATGGGCGTTTTCGTAATTATGCTTTTTCAACCTTTTCCGAAAATGTGGCCAACTGTAACCCCACCTAATTTTCGCTCCTGAACGCAATGGAACCATAAAATTATTGAAAATCCAACTCTAAGACCTATTTCTAGAGCTGGACGAAATTTATGAGTTCTCCGGGGAAAATCGGGGTTTTACGATTTCGGCTCCTTAAACGCGTTCCTTTCTACTCCTAACCACTTTATTAACTATTACAATAGGTTATAACTACCATTTGAACCAAAATTAGGCAGCATAACCCTTAGGAAACTCAATTTTCAAAATTTAAAACCAATGGCAATCCGGTAAAATTTCACCGATTAAATTGCCCACAGCAGCCAGAATAGTTAATATACGAAGGTTTAGAAGTTACCTTAAGCTCCCACTAAATTTTCATCAAGGTGGCTGAACCCTAACCCTTGAAACACCAAATTTTGAGCTTCACAACCTTAAAGCATAAAGAGGAGTAGCTTAGAGTCGGAGTTATACGCGTTAGGAGCTAAATCGTCGGAGAAATCAGCTTACATTGTGAGATTTCTTCCCTTTCTCTCTCTAAACTCTCTCACCTTCTCTCTCTTGTTTCAGGTCTGGAACAGCACGAAAATGGTTGGAGAAAGAAGGCTAATGGTATTTAATATCATATATTATATGATATTTAATTATTGATTAATTTCCAACAATTTCGGATTTCTCAGAAATTCTGACAGATTTCTGCCCAAATTTTGAAAAATCATAACTAATTCTAGAAAAATTGAATTGGAGTGATTCCAAAGCCTATGGAACCCTTATTGAGTCTGGTTTTAAGGAAAAATATAGAATTTTTCTGGATGGAATCACAAAATTCCCAGAATTTCAATCTTTGCATACTATTCCAGAAAATAATTAATTTCGCTGGGCAAACTTCAAAAATCCATAACTCTTAGCTCACAAATCAAAATGATACAAATTATATGTCCATTTTGAAGCTTGACATGTGAACTTTAAGACTGGAAAATTGCAGAATTTTTAGACACCATTTGCCTATTTAAAACGTCCATACAAATCGGCTGCCTTGTACAGAGTTTCAATGGACAGAGTTTTCAACTTTTGCACAATTGTTTATAATGGTTCCAATTTCACAATAAACACTCTCCCCACACGAATTTTCACAAGGAAGCCATTTGAATCATTAAAATATCCAAATTCCCATTACACATTCTCCAAAAGTGTTTATTCAACAATAATTACATCCACTTTTGAAGTCATTAGCCCTTAATCACGTTTTGGGATATTACATTTCTCCCCTCGTAAAATAAATTTCATCCTCGAAATTTGTCACACAACTTGAGCCATAAACTCTGGATAACATCTTCACTATCCTCTTCCGCTTCCCAAGTTGCTTCCCTCTGAGTCATTCCCTTCTAGATCACCTTCACAAATGGAATGTTTCGGTGTCTAAGCCGTCGTTCTTCTCTATCAATGATCTGTTCTGGCTCTATCGCATATGTGAAGTTGTCTTGTAACTCAACTTCTTCATACTTAATGATGTGAGAGGGATTTGGTTGGTACTTCTTCAATTGGGAAACATGAAACATGTCATGGAGCCTGCTCAAATTCGAGGGTAGGGCTACTCGATAAGCAATAGGCCCAATCCTCTCAAGGATTTCAAAAGGACCTATGTATCTTGGGCTCAGCTTCTTTCACTTGATAGCTCTCCCGATGCCAGTGACTGGTGATACTCTCAGAAATATATGATCACTAACCTCAAACTCTAGAGATCGTCTCCTCTTATCAGCGTAGCTTTTCTATCGACTCTGCACTGCAAGAAGCCTCTTACGAATAATCCGAATCTTTGTTGAGGTTTGTTCAACAAGATTCGGTCTATATAGCTTCCTTTCTGATAACTCATTCCAACACAAAGGCGATTGGCACCTCCTTCCTTACAACGCTTCATACGAAGCTATCTGAATGCTCGCATGATAGCTATTGTTATAGGCAAACTCAGCAAGTGGAAGAAAGTGATCCCAATTCCCTTTGAAGTCTAGACCACAGGCCCATAACATCTCTTCCAGCGTCTGGATTGTCCTTTCTGACTGTCCATCCGTTTGAGGATGATAAGCCGTGCTAAATCTCAATTGAGTACCCAGGGCCTCATGCAACGCCCTCCAGAATCTTGAAGTGAATCGAGGATCACGGTCAGAAATGATATTCTTTGGTACACCATGAAGTTTCACGATTTCTCGAATATAAATCTCAGCTAGTTTATCTGGAGAGTAACCAGCATTGATCGGTATGAAATGTGCTGATTTTGTTAACCGATCTACAATTACCCAGATCGCATCATAACTCTTGATTCTGGGCAATCCTACCACAAGGTCCATAGTCACACTTTCCCATTTCCATTCCGGAATCTCAGGACTTTACAGCAAACCAGGCGGTCTCTGTGCTCAATTTTTACCTTCTGACAAGTAAGACACCTCGCTACATATTTCATCATATCACTCTTCAAACCCGACCACCAATACATAGACTTCAGATTATGGTACATTTTGGTCATACCAGGATGAAGAGTATAACGGCTCTTGTGCGCCTCATCCAAAATTTTCTGTCTCAACTCCGACTTAAGTGGAACACAGATTCTCTTTTGATAGCAAACCAATCCACTAAGTGATAGATCATAGCCCTGAGCTTCTCCCCGTTTAATCCGAGCTAGATTACGCTGTATCCAGCCATCTTGCCTCTGAGCTTCTTTAATCTCAATCTCAAGTCACTTTCCTCTTAGGAAATAGTATAATTGGCACAGAGGATATGATTTGACAGATTCAAATCATGAAAATCCGCTATTAACTTCCCCTCTTGAATCATTATTGCTGCCACCAACACTGTCTTTCAACTAAGAGCATCTGCGACTACATTTGCTTTACCCGGATGATATTTGATTTCCAAGTTGTAGTCCTTAAGCAACTCCATCCACCGTCGCTATCTCATATTCAATTCTTTTTAATCATACAAATATTTGAGACTTTTATGGTGGCAGTACAGTTCTACCTTCACACCATACAGATAATGCCTCCAAATTTTCAAGGCAAATACAATGGCCACAAGCTCCAGATCATGTGTAAGATAATTCATCTCATGAGGTTTGAGCTGTCGAGAGGCGTAGGCCACCACACGTCCCTGCTGTATAAGGACACACCCTAATCCCTGCTTACTCGCATCACTATACACAATGTCGATCAAGCAGGGATCAGGTATAATCAACACAGGTGCCGTAGTCAACCTCTCTTTCAACTCCACAAAGCATTTTTCACAATGTTCATCCCACACAAAAGGCTGATCCTTCCTCGTGAGCTTGGTCATCAGCAAAGCAATACGTGAGAAATTCTGAATGAATCTTCGGTAGTAACCAGCAAGACCCAGAAAACTAAGTACCTCTGCCACAGATTCTAGCCTTTTCCAGTCCAGTACTGCTTCCACTTTACTAGGATCTATAGAGACCCCTTCTTGCAAGATAACATGGCCTAGGAATTTTACTTCTGATAGCCAAAACTCACATTTACTCAATTTGGCATAGAGCTACTTCTCACGTAATGTATTCAATACAATTCTCAAATGATGCTCATGCTCTTCTCTACTCTTTGAGTATATCAAAATATCATCAATGAATACCACAACGAATTGATCCAGATATTTTCGAAAGATACGGTTCATATAATCCATGAAAACCGCAGGTGTATTGGTTAGCCCAAATGGCATCACCAAGAACTCATAAGGACCATACCTGGTCCGAAAAGCAATCTTTGGAACATCTTCTGCTTTCACTCATAGCTGATGATACCCTGACCTTAGATCAATTTTTGAGAATACACACAAACAGGATAGTTGATCTAAAAGGTCATCGATTCGGGGAAGAGGGTACTTGTTCTTGATAGTAATCTTATTCAATTCTCTATAATCGATACATAGACAAAGACTCCCGCCTTTCTTTTTCACAAACAATACTGGAGCTCCCCAAGGCGACACACTGGGTCTAATAAACCCTTTCTCCAGCAAGTCTTCTATTTGTTTCTTTAACTCCACCATTTCGTTTGGGGCCATACGGTATGGGGCCTTAGATATAGAACCAGCTCCAGGCACAATGTCAATGGGAAACTGAACTTCCCTTTCTAGAAGTAATCGACTAAAATCATCCAGAAATACCTCAGGGAATTCATTTACCATGAGTATACTACTCACAGTTTCACTAATCTCCCCTTGCACAAAGAAGAATATCATATACCCTGAAAAACCTTTTTAAGATATTTTTTAGCTTTAGCCGTAGAAAGGAAATTCATACCACCATTTACAACTTTGACCCTCTGAGAAGCAGGATATACTATCCTCCTGTTCCTACAATCAAGCATCACATTATTCGCCGTTAACCAATCAAAACCCAAAATGACTTCTAATTGGTAAAGCGGCAGACAAATCAAATCCATAGTAGATTGGTGCCCTTCTATAGTTATGACACAATTCAGACAAGCTTCTGTAGTCAAGGCCTTAACACCCATTAGAGTTTACACTATCAGATCAATTGGTAATTTATGCACATGCAATCCCAGGCACTTCACGTAATCATAGGCAATGAAGGAGTGACTTGCACCCGAGTCAAACAGAACTTGCAATAAATAGCCATTAAGAAGAATTTTACCTTGTATCAACTTAGGAGATTTACGGGCCTCCTCATGGGTCATAGCGAATACTCGGCCCTGAGTTTTTGGCCTCTGGTCTGGTTGTGGCTCTTTGCATTCAACAACAGTATGCCCCACATGTTTACAATTGAAGCATATTATTCGACCCTCACAAGTCTTACCATGATGTGACTGATTACAACGAGGACAGATCCAAGGTGTAAAAGGAGTTCTCTGCTGATCATGGCTCCCAGACTGGTAGGGCTTTTTACTACTCCTAGATGAAGATCCCTGTCCCTTTTGCTTCTATAAAGTACCACTCTTACTAGGTTCACTGCGATGGCCATTAGCTTTAGTAGGATATAGTTCTCTTAAATTATTTTCTGTGATCCTACACTCTTCAACAGCCTTGTTGAATTTAGTGAACATATGAGCAACCAATCGCTTATTCGTATCACATCTCAACCCCCGAATAAGCATGTCAGAACTCCACTCTTCATCATCCTTATACCGGAGGTAGGAGGAATATCAGGACAAACGGATGAAACGGGATAGGTAGTCATCAAAGTTCTTCGTGTCCCCTTGTCTGATATTCAGGAATTCTGTTTCCTTCGCGAGCCGTACCGATTTGGGAAAGTATTTCTCATTAAATTCTTGCTGGAATGATTCCTAAGTCAACGGCACATTTCTGTTGTGCAGAGTGAGGGAGATATTCCTCCACCAGCGATCCGCATCGCCTTCTAACTTGTAGACAGCCAGGCGTGCCTTCACCTCAAACGGGCATCCTAGGACCTCAAAGATTTTCTCAAGGTGATTCAACCAATCTTCAGTTGCTTGCGAATCAAACCTCCCTTTGAACACTGGAGGCATATGTTTACAAAATCTGGTGACCCAAAACTGAAGGTCCCTTTCCTCTCTTGCCGGTACCCAGTGCGACTCTTGATTTAGAACAGTGTGAGGTGGGGACTCCAGGGGTCATGCTGACCCTTCAGCAGTGTCCTCATGACGAGTTTCTTCTTGAGTTTCCACTGGAGTAGACTGAATCGGGTCCTTTTTGTTCTTTGCTTTCTCTACTCTAAGCTCTTCTCTTAGCTCAACAATCTTATCTCTTTGATCCCGGATTAGACCCATTAGCTCTTGCATTAGATCTGGTGGATTGTCATTGACTACCTCCACCTCTGGGTCTACACGCGGAACATTGGGGCGTCCTCTAGTTTTCTTCATTCTACAAACAACTTACCCCATTAATATAACAGATATAGTATGCACATATATTCACAATTCTCATATATATATCCATATTAATATAACATACATGTGCATACACAACAATTATCCACAGATGATCTTCTATCCCTAAAGCCAACTAAGGGATCTATCCTAGCAAACTCTACCCTTGCCAGGAACTGCAGCTCTAATTAATTTACATACTGTTCCAGAAAATAATTAATTTCGCTGGGCAAACTTCAAAAATCCATAACTCTTAGTTCACAAATCAAAATGATACAAATTATATGTCCATTTTGAAGCTTGACATGTGAACTTTAAGACTGGAAAATTGCAGAATTTTTAGACACCATTTGCCTATTTAAAACGTCCATACAAATCGGCTGCCCTGTACAGAGTTTCAATGGACAGAGTTTTCAACTTTTGCACAATTGTTTCCAATGGTTCCAATTTCACAATAAACACTCTCCCCACACGAATTTTCACAAGGAAGCCATTTGAATCATTAAAATATCCAAATTCCCATAACACATTCTCCAAAAGTGTTTATTCAACAATAATTACATCCACTTTTAAAGTCATTAGCCCTTAATCACTTTTTGGGATATTACATATGGCATATTTATTCATCACATTTTATATGAATGATTGCATGTTCCTATTGAGATTTTTCGAATCTCACCCTTTCCATAAATATATAAAGTTTTCAGCAGCAAGCAGGGCTCAAGGGGCAAAGGTGTACTTACTAACAATTGATGGTTTTGGTGTAGATCAATCAAGACAGTTGGTTATTTGAAGACCTTTTTATTATTTGAGGTCTGCAACTATTATGAATACACCCTGTTGGGATTTCTTTAATTTAATTATGTGCATTTTATCAGTATATCTATGTTATTCATGTGTGCCCACAAAACTGCACAATTACTATGCTGATGAATATTGATAATAAGATAAATGTAAAGCAGAGCTTTACAAGTGGCTACCAACATCAAGAAAAATAATTTAATGATCATATGCGCTTGATGCAAGAGTAAAATACGTTATTGAAGGCTCAAATTGACACCGTATTGCAATCTAGGCCAGCAACACCAAGTCCAGTATGTGACAGCATGAGTGTGAGGGATAGTTGTCCCTCCATGCCTAAAGTCCCCGCTCCTTTGGTAATTAATTTCTTTTCTAGTTAACTTTTTGTTATGTTATACATTAGTGTACCTTAATATATTAACTATATTTTTCATAAAGGCTAATCGGCGTGCAAGTTACACATTGATGAATCTTTCAAGCACATAATTTCTGTTAGCATGGCTTACAACACCAATAGTGACACGCTGCATAATTCACCACTGCCCCCAAACACACTCTGAGTAAGGGTTGACATATGCACAAATGAATATGCGCTCTCACCAATCCCTTCTCAGGATGAAGACACAATGGTAAAAGATGTTGATGGTGGTTATGTTGTATGGCCAATAGGTCTAATTGACCCAATTGAAGAGGTAGTTAATTTACAATTCCTTTTACTTTTTCTATGCACTTCCATCTAAAACCACATGATTTAATTTCATGATTTTTATAGGTAATTTATAATTTCATGAAGAAACAAAGGAAAATGAATTGAATTACATGGGAAGAACTCAAAGTATTCATCAGCCAAACAGAAGACCCAACCCTCAACCAACAACCAAAGCAATAGAGAAATAGTCTCATATCACCAACAAATGTTTTCAATGGCACCAGCTTTGATCCGCCAATGAGAGCAATCAATAGTTTCGATATCGACATCTATCATGTAGATATAGATGATCATGTTGATGGTAGTGTGCTTAACAAAGTGCTTAGTCATGATTGGCTTAGTGCGATGACCATCAACATATGGATTAGGTACTTTATCATCATCGTCTATCACTGTTATTATTATTTCATCATTTAATTTTTTGATTCTAATGACATTGTTTGTTTTCTATAAAGGCAATTATACCACGATCTATTACTGCACATAGAAATGGCGCATAGATTCACATTTGTTAGCCCATACCTCCTTGGCTAGCATACGAGAAGATTAGATGTGGAAACACAATCTAATGATCTTAAGGACATCTTCATGTGGAGAGCAACTCCTAATATGCTTTTTATTGTGCCATATAATCCGGGGTAAGTTATTTGCGATAGTATTTTAATGTATGTTTTTTTTATTCTTTCACTTTTACTATAACATGATTGTCAAAGTAAAATCTTCAAAATATTTTAGGGGACATTTGATTTTGATTGTTATCCATCCAATACCACCTGGAGGCCCCTGCATTTACTATTTGGATCCTCTAAAGGCTGATCATCCAGACAACCGGCCTGATTTAAAGATTATAGCCAATAAGTAAATGCATGGGTGTGTGTGTAAATATTTGCTTCTCTAATTGTTGAATAACCAAAATTAATCAATCAATACTTATTTTGTTAGTGCATTGACTGCTTACAAAAGCCAGGTTGGATTGAGCTATTCTACACGCAAAGACCCAGTCAATAGCTATACCTGGAGGAAGATTGTGGTACTTATATATGAATTTACTCAAATTTTGTTATTCAAACATTTTTCCTCAAATATTTACTCAACTATTTCATTGTATTGATGTAGTGCCCATTCCAACCAAACAATAATGATTGCAATTATTACATTATAAAATTTATGAAAGATGTAGTTACTCATAATCAAATTTGTGTTCCTACGCAAGTAAGTTCTTTTACTTGTAATTACTGTGTCTTAAATTTAAATGACAAGTGTCTAATTTAATTGATTTTTAGTGATTTTAATTCATTATATGGATGCTTTTTATGTAATATTATGAAGATCAACGTTGTGCCCAATTGACTGACCAACAAGTGGATGAAATCGTTAAAGAATGGTATGTATATATGGTCAGGAAATAAGCTAATATTTAGGTATATACGTAGGTTATTTCTTGCCTATTCTTATGTTGTTTATGAATTAGTTGTACATTAAAATTGTTCCTTGCCTACATAGTTACATATGTTGGTACTTAAAACTAGTTGTACATTATTTGTTATGTTGTAATTAAATACATTAGTAATGATTTTAGGAATCAATTATTTGTTTCGAGTTATTTCATGCTGATTTGGTCTAATTTTGATTTGGGTTTTTGCTGTGGATTATAATGCTATGGATTGTAAATTGTAAATTGTTATAGGAAAGGAAACAATAAAGCCAAAAGAAGAAAAAAAATACTTACTTCCAATGGCGCTTCTCTAGGGAAGTGCCATAGGAAGTGCTAGCTTCCTATGACACTTCCCCATGAAAACGCCATAGCTTTAAATTTAACAAAAATTAAATAATCAAGCTATGATGCATCTATATATTCAATAAGCACTATAGCTTGTTTTTTTAGGGCTGGAAGCTATGGCGCTTACTAAGGGCCATAATGTTCCTTAAATTAAGCGCCACAGCTTGTGTTTTTTATAGTAGTGGTTGGAGCCTAGAGTGTATATAGAATGAACAACCTTCTAGAGTAGTTGTCTGGTTCCTAAGTATTTGTGAAAATTGAATTTTGAACTAACCAATGCACTGGCTATTTTTGTGAATTGCATGAACTAAATTGTGAACAGAATTTTTTGAAGAATTGAATTTTTGAGTAAAACTATTGACCAAAATTTTTGACCAGTTTGTAGTGGTCATTTTTTAACTATGTTGTCTCAAAAGAAGGGATCCTCAGAGAAACTCAGGATAATGGGAGTAGTACAGAACTAGAAGACGTTAGAAACTGTTGCAGAAATACTCAATTTGCTGGGCCTTGCCAAATGAATTTAGAATTTTTCTTGAATCGCTTGCCATTGATAAAAGCTCACTTGAAAGAAAGAATTACAGAAAGAATTTCTTAAGTGGGATGATGTCTATGAGAGAATTTCATAGAGTTGTAGGAGGCTTGAAACTCACTCCAGTATTGAATATTCTTAATCCTAGAATGTGACCCTTGTGTGATCTACAGTGAAGCAACTAGTATGGTCTGTAAAGAAAGAAGAAAGAAAGGATTGGGATATGTCCTGGTGAAGCAAGACAGAATGGTGGCATGTGCCTCTCAACAGTTGTAACCTCACAAGACGAATTACCCCACTCATGAATTAGAGCTGGCAATGATTATGTTTTCTTTAAAAATAGAATAACACTATTTTGTAGGGTGCGATTGTGAAAATGTACTACAACCATAAGAATTTTGAATATTTGAAAATCAGAAAATTTGAATATGAGACAATGTAGATGAATGAAAAAGCATTTATGCGATTATAGTCGTTGATGCTTTGAATTAAGCAATGTAAGTGATGGTCAGGATGATACAGGAACAAAAACTGATAGAAGGGTTTAGAAATCTGAACTTAGTAAGTCAAATAGTACTTGTAGCTACAGTGCTAGTTGAGAGGAAAGTAGTCTATAGGCTTCAATTGAAGAACCTCAGATGTAGGATAGATGAATAAGGTCTATAAGAATATGATTGAATAAGAAAACCTCTAGAATATGAGGTATTGATAGAATGTAGAAGGAAAGAAATGAAACATTGCTACAGTTGTCCTTTTGAAGTATTATTAACAATCAAATCAATAGCGAATTTTAAGGACGAAATTTATTGAATGGGGGAGAAATGTAATATCCCAAATTTTGGGACTAGAAGCTTGAGATTAAGCCTAACTCAAGCATACTACTAAGCCCCAGTTAGTAAGAGTCCCCAAGAATGTCTGAGAGATAGAATGACTTTTAAGGACTATATTGGGAAAACAAAGTATGGAATTTGGTTCCAGAGGGCTAAAGAAAATACCCAATTCCTTTATCTAAAGGCAAAAATGATATAAAGCCTAATTTGGATCCAAAGAGAAGAAGAATGGTGTCTTGGAACAAAGAAAGTAGAGAAAGTAAAATGAATAAAAGAATTAATGGCAACTTGGTTAATGTTGGCATGCCTTTCCTCAAGATCTTAGAAACAAGCTCTTCGATTATAGCTACCACTTGGTTTGGAAGCTCAAAGATCTCATTCTTAAATGTGATCGTTGGACATGGGTCTTATGAGTGAATTCTTGAAGGGACTTCCGGGAAGATTGACTAAGGGTCTCATTCTGTAAGGAAGACTTCTTTCTAGGTTGATCATTGGGGGTGGGATGCTTCCTCTTCTTAGATTGACTGAGGGTCTTGGAAGTGGGAGGTTTGGATGGATCAATGGGGGCTTGGACTAGTTGGGGTCTTTGGACTTATCGGTAGGCAAGTTCTTTTGAATATCTAACTTCTTTTGAGTGGGGGGCTTTCATACTCTAAGTAGATAGCAAGGCCACAGAAAAAATCTGCTCGTAGCCCCTCACACCATATCTATGTCTTTAATGGGCATACGGAGAGGGTAGCTGGGGTCGGTATAGGTGTTGATTTGTACCTTCACATACTCAAGAGGGATAGGCTTGTTATAAAGAGTGTTATCCTCTAAGCAGTTGAATATGCAGCTCATTGTAATTGTTTGATGTCCAAGGCTATCGACAAAACACTCAACATCCGCCTCTCACTCAAGCAAATCATAGGAGGAGAATGTGCAACTGCCTCTAGTACTTGAGATTCCATTTCCCCTTAATGCTTTGTGGTATTCTCCTTTATCAACTCTTGTGTGAGAAACCGTATCTATTCCTACATTTCATCACACTGTTTCTAGAGCTTGTCAAACTTTTTGTCCTGATTATTTCTTTAAGGTTGCCAATGACCATAATATTTTGTCTTGGTCAATCTAAACTTGGCACCCCTACGAAGACCGGGATGGTCAGGCCTCAATGTCTTACACAATATGTCCTTATCCGCAGAAAGGTAAACCTCCTGTGTTGTAGCTTCTTGGGACATCACTTGTTATGCATTTAAAATTAATGTTAATATTGATAGTCAACTGAATACATACTTCCATGAATCAAGGACTTATTAATACTTACCATTTTATCGATGACCTCTTTCACCTAAGGATTGTCATAAGAGCCATTTTTATTTTTTCATGCCACTAACCAAAGTTCATGAGGGGGAGGTCTACTACTATCCCCACTCTCAATAACCAACTATTCAACAATCCGAGCATACCTATTTCACCCTCTTTTATATGGATATTTATTGCTCTTCACCCTCCTCCTATTCATCTAGTTTAATTCTTACGAAAACACACATCACTCAAGTTAAAATTAAATTGATACATGCAGGTCTTATAAATTGTGAATAACAATTACCTGGATTGTAAAGTCATGATGTGAGATGACAAAATTTCTCTAATCATCCCATTTAATGATGGATTGAAGATCCACTGGAACAACTATCTCATCAGCCTCTTCAAGATTATGCAAATACACCTTTGTTAATGCACTACGTAATGTACGCAATGAATTGCCAATCTTCTTTATGACAAATTCCCTAATGTAATATCCATCTACAAAATATACAGACTGCAAAGCACACAATTTGAGTTTACATTTTTTATAAGTACATAAAAAGTAATTAGCAAGCATATATACTTTACCATGATATTATCCCAAATAATGCCTACATAATCTCTCTGTATCCTTTGCCAGTTACCTACTGTGTGTAATATTCTAAATTTCAGGACTAGAAGCTTGAGATTAAGCCTAACTCAAGCAAACTTTTAAGCCCCAGTTAGTAAGAGTCCCCAGGAATGTCTGAGAGACAAAATGACTTTTAGGGACTAAATTGGTAAAACAAAATATGGAATTTGGTTTCAAAGAGCTAAAAGAAATACCCAATTCCTTTATCTAAAGGCAAAAATGATATAAAGCCTAATTTAGATCCAAAGAGAAGAAGAATGGTGTCTTTGAAGAAAGAAAGAAGAGGAAATAAAATGAATAAAAGAATTAGTGGCAACTTGGTTAATTTGCCATAATCAAGGGCAAAAGAGACATTTACCATTTGATCTTAAGGTTAAAATTGGAACCCAAGATTAAGGGCTAGGATTTGCTCTTGAAAAAGTCAGAGTAAGTATGAGAAAAGAATTTAGAAGACAAGAAAATTCACTAAGAAAACCATTGGATAAAGAAGAAGGGAGACCAAATGAATTAGCCAAGTAACCATTGTGTAATTAGCTTCCTTGTGTGCAAGAAGCTATAAACCATTGGATACAAGATTTCCCTTTTCTCCCTCTCTCTCTAATTTCAGCCCAAGCCAACCAATGGAAGAGGAAATGGTTTCAATTGAGATAAACCTCAATTAGTTGGCCTAACAAGACCAATCTTCAAGACAACCAAGTAAACCCAATTAACTATTGGTTAATAACCTTGGTACTTTTCTTTGCAAGACCATGGGACAATTGGACACCTCATCTTTCCCTCCTCACCCTCTCTCATTTTCATCCATACAAGGAAGAAGGGAAGGAAAAGATGCCAACAAGACACTTGTCATCCAAAGAGCTAATCATAGAACACATGTCACCTTGTAAGCAAGACAAGCCAAATTGTGATTTAATCTTAACCCTCCAACTCATGAATTTTGGGTAGCCACTAAAGAGAGAGAGAACATGACTCAACAATACTTCATTCCTCTCCATTTGCATCATTTTGGATGGCCAAAACAAGATCAAGAGAGAGAAAGTGGATCTTCAAGTTCAAAAACCAAAGGTAAGCTTCTCTCTAAATTTTTACCTTCTTACTCAGCTTTCTAGCATAAAATGTCTTCATGAACATTGTTCCTCTTAGCCTAAGCTTCATTTCAATGGTTTTAATTTTTCAAGAGGATGTGTTTTGTCACATTTATCAAGACCCAAAGTGGTTGAATCAAAGAATATAACCTAGAAAGAGCAAGGGGTGAGTAAGAGCTAAGTATTGTGTGATTTGGTGGAGCTTTATGAAATAGGTATTTTTGCCCTAATTTTTAGTTATATGGTTATTCTTAGAGTTTATAGTGGTTTGGTCTTGTAAATGGTGTTAAATAAGGTTTAGAAATGCGAAATCAAAAATTTGGAACTTAAGAGTAGTACTGCAAGATTTCGTTTTCTGAAGGGCAGTGATGTTGTGGTGTGTTTTTTATCAGTCAAACCTGGTTTAAATGCTATGAAACTTTCCAAAATAAAATTTAGACATCTTGAGATTCATTTGATAGGTAGAATGTAATTTTTGGACCAGTAGATTTAAAGTTATGATTTTTCAAAGTTGGACCTTGTTTCTAGACCAGTTAAGGTTTAATGAATTTTTGGAAATTATGTGGCTGGATTTTCCAGCAAATGATATTTTTATTTCAAATTACACTTAAATAGGTTTAAAATATACTTAGAATCAATCAATTTGGAGATTTATAGAATTAATTATGATTTTTGAAAGTTGGGTATTGAACGTGGAAGTTGTTCTATGGCAAACTGATGGAGACGTGTTTTTGTCTGACCAAATGAATTCCAATATCCATGAAATTTTTCAGAAATAAAGTATACCCAACAAGCTTTAATTTTATGGGTAATTTGTACTGATTGGATAAGTACATAAAAATTTATGATTATTGGAATTTGGGCATTAATTCTGGGCAAAACTTTGTGACACAAGTAAATAATTAAAAATTTTAGAAACATGTGCGTATAACTGGTAGTGCTAACTATTTTTCCCTTAAAGTGGACTTAATAAGGATCACATTGAAATTTGAACCACCCTAGTTGAGTTTTGTATAATTAGTTATGATTTTTCAAAGTACAGTGAAAAATCTGTCAGCTTTATTTCGTATGCGAATTTAAGACTTAATGGCACAAATGTAATAATTAGGAACTCTAAGGGTTAGGATTAGGCCCTTGAATTTGATGAAGGCCCATGTTGCCCATTGGACATTTATTTGTCATGGCACTAATAATATGGCCATTTATTTAGAGCCATGAGATGACAAAGAAGAGACAATGGAAGCAGCTTCAGTGGTTGGAAGAAAAGGTACACAAGGGGACTCAAACACAAAAGGTAGTGAACTTACCCTACTTGCATGTATTGATATGTATGCTTGTGTATTGATATGTATGATTGCTTTAATTGTCTATGTGTAACATAGTTGAATGATTGAAGCTCTATTTTCTATTGATGCTATAGCCATATGTAAGAAATGTGAAGCATTAAGCATGCAGGTATGTCATTATATTAACATAAGCCTACTTAAGGCAAGTATATAATGTACTAGCATCTATCTTACCTGTATTGTTTGGTATTGTTTGCTACTGAGATTCTCCTGAATCGCACCCTCCCTCAACCAACCACATAGGCATATGAGCACAGAAGAGGAGTGCAGGACAATATGCTAGGTGAAGAAGTTGCAAAGAAGAATTGAAGATTATTACGTGCTAATCATCATGTATAAAATAATGTTAAAAGTGATTAACTATATAATCTTCATGACAGATGAATTCTTTCGTGAGCGCGAAATTGAACTAAAAATGGGTAATCTCACAGTACGAGCCCATTAGTTAAGTAATCTGAGGAATTGATAAGCTAAGAAAAACTTTGATAATAAGGAATGAAAAGAATTAAGTAACCCTAGGAATAAAGTTAAACAATATGGTAAATACGTCCTTTACCAAATGAATAATGCCCTAAGAATAAATGAGAAAAATTTTAGCTAGGAAATTATTTACTGATTCTCCTGAGCCGTGATAATAATGACTTGCTTCCAATGCATAGTAAAGGGGCATAAGGAATGGGTGTTACACTGTGATAGGAATATTTGTCCTTGCTGTTAAGCTAATGTAGATATTGAAACGAGAACTCAAGAGGTTGACCATCATTATTCCATGTCATGTCAAATCTTCTCCCCAAAGACTTTGCTTGGTTCACAAAAGCCAAGGTGCATTGGTCCTCCTTTACAATATCCCATACTCATTCTAACGCCTCTTTGGGGGTCTCATTTTTGGGTGGCATAAGGATAACATCAGTACCACTAGAAACATTATAAGAAGTAGAGGCACTATCAGAACTAGGGGCATTATCAATACTACTGGAAGTAGAACTGGCCATTTCAACTGGAAAACAAAACTCATTCAGTCAGCCACAGGGAGTAGAGCAATAGGTTTTCCAGAAAAACACCATGCATGACCAAGGTCAATTCCTACCTAGACAAGGAAAAGTGAAAAATAACGAGAATGTAAAATGCAGAAGAGAAATCATACATTAAAATAAGAAGAACAAAGCATACGAAGGAATGTGATTTAGCTAGGGCTCCAAAACAAAAAAGTGACTTAGAGCAATCTAAGCGACTCTAGCAAATGTCGAATTGAAGTTCAAAGAAAGTAGTGTGGGATGTGGTTTGCCTAGATGTGACTATTGATGGTCAGAAAAGTCAACTAGAGTTGTGGGGTTCTGAGGATGGTGTGTAACGTTCAACCAAAGACAAGCATGTTAAGTGTAATAACTTGGGAAAGTGAAGAGGTGAGAGATAGCGGGTACATCTTTTAAAAGACTTGATGAAACTTACCCACAGTCATAAGTTTAGAATCGTTATGAAAGGTAGTTTTTATTCTTTAGGAATTCTTATATTTCATCACATTTTTCTTATACATTTATTGATTTGAACTCAAATTGTGCATAAAATTTATACATATGAAGAAAAATGTGATGGGATGAAAATGCTTTATCAATTATCAAATTTTGAGCTAAATGTATAGAAGTTTTAATTAAATTGAAGAAACTGGAAAGCTCATAAACTCCTTCTCTTTGTAGAAGGATGAGGGCAAGATGTAGAAGCTTAAAGAATCATTGAAAGTAGGGAAAATAAGAACAAAATTCAAAAAAGGAAGATCAAAGAAGTAGCTTAAAGATACTCCCAAAGTTGTTGCCTCACTACAACAGCACAAAAGTGAAAACACCCTAAAAATAGGCCTTTCTGACCGCGTTGCTGTTTCTTCACTATAACAAAGCAAAAGCAAAGTTGCAAAAGTGATGTTGTGCTTTTTGACAAAGTGACGAATCAAGGGCCTTTTAACCTATAAGGGGGAGCCAAAATTCATTATTCTGCACCGAAGAGAGGCTTAGCATAAGAGGAGGCTACTTGGGAGAGAGCTCTTGAAGAATTTTGAACTCTTAGAGGAGATTTTTGGAGAGATTCAAGGGTCTTCCTTGGCTTTTCTAGTCTTTCCCTCTTTTCTTCCCATTGTGCTGATTTAAACATGAGTTTTGATTTTAGGTTTTTGGTTTGTATTGATCATGAGTAGCTAAAACTCTTATTTAGGATTACTTTTACCCATTGTATGGATTGAAACTACTAGATTTGCTTTCTTTTGCTATTTATTAACAATATATACTAATTTTTCTTTATGCTTAATGACTATCTTATGCTTGATCACCACATGATTAGATTAGTTCAATTGAATATGCTTGAGAGAGCTATTAGAAAAATCATGTTAGACTTGAAGTTTATGGATTAAATAGATGGTTTGTTGTTAAAATAGATATATATCTAACAACCTAACATAGTCTAATGAAGAATTGTTTCTTGAAAGATGTTTTCATTAATTATAAACAAGAGATTAAATATTTTTAATGAAGATTAAAAATCAATCTTGATTTGAGAGAGCTTGGTTGACGATTTTAGAATCCTTGACTAGTATATAGACTCATTCAAATAGCATAAGTGATTTAATTGTATAGTTTCATGAAATACAATGGGGAAGAAATAATCCTAAGCCTTTAATCTCTTGAAGTTAGAATCAATTTTACATTTTCATTACTCCATTTTATTGTTTTCTTCAAAATTCCTTATTTGACTTACTCAATTTCAAATGATTTCATTCAACCTGGTTAAGAACATGGTTACAATAATTAGCTCACTTTCGTCATAGTCCTTATAGAATGACGCCCTTTTATCACTATATTGTTACTTGCGACCAACATGCTTATAGTAAGCTAAATGGCGAACAAGTAAATGGTGCCATTTTCTTACGGTTCTTAATTTACAACCATAATAAACCTTTGAATGAAAGTCCACAGTTTTAACATCACAGTTGTTAGATTTTGTAAATGGTGATGTTGATTTCTTAATAATCATTAAGTATTTGACATAGTATTATGAAAAGTGACGAGTTTTACATAACAACTGTTACTTATTTGACTTTTTTTAATAATTTTTAAAGTTGATTATTCAACCCATTAGTACAAACAAAAAATTAAAAAATGAAAATGAGAGTTTGAATAAACTAACAAAAAAATGTCTAAATTAGTAACGGTTGTTTACTAATAACCATGAAGAAACAATTTTGTTTAATAGTTTTGGGCTATATTTCCCTAACGATTAATTTTTTAATATTCAGAAAATAAAAAAAACAATAATGGTTTTCAATCATCACCACTACCACTATTCTTCGCCTCCTCCTGCCCCTCCCCATTGCTTGGCACATCATTGGTATCTGAGGAAGGAGATTAAGAGTTTAACTAGAAGTGATCATATACAACCTGATTGTGTGAAGGATGAGGTCCAACTTCCAGTTTAAACTATGGGTGTGTCTAGCAAGACGCCTTATAGAGCGGTCAAGGCTGGACAATGTCTATAGTAGAGCATTCATTTGACGAGTAGGAAGAGGAGGTGGTGGTGGTGGTGGAGGAGGAGAAGGAGGGGAGCTACCATGGGGATGAGGAGGAAGGCGAATGGAAAAAGCTCTCTAGCTTTGACCATGATGAGGGAGAAAATGACAAGGTTATGAAAAGGTATTTTTAAAAAAAGTACTACAAACAAAATGAATATTTCGTTCTAAAGTATTTAACTTTATGAGAACTAGTACTCGGTGTTGGGCCAAATGAGGTTTTAAAAATATGCTTTTTAGATTTGTACTTTGTAATATGGTTGTTTATTTGAAATGTCTTTTTTATCATTTATACTTTACAGTCAATTGACATAATCATTATATTTGTGTTTTTGCTGATATAATGTTAGAAGACAAATCATTTGTATGTATTATATGAAAGTTGTCTCAATAGAACCATAATTTTTGTCATTAAATAAATGACGGTTATTAACTACAATCGTTATTTTTGTGTTTTCACGAATTCTGCCTCGCAATACATGACGGTGTGCATAATTAACCATTTCTTTTAAGCATTGTATATTCTTGTGCGACCTCCACCTCAACATATATGATGTTTATTAACTGTAGCCATTATGTATTAAGTATTATAAATGCTCAAATCTGTAATAGCCACTAATGCATAGTGTAACCTCCTCCGTAATTATATCTGAAATACAACAATAGAGTGAAATACAGACTAATAATAATCAAAATTCATTTACGTTCCCCATCTTTAAGATAGGGTTTTCACAAATTTCTTTAACAAACACTTTCACCTGGTCTCATATTCACATTTCGAATACAATTACATGGCGAAGATAATTAACATTTATATAAATATCAGAGTGCACAATAATAATACCGGCAAACCCGGATTCATACCTTCACTAACGATTCATAAGGCACATACGCCCTTTACAATTCCTCAATGGGGATTACACAAATCCATCTCCAATACATAACGAAATAGCCCAATAGACATCCAAGCACATATACATCCAATATCCAATTATACATTCTAATCTATCCTCCGAACATATACAACTCTAAATACATCCAAATCAACTACGATTATCCCAAATAGCAATGATAACCACTACCAAGTCCAAATGCCCATAAGGGATTCTCGCCGCCCCTAGTCACTTACTCCTTCCTCGAGCCACTTGTCCTGCCTAAAATGTTGGTAGGGGAGGGTGAGATTCTAGAGAATCCCAGTAGGAAACAGATACCAATATGCATGCAAGATAAGTGTTTAATGCATGACATGCTTGCATCACAATAACACGTGTTCACATAATGATATATCCGCATGCTCAATGTTTCAACAACATACTCATGGCCATAGCATAAATAGAAACAGAGCTTCAATCATTCATATATATTTCACATAATCAAGCAAAGCAATAACATGCATCAATACACAAACACAAATATCAATACATGCAGGAGAGGTAAGTTCCCTACACTTATTCTTCCACGTATGCTCCAGCATCGGCTACTCGCGAACCAAGCAGATATCAAACCATGATCAGGGCGAATACCCAACCCTATAACCAAATCAAGGATATATGATCATTCTCTTTTCCAAATTATCATTTTCATAATACTTAAATTTGGTTATCATAATTGACCCTTAAGAAGCCACAAATGCCTTTAATAAAAGCCCTAAAAGATCGGGAAACAATAGGTTATAGATCTCCTTTCGAAAACTCAAAGTGCTGGAACACAGGGGTTGGCCACGGCCAGACCTTCCTTAGGCCACTGCCAAAATATGGTCAGCAGGTCACTGGCCGCGGCCAGCCACCCATGGGCCGCGGCCAGCCACCTTGGGCCGCGGCCAAGAAATTCCCTGATTCTTGGCTGAAATTCCAAAATTCATAACTAATTCGAGAAAAATCGAAACGAGGTGATTCCAAAGCCAAATGAAAGGTAATTAAGTCCTATTTATAGGAAAAATATTTACCCTTACTGGAAATCACCATACAATCCCAGAATTACACAAAACTCATCACTGCCCCAAAACAGAGTTCTGTTTCAATCCCAAACTTTGGACAACCATATCTCACAGAATACTAAACGAAATGACACAAAATATTTGTCCATTTTGAAGCTTGGGGTGTGATCTTTAAGACTGGAAAGTTTCACAATTTTCTGAAATCATTTGGTCATTTAAAACGTCCATAAAAATAAACTGCCCAGAACAGAGTTCCAAGGGACAGATTTTCCAATTTTCTACCAAAGTGTCCCATGACTCCAAAATTAACAATCAAGCCTATTCCCACATAAATTTTCACAAGGAACATAATGGTAACCTCAAAATGACCAAAATCACAACCTATCTACATGCCCTATTTTGACCAAAGCATAAACCAACACAAAATGGGCTAAACTTCACTTTTAAGCTTCAATTCAATTCTATCAATTCAAAACACTAAACAAGGCACCATTTCCATGACAACAACATATTATACTCCCCAAGACCCTAAATCATGAAAATTAGGGCTAAAATTACAAAAATTCAAGGCCCAACAAATGGCCACAAAACTTATATGAAAATGAAGCTTTCACTCACCTCAACAACTTTCCCAAAGAAGCTCCTTGATTCACCCAAGCCCAGAATTTTGTAAGAGCTCAAACACCACCAAATGACAAATCTAAAACCATAAAAGTGAAGCTCTCAACTCAAGGAACAACTTTAAAGAAGGGAGTTTTTCCATTAGAGGTCATTTACTCACCTTAATCTCAAGCTTTCCTTCCTCCTTTCTCCTTCAACAATGGCGCAAGAGAGAGAACAAGAGAGAGAGAGAGAGAGAGAGAAAGTGTGTAATGATGAAGATGAGAGTGAGGTGCAGAATTTCTGCCCCCTCAAGCCACTTCATGTGCATGAGAGAGACAAAAGAGAAGGAGAGGGAGAAAAATATAATAAACAATGGCCATTTGACTTTTCTAACAATTCCCATCATCATATAAGCTTGCCAAGTGTCTCAAATCTATTGGCTCTCATAAAGTAAGTAACCAAATTAGTTACTCTAATCCCTCCATTAGCCATTTCAATTTCACATCCCATGCCCTCTTAATTAGTAATTAATCTCTTCTATTAGTCACTAATTTAGAGCCATTCTTTCAATTTTTCCAACAATTATGGCATATTAATTAAAATTGCCATATAACACATAATTATTCCACTTTAATTCGATAATTATCCTCAATAATTACCATTAGCTCTTAATCAAAAATTGGGGTGTTACACATAGTCAGCTTTTTACACTATCCTTTTTAAACCTAATATAGAGGATAAAGTTTAAAAAATGTGATCGGTGTCATTTTCATAAATATCATAAACTTTTTAGACCAGTTCCTTATAGGTAAGGTCTAAAAGGTGTTTTATAAACTTGATTTGATTTCTAAATAACCCGTTTAAAAAGAAATAAGATAGCTAAAAAATTCATATAAAAATATCTTTGAGACTTAATATCAGTGTTGCTGAACCCGGACCGGACCGGCCGGTTCGGCCTGGAAACTGACGAACCAGCCGGTAAATCGGTCCGGGTTCCCATTTTAAAAAAAATTTACATTTTTCCTTTAGAATTTCATACTATAAGTCTAAAACTTTCAATTTATCACCGGTTTGGCCCGGTTTGGCCCCGATTTGACCCACTGACCCTTAACCCAGTACCCCGACCGGTTCAATGCCTGGTCCGAGTTTTAATAACTTGCTTAATATTGAGAACAACCTGTCTAAAATATTATAAAACCTATAGCTTCGTTGTGCGCTGGAGCATCGATCTGAAGCTAGGTTCTCATCTCTGTCTATCTCTAATGGAAATCACTACGTGCTCGAGACCCTGAAGCTAGTAGGTTCTCGTCTCTTCCTCTTTCTCTGGCAAAAATCTCCGCGCGCTCGAGGCTCTGAGGCTAGAAGGTTCTCATCTCTGCCTCTGTCTTTGATGGAAATCCCAAGCCCGATGTTGCTATTGCCTATGGGTGAGGGTGAGGTTAGCTATTTTTCCATCCAACTAAACGAACTGAGTACCCGTATGTGTGCTTCTTTTTCAAAAGTATCAACATAGACTATCATAGCTATGTTGTATATATTTCCTTGCTTATATTCTTTGCATTATTAAATTGATCTTTGTCCAAGTTATTCTTTTGAAAATCTCTCAATTGAGTCATTTCTCTACCTTCTTTTATTTAGGAAATTAGGTGTACCACAGTGGTAGCATATGCAAAATTAGCAGACGTGATTAATAATTCTTAATAACGCCTAGCAATGAAATCAATTTGCTATGAGTTTTTTTAACCGGAACTTTCACTTTGTACATTTTAGAAACAGAGCAAGAAAAAGGCTTTGCCCCAATACACTATAGGCAAATTTTAATCTGATGGGTGAGGGTGAATCTCTAAACGAGTGTATATAAGGGAATATTTGAACTCATACTTGTGTGGGTAATTAAAATGATTCAGCTTCCATTCACAACTCATGTGTGCAGATAAAATGTGTTTTTGTAGGTGGACATAGCTTTAAAATGTGCAAGGATGCAGCATAGGTTCAGTATTCCTGAATTGAAGAATATGCCACAACAACCTCATCATCATTCTGGTGCCATTAGTGTAACCCCCTTCCGTAATTATATCCGAAATACACAATTAAAGTGAAATAGAGACCAATAAGAAACAAAACTACATTTTACAAACCCATCTACCATACGGGGTTTTCATAAATACCTTTCGAAATCCTTCATAACCTGGTCTCACATTCACGTTCCGAATACAATTACTACACAAAGATAAATCACATTTAAATATATCAGAGTACGCAATATAATAATCCCGGCAATCCCAGTTTCCATATATTAACTCAACCTTTATATGGCACATTTGCCCATACAAGCCCTCATATGGGGATTACACAAATCTATCTCAAATACATAACAAATCCTCATCCACATATATATATACACATCCAAATCCATATACAAATACAAATCATCCCAATTATGATAACCAACTACCAACTCAAATATCCCGAAGGAAACCTCGTCGCCCTTGGTTGCTTGCCTCCCCATCGAGCCTCTTGCCCTATCTACATGGTTAGTAGGGGAGGGTGAGATTCTAGAGAATCTCAGTAGGAAAATAATATCAATATGCATGTACGATAGATGTATAATGCATGACATGCTTGCATCACATAGCTCATGCTAACACAATGATAATTTGTAAGCTCAATGCTTCGAACAACATACTAATGGCCATAGCATTAATTGAAACATAGCTTCAAATAACACATAATCATGCAAAGCAAAGACATGCACCAACACACTAACACAAATATCAAATACATGCAGAAGAGATATGTTCCCTACCCTCTTTCCACGTATGCTCCAGCTCCGCTTACTCGCGATCAGAACGAATACCGAACCACGATCAGGGCGAATATCAACCCTATAACCCAAGCAAGGACATAGGGTTATTCTCTATTCCAAAACCTTACTTTCATATCACTTAAAGTTGGTTACCATTCATGACCTTTAGGTGGCTAATCAAAGCCCAAACATATGCCTAAAGGCTTGGGAAATGTTTGACCAAAGATCACCTTTTAAAAGTCCAAAATGATGATTTTTGGGGGTTGGCCGCGGCCAAAAACTGCCCAGAAACATTTGGGCCGCGGCCAAGAAAATCCAGTTTCTTGGCTGAAATTCCAAAAATCATAACTAATTACACAAAAATCGAAATGAGGTGATCCCAAAGCCAAATGAAAGCTATTCAAGTCTTCTACACAGGAAAAATATTGGCAAATATTGGAAATCAACACATAAATACAGAATTCCCCAAAACTCAAGACTGTCCCAAAACAGTGTCCATTGTCGACCTCAAACTTTGGACAGCTATAACTCACATAAGACAAAACGAAATGGCACAAATTATGTGTCCATTTTGAAGCTTGGGATGTGAAATTTAAGACTGGAAAGTTTCATAATTTTCTGACATCCTTTGCCCAGTTAAAACGTCCACAACACCAGACTGCCCAGAACAGAACTTCAAGGGACAGATTTCTTAGTTTTGCACCAATGATTCCAATGGTTCCCAAATTCACACCAAATACCATTTCCACATAAATTTGCACAAGGGATCCATTGGAAACACCAAATCAATCAAATTCACATTACTTTGACATGTTTTCCCAATAATCATAACATGTCATCACACAATCACAACATAAACACACATTACCATTCCTTTCATTCCAAGTCCTCAAACCAATTCTCATGGCTCTATAACACATCAAGACACCAATTGCCACTCAAACACAAGGAAATTTATACATTTCAAAAATCACACAAAATCAGGTCAAAATTCCCAATTCACAATACTCAACCATAATTCTCAATACTTAGATCAAAAGGAAGCAAATGCTCACCTCTTCCTCTTTCCCAAACCAATTTCTTGATTCTTCATCTTTCCACTTTTGCCCAAGCAACAAAACACCTCCTCTCACAAATCTAAAACCATAGAGATGAAGCTCTCATCACGATGAATAAGATTATAGAAAAGTGTTTAAGCTAAAGAGAACGAGAACAAGGCTAAAACATCACCTTTCATTTTCTCTTTCCTCCCCTTGTGCTTGGCGAAAATGGAGAACGAGAGAGAGAGATGAAGATGAAGATGATGAAGTGAATGTTCAGTTTTTGGGAACCAAAACCGACCAAATAAAGAGAGGAGAGAGGGAAAATGAGGTTTGACACTTTGACCTCATCCAAGGGCTCACAAAGTGCCAAGTGTCACCATCTTGACAAACCTCACATGAGCTCACATAAGCTCACACATGTGATTCCACCCCTTGATCTCTCGAACAAATCAATCCTAACCATTGATCTTGAAGTTACCAATGAGTTTCCTCTTCGGTAACTGACCAATTGGTCGGTAACTTTACCGTTTTGCCCCTGATTATGGCAATTCACACTGAATCACCACCAAATACATTTTCTCATTCATTTACACCATATTATGCGCCCTACCTCTATTTTAAGTCAATTTAGAGGTTAATCCATAATTGAACTCAAATACAAGGTTTCGGCGTTGCTCATAACACAAACAAATCACATCTGAAACTCAAACCATATCGAATTCTCCAAAAGGGTTATTTATCACTAACCACATCCACTTTTGGAGTCATTATCTCTTAATCACAATTTAGGATCCTGCTAAACCAGGGCTTAGCAATCCACTAATCTCACGCTTATTCTCTAGCCTCAAGTCTTAAAACTCGGTGTATTACATTTCTCCCCCCGTTCAATAAATTTCGTCGTCAAAATTTGGCGAACCACTAAATCCACAAACTACGGATACTTCTTCACGATAACTTCCGTTTCACAATTCAGATTCTCGAAAGAATCTTACACAATAAATGCAACCCAGTTGCCATAAATTGCAATTGGCTCATTTCACGATTGCCGCACAAACACAAACACAATCACCATACATTTTCCAAACAAATGCAATCGCTTCCACATACGATTGCCACAAAACCATAATCACATAACCACAATCATCGCAAGCTCCCAATTCATGAGTGGTTAGTGCATCTCGATATCCAAAGGCTCTAACTCATGAGCCATATCATAAGATCTTGGCAGTTGGGCAGCATAGGCCACCACTCTGCTCAACTCAATCTAGTTACCCCTTCCGGGAGTAACCGCAAAACACCACAACCTCAAAACATCAAACGACAGCCTCAGCTGTATTCACAAACATTTCAGCTTTCGCTATATCCACTTTCACAGCTTTACCCTCACCTGTACACCCACCAGTAACTCCGCTAGTGGTAACCGGGACTTTTAGGCCTCAACATATTTATCACATCACCGTATCAACTTTCACGGTGTTACCCTCACCCATCTGGGACCTTTGGGTATTACACAATGTCTACGACAGATTCACATTAATGCGTGACGATTTTCATAAAACGACAGCAACCACGACTATATACACAATGATACGTAGCTTCCGCTACTTGCTCTGTCTGAAGGTTAGTCAATAGAAAGAATGAGATTCAAAAGAATCCCAATAGTAACAAATCACTCATACAGTATGTAAACACAAAGCATGTACATAAATCACAAACAGCAACAGCAGCAACAATCTCAAAGATACATGGTTTTCACCACAAACGACAGCACTCTCGGCTGTATACACAATACGACAGCTTTCGCTGTAATTACCATCATGACAGCTTACGCTGTAATCACAATAACAACAGCTTGCGCTGTAAATGATAGCTTGTGTTGTAAACGACAGCTATCACCAGCTGTAACCGCAGCAGCATCATAAATCGTCATAACACAATGATACAACACACATACAGTGCATTACACAAAGTATAAGAGAGAGAGTCACTACCTTGTTCTTTCCGACGGTGTTCAGACAGAGGCTGCTCAGTACCAAGACAAATGTCGAAGCACATCACATAGCTTTCATACCAACACACATCGCAGACTCTAATTTTAAGCACCGCCTTTCAGTCTTGGGTCAACACTGGTGCAACCAGCCTGGTGGCTAGCCATACTGCCATGTCGGGGTAAGTGCCCTCAGAATTGAGAACCCCCGATCATGTAGTCAAATTAGCCATCAGCTGAATTAGCTCTGCTCTGCTACATAACTATACCCCAGTCCCAGCTTGTTCACAACTACCACAAATTCACAATCACACTCCACCCTCATCCCCTTTTACCGCCGGGAAGACACACAGTCTTTACCTGAACCGTTGTTAGCGACTCATGGACTATTGGCATGGCAATGTTTACACATAGCCTTTCAGCTTCCACAAATAGTCAATCCCCCGTAAACTACCGCCCCAGCAGAACGGTCCTCCGCCATGGCAATCACCCCATGCGACCGCAAGTGAAAGACACACAAATATCTGTCACATCTTGAGCTTATGCCTACCAGGCGCATCCCACCGAACCAACCCGATCCTGCCCAACCAGGGAGATGGACTCACAGTACACAATCGCAACAAGCTAGAACTAGGCATTTTAATAATTCCACCCACCACAAATTCTTTTCACCAAACTAGGATCCTTCAAGACCTCTTTTTCATAAAATAATCTGAACTTTGAAGTTTTACCTCCTGAAGCCATAGTTAACACATCATTCTCACGGTAACCTCGAGCTTCTGCTCAACACAATTCTCAAACATATCACATTCTCACGCTTCCGCTGAACACTCTTAGGTCAATCTCCTCATCTGTGCTTTAACAATGTTAAGTTGATTTAACAAAAGTCCCATAGGAATCTCCCGCCACAACTGACAACATTCACAACATATATTCATCTGCGTCAGAACTTGGCCCGATTCAACTTGAATCATTCAAAGCCACAACCAGCACTTCGTTGAGATCCTATACTCCCAACGTTCCCAGAGCTCTATTCTACGATTCAACGTCATGGCGAGTGCACACTAAGGTTCGTCGTCACGGCAGCTGCACACTAGGGTTTGTCGTCACGACGGCTGTCACAAACAAATTTTTTTTTATATATTGTCACACCCCTTCAGAGTGCCCACCCCCTGGTCAATGACGTACCAGGGCTTTGCTGGCCAGCCCTTACACTGAGCCTGGCAAGCAGCTGGGTTACTCACATTTCACCCAGGACTCACATATCCCCTGTATCTCCACTGCCCCGAAGGCACGGTCCTCCCACTGTGTGCCATACACACCCCCAGTGGGCCGCAGGTAATAAACAACAAATAGCCGCTCCGATCAGACGTCACCGTAGGTAGCCCTCTCTTATCAGAACTCCCTATAGGTTGCCTTCTCCACTTCGAATCCTCATAGATAACTCTTTCAAATTCAAATTCAAATTCTCTACAGAATCACTTTTCCCTGTGCTAGATGAACACTAGCAACCTCAGGATACCTGATACACATTTCAATTCCAATCTAGTACCACATCTTGGTACCACAGACCATATAGGTCATATCAACCTCCTAAGGACCAGCTTGACTATTGAGTCTGATCCTTGGATAACAGTTCATCTCGTAAACCTCAACCTCAGTTGAACTGGGAAATCGCTTCCCTCAATTCCACGGAGCATCAACCCCAACACAAATCCAAATATCTTTGCCAGCCTAAGGCACACCAGTCCCCTAGGTCTTAAGGCCTTTACACCCACAAACTCAATATGATATCACTACATGTAACATCATACCATCTTGGGTTTCTCACCCAACGTCTAGGTTAGTTACGATACCTAGAACTTTAATATCAAATACCTCAGAAACTATTTTACTCAGTTTTCAAATAAGATGATAAGTCTGATTACCTCCACCTCTGGGTTTACACCTCAAATTCTCGGGCGAATCATACTGACTCACCACATCCACAACACAATTAATGTATACACATGACCCTTAAACTCACATATCCACAAATAGCAGGGACCATAATGTGTATACCACAACAAATAAAGCCATTCTCTATGACTTAAGGCAGCAACTACTGCAATTATCCTAGCAAATCCTTTACTTGCCAGGAACTGCAGCTCTGATACCAAAAATGTAACCCCCTTTCGTAATTATATCCGAAATACACAATTAAAGTGAAATAGAGACCAATAAGAAACAAAACTACATTTTACAAACCCATCTACCATACGGGGTTTTCATAAATACCTTTTGAAATCATTCATAACCTGGTCTCACATTCACATTCCGAATACAATTACTACACAAAGATAAATCACATTTAAATATATCAGAGTACACAATATAATAATCCCGACAATCCCAGTTTCCATATATTAACTCAAGCTTTATAGGGCACATTCGCCTAAACAAGCCCTCATATGGGGATTACACAAATCTATCTCAAATACATAACAAATCCTCATCCACATACATATATACACATCCAAATCCATATACAAATACAAATCATCCCAATTATGATAACCAACTACCAACTCAAATATCCCGAAGGAAACCTCGTCGCCCTTGGTTGCTTGCCTCCCCTTCGAGCCTCTTGCCCTATCTACATGGTTGTAGGGGAGGGTGAGATTCTAGAGAATCTCAGTAGGAAAATAATATCAATATGCATGTACGATAGATGTATAATGCATGACATGCTTGCATCACATAGCTCATGCTAACACAATGATAATTTGTAAGCTCAATGCTTCGAACAACATACTAATGGCCATAGCATTAATTGAAACATAGCTTCAAATAACACATAATCATGCAAAGCAAAGACATGCACCAACACACTAACACAAATATCAAATACATGCAGAAGAGATATGTTCCCTACCCTCTTTCCACGTATGCTCCAGCTCCGCTTACTCGCGATCAGAACGAATACCGAACCACGATCAGGGCGAATATCAACCCTATAACCCAATCAAGCACATAGGGTTATTCTCTATTCCAAAACCTTACTTTCATATCACTTAAAGTTGGTTACCATTCATGACCTTTAGGTGGCTAATCAAAGCCCAAACATATGCCTAAAGGCTTGGGAAATGTTTGACCAAAGATCACCTTTTAAAAGTCCAAAATGATGATTTTTGGGGGTTGGCTGCGGCCAAAAACTGCCCAGAAACATTTGGGCCGCGGCCCAGAATCCGCTGGCCGCGACCAAGAAAATCCAGTTTCTTGGCTGAACTTCCAAAAATCATAACTAATTCCAGAAAAATTGAAATGAGGTGATCCCAAATCCAAATGAAAGCTATTCAAGTCCTCTACACAGGAAAAATATTGGCAAATATTGGAAATCACCATATAAATACAGAATTCCCCAAAACTCAAGACTGTCCTAAAACAGTGTCCATTGTCGACCTCAAAATTTGGACAGCTATAACTCACATAAGACAAAACGAAATGGCATAAATTAGGTGTCCATTTTGAAGCTTGGGATGTGAAATTTAAGACTGGAAAGTTTCATAATTTTCTGACATCCTTTGCCCAGTTAAAACGTCCACAACACCAGACTGCCCAGAACAGAACTTCAAGGGACAGATTTCTCAGTTTTGCACCAATGATTCCAACGGTTCCCAAATTCACACCAAATACCATTTCCACATAAATTTGCACAAGGAATCCATTGGAAACGCCAAATCAATCAAATTCACATTACTTTGACATGTTTTCCCAATAATCATAACATGTCATCACACAATCACAACATAAACATGCATTACCATTCCTTTCATTCCAAGTCCTCAAACCAATTCTCATGGCTCTATAACTCATCAAGACACCAATTGCCACTCAAACACAAGGAAATTTATACATTTTGAAAATCACACAAAATCAGGGCAAAATTCCCAATTCACAATACTCAACCATAATTCTCAATACTTAGATCAAAAGGAAGCAAATGCTCACCTCTTCCTCTTTCCCAAACCAATTTCTTGATTCTTCATCTTTCCACTTTTGCCCAAACAACAAAACACCTCCTCTCACAAATCTAAAACCAAAGAGATGAAGCTCTCATCACTATGAATAAGATTATAGAAGAGTGTTTAAGCTAAAGAGAACGAGAACAAGGCTAAAACATCACCTTTCATTTTCTCTTTCCTCCCCTTGTGCTTGGCGAAAATGGAGAACAAGAGAGAGAGATGAAGATGAAGATGATGAAGTGAATGTTCAGTTTTTGGGAACCAAAACCGACCAAATAAAGAGAGGAGAGAGGGAAAATGAGGTTTGACACTTTGACCTCATCCAAGGGCTCACAAAGTGCCAAGTGTCACCATCTTGACAAACCTCAAATGAGCTCACATAAGCTCACACACGTGATTCCACCCCTTGATCTCTCGCACAAATCAATCCTAACCATTGATCTTGAAGTTACCAATGAGTTTCCTCTTCGGTAACTGACCAATTGGTCAGTAACTTTACCGTTTTGCCCCTGATTATGGCAATTCACATTGAATCACCACCAAATACATTTTCGCATTCATTTACACCATATTATGTGCCCTACCTCTATTTTAAGTCAATTTAGAGGTTAATCCATAATTGAACTCAAATACAGGGTTTCGGCGCTGCTCATAACACAAACGAATCACATCCGAAACTCAAACTACATCGAATTCTCCAAAAGGGTTATTTATCACTAACCACATCCACTTTTGGAGTCATTATCTCTTAATCACAATTTAGGATCCTGCTAAACCAGGGCTTAGCAGTCCACTAATCTCAGGCTTATTCTCTAGCCTCAAGTCTTAAAACTCGGGGTATTACAATTAGAACTACTGAAACAACAACAGATATTTTGAAGGAGATTCTATCAGTAGCTCATGCTTCTCAAGAACTCATTAATCAGACCTCAAACTATTCACCAGCCACATGGTGTGGTGCTGATGGTGGCGGCAACAACAGCAACGAAAACTATGCTCCTCATGAAAAAGAAGATGATGACTTCACTTTCATAGTGGGAAGAGGAAGTGATGGTGATCGGAACTATAACTACAACCAACATGTGAGTGACTTGAGTTCCACGATGAGAGGCACTAATAATGAGACTACTACTGCTACATGGAAAAACACAATTAGGTTAATATATAGAGATTTTAGTTCTGGATGATGAGTTCATGGTAGAGGCTGGTGGAGAACTTGAGATGGGTTGGCATGTCAAACAAAAATATGGACAAGGTATGTTAGTTTTCATTATCATTCACAGTAACATAATATTTATATATCTATGCATATGCAAGAATATATCAACTTTCTTATCAATTAGCTAATAGCTATGGTTCATTAGATGATGAGCCTAGACGTAAGGGTAAGATTGTTGCCATTTCACATGGAAGTTACATGTTCAAAAATTAGAAACAGTCTCTTTGCTTTCAGGGGTAGAGCTATGTACATTTGTCCCTCCTCAAAACCTCCTTGGTGGGAGCCTTATATACTGGGCTTTGCTTTTTTTTAGCTATTTTTATCTACACCTTATTAGTTTGTATAGTTCACCTTGAACTTCAAAAAAATCATATTGGACTATAGATATCATATTAGTTATTTTGATAAATGCTTGTTATATATATAGTGGTCTTAATGAATACTGAATTTATATGATTATTTATACAATTGCACAGAGCTTTATGGAAGACCAAAAGATTGTTCCTATTGAGGATATTACAAATTTCCAAATAAACAGGGAAGACAATGAGTTGCAAGGCATTGAAAATCATATTATTTGTCTTTAGTGATTGAAAATCTTGTATTTTTCCCAATGTAATTAAAGGATATGTAAACTTTAATCCTTTCCCAATAATAATTTCGAGGGACTTTTATTTTGCAGCAGAATCTGTGAAGCACCAAAGCAACAACATGAATGACTTCTTATTGGGATTCATCAATTATGATGCCTCGAATGAGAACTTCATAGATGAAGGTACCTCCATGGATGATTATTCAAGGTCTCCAAGCTTCTTTGAGGTTGTTGAGGAAGTAAAAGTCAGCCATGGAATGTTTGTGGCGACTTGCTAAGTGGCCGGCACATTCTTTCACCAGATAGTCCCTTCACAAACCCTTAAGGTTCATCTCAACCCAGTAATGGCAAATAACACTAATCTAAATTTGTTCCTTCATCTTCGTTCTTGTATGCAGTTTATGAACCTTTGAATGATGATAGTTGTTTGATTAAATTTGTTCACACTTGAATTGGAAGATTGTTGGTATTATATTTCATTTTGAAGATTTTCGAATTGCAAGAATTCCGGAATTCAATTTGTACCTTATATTGAGTTGTTGAGACCTTGTAGATTAAACTATATTCTTTTAGACACGAGTTTCTTTTAGATGCTAGCTTGGATGGTGGGTTAAAGGAAGAAATAGGGTAGATATTTTAAAAAAACGAAAAAATTTAGACCCGATGTAAGAAATATGAGGTCTAAAACATATACTTTTTTCAAAGCTAATGTAGTAAATATGAGGTCTAAAAAAATTGTTTAGATCTAATTTAAAAATAACTGGTTTAAAAAGTCAAGATATAAGGCAAATGTGGTTTAATACATCAGGTTTTATATACCTCATCTTGAGTAACCAGTTTAAAAAGTATTTTTTAAGACCAATTGCTTAACAAATCTAAAAAGTATTAGACTTTTTAGATCGGTTATATCCAAACTTGGTTCAAAATTAATCTAAAAAGTGATTTTTGTACTAATGAGTACATCTTCTCTGACGACCACCTCCGATTGCCAGCCTAGTGGATCTAACGTCAACAACATTCCGTCGCGGTCACAGATCTAACCTTGTTGTGATATTGACAAGTTTTTGACCCAACCAGATTATATAGGACCATCAAATCCTAAAGATTAGAAAAGTATCAACAAACATTTAGACTAGATAAAAATTACACATAGTTAATTCAAATTAATAGAAATAAAAGTAATGAATTTAGGGAAAAAGACAAAAAAAAACTTTGAAATTATAAAATCTCAAATCAAGTTTATTACCAAAAGTTGATAAGGGAATGACGAAACTTGATAGGTAATTCACCAAGGTAATTAAACCCAGACCGGTCACTAAACCGGCCAAGGTACTGGGTTAAATGTCAGTGAGTTAAACCGGAGCTAACTCAGGACCAAATCGGTAAAAAAGTAAAGATTTCAAGGTTATTAATATGAAATTATAAAAAAAATTAAAAAAATTGATTTTTTTTTAAAGCGAACAGGTTTGACTCTTGGACCAGACCGATTTACTAACCAGTTTACAAGTTTCCAGGTCCGATTTGGGTTTCATAACCTGGCAATTCACAACTCTTTTTTTTTTTTTTTTGGAAATACCTTATTTGGATTTTGCAATTTCAAAATTCTTTTTTGGTCTTTTTCCCATAAATTTATCTTAAATATATATTACCAATTAATATTATTTTTTTGGTCATATTTCATCAAGGTTTTGAAACCCGGACAGGTCACAGGACCGGTCAGGGTACTAGGTCAAGGGTTAATGGATCAGACCGGAGTCAAACTAGAGCTAACCCGAGGCCAAACCGGTGAAAAATTAAATATTTTAGGCTTATTAATATGAAATTGTAAAGAAAATAAAAAAAAAAATACTGAACCGGACCGGACCGATTCCATGTTTGGTTCACTGGTTCCCAGGTCAGACTAACCGGTCCGATCCGAGTTTCAAAACATTATATTTCATACACATGTGCTCTAAAATATTTATCAATAATATAAAATATAATATTTATGTTTATTTCGTGAATTACAGACAATGTCCAAGGGCTGGCCTAGTTTTATTTTTAAAAAAACAAACAACAACAACTGAAACACGAGGTAATTTGATTTTCTTTTTTTCTTTTTATTTTTATTAATTAATTGAACACATGAAAAGAGGTAGTATGACAAGTTATATTAGGCCCAAAAGATATAAGCCCAACCTTGTTTTTGTGGATGAAATCTCACCTGCCCTTTCCTTTTGGGCTTGTTCTATATCCTGATTCAAGGATCCCTTTTTCCTTTTAATTATTTATTAATACGAGTAAGACTAATGCCACCAATAGCCGTTGGGTATGGCCGAAGGGATGAGTTCCTCGCAACACAGCGGACTAATATTGGAATCTCCACCGGTCACAATTAGTGCTCGTTTCACTATCTTGGTTATAATGGACTATGATTAAATGATTTGAAATTTATATTGAAATTGTTTTAAATTTATATGGACAAGCATTAAATTAAGGAAAAATCCCAGAAAAAGATCTTTAAAATTTTAAAATCTTAAATCAGGTTTGTTTCCTATAATTGATAAGGGATTGACTACATTTAATAAAAAATTCACAACTCATTTTAGTGAGAACTCACTTATTTGACATTTTAAAGGTCTTTTTTTTTTTTGGATTTTTTTCCTAAATTAATCAATTGAATATATTTTATTTCATGTTATATTATATTCCAATCAGGGAATATTAATAAATATTTATGCTTTTTTTTTTATTAGACACACTAGTGCAGGCGGGTGGGATCGAACCAGAGGCAAAGTAATACAAAAGCCATCAGCTATGCCACTTGCGCCACTAAATGCTGGCAAATATTTATGCCTTTTAGTTGAATGAAATCAGGTCAAATTAAATAAGTCATGCTAGGTTGAAATATATTCAACAAGTTGAAATATATTCAACAAGTATTTGTTGGAACAGACGACAACTCATAAGTCATACTAATCTCATTTCATGTTTTTCCTTCAATAGTAATCCTATGTAATGTTTAAACCTGACCGTGGGCAAATTTGTCATTATCAAAACCTTAGTAGGGAAAAATTTTGCAAAGTTTAATGTGATTTTTTTTTTAGTTTTAGAAGTCTTATTTACTTGGGGCTTGTGACTTGTGAGGATTATGAATGCTTATTTTCTGATTTTTCTTTTCTTAAAATAACCATACAATGAAAGGTGAAGAAATTTCCACTTATCATAGGAATATACAGTGAAACTTGATATATTTGATTTTCTATTCCCTCCTGGGTTGGGGAACGTTGTATTTATCCCTATACAAAATTCTTTGCTAAAGTGATATCAAAGAAAGGCCTCCAGGATTCGTTTGGTTCCTAAAATGATTTTAAAAGTAATATATATTATATTATGATTATACATATTTTTTAAATAGCTATATATTGGACTATTGGTCACATATATATAAGTATTGTTGAGCTCAATTGGGGGCATCTTTATGAACGACATTTTTTATATTCACAAATCACATTTATTTAAATTTGAAATCTCATATTTAAGAGGTCAAAATTGCTTTCACTACAACTAATACATGTTGGATCCATATTTTTCATTCTATGTACTAAAGAAACTAGGGAATATTTAATTTCCAAAGTCTGATAACTTGTGATTCAAGTCTCACATGATTTTGAACCCCGCCCATCTTTATTCCAAGTCTCAACCTTTGAGTGGTGCATGGGGTGAATCAATTCCTCTAGTCATTTCAGTGTAAGAAAGGTCATATATAATTTTGTTAATATTCCAAACATATAAATTTTATTAAAAAATTCATTTTAAATCTTGTGCTATACCACTGTCCTACTTATAAGTCCCTTTTAACTAAATCTCACATACCAAGGAGAGGTAGTTAACTCAATGATTATGGGGTAAATTTCCAACTATGCCTTCATTTATGAATGAGTACTTTTCAACTCTTTCTTCTCTATCTATCTTTAAATTATTTCTTCATTGGTATAATAAATAAGGGCAAAATTGTCACAATCTCATTTACTACACTGAAACTTGACTTATAAATAGAACCAAGTTTTTTTTGTCAAAAATGACTTATAAATAGGATCAGAGTAATACTACTTTCAATTAAGCAGAATACAAGCTTTTTAACAAACTTTTTTTCATGTTTTTTTAAAAGCATTTTAGTTAAAATATAAAATCAAATTAAGGATAAAGAAAGACCAAAAAATATTTATATAAAAACAAAGAAAAATTGAAGAGAACGCTTAATAAAGTTAATGAATGAAATCTTTTGTCCAACAATTTATCCAAAAATTTAATTATTTATAAAAATATAATAATGTCGTGTAATCCATATAACCAATTCCACCTAGTAAGATAATTCTTATTGTTATATAAAACCAAACAAAGATTTATATTTTTTTTTACAAAAATTGGAATTAACAATAAATATCAACATATTTATTAATAAATTAATTTTATGAGAAATTAATATGGATTACATAATAGCAGTGTTATCAAGCTCGGACCGGACCAGCCGGTCAGATCATGAAACCGTCGCACCGGTGGTCCGACCGGTCTGATTTGGCAACTGACCTCGGTTTGACCGATTTTCACGCGGTTTTACCAGTTTTCTCATAGTTTGACCGGTTTTTTAATATTTTATTCAAAATTTCATATAAAATATTCTAAAATCTTTCCTTCCTCACCGGTCTAACCCCGAACCCTTGATCAAGTACCCCGACCAGTTCAATGACCAATCCAGATTTCAGAACCTTACATAATAGAGGAAGGTTTTGATGCCCGAAGGATTATATTCGCTAAAAAAGTTATTGCCCCTTCATTAATGGGGAGATTACAAGGTCTCTCCACCCCGATGGCCAGATATAATAAATAAAGACTTTTAAACTACTCATAAACAGTTCTTTTCGCATTTCTGATATGAGAAAAGATATATTGATCATATAATTTTAAACAATCACATATTTCCGTCCCAAAAAAAAAATCACATTTAAAGTTGTCACTAACAGATATTTAATTCACTTTTAAAAATTGTTTATTTTCAAATTAATTAATAGTCATGTGCATTTTCTAACTTATTATAAATAAAATTTATTGTTTTACTTATAAGCCAGTGGAGATATCCATTAATACCAATCACACAAATATAATGTCTATTATTGTTCAAAAAATATAATGTCTATTTAAAATTAACAAACATGTCTTTTTTCTTTTACCTGAACAAAGACGTCTATTTAAATTCAAACACAGGCAGTTATTACTTCCTAGATATTAAAATCTCACATAGAAATTGCAAATTATCCAAAAATATAATATGACATATACATTATAATTATTCCTGTCCCAACTAAAAGAGCTAGATGAACAATGCACACTTTTAAAAAATTAGTTAAATCAGTTATACACACATATATACATTACTTTTCTAAAATACTCTTTTTCTAATAATTACAATTTCAGATGAGAACGTATATAATGGCTGATTTAACAGATTTGGCACATTTGGAATATTTCACTTTTTGGTGTGAAAACATCAATAATCTTACCTCGAATGGACATTAATTTGAGAAAAGAGACATGTTCTAGACTAATGTTGTCAAACTCATGAATTTAAATAAATTCATGAGAATGACGTAAACTCGGAAGCGTAAACTCGTAAGAGCTTACCTCTATTAATAAATAACAATTAAAATTATATGATAAAATAATTAAAATACTGAAAATGACAACAATTTGGTTTAAATATATTTTAGAAAAGAATTCCTGCAAAATATAATCTTTATTGTAAAATTTATTACCCAAAGATACCTAAAGAACCAACTTCTCCTTAATGAACAAATGTAGCTCATGTGACGCGTGCAAGTGCAACTGTTATTTAGATATGTGCAAATGTTTTTAGTATTGTACATGCTTTCAAGATATATTACACATAATCAGAAGAAAAAAAAAATTTGCACCAGTTGAAGGTATGTAGCATATGGATCTTTAAACAAATGTTATGTATTTTTTTAGCAATAAATTTTGCAATGTGGATTTTTCAACAATTTTTCCTAAATTCTATAAAGCTTCAAATTTTTTAAAAAAATTAAAGCAGCATTTTTATATTTTTATAACCAAAAATTAGTTTAACTATTAATTTATAAATAATATGAATTTTTATATATTTAAATTTTGAAACCTTATAAGAAAATATTGACACTTTGGAACCCATTAAAAAAAGTAGGTTATTAAATATCATATCACATAACTATAAATTTCAAAAGGACCCCTATAAAAAAAAACATTATTCCTTTTTTACTGTTGCAAGAATTTTTTCCACTGAACAAATCAAAGAACATTTCATTGCATGCAACGCAAGTAACCGAAATTCCTCTGTTTTTCTTTTCTAAGGCTTATGGATTAAGCAATTACTTTTGTGCTCCATTAATTTGTCTCTGTTTCTACGTACAGTTCACTTTTAAAAAAGTTTAAAACAATTCTTTCATTTCTTAACAATCAATATTAGTATAACAGATGTCACCCAAAAAAATATTAGTATAATTAATAGTAATATAGAGCGTGTGCGGCGTGTATGTGTATTATAACAAGTGGCATTATAAATAAGTAACAAACATATAACTCATTTTTTAAATCTAATATAAAAAATGAACATGATTATGTATTATTAATTATATAACACAATATTTAAATTTTATTCACAAACATAATTTCAATCTTTAAAAATATTTTTGAGTAAAATTACATATATAATATATTAATATAAATATAAGGATTTCTCTTTTATTTGCTAAGACTACACAATTTTTTTTTTTTTTTTTTTGACAACTGAATACATAAATTCTCATCATATCTTCAAAACATTCAAAAATATACCCTAAAGTCAAATAATAAATTACATTAGTCTTCCATAAAAAAAGTAGATAGATATTTTTTTCAAGGGAAATTTTTGCATATATTGAAATAACAAAAAAAATGTCAACTAATTTAACCAAAAAATTGTGTATTTTATTTTTTATTTTAAGAGAATATTTTTGTACGATTTATAAATAATAATAATAATAATATAACTTTTTTATATAACAAGTAAGAACTTTATCTAATTAGTTGAAGTCAACTATATGGATTGTTTGGTGTCATAATACTCTATCAAGAATCACATCTTTGGATAAATTGATGACTAAGACACCCAACTCAATAACTTTGTTGAGTGTTCTCTTTAATCTTCCTTGGCTTCTTTTAAGAAGATTCCATATTATTTGATTCACCATCTTCAATGGTGCATTCGATGACTTTTTTTGAATGCGACCAAACCACTTTAGACAATTTTCTACCATTTTCTCTTCAAGAAATGCCACTCTCCAAGTCTTCCACATATATATTCATTACAAATCTTATCTTTTCTTACATGACACATTCATTTCAATATCCTCATCTCAGCTACCTTACTTGTCGTTGTCCATTTAAAGCCTAACACTCACTATCCAGAAGCATTGCTGGTCTTATAGCAATACATTTAAACTTTCTTTTTACCTTATTAAGTACTTTTCGATTACAAATAACTCTAGTAGCGATTCTCCATCACATAGTTTGAATTTTATGATTAACATCTACATCCATTTCACCATTTTCTTCATACATTGATCTCAAATATTTAAACTTTATCACTAATGGAATGATTTAATTTCCTATATTAACCTCCAAATCTCTTGCAACTTGTCTCATATCAAAATCGCAATTAATGCATAATTTCCTATACATTGATTTTTTTTTTTTTGTCAAATGATCAATGTTATGATTTAATGGTTAGGTGGATGAAAGTTGAATTTCAAAATAAGAAGAGAGATTTATGCAACATATATTTTAATTTTAAAGGAAGTATATATAGGTTTTCAAAATAGAAGCAGGGAGTCTATAATTTATGGTAAATAGAGGTGAAATTGATGTACTTTGTTCTAAAAATTATTAATAACATTTAAGGATTTCAAAAATAAGTTTTTTTTTAAAGTTGAAATTATAAATTCTAAAATTATCCATCATTCTTCCTTAAAAAATTCCTGAAAGATTTTATTTTGGCCACATTATAAAATAATATTTAAATTTAATTGCAGCTGCGGTTTACATTTCATTATTATACTTTTAACCTTTCAGATTGGTTGGACAGACATGATTTAAAGATTATGAGAGATAATGAGAAAAGGGACAATGAAAGAAACCGGACCCATAATATAATCTCTGTCCCTCACTACCTATTTTAAAATATGGGTCATACACTCACTTTAATTTCCTCAATAGATTGAAGATTCTAATTAATAATTTTCCAGCTATATTCACAATAACGCCAAGTTATAGTTTTAATTAAAGATAACTAATAGTAATTTAGAAAGTTTTCAGTGACAAGTGACAATCCATAGCTTCCCCAAAATTTAAAATTTATTTACCAAAAACTAATATAATTTAATAAAAATATTCATATATAACATTGAAAAAGCAAGATTTAAATAAACATATATTAATCCGTAAGTAAATGAAATAGTCAGGTATAAATCACACATTATCCAACAAAATAAAGTACTAAAATACAAATACAATGAAGTGTTAATTTTTCTTTTTTAATAACTCCAAATAACAATACATAAAATTCAACCCATCAAATCATCTAAAAGACTAAAACTCTTAATATCAGACCGAGTAAGGAACTAATATGGTTCACCAATTTGGTGAGCTGACTAACCCATCCCCGATTGGATTTTAAAACTATGCTCTAAATATGATTTTTTTTTTTTTATCAAGCTTTAATTAATTGGAATCGTCACCTTTCAATATAATGAAAGACAGAGCCGTTCAAAAAAGAAAGAAGGAAAGAAAGAAAGCAAAGTTTTCACGCGGTATTGTGGGATCAAAAAAAGAGCTTCTCCACCAAACTCCGCGTTTCTTCTTTTATAATACTTTTCAGTTTTTTTCCCCATTTATTATTCCTTTAACTTCCATTAATTCTCCTTCACTCCTAAATCTATCTTCTTCGTCTTCTTCTTGTCTGTATCCCTTTGACCTCGATTACCCAAAAACATGTTGCTCGCCATACTCTTCCTCGCACTCTTGTTCGTCGCCGGCCTCGTCGCTACGCTGTTCCACTCATCTCTTGTTCAATATCTCTTCCCCAAAAAGCCCATTAAAGCAAGTCCAGCTTCTTCATCTTCTTCGCCTGAAACTCCAAAGAAGAATAAGAATGCTCAAGAGTCGTCCAAGAAGTCGGAGGAGCTCCGACAGGTGTTCGCAACGTTCGACAAGAACGGGGACGGGTTCATAACGAGGCAGGAGCTGAGAGAGTCGCTGAAGAACATGAGGATGGCGATGTCAGAGAAAGAGATAAATGAAATTGTGGTGAAGTTTGATTCTAATGGAGATGGCTTGATCGATTTCGAGGAGTTCTGTTTGTTGATTAATGAGTGTATGGGTCGCGGCGATGAGTCCGGTGAAGATGATCGGAAAGAAGGAGGAGAAGAGGAAGAAGAGAATCTGAAGGAGGCTTTTGGGGTGTTTGATAGCAATAAAGATGGGCGGATATCAGTGGAAGAGCTGGCTCTGGTTCTGACATCTTTAGGTTTAAGGGAAGGGAAGAAGATGGAAGATTGCAAAGAGATGATTAAGAAGGTTGATGTTGATGGAGATGGCATGGTTGATTTTCAAGAGTTCAAGACTATGATGAAATCACGAAAGCTTATCTTAGCTTCTTGATTAATTCATCACATCTCTCACATCTACCACCACCTGCAACCAAATTTGTGTGTAAATCTCACAATTCATATAATCTCATATCTATAAATATATGATGTTGTGTAGTACATATATGTTTGAATTCCTAACTTTAGCTTAGATACTGTTTTCCTTCAATTCATCTCATCTTCTGATCTGCTTCGCTGGGTTCTTTTGTTTCTTTTTCCTTCTTTTGTTGGTTTGGATAAAGCCTTGTAAGATATGATGTGCATTTATATAGTTTTATTCAGAAATTAAATTCAGGTTGTAATCGACAAAATTGTTGAAATTTTCTTTTTCAACTTTTCCAATTCTCAACCCAAAACAAGAAATGTGAAATGATCTAATTGCCCGGAATGAAGTTAGTTACCTCAGTCTCTGATTATTATTATTTTTTTTTTTTTTTTTTTGGTTGCACGGGAACCCCACAACCAAGTATTCATTACATTTTCTGGATCCTGATCTTATCAACTTGGCTAGGTATCCGAGCAACAGACTAGATGAGTTATTTAATGGGTTACTTCATCATTTCCCGTAATTGGAAGATGTGTTTTCAGCATCTTAAATTTATTTATTATCATTTGATAGGTTAAAGTAGTTTATTTTTTTTTTAAAATTAAGAGTATTTAGGTAATTTTGCTACAAATTTTAATCTGAAGCAAGTTTTTAGAGGCTTCACAATAATTAGTTCATTTTGAGGTTCTGAATTAGGATTTACATATTAAGAGGAATTTTTGTGTCCTTCTCCGTCCAATTTATTATTAAATATTTTATGTATTTTTTAATTAAAAATCTGTTATGCATTTGTTGTTGTAATGATTGCGAGTTCAACTGAGATGTACTAAAATGTTTAAAGGTCAAGTTGCACAGTTTTGTTTTCAGATTTTTAATGAATTTAATTTGAGGTTAGATTTTTGCTTTTAGTCGTTAGCTAGTCAACCCAACAGAAATTATATCTAACTTCCCCTACTGATTTTTTTTTGGTGGGCCAATGTTTTACCAAACGAATTAACTGTTAAGGATTTGTATTGGCTTATGAATTGAAAGGGTGGAGTTGGAGTAAATTTTATATAAAAAGTGGTTGGTCAAATAATTCAGAAAAACATAAATAGCTACACCTGTACGTCACGCGTTTTCTTTACAAATGAATTATTTTTTTTCATGCTATCGACCTATATTAAAGCCTTTTTTTTTAATCATATTATCAGGTATCTAAACATCAACTACTCTAGTTTTGGGGTTCATGGTGCACCCTTACTAAATCTTATTATTAAATATCCGAGCAACCGATTACTCTAGTTTTGGATTCATGGCTACGCTTCCTTACACAAGCTAAGTGTCTTCTTTGATACTTAAATTCAAAACCTAAAAAAATCTAGTGGAACTTCCTCCTCTAGTGAATTAATTTATTTTTGTTTCAGGGTAAACATGCTAATTGCTAAAGCTATATATAAAAAAATTTATCTTTGTTTCAGGGTAAACGTGCTAATTGCTAAAGCTATATATGAAAAAATTTATCTTTCTTTATATGAGTATCATTTAAATTCAAATCTTTGGCAAAAAAATCGTTTAAATTTAAATCCCCACCATTAATTAAACATGAAGTATCATATAAAATTGATGGCAAAAGAAAACAATAAGTCTAATAAAAAATTGAACTTTTCCCCCTTTTTATTCTCCAAGAAACGGGGAAACTAAACTTATAGATTTATTTATTATACTGTATCCATGGCATATTAATAATTGAGCTTTGAAGAGTGTTTTATATTAATAATCAATGCATCATCGTTAATAAGCTTTAGCTTCCTCCTCCTCCTCTTCATCTTCTGAGCGGCATAAGGTTTAGCTAATAATACACTTCCCTCTGGCGAAAAGGTTCCCAATTACGGTTTTTAATACATCGCTCTTCCCAATTACTAAATGGGAAGAAGTCTCACAAAAATTTTTCAACTTTTTTCTATATTCAATATTGAGAAAATAAATTAATAGATTTATTTTACATCAAATACATCTATTAAAATTATATAAAATATTTTACAACTCATCTATTAATACCTATCTTGATTGATTGTCATTAGAAAGAAAGGTTGAGGTTGAACCAACAGCACGGTGAAGTATTTCTTTTATATGCATCTAACACATCACAATATTTTGTAATACATCCAATACTTTAAAGGGAAAATCGTCCAAAAATACTTTTGGGGCAAATTAATTGCTGAATACTACAATGGAAGATCGGTTGCACTTTAACGGAAGATATGTTGCACACAATGGAAGATATTCTGCACACAGTGGAAGATAGTTTACACGTTTATATGGAAGATTTGTGCACACAACGGAAGTTCTTTTGCATACACGGAAGAAGGCTTGCACGCTTGGTAGCATTCGGCAATTAATTTGTCAAAAAATTATTTATTCCCAATTCTCCCTACTTTAAAGTATTTTTTTAAGTGTGTCCAGCACATTAGAGTATTTTATAGTGTAATTTTATCCTTAAATATAAATTTATCCATCAGGTTTATTTGAGGGCAATTATAAGTACATACATAAGTTCTACTTCATTGATATTAACTCACAAATTCAAGGTAAAAAAAACTCACAAACATACTCCTCTTATTCCCCTCTTTCCACCAGCATATGGTGGCAAAATAACATTTCTAACTTCTATTTATAGGTCTCAGCATTAAAGACTAATTAGGAGAGTTACAAATACGTAAAGAAAATAATCAAGCAACATAATTGTATAACGGGAGATTATATAATAAATACTTCCTCAAGGAAACGCCACAAGAAGTGTTTTTTTTTAAAAAAAAAAATAATATATATATATATATATGTGTGTGTGTTGTGGCGCTTTCAAGCTCCCATGGCTTCTTTTAGTGGAGATGGGATATGTAGCCATTTCTAAACGCCACAATTAATTTAAAAATAAATATCACAGCTGCCTTTTTTTGTAAGCCTTAATACATACGCAAATTAGGTCACACATTTAGGATCAGAGATGGTATTAAAGAGCCAATTACACACATACATGTACATGTACACTGCACACACGTATACTGTATACATACATAATAATCAATAATAAAATATTATAACTAACTTTTAAATATATGGGTTACAAAGTTGAACTATCTTTTCAAATGGGTTTATCAATAGCCAAGTCTATCTGATTATGGAATCCCATGACCTACTTTATTTGAGGATACGGCTGTCGTTGGCATTAGTAAATTAATATCTTCGACCAAGAGGGATCAGTTAGTTGTTAGTCGAAGAATTAATTAATGTTAATCCATACAATTAAAATTTAGTTATGGAGTGCCTCTGTGCTCAACTATATATTGTTCTGATACTAATTTCTCTTAATCATTGATAACAGGATGCTAGCGTTGTAACAAGTATTTTACAACCCACTTTGGAAACAAAGATAAACCACTTGAAAATGATTTTTTAAAAAAGTAAGTTTTGAAACATATACACTTGTTTTCCATTTTCAATAGTCATGAATAAATTAGATTTAAAAAACAAGGCAAGTTTTCAACTTAATTTCATAACTACAGAAAACTAGAAACTATTCTAACAAACAAACAGAGAAAGAAAAAGAAATTAAAAACTAGCAAGGTTTGAAATATTTTACCTTTTTATTAGATAATATTCATTTCAAAGTTGCTTACTTTATGTATTGAAATCGACACTCAAATATTTCAAAATTCAAATAGATTCAATAGTCATGAAATCATATTTGAAATATAACTATTGTTCTATTCTAATTTCTTGACTATTATTGAAACTAAAAGCTATATATGCTGGAAAATTGCAGAAGTTGCTTAAAACAAATTATTCCTGCAGGTTGCACTACTATAGAAATCACGATACATGACGGTTAACTGTCATACTTCACAGTTCCAAACCGTCACATATGCGGGCATTATATTTGTTCCGTGTGGATAAATTACGGTTCCTAACCATTATTTATTCTTGACATATTATTAGGGGTGTTCAAATCCGGGACCGGGACCGGGATTCACCACTCCCGGTCCCAGTCCCGGTTTTTGGCCGGGATGCAATTTGCATCCCGGTCCCGGTAATCCCGGCCTGGACCGGGATCAAACCGGGAATTCCCGGTTTTTTTTAAAAGAAAAAATTAAATTTTAAAAATATTATTATTTTAGTTAAATTTTCTATAATCTAGTGTTTAAAGTAATTATTTAACATCTAATAAGGCCATAATAATCACACAAATTAATCTAGAATTGAAGAATAACATTTTATTATTATTATTATTATCACCTTCATCATTTTTGCTATTATTTTTATACATTATATAGTAGGATTAGTATCACGATATATACAATTTAACTCCAACTAAATATGTTATACACATTTTATCAAATGATAACTTAAATTATGGGATAAAAAATACAAAAATAAAACAATAACTTAGTTTTTAAGAAAAAAAATAAAAAAAAAATAAAAAAACCGGGACCGGGACCGGGACCGGGATCACAAAGTGTGTGACCGGTCCCGGTCCCGGTCCCGGGTCCCTTAGATCCCGGTCCCGGTCCCGGCCGGGACGAGAAATTCCTGGGACCGGGACCGGACAACCGGGACCGGGATATTTTGGACACCCCTACATATTATAACGGTTATAAGATAACACCCGTTATGTATTGAGGCTTGGTGAAGCCATGATATGTGCATTGCTATGATAATAATTTATGGGCACACATGAACAAATGTCATAACATATGGTAATACTTACATGATACATAACAGTCTCACATTTTGACAATTGTAATTTATTCAGTTATATAAATAATGGTTCCTAAATAAAAACCATTAACGTTTATAATACATGACGGTTCTCATATAATAACCGTGACATATGGTTGTGAGACTCTTAAAGTAAGAATTTATGAGCTAGTTGGACTAAACTATATATAATAGAACAGTACATCCCACATCGAATGATTAAGACCTTTTGTATGTTAGCATTGGGGTCCACGGTCAAAAATTAATCAAGGATTGCGTATGGCCAAACCTAGGATCATTTTCTCTTCTCGATGAGTGTTTAATTAACTCCTAAGTAATCTAAATACCATGAAACTACGATGAAAACAAGGGGAAATTGATTTTTGGTTTTGTTGAAAATAGGTAAGTGCAAAACTCAATTAAAATTCTAAATATACTATTTTTGGTCTTTTCAAATAATGGATGGAATAGAATGGAGTTTGAAAATATGAATGATGAAATGGGTCTTGATAGCAAAGTTAGTGGCTTCCTAACTTTTTAAAATATTTTGGGAGTTCATTTTGCATCAAGTTAAATCAAAAACCCAATGCAATCACATTAGGTCCAATATACCTACTTAATAACTAATCTAACAATCAAATTTATAGTGATCTCTTAGATAAATTGTTAAAAACTACTTGATGTGTGTTTTAAAATCATTGAATGCACTTGCTTTCTCTTAAATGAGAGCACAATCGCGACACTCAATATAAATTAACTCAACTACACACCATAGTAATCAAATACAATATATAAGCTCATTAAAATATAAAGAAATAAATTCAATACATAGTCGAGCATCAAAGTAAAATTCAACACAAATGTTAACTAACAAAGACAAATGTAATGTCACATTGATTGCTTTATTGGATCTTGGTACGACTGAACTAGTTTAATCATCACATCCTTATTGATCTTTTTGAAGTAACTTCTAGAGATATAGATACTTCGAAGAAAAGAGGTATTTGCTTAGGAATCCATATCTCCTAAAATGACTTCAAAAACGACCAATAAGTAGGAACCGTAAATCAAAACAATAGGTTGACAAATTCCTGTAACAGGAATGGAACATTAGATCAGAGCAATACTACGGTTTATGAAAAAACATAAATTCACAAAAACAATTTAAGGAACCTTCAATCAAAGCAACAATGGGTTTTCTAAAAAAAAATATAACTTCACAGAAATAATTTAAGGAACCTTCGATCAAAGCAATAATGGGTTTTTTTAAAAAATATAACTTCACAAAAATAATTTAATGTCTCCTTGGATGCTTTATCACTTTGTGACTTCACAAAGGCAGCCTAATTAGCTAGGGTTTATGAATGAAAACAACTCTCGCAGCAATTACTAAGATAAGGGTCAAATTCATCCACTAGTGCAGCTGTCGCTGAGAAGTAGAATGAAGGCTTTTTATAGTGGGATTCGACTGAAAACAACTCCCAAGGACCAAAAAAGACAACAAGAGTTGTAGGGTTAAGATGTTGGTGGGTTTTGTTTTGAATAGACTAAGTGTCAAATGTATTTTGTTTTAGACGTTTAAATAGAAGAGGAATAGTAGGATTTTTTCGATTATTTGTCTAAGACCTTACATCACTATTGGTCCAAAAGAATTGTTATTTATTTGTTTACATTTATCATGGTTCTTTATTAATAATCATTACATAATTCACTTTTTTTTTTGCATGGTATTCTAATAAGTGACGAGTTTTACTTAATAATCATCATGTATTTCACTACTTCTTTTTAATTTTTATGGCTAATTATGTAACCACCTTTTTATGCAAACAAAAATAAAAAGTTATAGAGATGTTTCAAGAATCGGTGCATCATCATATTCTTCCTTCTCCAGTAACTTGTCCACATTCTTCTTCAAAGAGCAATCGAGAGTGGTAAGTTCCTTCAACAACTGGCCATCGTGTCTTTTAGATTTACAGATTAGGTCATTATATTTTATAAATGGTGATGGTTGGCTTTTAATAACTATTATTAATTTGTCTAAGATTGATTGTTTGTAAATGTTGTTGACAGTTGTTCTTGTGTAGCAGCCATTAAGAATGAACAATATAAGAACTATATGTCAGTGCAAGCGTTTCACCCAAGAGGGGGTGAATTGGGTGATACCAGAAATTTTGTTGCGTATGAGAAAATTGACAGAATATTTAAAGCAGTTGAGAGCAAAGAGAAATATCACCAAAGTGTACACCGGGAGTTATATTGCTTCGGCCACAACCACTTTGACTTACGTCCAGTCCTCAAAGTGTCTCTAAGCGTTTCACTATATTCTCCAAGATTCAGTGGGTTCTTGGCACCTCAGTACACAGCAAGTTCCTTCACCTGGACACTCGCCCCCCTTACACGTTGTAATCAAATGTCCAACTCAAGGTTCCACGACCTTAAGTTGTCTCAATAACAAATATTGAGTTTGTAATGAAAAACTCTCTCACAGAGCAAATATATAATCACTGAAGTACAATAAATGAGTATAAGAAAACAAAGCACTAAGAGTGTGTTGATCAGTGTATGTTCGTGTGTTCTCAGTTCTTGTTTTCTGCTCTTTGAATGCTCGATATATATAGATGATTTTCGTTCAAAGCAATTCAAACATGTCTGTTAGAGTCGCGCAGCAACGGTTTACTGTTCTTCAATTTTGAAAACTATCCGTTTGCGGTAGGTAGCAGTAGGTGAATGTTCGGACTTTTATTTGACTTTTCACTTATGGCATGATCTCTTCATTGTTTCTCTACAAATGTGCTTAGAATACTAGTGCAATGAAGAGTTAATCATATAGATAACAAATCAATAATTATTCAATTAAAAAATGATTTCTGAACTTCATTACTCGAGTGGCTACTCGAGTGATCATGTTTGTTACTCGAGTAGTCCCTCGAGTAAACCTATCAAAAATATGGCAGTAAGTAATTCAACATTTTACATAAGATATTACTTGGGTAAGACATGGAGTGAGATATATCACAAACCTTGGAAATACCCGATTACTCGAGTGGCCATGTCTTTTCCTCGCAAGTTACTCGGGTGCTTCCTCCAGTAAGCCTATTACTCGAGTGGTTACTCGAGTGGCCACGTTGTTTCCTCAAACCTTACTCGAGTGACCCCTCGAATAAATTCCAAATAACTCTACAGATTACTCACTCAAGTAATTGCATCAAATTCTTGGCTAAGAGTCCTTTTCTTTGTTTACCTGATTACTCGAGTGACCCCTCGAGTAATGCTTCAAATAACTCTGGAGATTACTGGAGTGCTGCCTCGAGTAATGTCTTTTTCTCACCTGGTTACTCGAGTAATATGTTGCATTTCTTGGCCGAGAGCTACTGGAAGATTTTTGACCTAGTTACTTAAGTGGCTACTCGAGTAATGCCTTTTTCTCATGAGTAACTCGAGTGGTTACTCGAGTAAGGGTCTATATAACTTTACAGATTACTCGAGTGGCTACTTGAGTAATATCTTCCAAATTTTGGCAGTGCTTTAGAAAACATTTTCTTTTGTCATTACTCGAGTGCCTACTCGAGTAACAATGTTCCTTACTCGAGTAGTCACTCGAGTAAACATAGACAAAGACTGCCACTGAGGTTTTTCCTTTGCTCTTTCTCTTGGATCTTCTTCATTACTCCAGTGCTTACTTCAAGTAATGCTTTACCATTTATTTACTCTGTTCAAATTCATTTGTTATCATATCCTCTTTTATCATTAGTCTAATCTTTGTTATCATCAAAACATATGGGATCTAACATTCTCCCCCTTTTTGATGATGACAAAACTTGGTGATTTTGAACAAAGTTTTTGAATTTGAGTTTTCAAACATATGCTTCTTAAATACTTTTCATATGAATTTTTTGTTCAATTTAACCTTGAAAACTCTTTTGAAATAGCTTATTAAAGATCTTTTCAAAGTTTTTGTTCTTATTTACTTGTTCACCTTGCATACACAATCAAAAAACTCATTAGTCCCACAATGCAATATAACTTCAATGAAATTTAACTTTAATGGCATAAAGAAAAAAATTGCATAAAGAAGAATTCATTACATAACCAAAACTTTATAATTCAAAAATAAAAGTGCCCTAAAGCCCCGTACACCCAAATCCCAATACATCAACTCATCCATTCATCACAAAATCACTCAGGTTCTTCTCCCCCTTTTTGTCTTCATCATAAAGGTGGAATCAATCATGCAGAGGAGTAGGTGGCTTGGCTGCTGAAATAGGAGTGACAGGAAATGCCAATGATTCATATAAACCATCTGAACTTGAAGGATCTGAAGATGATGGTTCAGGGTCAGGAAGGTTCACTGGGGGTATCTGAAGATCCTCTGGAGGATTCACTGAAGATGATGGGTAAGGAACCAGAGAAGTAATTTCTACTTCCTCTGTAGCAACCGATGAGGACTCAAGCACCTCCTCAATACGTATAGGTGAGGCAATGGGAGTAGATATAGGCTCTGGCTGAACAGGCTGAGGTGGATCATCAGTGGTGATGTGGACTGGCTTGGATGTGTCAGGGTCAGGCATAGAGAACAAGACATTACTAGGTCCAATCTCAGAAGGTCTATACTTAGTAGGTATAGAGGGTCCAGGTTCAGAGACAGGTATGGGCTCAGGAATAACAGAAGGACCATAAATAGGAGTGCCAGACACCATAGCATCAAGTCTGGCAACAATGGATCTCAAAAGCTCACCTTGGGCATGTTGTTCAACTAGCAACTCTTCATGCCTCTTTTCCATCCTCTCCACAAGTTGTCCCATCTTTTAATTCATATGGGTTACCAACTCCGTATTGGTATTCGCAATGTCAATATGAAAAATCTTCAGAATGTTCTCCATAAATGTTTGCATTACGGTACTAAAGAAGGATGGAGAAGATGTGTTGGCTGGAGCAGAAGACTGTGTGTCATCTATTCGACTAGTTGCTGTGTCAGTCTTCTTTTTCTTCTTGGGACTTGCTTCTAGAGGAGTCTTCAGAGGAATCTCAATGTTCAATTTTCCAATTTGATTCCTCCCAACTGGTGCTATCCTCTCAATCGGTTCCATACTCTCCAAGTACCAAATCTTATTCTTCTTGAGAAACAAGGAAATAAGTTGAGGATAAGGCATTAGAGTAGTAGGTTTTCCTTCATACCTATATCTCTTGATCTCAGCAAAGATATATTCTTCCAAAACCCTTTTGTTCTTTGAGGATCAATGAGGTGAATTTTCTGAAGTCCCTCTCAATGAAATGAGTGAAGTTATTGGATTTGTTCACCATGGCTTTAGAATAGAATACCATAGGACTCAATGAAAATCACTCATCACTCGGATTGAAATTGAGGGGTCCCAATATCTCACCAGGTCTTAGGATAGAAAACAACTGGTTTGATTCATAATTAGGATAATTATCATCAGGAGGGTTTTCTATTCCTAACCAGGTATTGATTCTAGAAGGTGAGATTAGAATTCTCTGTCCTCTAACCTTAAAAGTCATTTCTTCTTCCACAGACTTCCTAATGGGATCATTTATAGGTTCAAGATTACAGTAAAAATGCCTCACTACTTTGGTACAAAATGGAAGTTTAACAGATAGCCAAGGCATATAGGAATCAAGATAGGGTCTCAGGTCAAATTTTAATACCTCTTGAAGAACCTTGTAGTCAATGTAGTGCATCTTGCACACATTTCTTCTTGCAAAGTGACTTAGATACTTCTAAGATTCCTCAAGCTTGCTCACATTAAATCCTTTTGGAAGAAATGTGATTTCTTCATCCCTCTCTTTCGGTTGCCTTGAAGATTGCCCTTTCTTTGCTTCCTTAAATTGAAAAGCTTCTTCAAGCATGCCTACCATAACTTTGGTAAGCTTCTCATCAATCTTGGGCTTTTTCAGAGGTTTAGGAGAAAGGGTGGGTGTGTCGGATAAATCAGAAGAAGGAGGAGATGGCTCTTTTGTTGCTTTGCCTCTTCCTAGAGGTGAACTCTTCTTGGTTTGAGCTCTTGTGACAATGGGCTCCTTAATCACAACCCCTTTCAACTTAGGCTTAGGTTGCGGTTTAGCTTTGGCTTTAGGTTTAGGAGAGATTTTTCTTTTCTTGGTAGGAGGAGAGGAAAGTTAATCAGAGGGTTGATATGGTTCAGAGGACTCAGAAGGAGTGCTAAGATTAGGAGATTTAGTCCTCACCATTTTGATTTGAGAGAAATGAGTATTTCTGAAAAACAGGGATCGTAAGTCACGAATGTAGGGCAGAGGTTACTAAGCAATCTAGGAGTTTTTAGAAGATAAAACTCAAGGGGTTTTAATGGAAATGAGAAGGGAAAATGATTGTGAAAAGTTTTTGTAAGAGCACTAGGAGAATCACTCGAGGCTATTTTGTGAGAAATGACCGAGTGTCGACTGAAATAACCCTAAAGCCCGACATCACTCAAGGTCTTACTCGACTAATCATCAGCTTTACTTGAGTAACTACTCAAGTTATCATACCAGAAATTTTAAAATGCAGTGAATTCAAGTGTGTACCTGGCATGAATAATATTGTAATTACCCATGAATATTCCCTCGATCATTTGATGGCTCTTTAGGACAGATTTGAATTGAAACTCAGTAAATTTGAGATCTGCACCCAAGTTCACTCGAGGCCTTACTCGAGTGATGTTGAAATTAATCTGTCTCTTCACCTTCTGACTGTTCATTTCCAACTGTTGTGCTGTTTTATTTGAAATTAATGCTTCACTGGCATATTTCCAAGTTCATTACTCGAGTGGCTACTCGAGTAATTCATCCATTACTTCAAAGTGTCACTCCAGTAATGCTCTTTACTTGAAGTTGTCCCTCCAATAATGTTATCCTCTGTTAATCTCTGTTTTTCATACTCCAAAACAGAATATCATAATCCTACAACACAAATTGCTAGAAACTCCGATGCTTAAGTTAGTAATCATCAAAACATCAATGAATAACATCATCTAACATTTTGTAAACACTAAATAACTTACAATTCTTTGGGATTTACCATTCCCAATTCTCGTCTAATATACAAAAATTGATCTTTTGCAAGAGGTTTTGTGAAGATATCAGCTAGTTGAAGATGAGTTAGAATGAATATCACTTTGAAATCTTTCTTTTGGACATAATCTCTGATGAAGTGATGTCTAACATCAATATGCTTGGTTCTGGAATGTTGAACAGGATTCTTTGCCAAGTTTATCATGCTAGTGTTGTCACAGTATATTGGTGTCTCTTTCAAATAAATACCAAGATCCTGGAGTTGTTGCTTTAGCTATATTACTTGTGCACAACAACTTGATACTGCAACATACTCAGCTTCCGTTGATGAAAGAGACACTGTAGTTTGTTTATTGCTAAACCATGACACAAGTAAGCCTCCAAGAAATTGGCCTTGTCCACTCGTACTCTTTATGTCCATCTTGTATCCTCCATGATTAGAGTCTGAGTATGCAACTAGATATTCACTTCTTCCTTTAGGATACCAGAGACCCAATTCTGTCGTGTCAACAAGATATCGGAAGATACGTTTGACGGTTTTAGCATGTGACTCTTTTAGTGCTGATTGATATCTTGCACACATGCCCACACTGAATTGAATATCAGGCGTACTTACAGTGAGATAGAGTAATATCCAATCATTCCTCTATATTTTGTGATGTTGTAATCTTTTCCCTTGACATCCGTATCAAGTAATGTGGTTGAGTTCATGGGTGTGTCCATTCCATTTGCTTCATCCAATCCATACTTCTTCAATAGTTATTTCAAATACTTCGTTTGAGATATGAAATTTCTATTCTTTCTTTGTTTGATTTGCAAACCGAGAAAGAAATTCAATTCTCCCATCATTGACATCTCAAACTCCCCCTGCATTATCTCAGAAAATTCTTTGCACATAGTTTCGTTAGTAGCACTGAAAACTATATCATCAACATATATTTGCACAATTAATATATCATCACGTTTTTGTTTTGTAAAAAGTGTTGTATCAACTTTTCCTCGTACAAAACCTTGATCAATAAGAAATTTACTAAGCCTTTCATACCATGCTCTAGGAGCTTGTTTTAAACCGTACAAAGCTTTTTTGAGTTTGAAAACATGGTCAGATTTGGTTACATCTTTAAAACCTGGAGGTTGATCTACATATAGTTCTTCTATGATGTAGCCATTTAAAAATGCACTCTTTACATCCATTTGATAAAGTTTGAATCCTTTGATGCATGCAAAGGCTAAGAGTACTCGTATAGCTTCCAATCTAGCCACTAGAGCATATGTTTCCTCATAATCAATTCCTTCTTCCTGATTATAGCCTTTGACCACCAATCTTGCCTTGTTTCTAACAATAATTACGGATTCATCAAGTTTGTTCTTGAATACCCATTTAGTGCCAATAATCAGATGATCCTTAGGTCGGGGTACCAATTCCCAAACTTGATTTCTTTCAAATTGGTTTAGTTCTTGTTGCATTGCTATAACTCAATCATTGTCTAATAGGGCTTCGTCAATGTTAGAAGGTTCAATCTCAGAAATGAATGCAAAAAAACTAACTTCATTGAAAATTTTATTTCTAGTTTTGTCTCCTTCATTCACATCTCCTATGACTTGATCTAGGGGATGACTCCTATTGTATTTCCAGGCTTTAGGTTGTCCTGGTGACTGATCTTCTTCCTTAGTTTGATCAACTTCTGGAATAAGAGATTTAGAAATAGATTGATCATTTTCTTGATTTAAAACAACTTCCTGCTCATTATCAATGGTTTTGTCAGAGGATTCAAATTCATCAAATACAACGTGAATTGATTCTTCAGCAACACATGTTCTTTTATTGAAAATTCTGTATGCTTTACTTCGGTTAGAATAGCCTAGGAAAATTCCTTCATCTGTTCTAGAATCAAATTTTCCTAAGTTATCTTTACCATTATTATGAATGAAACACTTACAACTGAAGATGTGTAAATGAGCAAGGTTCGGCTTCCTTCCTTTGTATAGCTCGTATGGTGTCTTTCCAAGTTTTGTTCTAATGTAGGCTCTATTTGAAATATAGCATGCTATGCTCATTGCATCAGCCCAAAAAACTTGAGACATGTTCTTTTCATTCAGCATTGCTCTAGCCATTTCAGTGAGCACTCTATTCTTATGTTCCACGACTCCGTTTTGTTGTGGTGTCCTTGGAGCAGAGAAGTTGTGATCTATGCCATTAGTATCACAATATTCTTTAAAGGATTGATTTTCAAACTCTCCACTGTGATCTGTCCTGATACCTGCAATGGACATACCTTTCTTATCTTGTACTTTCTTGGCAAAAACAATGAATTCTGTAAAGGTTTCATCCTTTGATGGCAGAAAAATAGTCCATGTAAATCTAGAGAAATCATAAAAAATGACCAATGAATATAAGTTGCCACAAAGGCTTTTAACTCTTACTAGACCAACTAAATCCATATGTATTAATTGAAGTGGTCGATTTGTTGTAATTTCATTTTTCGATTTGAAAGATGATTTAGTTTGTTTACCCTTTTAACATGCATCACAAATCAAATCGTTTTTAAAACTTACTTTGGGTAATCCAAGAACTAAATCCTTTTTTAGTAGTTTGCCTAGTTGGTGCATGTTGACATAAGCTAGTCTCTTATGCCATAACCAACTTTCATCGGCATTACTCAGAAAACAATTTTCAGAGTTATTTCTATTGATATCAAGTGTATAGCAGTTACCTTCCCTTTTTGCTCTGAGCTTTACCTTGATATTTTTCTTATCGAGTTGTAAGTCTTTCTTGTTGACAATTAGTCATTCCTCTGAATGAAATATTATCCAGTTGTCTTTATCTGCACTTTGACTTACACTCAGCAAATTATGACACAAGCCTTCAACATAATATACTTCTTTGACTTGTATTCCTTTGTTGTTTTTTATTTCACCAATTTCTGTTATTTTTCCGAATTGATTTCCTCCAAATTTTACCTTTCCACCTTCCTTAGGTTGCAATGTGTAAAACTTTTGAAATCACCGGTCATATGTCGAGAGCATCCACTGTCTATGTACTACTTGTTGTTTTTGGATGCTTTAAGACATATCTACAATCAAATACGATTTAGTCTTAGGTACCCACATCTTTTTGAGTCCTTTTGGGTTAGCACAAAAATTTTTCAGAACATATGAACCTTTATGTACCCATTTGTAGGTTCCTATATTTCCTTTCTTCCTATGAATGCATGATGAAGTATAATGACCTTTTCTATTACAATAATTAAAATGTGCAAAAGGATTTGCTGTATGCACAGAATGCTAAAAATAATTCAAGTATGATTTACCTCCAGCTTTCTTTCTTCCTTTCCTTCTATCTGATTTTGGATCATATCCAATTCCAAATCGATCATTCACAAATCATTGAGCTTTTAAAATTACATTTAGTATTTCACTTTCGTTAGTGAATTTTTCAAGAAATTTAGTAAGATCAATGTTTTTCTTTTTCAAAGAAATACAGTTTTCACAATCCTTTTCAAAATTCTCTTTAAGTTCTACTCCAAGAGCTTTGTTTTTCTTTTTAAAAACAACTAGTTCTTTAACTACTTTGATGAATTCATAATGTAAAGCATTATATTCGGAAAGTAATTGATCATAGGTACGATCAGAATCAGTTACCTCTTCTTCTGTTTCCTCTTGAGCAACTAGACAAATATTAACTACTTCTTCTTCATCGCTTTCTTCGTCAGAAGAACTATCTCCCCATATGGCATATACAAAGGCTTTCTTCTTCTTGTAGAATTTGCCTTTTCTCTTTTCTTTATTCTTCTGAATCGGTTCTTGACATTCTGATTTGAAATGTCTTGACTTTCCACATTCATAGCAGATGATGTGTTCTTTATTGCTTGTTCCTCCTTTCTAAAAGTTTTTGAATCCTTGGCATTTCTTGTAAAACTTTCTGAATTGTTTTATGATTAGGCCCATTTCGTCATCGTCAAGCTCTTCATCTTCATCTTGTTCTTCTTCTTTTGCTTTCATTGCTAGACCTCTTTTCTTATTGTCACCAATATCATCTAGTTCTCATTTGAACTTTAATTTGCTTTCATATTCAAAAAGGCTTCCGAATAGAGAAGCAACCGATCACATTAATTCACCTTTTGCTTCCTCAATTGTAGTGACTTTTGTTAGATCTCATGTTTTGATGATAACAAAGAATGGTATGAAAAAGACTTGAGTAATAAATAAGATTGAACAAAGTAATAACAGGGAAAAGCATTACTTGAAGTAAGCATTGGAGTAATGAAGAAAGACCAAGACAAAGAGCTGAGAAACTTGATCAGAAGCAAATTTTCTAAGGCATTACTCGAGTAATAAGACAAAACTTGAAGTAACCAGAGATACCTTCAAGTAACCTGCCAACGTTACTCGAGTAAGTACTCGAGTAATAGTATAAAAGTTTTCAAGTTGCTCTCAGCCTGCCAATGTTACTCGAGTAGCTACTCGAGTAACCAGGTAAATACTTGGAGTTGCTCTCGGCCTGCCAACGTTACTCGAGTAGCTACTCGAGTAACCATGTGAAAATCTTCTAGTTGCTCTCAGCCTGCCAATGATACTCGAGTATGTACTCGAGTTACTCTGTTTCAGAAAATGTGTTGCTCTCGGCATTTTGTAACCTGCCAACTTTACTCGAGTAGTTACTCGAGTAACTCACTGTGGTGAGCAAACCTGAAGGTAGTACCCGAATAACTTAATTTGGTTTTTTTATCATACTTCACTCGATGTGCTCCTCAAGTATGCAGGTATTGAATGTTTCATTTTAAGTGGATTACTCGAGTATCCAGAGTTATTTTTAAAGAAAAACCTCAAGTCCTTACCCGAGTAAGTGATGCACAAAAGGTAAGTTTACTCGAGTATGTACTCGAGTAACAAGGTAATCAAACTTGAAGTGCTCTCGGCCTTGAAATCCTGCCAACATTACTGGAGTAAAGCATCGAGTAACATAAGTTTATTTGAAGGTTACTCGAGTTGGTACCCGAGTAAAATATGAAGAAAAGAGTGCATTACTCGAGTAGGTACCCGAGTAAACAAGCATTTCTAAAGGTTTGATATTTTGATTATTCCATGCACTACCCGAGTAATCTTATAATTGTTTGGTGACTTGCAGTCCATTAAAGAATTCATGATGATACTCGAGTAAGTACTCGAGTAAACTTTAATAAATACTCAAGTAGCTACTCGAGTATGGAAACCCAGAAATTTTGAAATCATTCCAACGTTCATTGTTTTGTTTCCTATTTGATTAACCTTTCATTATATTAGTATTCTTAGTATTTCCACAGATAAACAATGAAGAGATCTTACCAAATAAGGAAAGTCAAAAGCAACGCTCAAATGTCACCAACCGCCACCTACCGCAAACATAGGTTTTCCAAATACTGGAAAAGTCAATAGTGGCTGCGCACGCTCTAACGGACATGAAGAAATATGTTCCAGTAATCATTACCAACGTATCTATATATATGGGAACATCCAAAAAGAGAAAAAAAACAAGAACACACTCATGAACGTATCATCAAGTTCATTACTCTGTTTTATATTATACTTGTAATTCTATGCTTCAGTGATTCTTATTCACTCTGTGAGAGAGATATTTCATTCAAACTCAATATTTGTTATTGAGGTAACTTAAGGTTGTGGAACCTTGAGTTGGGATTGGATTACAACTTGTAAGGGGGAGCGAGTGTACAGGTGAAGGAACTTGCTTGTACTGAGGTGCCAAGAACCCACTGAATCTTGGAAGTTATAGTGAAACTCTCAGAGAAGCTCTGAGGATTGGACGTAGGTCAAAGTGGTTGTGGCCGAACCAGTATAACTCCCGGTGTACACTTCGGTGATATTTCTCCTTACTCTTTTCTATTTTAATTTCAACATCAAATTTTATATTTGCAACGAAATTTTTAAGATCATCCAATTCACCCCCCCCCCCTCTTAGGTGAAATGCTTGCTCTAACAACTTTTGCCTCCCAGTCTTTAGAAAGAATATTTAAAATCTTTCGTACTTAGGTATGTTGATCATAGACTTTTTCAAGTGCTACAAGTTGATTAACAAGGTGACTATATCTAAGTTCAAATTAAGCTATCGACTCACCTGATTTCATTCAAAGTAAATCAAACTCAGTAACCAAAGTATTGATCTGATTTTCTTTTATTCCTGAAGTTCCTTCATGAGCTATTTCCAAGGCTTCCCATATTTCTTTAGCTACTGGGAGTGTGCAGATTCTGAAGTACTCATTTTGACTCAAGGCACTTTGAATCATTAGAATTGCTTTGCTATTGAGTGTAATGAGTTTCTTGTCATTCTCATCATATTCTACTGGTGTCTTGGGAACTCTTTGTGAATCTACAATCTTTTCAGATTTGTTGTTTCCACTCTCAATCACATCCCATAGCCTATATTCAGTAGCCATTATGAAGACTCTAAACTTCACTTTCCAGAATGAGAAGTGTTCACCATTGAAACCCGGAGGTCTTGTGATAGAAGCTCCGTCAGGAAGAATGCCTTCACCCATGCTTGCCATTAGATCCTTCTTAGGCTGTTAAACCTTAACAAGAAGATCTACACTCTGATACCAAATGTTAGTACAAGTGTTTCACCCAAGAAGGGGTGAATTGGGTGATACCAGAAAATTGAGAAAATTACACCGTGAGTTATATTGGTTCGGCCACAACCACTTTGACCTACATCCGGTCCTCAGAGCATCTCTGAGAGTTTCACTATATTCTCCAAGATTTAGTGGGTTCTTGGCACCTCAGTACACAGCAAGTTCCTTCACTTGGACACTCGCTCCCCCTTACACGTTGTAATCAAATGTCCAACTCAAGGTTCCACAACCTTAAGTTGTCTCAATAACAAATATTGAGTTTGTAATGCACAGAGCAAATATATAATCACTGAAGTACAATAAATGAGTATAAGAAAATAAAGCACTAAGAGTGTGTTGATCAATGTATGTTTGTGTGTTCTCGGTTCTTGTTTTCTGCTCTTTGAATGCTCCATATATATAGATGATTTGTAGTGTCCATTCAAAGCAATTCAAACATGTCTGTTAGAGTCGCGTAGCAACGGTTTACGGTTCTTCAATTTTGAAAACTATCCGTTTGCGGTAGGTAACAGTAGGTGAACATTTGGACTTTTATTTAACTTTTTACTTCTGGCATGATCTCTTCATTGTTTCTTTACAAATGTGCTTAGAATACTAGTGCAATGAAGAGTTAATCATATAGATAACAAATCAATAATTATTCAATTAAAAAATGATTTCTGGACTTTATTACTCGAGTGATCATGTTTGTTACTCGAGTAGTCCCTCGAGTAAACCTATCAAAAATATGGCAATGAGTAATTCAACATTTTACATAAGATATTACTCGGATAAGACATGGTGTAACCCCCTCACGGTAATTATATCCGGATTATGAAATTTAAGTGAAATAGAGACCAATAAGACAAAAATCACATTTATAATCACTTATCTCTAAGAGATGGGGTGTCCAAACAAAACGTTTAAAAACAGAATTTATCTTGTCTCACATTCACTTTTGTATACAATTACCTGTGCAGTTATATCACATAATAAATATCAGAGTGCGTAACCAAAATTCTGGCAACCCCGGGTTACTTGTATATATATACAATGGGTTTAAAGTTTCCCAAAATAGGGATTACATATCCAAAAATTTATATTTACAATCCATATATACAGTAATCCCAAAATCCAGCTAGATAACCAACAGTCCCAAAATCTAAAATGTCCCTACTAGCCCTAACCACTCCTGGTTGGCTGCTTCCCTTTCGAGCCACTTGCCCTGTCTGAAAATGTTAGTCATTGGAAAGAGTGAGATTCTAAAGAATCCCAGTAGTAACAAATCACTCATACAATATATAAACAAAAGGCATGTATGTTCATCATGTTCAGCAACAACACTATGAGTTATGGCTCGTGCCATAACCGACAGCACTCACGGCTGTTATCACAATGCACTATGCCCGCTTTCGTGGTAATCACTATGCCAGCTTTCACTATAATCACTATGCCCGCTTCCGCGATAATCACTGTGCAGCAGCATCACAAGGCACAAAGCTCCACAAGGCACAAAGCAACACAAAGCTCCATAAGGTGTCTCAATGCATCTCAAAGCAGCAGCAGCAACACACAGTGCATGATAGGCAAACATACAATACATTTACACAAAGTATAAGAGAGAAGTCACTACCTGTATCTTTCCTGACGTTCTTCGGCACAGTGGGCTCACGTGTCTGACAAATATCAAATCCTATATCAATTTAGGGACAATTGTTTAATCTCTTTCCCAAATACTTATTTCCATAATACTTTAAGTTGGTTATCATTTAAGACTCTTTAGGTGAATATTAGAGGCCTACACATATGTCAAAAGGGTTGGGAGAAACTACCCTGAAGACCCCTTTTTCGAAGGCAAAACACAGATTTTTGGTTGACTCACTTGAGTGAAGATGACCTCACTCGAGTGATGAGAGACTTATACTCGAGTAAGAACAGCTCTTACTCGTGAGTATTTCACAATGAGCAAAAACCACGACCAGAAAGTGCTCACAACACTAGAGCATGGGGCTTTGCACTCAGGTGATGACTCCAAATCCACTCGAGTCCCCGAAAGTACAACACAAAAAGTGAGAACCCAAGAGCACATATGACATCAAAAGAAATAGCTCACTTAAGCACCACCCTTGACACTAGGGTGAAAGGGCTTCACTTGTGAGTGTTAGAACACACTCTTGAACATTGACCAGCGAGTGACAACCCAAGAGCAACCCTAATCATGAACTCACACCATCACTCGAGTGAACCCATGCTCACTCGAGTGATCACTAATATCACTCGCGGGTTATAAAGTGCACTCGAGCTTCCTTCATGAAAACCCAGGCAAAACACAAAGGGAAAGGTAAAACACAAGGCAGTACTCGAGTGGATTCCTCCCTCACTCGAGTGATACTATCAGATTGCCCAGATCGCAACAACTGACAAAAATTCCCATATTGATTAAAATTGCTCCCAATGGTTCCCAAACTCCATACAAAGCTCATAACCACTTAACACTACCTAAGGAACACATTGGTAACCTCCAAAACACCCAAATACCATTTTAACCACAATCTAACTCTTTGGTCTCTATATCACACACAACACCCAATTTCAATCAACACACCTCCCAAACTTCAAAACTATATCAAATACTTAAAGAACTTCACAATGAAGTAATCCTAACATCATCCACTATGAAATTCATACATTCCAAAATCGGCATAAAACCAGGGCAAATTTTCCTAGAATTTCTCAACTCATCCAAAAATCACAAATAATATACCAAAATGCATCAAATCTTTACCTCTTCGACTTGCCAAATCTAGAATCTTGATTCTCCAACTTTCAAATTTCTCTAACACCCAAACCACCACCTTTCAAGATTCTGAAACCACCAAAATGGAGCTCTTAACACTATGAACAAGTTTAATGAAGAGGATTTGAGCATAAGAGGATCATTACTCACCCAAAATCAAAGATTTCTTTTTCTCTTTCCACCTTCAAGGTCACCGGAAATGGGAGAAGGAGAGAGATGGTGAGATGATGATGAAGAAGAAGATGATGATGATGATGCAAGCTTTCTCTTTCTTGCCCATACACCCCAAAACAGCATAGGGGAGAGAAAAGAGAGAAAAAGTGAGTTTTTGTCCCCTAGCATAATCCAATGGTCCACCAAATGCCACTTGGAAACATCTTATCTACTTCCATCATGAGCTCACATAGACGCAAAGCATAGGATTCCGACCCATAGTCAATAAATCTCAACCATTGATCTTTAATCTCCAAATACACTTATATCAAATTTACATCACATTTCTCCAAAAGTGTTTAATTACACTAATTACAATCAATATCAAAGTCATTAACCCTTAATCCCAAATTGGGTCATTACACATGGAGTGAGATATATCACAAACCTTGGAAATACCTGATTACTCGAGAAGCTACTCGAGTGGCCATGTCTTTTCCTCGTGAGTTACTCAGGTGCTTCCTCCAGTAAGCCTATTACTCGTGTGGTTACTTGAGTAGCCATGTTGTTTCCTCAAACCTTACTCGAGTGGCCCCTCGAGTAAATTCCAAATAACTCTGCAGATTACTCGATTACTCACTAGAGTAATTGCATCATATTCTTGGCCGAGAGTCCTTTTCTTTGTTTACCTAATTACTCGAGTGACCCCTCGAGTAATGCTTCAAATAACTCTGGATATTACTGGAGTGCTCCGTCGAGTAATGTCTTTTTCTCACCTGGTTACTCGAGTGGCTACTCGAGTAATATGTTGCATTTCTTGGCTGAGAGCTAATGGAAGATTTTTGACCTAGTTACTCAAGTGGCTACTCGACTAATGGCTTTTTCTCATGAGTTGCTCGAGTGGTTACTTGTGTAAGGGTCTATATAACTTTGCAAATTACTCAAGTGGCTATTCGAGTAACATCTTCCAAATTTTGGCAGTGCTTTAGAGAACATTTTATTTTGACATTACTCGAGTGCCTACTCGAGTAACAATGTTCCTTACTGAGTAGTCACTCAAGTAAACATAGACAAAGACTGTCACTGAGGTTTTTCCTTTGCTCTTTCTCTCGGATCTTCTTCATTACTCCAGTGCTTACTTCAAGTAATGCTTTACCATTTATTTACTTTGTTCAAATTCATTTGTTATCATATCTTCTTTTATCATTAGTCCAATCTTTGTTATCATCAAAACATATGGGATCTAACACTATATTTATTTTATTCCCTGATGGTATTTTTCTAAGAACTGTTGGATATATTCTTTTTTTACAAAATATTTAAAAAGATAAAAAGATAAAAAAACAAAAAAAAAAGAAGAAGAATAGTGGCGAGTAACATGATGAATTGATGAGATCACTAGGTTATTTATCACCAAAGGATTGGCCAGGATTATTGTTTGGATCATGGCCAATCCCATACTCATCAAGTATGAAATTGGCCTTTCAAGTTATACTGAAAAGGTATCCAGAAAGTCTCCTCACGACATGATCATTCTGTTGTGTGTGCCTCAACATTGCCTCTAGTTGAGGAAGTATAGGATGTGGAAGAGGAGGAGGAGGAGGTGGCGGAGGCGTAGGAGGAGGTTGAGGAGGCGGAGGAGGAAGAGGTAAAGGATAACGTTGAAAGTTTTCTGGTATGGTATTTCATATTGGCGATTGAGCTATAGAGAACAAAGAGGAGGATGAAGAAGAAGAAAATGTAGGGAAAATATATGAAAATATGTTGTTTAAATAATAGACATCTGGAAGGGATGTGAAAAAACCATAATTGCACACTTTGAAAGTTAAGTAATAGGGAATAATAAAAGGGTACCTGGCTCATCCTTATGATAATGAGGAGGCACCCATAGTCAGTATGGGGAAGATGAAAGGTTTCGAAAGGATTAATTAATGTTTATTAAGTTAGAACCATTAAGTATGTTGGTAAGAATACTTTACGGTTCTTAATTATTAACCATAAATTATTAAGTTGTTTTTTAACTTTATCAATAACTTAACGTTTGTTAAGTTAAAACTGTTATGTTGTTAAGAATACTTTCTGGTTCTTAATTAATAACCGTTAATTATTAAGTTGTTTTTTTTAAAAACTTCATCTCTATCCTCTAATGATGAGAAGAGGATGAGGACGGAAGGCAAGAAAACAATGATGATGTTCAGTCATTATCACCATTGCTGTCCTCATCCTCCTCATCGTACTCTTCATCCTCTTCTTTCTCGTCCTCATCCTCATTCTCATCCTCATTCTCATAATTGGAGGAGTGAGATGAAGGGTCCAACTACAACTGTTATTTTTGTGTTTTCGCAAACTCTGTCATTCATGATGATGCATATAATTAACCATTACTTTTAAGTGTTATATATCCTTTCGCAACCTCACCTTGACATACATGATATTTATAAGCTGTAAATGTTATGTATTAAGCATTATAAATGCGCAAATACGTAGGTGAAACATTTCTAATATGTCTTCTAACTATTTTCCAAATATTTCTAATCTAGCTTCTAGTTTTTAGTAGTCAAGAAGTTACTCCCTCTAATCCTTTTTATAAGCAACTTTCTCCTTATTGTGTCTTAATAAAATTTAAACTACTTTTTTCTTTTCTACCCCTATTAAATACACTTATTTATATTAATTATCCCCACTCACCTCTAATCCTCTTTCATTTACTCATTTATTACACTCTCTCTCACATTTTATACTCATACATATTCTCTCTCCTATGCTCTTTTCATAAATAGGGGCATATTTGAAAAAAAACATGACATTTTTGGCACATTTATTATTTTTAACTAATCTTAACCGCAAGTTCATTTTGCGCAACGAGGATAAAAGTTGCTTATAAAAACGACTAGAGGGGGTATATATCAGAACATAGTAGTTGACTTTGGTGGCAACTCCAAATACAAATAGGAGGGTGCATTTATTTTTTGTTCACTTTAAAATAAAATTATTTCCTACAAAAGAGCTTGGTTCTTTTTTTAAAATTTCCAAAATTCACAGTTTTCAAATATAATTAAAGGTGTTACAAAGCATTCTAATGCCACTTTTCCCCCTAAATGGACCACGAATATATGAAGCGGATCACCCACCAAATTATCCGTCAAGTCTTATCGACAATCATTAATCGCAATTTTAATATTAATGATTTATATTTGTATCAAGCATCAATATGTTCACCTGATTATTTTCTTAAATATTGTATATTCTAAAAGGTGGCAAATTGCAATGATAATTAATGCATATTCCTTAGACTATACCCTCTTATCCCAAATATAACTTATTTCTAACTAATTCACACTACCAAAAAAAAAAAAAAAAGCAGTTAGAATTTTGTCATAAAATTCAAGTGATTTTCAATATTACTCCTACTAATCACACTAAACTCCGATACTATCTCCAATCTTTAATATAAGATATAATTTATAGTGCAATTTTGATCTTATATTAAATACCAGAGTAGAATTATATTAATTTTTACTTTCTCTCACTATGCTTATGAACTGAGCATATATAAAAAAAATATTTAATATTCTTTAAAATTATCAAATGTCTTATAAGAACGATGAAGAGTATCTTCTAAAAAGATACGCTATAGAAAAAAGCTTCTTTTCTTCATTCCTTTAGGCTGAACTAATTTTTAGGTGTGAATGGCAATCGGTGTTCATCAGGCGCCGAAATATGCTTAATGTATCCAAATAGACTAATGTTAATTCTCCACAACAAATCTCCGTTGAGATGAAATCCTACAAGTGGGTATCATCAATATTAATATTCAATATATTAAAAAAACAATGTGGGGAGCTACAGAATTAACGAATTGTAGACAGACTGGTTGAACTTGGTATCGTGCAAATGCACGAAATAAATAAATATTCTAATAAAGCAGGAGATATTTTTTTGAGAAATTAAATGAAATGTACAAATATTGAGTAAAAACGTACATGATCATAAATATACTTATATGGCAAATGTATTGCAAAACATTAATAATCAATTAATGCATTCCATTTATGGCATTTTTTTTTACTGGGAAAGAAGAATGTCTCTATTGATTTCACTCTCCATTTGCTCGGATTAGATTTCTCTTATTATCCTTTTTCTCATTTTTTTCTCATAAACTCATATCCATAGTTAGATTAAAACAATAAATGGTTCAATTCAATCTTTTATAAAATTATTTATATAAACATAAATAAGTAAATTTAAACTCTTAAAATCTGATATATACCATTCATATATGCAATTCATAAAAAATAAATAAATTTTAATTTATAAAATATTAAACTTAAACCATACATTTCACTATCAATATCCTCTTACCCATTTACTCTCCATTTAATGTTTCCATCATTATATTAAGTTTTAATGATTGAGATTTATTCCATGATATTTTTTATATTTAATATTATAATAATATATTAACATAGTATTAAATCTCATTCATTGAAACTTAATTTAATGGTAGAGATATTAAATGGAGATATATCAATGGAGAGACCATGCTCCCTTTTTTATCACGTACGGACAGAACATATAGTGTTGAGATGCATGAGCTCATTTATTTAAAGCATAACTATTTTTTTCTGGGCCAAAAAATTAAGCATAAATAATACTCCCTCGGATCTTAAATGTAGGACTTAATTGGGGAGTTGATATTAGTCTTAAATGTAAGAAATATTTCAAATTTTATCCATTTTTTCAAAATCAATAATAATTAAGTAGGAGCGGAAGCGGAAGGAAGGGAATTAAAGAAGATGATTATGGTGTTTTAAAAATACATATAATATTAACGAACTAAACTAACACCCTTAATTTACACAAATTAATTAATTAAGTATTATATTAAGAACTAGAAGAGTAAATAAAAAGCATCCTTTTTTCTCATGAGAATCAAGAACTTATTTAGAACCCAAATTCCATCTTCGTTACCTTTCTCCTTGGATTTTGCTGCATCTGCCATTAAAAAAGTAGTTTTAAGAGAAAATTACATTCAGGTCCCGGATAAGAGAAAATATGAAAATATGGTTCTTTAAAATCTCAAAATTACATTTAAATCCTATAGAATATTTTTGCAATAAATTTCAATTATGGACTTATCAATGAACGCCTCTGAGCTTGTCAATAACATGCCCCAGACTTGTCAATAACGTGCCCCTAGACTTGCCAATGACGCGCATATCATGGACTTGTCGGTTGAATTGAAATTTATTGTAAAATATCCCACGGGACTTAAATGCAATTTTGAGATTTCAAGAGACCATTTTTTCATATTTTCTCTTGTGCGAGACTTGAAAGTAATTTTCCGTAGTTTTAATTTTGCCAACTAAGACATATATCTATATATATATATATATTATGATGAGAATCATCTCAGCAGACTGAATTAATTTGAAATTAAGACACTACTTATACTGTAGGTTCTTTCCCTTTTTAATCACATAGATTTATATCTCAAAGAGCTTGAATTTTTGTCTCTCAATAAAAGGGTGCTATATATAAAAATGAATGAAGATAAGTAAAACCAGTAAATAGCTGCACAAAACTAATATATAGAGAGAGAGGGGGGAGATATTTGACTGGAAATATTGCTAAGCATGCTTGTGTAGTAGGACCGCTAATATTTTAAAGTACAACTAAAACCGATAAGAAATCGATAATCATCATGCATACTCAAAAGTAAAACCAGATACTTCCAACATACATGCATCTTAATTTTGAAGACACTATTAGATTAATTTTTCTGCTGTGCGCACGCGCGTGTGTGTTTGTGAGAGAGAGAGAGAGAGAGAGAGAGAGAGTTTGTAGATTCACAAACATCAAATATATAGTCTGTTCATAATAAATTCTATACCTTTGTCTCAGTCCAAGAAAACCGCCACTTGCATTGTTCTCTGACACTTACAAAAACAAGAACACCCCTGGATTGCAATTTCCACTATATAGTCTGAATTAATTTTGATTCTATAAAGATTATAAATATGACGATATGAAGTTGGTGAAAGAAGAGAATGGATGTGATGAGAATATTGTTGGGGGAGAAGATCAGATTATAACAAATGAAGAAAAGTGATATTGGCGCGGCTCAATCTGAGAAGGAATTTACTGAATAAAATTAAATTTCGTCTTCGGATTGAACCGCACCAATATCGCTTTCTTCTCTCTGCTTCCCAAATCCCAAACATCATCATTAACTTTCACTCGCTTCTATGACACAAAAAGCAAAATAGTTAGCCCCATGTATAGGCATGCACTGATAGTATTCCATACCACCATCATATATGATAAGACTTCGATCGTCTTCAATAGTATTCGTTAGGGTTTTCTTGGTTGGCTTAGCTTTCTCTAGCCTGGCGCTAGCTGAAAGCATAACATAAAGAAGGACTTGATAGTACTTAAAGTTGAAGGTTTGAATATCTTGTTAATGGAAAAAGCTATGGAGGGAGAGAGCACTCAAATTTGAGGTGGCAACTCTCAAATATAAAATAGTGAGTATTACTGACATGATCTTATAAATTAGTGACATGAAGGTCCTTCTAAAAATGAGATGTGTGAGTTCAAACCCGTGTTATTAATATCTGCTTCAATAAATAAAAATTGGTGAGTGCAAACAAATACAAATTAAATAGCACTAGATAATTGTTAAAAAAAAAAGTCAGGAAAGGTGTTTCCAATAAACAATACTCTCCACAAAAATAATTTATCTAGTCTTAAAATCTAAATTATTTTTTCAGTTTTAATTAATATAAAATCTCCTGAGTATCAAAGATTGATTTGATTGGGCAGTACAAATACGTTCAAAACCAATACAATTTTTTAACTAAAGTTTGAGAGAATTCAAAATTTCATAAGTATGCATGGACCCATGCATTTTGCACCTAACAATAAATTTCTAATTTTTGGGTGTCTGCTTTCAAGTAAAAAGCATGAATATAAATAAGAAATTATGGATATACAGTGGAATCATGGAGAAGGAGGACCGTGGGTTTCATGGTGTTTGATTGAGGAATAATTATTTTATTAACGCAAAATTTAAAAACCGACCTACCTAGTCACTTTCAAATGCATATTCAGGTCCAAGTGCAGCAAAAATAATAACACCGACAAACACACACGCACATGAAGCAAAGTGGGTCAGAAATGGGCAAAAGGGGGAATAAATATACGAATTGTATATTTGGCTTTGGTTTCATCGATCTTTGATAAAACCCTATTGGTTCTATCTCATCGATGATCAAATAGTGAATTCTTTCTGCAACCACAAATTGACTAACTGGGACCCGAAGAACAAAGCTATGAACCTTAATATAGAATACATTGATGGTCAACACACACAGGAACAAGATAGAATGGAAAATAAGTAATGAGTATTTCGTAGAGGAACGAAAGAAGAAAGATAAGAAGAATATGAGAGGATAGTTGATTTAGGAATATTGTGAGTAAATTTATAGGGTTTCGGGTTATGGCTGAGCATGTTGAGTAGGAGAAGAAAGCGAATGTAATTATTAATGTCAAGAGGGAGCAACACACATGTTTTGTGTAAAGACTCTTAAGATTTTAATGATAAAGCCGGTCTTTACTTGTCTCCTGCGACCATCTACTCACATACATAGGATGTGGATGTGTCTTCTCAGTAGCACTTAGACATTTTGGGACACCATAAAATTAATTATCAGAGTTTCCAAAGAGTGATAAAAAAAAAAAAAGAGTTAAGATGTGTATGGAGCCCACTTCTTCCTCTCTTTAATATAATTTTCCCCACTCAAATTTTTTTTCATGCTCTCCCCCACATCTCTATAAAAACATTATCTTTTAAAACTCCAGAGGACCCAAATTCTTTTCATTTAAGGAATTGTAATTCTCATATTATTATACATAATAAAGTTGTTGGAAGATAAGGAGAGGGAAGAGAGACTTGTTTGCTGGGGCTCATGCTCATGCAAGGCTAAATTTCAAGAGAAATAGGGAAAGAAGAAGAGAGAGCCAGAAAACCCAATGACATGCTAGTAGCAACTAAAGGAGACACCTCTTATTTATAAGGTTAGGGTATGGTATTAATTAAGAAGGTATGATCACTCCTTACTTGCCCTCTAAAAAAGAAAATTAATTGTTGATTAATGTCCTAATACGAGGTGTCTTATACCTCAATTCTCTTTCAATAATTAATGCAGATTTATCTTTCTTCAATTGATTAGGAAGCTTTCTTATTTCTTAATCAAATAGTCCAACACATCAACCTTGAAGTCCAACAAAAGTAAATAAAAAATAACTTCTATAAGCATAAAATGAACTCAGATAGCTTTGGCGAGTGAAGGAGATTCAACACCCTTTTAAACAAGGTGATGAGGTTCAAACCTTGTGGGTCTGTTTGGTGTGAGGGATTTGGAGGGGACGGGAGGGGAGGAAAAATTTTTATGAGTTGAATTTTAAAAGATTGAAGAAGTGGAGTAATAAAATTTTAATAAAGAGAATATATAAGTTAAAAGAGTAAGAAAAATTAATTAAAAATTTTTAACCCCACTTCTCTAATTTTTTTATATTCAACTCAAAAAAATTTTTCCTCCACCCAATTTCCCTCCCCTCCCCTCAGACCAAACAAGCCCTGTGTGTTTGACTCATACTTGAGACTCGGTAATACTCAAATTTAGATTAATCAGTTATAGTAAATAACACACACCCAACAACCACGTAGAGGGTTGGTAATACTCAAATCTTGGGGAGGTGTTTGGTGCCTCAAGGATTATGGTTGAGCCTTTACTTATTTAACATAATTTTCAACATTCTTACTAAGCGCACATCCAAAGAAAATCTGTAAGTGCATACTTTTTGTAGATGATATAGTACTTGATGTGATATTAAGAGAAGAGATTAACTTTACACTTCATATGGAGAATGGCCTAGGAATTGAAAGGTTTTAATTTCCATTGAGCCGGAATAATAAAACGGAATATGTGCATTACAAGTTCAAAAAGAGAAAATTTAGAAATAATTTGGAGGTGGAAATTAGAGATCAAATCATACCAAGTGGTAAATTTCAGGTATAGGGGATCAATCATACAAAATTATATATGGCAAAATGGATGCGCATGGGTCATTAGAATGAAGAAAGGGATAATTTCAGTTAACCCCTATAGATATGACTTTATTTCAGTCAACTTCAAAAAAAAAAATCTGAAACTTTACTGCATCCCCTAAGATTAAAAAGAAATTAAGTTTTATGGGTGAAAAGACAATTATGCCCTTTTTTTATTTTTTATTTTTTCAAAAAGAGCATTCTACAAGACAAATAAGGACATTTACAAGATAAATAAGAGAACTTACAAGACAAATAAAGGAATTCACAAAACAAATGAAGATATTTACAAGATAAATAAAGAGATTCGAAAGAACCCATGGAGTTAAAAATATTTTGGTCGTTTATAAGAAAAATAAGGAAATTCACAATACAGATAAGGACATTTACAAGATAAATAAGGCAATTTACAAGAAAAATAAAATAAAGGTATCATTTTCTTTTTACCCACAAAACTAAATGTCATTTTAAACGGGTGTAGTGAAATTTCATATTTTTTTTGGAGGTTGACTGAAATAAAGTCTCATCCACGGGAACTAGCTAAAATTTTCCCATGAAGAATTGGGTAAAATGTTATTTGTGATTAAAAATCACCATATAAGTTTAAGGGAATTTATATCTCACGGTTTTAAAACCACCAACGTTAAATAATAGTAAATGTTGAGCATTAAAAGAATAACAAGAAAAAAAAATTGGGTTAGCAAAGATAAAGATGTTGATGTGGATATTAAGTCACACAAGAAAAGATGAGATTCGTAACAATCATATGAGGAAGAGTTGGGGTGGCTTCTATCTAGGAGAAGATAGTAGAAAATAATTTAAGGTAGTTTAGACATGTACAAAGAAGGCCGGTGGAAATGCTACTAAGGAAAGTTGAACAAATTCCAGTGAAAAAAATAGATGAAGACCAAGAATAATGCTCAAAGTTATTAAACAAGACATTTGATAAATTACATATCCGAAGAGTTTGTCATAGATAGAGCATAATGATGCACTGCAATTCATTTTGCCAATCCACATAGTGAGATAAAGTTTGTTATTGTCATTGATATACTAAATTCTAGATAAAATAAGTATATAAAAATAAAACAAATAATAAAATCTAAGGACATAAAACTATTATTATTTGCACTGTTTTTTCAATTAGTTATAAAGCAACAATTCGAATATTGCAGCTTTGAGTGACTGCTTTTTGTTTTTGTTTTTTGTTTTTTGTTTTTTGTTGGCCAGAGATTGATGTGGTTGATAAATTGAAAAGGAATTAATAAAAAAATAAAACTGGCTGAATTGAAACTAACGAGAGCGCAATTAGCAATTCTTAGAACCATTATTCATAACTAAATAATATTCAAGTCCTATTGCTTTCTCCCCAATTAATGGTTTTAGATACTTTGTATAATAATTAAAAAATTAAATTGCAACAATGGCAGAGAAGTGAAAATATTAAGTATTTAGATCCTTATGGGAATTTTCTCCAAAAATAAAAGACCTAACATTATCCTCCTTTGCGCATGCAGCTGAAGAATTAAAATAAAATAATATGAAGCACGTCCCGACACAACATCTTTTAATTGCACCCTTTCTTCCTAGCACAATCATCATTTTAAACCAGGACCTTTTTCGGATCACGCTTACATTTCATTAATTACACTTTTAGTAATTAAGACAAGACAATGATGGCAAAAAGAAAAAAAAAAAAAAAAAAAAGACAAGACAATAAGATAGCTGGCTTATAATACTATGTGCACGGCATCATTAAATCATGGTTTTCTATAATTAATTAACTTTACAAGTTACATAAAATCCATGGCTTCTCTTCCTTTCTTTTTCACTCCCTCCGCTCCTATACGAGTATAAGTTATAATATTAAAACAGGGCTGACCTTTTTTCATCAAACAGGGCGATCCCATTCCTTAAATACCTAGTAATAAGATCCAAAAAAAAAAAACACCAGACACCAAGTGGCTCAAAAAATTATCAGAAAAATATAACCACCTTCTAGTCATCCCTAGAAATTAATGTGCATAAAATTCCCGTCAAAATGACTTACATCATTATCCCAAACATAATATTATTTTGTTGGTTACCACTCTTGTCTTTGTTATAAGTCCACTTTTATTTTTGGTCCTAAATATAAGTCCAATTACATGTCATTAATGAATATTTTTTAATTTTATTCTTATTTAATTATTGTTGGAAAGACAGAAAAATGAAAGATATATGTGAGAATGATGTATAAATACAGAGAGAGAGAGAGAAATTTAATATGGGTAAACTTGAAAAACTTTAATATTTAATGGTTTAACTAACAATCTTTAATTAATATGTGAGAATTAATTAAAATAAACTTTTAATAAGAACCAGAGTGCCACCACATTAATATGCATGTCCATTTTTGGCTCTGCTATAGTAAAGTGTGTACATGTGTGTGCATCATTTTCAAATAACCAAAAGTTTCCTAAATCACATGTAACAGAACCCAAAAGTTAATTATAAAGCAAATATTATTACGTTGATATTTTTTTTAAGAACGTACAAATATAATAAGATAAACTTATAATAAGTTTAATTGTCAACCTAATAACACCATATTATATGACTTTTTTTAATAACATAACATCAGATGTTCTGGAAATCTATTGGGTTTCTTGACAGAATCAAATTTTTTTAATAGGTTTCCTAAAATTTTCAGTTATTGTTAGCCCAAAACCTGTCCGATTCTGTAAAAACCGTTCTAGGTTTCGGCTTAAAAGTAGCTCAACTTAGTTTAACCTGACTCAATTTGCATAAAACGGATTTTTTGGTTCAAATTGAGTTGTTAATGAATCTAGTCCATGGTTCAACATATCGAATTGTCCGATTCGGCTCGATTTTCAAAAGAACGGGTGAATGTGTACGTGTGGTCAAAGTATCATTGTGGAGACTGGAGAGAGAAGTTCATTCAAAAAGTACAAAGTGTCCACCAGCCAAATGTGGGGGCACCATCGATAACGAATGGAAACACTCCTCTAGGGTTTTGTTTCGCACCACTTTCTTTCTCTCCATTATTCTTTCTTCCCCACTTTCTTATTCTTTCTCGTCTCACATTATTCTATTTTCACTCATTCTTTGAAATGTTGGGAAGTGCAAAAGGCCCTTTTAAAATACCATGATTTGGGATCATAAGTAGTTCGCGTGCCACTGTGTGTGTGTGTGTGTGTGTGTGTGTGTGAAAATTTATCCTTTGATATTAAATCCCTTCCCAGATCCTAGGATTTTCTATTCTCACCTATTCTCTTTGGTTTTCTTAAATCATACTTCTATTTCTATCTTTTCTTTCCAACTTTTGTAAGTACTACTAATATATAACTAACCAATCCATATTCAAGCCTTAACGTTAGGCATAAATAGTAGCTTCTTATGTATTATTTTTCCCATCCTAAGATTTGAGTTTTCTACCTTAAATAGTATTTAATCTCTTCATTTGATTTATACATGCATCGTTCATTTCTTAAACCAGACATTAACCCCACACATGTAAATCATTATAGTTTAACAACAATTTTTTCAGGTAAAAAAACAACAACAATCTTTATTAATAATGTCGGGGGTTAAAAATAACCTTATTTATGATAACTTTTTTTTTTCAGACGTTGGCATGTTGCTACATTAATGATCCCTCCTATCTTTACTATAAGGCATCTTTAATTAATTCACACAAACGAATAAAAGTATTATATTTTATACAAAATTCACGTGATATCTAATATTATCCTTATTAACTATAGTAAACTTCAACATTATATTAATTTCTACTCTTGCTATAGAGATCTAATGACTAAAGGGTATGTACCCATGAAGAACCAAACTAAGAAGAAGACTAATTAGTTTTTTTAGTTATTTTATGTTTTACTTATTAATTTTATTATTTAAGAGAGTCATTTTGTATTTCCTAGATTATTAGGAAGATTTTATATATCTTTTAGATATTTCAGATTTATATTATACTAGATATATGAGTTGTCAAATAGAGATCTCAAGGATATTTCTTATTATTATCCTTGATTTAATTATTTTTAGATGGCATCTTATTATCAATATCTTACAATATCTTTTTTTTTTTTTCTAGTCGCATTAGGGTTAAAGTTTCTCTATTTAAAGATCGAGTTTACTAAGTTATTTTCAGATTTTAGAATAAGAAGTTTTCCTTTTTACAAGTTAAACTTGTGAGTATGTATTTGGAGTATAGTATTGTGAGGTTGCAAGAGTTTGATAATCTCTTGTGGAGCGCTTTTATAGCTAAAGATCTAGAGATAAGTTCTTCTAGGTTTTGTTGATCAATTCCATTACATTTTTGGGTTTTTATTTAGGGAAAATTACAGTCAGGTCCCAAGCAAGAAAAAAATAAAGAAATGGTTCCTTCATATTTCAAAATGAAAAAATGGTCTCATTGACAACTCTAGATGCAAATCATTGACAACTCTAAGGACACCATTGACAAGTTATTAGGACCATTTTTTTATTTTTTATTTTCCTCTTGCCTAGGACCTGACTATAATTTTTCCTTTTATTTATAATTCTGGCATCACTCCCTCACTGTTCACATTAAATATTGGTACATATAAAAATACCTTATAAAAAACATCTTATAAAAGCAACATAAGGAAGTAGTTAATAAACCTAAAGCAAAAGATTGGGCAAAGAACTCTATTTTCTACCAATAAGTGAGATTTCTAAAAGCTTATAGAGGAGCCATAATGTTGGCACTCTTCTAATAAACAAAACCTAACATGCTTTGTTAAGTATTCATCTCCCTCCCTCAAGTGACTTTATATGGCATTTCCCTGCATGTTACTTTTTGGTCATAATAATAATGCTGTTTCCTGAAACTTCTCTCTATAATTTCCCAAACTTCTTTTCCTGAGTTGATAGTGTTGGAGATTTAGTTAGAAGAATAAATGGGAAAGAAGATGATGGGGTCATGAATAATGAAGAGGAAGAAGAAAATGTTGTGAACTAAATAAATAGGAACTTTTTAGAATGTTTGAGAAATGCATGGCAAAGAGGTCAAGGTTGGTTGTCTCTAACGAGACACTAATAAGGACATTGCTATTTTACCACACTAACTCTAGTTGTTGAGCCCACTGATATATCCCTATTTTATCATAACATTTAATATATTAATTGGGAATTTCATTATTAATTTTGAGCTTAATTGTATTTATTATGATTAATTTGAGTTAATGATGATTGTGTGAAAACATAGCTTAAAAGAGTAATATTTCCATAAATATCGCAATTGCTATTAATTGGGTTAATTTTCTTGGAATATAAGTTACTATCTAATTTTGATTTGCATTGTAGGTCACTTTAAGAAGAAGGATCGAGAATCAAGGAATAAGATTTTAGGGAACTCATAAATTTAGAAAACCATCTCAAATCCTAGTCCTACTAGGATTAGGAATCCTTCACAACCTTACATCGATCCTAAGTAACCAAGAGACAAGTGGCACTACTTAGTTCTTTAAAACAATTTAGGAAACCTTCATCCTAGCTTAATTAGGACTGCTAAATCATTTCCTAAAGCATAAAAAAACATGGCTTCAACTTATCCTTACAAATTAGTAAGCCTTCCTATCTTGCACCTAAATCTAATGGTCTAGTTTCCTATTTTGGAGCAAGTTTGACCACCACTCATTTCCCTTTCCATGAAGTCAGTTAGGCATCCAAATAACTTTACGAAACCATGGGAAACCCTAAAAAATGTTAGCAAAACCGAAGCCCCACATTGACTTACTCCTAAAGTAAAGGCTAAAATTTTCCTATTTTGTGCCTTATCTTGACTAGCCACCATCATCATCATTATAACCAATTGATTTCATCTAAAACACATTAGGAAACCTTAGGAAAGTATCTAAAAGTAGACTACCACGTTCACCTTTCATTCGTATGCAAAATTGGGCCATTAAACACACAAAAGCCTAGAACACTGAACTGTAGAGGCCACCACTAGTACCCTAACTTGTTCCTATATAAATGTCATGTGTTAGAGGTTCAAGGGGGATTTGAGAAAGAATAGGAGACAAGATTGGAGCTTTAACCATCATCATTGACTTCCTCAGCCTTTGCTGTTGGGATTCGCCGATAGAATCACCATCAACCATCTCCGACCACCATCATTCCTCTTGAGTTCACCACCATCAGACTCATCTCCATCTTCTTTTTCTTCTTCTATCATCTCATTCCATGGATTCTTTGTGCTTTGGAGGATGATTTGGACACCAAATCATGAGAGGCTAAATCTTTTGTGCTTCTTGGAGATGGATGTTATGGCTTGAGTTTGGGAGCTTCATTAGGGGAGTATTTACTTTTCAATTAATTTTCTCTTGAACCTGATGATTTTCCTTCATTAGGAATTATTTTGATTTGGATTTGAGACTGAGATTTGTTAGAACTAGCAGACACCCAAGAGGGGGGGTGAATTGGATGTAAGATAAAAACTTAATAACTTTAAAAATCTTTTCGCATCTTATGAAATCAATACGTATGGAAGCATGAGACCATAAGTAAGTATATAAAACATATATGCTGGAAATATAGGAGCTTAGGGAAGAGAAGATGCAAACTGTAATTTATCCTGGTTCGGCCTAATCCACGATGACCTACGTCAAGTCCCCAGGCTCCTCCTGAGATTTTCAATCCACTATCTTCCTCAAGTTTAACTGGGTACTTGAGAACCACTACAATCTCAGAGGTTTAATTTGGGCACTTGTAAAGCCTTTACAATTCTTGTACTGAGTTACTCCCCCTTACACACCGTAAGGTTATAACCGAGTTGCTCCCCCTTACACACTGTAAGGATACAACTTTGATGATGAAAGATTACAATCAATCTTCTCTCTCATAAGTGAATAAGATGAACACTGAAGTACAATACAAATAATCACTCTCTCAGATATACATGATATGGAAAAAATATAAGAATAGAGAGTTGTTGGGTTGGAGTAGATGATTCATGATCTTTTCATGTTTCTCATTGGTGTGTTCTCATTGGTGTGTTTCCATATTTATAGATGAGTTGTGATAGCCGTTGGAAGCCTTTCAACCTGTCTGTTAGAGTGGCGTAGCTTCGTTTGACTGTTCTTCGATTTTGAAAACTAGCCGTTGTGGTTGGTGAACACTTCGCTTCCGTAAAGTCAACTTTTGTCTCTTCACATTATCTCTTCATTATATTCCTGGAGAAGTGTATTAAACACTAATACAATGAAGTGTAAAAGTGATTGGAAATAAGAAGAATGAGTTTCATAATTAATCCCATGATTTTTGAAAGCTTCAGTACGTTGTTCTGTTCTCCTGGGAAGCATTACTCGAGTGTCACTCGAGTAAGCCTGGGTTATTACTCGAGTGAGCCCTCGAGTAATCCCGTTCAAAATATGGCTGAGAGTAACTGCTTCTTTGCTTCTCTGATTACTCGAGTGATCCCTCGAATAATACAACTTTTCACATTGATTAGTCCCTCGAGTAAAGTCTGTCATTTCTTGGTCGAGAGCTACTGGATGATTTCTTCTCTGGTTACTCGAGTAATCTCTCGAGTAAGCTCCTAAATAACTTTTCAGATTACTTGAGTGGTCCCTCGAGTAATTTCATTCAAAGCTTGGCCAAGAGCATTTCCAACTGCATTATTCGAGTGACTCCTCGAGTAAACTTTCAAATAACTTTGCATATTACTGGAGTAAGCCCTTCAAGTGAATTCTTGATTTTGATTCAAAACATGGCAAATTATATATCATCGAAAAGCTCTCATCATCTACATTCCAACGCAACAAGAATCAGATCTAAACTCATTGTATACAGGAAGTTATGATCCAACGAGTATCTACTATTCTTAGACAATTTCTGAAATCACAAGCAGCAACTTCCAGAAGGTATAGCTCTTAGGATATAACTTCAAATATGCCAAATTACCTATCCATGGAAATTTCTTTGAGTCTACTTTCATATTGCACTGGTTTTGTCTCTATCTAATGTGTAGTTTGAAAGTTATGTCCAAAATACCAAAGCTATCCTGGAATATGATGGTGATTCATGTGTCAACTCCAACAGATCATATCTCTCTCATATGAACTTCTTTTAATGTGATCTTAGTGTCCATAGTTCGTGTTGGGAGTCTAGTTTCATATGCCACTAGTTTCAGATCAATCCGACGTGTGGTTAGAGAGATATGCCCAAATACCGAACCTCTGTCCTGCCGTGAAAAAACAAAGTACAATAAAAATGCATATTAATCGAGTGGTTACTCGAGTGATCATGTCCATTACTTGAGTAACCACTCGAGTAATGCCTTCCAAAACATGACAGAGAGCCAAAACCACTCGAGTAATGCCTTCCAAAACATGACAGAGAGCCAAAACTCAAGAAACATCTTGGGGAGGTTTCATAACTTCCATATAAGTTATCTTGGCTTTGAATTGACCCATTCCGACCTCTATATGATCATAGAAACCTCCGGTATCACTTCTTATAGCTTGGATCTTGATATTCTCATGTGATCTTGCAAGTTCTTCCTTCTTCAATCTCTTTCTTCTTATTTTTCCTCTTGATGATCATTCTTCATAACCCAACTAGATATATTCTTGAATTGATGATCATTCTTCATAACCCAATTAGATGTCTTCTTGAATATCTTCAATCTTGTTCAATCTTTGCTTGATTAATCTTGAATCTTGGTATTCCCATTAGATCTTACAATTTCTTCTTTCTTCAATCCCTTGCCTCTTGATTTTCTTCTTGATGATCATTCTCCATTTATGAGGCATTATAAGCAAAATAACATCAACCCACCATCGGGTATATGATTAATCTATATGATATACAATATTAAATATAGTAGTTAATCAATGAAGAAGATAAGTATATTATGCAAACTTTTTGCTCTTAATATGTGACATCTATATTTGACATCATCAAAACTATTCATATCTAACAGGATTATGTGTTATAATCTTTGTTCGTTGGATTATTGTAGTTTGAATTGGTTTGTGAGACCTTAGTTTTGATTTTATATATTACCATTTGCACTCTTTGAAATTATTTTATCTAGCACATTATTAGGTATGATAATTGATTTGTGTTTTTATTGTCTCCATAAGTATTCACCATCAAGGAAACAAGTTTTATTAACTCAATTTAAATTGCACACCAAGTGGTTTTTAAAAGTGCATTAATAAGTGGTTGTTATGCAGCGTTTAGGAAAATTATTTGTTAAGGATCACTTGACTCAAATCGTGTTTGGAGTTAATCAATTGGTGCATTAATTAACTCCCACATCATTAAGCAAGCTAGGATAGTCATAAGTTCACTTCCAAGGAGCATTCCATCATATCATTCTTTAAATCTAATTTCATACTTTTATTCATCATTTTATCAAAAATATAAAAAAAAAATAGTAGTTTAGGTTGTCTTCATCATTAAAAAAATAAAAATAAAAAATCAATTTCAAAACCCCTTTCAATTTTTTTGTCCCTTAATTTAGCTTAGAAGTTAAATAAAAGACTCCTTAGGAAAACACAACCCGAGTTGTGTCTTTCACTACATAATTTAATTTATTTTGATTTAACCCGAGGCGACTAAAAGTTTTAAATCACCCACCGTTTTTTTCCATCATATATGTGTGTGTATTCGTGATTTTTTTAAAATTAACCCGTTGGTCCTTGTAGTTTTACCTTATTATTAATTTAAGTCCCTATAGTTTGTTATTGGGATCTTACTGTTTCCTCAATCATAGTCATTAGTCACCATGCTTATAATCTATTAATTAGGGTTAATGTGGATGCTCAATAAGTTACATAAGTTACCATAAAATACATCATCAGGTACTAGCGTCATTTTTCTTACAAATTAACACATTATGAGGATGTAGGGACCAATATCTATAATTGAGGAAACTATTAGGACCTAAAAAAGTACAAACTAAATTAAAAGTGAGGTAAAATTGCAGACCAAAAAAAAGTGAGGTAAAATTATAGGGATTTGCGTATTAATCTTTCCTTTTGTCTTTGTAATTCAAATTTGATCTCTACTATTTTTTATTTTAAAAAGATATATAATACAAATAAATAAGATAACTCTCTAATTTGAGTGGTTTAAGGGTGATTTTCCAACCTAATTAAGGAGTTATCTCTATCTTTTAAATTATAATTTAAATGATTCATATAATCTTTAAAACTTACATAATTTATATTATGTCATGAACAAAAATATGTATTTCAAATATGTTTTCAAGTTTACAATTTGTTACCAGTCACAATAGATTAAAAAGAGGGAGGTTTAGGAATTGAAAACCTTAAGAAACGGAATAAAGGCTTTGTAATGAAACTTGTTGGAACCTTGAGACCAATAGAGAGGCCCTTTGGGTGTATGTCCTTTGAGCAAAGTATCAATGTGGCCAGAGCTCAACCCAAAGGTGAAGAAGGGAACTAACTCATCCCTTACTTGGAGAGGAATTAGTTCTATGTGGGAAGATTTCAAAGCAGGCCTAGGGAAGAAAATTGGCAACAGACGCAATACCTCATTATGGTTTGAAAATTGGTAATAACTAAATGTGTCTATCATTGATTTAATCCCTGGTTTAGAGGGCCTTACCAACGGGGCGGAGAAAGTTGAGTATGTTGCTCCTTGGGGTGATTGGGATAGACAACAACTTGGTTGTTGGAACCCCCAGTCAGCTATTGATCATATCACTTGTGCACACCCAGCCCATGAGGAGAGTGGATATGATGAATTCTATAGGAAACTATCTACTATTGGTCATTTTTCTGTTACATCTACATAGTCTCTTTTTGCAGATACTCGACCTCAAGCTTGCAGATACTCTATGGAAAATGCTTTGGAGGTGGATGGTGTCGGAGAAAATCAAGTCTTTTATGTGGCTCTTTACTCATGGGAGAGCTCACACAGCTAAGCTTAGGGAAAACCGAGGACTGTCTTATATAGCTATTTGTCCATTTGACTGTAACAAGGATGAAGACTCAACGCATATGATTTGTGATTGTTCTAATGCTGTTGATAGGTGGAAAGCCGTTGTCTCACCAGAGTTGTGGCCATCCTTTTCCTCTTTACAAGGTGCAAACCGGGTGAAATGGAACTTGAAACACGAGGCGGGAAACCTCGCACTAAGAAAGTTCCTTGGTCTACTTTGTTTGGTTTTATCTATTATTGGGATGTCTGGTTAACTCGTTTTAAATTGTCTGATTCTGCTAAAACTATTAATCCTGTAAGGCAAAGGATAGTTTGTTTAGGGCTTGTTTACATGAGGATTTGCTAGAGAACTAACTTTTGTAAAGGTGTTTCTTCTAACAGACAGAGCACAGTGCTTCCAAATAATTGTATCAAATTGGAAGTGGATGGCTCTGACCTATAGGATGGTAGGAGCGAATGTGGCGGTGTCATTATAGACAAAAATAATAGATGGGTAATATGGCTTCAAATGCAAACTTGCCAATGTGCCCTCTACTATCGTGGAACTTATTATCATTTATTGCCTACACTTGTCCTGGGATAAAAACTATAGGGACATTGCCCTTTGTAACATCCCAATTTTATTTTCTAGTATTTGAGTATTATTATTAAGATGCTATTTATTAAGTAAATTGAGGTTTAGAATAGAAAAAGTGCATTATTTCTGAAGTAGAAACATATAATTATGAATTAAGAAAACAATGGAATATGAATGAAATTTGAAGATGGATGGTATACAATTATTAATATTAAATGAATTTAATGAAATTATTTTATGGTAATTGGAAATTACTAAATAATTATGTGTATAGAGAAAATTTAGTAAGATTTAGTGGGATTTATCAAAAGTATTTAAAATATTGCCCACATCAAAGATTATAAATATTTATAGGTTATGAAATGTAATTTGAGTAAAATACATAAATGGAAACTAATTATTTAGACTAAAGGAGAATCTTGACAAATGGTTGTTAATTAATTAAGAGGATTTATAAATTTTCTAATGCCAAGATAAAGGTTTAAGAGTAATAAGGATTTTATGTTATGGAAAAAAGGAGAAAGAATAAAATAAAAGAAATAGAATGTAAAAGGAAATAAGAGAAAAACAGAAAAAGTTCATTAAAATAATAAACAAAAGTTATGGGTAGGTTAGTGTAGTATACCCACAAATGATATATTTTTTTTTTATACATACAAATGATTATATATATACACCTCTCGTCGTTTTATTTTTCTTTTCACTTCTTTCTTCTTCCTACATCGCCGAGAGAGAGGGGGCAGTGAAGCTTTAGGGTGTGTTTGGTTTGAGAGAAGGGTAGGGGAGGGAGGTGAGGAGAAGGTAGAGAAATTACAATTTTGAACAAAAGAAACTCAAAATTTACCCTCTCATTTTTTTAAATTTTAGGTCCCCGTCCAAAATTTACTTTCTCATTCTTTTTAAATTTTAGATTCCCGTCAAAAATTTAAATTCCTTCAACCCAAAAAAGTAATTTACCCACCCTCCTATTCCCTCTCACCCCCCCCCAAACCAAACACACCCTTAAAGCCAAACTTGGAGTAAGATTTCATACTCATAACCTCTCCTAATTATAGAAACCCCCTCCATGAAAGTTGTTATACTCAATTAGGACTTCTAATAGTGGGTTGAGCAAATTTTGGGATTAGGGCTTAGTGGAAGTATTGAATTTCCACAATCGGAACTGTAGGATTGTAGATGTAAGTGAGTACTTCATTTTAATCGGTTCGTTTGTTGAATACGATTAAATTTTAACACTTTAAGTTTGCTGTGATTAAACTCTAAATAAGAAAAGAGGGATTTTAGTTTTTTAGTGTAATTCTTAGTTGAAACTTTGATAATTGGTTATGGGTAACCTAGAAATACTTGTTGAAACATGATTTTGTGGTTAAATTATAAGTTTGTATGGTTTTTCTATTTGTAGAGGAATTATTGAGAATTTTTGAGGTATTACACTGTCTGAATAAGAAATTATTTCAGTTAGAAATTTTAGGTAATAAGGATCTTGTATTTAAATTTTCATAGTGATTGGACTTAATTTAAGTTACCATTAAGTACTCAAATAATAGTGAAATTGGAACTTATGAATTTTCTTGTAGCTTTTAAAAGTGATTTGGGATTAAATAAATTGTTATGAAATTTTTAAAATTGTGAAATTCATTTTCTAAGCTCAAATTGAAAGTTCTTAAAAAAATGAATGACTTAGTTAAGTAAATTAAAATTTTGAACCTGAACATTTGATATTTGAATTTGGAAATTATAATTTAAATTGAGCATTTGGGAGTAAACTAATAACTTTAATGAGTAGAATAAATTGGAAGCATAATGAGAATATCATTAGGATGGTAAATATATGAATGATAGAGATATTATAATTTTGTTGATGGAATAAATAAGTGAAAGTTGGGAGTCTAGTTACAAATTGTTAATGGTTGCGTTAGTTGTCATCTCATTGATGAGGGAAACCAAGGTGGAGATTGACGAATGATACTAGATTTGCATGTTTTGTTCACTTTTTTTTTTTTTAAGATGTGAATAACAGTTTTCAATATTTATTAAAAAATACGTTTTTAGCCATTTAAAAAACTAAATACATAAGTTCAATAAAAATGATTAAAATTATAATTTTTTAATTTTATCAAAATTAATAAACTTTATAACTTATTAGAAAGTTTAAAAATGTATGTATTAAAATTATTTTTTTAGTGAATGTTTAGATAATTTTATGTTAATTTGGGATATTTTGAACAAAAAAATTAATGAAAAACTTAATGGGTCAATTAAGTTGGGTGAATGAAAATAAAATATTAAATATATAGGAAGATTTGTGTAACAAGCATTTTAATTACAAAAGAGATTTATATATGCCTTCAAAATAGAGCAAGTCTTTATATAATTTAGATAAAACAGAACAATGTTTATACAATATTACATACTCCCTCCGGTTCTAAATATAAGATATAGTTTGTAGTGCAATTTACATTACAAACTATGTCCTATATTTAAGACCGAAGGTAGTATTTGGTTTTCTGTTTTTTATCTCTCATCCTCATCATATTAAAAAAAATCTCATCTTATCTATATTGAATCATAAAAGATAATTATATTTTAAATCTAAAACTAATAAAATTCAAAGTGGCGTGCATTTTTTTGTTCAAAACAAACCCAGGATTACGAGATTGTGCCGAGAAATTAATTCTATAAATTTTATTTCAATGATTGTTTATTATCTATGTTAGAGAAAAGGGAATTTCACTTAATTGGGAATGCAAACTTTTAATTTCATTAAAACTACACTTACGTACAGGTCGAGATATTTTGTAATAAAATTTTAAATACATAAACTTCGAATATACCGCATGCAAAATAATTTTTTCTCACAAATAACTGCCTTTTATTTTATCAACCCCATGGGCATATATTTCCCCCTAATTGTTTTAATATTCTGTGTGACTGCGACAAGGGCAGCCGGAGAAGGCGTCTTCATATTCCTTTGAGTTTACAATAGGCGTACAGTCCAGACCCAAGGAAACCAAGTGATTGGCCAACAACATTTAACTGAAATACATAAGGAAACAGTTTAATAAATAAATGATATATGATGGCGGCATAAAAAAATGGGAAAATCACTGCAAGGTCCCAAAGACCATAAAAATTACAAAAAAGTCTCAAACTAAATTCCCTTATAAAGAAAGTTTCTAAGGACTGCATTGTGATTAATTCGGAATATGAAATAATTTTGTTGCCCCCATGGAACAAAAAGAGAAAGGAACAGTGTAAGCCTTTTTTGACAAATGTTTATACCTATGTTGACAACTGAATGAGCTATTTTGACAAATTCATTTTTCTCTCTAAAAAAGTTTTGAAATTTTAATCATAACTTTAAACTTCAAACAAATTTCATTATTTTATTTTCTAATTATAGATAATATGATTCTTCAAAACTCCTCATAGGCTGAGTCTTCCTTTATACATCTTATTCTTACCAGGGATTGGGAGCAAAATGAACTTGTCCAAACAGCTCATGTAGTTGTCAAAATAGAAATAAGCACTTCTCAAAAAAAGGTATATACACTTGTCAAACTTGGTACATTTAGTTCTGAAATTTCAAAACTTGTCCAAGGAGGAATATAAACTTGTCAAACTAGTTCATCCAGTTGTTAAAATATACATACGTACTTGTCAAAAGAGGCATATGCACTTATCAAAATTGGCACATTTAGTTTTGAAATTTCAAAAATTGTCCAAAGAGGAAAATGAACTTATCAAAATATCCCATGCAATTGTCAAAATATGAACAATCACTTGTCAAAAAAGACATATGCATTTATCAAAGTATGGACATTAAATTCTGAAGTTTCAAAACTCGTCCAAGGAGGAAAATAAACTTGTCAAAATAGTTCATCCAGTTGTCAAAATATGCAGAAGCACTTATCAAAAAAGACATATGCACTTATCAAAATTGACACATTTAGTTCTGAAATTTCAAAACTTGTCCAGAGAGGAAAATGAACTTGTCAAAATAACTCATGCAATTAACAAAATAGGCATAAGCACTTGTCAAAAAAGGGACATTAAGTTTAGAAATTGGAAGGAAAATGAACTTATCAAAAGAGTTCATTCAGTTGTCAAAATAGGCATATGCCCCATTCTAAAATTTATTACTGAAAGGTACTTGAAATTTGTTTAACAATTAAAGCACAACCTATATTCAGCAAGAGCAACTGATGTTCAATCATGTGCAACCACTTTTTTACTATATATGCAAAATGGAAGACATTTACGAATAGTTAGATATATTGTGCACAACTGAAGAAAGTTACACTTACACCCATTGAAGGACACGAGTCTTTAGGTTCTTTGGGGCAATAAATTTTATAATGGGGATTTTCATCTTTCTAATTAAAAAAGAGCAATATCAAATCAATATTTGAATGAATTTATGCTTACCAGATCAAATGGAAGTCCTCCAAATATGAGCCAGCCAAACCCAATTGTAAAAAGATCCTAAAATTATAGTCAGGAAACAGTTTAATCAAAGAATCATGACCCCAAAAAAGTCAAGAATATTACATTGTGCTCATAAATTGGGGAAAAATTACATAAAACTATAAATTATACGTGGAGTATACTTACATACATGCACTCACATGTATTCACTTTTATGCATTTAGAGGATTTAGATTACAAATTAAAGGCTAGTAATTTCAATCCAAGATTAGAAGTACTTAACAAAACCATAAGTCCACTTCCCAATATTTTTTTTTTTTTGGTTTTTTTTTTTAAATAAAAGAAGTATTAGGGGTTTAACTCAGCTTTGGGTTGATTTTAAACAAGAATTCTTTAGTTATTGATGCCAAGTGCACATGCCACCTAAACAATAGAGATTAAAATTGATGCAACATGTCATAAACTAATGGTTGTAATTTGTACATCAATATTAGCAATTCGGATTCGCAACATTTATTATAAAATCGAATACAAACAAGAGAAATAGAGGCACAAAAAGGATAAATATAAAGATGGTATGTCATAGAGCCACCCTTTTTGGGTTATTCTTTCCTTAAATTCATGTATGTTTGAATGTATATGGAATTCAGTTTACATTTGTAGGGGTAACAAGATGAACAAGAAGTTTGATACGTAAATGCCAGCAAGCTTCACAACTAATAAAAAAAACACGTGCGCACTGGCACAGGTGGCAAGCCCAAAAGTGGGAAAATAGGTAGAAAACCAGACAAAATGCTAAATAAACTATCACAGCTCAGAATATTTAAGAGAGTTTAGTGTATTGTACAGAATTTGAGAAAAGAGTTATATTGTTCATGACTTAAGAAGGCTGCGACTTGTTAAAGTTTTTATATTTTAGATATATATAGAGACAGATTATAACCTTGCTGGATAAAATAGGGAAAGACGTTACTAACCTTCAAATTGCCACAGATTGTATGCGTAAGCGCTGAATTAATAGTAGTATTTAAAAATACATAGTAGTTTATTGAGAAAGCCAGTAAACAAGAAAGAAGCATAACAGCCTGCAAAAGAAGAAAAAAGTTCAAATAAGCAATTAAAACTCTTGCTCATAACTATCAATTAGCAGATACAAGAATAACAGGAAGTGCCTGCATAGACACATACTAGCGGATCTCTACTTGTAAAAACTAGATACTCAGAAAATACGTTATCGCTTAACAAGGGTTGATTTTGGTCCTAAATATGAGACCCCAATTCACTTTGTCTCTCAAATTTGTAATTTTTTTTCCCAGAGTATCTTTATTGATTACGCATAACAAGGGGATTTCCACATCAAGGGATAGTTACAACGCACATGATTAGTAAGGGTATTCTAGTGAAACCAACACATATTTGTCACAAATAAATAACTTAACTAATTATCATAATACTCGCAACTTAGTTATCTAGCTCTTGTATTAAAGACAAGAGGAAGTAAAAATTTTACTCGTGTCATCTTGGAGCATCAGCAAGATGATTTTATGCAAAAGGTTAGAGTGGTTTTTGGATAGAATGGTCATGAGAACTTAAAAGAAAGTGTCATCCATAGTAGAGCTCCTATATTCACTTATTCAGCAATAGACTAGAATACTATGTCCTGCTTTAATTTTGCATAACTGAAATGGTCAAATGTGATGTGTGTATTTGTTTACTGATGAAAGGGTCACATCTCAATGGAAGAATTTAATTTTGTGCAGGGAGGAAGTTCGACCGACAAGGAAATTGGCAATGGTAACAACTCAGCTGATCAATTTTGTTCGCAAAAAAATACACAGAAGGATGCACAATAGTTTTCCAAATTTGCATGGTTATACCTAAAAACTTGGCAATATTGTTGGTTCATGCACATAATGACAGTTTCAAACATGTAATTAATGAATGCTGTTAACTAGCCATAACGCAAGATATACAATAACTACCTGAAATCCATGGTCATACAAGTAAGGGAAGTTCAATGTTGTTGTTATATCTCCTCTAATTGATGACCAGATCAATAAGATTGGTCCACTAATTATGCCTAAAAATAAAATAGAGCCTGATTTCAGGACAGATGAAATCAAAGTTTAAACAACACCAATCGACATATAATCTTATCATATCAAAGAAGACACACTTGATCTTACCATTACACCACATAAGACCGAAGGAATTAAGGCCACTGGATTTACCTATAAAAGTGGTTAATACATAGTGGTTTAGTAATTAGATTCAACCAATTAATGAGGCCATATAAAAGAAAAATTGCAGAAGCTCTTACCAATACGAGCAATAGAAGTAAAGTATACTGCTGTAATGATGTTTGCTAGGAAAACAACTGAATAGGAATAGGCATCAAATGCCAGGTCCCGAGCTCGAGCAACGAATGCACCACCTATAATTATCCCTACACTGATAAATTCTTTGGATTTGTCAAGAAGTGCATCGATTATCCAAAAACCTTCATTTGCATATTTATATTATTAAAATTTGACAGATCATCAGAGACCACCTACTGAGGCATAATAAGAAAAAATCCATAAAGATATATAGATGAGTAGGCAGGAACATTAGGGTTTTCTCATGCATAATAATTTTTTAAGAAAACATAAAAAGGTTCTGAAGATTCCATCATACTTCTGAAATAAGTTTAAAGTTATAAATCTATAACTCCAACCGTTGACAAGATTCTACTCTATCAAAAAGGTACCCCCAACATATTTTCACACCATAACAAGTAAAAGCACATCAAGTATGCCCTTCTTGGTGGCATCACAGCCCTTGTGAACTCCCCATTCATCATGGAAAAAGGCACGTCATATCAAAAGTTCACAGAAAGTTATTTACACTTGGTATGGAAAATGCATTTTCTAAATTCACCTCTTTTGACTTGTGAAATGATATTGATACCAAATCTTAGTAATATGTACTACCTGGTCCTTAATATAAGCACAAGTTGACTAATTTGGGGAGATTAAGGAAGCTAAATAAATTACTTAATTATAACATATGTGACATGATCTTTCTTAAATACTTATGTGTATCATTATATTGTATATCAGTTTTTAAGTTAGGCAAATTAGTTTAGAAAAAAAATGATAAATATAAGAAATGAAATGAAAAAAGATCTTATAATTAGGACCAAAGTTCACTTCTAAACTAGCTCTTAGATTTGGGACCAAAGGTATTATACAATTCAGTGAAATAAAGAGGGATTTGTGTTGCTTTCAGTTATTCTATATCTATAAAAGCTTTTAGTCCCTATGTCTATCAGGAAGATAGCAAGTCCATGGCAAGATATCTAACTATAGTTCATGTAGACTCATATTTTGGCTCGATCAAACTTCATGTCTCCATTGATTATAGCATTTAAGCTCTATGTAGAAAGCAATTCTATAAGACATATAACGATTTACATTAGCAACATAAAATCTTCATCTTCAAAGTTACTCAAAGGGAAGAAGGTTTTAGGAAAACTGAAAAACTATAACTAGCAATTGATTTCATTCCATGATAAGTACAAGTTATGGCCATATACAGCTGCTTATAACAAGTTCTAGCTATGAATTATTCATTGGTTAGTTCTGTGTGTATGAAATGCGATCCAGTACTATAGCTTGTTCATCAAGAAACTCAAACTTCAAAAATGGAAGCATATATAAATCAAAAGGACCATACAAATTACAATCTTCTCATTTACTTGTCATCATCAAATCACGCACAACTATTAAATGCAACAGTATGTGGGTGGCTATACCTGCAAATAACAAAACGTGAATGTCTCTGCCCCGTAAGAAAATACTCCAAAATCATTGTAAAGGCCACAGTAGTTCGCCTCAGCGTGGTGTACATGGGAACATTTACACCACGCACAGATTCCATGGTCACTATCTTTCACAATAAAGGGAGGCAAGTTTAGAAACTTGGTATTTTTCCTTAATCCAAAAACGCGTGAAAATGTTATAAATGCTAACCATGTATAGCAAATATGCCAGCCCAAGAGGAAGTGTCTGAGCTAGTGTCTTGAGAGAAACAATAGTTGCTGGGTTGTTAGAACTGCTCTGCAGTGCACCCTCTGTGAAAGAAATTAACTTCGAGTATCTCATTGCATAGAGAATCAAACATGAACAAACCAACTGAAGTAAGCACAAGACATAAATTCAGTGTCGATGAGAGAAAAATGAGTCATTGACAATAAATTATTAAAAAATTACAATTATATTAGTCAGAGACAAGAAGGGACGCAGAGAGAAGGATAATAGTAGGTAGATAGAATGTAATGACAATAGAATTCAAAATGTTAGGTCAATAGCTAGGCAATGGCAATTAGAGAAACACTTGAACAAAATTGGGCCACAAACCATCTTGGAAAATGAAATACCTGCAAAAATGTGATGACATTGGCACTCGGAAAACCGTAAGAAGAGAGGGCCGCTTTGTTGAAGATGATCAACAGAACTTCATAATCAACAGATTTCATGAGAATAGATGTAATGAGTGTATATCTATAATGCTGACTCATCCATTAAAATATTTTAAACTGTAGACAAAACCATAGACACAGAAGCAAAGTTTAAAAAAATGACAAATAGTTTTCTAGTGTTGGAACATATAATGTCACCAATGACCAGAAAGATACAACACTGTAGAGTGAAGACCATCAGTGCAGAGGTTAATGGAAGCAAGTGACCAGGAAAGGCAAGTAAACTTTACTCATTAAACCCTGGCATTTAATCCAAAAATTTAAGATCTTATAATCTTCTCATGGCAGCATCTATCCTGAACATGGTGAATGGAAATTGAATATATAGAATACAGAACAAGAAACAGATATATCATATATACTATTTATATTTTAATCAATCAATTTTATCAAATGCAAATTAGAACGATGATTTCTAAGAATCTCATCGTTAATATAATTTCTCTTTCCAATGTTATCGGATGTCCCCAAAAGGACAGCTTCATATAATTTAATTCACCCCATGTTCTTTACATGGGTTTTTGCATGCTCTAAAAGAGAATCACAAACACCTCCTTCTCAATTTCTGTTTTGACTTCATCGATTTTATCAGCTAATGGGAATCAGCTTTAGTTGCCCAAGCCATGTACACCAGAGAATGTGATATAAAATCCAAAAGGGTCAAGATTCAACCATGTGGTAAAGCACTGTGGCAGCATATATGACAAGAATTGAAGATATCGCTAAAGGACAACCATTAAAATCCTAATTGAGGTAGGTTCTGATTGAGAACTCTACCATTGAACCGCTTTTTAGTAAAGTTGGTGCCCATGTTTTGAATTCGTGAAGTCGACAACACTTGTAGTTAGTGGACGACCTATAACTATACCTGTAGGATGCTGACTTTAGCACTCACGCGATTAAAGCAGACAAATTGGACACTGTTTATTGTAATCATAAGTGGCAAAAGTGGTCTCCTTAAAGCTACTCGTTTATCGGAATTCTCAATGTTTTCCCATTATATTTTGATTTTAGAGTAAACTTCAGACTACTCCGTGAAAACCCATGCATAAAGACAATCTTGAACATATCAAGTGTCACTATCACAGTCGAAATTAATGTGTTTTCTCTGTATAAACTGAAGTTATCTCTCCGCGGACAACTCTCAGCCTTACTCAGTCTTTTCTGGGAATGCAGTAGGATTTCAACTCAATTTACCTATTTTATAATCTAGCTGGTACACTACTAGACTAGGTACTAAGGATGTTCATAGGTCCCAGTCCCGACAATCTCATCCTGGTCCCGATCCCAGTAACAGTGGGACCAAAAAGCCCCAGTCCCGGACCGGGAATAACCAGGACCGGGATCCTGGCAAGCCTTTGGGAATCCCGGTCCTGGCCACAGTATATTTTTTATATATATAATTAAAAAAATCTCTGTGATTTTCTAATTTCTGTCACTTTTTTGTTTTAATGTTTTTTTTTAATTTTATATTTCACAACTAACCTACTCCTCTCCACTCTCCTCTCTGGCTCTCTCAATCGGGCCCTACCCTCTGCCCTGCCCCCACCTTGCACTTGGCAAGTACCCTGGGAGTCTGCGTTACTCATTTGCTTGAGAGTAGAACAAATGACACGCGTAGTTAATAATAATTCTTATTTACCAAAGACCTAGACCTAAGCTTAGCGATACGAGAGCTCCCCTCTGTGTATATATATGGGAGGTGGCGGATTATGTCCACTTGTAACCTCAGGCCGGTCAGTGTCTGCCCCTTTAATTTAAAAAAATAATAATAATTCTTATTTTATCATCAGTACAGAAACTCTTGAATTCGAATTCCTCCATGGTATCCATTACCCGCCACGCGAAATCAAATACCCCCATTACAAACCAACGCCAAACCAATTTCGAGAAGGAATAAAAAAACAGGAAAGAGTATTAAACCAAGTACACAATTAAATCCAACAAAACATCACAAGCTGAAGCTCACAACGTAAATGATAAGCAAAATGATAAGAGATAATTCGAAACACAACAAAAAGAGCAAAAGGACGACGCCGACAACGAAGGTGAAAAAGGCGACGATGGTGACGGAGGAGGAAGAAGAGTAGAAGAACAAACCAGCAGAGGCCATGTAAGAGACAGCAGCGTAGAGTCCTCTGGAAGTCATACGAGAGGGTTTGTTGTGAGAGAGAGGAAGAATCTGATCCTTGACAGGCTCCATTGATTACTGCAGCAAGCGCCGTGCTGTCTGCAGTGTGGTTTGCAAGAAAGAAATTGGTGAGAGAAGAAGAGAAGCGCACTATTTTATAGCAGTTGAGGGAAGTGACAGAGGAGAGAGAGATAGATAGCGAGAGGGGGAATGTTTTAGAGTGGAACAGCCTTTAAATGCATTAATAGGGGACACGTGTCAACCCCCGGAAAGGGAAGGCACATTACTCGCACGACCCCCATTTCAGATATTCATTCCCCAAAATTCTGAATCCTCCATCCTCTTTATTTTTTTATCGAATTTCTACTGGGGGTGAATCTTGGATTGCTATTTAATAGTCCCTCTTGTCTCTAATATTTCTCATTTAACTAATTTAATTAGATTAAAAATATTATTTAAGATAGTTAACATGTTATATTTTTTCCCTTTTTTTTATGGATATGATGTAATTTTTTTAAAACACAATAATCATCTTCTTTAATTTCATGTATCTCTCTTTTATTTGATTTTTATTAAAGGAATATTAATAGGAATAAATTAGAAATAAATTAACAAATATGAAAAATAAAACTTACATCTATTATATTACTTGAAAGCTTGTAGAAACGGCTTTAATAAGGGTGTTAACTTGAAACATTTGATAATACACTACTTTTTTAAAGACATTAATTCTTTCAACCGATTTTATTATTAGCATGAGGTAAAAAGTCATATTACTTTATTAACGATGATAATTCTTTTAACAGATTTTATTTGCATGAGGTAAAAGGTCATATTGGGATATGTATTGTTAAAGAAGAAATGAAGATGAAAGATTTACAATTAATGCGCACAGAAAAAGCGTTTACTAATTTGAGATATGAATAATAATAATTAATTATTTGATAATGCATTAGTTTAGTAACGACGATAATTCTTTTAACAGATTTTATTTGCTTGAGGTAAAAGGTCATATTGGGATGTGTATTGTTAAAGAAGGAATGAAGATGAAAGATCTGCAATTAATGCGTACAGAAAAAACGTTTATTAACTTGAGACATGAATAATAATAATTAATTACTTTTGAATACCTAAAGTTTCATGGTAAATTGGTTGTTAATCTTTATAACTGTTGTGTTTTGAAACCTTAATGATTACTCTCTCTGATCCTTTTTATAAACAACTTTCATTTTTATTGCGTAAAACAATCAGACGGTTATTAAGATTGGTCAAAAACAATAAACGTATCAAAAATGTCATGCTTTTTTCAAATATACCTCTATTTATGAAAAGAGCATAGGAGAGAGAATGCGTAATAAATATGAGAGAGGATGTGTAATAAATGAGTAAATGAAAGAGAATTAGTGGTGAGTGGAAGATAGTTAATATATAGATGTGTATTTAATAGAGGTAGAATAGGAAAAAGTAGTTTAAATTTTGAGACATGAAAAAAAAGTTGCTTATAAAAAAGACTGAAGGGAATAATAATTAATATATATCATCGGTCATTTATTTGTAAGTAGAATGATGGTGCGATTTACATTTGCGCATACATGCGCACAATCTTTCTACTCATTTATAAGCTGATCAGAGGGGCAACTAGATGAGATGAAGGAGATGGGGCCTACTAGATATGAGAGAGATGGGCTTTGTGGACATGGGACAGCCTAGAAAAAGAGAGGGGTTAGACGATTAAGGACTAAATCGGAGGCGGAGGTGAAGGCGATTAGAGAAAGAGGAGACTAAAGATAATGGAGGAAGGAAGATAAAGAGAGGAACAGGGTGGGAGATGGTGCACAAAGGAGGTCAGATGACTAAGGGAAGTAGTGGAAGAAGGTGAATAGAGATGACTGGAGAAGCATGGGGAGACAAACTAGATCAAAGATGATAGGAGAAGTAGAGGGAGATTGGGGATGGATGAACAAGGACCTAAGGCACACAATCGGAGACTTGACAATTTGAGCAATTTTGAATGACGGGTACTTTTTTCTCAAGACTGGATCTCTAATACCATAGGGAGAGGTTGGTTTAACAAATCACACTTGTGGAGTATTCACCAATCCCAAACTATCCACAACATGCCAAACATCACAAGATGGGCAATATCAATCCCAAGCCTCCGTCACAATACCACATACCAAATAGGGCCATAATAGTCATCATGCTAATAAACTGTTTTTGTTCTTCACGTGAGCATATTTTACTTTTGGATGTTTACCTTTTAAAACAACTTTTTGTTCTAATATATCATATTTATCACTTATTTTTAATGTTTTCAATAGATGAACATAACATCTATAAAAGAATCTCAAGGAAGATTAGCAAATCCCTTAAATTAAGATCATTTTATTCATTTCTAATTGGAAAGTTTATATTTTGAATATGTTACAAACAATAAACATTGTCCATGCATCGCGCACGGTGAGAATACCTCGTTTAGGACTAAAATCAACTCTACAATTACTTCTTACTCCCTCCTGTTCTAATTATAGGACAACATTTGAGAGTTGAACTTTATCCTAATTATAGGACAAAGTTCTAATTTTTGTCAATTTTTTCCCAAAATACCCCATATTGATACTTTCTCAATAATAATTTAATGAGAGTAGATCGGAAGTTGTTGGGGGAGATTGACGACACCGGATTGTGTGAGAGCTTGGAGAAGTCGTGTGTGAGGCAGGAGAGGTACAAGAAAAAACAGAGAATTAATTAACGTAATTGGATGCCATTTTAAATTTTAAATAAGGGTATTTTAGGAAAATAAATATGATTAACTAATTTAACCAATATCCTTAATTTCTCCAAAGTTAGGTAAATATGTCTTATAATTATGACCGGAGGGAGTACATTAGAACTAGAGAAGTACCATTAAATTTTATTTTAGGGTTAAGGCACATTTAGCACCCTTAAATATTTTTGCAGATGCATTCAGTATTCTAAAATACTTTGTGGTTAATCCTACTTATTAAAGTATTTTGAGGCACAATTTTGTTCTTAAGGCTTGTTTGGTTCAGCGTTTTCTTAAAAAATAAGTCCTTATTACGTAAGCTGAGATAAAGCTCCTCTCACATACTTACTTCGTATACCGTGAATCACGATTTATAAGCACTTATTGACCAAAAATAAGTTATTCCAAATGAGCACTTAAAGTATTAATTTTTTAGAAAAATCACAGTGAGATCCCAAGGATCATAAAAAATTACAAAAAAAAAAATCTCATAGCAAATTCTCCTATAAAAAGGACCCTAGGGGCTCCATTGTGATTAATTCTGAATGTGAAGTTACTGGATTGCCCTTATTAATTGAAAAGACACTGTCAGGCATTGACAACTTCATCAGTCTAGTTTGACAACTGCATTTGCCTACTTTAACAAGTTCATTTTCCCACATGCATCTGCCTATTTTCACAACTGCATCTGCCTATTTTGACAAGTTCATTTTCCCACTTTGACAAATTCTAAAATAGTAAGTTAATGTGACTATTTTCACAAGTCTTTGTGCCAATTTTGACAACTCCATTAGCCTATTTTGACAAGTTCATTTTCTCACTTTGACAAATTCTAAAATGGTAAGTTAATGTGCTTATTTTTACAAGTTTCTACGTCAATTTTGACAACTTCGTCAGCCTATTTTGACAACTGCATCTACCTACTTTGAACTTATTAAAGTAGGCAAATGCAGTTGTCTAAGTGAGAAAATGAACTTGTCAAAGTAGGCAGTTGTCAAAATTGGCACAAAAGATTGTGAAAATATGCACATTAATTTGTCATTTTAGAACTTATCTAAATGAAAAATGAACTTGTCAAAATAGACAGATGCAGTTATCAAAATAGATTGACAAAGTTGTCAAAATTGAGATAGATGCTTGTGAAAATATACACTTTAACTTATCATTTTAAAACTTATCCAAGTGAAAAAATTAACTTGCCATAAATATAGTATAGTTTCATATAAATTTTATATATTATACAATTCCATGATCTTCTACATGCACATTGGTTGTACCTCCTCGATGCCAAAGCTACCCTCCCCCTGTAGCCGCCTCATCAACCATCCTTTTCTTTTGTAGGAGATGAAGAGGTTGAGGCTGATGACTCGATAATAAATATTATTTGTGATCTTAAATATAAGATTAAATTAATATTTTTTGAAGAGATTAAGGAAGTTAAATAAATTACTTAATAATATCATATATTATATATCATTAGATTATATATTAATTTATTAGTTAAATTAATTAATTTGAAAATATAAATATAAATATAAATACTCTAAAATAATTTAATTAGTTTTCTTAATTTCTCTAAAAACCAACTTTATCTTATAATTAAAATCAGATGGAATATTATTAGAGGATTGGACATGTTGATTTTTGTGCCAACAAGTGAGTGATCATCCTCTTTGCCTCTGATACAGAACAACTCATAACAAAGGAACCATACAAAGGACGACAGATGATGCGACTAGGGAGGAGCAGCTGTGGCACCAAGGAGGTGCAACCATTGTGTCATGCAGAAGACCCTATAGTGACGGATGGGGTTCCTGAGAGTGAAAATCATATATGCATACTCATGTGGGGACTGTTTACAAAACAGTTAATATTGGTTGACTCAATAACCATGGCATTTTTTAGATCTTTTTGATAACCTCATATGTATTCTTACACTATTTTCTTGATTAAAATATCTGTTAATAGTTAACTTTAGTTAACTTAACGGACATAATATTTTTGTTCTAATTAAAAAAGTTCATATATACTTTTATATTGAAGGAAACATTATGATGGTAGACATGTATTCACAAATAGTTTGTAGTTAATTTCACACCTTAATCTTTTAAGAAAATAAAACATAAAGTTATGTGGCTTAAAAAAGTAGTTAAAACTAGTTATAAACAAAAAGTGTGTATGAAATGACCCATATTTTTTTAAGTACATCCTTATTTATGAGGAGTAAGTAAGAGAGAGAAATAGAGTAAATATATATATCACTAATATTTTAATTAATACAATACATATAATAAATGAGAGGTAACAATGAAAATTTTTTTTTAAATATTCAGACAATTTTTATCAGACTATTATAAAAGAGATTAAAACAACTTAAATTTTGAACCCTATAAAAAATATAAGAAAAGTACACAGTAACGGCCTCTATCTTGGGCTTGCTGCATTTTCAATTTGGAAATAAAAAAGAGAACATTAAAATGACATATTGACATGACATAAACATATGATACTAATTCAAGCTAAAGCTAAATATGAACAATACCGTGCCTCTAATTTTTTTAGGGAAATTAAAAAAACTGACTAGATAATAAAATTGTTTTAACAATGTCTAAAAATCAGTTAATTAAATCCGGACCGATCAGTGAACCGATCGGGATATTAGGTCAAGGGTCAGTGGGTCAAATCAAAGTCAAACCGGAGCTAAACATGGACCAAATTGGTGTGAAATGGAATATTTTAGGTTTATATAGTGTGAAATTTTAAAGGAAAAATTAAAAAAAAAAAAATATTTTAAAAAAAATTAAAAAAATTTGACCCGGACCAGTTTAGGCTTATATACCATGCCTCTATTTGTTTCAAGAAAAGTAGGTAGTGTGAAATCAAATTTCGGTTAATGGAACAACCGAACCGAAATTTTCGGTTAGTTTGGTTTCGGTTAATTTTATTGATCAGTTTTAGTTTGGTGTTGAAATTTGACTCTATTCGGTTTTCGGTTAATTCGGTTTTCACCGAAAATCAAACCGAATAACCGGTTTTTCACCCCTACATGTATCTTTCTGTTGGAAGCAATCTTGTTCAAGGCAAACACTAAATATGGGCACATCTCCCGATGATGATTTAAACACTGGTTCACCACGTTGTAAGAGATTAAGAATGTGTTTGGGATAGTGGTGGAAAAAGTGGCTTATTTGCAATATGATTTGTAAAAATTTAAGATTGGGTAAAAGTTAGATTGTGTAATATGATTTACGTTTAGATTGGTGCTTGCATAAGTGTTTTTCTGAAAGTGAAACTTGTTTGGATTGACGGTAGTATAAGTGGCTTTTGTGGTAATTATAAGATAAAAATGAAAATTAATATTATAAACAAGTGAAAAAAACTATGCTAGAAAATGTAGGCCAATATACATAATTTGATCTAATAATATTATATAACTAATTGTTACACATGTCCCATATAAGTTGGTCTCTAATCAAGTCATGAATATGATTCATTTGGGTTAAAGATGACGCAGCATAATTTGTCGACGAAGGCTCTTCATCTACAATATTATTATCTATATAACCTATATTCCCAGCTTCAGCTTGTTTAAAATTAGCATCCGTTTGAGAATTTCTCCTAATAAAATTATGTGTAGCCATTATTGCACAAACTATGCGAACTTGTGTTTTATAGCCGTATTTGCGCATTTTCCATAATATTCACACTCCAAAAGTCCTTTCAATAGTTGACCTCAATTGGAATGATAGAAATTGAAGGTTTCTTTAGCATTTCCAAATGCAGGTTGATGCCTAAATTCTGACATGTGAAAACGCTCACATCTGTAGGGACCATGATATCCAAATGGTATTGGATTGCTAGCGTCGATCAAATAATATTTGCCTAATAAATGTTGAAATCATTTTAAAAGTGTGAAATTAATCAAAGTGTGAAATGAAAGCAATTGAACTGAAGGTGATGAAAATATACCTGCAGGTGGATGAGGGAAATTCATAGTTGGATCTGAGACATCAGATTAAAACACACGGCATCATGTGGAGTACCTTCCCAGCTTGCCAACATGAACGTAAAGCACATATCCCAATCACATACATCCATTACATTCTGTGTTGGATATCCCTTTCTCCCGATATATTTATCTTGGTAGGGACAAGTGACCACACACTTTCTGTGAGTTCCATCTATTGCTCTAATAGCATCCTTGAAGTAGGGATATCAACGATTGTTGAATATTTTTGGGTGGCATCCACAAAATTTGGGATCATAATGTTTGATATTTTCTCGCGCAAGACTAAGTCAAGCCTCTGATACTGGTGGAAAAAGCCTATTGACAGTTTCCCCTGAATGTTGAAATAGTTCTTGTAACACCCTATTGCCAACTCAATGGCCAACAATGATAAAAAACTTAGCAACCATTTCTTCAACATTGACGGTCTTTGAATTTCGTAACACATGTTCCACCAATTTATTGCCCAAGTTGTAGAATACATGTTTTTCCACTCTAAAAATGTCATGACAACGTGAATCATGGGTTGCCAGTATCTCTTGGACCCATAAATAACCGGTGTGTTTACTCATTTTACGCCATTCTTTGCACACATAAGGCACCAAATATTCACACAGCAACACACTCAACTATTCATACTCTGTAAACTCTTCATCTATAATAGATAATACGCGAGACTGGTCATCTTCCTCCATCCAATTTGCCATTGCTTATGTAACCTGTGAGTGTGCTTAAATTCAGGTGTGAGTATAAAAAAAACCAAATAAAAACTCAATGATACTTGTAAATGATTAAGGGATTTTGACTTCAAAAGTGGATGTGATTAGTAATAAATAAACCCTTTTGGAGAATATGAAGTGGATTGTAGTCATTTGTGTTATGAGCAGTGTAAAAGCTCTGTATTTAAGTTCAATTGTAGATTTACATCCAAATTGACTTCAAATATAGGGAGGGCGCATATTATGGTTAGAAGAATGAGAAAATGTGTTTGGTGGTGATTCAGTGTGAATTACCATAATCAGGGGCAAAATGGTAAAGTTGCTGGCCAATTGATTGGTTGTTAAAGAGGAAACTCATATGTAACTTCAAGATTAATGATTAGGATTGAGTTGTGTAATAGATCAAGGGGCGGAATCATGTGTATGTGTGTGCATGTGAGCCCATGAGAGTTGAAGCAAGATGGTGACAAATGGCAAATTGTGGACCATTGGATTTGGGTCAAGATTTCAACTCTCTCCTCTCTCCCTCAAGTCGGTTGTGTGTGTGTGGGAGGCTGGAAATCTGCTCCTTTTCATCATCATCACCGTCTCTCATCTCTCTCTCTCTTGTTTCTCCATTTTTCGGTGAGCTTAAGGTGGAGAGAGAAAAAGAAAAGGTAAGGTTTGGCTAAGTAAATGTCCTATAATGCTTAAACACCTTTCTTTAAAGTTGTTCATAGTGATGAGAGCTTCATTACTATGATTTTAGATTTGTGAAAGAAGGTGTTTTGAGAGCTTGAGGAATCTTGAAAGATGAAGAATCAAGGATTTGGCTTGGGAAAGAGGAAGAGGTGAGTATTTGTCCCCTTTTAATATAAGTTTTGTGATATTTGGTTAAATTTTGTGATTTGTGAAATTTGCCCTAATTTTGGTATAATTGCAAAATGGATGATTTGAATGTGGTATTGAGCTAAAAATGGTGTCCTAATGTGTTTTGATACCATTGGGGTTGATTTGGAACTTTGGAAGCAAAGTTAGTAAAATTGGGAAATGTGTGTGAGGAGTGTGACCAAAAAGGAAAAATGTCTTTGTGGTGTGATTTTGGTTGTTTTGAGGTTTCCAATGGGTTCTTTGTGTAAAATTATGTGGGTATAACCTTGTGTAAGAATTTTAGGACCATTGGAGACATATTGGTTGTGTGGGGAAAATTCTGATATCTGCTGCGTTCTAGGTTCTGATACTGTTTCACTCGAGTGTCAGGGGTATCACTCGAGTGATGCAGCATATTTTCCCTTTTACCTTCAGGGCAAATTCCACAAATCACAAAACTTAACCAAATATCACAAAACTTAGATCAAAAGAGGACAAATACTCACATCTTCCTCTTTTCCAAGACAAATCCTTGATTCTTCATCTTTCAAGATTCCTCAAGCTCTCAAAATGTAATCCCCTGACTTTAAACACGTAATTATAATTCGATAACACATATTTAAATCGGATTAGAGACCATTGGATGCTTTAAACTCGTTTTAAACTTTCTGTCTCACAGTAAAATTTTCACAAAACTTTCAAAACTCTTTTTCCCATCCTAGTCTCAATTTCAATATTCGAATATAATTACCTGTACAGTTAATATACATTCAATCATATCAAAGTGTATAACCGCATCCCTGGCAACTCCTGGTTTCTATACATAAAAACCTGAAGGTTTATAAGTATACACTAGGGGATTATACAACCAAAATCGTATGTAGTGTTCCTGATTCAGAATATACAGTAATCCCGAGTTCAAAATACATAACCATAACCAACGTTTCCAATTCAACTATATACCCCCAAGGGTCCTAATTGCTCCGGGTTGGCCGCTTCTCCTTTGAGCCACACGCCCTGTCTGAAATGTTAGTCATAGGAAAGAATGAGATTCGAGAGAATCTCAGTAGTAACAAACCACTCACACAATGCATAAACACAAAGCATGTACATAAATCACAGACAGCAACAGCAGCAGCAATTCACAGATACATGGTTTTCACCACAAACGACAGCACTCACGACTGTATACACAATACGACAGCTCTTGCTGTAATCAACATCACGACAGCTTACGCTGTAATCACAATAACGACAGCTTACGTTGTAAATGACAGCTTGCGCTGTAAACAACAAAGCAAAGCAGAGATTGATAGTTCAATGGCAATCCTTTGCCAAACTGACTTGCATGAATAGGTCGGCCCCCATTACAGAGTCAAAAGCTTGTGATGGCACTCTAGAATACTCTGTCGGGCTTCAAGACCAGGTGGCTAAGTTGAAGAGTTAAGGTTATAGATTGATGGAAACAGTGAAGAAAATAAGACCCACCGCTGGAAAAGGTGAGTATGACCAAGGACACAGGTGAAATGCGTGTTTGAGAGTGATGCTGAAGCAAAGACACTCTTTAGGTTGAAGCACCTGTGGCCGCCAAGAGAGGGAAGATGAAGATAGATCGGAGATGGCGAGTAGAGGCATAGATGATAGAGAAGAGAAAGAGAGAGAATGGGTTGTTGGGACAGCATTATTATACTTTTAACAGTAAACAATTCAAACCCAATTTCAGAAGCTAATCACAAAAAGCCACGATTTGTGGTTTATAGTAGAAGTGGCTTATCAGTCATAAGCCTTTTTCATAAAACGGTATCTCAAACACATACAAAAGCCACCCATTGTTCCAATCGGGCTTATTGGGCCCCAATCGTGCGATTGGGTGGCCCATTCGCAATGCCAAACACTCACTAAAATGTTTGTTTGGAATATTGATTGGAATCTTCAAAAACAATTTTTCAATCGTGATTTATGACATATGAGGTAAGTATATAATATGAGTTTTATTTTGATTTACGTGAATAAGCACTTTTAGGAGTCTCAAACGTGATCCCTATTTGTTTTAGTATTTTAGAAGTATTTTTATGATTTATGAAATAATGATGCAAGAGAAATTTTATCTTTAACTTATAAAAAAAACTGCGAAATCGTAATTTTGGTTTCCCAAGACCACGCACTAACCGTGCCTATGGGTGATAAATTCTGCATTCTGTAACATATTGCGGCCCCGAAAAAAGTTTCCGTAACATATTTGGGTCGACGAAAAGTCAAACGCTCCAAAATACGTCGTCCGGGTGACACTGACCCCTGCCCGTTGCAGAATCAGCGCAGTGCCTAGAATAGAAGTTACTGCGTGACGGGTCTGAACGGTGCAAGTATTAATACAATCTTAACCGTTCATTGTTCCCGCTTTTGAAATCCAACGGTCACAATTCCATGAAGCTAACTGGTATAAATGCGTTTCCCTCTCACGCAATGGGGATATTCCTTCGTCACGAAGAGAACTCTGGTTTCTCATTTCTTAGTCTCTCAGATATCTGCGAAGTTTCCATGCAAGAACCCGAGCTACACGATTTGTCCGACGACGCGGACTACGCTGCGTCACTTCAACAAGTAAGATTGTTGTCATTTTTTCAACTACTGTGCCAAATTTCGACAGTATTCTTTATTGCTTATTGGTTTCTTTGCTTGAATTCCATTCTGTGAAAAAGCTGTGTGATTCAATTATACTGAACAAATTTCTATCTGTTGTCGTGTGATTGTGAATTCAACTGACTCTTTTTGGGGTTTTAATTTTGAATTAGGGGTCAGCAAGCATGATGTTAAGAAGCGATAGTGCTAAATCGAGCTCGTCCAGGGAGCCGGAAGGTGCTGAGATAGTCTATAAGAGGGACAACGTTGCAATTCATCCCTCTAGTCTTGCGTCCGAAAGGATAAGCGGAAGACTGAAGTTGATTAAGCAAAATTCTTCTTTGTTTATGGTAATAATTAATAACTAATTCCGTATATACCTGTTTTAGAGGGAACCGTTGTTGTTTCTGTGGCCATTTCCCTGTAAGTATCGATTCTTTTTGCTATAGACGTGGATACCATATAAAGGTCATAGCTCAACTGCAAAACTGTCCGAGAAAGGTAGGCTGCTATTTATACTAAAGTTTTAGTGGCCTCTATGGTGTGTCACACAGACACATATGTTGAAGTGTGTTCCTTTTCTTGTGTAGACACAAATCTTTACAGCATAAGGGCGGTGCCAGTTTCTGATATCAGGTCCATCCGGAGGCATGCTCCGGCACTTGGATGGCAATATATCATCATTGTTCTGTCATCAGGTTAGCCTCTCCAGTTTAATGTAATAGATTTTGATGTGGTTACCTTCTCTCTCGCTCTAATTGTTTACTTTTCTTCCTTGTAAAAGTTATATTTCCTTGTTAAAGTCTCATCAATAATATAGAACCCATTATTTGTGTTATCTGTATAAATAAAATTCCTTGAGGGTGTTGGTTATTCATTCTCCTTGGACTTCCTAGGCAAGTAGTTGTTAGTGGATTTATCATAAATAAAAGGTGTTATTATTAATATTCTTATTTGGGTTTGACCTGTGTTGGGAACACTAAAATGGAAAGGTCAACTGATTTTTGTTATAGTAGGGGATTTAAGGGTGTGTTTGGTTCAGCTTATTGGGCAGAAATAAGCCCGCTTTTGGGCAATAAACTCAAATAAAAACGTGTTGCGTTTTTGCAGTGTTTGGTTCAGCTTATTTTAATTGCATCACGGGTAGAATAAGCTACTTATTAAATAAGCTCCTCACTACAGCTTTTCTATTAAGTCACTTATTATGTAAGTCGAGATAAAACTCCTCTCACATACTTACCTCTAGGGGTGAGCATGGTGCCCAGTAGCCTGGTGCGCCCACCCTGGCCCTATAAAAAATTGCCCAGCCCAGCCCTAAAAAAGTGGCCCTAAAAAATTTTGGGCAGCTTTGGGCGGGCTAATAACCGGGCAGGGCCGGGCATCGGGCAAGGGGTGCTGCCCTGTCCATTTGGCCCTGCCTTGAAAATTATTTTCATTTATTTAAAATATAAAATTTCATATATATATTTTTATTTAAAATATATTTTGTCTATTGTATAATACTCTTCTGATCCTCTCTTTTTTGCCCTAACCACTAAACACTATTTACAAGTAGATTTCTTTCTTCTTTACTTTGTGATGTATTAAATTATAGTTGCCTTTTATTTTCTTTCCAGATGCTTCATCATTTGATCAACTTTTGGGACATTGAATTGATGCAAACTACTTTGACTTTACGGCTTTAATTACAATCATATTTTTTTTTCTTATTTATAATGGATTATGGATGTTGTTTAATTTTTGAAGTATGGATATTTGTTAAGACATATGGTATTTTTTAAATTTCAAGACTGAAGTTGTAGACTTATTTTGAAATATCCCAAGACGTGAAATCATCGAATGCATATGAAGTTTATATTACTTAGGATGAAGTTAAGACATATGATATTAGTAACTACATGAATGTTTAAGAAATTCATAAGGAATTATTTTTTTCATATGTGAACAAGATAAGACGTTATCACTTTGGCAGGGAAGCCCACCCTGCCCAGCCCACCCTTACCCAGCCCAAAATAGTCAGGGCTTTTAGTGGGCAGGGCCAGGCCTTGGGCTGCATTTTGTCCAAAAATAAATCGCTCATTCAAACATAAATCACATTACAAAAACTGACTTTTCTATTAAGTCATTTTTAATAAGTCAGAATCATAATAAGTCATTTTTCCTACCGCTATCCCAAACACACTAAATTCTTCCTCCTTTTTGGCACTTCTTAAATATAACTGATGTGGCAACTTGAAATTCTCAAGCATCTATGTTCAATTTGGCACAAACATTGCCTTAAATTTCCTTCGAAAACTAGGGAAATGTGTCCAATCTATTCTGTGAGAGTAGTAATGTTTGCCTGGTTCTGGACAGAAGGGCTTGAAAAGTTTGCTTCTTTTATCTGTATGTAGCACAGGAAAAAATTACAAATCACAAAATGAATGAAGTAGGTTACATACTAATTTGGCTCTTTTTTTTTTGTTTTTTGCATTATACTAAACTTTTAATATCAATCACTATAACACATGGACACAGGATACCTTTTTCCCCAAAAAAGAAAAATTTGTATATGATACAGGTTTTGGTGAGAGAATCGATATACCATTAAGAGGACCATTTTGACATGTTTTGGGGCCATTTTGACATATGCGGTGTTTCCTAAGTATTTTTGACGTAAGATACACTTGGAAATTACTGCATCCATGCCCTCTAAATAGGTATATTTTATGTTAAGAAATATATGTTTCCGCTGAGATCTTACAGCCAAATACTGTTTTGACATTAATTGGTAGGCAAACCAAGAAAAGGTTTCCATCCTGAATCTGTAGGATTCAGTTATATTGACTGAAAGCATTTTATTTTTTATTTTATTTTTTTGGGTGATCTGAAAGCATTTGATTTGATTTCACAAGTGCGAGTGTAACACCTATTGGATTATTAACATATCCAGTATGGCACTCAATCACATGATACCGAATTGTGTTTTTACTCATATAGCATCTCTATACATTTGTTTACACACGCAAACACAATATATGTAGTGTTTTGAAGCCATTTGCCTATGTTGATTTCATAAGTAATATGTTGCAATTTTATTTTTCAAACCCAGCCAATACTGTATTACTGCGTCTTAAGTTGTTTTCTAAATTTGAACATTGAACGAATGAAAGCGTTTTGCAGGACTTGCATATCCTCCTCTGTATTTCTATAGTGGAGGAGTTAAAGAGTTTCTTGGTACAATTAAGCAACATGTTTTTCTCACGAGGTTGGTTTCTGATTTTTCCCCTTATGTACCCATTTGCTTTGTGTATTTGTTATTCATTTACTACCAGTGCATTCATAAGACATACAAATTACTTTAAGTGTTCAATTGTTTTTTCCCTTTAGATATAGAAAGAAAACAGTATAACACTTAGGTGTCTCCCAGATTAATTTGATTGTTGAAGCATGTATTAAATCCTTGAAGGTATCGATATGTGTATGACTTAGTGCACTTTTTATAATTAATTTATATAATTTTCCTTATTTAAGATGGTGAGCTTCTTCCTACCAGTTTATTCATTTTGTAGTATTTTTCTCTTTCTGTTGCTGTTGAGTTTGGCATATCATAGTAGTTTTTGTACTGTAGTCTTATGGATACCTGCTAGCCATTTGGTCTTTCACATGCATTAAATCATTCTTTTTATGTAGCGCTAATTCAATTTATATGCTTTCAGTTTCAAATCCATTATCATCATTTTATTGCTAGATATTATTATGAGTTTGTTGCAAAATCTTTCTGTTTTGATCCTTCTCGAGTCCTGAATGCAGAAATTTTTAATATATTTCCTCCTTTTATGTTGGATTTTTCCAGATCTGCGGATGATGTAAATTTATTTCTTGTCAATGATTTTCAAGATCCTCTGCAGGTATGTAAGATTCTAAGTTAAGTTATTTGATTAGTTTTAGCAACTGGATCATTAATGCCTAATCCTCTGCAGCAGTATCAACATATATAAAAGAAAACATACCTGCACTAAAAGGAAAAAAAAGAAACATACATAACTAAAGATAAATATTGTGCGTAACATATCCATCTTACTAGTCCCTGTAATTGAAGTATTTAAGGATGGGTCAGACATCAGAGAAATATATGGTCACCTTCCCCTTTGGGAGCATGAGGGAAAATTCTTTAAATACTTAAATTTGGAATTTCCCTGTAGGCTTATGAAGTTTCAATTTATGTAATTGAATTCTGTGCCTTATTATTTTGCTCACTAAAGATTCTCATGTTTGGATTGACTTTCAGAAAACTTTATCTTCCTTGGAGCTTCCCAGAGCCATTCCTCTTGCATGTGGTCCTTCAAACATACCAATTGATGAGTCCACTTTAGGTGAGAACCAAGGGAGTGGTGTCAATGATGGAAGTTCTAGTGCTTTCCATCATCAAGGGAGACCAAGAAATAAAGTTCATGACCCTGCTCGGGATCTTTCTATTCAAGTTTTGGAGAAATTTTCCCGTGTGACCAAATTTGCCCGTGAAACGACCTCTCAATTATTCAGTGAAAATCACAGTAATGGATATGATCCCAATTACAGAAGAACCAATATCCATACTCCTGCACTCCCCGGTCATCCTAAGAATTCTTCCAGTGTTGGAGGAAAAGTTCCTCATGAAAGTCCAGCTTCCTTGAATTCAGAGGTAAACATTTATTGTGAACTTACTTTGAAATTTTCTGATCAGCCCTGTACTGCTTATTATGTTGGCAATGGAGCTCTGGTAAAATCAATGCAGTATGTTTGAGCCTCCTCTCCCCAAATTGTGTCTAGTTTCAGATAATATTGTTATATATCTTCACTGTACTGAAGTAGGACTAGATTTTTGATAGGATGATATTATATTTTAGTATATATTTTAGCTTATATTTTTATTTACTATACTTTAGCTTGATTTGTTTACGTCATTACTGTTTGATATTAATATCTTTGTTTATGCTATCTCGTTTTAGAAAATAGTCTTGTTGTTGTGCCCACTCATTATCCTTTTTCCTATGAATGTTTACGTTGGGATCTCTTACCTTGGTGAATGTATGAAAGTAATTAGTTTGGTATCCTATTTACTAAGTGTGGGACAGCTCAGGCTTAGTTTAAATCATTTAGTGCTTGAGTGCATGATAGTGCTCAAGCTGATCTATATTGTGCCGGGAACAACCCGTAGGATTTCGGAATCGAGGATGGGATTCTAAATGAAAAATCTACTCATTGTCAAATCACCTAAGGGAAAGTATTCTCTTAATGCTATTCCGTGCTTGTGTCATCTTAGTTGAAGAGTTTGAAGTTCTGTTCTTGGATCATCTGGTGCAGACCTTGATTTTGTTAAACAGAATGTTTCATGTTTAAAACACAAATATGGTGAAGAAGCTGCCACCAGTGTTTGACCTTTTGAGATTATCAGTTGTAAGGAGGTACAGGTAAATCTAGTCTCTGGGTTTGCGTTGGTGTTGGTTTTTCCCTCCCTCAGAAGTATGATACTGAACTTGTTAAAAATCATTACCTTATTGATAATAATGGGTATTTGGTTAATTTTATGGTCATACAGGCTCGCTCTATGCAGATTTAGTTCTGCTATGACATATGATGTGATTATGTTTGAGCACAATCATTTGTCTGATATGTATCCTCATGGCATGAAGCTCAATGAACAGTTATGTCCACAGCAAGACTGGTTAGTTAAACTGATGGATGGTATGGAAAAATGTAGGGATAATAGAAGAATTGAGAAACAAAAGAGACTTCTGAGCAAAAAGAAAAAAGAAAAGTAAAAAAAGAAACAAAAGAGACTGAGAATTCCATTAATTGTCAAAAGCAGCTCCGTCTCTGGTTACATGGCTATTTAATGTGTTAGGTAGGATCTTCTCTTACTAACTAGCAGCCTTCTTTTGATAACTTACTGTGACATACAAAATCACTTGCTATTACTTACTCAATGCATCTAACATAAACTTACCCAAATGTTTGATTAATTATATCTGAATCACTTCCTCTTATTGATTTATTGTGACAAATATATTGGCTTTTAGATATTCATTAGAGCTGTCACAAGGGGTCAGAAGTAGTGGTAATTTAATTACGTTGTCTGGACATCGTTTTTGTAATAATAGTTGTGTGCATGCCATGTATGCCGTTATGCTTATCAGTGGATGCATTCCAAAATAGTTCAATAACTTCTCTATCTTTCCCTTTTAAAATGTAAAACATCAATGATATTCTATTATGTTCCTTTTCGTGCAGTTTGATGAATTATCACTTGTTTGGGGAAAACCACGCCAACCCTCTCTAGGCTATGAGGAGGTATGAGCTGTTTTTCTGTAAGATATTGTTCAATTATACAATGGTTTTCTCTCTCTCTCCTTGGAAATGCTTTTTCATCTTATCATGATGATTGGTGTGCAAATGGCTATATACAACTGTTTCAAGAAGTGGGCGATCAAATGTTGGATGTCAAGTTCATCAGGAGCCTAATTGTGTTTTCTTGGTTGACATGATTTAGATTTATGTCAAAGAATGTTCTTTTCATCATCTTATGTTTATTTAATGTTCAATTGATTCAACCAGGTACAAACTAACCTTTAAAAAAAATACTTTTCCCTATATTCTTATATGAGGTATATGAAGGAAATAAGAAAAAGTTGATTTGACATTGTCCTTAGTCATTTTTATAATAATCTGAGGACCTCCTTTATTTTAATTTCAAAAGTTGAAAACGTAGCATTATAGTAAGTAGCTGAGATATTTATTGTATGTATATTTGATGGTATATGTTTAAATTAGCTAGTGAATAATAAATAGATAGGAATTTTGTTGGGTTCACCAACTGTATGCCTATTTATAGTCATAATTTGGTTAAAGGTAGGACAGCTAATGTGGACTTAGCCTTATTGTTTATATTCACCCTCAATCCATTGTAAACTACCCTTTGAAGAAAGTATTATTCCTTTGAAGAAAGTACTATTCACCCTCAATCCTTATTGTTTATACAGCTAATGTGGACTCAGCCTTATTGTTTATATTCACCCTCAATCCATTGTAAACTACCCTTTGAAGAAAGTATTATTCCCCCTATATTCTTAAATGAGGTATTTGAGAGAAATAAGAACAAGTTAATTTTACAGTGTTCCTAGTCATATCTATTATAATCTTTGGACCTTCCTTATTATAATATTAAAACTTGGAAACATAGCAGTAAGTAGCTGAGATATTTACTGTTTTGTGTATTTGATGGTGTGTGTATAGCTTACGTAGTAAGTCATAAAATAGATGGACTTAGTCCACTCATTGTTTATACTCACCCTTAACCTAACCATCTAATTATTTCTTCTGGATTCATGCATATTTGTTCTTCGTCTTGACATAACATACCATCAAAATATGTTTTGGATGAAACTTCAATCAGTATATGATTCCCAAGTGTATTCTAAATACTGATCTTGTTTATATTTTGTTTCCATCTTTTTAAAAATGTGGAGACGTTAAGTAACAGTGATATGAAAGTATGATGATTTTCCCTAAATGAAAACTTACGAAGCCTTAAATTAGAATCAAAGCATAGTATGAAACTTATGCAAATGTTTGTTGCTGACAATGCAACTCTGAACAAATTTATTTCAAGCCTCTACATGCCAGTGGCTGCTTGTCACCTTGAAGCTGATTGCTAAACCTTATTGCTGTATCTCCTTTCAAGTTATTCCATTGAGCAATGCTGCAAATGTTATCCTGAAAGGTTCCGAATGTCATTTGCCCCAATGCTTATAGATCATACTTTTGCAGTGGATTTCTTTTTTGGATTCTGAAGGACGAGTTACAGATTTGAATGCTTTAAGAAAGAGGATATTTTATGGTGGACTTGATCATGAATTACGAAAGGAGGTTTGTTTATAATTTTTATAATGATTTCCTGTGACTTTCATGTATATTTCATTACGGCGTAAAGGATATATATTCAAGAGGCCAAGTATCAAATAAAACTAATTAATGCTAAAGATGCTACCTGATTCTGTTAACAGGGATATATACAATAGAAAATATTTACAAATAATTATGCAATCCTAACACCAGTTCCTGGCTAAGAATTTTGTTTCTAATTTGATTATGGTGTCCTGTCTCTATATTAATAGGTTTGGGGTTTGCTTTTGGGATACCATTCACATGATTCAACATATGCTGAGAGGGAATATCTGAAGTCTGTCAAGAAGTCAGAGTACGAGACAATAAAAAACCAGTGGAAGGTTTCTACCTAGTCTTTCATGTATCACAAGTCCTTTTGATGCTTGCTGCCTTTTTTCTAGTAATTTTCATCAATGTGCATTTTATACTTTTGGATTTAAACAAGTCTTGTCATTCAGTTTCCTCGACTAAATTTTTACTTAAAATTAAACTTGTAGAGCATTTCGTTGGCACAAGCTAAAAGATTCACAAAATTCAGGGAAAGGAAGGGCCTTATTGAGAAAGATGTGGTAAGCTGGAAACTAGTGCAAATGTTTTTGAATTATTGGAATTTATAAGAAAGTAATGCTGATTGATGTTTTTCTTGTTAAAATGTCTAACCATTCTTTCCCCCCCTCTTTATTAACAAGGTAAGGACAGACAGATCAATTGGTTTCTATGATGGAGATGATAATCCAAATGTCAATGTTCTCCGAGACATACTATTGACATATTCATTTTACAACTTTGATCTTGGTTATTGTCAGGTAAATGGTTGTTGATACTGGACTCTGGGCTTGAACTTGCTTCTTTTCAGTTATTTAAGCACTATTTTTCACTTAATCCTTTTCGGTGGTCATCCGATAGGGAAAGCAAATTACTTATTTATTTAAATGATTTAAAATTAGAAGTCCTGTTTGATATCTTCCAAAATGTTTTTCAGAATCTGTGAAATGATGACTTCTGATATGTGTGTTTGGTCTTCCTGGATGTGTGCCTGCTTAAAATAAAAGCTTATAAGTACATTAATTGCGGCCATGGTGGGAATGTTGTGTACATACAATATTTCCAAATTAAAGTAAATTCTGATACCTGGCATCAATAGATGAGGTCCCTCCTCCTTTTATACTCCCTCCGGTCCTAATTATAGGACATATTTACCTAACTTTGGAGAAATTAAGGATAGTGGTTAAATTAGTTGGTCATATTTATTTTCCTAAAATACCCTTGTTTAAAATTTAAAATGACATCCAATTTCGTTGATTCTCTGTTTTTTCTTGTACCTCTCTTACCTCACACATGACTTCTCCAAGCTCTCACACAATCCGGCATCATCAATCTCCCTCAACAACTTCCGATCTACTCTTATTAAATTATTATTGTGTTTAATTATTATTGAGAAAGTATCAATAGGGGGTATTTTAGGAAGAAGTTGACAAAAATTAGAACTTTGTCCTATAATTAGGACTAAGATCAACTCTCAAATGTTATCCTATAATTAGGACTGGAGGGAGTATATTATAATTATACTCCTTCCTCCTCCCATTCTGACTCACATGTAAAATAACAATTATGCCTCTATCATAAATTGTTAAAGATATTACTAGAGGATATCTTTTAAGGGCAATATTTTCTGTTGGTATGCATGACATAGGGGCTGAATTATTGGGATTAAATGTCCTTTTCATAGCCACGGCTGTTAGCCCTAGTCTCGAATATATATACGTACTGATAATCTTCCGTACAATGGATACCAAAAATATGCAAAAAGCATTCTTCATATTCTTCTGTTTCTTTCCTCTGGTCCAACACGAAACAGTCACAATTTATATGATGTTTTACAGGGTATGAGTGATCTTCTGTCCCCTATCTTATATGTGATGGATGATGAATCGGAGGCATTTTGGTGTTTCGTTGCTTTAATGGAACGTCTTGGACCCAATTTTAATCGTGACCAAAATGGCATGCATTCTCAACTTTTTGCATTATCTAAGGTCTCTCTCTCTCTCACTCGCGCGCGCGCACACACTCAGCACACATATGCACCTTTTATATTTATATTGATGACTGCAATAGTTTGTTCATTTTCTTTCTGTTGCTAATTATAGAGTGTACTTGCTTTCAGTGTTGTACTAAGAATTACCGCAAACATTCTGCTCGTGCTCATCTTGCATTCATCTTATACATAGCTTCTAATCTTGCAGAGATGTGCTTTTTAATATTGAAAGACAAATTACAAATTTGATTATTGTACAGATTCTTATTTTCTAAATAATGAAAATTGTTTGGCTAAATTATATAAAACTTTATGAACTTACAACTATGTACAGTTAACCTGCTTAATCTTTAATACTTAATAATAAACCCCCTAAACTTTAAAGTCTATGCAAATAACCCCAAACTATCAGTTTTATACCCCTTAAACTTTATTTTTATACCATGAAGCCCCCTTAAACTGAGTTAAATGCGGTTAAACCCCTTAACTTTAAGCCATTTGCTGACTAGTATTGAACAAATTAATAGTATAGGAGTTATCTGCATAAATGTAAAAGTTCAGGGAGTTTTATGGTGAATTTCAAAGGTTAAGGAGGTTATTTACATGAGACACCACGTCCTTGGAGGTTTTATATAATTTAGCCAAATTGTTTTAGATATGGTAAAATTTTATATGCATTATTTGGCAAGGTACTGAAAATCGGACCGGATACTGAACCGGTCAGGGTATGGGTTAAGGATCAGTGGGTTAGTTAGGAGTCAAACCAGAGTTAAACCGGGACTAGACCGGTGAGAATATGAAATCATGTGTAAAAATTAATTAAAAACGATTTTTAAAAAAAGAAAAAAGAAAAAAATGGGTGAACCGGTCCGTATGGTTCACCCACCTGACCAGACCGGTTGGACCACCGGTTCGCCGGTTCACGGGCTGAACCGGCTGGTCCGGTCTGGTTTTTAATACCTTGTTATTTAGTAATAGGTTGTGCTACTGGCTCTTGCATGATTTGCTGTTCAGCTAGTTTACCAAGATTCCTGCGTTGTTAAAGAAGAAATCAACTTCTAAATATAATCATCATGCCTTACAAAATATCATGTTTCTATATTGCAGTTGGTGGAGTTACTAGATGGTTCATTGCATAACTATTTCAAGCAGCACGACTGTTTGAATTACTTCTTTTGTTTCCGCTGGGTTTTGATTCAATTTAAAAGGTCAGATTATGTTGATTTCTACATTATTGTTCTTCCGGGGAAATATCTGGTGTTTATTGTGGTCTGAATTTTCTTTCTTTCATGCATCATTTCAAAATTGTTTGACCATTCTAGTGCAAAAAGACAGTTTGACTGTCATTTATCTGACAAATGTAGCTTCAAGTTTCCTGCAATCTCTGCTGGTTTCTTTCTCAGATCTTCTGTTTTTGGGGGTGCTTCCTTTGGGAGCTCCATCCTGAGATATTATTTCTTCGTGATGACTGTCTCTTCCATTTCTTGCTTGGTGGTTCTATTTGAATTAATTGCACTGTTTGACATTTTGTCATAATGGTGAGAGCAATCTAGTCTCACCAATCAAGTCATGTGTTCGAAACTGGAATTCTTCTCTGTTGAACCCAAAAAAAAAAATTAATTGCTGAAGAGTCAAATAGGATTTGTGGTTAGTAGATTGTGGCCCATGTTATCTGGCATGCTATTTTTTAAAAAAATGATTATGCTTTAAAATAGTATTCCTAGATGATGCCAGAAGAATTGCTTATTTGTGAAGAATAATCGTCCTTTCCTAGAAGAATGTCACATTTTGCAGCTTGGATCCTAATGAGTTCCTTTTTTTTCCTTTAAATGATAAAGTTTTTGTAAGTTTTGAGAAGAGAAATAAGATGGATTTTTTTTTGTGGGGGGTTTTTGGTTTGGGGGGGCGGGGGGTGGGCCTCATATACGCTTTCGCTCTTTGTATCTCTCTCTCACACACACACCCCAAACTAAGATTCAAAGGATTCTAGAAGATCCTTATAGGCTTACACACACTTTGCTGCATGATAAGTTTCTTACACACACATATCAACCATAGACAAATTATTATTATTGCTGTTTGTTGTGCAAAATTTATTGCTGCTGTTATTATTATCTGGGTTTTGTTTTTTTGGTTTTGGGGTTGGGAGTGGGTTTAATTCATTCGTTATTGGACCCCTGAAGTGCTTGTAGACATTTTAACCTTCAGAAGGTTACATCATTTATCAGTTTGGTCGCTGTGTTTAATTTTCTCAGTTGAAGTTAGGCTCCTCTTTGCACCTCTACAATGTCAAAGTATTTAGGGTGTAAAGTCGAAACATAGAGGGAGTCAGGCAAAAGTTGATTAGAAAAAGGGACCAAATTTAGCAAAATCATTCAGTAGAAGACGGTAGTTAGTTGGGTTGTCTCAAATATGTATATTTGCATCACTGATTTCTTATTAAACAATAGTGAAATTAATAGATTTTGGTTTCGCATTACAGGGAGTTTCAGTATGAAAAGACAATGCGATTGTGGGAAGTCTTGTGGACTCATTATCTGTCAGAGCATCTGCATCTGTATCTATGTGTAGCAATCCTGAAACGTTACCGTAATAAAATAATAGGAGAGGAGATGGACTTTGACACACTTTTGAAGTTCATAAATGAGCTAAGTGGTCACATTGACCTTGATGCAACTCTCAGAGATGCAGAGGCTCTCTGCATATGTGCCGGTGAGCACGGCGCTGCCTGTATACCGCCTGGAACCCCTCCCTCACTGCCCATTGATGATGCTTTGTTGTACTCTCAGCAAGATGATGAAGTATTGTAACTAAATCACTTTATACAAAATTATATCAGTGATAATCATCAATATATTTGCTTCTATTTGTATTTTTTTATTCTGTAGTTGAGATGATACTGGCATGTTTTTAATGCATTTGTTAATGATACCTCTCATATGTACCTGATGGCTTGATTTCCTTGACTGGTGTGATCTGTGAGCTAGGTGAAATACTTGGTAGCCCGTCCAAGCCCGGATGAAGAGGAAGTGTTGTGTTGGACTTTAACAGCTAATATAACCCCATTGTTGAATTTATATGAACATAGATCATCGAAGACTAAGGACTTGTTTGAATTAGTATTAGAAAAGTACATTCATGCAAGTTAAAATAAAACTTCTCTTGTAGATAGGGAAAATACAATTTTTTCTACACAAGGGATGAATAAAAGAACTGGTTTAAATAGTTCAATTGATTAGATGGTTCCACTAGAATGCCTGCTAGACAACGTTTTAAAAGTTGGATCGAATATTGAGTCGAAAAGGCCAGCGAGTTATGGTTGAAATGGTAGGATCGTTTGGTCAAATCGTTGCATAATAATTAAATAAAAATATTACATATGCATACAATGATATAAATTTAAGGAATAAATATAAAATTATATTTAAAGTTTATATTAATATTAATAGTTTTAAATTGAAAAATAATATAGACTCACTGATAATATGAATTTTAAATATATACAAATAACAATTTATTGTATAATAGTTTATTACATGTTTTTTTGCTTAAAACGTTTATAATAAATATTTAAGATTTTTGCCTCCCTGATTCCCTTCGTTAGCACACATTTTCCAGTAACTTATTTATTTGAAATTATTACGTTAAGAATCAAAATGCGTTGCCTCTTCTCCCAAGCCAATCACGTTATGGCTGACAACATCTTGAACAAAATTAATTTCCTTCTCGCATCTCCTTAACATCGATTTACTTTAGGTCAAATAATTGAAAAACACTTGTAACATGTTTGGGAAAGCGGCCAAAGGCCCAAACATGTGGCCACTTTCCCAAAAGCACAGTAAGCAAGTTTTTGGGTGTTTGGGAAAGCATCCGACCCCACTACACTTCTTGTCCAAACGTGACTTCTTAAAGAAGCCCAGAGTACCTGCTTTTTGCTTTTGTCATCGCAATTTGGAGGTCATCACAGTGGAAGAGGAGCTACGGTCTGAGCATTTTCACTCACCCCCCATTCTTATCATCCTCGTCTCGCGTCTTCCCTTTGTGTCGTTGGTGTTTAGCTCACGGTGATTCCTCGGCTTCTGTCAGTTTTTCTCCGGTGAGATGCGTGGTGGTTGTTGTCGGAGCTTTGACTTGTGTGTCTCGAACTGTCGAGCTTTGGCTTTCTTTTCCCAGCTGATCCTATGGGCGGGAGTGCCATGAGTGATGCAATCCTTGCATGTCGGCGTTTTCAATGATATGAAAGTGTATATCGTCGGCGGCCGTCAGTGGTTGGGGGCTATGACGTGGAGGTTGTTGGATCTCTACCTTCTTGTGCTGTTCTAGTGTCACGAAGTGTTGGTGTGGGAGTTTTTTGGGTAGATCCGTTGGTGGGCGTCCTGATTTGTCGTCGCCAGAACTTGTGTGGTGGCCGGAAAAGTTGCAGGTCGCCGAAGCTTCAGTCCTGAGCTTTGTATCATTTGTTTTTTTCCCATTGTTTTTAGCTCACACTCTATTCGACTTTCTTTTCCCAGTGGTTGTAGCTGGTTGTCAGTTTTGTCCTTCCCTTCTGGTCGGCGTTGTTTGACTCATGTCTTCCAACTGTGTCGCCTTTAATTATAAGCATGCTATTTCTAGATTCAGTGTTGTGTTGGCATTGGAATAACTGATATTTTAGGATGGGTTCAGTGATGATGAAGAGGCACGTATAGTTTTACTTGCTTCATTTCCAATAAACTTGTTGAAGCACTTAGAATTATTACTTCCTGATCCTGTTTGTGTATATTTTTTGATTTTGGATTTTTTAATCTTTTCTGCCTCTATTTTCTTGTTTTGATCATGATTATTTGTGGATTAATGATGTCAAATATCCTTAATCTTGTGTTATGGACTTGTGTTGTATCCAAAGATACTTGAGATCATCTAAAAGAGAGAAAGACAACCTTTTTACTTTGTCCAAGTTATTCTCACTGATATGAAATTTTGCAGGAAGGTTGCTTGTTTCCAGGAAAAAAAAGTTATATATCTGATCTTTTTTTTTTTTAAAAGAAAAGAGTAATTCACCAACCATCCCAAGAAGATTTCAATTTGTCGTTTGAATTGGTGTTTGAACTTTGCTTTGATAAAACTTCCCCATACGTTGAATTGAGAATTTGAACCTGAATGATAAATTAATGATATAATAGTCTCAGTCTTGGTTCAATTCATTGTGCCACTAATTGTAATTGAACTGCAATGAAATAAATTAATATATGTTGTTGTTAACTTGTTCATAGTTGATATACAAATATGAACAAGGACAAAACCAAAGCAACGTGGGATGTATTGTTGGAAATTGTGCCTTAAGGGCTAATCATTATACTTTGAACATTATTATTTTAATGAAATTTCTCCATTATGTTATCATATTATTTGCATGTTAACTGTGATAATTGTATCCTTGGATAATTTATGAAGATTGTCCTAAAATGTCCCTGGTTGGTCATCTATGCGGGAGCAGAGATGAAACAAGACCAGTATGACTTTGATAAGATATGGAGATACGAATCAAAGTCTTAGGCACTTGTAAGAGTACAAGGTGCTGGACCGACCCACTATGAGAAAGCTACATGGATCAAGTTGTAATAACCCGAATTTTGAGACTCGAGGTTAGGGAATAAGCCTGGAATAAGTGGATTGCTAAGACCCGGTTCAGCAAGATCCTTAATTTCGATTAAGTGTTAATGACTCCAAAAGTGGATGTGGTTAGTGATAAATAACCCTTTTGGAGAATATGATGTGATTTAGGATTCGAATGTGATTCGTATGTGTTGTGAGCAGTGCCGAAACCCTGTATATAAGTTCAATTATGGATTAACCTCTAAATTGACTTGAAATAGAGGGAATGCGCATATTGTGGATAAATGGAAAGATGTGAAATGTTAGTGGTGATTTAGTGAGAATTACTATAATCAGGGGCAAAACAGTAAAGTTACCGACCAATTGGTTAGTTACCAAAGAGGAAACTCATTGGTAAATTTAAGATCAATGGTTGAGATTGATTTGTGTAGAGAACAAGGGGTGGAATCAAGTGTATGTCTGTTTATGTAAACTCATGTGAGATGGAATCGGAGGATGACAAGTGGCAACTTTTGAGCCTTAGATCTTGGTCAAATGTTCAAAGTGTTTTCCTCTTCCCTCTTCTTTGTTTTAAGTCGGCCATGAGTGTATTAAGGGGCCAAAATCTGATTCCTTTTCATCTCATCTCTCTCTCTTCCAAGCCTCTATTTTCGTCCAAAGCAAGGGTGGAAAGAGAAAGTTCAAGGTGAGTTTTTGGCTTGGTAGATGTCTTCTTTAGCTCAAATACCCTTTTATAATATTGTTCATAGTAATGATAGCTTTAGCTCTATGGTTTTAGATTTGTGAAAGAAGTTATTTGAGAGCTTGAAGAATTTGGAAAGTTGAAGATCTAAGAATTGTCATTGGGAAGAGGAAGAGGTGAGTATTTATAACATTTTGATCTAAGTTTTGTGATTTGTGGATGAGTTTTGTGAATTTTGAATTTTTCCCTGATTTTATGTGATTTTGAAATGGAGGAATTGCATTGTGTAGTGTGTTGCAAATGGTATTTTATTATGTTTTATGACCATTGGTATTTGTTTGGAACTTTGGTTGGAAAGGATTGCAATGTGGTGCATTGTATTTTGACATTGTGTGACATGTTGTGGTTATGGTATAACATGTAAATATGATTTGAATTTGGTTGTTTTGGTGATTCCAATGGATTCCTTGTGAAATTTTGTGTGGTAATTGTAATACCCCGAATTTTGAGACTTGAGCTTAGAGAATAAGCCTGAGATTAGTGGATTGCTAAGCCCCGATTTAGCAAGATCCCAAATTGTGATTAGGGTTTAATGACTACAAAAGTGGACGTGGTTAGTGATTAATGAACCCTTTTAGAGAGTATAAAGTGGATTGTAGTCGCTTGTGTTATGAGCAACGCCAAAACCCTGTATTTGAGTTCAATTGTGGATTAACATCCAAATTGACTTAGAATAGAGGGAGGAATTGAATGGGATATTGTGATGGAAATGGTGTCATGTTGTGGTATTTAATCATTGGAATTGATTTAAATTGGATTGGACACATTGGTTGCAAAAAATTGGAAATGCTGTCCAGTGTGAATTCTGTCTGGGCAGTCTTCTCGTGTGGACGTTTTTACTAGGCAAATGATGTCAGAAAATTATGAAACTTTCCAGTCTTAAATTTCACATCCCAAGCTTCAAAATGGACATATAATTTGTGCCATTTCGTTTTGGGAACTTGGAGATATGACTGTCCAAAGTTTGAGGTCGAAAATGGACTCTGTTTTGGGGCAGTGATGAAATTTGTGTAATTCTGGAATTGTGTGGTGATTTCTAGTATTGGTAAATATTTTTTCTATAAATAGGACTTAAATAGATTTCATTTGGCTTTGGAATCACCTCATTTCAATTTTTCTAGAATTAGTTATGATTTTGCAAAGTTTGGGCAGAAATCTGCCAAAAATCCGAAAATTGAGAATTATGACATCATCATGATACATTGATGACATAAGCATGGGATATGTTATTAAACCGTTTTTTTCCTTCTTCCTCCTCATTTCTGACGCTGGAACAGCTGAAATAGAGAGAGAGCATATGGGATCTTTAGAGAGAGGAAGAGGAAGAAATCTCGTAAGGTAAGCCCATTTCTCCGACGATCTAGCTCCTAACGTGTATAACCTTGTTCCTAAGCTTCTCTTCTACATGGATTAAGGTACTTGAAGCTTAATTTTGCTGTTTAAAAGGGGCTAGGGTTCAGCCACTTTGAGAAAAGCTAGTGGGAGCTTGAGGTAACTTCCAAACTCTTGTGTATTGACTATTCTAGCTGATGTGGGCAATTTAATCGGTGAAATTTCGCCGGATTGCCATTGGTTTTAATTTTTGGAAATGGGTATGTGGGGCTGTTATGCTGCCCAAATTGATACTAAATGGTAGTTGTAACCTAATGGAATAGTCAATAAAGTGGCTAGGAGTGGAAAGAAACACGTTTACGGAGCCGAAACCGAAAAACCCCAATTTTCCCCTTAAAACCCATATATTTCGGCCAGCATTGTAAATGGGTCTTAGAGTTGGATTTTCAATGATTTGATGATTCCATTGGATTCAATGGGCGAAAATAGGTGGGGTTACAGTTGGGCACTTTTTCGGAAAAGACCGAGAAAGCATAATTACAGAAACGCCCCTAAAACCCTAAAAGTAGGGCTGCCAAGGGCAATTTCGTAATTTGACATTGAATTTGATAATTCCGAGTACAGAAATGGATTCCTTGGATGAAAATATGTTAGAATAGCCCATGTCAAAATTTCAAGAAAAGTACAGCCGGACCGGGTACGGCGGGGCCGGGCCGGGTCCCCGGGGGTATTTTAGTAATTTTTCAATATAGCTTCATATAACCCCCAGAAACACTATGGAAGTGTCTAAATAGTACATTTGACATTGTAGGATCGAATGTGAAGCCCCGAGTTGCTGGCACGCAAATCGAGGAGAAAAGACTGGAGGTAGGGACCTTATCTCTCCTGCATGCTCTGATAACTGTATTAATGTGTTGATGCATGTTATTGCTTTGCTTGATTATGTGGAACATGTATGAATGATTTGAAGCTATGTTTTAATATATGCTATGGCCATATGTGTATCGTTCGAAGCATTGAGCTTATAGATTTGTCATTGTATGTGTGCATGAGTTATGTGATGCAAGCATGTCATGCATTAAACACTTATCTTGCCTGCATATTGATAATGTTTCCCTACTGAGATTCTCTCGAATCTCACCCTCCCTTACCAACAATTTAGACAGGGCAAGTGGCTTGTGGAGGAAGCAGCTAGGACTCCTTCGAGATGAGATTGTGTAATCCCCATTTGAAGAATTGTAATGGGCAATTATGCCCTGTGTATCTTTAGCGAAGGTATGTACCCGGGATTGCCGGGATGATTATGTTGTGCACTCTGATATTTATATGAATGTGATTTATCTTCGCGTAATAATTGTATTCGAAATGGAATATGAGACCAAGTTAATTAGATTTTAAAAGTTATTTGTGAAAACCCTATCTCAAGGATGGGATTTTAAATGAGTTTTGATTATTATTAGTCTTTATTTCATTTTAATCGTGTATTTCGGATATAATTACGGAGGGGGTTACAGTAATGATATTTGATGTGAAAATGGAACCACTGGAAGCAAATGTGCAAAATTTGAAAATCTGTCAATTGGAAGTCTGTTTTGGGCAGTCTTCTCGTGTGGACGTTTTGACTAGGCAAATGATGTCAGAAAATTATGAAAATTTCCAGTCTTAAATTTCACATCCCAAGCTTCAAAATGAACATATAATTTGTGCCATTTCGTTTTGGGAATTGGGAGATATGACTGTCTAAAGTTTGAGGTCGAAAATGAACACTGTTTTGGGACAGTCTTGAGTTTTGGGGAATTCTGTATTTTTTTGGTAATTTCTAGTAATGGCCAATATTTTTCTTGTGTAGATAACTTGAATAGCTTTCATTTGGCTTTAGAATCACCTCATTTCGAGTTTTTTGGAGTTAGTTATGATTTTTGAAAGTTCAGCTAAGAAACAGAATTTTCTTGGCCGCGGCCAGTGAATTCTTGGGCCACGGTCCAAATGTTTCTGAGTAGTTTTTGGCCGCGGCCAATGGGGGCCGTGGCCAACTCCCAAAAATCAGCATTTTGGACTTTTAAAAGGTGATATTTGGTCAAGTGTTTCCCAAGCCTTTAGAAATATGTTTAGGCTTTGATTAGTCACCTAAAGGTCATGAATGGTAACCAACTTTAAGTGATATGAAAGTAAGGTTTTGGAATAGAGAATAACCCTATGTCCTTGTTTTGGTTATAGGGTTGATATTTGTCCTGATCATGGTTCGGTTTTCGTTCTGATCGTGAGTAAGAGAAGCTGGAGCATACGTGGAAAGAGTGTAGGGAACTTACCTCTCTTGCATGCTTTGATATTTGTGTTTGTGTATTGATGCATGTATTGCTTTGCTTGATTCTGTGAAACGTGTATGAATGATTGTAGCTCTGTTTCTAGTTATGCTATGGCCATGAGTATGTTGTTGAAACATTGAGCACGCAGATATGTCATTGTGTGAGCATGAGTTATGTTTTGTAAGCATGTTATGCATTAAACACTTATCTTGCATGCATTTTGGTATTTGTTTCCTACTGAAATTCTCTCGAATCTCACCCTCCCCTACTAACCATGTAGACAGGGCAAGAGGCTCGAGGAGGGAGTAAGCATCCAAGGGCGACAAGGGCTTCTTCAGTATTTGATATGGGGGTTGGTTATCATAGTTGGGAGTATTATGTATATTTGGATTCAGATTTGGATATGTACAGGTTGGAATGTGTTTGGATATGATATTTGTAGATGTGTTTGAGAGGATTGTGTAATCCCCATATGGAAATTGTAATGGGCAATTGTTCCCTATGCATATTTAGTAAAGATAAGAACCCGGGAGTTGCCGAGATGATATTTTTATACACTCTGATATTTGTATAAATGTGATATTCCGCGTGATGTAATTGTTTTCGAAATTGAACATGAGACCAGGTAAATTAGATTTTGAAAGTTATTTGTGAAAACCCTATGAAGAAGATGGGATTTTAAATAAGTTTTGTTTCTTATTGGTCTCTATTTCATTTTAATTGCGTATTTCGGATATAATTATCGAAGTGGGTTACACAAGTCATAAGTTTTTCTTATGTATAACCACGTCACAATGCCCTTAAACTTGAGGTCATCATGGATTCCTACATGAGAGTTGCTAAGCTTTGAACTAGTCAAAAGTCACTTTTGACCGAGTGACGATAAAGGCTATGATCGGGCTTGATGGTTTTTCATGCAGAGGAATATGAATGATCAAAATGGAATTTGTCCCTCACATTAGTAGAGAGATATTATTGGGCCCCTCGATGAGTGAGTCTGAGAAATGTATGGCCATACTACAATGGAAAGGAGTTTCCGTTTCTATTGTCAGGCTACTCAGGAATCGAGAAAGTAATGGTCAGGAACAAGAGGATGACATTATCCATGCCTTATCTGTAACCCTCTCACGGTAATTATATCTGGACTATGAAATTTAAGTGAAATAGAGACCAATAAGACAAAACCATTTTTTTTATAATCACTCATCTCCAAGAGATGGGGTGTACATACAAAACATTTAAAACAACATTCATCTGTCTCACATTCACTTTCGAATATAATTACCTGTGCAGTTATATCACATAATAAATATCAGAGTGCGTAACCAAAATCCCGGCAACCCCGGGTTACTTATATATATATATTAGGTTTAAAGGTTTCCCAAAATGGGGAGTATATGACCAAAGATTCATATTTACATCTCATATACACAGTAATCCCAAAATCCAAAACGGATAACCAACGGTTCGAACTCCAGTATGTCCCTACTAGCCCTAACTAATCCTGGTTGGCTGCTTATCCTTGGAACCACTCGCCTTGTCTGAAAATGTTAGTCATTTGGAAAGAGTGAGATTCTAAAGAATCCTAGTAGTAACAAATCATTCATACCACACGTAATCACATAGCATGTAAACAAATCACCACATAACCGCAACTCAAATCACACTCCACCCTCATCCCCTTTTACCGCCCGGAAGGCACACCGTCCTAACCCGAACTATTGTTAGTGACTCAGGGACTGTTGGTATGGTAGTGCATACGAATAGCCTTTCGGCCCACATAATCACATATATCACACCCTAACCTCATCCCCTTTTACCGCCGGGAAGGCACACAACCCTTACCCTGACCATTGTTAGCGACTCAGGGACTATTGGTATAGCGGCGCTTTCACAATTTCACAAATCTTACAGAATTTAAATCTATCATAAACCAATGATATAGCACACATACAATGTATCACATAAGGTATAAAGAAAGAGTCACTACCTGTATCTTTCCTAACTGGCTCCAGTACTGTGGTCTCACGTGGGCGACAGATATCAAATCCTATACCAAATTACGGACAACCGATCAATCTCTTTTCCAATACATCTTTTCATAGTACTTTAAGTTGGTTATCATTTAGGACTCTTTAGGTGACTATTAGAGGCCTAAACATATGCCTAAAGGGTTGGAAGAACTACCCTGAAAACCCCTTTTTTCGAACGGTAAAATAGTGATTTTAGGTTGGCTCACTCAAGTGAAGATGACCTCACTCAAGTGATGAGCGACTCGTGTTCGAGTGAGAACGACTCTCACTCGCGAGTGTTTGACAGTAAGCAACTACCTTGACCCGAAAGTGCTCACATCACTCGAGCATGAAACTTTGCACTCAGGTGATGACTCCAAATCTACTCGAGTACCTGAAAGTGCAACACAAAGAGTGACAACTCGAGAGCACATACAATCACCAGAGGGACAAGCTCACTCGAGCATACCCCCCAATGCTCGGGTGAGACGGCAATGCTTGTGAGTGTCAGAGCACACTCTTGACAAATGAGCAGTGAGTGAGGACCTGAGAGCATCCCTAACTCTGGACTCACACCATCACTCGAGCAATCCCTTGCTCACTCAAGTGATCAGCAACATCACTCGCGGTTACAAAAGTGCACTCGAGCTCCATACATAGAACCTAGGCAAAACTCGAACAGAAAAGGGAAAACACACGCAACACTCGAGCATGATCTTCCCTCACTCGAGTGTTGCTATCAGAATACCCAGATCGTAGCATATGACAGAAATTCCTAGATGGCCAAAACTAATGCCAATGACTCCCAAACTTCTCACAAAGCTTATACACACTTAACCATGCCTAAGGAATGTTAGATCAAGCGTTTCACCCAAGAGGGGGGGGGGGTGAATTGGGTGATACTAAAATTTCTTTCGAAAATATAAAACTTTAACAGTGGAAATAAAACAGTAATGAGTAAGGAGAAATATCACCGAAGTGTACACCGGGAGTTATACTGGTTCGGTCACAATCACTTTGACCTACGTCCAGTCCTCAGAGCTTCTCTAAGAGTTTCACTATAACTTCCAAGATTCAGTGGGTTCTTGGCACCTCAGTACAAGCAAGTTCCTTTACCTGGACACTCGCTCCCCCTTACAAGTTGTAATCCAATCCCAACTCAAGGTTCCACAACCTTAAGTAATCTCAATAACAAATATTGAATTTGAATGAAATATCTCTCTTACAGAGTGAATGAGAATCACTGAAGCATAGAAATACAATTTCAACATGAAAACAGAGCAATGAACTTAATAATTCGTTTGTGTGTGTGCTTCTTGTTTTTTTTTTTCTGTTTGGATGTTCCCATATATATATATATGTTGGTGATGACCGTTGGAACATTTTCTTTCATCCGTTGGAGAGTTGCGCAGCCACTATTGACTTTTCAAGTTTTTGAAAAATATCCGTTGGCGGTGGTTGGCACTTTGAACGTTTCATTTGACTTCCTATACTTGATATGATTTCTTCATTGTTTATCTGTAAAAAGACTAAGAATACTAATACAATGAAAGATTAATCATATAGAAAACAAAACAATGAACGTTTGAATGATTTCTGGATTTCTGGGTTTGCTTACTCGAGTAACTACTCGAGTATCCTTTGAAGTTTACTTGAGTACTTACTCGAGTATCATCGGGAAATCTTTGATCAACTGCAAGTCAATGAATAAATACAAGGTTACTCGGGTAGTTCATGGAATAACCAATTTTTAAACCTTTGGAAATATATGTTTACTCTGGTACTTACTCGAGTAAATACAAGGTTACTCGGGTAGTTCATGGAATAACCAATTTTTAAACCTTTGGAAATATATGTTTACTCTGGTACTTACTCGAGTAATGCACTCAAAACTTTATGAGTTACTCGGGTACCAACTCGAGTAAACCTTTACAAAAACTTTTGGTTACTCGATGCTTTACTCCAGTAATGTTGCAGGATCTCAAGGCCGAGAGCACTTACCTTGTTACTCGGATACGGACTCGAGTAATGCATTCATTTTTGCATAGGTTACTCGGGTACCACCTCGAGTAAATGTACTTTTTGTGCTTGTCTTACCCGGGTAATGACTTGAGGTTTTCCTTGAAAATATCTCTGCATACTCGGGTACCTACTCGAGGAATCCACTTAAAATAGATCATTGAATACTTGCATATCAGAGTAAGGACTCGAGGAAATGAGTTAAAAATATATCAAGTTAATCGGATACCACCTTCAAGTTTTCACTTACTTCAGTGCATTACTCGAGTAACATTGGCAGTAGTACAAAATGCCGAGAGCACCATTTTCTCAGAAACAGAGTTACTCGAGTACTTACTCGAGTATCATTGGCAACTTGAAAGCAACTGGAAGTTTTTCACATGGTTACTCGAGTAGTGCCTCGAGTAACATTGGCAGGCCGAGAGCAACTCCAAGTTTTTACCTGGTTACTCGAGTAGCTCCTCGAGTAACATTGGCAGGCCGAGAGCAACTTAAAAATACTTACACTATTACTCGAGTACCTACTCGAGTAACATTGGTAGGTTACTGGAAGGTGCTTCTGATTACTTCAAGTTTTGGTTCATTACTCGAGTACCGCCTCAAGTAATGCCTTAGAAAACCTGCTTCTGATCAAGTTTCTCAGCTTTTTCTCTTGGCCTTTCTTCATTACTCCAATGCTTATCTCAAGTGATACTTATCCCTGTTGTTTCTTAGTTCAAACTTGTTTATTAATCATTTCCTTTTCAAACCATTCTTTTGTTATCATCAAAACATGAGATCTAACAAGGAACACATTGGCAACTTCCAAAACACCCACATACCATTTTAACCACAATCAAACACTTAGGTCTCTATGACACACCCAATGTCCAAATTCCATTCAACTCAATTCAAACTTTCCAAATCAACTCCAATAATCAAATAACTCCTCAATAGACTAATTCCAACATCAATCACTATGAATTCATTCATTCCAAAATAACCATAAATTAGGGCAAATTTCCAGAATTTCTCAAACTTATCAAAAACTCATAACATATATATCAAAATGCATCAAATGCCTACCTCTTCACTTTGCCAAATCCAGAATCTTGATTCTCCAACTTTCAATTTCGTCCAACACCCAAATCAACACTATTCAAGATTCTGAAATCACCACAATGAAGCTCTCAATGAGATGCACAACATTAGAGAAGATGATTTTAATAAAGAAGGACCATTACTCACCCAAAATTAAAGCTTTCACTTTCTCTTTCCTTGCTTGAGTTCAGCGAAAATGGGGAAGGAAGAGAGAGAAAATGAGAGATGGAAGAGATGATGATGATGAAGCACACTCCCTCCCCTAGCCATACACACAAACAGCATAGGAGAGAGAAGAGAGAGGAAAAAGTGATGTTTTGTCTCTTATGCCTCATCCAATAGCTCACATAATGCCACATGTTACCATCCTACACACTCTTACATGAGCTCACATAGATGCAAAGCATGGGATTCTGACCTATGGTCAATAGATCTCAACCCTTGATCTCAAATCACCAATGAACATTTTTATCAAACTTACATCATATTTCTCTAAAAGTGTTTAATTACACTAATTACAATCAATCCCATAATCATTAGCCCTTAATCAAAAATTGGGATATTACATTATCCTTGATCGATATATTGTGTGATAAAAGGGACGTGACATGGTTGTATGATAGGTTGCATCGTAATAAAGATCCTCATATGATTTGGGTAGTCGTAATGTCTTGCTAGAGGCCGCTTACGACTTTTGGGTTAGTATAGTTATTGGCCTACTGCCAACTTCATATGGGCCTACAGGGTCGCACACAAGAATGGCTCAATACGAGATAATGTTTAATTTAGGGTGGCCGAGTTTTATATTTATATATATATATAATATAAAATTTGTTAATAATATTATATAGATATATATTTTCGAAATACATATATTATATATTATATATATATATGTATATGTGTATATATATATTATATGATATTATTATATTGTGTTAGTTTTAAATTTAATTTATTAAGATATATTAAATTTAATAACTAACACGATAGAGATATAGTATCTCAGATTTAATTTATGAAGATAAATTAAATTTAATGGCTCTTTATTTGGATTAAATAAATAGGTTAAATTAAAACTGTTGGACAGATTTAATTTAAACTAAATTTATTTAATTAGCTCATCAAGATAATTAATTATTGATTAATTTCAAAATTAATGATGATTAATTTTGAAATTTGAATATAACCATCATAGGTTATAAACTTGATAGAGCAGATATACTCATATGCGCATGAGAATTGAGAGCTGCAAGGGAAACCCTAAAAACATTGGAGGCGCTAGCACGCAGTCTCGGTTGGAGAGCATTCGTGTGGATATCGGTAGAAGGAGTGGACCTAACGTGTTGCTCCTAGAGATCATGAAAACCCTAAGTTGAAAAAGGTACGAGTTCTTTCTAACCCGATTTAAATGCCGTTGATAGATCCTCGATTAGGATTGGTAAAATTTTTAAAATTCTTCTGCTGTGCCTGTCGATCCTAACATCTATGTACCACAGGGATTTTCATCCATGAATGCATTGATCAAATCTATAAGAAAGAATGTCAAGGATCTTCATTCACGAAGGAAGGGTGGAAGAACATTATGTGTGGATTTAATGAGAAATAAGGACAATCCTATGACAAGAAGTAATTGAAAAATAGTTTAGATGGCTTGAGAAAAGAATGGAAAGCATGGGATAAGTTATTCACGAAAGAGATAGGTATATCTTTTGACTCTGCGAGGAATATGGTGATTGCTGAAGATAAGTGATGGGAGAGGAAAATAAAGGTGCAAAAATGTTGTCGTTGTTGTTATTTTTATTAATTGTATTGTTATTGTTGTTGTGAAGAACATTATTATGATTACTATTTTTTTTTTATTTTAGATAATACATTGATTTTTGTAGCTTGTATGCATGCAGGAGAATTCAGAGTATGCCAAGTATAGGTACAAAGGCTTCATGTTCGTGAAAGAATTAGATATACTATTCAAGGATGTTATGACACCGGACGCCAAAATGTTCACATCGTCTTCTACATAGTGGATGTCAATGGGTGAAGACGAAGACGATGTCTACCGACCCACAATGGACCTAGAAGAAGGATCAAGAGATAGTGAAGAAGGTCTTATAGGTCTTACTACTAGAGGTAGCGTGGGAGTGTCAACTATTTGGAAGGAATAATGTTGACAACAAATACTCCACCTAGTGCACCTAGTGGGTTGGGAAGTAGTGGGAAGAGAAAGAGGGTTGAAGGGTTGGAGAAATCAAAAAAGAAAAAAAATGCCTACCTCAAAAGTAATAGCAGGTGTAGTTAGTGTGATAGCTATCACATCTTAGGATATAGCATATGCGTTAAAAAAGATCTTCACAAATGATGCGCAAGTGAGTGAAGTTGTAGTTGAATTACTGACCATTCCTGAAGTTATTAACGATGATGAATTTTGTCGCCGATGTTGTAATATAATGATGTACCAGATTGCTCGTGACATGTTTGTTAGATTGAAAGGAAATAAACATGCTTGGTTAATGTGGTTGCAGGAACATGCTTACAATAACCCACATCTCCTGTTGCAGAAGCGAGATATATAGAGTGTAACCAATCATACTAAAAAATCACAAACTAGAAACAAAGTCTTTAGACGTAATTTAATAATACAATAAATCAAAACTACTATATCTAATAACAACTAATAAATAATAAATAGGACAACAAAAAGAGAAACACCAGAATCTAAATTTCACTCTACATAATTTACAAGTGCAATACTACAAGAGAGGAGAAGATACAAAGTGGCTTATAGAAGGAAGTAGGCTAGTTGAGGGGTGAGGTTAAAGGGAAGGAGGAGGGCTCCTTTTATAGCATAAAGAGTGCCACCTCCCTTGCAAATTTAGCGATGGGGGACATTTTTCCCACTAACAAATCTCCATCTTGGGAAAATTTCCACATTCTCAATTCAACATTCAATATTCAACAATGTTGATAAAATCCAAACAATGTTGAAATTTGACAGAAGTTACCACTTTTATTAGCATATCAACAGGATTTTCACTTGTGTGTATCTTCTATATCATGACTCCACCTTCTTTTAAAATTTCATGTAAGAAGTGATATCGAACATCAATGTGCTTCGTCCTCGCATGATAAACTTGGTTCTTTGCTAATTGAATAGCACTTTGGCTGTCACAAAATACTATGATGTCTTCTTGACCAATACCAAGTTCTCTAAGCAATCCTTGACGCCAAATCGCCTCCTTCACATCCTCTGTAATTGCCATGTACTCTGCCTCTATAGTCGACAAAGCAATTGTTGACTGCAAAGTTGACTTCCAACTAACTGGTGCTTTTACAAAAGTAAACACATAACCAGTAGTTGATCTTTGTTTGTCCATATCACTTACAAAATCTGAGTCACAATACCCAACTAAAGATCGATCATCTTCCTGCTCAAAGACCAATCCAACTTCCACAGTACTACAGATATACTGTAGAATCCATTTCACAGCTTGCCAATGCTCCTTTCCTAGATCATGCATATACCTACTCATAACTCCAACAGCCTATGAAATGTTAGGTCTTGTATAAACCATTGCATACTTCAAGCTACCGACAATATTTACATATGGTACCCTTGACATTTACTCTCATTCATCTTTATCCTTTGGTGACATATCAGTACTAAGCTTAAAATAAGGGGTCAAAGTGGAGTGCTAACCAGCTTCATTATCTTATCCATACTAAATCGATTTAGCACCCTCTTCAAATACTCCTTTTGAGATAAAAGGAGTTTCTTTGATTGTCTATCTCTTATTATCTCTATGCTGAGAATTTTCTTTACCTCTCATAAGTCCTTTATCTCAAATTCCCCCTTTAGTTGAACCTTTAGCTTCTTAATTTTTGTGTGATTTTTTGAAGCTATCAATATATCATCAACATATAAGAGAAGATATATGAAGGATCCATCTTTAAGCTTTCACAAATAGACACAATGATCGTATCTGCTTCTTTCGTACTTATGCCACAACATAAACTTGTCAAATTGTTTATACCATTGTCTTGAAGATTGTTTCAATCCTTATAATGATTTTTCAAGTTTACATATCATATTGTCCTTTCCGGCAACTTTGAATCCTTCTGGCTGAGTTATGTAGATTTTCTCTTCCAAGTCTCTATTTAAAAATACAGTTTTTACATCCATCTAAACTAGTTCCAAATCTAACTGTGCTACCAAAGCCAACAAAATTCTGATGGATGAATGTTTCGCAATTGGAGAAAATACCTTATTGTAATCGATTCCCTCCTTCTGAGCATAGCCTTTAGCTATTAATCTTGCTTTGTAGCGTACATCACCTTGGTTAGGAAATCCTTCTTTCTTTGCATATACCCATTTGTAACCAATTGCCTTCTTATCCTTCGGGAGTTTGGCCAATTTCCATGTACCATTTTGATGAAGGGACTACATTTCTTCATTCATGACATTCCTCTACTTATCTTTCTTTGAGCTCTAGATTATCCACTTATAAGTTGAAGGAATATCATCAACTGTAATTGAGGTTGCAAAAGCCACCATGTCTTTAAAACGAGTAGGCTTTCTTATTGTTTGTTTTGGCTTACTGGTTGTTATTTATTCACATTGCTATTGAGGTTCATGAGTTGAAACCTCCCTTTCAACTGTCTCTTCATCTGCTATAGGAAAGTCTTCTTTTGTTTCCCCATTTGCTCCTTGTATTGGAAAAATAATCTTTCCTTCAAACTCCACCTGCTTTGAAACACCATTATTTGTTAGGTATCTTCAGCTACTACCTTTCTCACCATGGCAGATTCATCAAAAGTAACATCCCTACTGAATATAATCTTCTTTGTCTCTGGACACCATAAATGATATCCTTTGACTCCAGAAGTGATTCCCAAAAAAATGGCTTTCTTTGCTCTTGGATCCAATTTTAACTCTTTTATATAGTAGTATGCAATTGAGCTAAATACATGCAAAGAATCATAATCTGTAGTAGGTTTGTTATACCATTGTTCTAATGGTGTCTTACTACCAATAGCAAAAGATAGTAGACGATTAATAAGGTAGCTCACATATGTAATTGCCTCAGCCCAAAATTCTTTGCCCAAGCTAGCATTGGACAATATACATCGAATCTTCTCCAGCAAAGTCTGGTTCATGCATTCTACCACTCCATTCTGTTGTGGTGTATACCTGACTGTGAAGTATTGGCGATGCCATCATCCTCACAAACCTTCTAAAAAGGATCATTCCTGTATTCTCCTCTGCTATCTATACAAAGACATTTAATCCTCCTGCTTGTTTGTGTTTCTATCATCGCCTTCCATTTGAGAAAGATTCCCAAAACTTCATCCTTGGTCTTCATTGTATATACCCAGACTCTTCAAGAAAAATCATCAACAAATGTTACAAAATAATGTTTTCTTCCCAATGACGGTGTTTTAGAAGGACCCCAAACATCAGAGTGAACATAATCCAAAATACCTTTTGTATTATGGATAGCTATTTTGAACTTAATCCTTGTTTTCTTCCCCTTTACATAGTGCTCACAAAAATCCAAACTACAATGCTTTAATCCTTTTAACAGCCCTTGATCTGATAGGGTTTTCAAGGATTTTCCTCTAGCATGTCCTAAGTGCATGTGCCACAACCTCGTCGCTTCTGCTTCCTTCTTATCACTGGATGTTACTACTTTTGTTCCAATAATCATACTACCTTGAGAGTGGTATGTGTTATTTTTCTTCTGTATACCCTTCATTACCACCAGCGCACCAAAAAGTATCTTCATTACTCTATTTTCTATGGTGATTTTGAACCTCTTTGAGTCTAGAGTTCCCATAGAAATGAGATTTTTCTTCAAATCCGATACATATTGAACGTCTGTCAATGCTTTGATCAATCCATTATGGTTCCTTAATCAAATTGAACCAATGCCATATGCAGTATCTACTGTGTGGACAACTCCACATCCTTCTTCTTGGAAATCAGTGAACCAGTCTCGGTTGGGACACATATGATGGCTACAAGTTGAGTCTAACAACCATACGTCTGACGATTTTGACGACGTCATTATAGGCAGTGAGCAATCTGAATCCTCATAATCACAATCATCAATATTTGAATCCAAAACAGCCTTTCCATTACCGTGTTTGGATTTGTTCTTCAGTTTCAGATAATCCTTCTTCCAAAGGCCCTTTTCTCGACAAAAGGCACTTTCATCTTTATTGGGTTTAGACCTCGATTTGGATCTCCCTTTACTCAATCTCGACTGATTTTCAGTACATCCTCTTGTGACTAGTGCCTTTACTTCTCCGCCTCTTTGTTTCTCTTTCTTTCTTTGTTCATAGCTGTATAACATAGAACAAACTTCTCTAAGAGATACTTCCTTTTTGCCGTGAAGTAGAGTAGTCTCCAGGTACTCGTATTCATCAGGAAGTAATCCTAACAACATCAAGGCTAGATCTTCATCTTCGAAGGTCACGTCCAGATTCTGCAAATCTGTTACCACCTTATTGAAGCTGGTAATATGATCATTCATTGTGGTACCAGGAACATAGGTAAATCAAAACAGTCTTTTCTTTATATAAAGATTATTTTGGCTGTTTTTCTTAAAAAATTGGTCCTTCAGTGCCTTCCATAGTTTATATGCAGAAGTTTCCTTTGTGTGTGGATACTTCTGTTCTCTTGAAAGGAACGATCGAATGGTACCATAAGCAACACCATTGATCCTACTCTAATCTTCCTCCCCTACGCTATCTGGTTTTCTCTCTTCAATAGCAAAGTCTAGTCCTTGTTGCAAAAGGACATCAAAAACCTCACTCTGCCACATCCCAAAATGTTCAGATCCATAAAATATTTTAACTGCAACCTTCTCATTAGACACAATTCTTGTCATAAGTGAAGATGCCAACGACGAGTTATTGACATTTAATGTGGATTCTTTTATCTTCTTGTTAGTCATTTTTGCTCCAGATACTATTTAATAGCTGTTAATACAAAAGCTCAAAGTAATTCTTTTCAGATGTGGAAGTTCATATTACACTGCAACCACAGAGCATACTCTTACAAAACCTTGGCTTTGATACCAATTATCGCTGAAGTGGGATATATAGAGCATAACCAATTATACTAAAAAATCATAAACTGGAAACAAAGTCTTTAGACGTAATTTAATATATGATAAATCACAACTCTATATCTAATAACAACTAATAAATAAATAGGACAACAAAAAGAGAAATATCAGAATCTAAATTTCACTCTAAATAATTTACAAGTGAAATACTACAAGAGAGGAGAAGATACAAAATGGCTTATAGAAGGAAGTAGGCAAGTTGAGGGGTGAGGTTAAAAGGAAGGAGGAGGGCTCCTTTTATAGCCCCGAATCATTGAACTCTATTTTATGTCACTTTTAAAAACTTTGTTATGTGTAATTATAACGATATGCATGACCTTATGTATGTTATGATAGTACTTACTTTTGTTAGATGACGCAACTATATGTGATGCCAGTTATGAATGTTACCTACTTCTGCTATATGATGTGAATTTACTTGCAAAATTTATAATTCTATTTGATTTCATATAATCTTGGCAATTACATAAGTTACATCGTCCATGGGAAGTTTGAGTGATGAGGATATTTCAGAGGGAATGGAGGAAGTAGGATCATCTTGTGTAGAAGAAAGTCCCTACTGATATCCCTTTAGATGAAGAAATGACAGAGTATGATGTTAGAACAGAATGACACCCAAGAGGGGGGTTGAATTGGGTGTATTATAAAAACTTAACAACTTTGAAATTCTTTTCGCATCTTATGAAATCAATAAGTATGTAAGTAATAAAATATAAAACCATAATCAGTTATTGAAGTCATATATGCTGGAAATATAAGAGTTTTGGGAAGAGAAGATGCAAACTGTGATTTATCCTGGTTCAGCCCAATCCACGATAACCTACGTCTAGTTCCCAGGCTCCTCTTGAGATTTCAATCCACTATGTCCCTCAAGTTTAACAGGGTACTTGAGAACCGCTACAATCCGACAAGTTTAATCTGGGCACTTGTGAAGCCTTTACAATTCTCATACTGAGACAAGGACTCCTCCTTACACACTGTAAGGATACAATCTATTTCCCGCTCAAGATTCCCTAATCTTGAGTAACTCTCACAAATATAGAATGATTACGATGAGTGATTACTTCTCTCTATATAAAGTAGATAGTGATTAACACTGAAGTACATAGTGGGAGTATCATTATAGAGCTTTGATCAGGTTAGATTCAGAGTAATAGCAAATCAACATTGTAGGCATGGGTCTCATCCCTGTTCATTTTAAATGACCCTCCTTTTATAGTTGATGAAGAGCATTTGACCATTTGAGCTTTTCTTCTTCCCGTTGAGGCTTAAAATATTACTGTTGAACTGGCTATTGGAAGCTTCTGACACAAAAGTGCTTTCTCCGTCTTGTGTGTTAATCCTTGTCTGATCACCTGGAAAATGCTTAATCACTAATATAATGAAGTGTTAGAGTGATTAGAATCAATAAGAACAAGTCACACAAAATTTCAATGATTTTTAGAAGTTTCAAGGTGATACTCTGTTTTCTGGAAAATCAGTTATTTAGATAACCTATGTTGTATTTGAATAGAAGAACTCAGATTCTGTTGAAGTATATTCGAACACACTTTCCTTTGTATTCGAATAGCTTGTCCTTTATTCGAATAGTTTTTTCTATATTCGAATGACTCCCTTGGTAAAACATTGATATTTATTTGAATAGAACAACTTGTATTCGAATAGCATTCTTTGATAATGAGTAATCCTTATTCGAATACTTTATCCTCTATTCGAATAATCTTTAGAACTTGAAGTGTATTCGAATAGTGAATTCCTTATCCAAATAGCTGTCTTGTAAAACAAATGATCGTATTCGAATAGTGCCATTTGTGTTCGAATAATATTCTCTCATAATGAATTTTCATATTCAAATAGGCCAACCCTTATTAGAATAGCTTCTCACACAAAATACATGATATTATTCGAATAGTGCACCTATGATAATGAATCTTTACAAATGAATACTACAACCTCAATATTTGAATAAACTTCTGAGGGTGTAACTCTTTGGATATAAATCCATGGCAAATGAACTATCCTTGTAAAGCTCTTTAAGTTTTCTTTGCACAGCAACCAGAATAAATCACAAATACTTTATATTTCAAAAGTTATGATTCAATGTGTATTGATTGGTCTGGAACAGAACAGAGCTTGATTTTGATCACCAACTTCTAGAAGGCATATCTCTTTGAATATAAGGCTAAATATTGCCCATAACCAATCCATCAAAAGATCTTTAAGTCTAGTTTCATATGGCATTGGTTTCATCTCAACCTGATGTGTAATTTGAGAGTTATGTTCAAAATACTAAACCTGTTCTGAAATATGACGGTGATTTGAATGTCATCTTCCAAAATTCATATCTTCTTCATCTCATCTCCTTTTAACTTGATTTTAGTGTCAAAATGATGCATTGGGAGTCTAGTTTCATATCCCACTAGTTTCACCTCAATTCGAGTTGTGGTTTGGGAGATATGACCAAATTACTGAATGTCGCCTATGCTGAAAGAAATAGAGTCTGCTGTTGTTATTCGAATAGTGTTGCTTCTATTCGAATAGGATCACCCTTTTTCAGTTTTGGACTATTCGAATAGTCACTCCACTATTCAAATAGTATTTGATCATTTTGCATTAAGACTATTCTGATTGTTTCAGTACTATCTTGATAGTCTTGTAGTATTCGAATAAGCATTTCACTATTCGAATAGTATTTGATAATTTTGCACTGATACTATTCTGATAGTTCCATTACTATTCGGATAGTCCTTTTTGAAATGTCAAATACTATTCTAATAGTCTCCTTACTATCCTGATAGTAATCTTACTATCCTGATAGTCTTGTAGTATTGGATGCTAAAATTCATCAAAAACTTATTCAGATAATCATCACAGTATTCAAATAGTGCCCTTACTATTTGAATAGTTATCCTACTATCTGAATAACATATTTAGAAATAGAGTTTGAAATCACAATGACTATTTGGATAGTGCCTTGATTATTCGAATACTTTTTCACTTGAATTATTTTTAGATAAATTTGTTAGGCATGCTATTCGAATACTAATGTGCTTATCCAAATACTTTCAACTGTTAACGGTTCTCCTATATTAGAATAGCATATTCATTATTTGAATAATACTTTGTTTATTCAGATAAATTGAGAGTTATTCGAATAGATCTTAACCAAAAACAAGTTTTACTATTCGAATAATCCGCAATATTAAATCACATGAATCTTTTTAACCCAACTTGATATCTTCTTTCTTTGTTTGACTAATCTACAGGATATTTTATATTAAACACAGTAGTTAGTCAATGTAGGAGATAACTATATTATATGAACTTTTTGCTCTCAATATTTAACATCTATATTTGACATCATCAAAACTAATCATATCTAACATATGAATAGGTGGGTGCCTTGATAGCTCAATATCTCGTGCCTTGTATTTGCAAAGAGACACATAGAACTAGTAAGCAAACAGGAAGGATGTGGGTGCAAGAGGTATTGGAAGGCCACAATAGAGTTTGTCCTAAAAATTTTTGAGTAGAAAAACATGTCTTCTTTCAATTATGCTCTGCATTGGTAGATCATGGGTTACGGAAGACTAAGTACATGGGAGTTGAAGAAATGGTTGCCATGTTCTTATATATATTTAGACATGTAATATCCTGAACTGTGGGCCTAGAGATTCGAGGATAAGCTTGTATCAGACATACAACTAAGCCTAGTTTGGGAAGAGTCCCAAGAATGATGAGAGATAGAAAGACTCTAATGGATTATGTGATTTGGCCCTACCGGGCAGAGGGCTCAGTATTTGTTAGCAGTATGATTGAAGTGTCGGTGCATATATGCACAGGACACATAAACGGTGCCATTTGGTTAGTAGCAAGATGCCACCCAACTATGTCACGAAGTATAGAACAAGTTAATCGAGTAAAGTATGCCATATGTGAGGACATATGATGTTTTCAGGGTGGACCGAATTTGATGAACCCATGTCGTGTGAGTTCACAAAATAAAACTAGGTTTGAAAATATAGCAAAATAGCTCAACCTAGGTCGTTCTTGTGAGGAGATTAATTACCAAGTTTCTAAGTAGTAAAGTGATAAATACCTTAAAGTTGTGAGAAATCATTTTGAGAAATTGCATTTTTACACTAATGAAGTAAACTAAGATAAAGCAATATTTCTGTATTTTTTAGTTTTTAAGACAAAGAAGCAAATGGAATTGAAATTAACACTAACAACAAGGTAAATTCAATAAACTAGTATAATGATGAGATGTGATTCCCTTGATTTGGGATTTTAGTCTTCCTTGCTTGCTAATGATATGAATTCCATAATGAGTCAAGAGGATGGAATTAAGCTACCACTAGCTCTATACTTGCAATAATAATTTAATTCATTCTATCGAAGCAATTAAATGAAATACCACCAGATAATTCAGACTCAGGGAGATGAATAATCAACTTCCAATTCTAACTTGTAATTACCATTACAACAAATCAAAATATTCAGTTTAATCATTTAAATCCACTCAACCGAGTCAGAATAAACAATTCAACCTACTCCTAAATTAAATCATACAAAGCTTAATTAAACAACTCCTAGCTCAACCACCAAGTTTATTCACTTGGCATAGAACAATCTAGATCACAATTACATACTTAACCAAGCTACATAATTATGAACTAGAAAGAGAGCTTAGGGAATTCCATTGAATTTTAGATGCTCAAACCGTTACCCATCTCAAGGAAATCACCAAGACTTAGCTACTCATGGAGAAAGATGAAGCTTGATAGGAGGAGAGGAGAATAGACATGGAGAAAAAATAGTTCAGCCGCTTCACACCAATTCTGCAGCTCTTCACAGCGTCGCATCTTTCTTTTTCAATTCCGTGCTTCATCCCTTTTTCACACTTAGCCGCCACTCCTTTTTGTTCCTTCCCATTTCGGTGCTCTCTTTTCACACACACGGTCTTCGTCCCCCTCTAAGTCGATGCTCCTCTTCTCTTCTTTATTCCATTTCGTGCTTCCCTTACAAAGCTTCCAAACCCTTTTTTGTTTCTTATATGGTCCCCGCAATTGGTTTAGCTGCTCCCATATGGTCTAGCTCTCAATTTTGGTTCAACCTTCCTTTTTCTCGTTCATCAGTCCACTCCCTCCTTTCTTCATTTCTTCCCTTACGGTCCAGTAAGTTTTTTCTTTAATCCATGGTCAACAATTTCAGCTCTTCTCTTCCTTTATCTATTTGGTCTCCTCTTGGTCAATTCCTCTATTTTCTCATCTATTTATCTTTAATTAATTCAGCTGCTTGCTTTTTTTCTTCTTTTATTTCGGTCCAACCTTTCATTTCATGTGGTCCAATTGCTCTTTAATTTCAGCCGCCAATCTCTTTATTTCAATGGTCCCCACTTGCCTCTTTTTTTCCTTCAATTCTCTTTAAGTTAAAAAGTGAGTTGTGCCTCATCATCACCTACAAAATTAAATTCACAAAGGCAATATATTTTGCTCTCAATTAAGGAATAATAGGAATGACAAATGTTAATTAAAAATATAAAAATTTAACCAATATAATTCCCAAATTATCCTTTCACTAAAATCTCACTTTAACACTTGATTATACCTATAATATTCAATTAAGTTTCACAAAAGCCAAAGATTAATTAATAAAAATATATAAATATTGAGCTCTATCATCGGTATGCCCTGTATTTTTTGAAGAATACACCCGTATACCTTGTGTTTTGAGGAAAGACATTGGCTTATGGCGCCATATAGGGCCCATAAGTAGAAAGTCGGTAATTCCTGAGCTAGAGGCTATATGGCGCTATTTGAGGGATTACACAGACACTTGGAAAGGTTCTGAGGCCACAGGGAGACATGGTGCAAAACCAAGTGACTCCGTATAAAGTAGCATTATTGTTAAAGTAGCTTTTTGAAAAGTGACTTTTGTGTTGGCATTATGAGATGATGCCACCTGGCACTTTCATAAAGTGGCTTATGTGTTGGCACTCTCACAAGGCACCACCTAGCTCAATAGTCACGGAATTCACCGGTCCTCGAGTCCGAGACAGGGGAAAAGGAGCACCAAGCACCCTGCGATCTTTAAGCACTTGACACATGGCTTTAAAAGAGCATCCAACACCCCTAAGGGCTATTAATTTCGTGCAGCCCATATAATTAGAGAGAAAAATAAGAAAAATCATGAGAAAATAAAAGAGGAAAGAGAAAGGATGAATAGTAAAAGTTCTTGAGCACCGGAGCTGATTTCACCTCTGATTTGACATTTCTAGCTGCCATAGTCTTCTATAGTGTTGTTCCTCTCAGTAAGAGCAACATTTCTATGGTTTTGGATTTCCAATCAAAGGTGTTTGTTGCTGCCTACTCAAGAGAGGTGTTGTCGGAATCAAGAACCAGTTATGGAATCAAGTAGAGGTACTTATAAGCTTTGATTTGAACATAATATTATGAGTTTTGATTGGTAAAATTTGGAGTTAGGGGGCTGTAATGCCCTAAATTTTAATTAAGGGCTAATCATGATTATTATGTATAATTATGAATTGAATTGGAATAATTATATGTTTTGTGGCAATTTTAGTTAATGTGCCATAATTAGTGAAAAATTGGAAGAATGGAATTTTTGGCCATGAGTTGGTAATTAAGGGAGAAATTAATTACTAACTAAGAGAAAAATGAGATGTGTGATTAAATGGCTAATGGAGGGATTAAGTGACTAATTGGGTGTTCACTTTATGGGAGCCAATGAGGTTGTGACACTTGGCAAGATTGTGTGTGAAGAGTAAGAGCATGGAAAAGTTAAATAGGGATAAAATATTATTTTTCTCTCTCCTTCTCTCCCTCCTTTTCAGCTGTGTAGTATGGATAAGGGAGAATGATGATTTCTTCTTCCTCACACACACTCCTCATCTCTCTCATTTCTCTATCTTTCACCATTGTTGCCCAAAGGAAAGGAAGAAAAGCTTGAGAGAAGGTAAGATAATGACCTTCATTGTTCAAATTCTCTTCTTTAATGTTGTTCCTTGGAGTGAGAGCTTCAATTTTATGGTTGTAGTTTCTCCATTGGTGGTGATTTGAGGAATCACGAAAATCTGGTAGTTGGAGAATCAAGAAGTGTCTTTGAGAAAGTTGATAAGGTAAGTGAAATCAATCCTTCTATCTATGTTTTATGCCAAATGATTAAGATTGGGATTTCTAGAATTTTTGGCCCATTTTTGTTGGAATAGGGTTATTGGTAGTTTGGCATGTTATTGGTATAGAAATGGGTGTTTTGGTATGAGTTTTGGATAGATAGATTGATTTGGGATGGGAATAGTATGTTTGGATGATTTTGGAATTTGGATGATTATATTTCCCAAAATCAAAGCATGATAATGGAATAGGATTTGGGTCATTTTGATGATTCCATTGAATTTCTTGGATGTTTTTGTGTGAGACTAGCTTTGGTAGAGGTTTTTTGGTTCATTTGGATCACTTGGTAAAAATTCTAGAAGTTCTGTCATACCTTCCGCATTTTCTGGTATCTGATAGAATCACTCGGGTGATCTGGGATTCACTGAGTATGGGATGAATATCACTCGAGTGAGGATGGGTCCACTCGAGTGTTATAGTATATTTTCCCTTTCTTCCTTCAGTTTTCTGATACACTTCCGTGTGAAAAAGGCAAGAGTGTTGCCTCACTTGTGGGTGTTGTGGGTTGCCACTCGAGTGAGCCTCCTCTCACTCGAGTGCAGGTGTATGAGACATGGTGAACTTGTTAGAGCAAGCGTTTCACCCAAGAGGGGGGGGGGGTGAATTGGGTGATATTAAAAAATTTGTTGCAAATATAAAACTTGACGGTGAAATTGAAATAGTAAAGAGTAAGGAGAAATATCATCGAAGTGTACACCGAGAGTTATACTGGTTCGGTCACAACCACTTTGACTTACGTCCAGTCCTCAGAGCTTCTCTGAGAGGTTCACTATAACTTCCAAGATTCAGTGGGTTCTTGACACCTCAGTACAAGCAAGTTCCTTCACCTGGACACTCGCTCCCCCTTACAAGTTGTAATCCAATCCCAACTTAAGGTTCCACAACCTTAAGTTATCTCAATAACAAATATTGAGTTTTGAATGAAATATTCTCTCAAGAGTGAATAAGAATCACTGAAGCATAGAGTTACAAAAATCACGTAAAACAGAGTAATGAACTTGATGATACGTTTGTGTATGTTCTTGTTGTTGTTCTTTCTCTGTTTGGATGTTCCCATATATATAGATATGTTGGTGATGACCCTTGGAACATTTTCTTCTCGTCCGTTGGAGAGTGCACAGCCACTATTGACTTTTCCAGTTTTTGAAAAATATCCGTTGGCGGTGGGTGGCATTTGAACGTTACATTTAACTTCCCTTATTTGAAAAGATCTCTTCATTGTTTATCTGTAAATAAGCTAAGAATACTAATACAATGAAAGGTTAATCATATAGGAAGTAAAATAATGAACGTTTGAATGATTTCTAAATTTCTGGGTTTACATACTCGAGTAGCTACTCGAGTATCCTTTAAAGTTTACTCGAGTACTTACTCGAGTATCATCGGGAAAACTTTGATCAACTGCAAGTCAACAAACAAATATAAGATTACTTGGGTAGTGCATGTAATAACTAAATTTCAAACCTTTGGAAATGTATGTTTACTCGGGTATTTACTTGAGTAATGCGCTCATAACTTCATAGGTTACTCGGGTACCAACTCGAGTAAACCTTCAAATAAACTTTTGATTACTCGATGCTTTACTCAAGTAATGTTGCAGGATTTCAAGGCCGAGAGCACTTCAAGTTGGGCTACCTTGTTACTCGAGTACATACTCGAGTAAACTTACTTTTTGTGCATAACTTACTCGGGTAATGACTTGAGGTTTTCCTTCAAACATAACACTGCATACTCGAGTACATACTCGAGTAATCCACTTAAAATGAATCATTAAATACTTGCATACTAGAGTAATGACTCGAGGAAAGTGAGATAAAATTAGATCAAGTTATTCGAGTACTACCTTCAAGTTTTTGCTTACCACAGTGAGTTACTCGAGTAGATACTCGAGTAACATTGGTAGGGTACAAAATGCCGAGAGCAACACATTTTTTGAAACAGAGTAACTCGAGTACATATTCGAGTATCATTGGCAGGCCGAGAGCAACTGGAAGACTTTCACATGGTTACTCGAGTAACGTTGGCAGGCCGAGAGCAACTCCAAGTTATTTACTTGGTTACTCGAGTAACTACTCGAGTAACATTGGCAGGCCGAGAGCAACTTGAAAATATTTACACTATTACTCGAGTACTTACTCGAGTAACGTTGGCAGGATACTGGAAGGTGTCTCTGGTTACTTCAAGTTTTATCTCATTACTCGAGTACATACTCGAGTAATGCCTTAGAAAAATTGCTCTTGATCAAGTTTCTCAGCTTTTTCTCTTGACCTTTCTTCATTACTCCAATGCTTACTTCAAGTGATGCTTTTCCCTGTTATTACTTTGTTCAAACTTATTTATTAATCAAATCTTTTTCATACCATTCTTTGTTATCATCAAAACATGAGATCTAACAAAACTTGCGTCTCGGGTGGTCACCCGCGTCCAGTTTTCAAAAGTGTGTCTTAGCACTCGCGAGTGCTAAGCCATCACTCGAGTGCTTTTATTCCTGCTCGAGTGATGTCCTTCTCTGAAATTTTCTTGTGCTCTCGAGTGAGCACTTCTTGAACTTCACTTTTGGGAACTCGGGTGAGCATCTGGCTTCCACTCGAGTGAGTTAGGTTATGCTCGAGTGCAGCGAGCAATTCTGGTTACTGTCATTCTTTTCTGCACTCGAGTGTCAACCTCTGTGCTTGGATAAAAAGTGTATCATCACTAGAGTGAGGCCATCTTCACTCGAGTGTCTCAGTGAAAAATATCAAGTTTGAGCTTTCAAAAAGGGGATCTTTGGGGATAGTCTTTCAACCCTTTAGAGCTATTGATAGAGTTATTCATGGGTACTAAAAGAGCAATAATGATAACCAAATTAAGTGTTAAGAAGTCATTGAGAATTGGAATATAGCATGGACACTTTGTCCTTAATTATGAATATAGGATTTGACATTTGCCCTACTCGGGAGAGACCGGCGGTAGGACACGCACGGAAGGATCAAGGTAGTGACTCTTCTCTCATGTTGTGTATGATGTTTTGGTATACATGACTTGTCATTGAGTTTTGTGAACTGTATATGCCATGGTCCATTACAGCGTGAGCCTTTTAGGGATTGACGCTGGTTATCTCTAGCTCAATCATTGTAGTGCCATTGTAATTGACATGGATCTTTGTGAATCCGACCCGTGGGGCTGTCTGTTGTGAATCCAACCATGGGCTATGTGTTATGTATCTTGCCTGTATGGCTTGCGTATGAAATGCTTTATATGAATCTCAGCTGTGGTGAAATATATTGTGTGAACTGTTGTGTTGCAATACAATATAAGTCAGTCAGTCTGTATGTGAGCAAGAGAAATATATCAGAAGAAAGGGATATCCAACACAGAATATCAGGCCGTATGTGATTGGGATATGTGGTGTTGGTAGGGTGGGAGGGAATTGCACATGATGCTCGTGTGTTCCGAATTACTATCTCTACTCCATCTATGAATTTCCCCCATCCACCAAAAGGTATTGTTAGAGCAAGCGTTTCACCCAAGAGGGGGGTGAATTGGGTGATACTAAAAATTTCGTTGCAAATATGAAAACTTGATGGTGAATATAATGCAGTAAAGAGTAAGGAGAAATATCACCAAAGTGTACACCGGGAGTTATACTGGTTCGGCCACAACCACTTTGACCTACGTCCAGTCCTCAAAATATCTCTGAGAGTTTCACTATAACTTCCAAGATTCAGTGGGTTCTTGGCACTTCAGTACAAGCAAGTTCCTTTGCCTGGACACTTGCTCTCCCTTACAAGTTGTAATCCAATCCCAACTCAAGGTTCCACAACCTTAAGTTACCTCAATAACAAATATTGAGTTTGAATGAAATATCTCTCTCACAGAGTGAATAAGAATCACTGAAGTACAGAATTACAAGTATGTGTAAAAACAGAGTATTGAAACGTGAACTTGATAATGTGTTCGTGTGTGTGTTCTTGTTATTTTCTCTGTTTGAATATTCCCATATATATATAGATGTGTTGATAGTGATCGTTGGAACATTTTCTTCTCGTCCGTTAGAGTGTGCGCAGCCACTGTTGACTTTTCCAATATTTGAAAAATATCTGTTTGTGGTAGGTGGCAGTAGGTAGCGTTTGAACGTTGCATTTGACTTTCCTTATTTGGTAAGATCTCTTCATTGTTTATATGTAAATATGCTAAGAATACTCATACAATGAAGGGTTAATCACATAGGAAACAAATCAATGAACGTTGGAATGATTTCTGAATTTCTGGACTTGCATACTCGAGTAGTTACTCGAGTATTCATTAAGTTTACTCGAGTATCATCGTGAAAGTAATGATAGCAAGTTAATGAATGAACATCACATAACTCGAGTAGTGCATGAAGTAAACAAATTTACAAACTTTAGAAATACTTGTTTACTCGGGTACTTAATCGGGTATGGCACACTTTACTTCATAGGTTACTTGAGTAGCAACTCGAGTAATCTCTCAAATAAACTTTAGGTTACTCAATGCTTCACTCCAGTAATGTTGGCAGGATTATAAGGCCGAGAGCACTTCAAGTTGCTTACCTGGTTACTCGAGTAAACATCAATTTTCTGCATAGCTTACTCAAGTAGATACTTCAAGTTCTGTGTAAATAACTCTGCATCTTACTCAATTACTGACTCGAGTAATCCAGTTCAAACATTTGATAAAGAGTAATTGAATACCTGCATACTTGAGTAGTGCCTCGAGTGAAGTGTGATAAAAGCATATCAAGTTAATCGAGTTTTACCTTCAAGTTTTGCTTACCACAGTAGGTTACTCGAGTAGCACCTCGAGTAACATTGGCAGGATTGAAAATGCCAAGAGCAACATATTTCTTGAACCAGGGGACTCGAGTACAGACTCGAGTAACGTTGGCAGGCCGAGAGCAACTGGAAGTCTTTTACCTGGTTACTCGAGTAACATTGGCAGGCTGAGAGCAACTTCAAGTGATTTACATGGTTACTCGAATAGTTACTCGAGTAACGTTGGCAGGCCGAGAGCAACTGGAAGTCTTTTACCTGGTTACTCTAGTACTTACTCGAGTAACCCTTTAGGAATTTTGCCAGTGATGAAGTTCCTCAGCTTTCTTTCTTGGCCTTTCTTTATTACTCCAGTGCTTACTTCAAGTGATGATTTGCCCTGTTATTACTTTATTCAAACTTATTTGTTTATCAAATCTTTTTCTTACCATTCTTTGTTATTATCAAAACATGAGAGATCTAACTGGTATATCTTCAACACTTGCACCTACATTGTGTGTTTGTTTCCCCCCTCACATTTGCTATAATTTTAAAGTGAACAAAAAAATTATGTGTAGTTTTCAGGGAAATATTATTTGGTCAATGCTGGCTATCCAACACCAGTTGGATATCTTGGTTTATATGGATGTGAGCATTATCACCTTCTAAACTTCAGGTGATAATAGGGATTTGAAAATCACAACTAGATCTTCAATTATTATCATTCAAGTTTGAGGACCACTATAAAAAAGGACATTTGGAGTCTGGAAGAATAGGTTTAAACATTTGGGGGATATGAAGTCATATAGCTTTGAAACATAAGTCCCCATTGTTTGTGCAACAATGGCTTTACATAATCTTATTTGGAGAAATTCCCAAACTGATGTGGGTTTTTTAGAAGCTGAACGAGGATATATACGTGGTAAAGTTAATAATGATCCAATTGATATGCCATCCACATCAACTATTCATAGATTATCTTCAACACAAATAAATCATGTTCATGACAGAATTAGAGACCAAATTGTTAGGGATAGATGATCCAATAATGATTCGCTTCATGTAAGCATTCTAATTTAAATACAATTTTATCCATTTTTATTTAAGTACTTTGTGTATTTTCCTTTTTTTTCAATAATAATTGAAATTTTTTATTTTATCAAATTTTAATTTTAATTTTTCACTTCTTTTATCACAATATATACAAATAATATATATATATATATATATGTAATATTCAATAAGATTCATGCCCTTTTCAATTATTTTCCATTTAAACTAACTTTTCAAAGAATCATCCAAATAGGTTAAGGTTAGAAAAAGTCCATTTCTGCCACCCCATTCCAAACACAAATCACATTTACAATATGATTTTTATTTTATCTTACTTTTGCAAAAGTCAGATTGCAAAAAAGTCATTTCTACTACTACTAATCCAAACGGACACTTAGTCATATTACTTTCTCTCTGCCCGTGACCACTTTGTCACTAACTATAATAGTCACTTCATCTTCTCTTCTTTGCCTCTTCTTTTCTATGAGTTTTAACTTCATTTCAAGCCAAGAACCACACCAGATGATAGATGCACGAGCACAATTACACACAAGACATAACAGCGGACTCTTATTCATCTCTTTCAGCATTTTTTCCCTAGTTTTCTGCCCTCATTTCTTACCCCAAGTTTAGCCATCTAGTTATTGTGAAATTGTTCCGGATCGTGGCCGAAAAGTGGGTTCCATATCAAAAGGAAGAGAATGGTTGAATGTTGAAAATGGCTTTGACCATAAAACCAACTCGTTGCCAAATACGGCTAGACCATCCAGTCTGGTTTGGCTTTTAAAACCTTGCCACTTGGTATATTTTCTTCTAATTTATCACCAAGGAGAGGTACTATATCATAGACCGATTTACATTACAATACTTGTAATATAGACATATATGACATAATAAAGGATATAGGCCCATTGAATATTTAAAAATTAAGTCTCAATTTCATTGTTTAATTCCAAGATAACTAAAAAATTATTACTTCTACTTCCATTTTTTGAGACTAATATTTTGAAAATTTACAGTTATTACTTTAATAAGAGTAATTTAAACTTCTCACATTTACTTTTGTGTAGAAGGACAAAAATATTAGGAAGGCCCCAGGTTTGGATTCCCTGACATTGATTTGAACTTCTCTACTTTATAAAAAACATTTCTTGTTACTAACTTTCCCTCCTTCCTCTCATACCAAACAACCTCTTAAGGTGTGTTTGGTTTGAAGGGAGGAGATGAGAGGGGTCCTCATTCCGTCATTTGATTTGAATTTTTGGATGGGAGGCCAAAATTTTGGCTCTCATCCTCTTCCCTCTTTTTATTTTTGGCTCTTATTATAAAGGATTCTCTCCCCTTTAACAAACCAAACAATGTAACATACCTCCTTATCCCTCTCCTCCTTTCCCTCCCCTCCCCTCCCCTCAAACCAAACAGGCCCTTAGGCTTATAAAGTCTCAATTTATGTAAGGGTTAAGATTCAATTTTAGCCATGAAGCTTTTTATTATTCGGAAGTTTTTTTTAATAATATCACCTCGGAAGTTTATAAAATGTAGCAATGTCGCCCCTATCATATAAAGGTGTTGATTTTCAGTTCGGAACCCCTCTTGCTCTCTCTCTTTTTTCATAGCTATTATACCAATATTTGAATGATTTATATTTTTTTAAATAAAATTATTATTAAAATGCTACGTTGTTGGAGATGTTCCAAATTAATTTTGTATAAAAAAAGAAAAAGAAAAGGATGGAAGGGGATGGTAAACGAAGAGGAGGCCAAGCCAAAGAGGCAAGAGGCGATCTGAACCAGTTAATTTTGACTGTTATATTTAGTTGTTTGACTGTGTGATTCAGGTGGCACTCAATACACCAACTCATCCAAAACACTATCTCCCCAACAGAAATTCTTAGGTATATGGGGCGCACCACGTCACTTAAACACCACCTAATGAAAAAGAATCAACTCACCACGTCACTTAAACACCACCTAATGAAAAACAATCAACTCAAGAAATGCAGGCCTACTTTTTAGCTTATGTGGCCCTCTCACTCAATTTAAAGTATTTTACAAAAAAAACCTTTGCCACAGACAGCCTCATATAAATCAATCCCATTTTTCAATAAACATCTCTCAAATTTTCTCTCTCTTATGCACCTTTCTTCTCCATTTTGTCATCACTCTCCAATCTCCTTCTTTCCCTCTTCTTTCTCATCATCCTTCACCACTTTCTTTCCTCATTCTTCTTTTTGCCATCCTTATTCTGTGAGCCCATTTGTCCCTTCATTTCTAAAATCCCTCTTCCTTAGTTTCTCCCACACAAATGGAATAAATGGTAAGGTTGAAGAAGAAGCAGAAGTAGTTGAATTATGTGTGGATTGAAGATGATGAGCTTGAGAACATTGTGGAGGAAAGTAAAGAAGGAAAAGAAGAGGTTTTTTGTAAGACACTTATGTTATTTCCACATTTTTCAGAGTATTTGGTGAGTTTGGTGGGAAAAAAATAGGATGAAAATACTAATATAAAGTATAAGATTATATTATAGGAATTCCCCACAGGGTTGAAAAATATATACAAATCCAAAAATATACAAAATTAAACTAATGATAACCACCTGTAGCTTTGATCTGGACTGAAACTCTCAATAACCTGTATTTACATTTTTACCCCTAGAGCCGCTATCTTCTGCTAGAATATTTTAAATTTTGGGGAAAGGGTGAGATTCAAATTAATCTCAGTAGCAACATGCAATCAATCATATAAAATGCGATAGATAAATAAGCTATGCACCACATAGTGTAGATGAAAATTCAACTATATCCGGTATATGCATACAATTAAAGGCCAACTCCCCTACTTGTCCGGATACCTTAGCTGGGTCCCAAACCACAGCAAGGTAATGTGCCCCTGGCACTATTCATATCACCGTGCCCTAGGTGTTAGAACCGGCTGACACCCAAAGGGGGGTGAATTGGGTATAAGATAAAAATTTAAGAACTTTAAAAATCTTTTCGCATCTTAGTGGAAGCAGTAAGTATGAAAGTAATGAATCATAAATCAATAGTTAGATTAAATAATAAATGCTGGAAATATAAGAGCTTAGGGAGGAGATTATGGAAATTGTGATTTATCTTGGTTCGATCCAATTTGAGATGACCTACACCCAATTCCCAGGCTTCTCTTGAGATTTTCAAATCCACTATCTTAAACCAGGCACAAGAAAAGCTTTTACAAACCTACAAGTTTAGCCAAGCACTTATGAAGCCTTTTTCAAATCTCTCACCAAGATACTCCCCTTTACAACAAGTCTTATGAGTAGAGCAATCCCAAAGACCTTTCTCTCCTTCTTACCCATGCAAGTCTTACGAACAGCAATGTTCTCTCCTACTTACACCCCTGTAAGTCTTACGAGTAGCAACATTCTCTACTACTAGCACCTTGTAAGTCTTACGAGTAGAAAGTCTTACTGGCAATTCTCTCTATAGCTTCGCTGTAAGGAAATCAACCCTCTCAAGGTTCCTTTACCTTGAGATCAATTTAGAAATACAAGTGTTTACAAACTTTCTCACATAGTGGATAAAATGCTCACTGAAGTACAGTACAAATAACTCTCTCTCAAATATACATGATATAGAAAATAGATAAGAACAGAGAGTAGTTGGGTCGAAGTGGATGACTCATGATATAAGTTGGTGTTGTTGAGCTATCGTCGTTGTAACCCCCTCACGGTAATTATATCCGAACTACGAAATTTAAGTGAAATAGAGACCAATAAGACAAAAATCATTTTTATAATCACTCATCTCCAAGAGATGGGGTTAACAATCAAAACATTTAAAACAGAATTCATCTGGTTTCACATTCACTTTCGAATACAATTACCTGTGCAGTTATATCACATAATAAATATCAAAGTACGTAACCAAAACCCCGGCAACCCCGGGTTACTTATATTTATATATTGGGTTTAAAAGTTTCCCAAAATGGGGATTACATGACCAAAAATTCATATTTACATCTCATATAGAAAGTAATCCCAAAATCCAAAATCCAAAACGGATAACCAACGGTCCGAACTTCAGTATGTCCCTACTAGCCCTAACCACTCCTGGTTGGTCGCTTATCCTTGGAACCACTCGCCCTGACTGAAAATGTTAGTCATTTAGAAAGAGTGAGAATCTAAAGAATCCCAGTAGTAACAAATCATTCATACCACACGTAATCACATAGCATGTAAGCAAATCATCACATAACAGCAGCAACACAAATCACACTCCACCCTCATCCCCTTTTACCGCCGGGAAGGCACACCGTCCTAACCTGAACCATTATTAGCGACTCAGGGACTGTTGGTATGGCAGTGCATACGAATAGCCTTACGGCTCACATATAGCCTTTAGGCCCACAAATAGTCTTTCGGCTCACATAACCACAAATATCACACCCTAACTTCATCCCCTTTTACCGCCAGGAAGGCACGCAGCCCTTACCCGAACCATTTTTAGCGACTCAGGGACTATTGGTATAGCGGTGCATACACAATTTCACAAATATTGCAGCATACGAATCCATCATAAACCAATTGTAATATCCCGATTTGTGATTAGGACTGATAACTCTGATAATCATTGTAATTAGTGTAATTAAGCACTATTATGATTAATGTAATGTAAATTTTGGGAATAAATACATGTGGTATTTAAGATCAATGGTTGTGATTCTTTGACCGTGGGTCGGAATCCTATGTGTTGTGATTTGGTGAGCTCATAAGGGAGTGAGTGGATGATGACATGTGGCAAGAGGGTGGCCATTGTATGAGGTCACTAGAAGACAAAATAAAACTTTTTCTCTTTTCTCTCTCTCTCTCTTTCGGTTGTGTGTGGGAAGGGGAAAAGAAAACATCTCCATCATCATCATCTCCTCCACTTCATTTTCTCTCTCCTCTCCTTCCTCCATTTTCGCTGAACAAGCAAGAAGAGGAAGAAGGAAAAGCTTTGATTTTGGTGAGTTGTGATTCTCCTTTGCTCAAATTCTCTTTTCTAATATGATGTATCTCATTGAGAGCTACATTGTGGTAATTTCAGAATCTTGAATAGTGTTGGTTGTGATTTGGTTGAATTTAGGAAGTTGGAGAATCAAGATTCTGGATTGAGCAAAGAGAAGAGGTAGGCATTTAGAGCATTTTGATATATTGTTTATGTGATTTTGGCTAAGTTTAGTCAAATCTGGAAATTTGCCCTAAATATGCCTATTTTTGGAAATATGAAGTTCATTGTGATTTATGATTGGAAATGATGTATTATGGAGTTATTTGAGTATTGAACATGATCTGGAATGTGGGAATGAATTTGGATGAAATTTGGACATTGTGTATCTTGGAGACCTTAGTGAATGATTGTGGTCAAATTGGTTTTTAGTGTTTTTGGAAGTTGCCATTGTGTTCCCTGGTTAGTGCTTAGTGTGTATGAGCATTGGGAAGAGTTTTGGGAACCTTTGGGAGTGAATTTGACCATCTGGAATCTTCTGGTTTTTCTGCGTTTTGGGTCTCTGATACACATCACTCGAGCAGAGGAAGAACGTGCTCGAGTGATGTGCAAGATTTTTCCCTTTGTGCTTCGAGTTATCTGGGTTTTGCGGGTTATGCTCGCGAGCACTGCCTTGTGCTCGAGTGAGCGAAGAACATGCTCGAGTGAGCATGGTTCTTCTCGAGTGAAGGTGTACGCCCAGAGTAGAGGGTTACTCTCGGGTGGATGCTCGCGGGAATGAGGCACGGGTGTGCTTCCTCACTCGCGGGTATGGGGGTGTGCTCGAGCACAAATGGCTGTGCTCGAGTGAACCTGAACCCTGAGAGAGTTGTGTGCTCTCGGGTTCTCACCTTCTGGATTTCTCTCGCGGGTGCTCGAGTGATATCCGTACGTGTGCTCGAGTGAGCCTGGCGTGCTTCGAGTGAGCTGGTGCCTCGGGTGAGAGTGGTGTGCTCTCGGGTTGTCACTCGTGGCGTATGCTTGCGGGTGCCCGGGCGAGAGTGAGCCATCACTCGAGCACAGATTTTCTGCTCGAGTGATGCGAGCACTTTCAGGGTGAGAGTGGTGCTCTTGGGTTGTCACTCGCGAGTGAAATCACTCATGCTCGAGTGATGTCCGTACGGTGCTCGAGTGAGAGCACTTGTGCTTCGAGTGAGGCAGTCAAAAATCAGAGTTTTGCCTTCGAGTAAGGGGTCTTTTGGGTAGGTTCTTCCAACCCTTTAGGCATATGTTTAGGCCTATTTTAGTCACCTAATGAGTCCTAAATGATAACCAACTTAGAGAATTATTGAAATATACATTGGAAAAGAGATTGATTGGTTGTCCCTAATTGATATAGGATTTGACATCTGTCGTCCTCGTGAGGCTAAGGTGCCAGAGCCAGTCCGGAAGGATACAGGTAGTGACTCTTTCTTTATGCCTTGTGTGATACATTGTATGTATATTATGTCATTGTTTTGAAATGAATATCGTATGCTGCAAGTTTTGTGAAAACTGTGGAAGCACCGCTATACCAATAGTCCCTGAGTCGCTAACAACGGTTCGGGTGAAGGTCGTATGCCTTCCCGGCGGTAAAAGGGGATGAGGTTAGGGTGTGATATATGTGTATATGTGGGCCGAAAGGCTATTTGTGAAGGCCGACGGGCCATTGTGAAAGCCGAAAGGCTATATTTGAGCCGTGTGGCTATTTGTATGCACTGCCACGCCAATAGTCCCTGAGTCGCTAACAACGGTTCGGGTTAAGGTCGTATGCCTTCCCGGCGGTAAAAGGGGATGAGGGTGGAGTGACTTGTGTTGCTGTATGAGATGATTGGTGTGCATATTCTGTGATTGCATGTGGTATGAAATTGTAGTTACTACTGGGATTCTTTAGAATCTCACCCCTTCCATATGACTAACCTTTTCAGACAGGGCGAGTGGCTCGAAAGGGAAGCGGACAACCCGGAGTAGTTAGGCTTACTCCAAAAATCTAAGTGGTAGTTGGTTATCGTAGTTTTGGATGTGGGATTGACGATTGTATATAAGAATGTAAATGATTATTTTGGTGGTGTAATCCCCTTGTTGGGAAATATTAAACCCAAGTTATATGTATTAACCCGGGGTTTGCCGGGATTTTGGTTTCCGCACTTTGATATTTATTATGTACTCTGATTTCTCTGATAGTTATATCCGCACGTGAATGTGAGACCAAGGGTTAATTACGTTTTGAAATTGATTTCGAAATGCCCCATCTCTTGGATGCGGGATTATAAATTATGATTTTATCATATTGGTTTCTAATTCACTTAAATTTCGTAATCCGGATGTAATTACGGTGAGGGGGTTACACCAATGATATAACACATATACAATACATCACATAAGATATAAAGGATAAGTCACTACCTAAATCTTTCCTGACTTTCTTTGGCTCCGCAGGCTCACGAGAGCGACATATATCAAATCCTATACCAAATTAGGGACAACCAATCAATCTCTTTTCCAAAGGTATATTTCTATAATACTCTAAGTTGGTTATCATTTAGGACTCTTTAGATGACTACTAGAGGCCTAAACATATGTCTAAAGGGTTGGAAGAACTACCTTGAAAACCCCTTTTTTGAAAGGCAACGCAGTGATTTTAGACTGGCTCACTCGAGTAAAGATGACCTCACTCGAGTGATGAACGACTCGTGCTCGAGTGAGAACAGCTCTCACTCGCAAGTGTTTGACAGTGAGCAGCTACCTCAGCCAGAAAGTGCTCACATCACTAGAGCATAAAGCTTTACACTCGGGTGATGACTCCAAATCTGCTCGAGTCCCCGAAAGTGTAACACAAAAAGTGACAACCCGAGAGCACACATAATCACCAGAAGGACAAGCTTACTCGAGCATAACCCCCCAGTGCTCGGTTGAGACGGAAATGCTTGCGAGTGTCAGAGCACACTCTTGACAAATGACCAGCGAGTGAGGACCGGAGAGCAACCCTAACTCTAGACTCACACTATCACTCGAGCAATCCCTTGCTCACTCGAGTGACCATCAACTTCACTCACAGTTACAGAAGTGCACTCGAGCTCTACTCATAGAACCCAGGCAAAACTTAAAGCAGAAAAGGGAAAATACATGTAGTACTCGAGCATGATCTTCCCTCAATTGAGTGTTACTATCAGAATGCCCAGATCGCAGCACATGACAGAAAATTCCCAGATGGCCAAAACTAATGCCAATGGTTTCCAAACTTCTCACAAAGCTCATACACACTTACTCATGCCTAAGGAACACATTGACAACTTCCAAAACACCCAAATACCATTCTGACCACAATCAACACTTAGGTCTCTATGACACACCCAATGTATAACTTTCATTCAACTCAATTCAAACTTTCCAAATCAACTCCAACAATCAAATAACCCCACAATAGACTAATTCCAACATCAATTACTATGAATTTCATTCATTCCAAAATAACCATAAATTAGGGCAAATTTTCAAGAATTTCTTAAACTTATCCAAAACTCATAACATATATATCAAAATGCATCAAATGCCTACCTCTTCATTTTGCCAAATTCAAAATCTTGATTCTACAACTTTCAATTTCGTCCAACACCCAAATCAACACTATTCAAGATTCTGAAATCACCACAATGAAGCTCTCAATGAGGTGCACAACATTAGAGAAGAGGATTTTAACATAGAAGGACCATTACTCACCCAAAATCAAAGCTTTCACTTTCTCTGTCCTTACTTGAGTTCAACAAAAATGGGGAAGGAAGAGAGAGAAAATGAGGGATGGAAGAGATGATGATGATGAAGTGCACTCCCCCTAGCCATACACATAACCGCATAGGAGAGAGAAAAGAGAGGAAAAAGTGATGTTTTGTCCTTTTGTGCCATCCAAGGGACTACAACACGCCACATGTCATCATCCTACACACTTTACATGAGCTCACATAGATGCAAAGTGTAACCCCCTGCCGTAATTATATCCGAAATACGCAATTAAAATGAAATAGAGACCAATAAGAAACAAAACTATTTCAAAATCCCATCTTCACGATAGGGGTTTCACAGATAACTTTCGAAATATAATACACCTAGTCTCATATTCAAATTTCGAATACAATTACTATGCGAAGATAAATCACATTTATACCAATATCAGAGTGCACAATATAATCATCCCGGTAATCCCGGGTTTCATATCTTCGCTAAACAATCATAGGGCACATTAGCCCATACAACTCCTCAAATAGGGATTACACAAATCTTTCCTATACACACTCAATACTCATCCAAATATACAAATACAAATATCCAAATATCCCATCTAGGATGATAACCAACTATCACAACCAAACTCCAATGGGAGCCCTAGCCGCCCTTGACTGCTTGCTCCATCCTCGATCCACCTACCCTGTCTGAAATGGTTGATAGGGGAGGGTGAGATTCTAGAGAATCTCAGTAGGAAACAGATACCTATATGTATGTATGATATGTGTTTAATGCATGACATGCTTGCAATACATATCTCATGTTCACATAATGACATATCTGCGTGCTCAATGTTTCATCAACATACTCATGGCCATAGCATAACTAGAAACAGAGCTATAATCATTCATACATGTTTCACATAATCAAACAAAGCAATACATGCATCAAAGCACAAACACAAATATCAAAGCATGCAAAAGAGGTAAGTTCCCTACACTCTTTCCACGTATGCTCCAGCTTCGCTTACTCGCGATCAGAATGAATACCAAACCACGATCAGGGCGAACATCAACCCTATAATCAAAATCATGAACATAGGGTCAATCCCTTTTCCAATTCCTCAACATACAAACACTTAATGTTGGTTATCATTTAACACCTTTAGGTGGCTAATCAAAGCCTAAACATATGCCTAAAGGCTTGGGAAACACTTGACCAAAGATCATCTTTTAAAAGTCCAAATGCTGATTTTTGGGGGTGGGCCACGGCCCAAGAATCCACGGGCTGCAGCCCAAAATTGCCCAGAAACGCTCAGAAACATTTGGGCTGCGGCCCAGAAAATCCAGTTTCTTGGCTGAACTTCCAAAAATCATAACTAATTCCACAAAAATTGAAATGAGGTGATCCTAAAGCCAAATGAAAGCTACTCAAGTCCTCTACACAGGAAAAATATTGGCCAATACTGGAAATCACCGCATAAATACAGAATTCCCCAAAACTCAAGACTGTCCCAAAACAGAATCCATTTTCGACCACAAACTTTGGACAGCTATAACTCCCAGTTCCCAGAACGAAATGGCACACATTATATGTCCATTTTGAACCTTGGGAGGTGAACTTTAAGACTGGAAATTTTCATAATTTTTCAACATCATTTGCCCAGTCAAAACGTCCACACCATCTGACTGTCCAGAACAGACTTACATTGGCCAGATTTTCCAGATTTGCACAATTGGCTTCCAATGGTCCAATTTTCATATCAAACATCATTCTCACACAAAATTTCACAAGGAATCCATTGGAAATACCAAAAAAACCAAATTCACATTACTTTGACATGTTTTAACCATAATCACAACATGTCTTCACTCAACCATAACACAATTCACAACATTGTAACTCTTCATTCCAAGTTCTCAAATCAATTCCAATGGCCATATCACACAACAAAATACCAATTTCACCACAATACACAAGGCAATTCCTCAAATCCAAAATCACATGAAAATCAGGGCAAAATTCGAAATTTACAGAGCTTAACCAATGATCACAAAACTTAAGTCAAAATGCTTCAAATACTCACATCTTCTTCTTTCCCAAACCAATTTCTTGATTCTCCATCTTTCCAAATTTCCTCAAGCCATCAAACACCTCCAATCAAGAATCTAAAACCATAGAGATGAAGCTCTCATCACTATAAACAACTTTATAGAAAGGTGTTTAAGCATTAGAGGACATTAAGCTAACCAAAAACTCACCTTTTGATTTCTCTTTCTTCCCTCCAAGTTTGCACGTCCATGGAGACTAAAGAGAGAGAGAATGATGAGATAATGAAGAAGGAGGTCAGTTTTTGGCCACTAAAAGCCTCATTAGGCTGACCAAAAAGGAAGAGGAGAGAGGGAAAATGAGTTGACAAATTGACCAAGATCTATGGCTCACAACTTGCCATGTGTCAACATCTTGCTCCATCAACCATGAGTTCACATAGGCACATGTACATTGGATTCCACCCTTTGATCTCAACACAAATCAATCCTAACCATTGATCTTGAAGTTACCAATGAGCTTCCTCTTCGGTAACTGATCAATTGGTCGGTAACTTTACCGTTTTGCCCCTGATTATGGCAATTCACACTGAATCACCACCAAATTCTTTTTCTCATTCATTTTCTCTCACAATACGCCCTCCCCTCTATTTTAAGTCAATTTAGATGTTAATCCATAATTGAACTTAAATGCAGGGTTTCGGCGCTGCTCACAGCACATACGAACCACATCCGAAACTCAAATCACATCATATTCTCCAAAAGGGTTTATTCATCACTAACCACTTCCACTTTTGGAGTCAATATCTCTTAATCACAATTTAGAAGCTTGCTAAACTGGGGCTTAGCAGTCCACTAATCTCAAGCTTATTTTCTAGCCTCGAGTCTCAAAATTCGGGGTATTACACAAAGCATGGGATTCCGAACCATAGTAAAAAGATCTCAACCCTTGATCTCAGATCACCAATGAACATTTTTATCAAACTTACATCATATTTCTCTAAAAGTGTTTAATTACACTAATTACAATCAATCCCATAATCATTAGCCCTTAATCACAGATTGGGATATTACAATGTCGTTGTACTATGATTGAATATCCTGTATCTATAGTTGAGTAGGATACGACCGTTATGAGTATTTTAACCTATCCGTTGAGTCCTGTTGTTTGTCTTGACTGTTATGGTGGCTGAAAAACTAGCCATTAAGGCAGACGCTCCTTACGCTCTTCACTTTTCCCAAGTCATGTGTTAATCCTTGTTTGATCACTTGGAAAATGTTTAATCACTAATATGATGAAGTGTTAGAGTGATTAGAAGCAAGAAATATAAGTTACACAGAGTTTCAACAATTTTTAGAAGTTTCGAGGTGCAAATATGTTTTTTTAGAGAATTTGGTTATTCAATTAGTATGAAGTGCATTCGGATAGCTCCTTTGTAAAGCATTTATATTTATTCAAATAGAACATCTTGTATTCGAATAATCCTTCACAATTAGAAATGTATTCAAATAGTCAATCCTTTATTTGAATAACCTCTGACACAAGATAGTGTTTTTAATCAAATATACTTATGTTATTCTAATAAGCTTCTTACAAGTTTATTCAGATACTCCCATTTCTATTCAAATAATAACCATTGATATGAAACCTTCACAAACTAATACTACAACTTCTATATGAATAAACCACTGATTCTTATGGCTATAATTCTTTGGATATAACTCTAAATTTGGCAAATGACTTATCCTTAGAAATATCTTTTAAGTCTAGTTTGCACAACAACTGGAATCAATCACAAATACTTTGTACTCCAAAAGTTATGATTCAATGTGTATCGATTGGTCTGGAACAGATTGTAATTTTGAACACCAATTTCCAAAAAGCATATCTCTTTGAATATAAGTCTAAATATGACCTATTACCTATCCATGGAAAGCGTTTTAAGTCTATTTTCATATCGCACCAGTTTCATCTCAATTTGATGTGTAGTTTGAGAGTTATGTCCAAAATACTGAACCTATTTTGAAATATGAATGTGATTTGAGTGTCATCTTCCAAAATTCATATCTCCTTCATCTAAGTTTCTTTTAACTTGATCTTGGTGTCAAAATGAAGCATTAGGAGTATGGTTTCATATGCCACTGGTTTCACCTCAATCCAAGTTGTGGTTTGAGAGATATGACCAAATTAATGAACCTCGCCCATGCTAACGAACAGAGGTTACTGAATAACACTGCTTCTATTCAAATAATCAACTTGTATTTCAATATAACTTCTCTTATTCGAATATAACATGCATTATTCGAATAGAAGTGCTCTTATTCGAATAAAACTTCTTCTATTCAAATAAAACTCAATATTTTGAAAGCACTAGCCACTTTTAACTTCTGATTGAATCATTCCAACTTCCATTGATCGTAGAAATCTCCAATATTACTTCTAAGAACTTGAGATCTTCTAAGTTCTTCTTTTTATCCTTTTTTTTTATCATTTCCAATAATCAAACTCAATAACTCTCTTCTTTTCTTGATTTCTCCTCATATTTAATAACTTTTATCTTCAATATCTTCTCAATCTTCCTCCATTATGCACCTGATATCTTCTAATCTTTGCTTGACTAATCTACAAGATATTTCACATTAAACACAGTAGTTAGTCAATGTTGGAGATAAACATACTATACAAACTTTTTGCTATTCATATTTGGCATCATCAAAACTAATTATATCTAACACTAGGCACCCTGTTCACCCACATTATATAGAATACACAAAGCATACAAATAATCACAATTTATGAAAGGGAGAGTTACTACCTTAAGTCCCTTTTTCCACTCACTAACCATTCCTTAAGCCTGACCCAGCTTCAGCAAAATGTTCAGTCCTAAAATTCCAAGTTTACAAGAATTGAGTTATTATCCATTCATGTATTCTTCCAAGCTTTTTTTGTTGGTTATCTTTACCCTTAGAATTCAAGGTAATTACATTTTTAGCATTACCATTTTAAATTTCACACATTAACTAAAACTGCCAAAATTTTCACCAAACTCTGGAAATTCATAACTTTATTTTCAAATGTCTATTTACTGTGGTTCCAAAGGCTATGTGTCCCCTATTAAGTCTAATTTTAAGAAAAAAAAATATTTCCTTGAACCAATTATGTGCACAAAATTCCAGTATCAACATTTTTTAACATTGCCACCACAACATTCCAGTTTTACAAATCCATCTTCAATAAATCATAACTCTTAACATACTAATCAAAATGGGACAAATTACATATCAAATTGAAGCTTGATATGTCTACTTTTATGTTGAAAAATCTCACAATCATTGGACACCATTTGACTATCAAAAAATACATGACAACGAGACTGCCACACAGAAACCTAACTGGCAACGAGTTTCACATTTTAAGAATTTTGTTCCAATGATCAAGAATTCATAACCAGAGGCTATTGCCACATAATATTTTGTACAAAACACAATGGAACCATCAAAAATACAAAATTTCAGCTCTATCCCTCTTTTTCTGTAGCTGGTCAAACTTACAAGGGAAGAGGAAAAATTAGGTTTTCATGATTCCATCCAACAAATCACCTTCTTTCCAATCATAATAACTTGTTTAACCTCTTAAACACCTATTGTACATAATTAATGGAAAATTGGGGAACATTACCCCTTATAGTTTCATCATCCCAAATCATAAAAACCAACCAATACAAGCAAGACAATCAACAACAATTACAAATCAACATGAAAGACAAGGTTTAATAGCTCACCTCTTGTCTCTCTCTCTTGCACCAAGTTTCATCCTCTCTCTCTTCTTCTCTCCCCTGATTTTTGCTTGCTACAAGTGTTGTTCAAGATGACTTAGAGATTAGAAGAGGCGTTGCCATGAATTTGGAAGCATAACACATGTTTGGTGTATGAATTTCAATGGGATTTTTGGTGTATGAATTTCAATTTGTCATGTGTAGTACGACATTGATTCTTACTCTTGGAACTTTGACTATGGTTATTCCAATGACCCAGAAGACGCGCCTCAAACTTTTTATGCTTGTTTTGCTATTCGCTATTCTATGGCTTTTGACAAGCATTGTGAAGTGCTTATGTAGTGAGTCTCTCAAAGATCTTTTAGACTAGAAATGTCATGATTTCCTAGAAGACGGTTTTGAAAAAAAAGGAAACAAATCACGATGGTGGAAATTATGATTTTTTCATATGGTTTTTTCCTCATATTTATTGAAAGATTAGTTCTAAAAAATAAGAAATTGAAGCAGACACAGAGATGTTTTCCTTATTTATATTCATACATGGTCCATGATTAGAGCAGCCTTTTACACGGGTATATTGAACACCACTTCCACATGTTTTTAAGGAACGTGTGCTCCCGGTATGTCTATATGATAAGGTCTTGCAACTTTCAAACATGTGACCTTATATCCATGATCATTAATGAACTTGGCCATATAGTATGCTACTATATCTTACCTTGGCCTTATCTATAGACATATATTAGTTGGAAATGGCTGAGGTGAGATGTAATAGTGTACTGTATGTCTAGCAGAATAGGACATAATTGTTTTTCCTTTCCACATTGGTTATGGGCTGTTGAAGTGAAAGGAGAAGTAAAATCATGCTTAGACCACTTTCTTTCTTCGTTCATCTTGCCGTCTAGGGGTGTTCAATGTTTTTCCGTCTCGATTGAGCAAATCGGAACAAGATAAACTTTTGAGATGGGAAAAATTTGAGATTGGAAAAAATATATTCAGGATCGGGATTGAGATCGGAATCGAGAATGAGACTTCTCAATTTCAAATATATATACATATATACATATATTTTTCTCTAAAATACCTACGTGAAGTGAATCACCTCTAAAATAAGAACAATAGTTAGTTTGTTTGAATATTTTTAATCAAATTGTGCTTTTTAATTAAAGGAAGCCACTATTTAATTAAGTTTTTGTCAGATGTTGAGACAATTTTAATAACAACATTAGGCATCTCTATGGTGCAAAGGGAAGACCAATTTCAAGATGTTATGCAAATGATTGTATTTTATTTCTTTCTTTTCACAGCAAGAGCTTTTGTTGCTTTCAATGTTCACAAACAGTTTTTACCTTCTTCATTTGCGGGCCTCTTCTTGGAATGAACTGCCTCTGTTAAAGAATCATCCTTCAACCCCCTGTTTCTCACTTAAGCGAATATAAGATTAGGATTTCAATTTCAAATAAGTAAAAGTAAAAATAATTGTTTGTTGAAAATTATACTAAAAAATAAAAAATTGAAAATATAAAATATAAGATTTACTATTAGGTTGGATAAATTTCACCAAATTTCTTTACAGAGATCAAATGTATTTTTTGAACCAATATATATGTTTATATGTAATCTGATTGGTTGAAACTTCTGTTCAAAAATATTTTAAAAAGAGTAATTAAAATAAAAGTGAAGCTTTCGGAATTACGGAATGTTCTTTTCAAATCTCTTGTTAAGATTGTTTAAGAAATTTAGATTGTTTAAGAAACAATGAACCGGCTATATGAAAGGAGATAAGGAAGGCGAGGAGGAACTGCGTGAAAAAGTCTGGACCGTCTGTGACAAGAAAGAGAGAGATATACTGAGAGTAGGAAAGTAACCACGGGACTGAGAACTATATGTCAAAACTCACGGAAATACGAAGAGGGAAATTGTCGCGAAGGTATGTCAGTGTTCTTATGGATCGTCGAAAGTTAATTTTGAATCTCTTTGAATCTGTTCTCTTTTTTCTCTTCTCCTTCCTAGTTTTGCATCAATTGGTATTATAGTTTGGTTGTTTTCAGCACATCTCTTTTGCACTCATTTGAATTCAGCTCATGATATTGAATAAAATTACTTTGCCTTCTTCTTGTGTCTTTGAATTGTCTCTGAATCTCATGTCTTTTCTCTCTTTATCTCTTCCCCTCCCTCGTTGCTTCAACTGGTTTCCATTTCTATTCGAGGGTTTTCATATAATAGAGAAAATAAGACTTGATAATAGACGATAAGAGAAAAAAGGAGAGTAATTCTAAGAATCTTGTGATCAGGATTTCACTTGCGTATTTCATTGCCTTGCATCAGTTGTTATTAGAGTATTAGAGTCTGATCCCCAACTCTATTACACAAGCCTTCTAAAAGAGAAAATCAGATTTGATAAATAGAAACTAAGAGAAGGAAGAAGAGTAATTCTAAGAATCTTTTGGGTTCAGGATTTCACTGGTGGGTTGCTAATTTCTATCCTTTTAGTGACTCTTGGTATATAGCTTATGATTTTGAATGACATGGCATTGCCTTCCATCAATTGGTATCAGACTCTGACCCCAACTCTGTTCTACTCGTACATAAGCCTTCTAAAAGAGAAAATAAGACTTGATAAATAGAAAATAAGAGAAAGGAGAGTAATTCTAAGAATCTTTTAGGTTTAATTTCAGTTTTCTACCACAAATATATTAAAATACATCTCAAATGTATCTAAAAATAGGGAGTCAGCATTGTTGGTGGTTATAAATATGAATTATGAAAAATAAATCACTAGTTGGATTGAAATGTTCTCATTCCAATTTCTTATTTTAGAATGAATACAGGGGTCGCAAGTAGTGAGGTTTCTTCTTATAGGGACACTTGTGACTATCGGCTTGCAGTGCGTCGCTCCAATAAGCCCTTTAAGGTTGAGCGCAATGAAACTCATCTGCAATCTACTCCACGTAATCCCTCTTATCAATGCAAGAGGCAGTCCGCTTCTAATGCCAAAAGTAATTCATCTGAAATCTGCAAATACTGGATGAATGGAAATTGTGTATATGGTGATCGCTGTTGGAACTTGCATTCTTGGTTTCATGGTGATGACCTCTCTGTGCTCACTAGGCTCCATCAACACAAGACAGTGCGTATTTGACTTTTATTTGCCAATAGCGTTAAGCTTGATCTTGTTTATTTTTTTAGTATTTGTTGTCTCTTTTTATATAATAGCTTTTTGATCGAGCATTGAACTTTAAATTATGACTATAGATTGTCACCGGGATTACACTTCCTGTTGGGTCGGACAAACTTTTTTCTTGTAGCACTGATGGGACACTTAGGATGTGGGACTGTCATACGGGTCAATGTGTTAATGTAATAAATTTGGGTGATGAAGCAAGGTGTTTGACTAGTATGGGCCCATGGGTTATTGCTGGTATTCAGAATGTTCTTAAAGTAAGCTCGTAAGCTTCTTCATGTTATTGTGCTTTGTTGTGCCTTTCATCTTTTATGTAACTGAGTGAGCTAGAAATTGATTGTGTGGTTGTTTGTTGCGAAGGCATGGAACATTCAGACAGCAACTGAGGTCACTCTTGATGGACCAAAGCGTCATGTACTTTCCATGTTTGTTTGCAATGATACACTTTTTGCCGGAGCAATGGTAATGGTTAAAATGTTTTACTAGGTTCTTTTTCTCAATTAATAACATATCTTTGATATTTGATCTTATACGTTCGCTTCTTTATGGGATATATCTGGTCTAATTTTAATCTCACTTTGTCTTCCTATTATAGGATGGTGTTATTTATGCATGGAGATTGAGTTCTGAAGCAAATTTCCAATTCAAGCCATTAGCAATGTTGAATGGCCACAACAAAGCTGTTGTTTGTTTAACTGGTGGACGTGGGGATAAGTTGTACTCGGGTTCTATAGATCATAGCATCAAGGTATGTCTGCGAATTAATGACAAATTCTGTTGAATTACTTTTGACAAATTTGATTTTCTGATAGTCTTTCATTGAGTTGTGTTACATCTTTTTGTGTCATCAACTTTTTAATCTGTGTTTTAATAGTTTAGTATTGTAGTTTGATAACTCGTACAAAATAAAACTGAGAATACTTAGTTTGAAAGGATTTATTGATTTCTTGTTCTCTCAGGTTTGGGACCTCAACACATTACAATGTACGATGACGTTGAAAGGGCACACTGATGTTGTGACATCCCTTATTTGTTGGGACCAACACTTGTTATCAAGTTCATTGGATGGCACCGTAAAGGTTTGGGGTGCCACGAAGAAAGAAACTTTGGAAGTAGTATACACGCACAATGAAAAAAATGTGAGTTCATTCTGATAAATAATCTATATTGCCATTCTAGAATTGCAATTTAGATTTTATCTATATCTTTAGTAACTATTGGTCCTGATCCATCCTAATTTTTACATACTTCGTTGCCCGTCCTTGCCTTTGCAAGTTTGCATTCTGTTTTGTAATTTTGTCAAATGGAAATAGTTATACTGATATCTTGGTTGCGTGGCTTGATGTCGGTATTCAATTTTTATTCTGGATTGAGGAAGGTGCATAAGGCTGAAATATTGCTGCAAATATAATATCTCAACAATGATGACCTTCTGTGAAAGTTTTACTTTTCTGAAATCTGATAGGATGAAATTATATGCTCTTGCATCGTTGGGATTAGTTATCAGACATGTTTATTGATGAAAATGAAATGATAGGTGCATCAATTCTTGTGTTTAACAGCATGATGAACTAGAGAAATTCACCATGCCTGATATGTTGTCAGAAGTCTCTCTAATGTGTAGTTTTGATTATGCTACAGGGTGTGGTTAGAATCAACGGTATGATTGATGCAAAAGGGAAACACACATTGTTTTGCTCGTGCAACAACCTTTCAGTTGGACTATATGAAATGCCAACGTGAGTAGGTTTCCATGTTTCCATTTTTATTTTGGTTTGATGGAGTTGTCAGCCCCTGATCTTGTCTCTTTTTGGGTCAGGTTTGAGGCAAGAGGAAGATTATTCTCAAAACAAGAGATTAGAGTAATAGAAGAAGGCCCTGATGGACTCTTTTTTACTGGAGACGGCACTGGTTTGCTCACCGTTTGGAAATGGCTGGCAGAACCAGAGCCTATGATCACATCTTCATAATTCCAATCTTATTTGTTTCGTTTTAACCTTAGAGCTTAGAGAAGATGAGAACACAATGTTTGTGTTTCAAATTTTGCTTGGATAACATCATGTACCTATATTGGATTTCAATTTTAGCTCATCATTATGAAATATTCTTCTTGTGAAAATTGTATATATTCATTCCTTTTTGTAATATATCACGTGTAAAACTTGTATAGATATATCTTAATCATCAGAGATGATTCTTTTTTATAGAGATACTTTCTTTGTGATACACAACACCTTTTTGGTAGCATAGTTCTCTTTATGGTGTGTTTGGTTTGACTGAAGGCAGGGTAAATGCTCACCTCCCCTCATCTGATTTTAGATTTTAGAGTGGAGGAGACCCCAAACCTTCTATCTTCCCTTCCAAATCGGGGGCTTTTAGTAGAGCCATCATTTTGCTTTTATAAATTATGTAATATTCAAATAATGTTTGTGATGAAAAATATTTAATAAATAACATTATTATTGTTATTATAAAAATAGTTTATCATAAATAAAAATAAAAATATATTATTACGAAAAAATTCATATGATAAAAAATATATTATTAAATAATTAATTCAATACAAAAATTATATTTATATGAATATAAAGTTCTTATAGTTCAACAAATGCTCCTACGATTTTAAATAAAAAATAATATTATAAATAAAAAAATATTATTATTAAATTAATTTAAATAAAAGTATGTTTTTATAATTAAATATTGTTAAGAAATAAATTGTAAACAAAAATATTTTTGTAAATGAGAAATAATATAAAAATTAAAAAATATATTATTATGAAATTAATTTTAAATAAAAATATAATTTCATTAATAAACAATTATGATAATTATGAAATATGTTAATTTTTTAACATAAAAATAATGTTTTAAAAGCCGGACCAGACGTCAAGCCAGAAAGTTCAGTGGGTCATAGTTGAAATGGTGGGACTGTTCGGTCGAGCCAATGACACAATAATTGATTAAAAATTTAATAAAAATAATTATATGTTTATGTACTAATATATTAAACGAATTAGTACAAGTTCAGCTTTAAATTAATTATTGTAGATACTCTCTTCGATCCTTAATATAAGATATATTTTAGGAGTTAATCTTAGTTTTAAATAAGATTTTTTTTCATATTTGTCAATCTTTTCTAGTTTATCTCTATTGATGCTCATTTAATAATAATAAAAGAAGTGAGAGAATGAAGGAATTAAGGAAGAAAGTTAAGGTATTTTAAAAATGTACATGTGATCTTAAATAACTTCTTTAATCTCATTAAATTAAGTAAATATGTCTTATATTAAGGATGTGAAGAAGTAAAAACAAAAACAAGATAACATGTTGAAGAAACGAAAAAAAACCGAAAAGGCATAAAAGACATGAGGGATAAAGTCTGATAAGATAGATTTAATCCACTGGTATCCGGCTCTACTAACAACCGACTGTTCCAATTCATGGGAGTGTAGGGTCATAATGGGGAGAACCCCGCTAGCTCAAAATAATTATTGCAGCTGCATATCTAAGGGTCGACTACAAGACCATTAGTTAAGATTGAACAACCTATAATCAGTTGATCTAAGCACTTGGTGATACAAATGAAATGCACCAACCAGGAAAGTCTTCCTATTATAGGATGGTGTTATTTATGCATGCAGACTAAGTTTTGAAGTAAATTTCACATTCAAGCCATTAGCAATGCTGAATGGCCATAGCAAAGCAGTTGTTTGTTTAAATGGTGGGTGTGGGGATAAGTTGTACTCGGGATTTGTAGATCATAGTATCAAGGTATGTCTATGAATTAATGACAAATTGTATAGAACTACGTACTTTGGACAAATTCGATTTTCTGATGGCCTTTCATTGAGTTGTCACATCTTTTTGTGTCGTCAAGTTTTTAAAATCTAAGATAATAGTTTAGTGCTCCAGCGTGATAACCCATTTAAACTAACACTGAAAATACTTTTTTTGAGCGGATTTATTGATTTATTGTTCTCGTCTTAGGTTTGGGACGTCAACACATTACAATGTATGATAACGTTGAAAGGGCACACTGATGTTATGACATCCCTTATTTGCTGGAACTAATACTTGTTATCAAGTTCATTGGATGGCATGGTAAATGTTTGAGCTGCCAGTAAGAAAGAAACTTTGGAAGTAGTATACACTCACCATGAAGAAAATGTGAGTTGATTATGATAAATAATCTATATTGCCAATCTTGAATTGCATTGCGTTATAGATTTTAGTTATATCTTAAATAACTTTTGGCACTAAAGTGTGCCAATTCTGAATACTTTGTCGCCCCCTACTATTGGACAATTGCTTGTCTGTACGTTCTTTTTTGTAATTATATGTTGAATGGAAAAGTTACACTATTATTTTGGTTGCGTGACTTAATTTTGATATTAAATTTTTATTTTGCATTGAGGAAGGACTTCACTTATTAACTTGTACAAAAGGATGAAATGTGGCTGCAAACTTAAATTTTAACCGTGGTGGTGATGTGCACAACAATTATCAGACATGTTTAGAAATGAAAAGGAAATGATGATATGGTGATGGTATGAAATTATATCTTCTTGAACCTTTGGGATTAGTTATCAAACATGTTTAGAAATAAAGAAATGATGAACGTGTTACAGTTGGATGAATTGGAGAAATTTACATGCATGCTTATGTTGTCAGAAATTCGTCTTATATATAGTTTTGGTTATGTTATAGTGTGTGGATATATACTCAACGGGATGATTGATGCAGAAGGGAAACCGTAATATTGTTTTTCTCGTGCAGCAACCATTCTGTTGGACGGTATGAAATGCCAACATATATATATATATATAAGAAGACTGCAATGTTTCCATTTTTATTTTGGTTTAATGTTCTGAGTTATCACCCCCTAATCTTGCGTCTCTCTCTCTTTTGGGTCAGATTTGCTTTCAGCGGAAGGTTATTTTCAAAACAAGAGATTAGAGTAATAGAAGAAGGTCCTGATGGACTCTTTTTCACCGGAGACAGCACTAATATGCTCACTATCTGGAAAAGGTTATGATCACATCTTCATGGTTCTAATATTATTTGTTTCTTTTTAAGCTAGAGCTTAGAGAAGCTTAAAGAAGAGGATAACACGAGGTTTGTGTTTCAGCTTGTGCTTGTATAACATTATGTACATATACATTAAATTTCAATTTTAGCTCCTCATTATGAAATGAATGTAGGGCACATCAAAATTGAAGTCAAGGAACATAGATAAAATGCCAAATCAAATTTGCTTTGTCACTACTCTCTTCATATTGAGTTCCCTCTCTCGCTACTTGTTATTGTTATTGCTATTGTAATCTTTTTTTTTTTTTTTATTACATAGTGGCACAGGATAGAATCCGTGAAGTGGAGGAGGGGAGAGTGGCCTTAGGCCGGCCATATAGGTGACTAGTGCGCCTAATGGCGTTGGTATGCTATTATCATCTTTGTTGACAAATCAAGTGTATTGAAAATTGATGGATCGCTATATCTAACATCATCTTTGAGTAACTAGGTAGAACTTAGCGTACATATCAGTTGCACAAAGCCTATAAAAAGTTTTTGTATCAGGATTATTCCAAGTCATTACTCAATGTTTTTATAAAGGGAAGAGAAGAAAAAAAGCTGGCTGGTACTATGAAACATGGAGTTTGTGGATAAGATTGAAGTTAGATGGGGTAATCGTGAGTGTTAAATGATTTAAAAATGAATAAATTTATTTTAAATATCTTGACAACAAAGCTTATCGTTAAAAAATAAAGCATTTTATAAGCAATTGAAAAAAATATCCATCTATTTGTTGTCTTATATGGCATTTATACTGTGGTTTGAATTTATTATTAATCTAACAATTATTTATTAAAATTAATATATACAAATAAGACATTGGAATTTAGTTATTTATCAAATATTATAATGTCTTATTTAAAAAATATTAAATATACATAAGATAAATTTTATGTTGAACTTGAAATTGCTGGTTGATTTAAGGAATTAAAGGAGTTAAGGTCTTTTTTTTTTTGTTTGGACCGAATAAGGAGTTCAGGGCTGAATACATGGATAACTATATAATAATAAAAAAATTTATTGGGTTAAAGTGAATCCAGCACCTTGAAGTATTTTTTTTTTAGTACATTTAGTGTCTTAAAGTATTTTTTGATGCACATATCTAACATATTAAAATATTTTTTTAGGTACGTCTAATACCATAAATTATTTTTTATTATATCTAACATCCTAAAGTATTTTTTCAAATGTATTCAATATCCTAAATTATCTAGATTGTTAAGTACAAAAAAGTACATAAGGGTGATGGACGCTCCTAAAAATATACTTTAGGGCACTATATGTTCCTTGAAAAAATACTTCAAGTGTTGGATGCACTTCAATCCTTATATATATATATATATATATATGTGCACATGAAATTTGGTTATCCGGTTTGTTAAAGGAACATTAAGAAAAAAAATATGAAATAAAAGGTGTTCTTTTAGTTTTGTAAAAAACTCAGAAAAATTTATATGATTATTCTGCGTGTAAAAAAAATAGGGAAAAAAATCCCAAGAAAAAAAAATCCTAAACGTACTTACGTGTGGTTTTTGAGAACATTCGGGAATTATATACACACACATCAAATTTGGGGGGAAAATCATGAATAAAAGTTTTTGTTCAGAACTCTTAAGAGAAAAATAAAATTTATATGGTTATTCTGTGTATAAAACAAAAGGTAAAAGTAATAAAAAATAGGGGGATCCCAAAAGTGCTCATATAGTTGGAGAACTGCTCACACCTCTACTTTTATATAAGAGAACATTATGAAAAAAAACAATTCTCAAATAAAAGGATTTATTTTATTTTAGTTAAGAACTCTTAGGAGAAAAATTTATATGGTTATTTTGTTTCTAAAAAAAATAAGAGAAACAGAAAAATCCTAAAAGTGTTTACGGGTCCCAACTAATAAAAATTAAAAGAAAAATTCGAGAATTATACACACACATCAAATTTGGTTATTCGGCTTGTTAAAGGAACATTAACAAAAAAAGGCTTAAATAAAAGGATTTATTTTTGTCAATAACTTTTAAATGAAAAATCTTAGAGCTAATATATTCATTTTCTTCTGTTTCACTGTTTTAGAATTAGAGGTTATGAGAGTTATCTTCCTTCCATAATAGCTGCTGCTACAATGGTCCATGTTACTCGAGAGATTGAACCTTTGTGGTGGAATATAGAAACTAGATTTTGGCTTTTTGATTTCTATAGTTTTACACATACTGGTAAATATGATGAATTACTAGAAAATTTTGATGGTAGTAAACTCTTGTAGGAACAAGGGGACTAGTACTACAAGCTTGTTCTGAAAGTACTATGTTGTCACCAAGACATTCAAAACCTTAATAGCAGACTCAAACGCTTATCTAAACCGAGAAGTGCAAATGATGTGATTGATGCTTTCTTCGACAATAATAGTTCAAATTATTCATGGGCCTCAAGAACGGTCTCCTTGCATGCGCGAATTCCGTCCAGTGTCGCTTCTAGTCCGTTCGCCTCTTGTCAGCTTTGGCTATAGTTAATTTTTTAAAAAAATCACTTGTGACAAACCCAGCCCCTTAAACGTGTCTACCTCATCACCATTCAGTGTCTGCCACATCACCACTTAAAGTCAAACTTCTTTCTCCCACAAACTATTTAACAATCCATGTCTACCAAATTAACGTGTTTGGAGAATTTCCACTATTTTAAATTGTTTATTGATATTTTTGCTCTTTACAGAACTTATTTATATAAGACACTTCTAAGAAGAATATAAGGTTTTGAAACCCGGACTGAAGTGGTCAATTCGAACTGGAAATTGGCGAAATGGTTAGTAAACCGGTACAGTCTAGGAGTCAACTTGGGTCACTATTTTTTTTCTTTTGAAAAATCGATTTTTTTTCTTTAGAATTTCATATTAATAAGCTTGAAATCTTGAATTTCTCATCGGTTTAGCCCTGAGTTAGCTCCATTTGACTCCGATCTGACTCACTAACCCTTGACCCAATACTCCGACTGGTCTAATGGCCGATCCAGGTTTCAGAACCTTGGAAAAATCTTTGTTGGTAAAATTGTATCTTAATCCTATTTTCTATCATATTTTATGTTCAACTTTAAGTTGCTTATTTATTTAAGAACTTAAGAACTTAAGAACTTAAGAACTTAAGAACTTAAGGTCTTTTTTTTTGGGGGACTAGATGGGAATCTTCACAATCCTCTAATCTTACCGTCTTCAACATCTTCTTCCTCACCCTCATCCTCATTCTCATCATCGGAGGAGGGAGAAATAGTTTATGGTTATTAATTAAGAATTGTAAAGTATTTTTGCCAGCATATTCAAATGTTCTAAGTTAATATCGTGATTGATTATTCAATTAATAGTAGGCACCAATAAATTTTAAAAAAAATTGTCAAATACATAACGGTTATTAAGAATTAACTGTTGCTATTTATAAAATATGATCTTCAATATTAAAAGACGCAACGGCTCGATAAACCACGAAACCCTCTCTATATAAACATCCAAAAATTAAACTCCACTTCTCTACTTCTATTTCAACTTCTCAAAGCCAACTTCTGATTCAACAAAACATCATGAAGAAACCCAAGAGAACTTATGATTCATCATCACCAACAAGCATTAAAGGTCTTGTTGATGCAACTTATGAGCTCCATCATATGGTATATGTTTACTTGTGAGACCAAGGATGCATAGACCAGTGCTTGAAAGAACTTACCTCTCTCATTCGCTCTTTGAATAAGAAGGTGGACAAGTTATTGGAAAATGAAGAATTTGATGATGCATCAGATTATTAAAACATCTCTGTAACTTTTTATTTTTAGTTTGTTTATTTACTTTGTCTATTTTTTTGTAAAATGGTGGTTGCATAATCAACAACCAAAATTTAAAAAAAAAATTAAAATGTAAATACATTATGGTTATTAAGTAACAATCGTCACTTATTAGAATACCATGCAAATACATAACAGTTGTACTTTGTAACTGTCATAAATAGTCCCATAAGAATGACTATTCTTACGGTAAAACCGTCATGAAACATTATATGAACAAATAAACGATTTGTCTTCCAATTTCATATCAGAAAAATAACATAATTGTTTCTCTTAAATAACCGTAAACTAAACGGTCCAAATCTTTCCCCTTCCCCACGTTCATGATGAGAATAATATGAGCTTCTTTGTTCTTTAGTGATTAGCACAAGAAGCAAGTACTCTTTCATTACCTACCACTGCACTTGACTGCTCCTCTTCAACTTCAATGTGTGCAATGATGGTTCGAACCATCACTTCCAATCTATATAAACTCCCAATTTCCTTATGTTTATCATCCTCCTCTATTCTTTCAATGTCCAAGATGAAATGTCATGCTGAAGACTTGTTAGAAAATCCACAGCATCATCCTCCGCCTCCACCTCCTTCCCTTCCTCCACCACCTCCTTTTTCCCCTTCTTCTCCTTCACAACCTCCGCCTCAAGTAGAGGCAATGATGCAGCATACAAAACGCGTTGACCATACAGTGAGGAGGCAAGCCAGATATTTGTCGAGTATGAACAGGAAGGCCAATCTCATTCTTGTTGAGGATGAGATTGGCCACCATGACTCGAAATACTCCTAAATGATTCAGGACATTCCTTTGGTGACCAGTAGCGTGATGATGTGTGGTTTACTATGAATTTACGAAAATTTTGATTCATTTAAATTGAACAAAACAAAAGTTCCTAAATTTCCAGTAGATCTATCAGGTAGCTAGTCACTAGAGGGTGATATTTTTCTACTTTATTTTTATAAAATATAAAAAATGTAATTATTTGAGCAATAGCTGCCTAAAATTTTTTTAAAAAATAATAATAACATACCTCATGGTTATTAACTAATAACTGTGATATATGTATATATTAAAAATAATAACATAACTTATGGTTATTAACAAAGAACTGTAATAAATATAAACAAATAAATAACAGTTTTATCAATACAATCATTATGTAAAGTCTTGGGCATAACAACCCAAGAAGCCCTACCCTTCCTCTTCTATTTAAGTTCCTAACACATAACACACTTGACACTTAGTCTGTTCAGACAAAACCCTCCAACATCATAACCCTAGTATTCTTGTTATCTTCTCCGGCTGTTGAGAGTCATTTTCAATCAAACCTCACCATAAAAAACCTCCGTCTTACTTCTTAGTGACAACCGCGCTAGTCAATACCTTCACACTTGTATCAGCGACCATTGAGCAAGTTGCTTTCACTGGCCTGAACCGTGTTTTCGTAGTTCATGAGCCCTAGCTAGGTAGTATTCCTTTGGTGCTTTATTCTCCTTATTCGATTAAGGTGCCTTTGTGAAGTTATGATGCGATAAAGTATTCAAGGTGATATTAACTTGCTTTTGTGAAGTTATATTTTTTTTTGGAAAACCTATTATTGCTCTGATTGAAGGTTCATTTCCTGTTACAAACAGTTGTCAACCCATTACTTTGACTAAAGGTTCATACTTTATTGATCTTTTTTGAAGTAACTTTTAGACATATGATCTCTAAGGAAAATACATCTCCTTTTCTGGAAGTATCCATATCTCCGGAAGTTACTTCAAAAAGTTCAATAGGTGTGATGAATCAATTAGTTCATGTGTACCAATGAGAGTCATACATGAACAAGCTCTGTGAATAAACTAGTTCAGATAAACCAAAAGTCATACACAAACAAGGTCTGTGAATAAACTAGTTTAGGTGAGATATTGAATTTATTATTGTGAAGTTATATTTTTACTTTGGAAATTCCATAGTGCACTAGCTGAAGGTTTCTCTCCTGTTTTCTATTAAGCATGTGGCACCAAGTTAAAAACTATGAAATTCAACATTGTGATCAGTCATAGACTCTTTAATGTGAGAGTTTTTAAACTACTTGGTCTCGTCTCTCTATATATAATAGAGTAGTACTTTCAACATCAAGTGGCCATGCAATTTGTATGGATCAAGATTTTCTAGGTTTTGTGACTAGAATCAATCACACTCTTAATCTATCTATATAATAATGTAAGTCTTCATATGTACTTTATGTCTTTTTAGCAATTAAGCCTGGATAGTAAAGGAAAATGGGGAAAAAACAAATTACCCTATCAAAAAGGGTGTAGAGGTTATGCAAACCGTTGAACTAAAGGGTTTGCATTCCCCTCCGTCCTTTTTAATAAGGGTATATTTTTTCCCAAAGTCCTTTGCTTTCTATGGTTTAATTCCTATGAAGAGACACAATTATATATAGGTCACTAGTTATTTATCACTTATATATGTTAACAGTTGCCATTGATTCTCCTCACAAAGTCTGAAATGTCTTGATCCATGCCAAATTATATAGCCACATGGTGTTGGAGGTACTGCTGTTCTATTATATATGGAGAGGAGGTCAACTAGCTCAGAAACTCTCACTTGAAGAGTCTTATATCCATACATCACGATTATTATATACAAACCGTCATGTATTACAAATGTCCATGGTTGTTATTTATAAACCATTATTTATGTACTTATTTCATAATGGCTGTCTACGTAAGACTATTCTTAAAGTTCATTAGAAGTCATGGTTATTATATACAAACCGTTATGTATGTTACTGAATAAATAACGGTTGTAAAATGAGACTGTTAAGTATCATGCAAGCATTACTATATGTTATGACGATTGTTTACGTGTGCCTGTTAATTAATGGGTGTTATATTATAACTATTATAATATATCCGAAATAAATAACAGTTCGGAAACATAATGTGTTTGCGATGAGCATTTATAGCGTTCGCATATATGACGGTTTAAAATCTTGATGTATGGTAGTTAATAACCATCATATATCGTGATTTCTGTAGTAGTGACAAAAATAATATATTTATTTTAACACTAGCACATTCAAATATCTAATATAAACCTGATAAGTAAAATCTTTGTATATTTATTTTCCCTTATATGATGATTTTGTGGATGATCTTTAAGCTTAATTTAATGAATTTGGGTGTAATTGATAAATAAATAAAGATTTTGGCATAAAATATAAATTATCAAAAAATACTAAATTTTAACCCTGTTTCAATTTTCAGGCAGTATCTAGAGCTCTAGATGTCGGATTAGAATATTCTTTATATGGATAAAAAGCTAAGAAAAATCCCTACAACTTTTATGTTGAGGCCAAAACCCAATTCTGTCTTTAAGAGTTTTAAATTTTGCTTGGAAGTTGAGAATGTAGATTTGTTCAAGTCTGACCTTCACGCACTAATTTGACCATAACTTAAGCTGCAAATGTTGAAATGAGGAGCTCTTACATGCTTTTTCAAGCTAGATCCAGATCTACAACTTTCATAAAGACAAAAACATGAAAATCCACCATTTTGACTATCAAAATTAAGCTACAATCAAGAAGCATGGTTGCCACCAGGTCAACATTGGTGGCTTAAGGTCAAGATTTATGCCTAACAAGTGGAAAGTTTTGCACCCCATTTATGTATAAATAGAGGAGTGGAAGACACAAGGAGACACACCATCTTAGAGTTAAATTTCATGCATTGTATTGTTTATGGCATGCCTCCTTCATGGAAAGCTTAGATAGTCCTCCTTCATGGATGGTATAGATTGCCACCTATATGGAAGATTTTATCTCCTATAAGAAATGCTAGATTTTTTCATTTTCATGCATCTGATAGTTGTATCTTTATGTTTTAGAATTGAATAATTAAGTTTTATGCAATGTTTATGAAGTTTTCAATTTATTTTGGTTTTGATTTTAATTTCATCATTAGCTAAATTTTCATTTTCCTAATCTTAACTTATTAAATCTATTTTTAATTTTTTTTCTTCATGATTGAGTTTTGATTATTGTTTTTAATGCTTTCGGTTGATTGACCATCTTTTGAATGATTCCAATATGTATGTTGAGACCGGAAATAGATGCATGTTTGTAGACCCTATAATTAAAACCATAATTTGCATATGAAATAGGAATATATTCATATGGATTGTGTAGTTTTAATGAGTTTCATAAATCTTAATGCATGATTAATTGCTTTAATTCATATAGGATATTTTTTTATTAGCAATTAATTATAGAATTGCTTGACCTTAGAAGATACTAGTAATTAAATTAGAGAAACTCGGTTATCAATCATGTGAAATAAATTAGATTATAATAGATAAGTGATTCAATCCAAAATTTATTAAGTGAAATATGATCCCTAGGGCTTTTTCTCATAGTTGTTTTCATATTAATTGCATTCATATTTAATCATTTTTAATTTTGTAATCTCAATCACCAACTAATTGATCGACTAAATAGAATTAAGATTACTAATTTTGATACTTAGTAATCAATCACCATGAGAACGATACTCTACTCACCTCTGTATTACTTGTTTACGACAATATACAATGTACTTTTTAATAAATCATTTACATTCGTGACAAAAACCTCTAGAGGAACATAGACTTAGAATTAATTACTATTTGCTTTGACAAAAAATGTATTATTTGCCAAATTTCGTCAAAATTGAAGTTAAGGAAAATAAATAAAAAAACTAGATCAAATTTGTTGTATTGCTGCTATTGTCTTTGTTGACAAATGTTTATTGAAAATTGATTAATCCCTACATCTGACATATTATTGAGTAACTAAATAGAACTTACCTTACATAGTAATTGCAGAAAGCATATTAGAAGTTTCTTTATCAAGATTATTGCAATTCATTCCTCATTTTCTAAAGGGAAGGGAAGAGAAAAACTTTGCTTATATTGTGAAGCATAGAGTTTGCACTTGCAGATGTGATTGAAATTAGAAGGAGCCTACACTGAGTGGTTTCAACTTTTGATTGAGGAGTGTAAGAATTTTGGTCGTATCTGGAATCCGACTGATTCACTGTAGTACCCGCACGAAGCTGAAGTACCGATGCGAACCCCGATCACATTACACAGCAAATACACCAAAGAGAGTAAAAGAAGAGACAACTTTTATGACAAAACCTTTTAGAGGGAGGATTGTGGGTGTTATTTTCAGGCTTCATATTCCTTCAATCCCACGTCCTTTATATAGTATTCGTATGGACATGTGGAAATAGATATAACCTTTTAACATACGGTTATATGAGAATAAATATAACTCTTAAATCATAAAGGAAAAATTCTCTTTTTGACCTATATTTCTTCAATTTGCATTGGGCTTGAGCCCTAATCCAACAAGGGTGGATTGATATATTCCAACAACGACAAACTAGAAAGATGATCTAACACAAGCTACATAAGTGGAGGCAAATGAATCATAAATGAAATTGAGAGATCCTGCGCTCAAAAATCACTAGAAGACAGTTACTTGGTTGCTGCTTAAAAGGTCCAAGAGACTAAATAGAAGACCCATTATATTTGTTTCATCCCAATGCAACGATGGTGGCTTGCAGGATTTTTAACCGTGCATAGATGATTGCAATGATTATTTGATATATTCACCACGCCTTTAGTGAGAAACAAGTTTGAATGTAAGCTAATACACTAGCAAAATGTGCTGGCCACTTTTTTTCAGCAGGAAGTAAGTGTATCCTATGTATTTTTGACGTAGGATACTGCAGGAAATTGCTGCACCCATGCCCTCTAAATAGATATACTTTACATTAACAAATATATGTTTCTGCTGCACCCATGCCCTCTAAATCACTCTTTTTATGTAGCGCTAATTCAATTTATATGCTTTCAGTTTCAAATTCATTTTCATCATTTTATCGCCGGACAAATTTATTATTATGAGTTTGTTCTAAAATCTTTCTGTTTTGATCCTTCTCCAGTCCTACATGCAGAAATTTTTAGGGAAAACTATGTTCAGGTCCCAGACAAGAAAAAAAATAAAAAATTGGTCCCTTCAGATTTCAAAATTACCAACAAGTCCCATGAATTTGTTAATGGCGCCCCTAGATTTATCAATGACGCATTCTTGAAGTTATCAATGAGACTTGTTGGTAATTTTAAAATCTGAAAAGATCATTTTTTTCATTTTTTTTTTCTTTAGTCTTGGGATCTAAACGTAATGTTCCCAAATTTCAAAACGTAATTTTCATTTTTTAATATTTTTCCAACTTTTATGCTGGATTTTTTTCCAGATCTGTAGATAATGATTTTCAAGATTCTCTGCAGGTATGTTAACCTCTCAACCTTGGTTGACTTGACAGTCTTGATTTTCTTATATCGTTTTGAAAACTTAATGCGTATGCTAACACTATTCACTTTACAAACATATTTGTTAGGAGGTCAATATTGGTTAACTCAATAGCCACAGCATTTTAGAGCTATTTTAAAAATTTTATATGTATTTTTGCATTCAAGTGACGATTGTAGTGCGAGGTGAAGATTTACAAAAAGTTCATTTCTAGATTTGCACCTTAAATCTATTTTCATATGGACAAAGTGGGTATAAAAAAATTCCACAACCCTAAGTGAAGTCAAAATTTCAAAATTGATTCACTCTCACCCCCAAACTTAAAATTGACAATGTCCTCATTGTCAACTAAAAGGATGGGAGAGAAAATAGCCAGCACCTATACAGCTCAATAGTCACATCATCAACACCATTCAAAATTTACCACATCCAGGCCCTCAGTAGCCTAACCAAGACCTGGAAATTGAGGTCATGTCTAGCCATCAGTAGCTAGCAAATTAACAAGCACAGCAGGCAAGTCATGAGATAGAGACAATGCTATGTACAACTCAAACTAGCCATCAGTAGCTATCAAAATACTGTTCACATGCATCAAGAATGTCAGAGAGTATTGGTCATCAGTGGCCAGCACCACACATCAACTAGTCAGTGTTCTACAGCAGCATTCTCATTCATATGCCAAATTGCAAAATATACCACTCCCATTACAAGCACCAAAGAATATGCACATTAAGCACAAACTAGCAACAAATCATTCATGGAGCTAACTAGAGCTTAAACAAAAGATAGAAGCAGCAGTTATCAGTGAGCATCCAGCCATCAGCAGTTACCATAGCACATCATGCACAATCACAACACATCAAGATTCCTAGTCCTAACACCCAATCTCCAACATCAATAAAACAAGGGTCAGTCAAACAAACAAAACAGCAGAGCATCCAGCAACAGCTTCAATCATCATCCTCATCCGGGTTATACTCGGATCCTGAAGCAGCTTCAACTGATGCTTTGTCCCTTCCATTCCCTGCAGCTTCCCCTTCACTAAGGCTCTCCTCAGCCTCTGAATCCTGGCTCCCGGCATCAGTGTAGTCAGTTTCCTCCTCGGATTCACTATTGACGTCCTCATCTTCTCCCCTGACCATTCACTATTGACGTCCTCATCTTCTCCCCTGACCCCAATCTTAAGAAGATTAGCCGCGGCTGTATTAGTTTGTGAGGATTCAGGGGTGTCCGTAGGAAAACCGTGGAAGGCAGCTAGTCCGCTGAGAAAATCATAAATCTTATCTACTTTCTTTTGAAGTTCATTGAATTGCTGCATTGTCGGGAAAGAGGGTTTGACTTTCCTAGCTCTCATCTGACACCGTATGGTAGGACTTTTGTGTGAGAGGACATGGGTGTAGTTAAAAGGAGGTAGAGGCGTAAATCTTTGATCGGAGTCCAATTGTGGGACTTTAGCCTTAAGGAACAAGTCAGATATCAGGTGCGGGAAGATTAACTTGTGCGAGTGAGACCAACTACAAGTTGCAATGGCCTGGTATACTATTTCCTCCAACTTAACAGGCTGATTGGTTTTGAGAAGGAAGATGAGGAGACACATATGTCTAGTGAGTCGAGTCGCATACTAGTGGGAGAGATGTTGTTGGCAACTAAATGCATCCAACATTATGCCTCAGGAGTCAAATCGGCTCTAGCTAGGTAGCGCTCATTGTTGTTTGGGGCAAACCATGTGTCTTCCCCACCAAGAACCAACTTAGCAGCTATTTGAGTGTAGGGGAAGTCGGCTTTGGCATCTTTCAGCTTACTTTACATGCAATCCTCAGTAGCAACTACTGGCCAGTTATAGAATTTTCTGATATCACCAGGGCCAATGAGTAGTTGTTTGTCTCTTAGCCGAACATCCCTGTTGTAGTAAGCAGCGTGGAGGTAGTATTGGCGAACAAAGAAGGCATTGCCTTCCTTCTGTTTTCCCAATAACTTGCTCAACCCAGATGCCTTTACCTGATGGTAAAACTTGTAGGTTGAAGTTGCAGCAAACTCCCTTTCCCGAAGGAATTCTCTGGCATTAATCTTCCGCTCTACTTATTCGACTGTGTCCTTCGTGGGATTACGAGTTCTGCGCTTTTGTTTCTTGCTAGGTGCCATGATCTGCCACGAAAAGGCAAGGAGAACACATACGCAAACAATACTTATCAATAATGAACTTCAGCAAAAAGAGACACTGACCGACACTATTCTAAAAGAGAAGAAGGCACCCCCAAGCTTGAATTTTATCTAATTCCAAAGCTTTCAACTGTGATTCCAAGCCTAAGCTTAACCTCACTGCCTTTATGACAAGCTGAAATCATCTTAGAACAAATATTTGATTTTTCAGACAAGATCAAAAAAATGAGTGGAAGTGTGAATTGTTCACATGTTCTTGTTCATATTTGTTTGCAAAGTTCCATGACATGCTGCAAATGTAGGCTTGAATATACTTTGTGAGTTGAGGATTAGTGCAAGTGATTTCTGATGATTCCCTAATTAAAATAAGCTATGAAATGCATGATTTAGCTAGCTATCACTGTGATAGCATGATTTTGCACTTAATTGAGAAATCTTTGATAAGTTCTGAAATATTTGGCAATTGTGGTATTATTTCACAAGTGAAATGGGATTTTTGAAGCACTCACAAATTTTTGAAGTTATGAAATCTTTTTGCAGCACTACTGAAAATGCACTCTTTTCTTCTCTTTATGAAATTTTACAAGTTGGCTGGTGATTTCAGTCCTCACATACTGATGTGTAAGTGACGGTGCACTCTTTATTCATGAAATTCCTGTTGTGTACCCAGTTCCACAAGAAGTTAGAACTTGTTATTGAATTGTGCAATTTAATGATTCTCAGTTCAATTGCTGCTGTTTGTGAAACTGGACTTGAACTTGATCATGTTGCTTGTACTACATGTTTAGGATTGCTTTCAATGCTGAAACTCATTTTTCTGATATTGTCTGAAAAATCAAATATTTGTTTTAAGATGATTTCAGCTTGTCATAGAGGCAGTGAGTTGAAAGCTTTGGAATTAGATAAAATTCAAGCTTGGGGGTGCCTTCTTCTCTTTTAGAATAGTGTCGGTCAGTGTCTCTTTTTGCTGAAGTTCATTATTGATAAGTATTGTTTGCATATGTGTTCTCCTTGCTTTTTCATGGTAGATCATGGCACCTAGCAAGAAACGAAAGCGCAGAACTCGTAATCCCACGAAGGACACAATCGAAGAAGTAGAGCAAAAGATTAATGCTAGAGAATTCCTTCGGGAAAGGGAGTTTGCTGCAACTTCAACCTACAAGTTTTACCATCAGGTAAAGGCATCTGGGTTGAGCAAGTTATTGGGCAAACGGAAGGAAGGCAATGCCTTCTTTGTTCGCCAATACTACCTCCACGCTGCTTACTACAACGGGGATGTTCGGCTAAGAGACAAACAATTACTCATTGGCCCTGGTGATATCAGAAAATTCTATAACTGGCCAGTAGTTGCTACTGAGGATTGCATGTAAAGTAAGCTGAAAGATGCCAAAGCCGACTTCCCCTACACTCAAATAGCTGCTAAGTTGGTTCTTGGTGGGGAAGACACATGGTTTGCCCCAAACAACAATGAGCGCTACCTAGCTAGAGCCGATTTGACTCCTGAGGCTAAATGTTGGATGCATTTAGTTGCCAACAACATCTCTCCCACTAGTCATGCAACTCGACTCACCAGACATATGTGTCTCCTCATCTTCCTTCTCAAAACCAATCAGCCTGTTAAGTTGGAGGAAATAGTATACCAGGCCATTGCAACTTGTAGTCGGTCTCACTCGCACAAGTTAATCTTCCCGCACCTGATATCTGACTTGTTCCTTAAGGCTAAAGTCCCATAATTGGACTCCGATCAAAGATTTACGCCTCTACCTCCTTTTAACTACACCCATGTCCTCTCACACAAAAGTCCTACCATACGGTGTCAGATGAGAGCTAGGAAAGTCAAACCCTCTTTCCCGACAATACAGCAATTCAATGAACTTCAAAAGAAAGTAGATAAGATTTATGATTTTCTCAGCCGACTAGCTGCCTTCTATGGTTTTCCTATGGACACCCCTGAATCCTCACAAACTAATACAGCCGTGGCTAATCTTCTTAAGATTGGGGTCGGGGGAGAAGATGAGGACGTCAATAGTGAATCTGAGGAGGAAACCGACTACACTGATGCCGGGAGCCAGGATTCAGAGGCTGAGGAGAGCCACAGTGAAGGGGAAGCTGCAGGGAATGGAAGGGACAAAGCATCAGTTGAAGCTGCTTCAGGATCCGAGTATAACCCGGATGAGGATGATGATTGAAGCTGTTGCTGGATGCTCTGCTGTTTTGTTTGTTTGACTGACCCTTGTTTTATTGATGTAGGAGATTGGGTGTTAGGACTAGGAATCTTGATGTGTTGTGATTGTGCATGATGTGCTATGGTAACTGCTGATGGCTGGATGCTCACTGATAACTGCTGCTTCTATCTTTTGTTTAAGCTCTAGTTAGCTCCATGAATGATTTGTTGCTAGTTTGTGCTTAATGTGCATATTCTTTGGTATTTGTAATGGGAGTGGTATATTTTGCAATTTGGCATATGAATGAGAATGCTGCTGTAGAACATTGACTAGTTGATGTGTGGTGCTGGCCACTGATGACCAATACTCTCTGACATTCTTGATGCATTTGAACAGGATTTTGATAACTACTGATGGCTAGTTTGAGTTGTACATAGAATTGTCTCTATCTCATGACTTGCCTGCTGTGCTTGTTAATTTGCTAGCTACTGATGGCTAGACATGACCTCATTTCCGGGTCTTGGTTAGGCTACTGAGGGCCTGGATGTGGTAAATTTTGAATGGTGTTGATGCTATGACTATTGAGCTGTACAGGTGCTGGCTATTTTCTCTCCCATCCTTTTAGTTGACAATGAGGACATTGTCAATTTTAAGTTTGGGGGTGAGAGTGAATCAATTTTGAAAATTGTTTGAAATTTTGACTTCAATTTTGAAACTTTTTGAAAGAAATTGAGTGCGCAGAAAAATTTTGAACAGGTTTTTCAAGAAAATTGTTGGAATGTTTGAGATTTCTCATACTTAAGCTTTTGCTTGTGAAAAATTGTTGAAAATGAGCTGTTTGATTTGGTTATTTGTCAAAAAGTGTTTGGATGATCATATGATATGAATTTCTGCTTGAGATGTTATATTAGATAGGAAATTTTTATAATGTGCATGGATGAGTGCATTGTAGTTATAAAACATGTTGTTCAAGAGTTTTTAAGTAATTAATGCACTATTGGAGTTAAATTTAATCTAGATGTGCAAGTTGAAGGACTTTGTGGTAAATTATGTTATATACCTTTGTTTCAAATTTTTGATTTTAGGATCCTCTTTAGAATTCTTCATAGTCTTTTATTTACTTCACAAGATTTGAAAAAAATGATTAGGGCAGTTCACAAAATGCGATTGAGCCTGTCAAACTTACCCAGTTGATGTGATTTCCCTTTGAACCCTTACTTTGAGCCCATTTGAAAATCCAATTAAAGATTTTTATTGGAAAACCTAACATCTACCTACCTCAACCAATGTGAAAAAACCATGATTCCCTTGCTTTGAGATAGATGATAATTGATTGGGTAGTGGAAGATGGTGATGTTATACAAAGTTACAATAGATTGGGAAAGGAGTGTAGAAAGTAAGAGTTCACAATGTACATAAATCAAGCCAAAAGATTCCCAAAAGAAAAAGAAAAAGGAGAAAGTGTGTAAAAAAAAAAACAAAGAAAAATGCTTTAAAAAAAGGCTTGATATGAAAAGATCAATTTGGTTCAAGTTTGGGGGAGCATGTTTCATGAGAGAAGAAAGAAAGCCCTTAAATAGTATCATCTATCTTAAGGTATTTGATTGATTATCCTTTACCTTTTCTTTTGAAAACCTTAACCCTTGGCCCCATTACAAGCTAAGAAAAGTCCCTTTGATTTTTAAGTTAAATGGAGTGAATTAGAAGAAAAGAGGAAGGAATTAAGGGATGATAAAATTATTTGTTTGAATATTGGTATATGATTTGAAGTGTTGCTTTGAATTTTAACTTGTGCAAAAGGAATAAATGTTGACTCCACACACACACACCTTAAAAATTCTTGAAAAGCATGTTTTAAATCTATGAAGCATTCATCTTTGCATATTGTATTCATTTCTTGTTTAATATAATTACTTGAGTAGATGATGAGGAAAATTTGTTCATACATAAATGATGAGTAATTGATGTATTCAGTAAGGATAAGCTTCTTTGCTTGAGGACAAGCAAAAGTTTAAGTTTGGGGTGTGTTAACTCATAGAAATTGACAACATTCTAGCACATTTTCTTCTCTTTTCACTTGCTTTGGAGTACAAACTGTGCATATATAGAAGAAAATGTGATAGAACAAAAGAAAAGTTCAAATGATGAGTTAAATGCATATAAGTAGGATTATCTCTTAAAATTAAAGAGCTTATGATGTCCTCCTCCTTGTAGGTGAAAGATGATAAGTCAAAAGCTCTCAAAGACCAAGGAAAAGCTCAATGAATCAGGAGGGAAGCTGCTGTGTTGTTGGCTTCAGCAAACAATACATATGCTGAAGCCAATGGAGAATTGCCCTCACTGTGTCATATGCTTCAGCCAAAAGCATATGTGCTGAAGCATTCGGGGTCAGAACTTACTGTGCAACATGCTTTAGCACTCGTCCCTGTGTCGAAGCCAACAAGGATCAGAACTTACTGTGTCATATGCTTCAGCACACTTGTATGTGCCGAAGCATACGACAGACTATGCAACCATGCGTTTTACTTACTAAAACGCATGTGGAGAGTATTTAAGCAAGGGATAGGCCGAAATTAGGTCATTCTTCAGTTTTTAAGTGTTCCTAGGAGTTGGGTGTGCTAGGGTTTTGCCCCCTTGAAGAGTATAGAGCTTGGGTTGAAGTCTAGAAGAGATTTTGGGCTCCAATCCTTGGTTTTTCTCATTCCCATTCCCCTTCTCTTTCTTTGCTTAGTTTTTGTTATGGCTATAATTATTCTGCATAGTTGTAGCTCTTTCATGACCATGAGTAGTTAAAACTCCTAGTTAGGATTACTTTTACCTATTGTATGGAATGAAACCATTAGATTATCTTGCTTTTGTTGGTTAATCAAAATTTGGCCAAATTACCACCAAAACATGGGTTGATGTTACCGAAATGGATCAACCCCAAGCCTTAACTCCATTTACTTTGGATCCAGAGTCCCTTGCTTTGGCAATCCAAAAAACCTCCCAAACTGTTTCAAAGGCTGGCTCAACCTCAAAAGAATTAGCCATTTATTCCCAATCAACACAAACCACTTTTGTGTTAAAACCAAAAGAGGTCTTGAACCTTTTCCACACAAAACCAAGTTTCTGTGACAAAGTCCCTGCTGCTTTGGCAGCCAAAATTTATCCGAAAGGATTTCATTTTACTCCAAAATCTCTGGAAAAAACACAAAAATTTTATGAATTTATTCTTGTAGATACTCAATCTACAGAAATAAGGCATTTTCCATGTAAACAAAATCCTGATGATAAAAACATTCATGGTTATTCTACTTTTAGAATAAGAAAGCTTTTATCACCAAAAGATTGGGGTCAAAACCTCAACAGAAGAAAAAAATTTTCAATAGAAAACATGAATCCAATTGGTTTCACATATTGGGACTACTTGGATGCATGGTGGTGTACCTTCTGGTACCAAAATCCAAATTTTAGTCATACTTGGCTTTTCATGTTCTCATATGACTTAGAAATAAAATACCAATTTTCATTGTGGTTCAATCAATGGTGGGATTACTTTGGTCCTATCCAAGAAATTTTACCAGCCACAACGAAAATTGGGTTCAACTATTTTAAAAGTCGAATCAATCTTAGTAAAGATCCTTTCCTAGCAAATCTTCATTATTTTTCAAAATTTGGTTTAACCTGGGTATTCAAATGGAACTATAAATATGGCCCTTCAAGGTTCCAGAAATTATTTCCAATGTTACAAAGGACCTCTTCTGTGAAATGGTGGGTGAAGTTTCCTCATATAAAAAATGTATCAGAAACAAACCTCAAGAGGTGGTTCAGACAAAACCCAAAATTCCTAATGGCAGGAGACCACGAATCAAGTGTGTTCCTCAACCAAAAGGCTCAAATCACAGCATGCTTGGCCTCGGCAACTGACAAACATGCCTTAGCCAAACAACTACATGAAATCCTTAGGCTTCTCCAAACCCAAGAACCAAAATCCAGTCCATCGGTCCAATCCTCATATGAGTCAGACACTGAAGATCCGGCCCAATATTTTGGACATGAATCAGATGATGAGATCATTAGCTTCGGCGAAGATTGATTCTAAAGCAAACTGTCGGCATAAGTGTCCAAGACTTACTAACTCAAAAGATTCTCTGCTTTTCTAAAGTTGTACCTTTGTTTTTACTTTAGCAGACAAAATGATGTAATTCCCTTTTACTTTATGTAAAAGCAAAAGTAAAAGTACTTTTACCTGAGTAATATGTTTTCTACTCTGGTTAAATTAATTTTACCAAAGTAAATTAAGTGCATAGTAACTGGTTTGAACGCCTATAAAAGGGCATCTCATTTCAGTTCTTAAGCACCCCGAGTTGTGTTGACGACTCAATTCTCTCTCCCCTCCTCCTCTAAGGTTGATAAACCTTTGTGTGTTTTCTTGTTTTCTTTGTAATTTATTTATGTTTATATCATTTTAATCTTCAATAATATATCAGTTTTTATAAATCTTCATCTCTCTTATGCATATATCATCATTCTGCACCTAATAATTTAATGATTCCGATCGGTCTCTACTTCTCTCCCTTTCTGTCTCTTTAGTTCTTTAGTTTTTCCGATCATTACGTGGGATTAGCTGGTATCAGAGCCAGACAAAATGATGTAATTCCCTTTTACTTTACGTAAAAGCAAAAGTAAAAGTACTTTTACCTGAGTAACATGTTTTCTACTCTGGTTAAAGTAATTTTACCAAAGTAAATTAAGTGCATAGTAACTGGTTTAAACGCCTATAAAAGGGCATCTCATTTTAGTTGTTAAGCACCCCGAGTTGTGTTGACGACTCAATTCTCTCTCCCCTCCTCCTCTAAGGTTGATAAACCTTTGTGTGTTTTTTAATTAAAAAATAACCAGTTTAAAAAAATCAAATCAGACTGTCCAGATCCCATCTAATCCTCATCTCCTAGAGAGGACTGAATATTTAGAATAGACACTGATTCAGAGATAATCAGGTGAACCTTTACAATTTTGGTTAGCAAGCCAGCAGCGTAGTTCAAAGGAGTTCCTTGTCGACTCACTCCTCTAACTAGAAACAATATACTACCTCTTCAATTCTTCATATAAGATCTCGTTTGTTGAGAGATATTATATGAAGGATCTAAGTACATATAAATACAACAGAGCCTTGAAATACATTGAATATAACAGAATACACAAATACAAAACAATCACAATAACATTGAGAAAATCAAAGGATACAAGTTACTAAAAAGCAAAGATATTTAATGCTAACAAACACCAACTATTGGATGAGTTGGATGAGACAAATGTCACAACTCACACGACTAAAATATAAAAACACCAAAAAAATATGGTTTTGCAGAAGAATGGTTGGTAGATCCTATTGGTCGTAGTGGAGGTCTTGCTCTGTGGTGGAAGGATGAAGTTGTGGTGAATATCCTTTACTCTTCAGCAAATATAATTCACACGAAGGTCTCATCTTTGACTTTTGACTCACCCTCCTATATTTCTTTTGTCTACGGACCCCCAAATGAGAATGAGCGTCAGTTGAGTTGGCAAGAAGTAAGGCGTATTGCCCAGCATGTTGATCAATCATGGTTATGTCTGGGTGACTTTAATGATATCGCAGCACAAGGAGAAAAAAGTGGGGGTAATCCGAGAGCTTGGAGGAAGATAGTTAATTTCCAGAACTTTATAGCTGACTATAATCTTATGGATCTGGGATTCAATGGTTACAGGTTCACATGGTGCAATAAGAGGGAGGGACAAGGAATGATTCGTGAACGTATTGATAGAGCTCTGGGTAACACTGAATTAAGAGAACATTTGCCTCATCTACAGGTATTCCATTTAGACCCGTTGGGCTCTGATCACCACTTGCTACTAGTTAACTGTTGGTGTAAGCAACAATTTCGAACCCGCTCCTTTAAATTTGAATCTGTCTGGACTACACACATGAACTATCTGGCTACTGTACGCAATGGATGGCAGCGACCCTATGTAAGTGATTCTTCATCTCTCACTGAGTTTGTAAGCCGTTTATGTTCTTGTAGATATGAATTAACCAGGTGGAGCAAGAAGGAGTTTCCGAATTCCAAAAAAGTTATTGAGCAACTTAAAGTGGAGCTTGCTGTCTGTGAACAAGGAGTATTAACTCCAGAGAGTAAGAAGAAAGCCTCTGAAATTACAGCTAAAATCGAAAATGCCATGGATAAGGAAGAGCAGTATTGGTGGCAACGATCGAGAATTAATTGGCTACAGGCAGGAGACAGGAATTCAAGATTTTTCCATCTTACTACAATCCAGCGCAGACAATACAATAGCATTCTACGTTTAAAGGATGATTCAGGGATCTGGCTATCAAGTAGAGAGTCAATATCTGCCAATATCTCCTCTTTTTTTGAGACACTGTTTCTTCCTTCTGGGAGTTGACGTACCGAAGCAGTACTAAATTTCATAGAACCCAAAATCTCAGAACAGATGAATCTTAATTTATTACTTCCTGTGACACGAGAGGAGATCCGAGAAGCTGCTTTCAGCTTGGGAAGTACGAAGGCCCCTGGTCCTGATGGATTCTCAGGTAAATTTTATCATTCGGCTTGGCCTGAAATTGGTGAAAATATATGCTCCATGGTTCAAGAATTCTTTGCTGGCAATTCTTATCTTCATGAAATCAATGATACAAATGTTACTCTGATTCCCAAGATAGAGAAACCAGATCATGTTTCCCATTTCCGTCCTATTGGGCTCTGTAATTTCTCCTACAAGATAATATCTAAAATTATTGCAAGCCGGATGAGACCTTTACTTGATGCCTGTATTTCCCAAAACCAGAGTGCTTTTATTCCTGGTCGTCTTATTCAAGACAACATTATCATTGCACATGAGGCTTATCATTATCTACGTCGAAAGAAAAAGGGGAATAAATACGAATTTGCACTTAAAATGGATATGAGCAAAGCCTATGACCGTGTGGAATGGGATTTCTTAGAGCTTGTTCTTTTGAAATTTGGGTTTTGTGAAGATTGGGTGCGTTTAATTATGAAGTGTGTGAATTCTGTCAGATTAAATCTGTGTGTTTCAGGAGAGAAAATTGGCTCTATCTCTCCGGGTAGGGGTCTACGACAAGGTGATCCTTTATCTCCTTATCTATTCATTCTAGTGACTGAAGTTTTGTCTGCTATGATTACCAAGAATCAAATGTCTAAAAATCTCCAAGGGATTAAATTGAGCAACTCCTGTCCTGAGATTTCTCATTGCTTCTTTGCGGATGATGCCCTATTTTTTATGAATGCTAATGAGAGGAATTGTACAAACCTGGCAAATATTTTGAATCAATACTGTGTTGTATCTGGTCAGGCTGCTAATTTGGATAAATCCAGCATCTTCTTTTCAGCAAATACACCGGAGATAATTAAATCCAGGACGAGTGGCATCTTAGGCATCCAGGCTATGCAAGATCCAGGTAAATATCTAGGTATCCCGAGTGTATGGGGCAAAACAAAGCACCAGGCTCTATCTTATATCAGAGAGCGAGTAAGAAATAAAATTCAGGGATGGACAAAATCCACTTTATCCTTTGCAGGGCGGGAAGTCATGATCAAATCAATTATCAATGCCATCCCAATTTATCCCATGAATTGCTTCAAGTTTACAATCAAAGCATGCAAAGAATTAAATAGCTTAATAGCTAATTTCTGGTGGGAGGGCAATGCAGCTGGGCATAAGCTTCACTGGAAGTCTTGGGATTCTCTCACTGAGGCCAAGTGTGTAGGAGGTATGGGATTTAGAGATTTCACTATTGCTAATGATGCGTTACTAGCTAAAACAGCCTGGCGCCTTCTTAATAACCCAGATGACTTGTGGGTTCGAGTTTTGAAGAGCATTTACTTTCCACAAGGGGAGTTTATAGATGCTGAAAAAGGATACAAAGCATCTTGGTGCTGGTCTAGTATCATTGATGGTAGAGATTTTCTCAAGAAAGATTTACTGTGGGATCTAGGTGATGGCTCCTCCATCCGCATTTGGGAAGATAGATGGGTACCAGATGTTCAATTTCCTGAGAAACCTGTTAATAATGATGATGATATTCTTCAGCAAGGGCGAGTGTGTGATCTCATTGTACATGGTAGCTGGAACTTGTCTCCCATACGACACTTAATCTCTGATGATCTTGCACATGCAATTATCCAAATTCCGATCCCCTTGAATGGTTTGAAAGATAAGATCATTTGGACCCCAGCAAGCAATGGTAATTTTTCAGTCAAGTTGGGGTATAGAAATGCAAAGGCTAGACGTTACATTATACATAGACCTAGCTCCTCTACTAATATGTCGCCAGCTAACTGGAGAAGTATATGGAAGCTGAACATTGTACCGCGTGTCCAACATTTTGTTTGGAGGATTTTGAACCAGGTTGTGGCCACTAATGATGCTCTATTCTGACATAAGAGGGCATCTTCTAAATTATGCCCAATATGCGACAGAGAGGAGGAAACAGTTGAACATCTTTTCTTTCACTGTCCTTGGACAAGGTGTGTCTGGTTTGGTTGCCATTTAGGTGTTAAAACTGATGTGATTCAAGTCAGGAACTTCACTTCTTGGTGGCTATGCATTACAGATGTGGGATCAAATTTTGCTTCAGCTGACATTACTCTTATTTGCTGGATCCTTTGGTTTATATGGAAGCAAAGGAATGAAAAGGTGTTTAATCTGCGAGAACCTAGTCCACAATTCGTTATTGAATAGGCTCTGCGATCTAATCTGGAATTATGTGCTTTGAATGATGTAACTGATATGAATGAGTCTATTTCTATAACTGACCCCGATAGTGTACATTGGTGCTTTCCTCCCCCAGATATTCTCAAAATCAATTGTGATGGCGCTTACTCATCAGCAATGGGCACTGCAGCTATTGGAATTATCTGCCGAAATGAGTATGGAGACTTCGTTTGGGGTTTTGCTGATAAGATTAAATCCTTGTCGGCGTTCATGACTGAGGCCTTAGCTTTAAACAGAGCATTAATGTTAGCGGTGGATTTGGGTCACGACAAAATTTTGTTTGAAACGGACAGTCAACTTCTGAAATCAAGTGTTGAAAGCCAACAGCCGGATCTGTATGACTGGAAATGCCGGAGTATCATTCAAGACATTATCAACCTTCTTACTTCTAGAGTCGGGTTCTCTCTTACTTTTACTCCTCGTAGGGGTAATTTCGCAGCTGACCATATTGCAGCTGATGCTTTTAAGGGAGTGTGCCCTATGGGGTGGGTGTCACAACCATCACTCTCTTTGTCTTCTATACTGACTTTGGATGCTCAGAAGGCGGGTCGTCATTTTGATGCTACTGCTTCTCCATGAACCAGATCAGCCTTTGGCCTATTTTTCTGGGTTTTATGCTATTTTGTTGTGTTGTTTACCTTGTTACTTTCCTTCTGTTATTTGTGTGATTGGCTTTCTGTATTGTATTAGACATGCTTTTGCAATATTAATAGAAGTACCCTTTTGAACAAAAAAAATATTGTTGGGCCAACAAAGTCTATATATATATATATATATTGAGCATAGGACAATACACAAATACAAAACAATCACAATATAAATGAGAAAACGAATGATACAAATGCATAGAAAAATCTTAACCTATGAATATAGCAAAATGCACATCCAAAAATGGGGACATCACAGCTACTCCAAGAAAACAGAACAATAGGCATACCATCCATCAAAAGTTAATGTAAAAAACAATTAGAACTCATCTCATTTTAGAAGCACCACTATCTTCTCCGGCTTTCTTTTCAGATTGCTACCCATACGTTGCATCCTTCCTTTGTCCAGCAACGCACCAATCAGACAAACTTGAATGAAAAAAATACAACAAAAATATCAGGCCCCAATCATATATTATTCTTCAATATTTGATTTAGGATACTATACAAATCCAAGTCTAAATTTGTAAACACTAGTTATAATGAAAAAAGCTAAAGCCAATTAGCTACTCTAAATCAGATCAATTAAATATGTTCAAATAAACGATATAGATAAATAGGTTTCAATGCATTAAATCAGTGTAATATAGAATGCAAAACATGTAAGCAGAAAAGAAATAATTACAATTTATAACTAAAGTAACAAGGGAACACAATATCAATTCCTGTAACAATTACCCAGAAGTAATATACAATAAGACAGTATCACCCAAAATCCATTTGGACGCTTTATTATGTGAAGTGAAGCAAAAATGCCAAATAATGATGCTTCAATTTATTCAACTGGAAAGAGTGATTAGCTATTTCTTGACGGCATGATGTAAAAAGCTTAAAATATCTCCACCAATTAATGAAGTGGAATAATTGGATTAGCGTTTCCTTACTATTCCTTTGTGAGATCCTATTTCCATTGCTGATAAATATATTTAGTCAATAATTGGAAACAGAGCAGTTTTATATCAGACAATCATATCAGACAATGGAAGGAGAAGAAAGGAAGTACCTTGCTTAAAGGATTTAACAATAGGGTCTCCACATGTTTTTATTTACTGAGTATATTTTGTGTTTCTTACCTTAGCAGGTTCCTTCTTCTTCTCCACCTCCTCCTTTCCTTTCTGACATTCTTCATCAGAGCTCATGATAACAATAACTTTAGGTTCCGCTGGTTGAATGCTCTCCTCTGATTAGAAACATTGAAAACTAAATTTCAAATTACAGCAACAAAAAAATTTCAACGATTCCACCTCGTATTGGTAAAACTGAAAGAAACGGAAGAAAAATTATTCTTAAGATTACATTGAATGAAATATCAACAAGAACAGTTACCACTGTACAATTCTTGTCGCTCTGAAAGTTTCTGTAGAAAACACCTTCAAGAGTCGAAACCAGCGATTAGAAATATAGACAGCTAGGTGTATGTTTGAATTAGCTTTTTTTAATAATTTTTACGACTTGTTGTGTGTGAGAAGAGTTTTATGTCGGTTGCGTAAATCATGGTTTGAAACTATGTTACAGCAGTAAGAAAAAAATGCTTCAAGCCTTCAACGATTCCACTTCGAATTGGTAAAACTGAAAGAAACGGAAGAGAAATTATGCTTAAGACTACATCGAATGAAATCTCAACAAGATCAGTTATCCCTGTACAGTTCTTGTCGCTGAGAAAGTTACTCTGGAGAACGCCTCCAACGATCGAAAACAGCGATTCGAAACATTGAAAGCTAAATTTCAAATGACAGCGACCAAAAAAAAAAAAAAAACTCCAACGATTCCACTTCGAATTGGTAAAATTTAAAGAAACGGAAGAAAAATTATGCTTAAGATTATATTGAAGGAAATTCCAACAAGATCATTTATCCCTGTACAGTTCTTGTCGCTCAGAAAGTTTCTCTGGAGAACGCCTCCAAGAGAAAGCGATTAAAGGCATAGAAAGTTAAATTTCAAACGACAGCAACAAAAAAGCTACGAAGATTCCACTACGAATTGATAACACTGAAAGAAAATGAAGTAAAATCAAGTTTAAGATTACATTGCGTGTTCACCTTGAGAATAATCGGATCTGTGTTCATCACTTCATTGTCGATGAATAATCGGATCAAACGATTCCACAACCCCTCCCCCTTCATTTAAATTCTTGTCGCCATTTAAATTTTCGAGAATCTTCTTTTATATAAGAAAGGGGTCTCCAGGGAGGACTGGGGTTCCACCAGCTCGTCTTTTGAAATCCTAACCGTGACGCGTAATGTATTCAACGGCTATCAACCTTTGCTGACGACCTCTTCCCCTAATGTTCTTATTTGTGATTTAAATTTGAATTTGAATGCATATTTCATACTCTTTCCGTTATTTGCTAATAGATATTTCATACAAATTTCACATTAAAACGATAACATATTCACTTCAGTGAACAATTTTAGAAATGTCAGAAAAAGTATAGCAGCATTTAAAAAGTACAGCGGCATTTACATGTTTTTGAAAAAATATAAAATTTAAAATTAATAAGCTTTATAATAAAATAGAAATATCAGAAAATGAATGTTAAAATGTTGTACAAAAATAGGTTGAGAATATCGCTACATAAATATTGACATTAAAGGAAGGAAATAGTGGTTCTCCAAACAAAGAAACAATAAACTTGATACACAACATGACGCAATGCTTTCAAGTTGATGCGATGACACAATGCTTGGATTAATTTTGTGATGCTGCTAGCATGAAAATGAATAGGTTGAAAACTAAAGTCTATATTTCCAAGAATGTTCACTTCTCCAAGGCCACAATGCTCAATCAATGTATGGGAGTCAGTTTAACAGGTGATCTAGGAAAATGCTTGGGGATTCCTCTCATTCATTCTAGAGCATCCTATGTGACTTTTGCTCCAATAGTGGAAAAAACAAGGAGAAAGATGACTGATTGGAAATGAAAATGTTTGAATATGGCTGGGTGTACTACACTGATACAATCGGTTCTTTCGACCTTTCCTCATTACCATATGCAGACAATATTGCTTCCTAAAGGTGTGATTAATGAACTGGAACGTCATAATAGAGATTTTCTTTGGAGAGATACGGATGACCAAAGGAAACTCCATTTAGTTCCTTGGGAGCTGATTTCAAAGAATAGGGAAATTGGAGGCCTAGGGATTACAAATATGAGGAAATAGAATAAGGCTTTCATTATGAAATTATGCTGGAATCTATTAAATAACCAAAATGCCTTTTGGGTTAGAGTTCTTCGTGCCAAGTACAAGTGTGGTGAAGATCACATGCCAAGAATCCGTAGAAGCAAGACCGCCTCTTTAACATGGAGGAGTATTTGTGCTGTATGGGAGAATTTCAAAAAAGGAGTTCCAGTCAAGATTGGAAATGGTCAAAATACAAGTTTTTGGCAGGAGAATTGGTTGGAATTAAACTGGCTACTGATCAATTTTGTGCCAGGATATGAGTTTGTAGTTGACCAAATTGAAAAAGTCATTGACTACTTGAGCTCTGAAGGAGAATGGGATAAAGCCAAACTAGAGTTTTGGTTCAAGCCTGATATGGTTAATCACATCCTGAGTGCACATCCACCCTATGAGGAGAGAGGCGAGGATAGATTTAAATGATTACCCTCAACTGATGGATGTTTTTCTGCTAAATTTGCCTATAAATTCCTTTTTGCAGGTACTCACCAACATGTAGACAATTTTTAGAAGCTGCTTTGGAAGTGGAAAGTACAAGAAAAAAATCAAATCTTTCATGTGGCTAGTTTCTCATGAGAGAGCTCACATAGCACAATTCAAGGCGAGGAGAGGTACCAACATTGATGCTAGATGCCCTTTTCATTGCAACCAGGAGGAGGATGTCATGCATTTGATGCGAGACTGCAGCAATGTAAAGGAAAGGTGGAGATCAGTGATCCAACCTAGCTATTGGAATCCTTTTTGCAATATTGGTGGCAAAGAATGGATCAGATGGAACTTGAAGCATGAAATAGGGAAAGAGGATACAAAGAAAATTAAATAGGCGACATTGTTTGGTTACATCTGTTGGGAAATTTAGGTCTCCAAATCTAACCACCTATTCGAGGAAGAAAACATAACAGAGAATGTTTGAGGGCAATCTAGTTTTTACAAAGCTTGTTGGAACCAAAACCTGCTAGCCAAATATTCCTTTTACCCTTATCGAAGTAATATTGAACAGGAGGATAATACTATTTCTACAATCTTTGTTAGACTAGAAACAGATGCCTCAGTACTAAACTCGGGAGGGAGCGGAAGCGGAGGTGTAATTAGAGGAGTGCAAGAAGAGTGGCTAGGAGGTTTTGTTTGTAAGCTAACGTTAGTCCCCTTGGTAATTGCTGAAGTTCTAGGCATCATACATGGCCTTCAATTGTGTTGGAACTGTGGATACCAGAATATAAAAGTGGTAACCAATTGTATTGAAGAAGCTAACCTACTCTTTAGGGGATGTGATGCAAACCATCCTTACAAAGACATTGTTGATGAAGCTAGGAACTTGGTGCATAAAGATTGGCATCTTGTTATTAAACAGGTTCCAAGAGAAACAATTAGTATAGCTGATAGTTTAGCAAAATTGGCTCATAACCTTATAGGGAATTTTTGGATTCTAGATCAAACCACCTCCAAGTTGAGAGGTGGTAGAGTAGGATGTTTAGATAGTTTTTTATTTTTGTTGGAGGTATTGGAGTTTGAGATTTTGTAATCTGTCCCTGTAGGGTTATTAATGGTATTCATTTTTTCATGCAAAAAAAAAACAAGATACACAACATGACTTAGTTTTAAGCCTTGATAATTGACACAAAACATAAGGAGATGGGAGTAATTTATGCTTTTATTGAACACTTTATTCATTCCATTATGTGCCAAAACATTACTCTACCTCTAGTACTTTATATAAAAATCAGTTAATTAATTTAGGGGATTTAGAAAATTAAATAAATTATTTAATTATAGCATATATTACATGATCTTTCAAAAGAACTTATATGTATTATCAGAGGCAAATTATTTTAGAGAAAAAATGATAAATATAAAATTTTAAAATAATTTATTTATATTCCGTAATCTTCTTAAATTAGCCCCAATCAATTTGAGATTAATATTAATTTATGATTTTCACCTTCTGACGATGGGGAAAAAATAGAGAGAGAGAGAGAGAGAGAGAGAGAGATTCACCTTCTGACATGGCACACTACACTAGTACTAGAGCCGGGAATACGGGCCGGCCCTTCACGAGCTCGGGCCTAAACGGGTCGGCCGTTTCCTAAAAAACCCCCAATTTTTAAAGTCCAAGGCCCTACAGGGCTGGCCCTTCATGGGCTTGAACTCATTTTAATTAAAAAAAAATATTTTTCAAATTTTACAATCTATTTATTATTTTACCTTAAATTGAGATACATTATTTTTAAAACTCATAAATTTTTAGTTAAAATAAACATCTAAAGTCCAAACTAGCCTCTTTTTTAAAGTTTAAATGAATAAACCATTGAAGAAAATAAAATAAATCAAATCATTTAATAAGTGTTTACCTGTTATTAATACTTTATTAAGTACTTAGGTGTCTCTCATATTGATAATTTGATATAATGATATTATATATATTAATTTATTTTTTAAAAATATTAAACGGGCCTAAAAAGGCCGGCCTTACAGGGCTGCAGGGCTGGCCCTCCAGAGCCTGCAGCCCTACAGGGTTAGCCCTTTTATTTTATGCCCGCTTCCTGTTTTAGCCTCTAAATCATAAACTAGGCCCTTGAAGGGCTTGACTTGAACGAGCTCAGCCCGAATTTCCGACTCTACACACTACCATGCAAACGAGAATTATCCCTTGTTTTTTGGTTAATGTGCGTCTATTGCTTTTGAAGGAGACTCTGCTTAGCAACTCGAAATGAAAGAAAGGGAAAAGGGGGGGAAAAGCACTTAGGAATATGTACGGAAAACCCAAAAAATAACCAGAAACGAGAACCATGCAAATTAGATGCATATCCTTGTATTATTCCAACATTAATCATGACAAGATTCTTAAAAAGCCTATTGAGATAATGAGATTTTTATTGAAGCACCAGGCCAAAGTCTTGATTCTCATACTATTGTTAGTACACATTTGGAATAGCGATTTGAATTTTCAAAAACAGATTTTTAATCGTAATTTACAGTATATGAGATGAGTGTTGTCTCAACTTATATGTACAAACACTTGTAAACCTTTCAAAAGCTCATTCAAACAAGCTCTTAGGGTTTTTGAAAGTGTAATTCTTTTCTATCAAACCTTCTACGTGTTCCTTGTTTTCATATTTCTCAGGCTTCCAACACTAATGCTTTGACCAGGTCCATATGTCACATTCTCAACACTTAGTGCTCGTTTGGAAGAGCTTATTTTTGTCCAAAACGTGCTTATAATTCGTGATTCACGGTATACGAGGTAAGTATGTGAGAGGAGTTTTTTCTCGGCTTGCGTAATAAGTGCGTTTTGACTGTTCAAAACGCTATCACAAACACCCCCTTAATTGCCTGCTTCCATCATCGAATGAGATACAATCCTCTCCTATTCTAATGTTGGAGTCAAGTATACGCACATATGTTACTCTTCCAATGTGGATTCCATCTGTATTTGGACTTTCTGCTAGGTCTCAATGGGGAATTTGCTGAATACAATATTTTGACACCCTATAACATTCACATGAAAGGGTTTGCTATGTTTTGATGGTATGACCTAGATAATCGAATTATATATAAAGCTGAAACTGTAGGGCCTGTTTTGTTTCTGTTTTTAAAAATAGTTTTTTAAAAAAAAAATACTAAAACTCATTTAGAAATTTGTTTTTAATGAGTTATTTTTTAAAAAAAAAATTATACAAACCCCCCCCCCCCCGATATTTTATATTAAAGGTGTCATTACCTTTATCATCTTAGTAATTTTATGGAGATTTTTACTAACGTTCAACAATTAAAATAGCTTTTTTATTGTAAAAAATAGAAGAATAATATTTAAAAAAATATAAAAATAAAATGTTGCTGATTTTTTTCTTAAATAAGAGGTTGTATGTTTTATTTTTATATTTTAAATTATTTTTTTTCTAGTTTTTACGATAAAAAAGTTATTTTAATTGACAAATACTACTATAAAAAACGCTTTTAACGTCCCCTTTTTTGAACCTTTTAACATCTGAAAACAGGGGGACATCTATCTTAGCAACGTAGAAAAAATTGTTAATAACATCTATAAAATATGGGACATCCAAAGTCTGGACTTTAGACGTCCTTACTTCAGACTAGAAATGTCTAAAGTTTGTGGAACACTTTAGACGTCCCCAGTTTGAAGTGGGGACGTCTAAAGTGAATCTTACCCCACTTTAGACGTCCCCCCCAGTTTGAAGTAGGGACATCTAAAGGTCAGGCTTTAAACATCCCCGCTTCAAACTAAGGACGTTTAAAGTGTGTCCCCCCAAATTTAGACATTTCCATTTTGATGTGGGGATGTCTCAACTAATGTCTAAAGTGTTATTGCGTCCCTTTTTTTTAAGGATGTTAAAAGGTTTTTTTTTAATGGCCTTTTATATATATACTTCACTGTCTAGCAAATTTAAACTGTAGAAATATGATAGAAGAAAATATTGCATAAACCAGAATGGAAACAACAACAGTTCAGCACTATCTAATAAAAATGTTATCCAACAATCTAATACTATGTACAAAAACAACTCTAATTATATATACAATATATAGAACCACCACAAAGTATGTCCTACACAAACTACTAATTAATTAACTAATATAAATAAAAACTTTACTATGGTGTACGTTGAAGAAGATGTTTGGCCAAAAAGTCTCTGATCAAATTAATGTATTCATATAAGTAGGCATATTCATTGTGAAAAATCTGTAAATTAGAAAATAAGCTTAGCTGAAATAATGAATCAAGTGAATGAATTAATTTGCAATTGAATTACAACACCAAAAATATTATCTATTGATAATAAAGAAGCGGTTACTTATTCAAAATCTGTCATTATGGCATTCTGAATGATGTTATATATATAAAGTAAGACATAGTATTCACATTCCCAGTAGCCATGTTGTCGAGGGCACTATAAATCAAAAGCAAATAATTAAAATCAATAAAGGCATATCTAAAATGATTGTCAATCAAAAGAACTTGATTTGAAACTACGTATCTTTGGATACAACCATTTCGGGTCTCTGCCACCTTTACGATCGCGTGGCCCACCAAGGATTCGATATGTCTAGGTTGCCCTATCATTAAAATGAAAATCAACAGAAATTAGAAAAATTCATTTAAGTCAAGAATCAAGAATCAATGAAATACAAACAAAATAACTTACGTGTTGAAGACGTTTTTTGTTTCTTTGTCTAGCATTTTACGCAAGGAATCAAATTAGCAAACTATGTTGAGCCGAGGACATAGAACACACAAACTCTAGTGGTAACTATAACAACATATACAAATTAAAATGAAGTTAGATGGTAAGGCAATTATTTATTAAAAATCTTAAATAGACAAAATTAAAATGCGTACCCTTGAACAATCGGTACTAGATAACAACGATAGTTGTTCTCTCCCATTATGTAGCTCACATAGTGAGTCCTTGCTTGCACTGTATTCTTATCCCTTGTCGTATTTGCAGGACACAAAAATCCATATAAATCATGTCTTTGCATGTCAATGTATATACGACGGAAGGAGCTATAATATAATTAAAATGATGAATGTATTAGCTAGTGAATATATGAAACCTAAAAACCACTTCACTAAATGAAGGAAAAAATGGGAAATAAAAAACTTACAGGATTGCAAATTTGACCTATCTTACATCTATCTCCTTTAACTTAATGAACTATTTAAGGTCTTTTTTATCAATTATGAAAGGATACTCTAATTTTAAGCCCACAATCCCTAGAGGCATATGCAAATCAATATGGCGAATGCCTTTATAGATTTGCTGCAGTCGTGCTAAGAAGGGCCATTTTCATGCTTCCTACTCGTTCTTGTAGAACATAAAAAATATATTGTTAGTAGGATGCCAACAGATCTCAAGTAAAAGTGAGGTAATTCCTACCATTGGAGGTGTTACCACTGAGCCAATAAGATTTATAAGCCAAAGGATGAAAGATCCTCTCACCTGACCTATCATGGCAACCTCGTCATCATGAATAGGGATGATTGTACCTTCTTCCCCCTCACAAACACACGTCATAGTCACCCTACGTAAATGTTGTGGAATTTGCTGATGATGATGGGTAGTAGCTTGTGTGTGAATAAGAGCATCTGCAACTACACATAGCAGTAGGGCATCCAAATAGAGGATGGAAGGTTCTCCCAGAGTTGGAGTGAGAGAAGGGTCACCAAGTGGTTCCTCCAGTAAGTTGTAACTTCCTTTGGTGTTGTGGAAGGTCGGGGATGAATGGGTTCTACGCTCGGAAGTTGCCATATGCAATTCAAATATCTTTGTCATTTCAGCTCGTAGCTCAGGCAACAACTCTTGTCAGAGCTTGTCACGAAGGTTGGCCTCGAGCTCTTGTTCAACTTCCTGGTGAATCTTGGCCACAAGCTCCCTACTGGGTTCAGCTTGTGACAAATAAGAATATGAGGCTCGCCCAAAATACTTCACGACACGAACTCTACCTGCCGTCCCTCAAACATGACTGGGGTGATCTACCTTCCCAATTGCCATTGACAAGATATCCATCCATACACTTTGAGTGAACAAACCTTAGCTACTATGATCTTCCAGTTCATCTTACAACATAAAAGTTATCGTAAATGAAAATTAAGCACTCCCTATATGAAAAAAAACTTTGTACTTTTGCTCTAACTACTTACAATCCTCATGGCAACCTTAGCAATATTCGGATTTATGTACTTCCCACCCTTAATCCTCTTTGCTTTCCAATTTTTTGTGATGTGGAGGAGGTGGCAGGGCCTAGACCACAATGCTAGGATCTGATATGGCTACTTCCTTCATTTTCTCTAACTCTTCTACCATAATCCTTCGCTCAAGTTTCCGATAACCACCACGAGACATGCAATACTGACACTTATTAGCTGGTTGCCTCTCTGTATTTGTTGCACTTAATTCCTATGAAAGAAAAACAATGAACATCGAATCAATAATGTCAACTATATTCAAATAAAACACTATGATGAAAGAAATTTTACCAAAAAATTAGTGTAATGACCCAATTTGGGATTAAGGGCTAATGATTATGATATTGATTGTGATTAGTGTAATTAAACACTTTTAAAGAAATATGATGTAAGTTTGATAAAAATGTTCATGGATGATTAGAGATCAAGGGTTGAGATCTATTGACTATGGGTCGGAATCCCATGCTTTGTATCTATGTGAGCTCATGTAGAGTGTGTAGGATGGTGACATGTGGCATGGTGTAGTCCATATGATGTGGCACAAAAAGACAAAACATCACTTTTTCTCTCCCTTCTCTCTCCTATGTGATTTGTGTGTATGGCTAGGGGAGGGAGTATGCTTCATCATCATCATCTTCCTCACCTATCATATTCTCTCTCATCTTTCTCCATTTTCGGTGACCTTGAGCAAGGGAAGAGAAAGTAAAAGCTTTGATTTTAGGTAAGTAATGGTCCTTCTTTGCTAAAATCCTCTTCTCTAATGTTGTGCACCTCATTGAGAGCTTCATTGTGTTGATTTTAAAATCTTGAATAGTGTTGATTTGGTGGTTTGAATGAAATTAGAAGTTTGAGATTCAAGAATCTTACTTTGGCAAAGTGAAGAAGTAAGGATTTGATGCATTTTGATATATTATTTGTGATTTTTGGATAAGTTGGGTAAAATCTAGAAATTAGCCTTGATTTTATGTCAATGTTGAATATATGGATTTCATAGTGGATGATGTTGAAATTAGTCTATTGTGGAGTTATTTTATTGTTGGAGTTGATTTGGAAAGTTTGAATGGAGTTGAATGAATTTGGACATGGGGTGTGTCATAGAGACCTAAGTGTTTGATTGTGGTTAGAATGGTATTTGGGTGTTTTAGAAGTTGCCAATGTGTTCCTTAGGCATGAGTAAGTGTATATGAGCTTTGTGAGAAGTTTGGGAGTCATTGGCATTAGTTTTGGTCATCTAGGAATTTTCTGTTATCTGCTGCGTTTCTGGTCTCTGATGCATAACACTCGAGTGAGGGAAGATCATGCTTGAGTGCTGCGTGTATTTTCCCTTTTCTGCTTCGAGTTTGCCTAGGTTCTATGAGTGGAGCTCGAGTGCACTTCTGTAACCGTGAGTGAAGTTGGTGATCACTCGAGTGAGAAAGGGGTTGCTCGAGTGATGGTGTGAGTCCAAGGTTAGGGTTACTTTGGGGTTATCACTAGCTAGCCAATGCTCAAGAGTATGATCTGACACTCGCGAGTGCAGGCCTCTCACCCGAGTACTGGGGGGTATGCTTGAGTGAGCTTGTCCCTCTGATGTTGCTTGTGCTCTCAGGTTCTCACTTCTTGTCTTGCACTTTTGGTGACTCGATTGAGTTTGGAGTCATCACCCGAGTGTAAAGCTATGTGCTCGAGTGCGGTAAGCACTTTTTGGCCATGATGGTTGCTCACTGTCAAACACTCGCGAGTGAGAGCCATTCTTACTCAGGCATAGTGTCTCATCACTCGAGTGAGGTCGTCTTCACTCGAGTAAGCCAGCCAAAAATCTATGTTTTGCCTTCGAAAAAGAGGTCTTCAGGGTAGTTTCTCCTAACCCTTTAGGCATATGTTTAGGCCTCTAATATTCATATAAAGAGTCCTAAATGATAACCAACTTAAAGTATTATGGAAATATACATTTGGAAAAAGAGATTGATTACTTGTCCCTAATTTGGTATAGGATTTGATATCTGTCGCCCTCGTGAGCCTGCGGAACCAAAGATCGTTAGGAAAGATTCAGGTAGTGACTTTTCCTTTATATCTTATGTGATGTATTGTATGTGTGTTATATCATTGGTTTGTGATGGATTCGTATGCTGCAATATTTATGGAATTGTTTATGCGTCGCTATACTGATGGTCCCTGAGTCACTAATAACGGTTCGGGTAAGGGCTGTGTGCCTTCCCGGCAGTAAAAAGGGATGAGGTTAGGGCATAACATTTATGATTATGTGAGCCAAAAGGCCATTTGTGGGCCGAAAGGCTATATGTGAGCCGTAAGGCTATTCGTATGCACTGCCATACCAATAGTCCCTGAGTCGCTAATAACGGTTCGGGTTAGGACGGTGTGCCTTCCCAGCGGTAAAAAGGGATGAGGGTGGAGTGTGACTTGTGTTGCTGCTGTTATGTGATGATTTGCTTACATGCTATGTGATTACGTGTGGTATGAATGATTTGTTACTACTAAGATTCTTTAGAATCTCACTCTTTCCAAATGACTAACATTTTCAGACAAGGCGAGTGGTTCCAAGGATAAGTGGCCAACCAAGAGTGGTTAAGGCTAATAGGGACATACTGGAGTTCGGACCGTTGGTTATCTGTTTTGGATTTTGGGATTACTTTGTATATGAGATGTAAATATGAATTTTTGGTCATGTAATCCCCATTTTGGGAAATCTTTAAACCCATTATATATATACAAGTAACCCGAGGTTGTCGGGATTTTGGTTATGCACTCTGATATTTATTATGTGATATAACTGCACAGGTACTTGTATTCAAAAGTAAATGTGAGACCAGATGAATTCTGTTTTAAATGTTTTGTTTGTTAACCCCATCTCTTGGAGATAAGTGATTACAAAAATGATTTTTGTCTTATTGGTCTCTATTTCACTTAAATTTCGTAGTCCGGATATAATTACCATGAGGGGGTTACAGTTAGGATCTTCTCGTGATGCCATATACAACCTGCAATCCTCTGGAGATGAATACAAATAATGATGTCATGGATCCTCACCCCTTAGGTCCCCTTGAATGTACTTTCGTGTAATCTTGTTCCTGAAATTTTTCCATCGTAGACAAACCTCCCTCATCTACTCCTTGCACATCACCGCGGTGTCAGGGACATCGAAGGTTTGTTGCAAGGTAAAAACATAAGGTAATTATATTTGAAGCAATAGGAATAAAGCTATAAATGCAGATGTATCGAAACTTATATACTAAAAGTTGTTACCAAATCATATCTTTCGTTTTTGGTGTAACCAACTTTCAATTGTCATAGATAATGCGAACTTTGCTTCGACCCAAATAACCTAAATAGCTGATGAAATGGTCTTCCTCCGGAACAATTGGTTTCATATTGTCATCAAAGTCAATATGTAGCCTCTCCTGTTGATATTGATGATGTGCAACCAATGCTCCACTTTTTGTGTTGCTTCTAACCCTTCTTCTCACAACGAGTTCATGTCTATCCATTTCGTTGTCCCTATTAATTTGAGTCAATAGAATTGTCCATATTCCTGTAAGCACAAAAATTATTGTCAGATAGATACATGAATTGCAATAAAAATAACCTACTCTTAGCAGGGTAAAATAAAAAGCACACAATTATATTTTCTAAGTTAAGCTCTTACCCTATATTGTTTCCCATATTCCTTCACCATGATCATTTCTTATAGCATATTCTTTATCATCTACCAATTCTACTTCACTTGTTCTAGGTGGATTAATTGTGAAAGGTGGTGTGTTCTCAAGGTTGAAGGTCGGATCACCATGCTTCTATTTTTTACTTTGAAGTACAATGGAAATTTTTTTATTTGCAGGATATATGACATAAAACACTTGTTTCGCCTGGCTTGCTAGAATGAAGGGCTCATCCCTATAACCTACTCTTTCAAGATCAACAGAGACAAATCCAAATTGTTGATCTATTACCACATCATTATTTCTAACCTACTTACATTTGAATAAAGCAACTTTGAATTTGTTGTAAGTAATTTCCCATATTTCTTTTATCACTCCATAATAGGCCATGGATGTAATGACCTAATTTGAGATTAAGGGCTAATGACTCTGATGTTAATTATAATTAGTGTAATTAAACACTTTTGAAGAAACGTGATGTGAATTTGATATAAAAGTTTAGAGTGATGATTTATTAATCATAGTGGAACCAGGGGCAAAATGGTAAAATTGAAAATTTACCGACCAATTAGTTAGTTACTAAAGAGGAAACTCATTAGTGATTAGAGATCAATAATTGACATTCATTGTCAATGGGTTGGAATCCTATGCTTTGAGTTTATGTGAGCCTATGAGAGAGTGAGCAAGATTAAGCCAAGTGGCTCAATATGGACCAAAAGATCATGCACATAAGACAAAAACTCACTTTTTCTCTCTCCTATTTGGTGGAGGGTATGGGCAAGGGAAAAAAGAAATGCACTCATCATCATCATCTTCATCATCTCTCACCATTTCTCTTTATCCCTCCATTTTCGACGGCTTTGAGAAGGAAAGAGGAAAAGAAAAGCTTCATCTTTGGTGAGTAATGGTCCTTATAAGCTCAAACACTCTTCATTAAACTTGTTCATAGTGTAAAGAGCTTCATCTTGGTGGTTTCGGAATTTTGAAAGGTGGTAGTTTGGGTGTTGGAGCAATTTGGAAGTTTGAGAATCAAGGTTTTGGCTTTGGCAAATTGAAGAGGTAAGGATTTGATGTTTTTTGGTATATTTATTGTGACTTTTGGTTAAGGTTGATAAATTCTGGAATTTGCCCTGGTTTTGTGCCAATTTTTGAATGCATGAATTGCATGATGAATGATGTTGGAACTGGTATGTTGTGAGGTTATTTGAGTATTGGTAATTGTTTTGAAGTTTGGAAGTGATTTGAATGAATTTGGGTAATGTGTGTACTAGATAGACCTAAGAGTAAGATTATGGTTAAAAGGGGGTTTTTTGGGTGTTTTAAGGCCACCAATGTGTTCCTTATGGGATTTTGAGTGGGAATGAGCTTTGTGTGAAGTTTGGGAACCATTGGGATCAGTTTTGGCAAATCTGGGAATTTCTGTCAGTTGCTGCGATCTAGCAATCTGATAGCATCACTCGAGTGAGGGGGTCCCACTTGAGTGCTGTCATGTAATTTCCCTTTTTTCCTTTGTATTTTTCCTGGGTTTTCAAGAAGAAAGCTCAAGTGCACTTCTCAGCCCGCGAGTAATATTGGTGATCACTTGAGTGAGCATGGGTTCACTCAGGTGATGGAGTGAGTTTATGGTTAGAGTTGCTCTCGGGTCCTCACTCACTGGCCAATTTTCAAGAGTGTGTTTTGATACTTGCAAGTGTGGTCTTCTCACCCGAGCGCCAAGGGTTGTGCTCGAGTGAGCTTTTTCCTTTGAAGTTGGCTATACTCTCAGGTCGTCACTTCTTGTGTTGCACTTTTGGGGACTCGAGTGACTTTGGAGTTATCACCTGAGTGCGATCCCCAATACTCGAGTGTTGTAAGCACTTTCTGGCCGTTGTTATTGCTCACTGCCAAACACTCACGAGTGAGAGCTATTCTCATTCGAGTGTAAGTCTCTCATTACTTGAGTGAGTCAACTGAAAACCAGTATTCTGTTTCCAAAAAGGGGTCTTCAGGGTAGTGACTTCCAACCCTTTTAGTATGTGTTTAGGCCTCTAAAGGTCATTCTAAAGAGTTTAAATGATAACCAAATTAGAGTATTATAGAAACAAGCATTTGGAAAAGAGATTGATCGGTTGTCCTTAATTTGGTTATAGGATTTGACATTTGTCAGACTTGTGAGCCCACTGAGCTAAGGAATGTCAGGAAAGATCAAGGTAGTGACTCTTCTCTTATACTTTGGGTGTCATGTATTGTGTTGTTGCTGCTGCTTTGTGACTCCTTGTGACACTTTGTGGAGCTTTGTGATACTTTGTGCCTTGTGATGCTGCTGTATAGTGATTACAGCGAAAGCATAGTGCATTGAGATTACAGCGGTGAATGCTGTCGTTTGTGGCGTGAGCCATGAATCATTGTGTTGATGTTGAACATGGTAAACTTACATGCGATGTGTTTATATGTTGTATGAGTGATTTGTTACTACTGGGATTTTTTAGAATATCATTCTTTCCAATGACTAACATTTCAAACAGGGCAAGTGGTTCAAAAGGGAAGCGAACAACCCGGAGTGGTTAGGATCTCTTAGGGACATTTTCATTTTGGACTGTTGGTTATCTATTCTAGATTTGGGATTACTGTATGTATATGGGTTGTAAATATTATTTTTGGATATGTAATCCCCTATTACTTGGGAAACTTTAAACCCATTATATATATACATGTAACCCGGGGTTGCCGAGATTTTAGTTGTGCACTCTAATATTTATCAATGTGATTTGATTTCTCAAGTAATTATATTTGAATGTGAATGTGATATCAGATTGAATATATTCTGAACTGTTTTTTGGGATACCCCATCTTGAAGATGAGGGATTATAAATGTTGTTTTTGTCTTATTGGTCTCTATTTCACTTTAATTTCATAAAATGGATGTAATTATGATGAGGGGTTACAATAGATGCTAATATGGGGATTTTGTCTTTCGATTTGGAAAAGTGCATGGCTTTAGCTTATATAATCACCCCACTATTTTGTATGGTACTTTTGTCATCTTGGTCTTTTGTGTATAAAGAATACCTATTTATATCATAACCAGTCCAAATAATGATCTGAAACGAAGGCCCCCAAGCTAGCCACTTTATTGTCTTAGACACATGTAACCCTCTCATGGTAATTATATCCGGATTATGAAATTTAAGTGAAATAGAGACCAATATGACAAAAATCACATTTATAATCACTCATCTCCAAGAGATGGGGTGTCCAAACAAAACGTTTAAAAACAGAATTCATTTGGTCTCACATTCACTTTTGAATACAATTACCTGTGCAATCATATCACATAATAAATATCTGAGTGCATAATCGAAATCCCGGTAACCCCGGGTTACTTGTATATATAGAATGGGTTTAAAGTTTCCCAGACATGGGGATTACATATCCAAAAGATTCATATTTACAATCATATACATACAGTAATCCCAAAATCCAGCTAGATAACCAATAATCCAAAATCTAATATGTTCCTACTAGTCCTAACCACTCCTGGTTGGCCGCTTCCCTTTCGAGCCACTTACCCTGTCTGAAAATGTTAGTCATTTGGAAAGAGTGAGATTCTAAAGAATCCCAGTAGTAACAAATCACTCATACAATATATAAACACAAGGCATGTAATGTTATCATGTTCACCAGCATCATCAACAACACAATGATCCATGGTTGGGGCCACAGTCGACAGCACTCACGGCTATATCACAATGCACTATGCCCGCTTTCATGGTAATCACAATGATAGCTTTCGCTACAAACACTATGCCCGCTTTCGCGGAAATTACTATGCCAGCTTTCGATGTAATCACAATGCCTGCTTCCGCGGTAATCACTATGCAGCAGCATCACAAAGCACAAAGTATCTCAAAGCACAATGTATCACAAGGCACAATGCTCCACAAGGCACAAAGCTCCACAATGTATCTCAATGCATCTCAAAGCAGCAGCAGCACACAATGCATGACAGGCAAACATACAATACATTTACACAAAGTATAAGAGAGAAGTCATTACCTATATCTTTCCTGACGTTCTTTAGCACAGTGGGCTCACGCGTTTGACAGATATCAAATCCTATACCAATTTAGGGACAATTGATTAATCTCTTTTCCAAATGCATATTTCCATAATACTCTAAGTTGGTTATCATTAGGACTCTTTAGGTAGCTAATAGAGGCCTAAACATATGCCTAAAGGGTTGGAAGAAACTACCCTGAAGACCCTTTTTTCGAAGGCAAACATTGATTTTCAGCTGGCTCATTCGAGTGAAGATTACCTCACTCGAGTGATGAAAGACTCGTGCTCGAGTGAGAACGGCTCTCACACGCGAGTGTTTGACAATGAGCAGATACTTCGGCCAAAAAGTGCTCACATCACTCGAGTATAAGGCTTTGCACTCGGGTGATGACTCTAAGTTCACTCGAGCCCCGAAAGTGCAACAAAAAGAGTGACAACCCGAGAACACATGCAACATTAGAGGGACAAGCTCACTTAAGCATACCCCCCAGTGCTCGGGTGAGAAGGTTTCACTTGCAAGTATCGGAACACACTCTTGAACATCAACCAGCAAGTGACAACCCGAGAGCTATTAGAGCAAGCGTTTCACCTAAGAGTAAGGAGAAATATCACCGAAGTGTACACCGGGAGTTATACTGGTCCGGCCACAACCACTTTGACCTACGTCCAGTCCTCAGAGCTTCTCTGAGAGTTTCACTATAACTTCCAAGATTCAATGGGTTCTTGGCACCTCAATACAAGCAAGTTTCTTCGCCTGAACACTCGCTCTCTCTTACAAGTTGTAATCCAATCTCAACTCAAGGTTCCACAACCTTAAGTTTCCTCAATAACAAATATTGAGTTTGAATGAAATATCTCTCTCACAGAGTGAATAAGAATTACTGAAGTACAGAATTACAAATACGTGTAAAACAGAGTTGTGAACTTGATAATACGTTCGTGTGTGTGTTCTTGTTGTTATCTCTGTTTGGATGTTCCCATATATATAGATGTGTTGGTAGCAACTGTTGGAACATTTTCTTCTCACCCGTTAGAGCGTGCGCAGCCACTGTTGACTTTTCCAGTATTTGAAAAATGTCTGTTTGCTGTAGGTGGCGGTAGGTAGTGTTTGAACGTTGCATTTTACTTTCCTTATTTGGTAAGATCTCCTTATTGTTTATCTGTGGATATGCTGATAATACTAATACAATGAAGGGTTAATCACATAGGAAACAAATCAATGAACGTTGGAATGATTTCTCAAATTCTGAACTTGCATACTCGAGTAGTTACTCGAGTATTCATTAAGTTTACTCGAGTACTTACTCGAGTATCATCGTGAAAATATTGATAAACTGCAAGTCAATAAATGAACATTACATTACTCAGGTAGTGTATGAAGTAAACACAATTTCAAACCTTTGGAAATACCTGTTTATTCGGGTACTTACCCAGGTATGGTACACTTTACTTCATAAGTCACTCGAATAGCAACTCAAGTAATCTTTCAAATAAACTTTAGGTTACTCGATGCTTCATTCCAGTAATGTTGGCAGGATTACAAGGCCGAGAGCACTTCAAGTTGCTTACTTAGTTACTCGAGTACTTACTCGAGTAAACATCAATTTTCTGCATAACTTACTTGGGTAGTGACTTGAAGTTCTCTTCTAAATAACTTTGTATACTCGAGTAGTAACTTGAGTGAAGTGTGATAAAAACATTTCATGTTATTCGAGTATTACCTTCAAGTTTTGCTTACCACTGTGAGTTACTCGAGTAGCTCCTTGAGTAACATTGGCAGGATTGAAAATGCCGAGAGCAACATATTTCTTGAGGCAGGAGACTCGAGTACATACTCGAGTAACGTTGGCAGGCCGAGAGTAACTGGAAGTCTTTTACATGGTTACTAGAGTAACATTGGCAGGCCGAGAGCAACTCCAAGTGATTTACCTGGTTACTCGAGTAGCTACTCGAGTAACGTTGGCAGGCTGAGAGCAACTGGAAGTCATTTACCTTATTACTCGAGTGCTTACTCGAGTAACGTTGGTAGGTTACTTGAAGGTTGACTCTGATTACTTCAAGTTTCTGTCTCATTACTCGAGTAACTCTTTAGAATACTTGCCAGTGATGAAGTTTCTCAGCTTTTTCTCTTGGCCTTTCTTCATTACTCCAATGCTTACTTCAAGTGATATTTGCCTTGTTATTACTTTGTTCAAACTTATTTGTTTATCAAATCTTTTTCATACCATCCTTTGTTATCATCAAAACATGAGAGATCTAACAAGAGCAACCCTAACCAAGAACTCACACTATCACTAGAGTAATCCCATGCTCACTCGAGTGATCACCAACATCACTCGCGGTGAAGGAAGTGCACTCGAGTCCCCTTCATGAGAACCCAAGCGAAACACAAAGCAGAAAGGCAAAACACAAGGCAGCACTCGAGTGAGTTCCTCCCTCACTCGAGTGAGGCTATCAGATTGCTAGATCGCAGCAACTGACAGAATTTCCAGATTGGTCAAAATCACACCCAAATGGTTCCCAAACTCCACACAAAGCCCAAACTCACTCAAAATGACATAAGGAACCCATTGGTAACCTCCAAAACACCCAAATACCATTTTAATCACAATATATGCCCTTGAATCTCTGTGACACACAACACCCAAATTTCATTCAACTTAATTCCAAACTCCAAAACCATATCCAATACTCAAAGAACCTCACAATGAACTAATCCAAACATCAATCACTATAAAATTCACACATTCTAAAATGACCATAAACCAGGGCAAATTTCCAGGATTTCTCAGACTTATCCAAAACTCATAACATATATATCACAAAGCATCAAATCCTTATCTCTTCACTTTGCCAAATCTAGAATCTTGTTTCTCCAACTTTCAATTTCGTCCAACACTCAAATCACCACCTTTCAAGATTCTGAAATTACCACAATGGAGCTCTTAACACTATGAACAAATTTAGTGAAGAGTGTTTGAGCAAAGGAGAACCATTACTCACCAAAGATCAAGCTTTTCTTTTCCTCTTCCCTTGCTTCAAGGTTGTCGGAAATGGGAGAAAGAAGAGAGAGAATATGAGAGATAAAGATGATAATGATGAAGTGTTTTCCTTGCCCATACTCCCCCTTCAACTGAATAAGAGAGAGAAGAAAGAGAAAAAGTGAACTTTTGTCCTTTGTGCCACATCCAATGGTACATACGATGCCATATGTCACCATCTTACCCACTCCCTCTATGAGCTCACACAAGCTTAATGCATAGGATTCCGACCCATATGCAACAAATCTCCACCCTTGATCTTTAATCACCAAATACACTTATATCACATTTACATCATATTTCTACAAAAGTGTTTAATTACACTAATTACAATCAATATCAGAGTCATTAGCCCTTAATCCCAAATTGGGTCATTACAACACACAAGTCTCATGCGAAACTTTTTCCTCAAACCACTCAATGAATGTCTTGTTTTGCTCAATAGCAATCTGCAAGTCATTCTTCCTTGGATTCATGTTCTTCAATCTCTTTCTGTGTTCATCTATGTACGGTTGAACTTCTTTCATGTTATTCAGGATATACAAGTGTGTTTGCAACACCTCTTCACGAGGCATATTCTTCACTTTCAGTCCTCGTGTTCCCTTACTTCTCCCCTCTTTATCCCGAGATTGTTCCTTCTTCCCTGATAGATAATCGCTGCAAAAGTCCATAGCCTCTTCAACTACATCTTTCAACTATGGAGGCTTCTAATCAATAGGGATTTTTAGAATACCCTTTTAAGATCTTCATGTATCGCTCGAAAGGGTACATCCACCTCAAGTAAACTGGATCGCAGAGCCTTACCTCCCTTACTAAATGAACTATCAAATGCACCATTATATCAAAAAATGAAGGAGGAAAGTGCATCTCTACTTGGGAAAATATAATATAACCCTCAACTTCCAGTTCATCCAACTTTTCAGTGTCAATGACTTTATCACAGATAAAATTAAAGAAAACACACAATCTTATTACAGTGGTTCGAACTTCATCTTTCATAATGCCTCTAATAGCTACTGGTAATAGTTGTTGCATCAACACATGATAATCATGAGACTTTATTCCCACTAACTTTAATCATCCATTGACACACACCTTCTCACATTCAAAGAATACCCTTATGGCACCTTAATTTCATGCAAACACCCACCCAAACTTCTTTTCTCTGCTTTTGATAGTATATGCGTTGATGCTCCATGTATGCCCTCCTACCATCATTTCTTAATTGTGGATGTAGCTATTCTCTTATTCCTATATCAACAAGGTCTAGTCTCCCACTAATTGCATTCTTAGTCTTCCCTGGTATGTGCAAAAGTGTACTGACAAGGCTATCATAAACGTTTTTCTCTACATGCATCACATCAATATTACGTCTCACGTCAAGACTACACCAATATAAAAGATCAAAGAAAATTAATCTCTTCTTCCATATATTCTTCTCACCCATAGTCTTTTGATTCTTACTGAAGAAGACATTGATATGTTCCACCTGACTGTAAACTTCCTCTCTAGTTAATGCCTTCGGAGCCATTCCATTCTTTGACAAGCTGTTAAAATGCTTTCTTAACCTATGATATAGGTGAAACCTATGAAGGAACCTCCTGTGACCAAGGTATATCATTTTTCTTCCATGCTTAAGTTGGTGGAAGTGAGTGTTGCTTCACATATCAAACATGCTTTGTGCCCCTTCACACTGTACCCTGACAAGTTTCCGCACGCAAGGAAGTTATTTATCGTGGTGAAAATCATTACACGTAGCTTGAATGACTCTTTCTTAAATGCATCAAACACATCTACGCCTTCCTCCCATAACTTCTTCAAGTCCTTAATCAAAGGCACCAAGTAGACATTGATAGCGCTCCTTGGCTGTTTTGGTCCAGAAATCATCATAGAAAGCATCACATACTTGCGTTTCATACAAAAGAGAGGCAAGTTGTATATAACAAGGAGTACTGGCCACGCACTATGTGTGCTATTAAGAGTTCCATATGGATTGATACCATTTGTACAAAGCCTAAGCCAAAGGTTTCTAGGCTCCTTGCTAAATTCAGGAAGCATTTCATCTATTTTCTTCCATTGAGGAGAGTTAGCCGGGTGTCAAAGATATTTTCCATCGGATATTCTCTTATCCGAATGTCATCTCAACTTCTTCATTTTTTTTTTGCAATCCTAAACAAGCTTAAAATGCAATTTTATTAGAAGATACCACAAAACCTTTAAAGGTTGCCTTTTAGTTGTCCTATCGCCATAACTACCATCTTTCTCCACTTTGCATTGTGTAGTTTGACACTTAGGGCACTTACTCAGACCTCCATACTCCTTTCTGTATAGTACGCAGTCATTATGGCAAGCTTGTATCTTTTTATACTCCATTCCTATAGTAGATAGGATTTTCTTGACCTTATACATACAATTTGGAAGTACATTATCATCTGGAAACATATCACACAACAATTCAAGCAACAATGTGAAACTACTATCGTTCTACCCACAAGTTGCTTTTAAGTTAACCAAATGTAATGTTCCTGTCAGTCGTGCGTACTTACTACCAGGGTACAATGGTGTCTCCGCATCACTCCACAGGCTGTCATATTCAAGCGACTGCTCAAAGGATTCTACCTCAACATAGTGAATCATTCTCTCTATTCTATCTTCATTTATGACATCCACAGCTTCCTTCTTGTGCGATGGACAATCAGTTACTTCCTCACCATGCTATATCCACCTTGTGTATCAAAGATTTATTCCATCACAAAGTAGATTATTCCTTATAACTTCAACATCATGTTTTCTCTCATTTAAACAATTGACACAAGGACAAAAATACATCCCATTTTTTGCTAGAGCATTCTTTATGGCAAATTCAATAAACTCTTCAACCCCATTCTCATATTCTTCACTTGTTCTCAAAGCATTCATCCAACTATGCTCCATTTTATTACCACCTACGCGATTCCCATTAACACTCAAGTTAAGAATAATTGTCAACACTAGGATTGTCTTTCCTGAATATGAATTGCCTTAATTATTTTAGTTTCGTTTAAATTAAGCTGAGATGATTTGTTATTTTGATTTTGGGTCTAAATTTTAAGAAGAAATGCTGCCAAAATTTAAACGAAACTAAAATAATTAAACCAACGAAACTTTGATTTCCAATTTAACTATGGAAAATTATAAACAACAAAGTTTTCCTTCAATTTAGAGGCTTTAGTTTCCATATATTAGCTATCTTCCTATAATCAACATTTAGGGACCCCAAAAAAGAAACTATAATAAGTTAACCATCATAATTATGCTTACAAAAAATATGGAAAAATTCCTAAAAATTTTCCACTGCAAGATTTATTGTCCAAAGTACATAATAAAATTTGTTTAAAGGCAGTTGCAGCATATCTTCAATGAGTGAAATACTTCTATAGTTGTATACAACATGTATTTAATTATATGTAAAACATAAAACATTTAAAGATAGTTAAAGATATGTTCCATGCAAATGAAAATGAGTTACACGTGTTGAATAGCCTAGATTTTTAGATACTTTTGGGGCAATAAATTTTGCATTGGAAGATTTTTTCAGCAATTTTCCCGAAAAACATTTTAAAACTAACCAACAATTATCAGTAATGGTAGAATATAATGACAAAAACTCAATTTTCTCTAAGTTATACTTTTCCCCATGTGTATCACAAAAGTAGAACATATAGAACTCATTCAAGATAGCTTGGTGGTCTTAAGAATGGTTCGGGGGGAGCCTTCTCTTAAGAATAATAAAGAAGACAAATAGAAGATAATTCATGTTCATGCTAATAGAAGAGAAGAAAACTAAACTATCAGTCCAATATTTGCTTGCACGGGATACAGAATGAAGATGATGAAGGCGTGGTTGGAAAGCAAACCTATAGAGGACGCTTTAGAGGGAGAAAACCCATGGTGTTGAGAGGGAGGATGATAGTGGCGACAATGAGAGCAAACCAACGATGCAAGCTTTGTAGCAGCGATAGTGACGAGTTGAGGCAGAATGAAGTTGGTGAAGTGAAGGATGGAGGACCAAGAAGAGAGAATGGAGGAGCAAGAAGAGATGAGGTATCGGCCTTTTGGAGAAATAAGAAAATGAAGACGAAGAAAGGAGAAATTTGAGGTAGAGTGAGGCAGAGACAGAGAAAGGGAAAGTTGAGCTAGATGCAGAGTTTTACGCTGAGTTGAGCTAGATGCAATGAGTTTAGGCATCCCCATTTTGACTGGGGATGCCTAAACAACATTTAGGCATCCCCAAATTAGCTGGGGACCCCTAAATGTCTGACAGAATTCACATGCACTGGTCATGTCAACTAATGCATGTGAACGTTTAGCATTCCCAACAACGCTTAAAGCTCACCTAAGGTACTGGGGACGCCTAAATTTTTTTTTTAAAAAAAGTTGGTTTAGGCGTCCCCAACCATGCCTAATTTTTTTTTTAAAAAAAAGTTGGTTTAGGCGTCCCCATCATGGTTGGGGACGCCTAAACCAACTTTTTTTAAAAAAAAAAAATTAGGCGTCCCCAGTACCTTAGGTGAGCTTTAAGCGTCCCCAGTTTGACTAGGGACGCCTCAACGCACACGCTAGTGGCTTTAGGGAGTGGGGACGCCTAAAGCTTCCTTATGGCATGAAAATCAAATGTTTTAGACTGAAATTTAAAGTCTTGGTGTTTTTGGCGTCCCTTTTGTCCTTTAGGGTAGTAATATGTATATTCTGTAGTAGTGAAATGATAGTAAAAACTTTAATAAAATTATTAAGATGATAAAAGTAATGACACGTCTTTAATATTATAAATCAAATTTTTAAGGCAGTTAAACTTAAATTTTGAAATGTCAGGGGGTTATTTGTAATCAATCAAAGTTCAGGGGTTTTTCTATAATTAATCATAGTTCAGTAGGTTATCTGTAACTAATAAAAGTTCAGGGGGTTTTGTAAAATTTGCAATTTACATAGGATACCATGTGTCACCTATTAATCTAACGTGACAATTTCTATTAAAAAGATAGCACAGGTGCTTGTAAAAAAAAAAAAGGTCAAGGGGTTAAATTTAAACTTTAAAATGTCAAGGAAGTTATATGCAACTGACCCAAACTTCAAGAAGTTTTATATAATTTAGCCTTTTTCAAAAAAATAGAATGTCTTTTTTTAAAACTAAAAAATCAAAACAATTTTTAGGTGTTTTCTTACTTTTGTTTGTCTATTTCTTATTTTTTGAGGCCGTCATCTATCCACTATCAAAACCATATCATCGGTGCCAACTATCGCTGCATTACCACCGGCGACAGCAGCTGCCATGTCACCACTAGTGACAGCCATCGTCACATTACTTCAAAAACATATTTTTAAAAATAACTATCCAAACTTATTTTTTTGTATTTTTGCAAAAAATGTTTTTAAAAATTTTTTTATAAAATTGTTTTGAAAACAAAAAATAAAAAACAAAAACAAACATACCCACAAAAACGTTAGGCATTACACAATGAACATAAATCAATCTAATTTTGTTTCTCTTTCTCTTAATATATTTTATACTATATGGTGATTAGGTTAAAAAATTGTGTGTCACCTATAAGGTACCCAATGGTGATTCTTTGGAAAGGTTCTTTGCACTCGAGTGACAGGTGTGACACTTGAGTGATGACCAAAACTTTGCAAGTATTTGATGGTAACTGCCTATCTGTTTAAAGAAATACTCTTTAAGCAGTGTGGAGTGAAACCTTCGCACTCATGTGATATCTACAAGTTAACTGATAGTAAATCCCTGATTTTGTCTGTCACTCAAGTTACAAAATGACACTCAAGTGATAGCTGAAAACCTTGCGAGTTACCTATTGGTAACTAGCTATTTTGACGAGGAAAATATAATGAATCACTCGAGTGACTACATTGACACTTGGGTGACATTCAAATGCCTCTTCCTAACTGGAAGGAGAATGGGATGGAAATTTGTAAAAAATATAAAAATCACTTGGGTGCAAATTGTTCACTTTAGTGACACACATAGAATCACGTCATCACTCTTCAGTGACACATAAAATCATTTGTTCACACGTTCTTCTTCAATTTGTTTAAAAAAAATTTCGTTTTAAGTTTTCATTCATTACTTTGAGGGTAAATTGGGTATTTCACTTTATTTCCCATTTGCCTTCACTCAATTTTCTTCCAACCAAACAGCTGATCATCCAAGGACCCATCTTCCCTATCCCCTCACAATCTTCACTTCCCTTCCCTCCCCATCAATTTAGTTCCTTTCCCTCCTCAGATTTTCCTCCAACTGAACAGGCTGTAATGGATACTGAAAGGGATATTCCTTCCACATATAAGAAGGAAGGATAGAGGAAAAAATATAGTAAAAACAAAACCATTGCTCAAACCTAATTTCTGAACAATGTCCCAATCTATCACCAAATTTCTTTTCCCACAAACGTCCCCATGTTAGCAATGAGATTTAAACTTATGATTTTATAAATTATGAGTCAAATTCTTATTCAATTGAATAGTCTTTGTTGGCAAAAAAAAATGGAATAGTTTTTATTAATTGAAATATCATAGATTTAATAGGGAATTGCACCTTCTTTATATTTAAGGGGGTTAGATTGGGCTGCTTTTAATTTTAGGTGACTAATATATCTAGAAAGTTTATATATCATTTAAGAGCATTTTGTAATCATTTGAAATTAGGGTCAACATTTTTAATTAATAAAACTAGCTATATTAAGATTAGAGAACTAAAAAACACATTATAAAATAAAGAGATCAAAATAATTTTTTGTGTAAAGTTTAGAAGACTAAAATGTATGAAAAAAAAAGACTGAAAGTACACTTTTATTCATTAGTTCATTACTCCCCCATTCATGTTTTATTAGATGTGATTATTGAGTATGTGATATTCCTTTTTATAATATTAGGAGATGCCTAAAAAATTTTACGCAAACTCCCATTTTACCCCCATTGAATTACAAAAGTTACTTAATCCACTATTGTATTTATTTATCATGTTTGACTATAACACCCAATATAATATATTCTCTTTTATCTAAAAAAATGAGGGCATTTTTAAAAAATAAAATTTATTTTTCACAATCTAAATAATTTTAACTACATCTTTAAATAACGAAATTCAGTTGATCGTATTTTATAAAAAACAACGGAAAGAGTATTAAAATATATTTTTCCTCCATTCCTCCCTCGTGCATGTGGAAGGCCACATCAAGCCGGCCCATCTTGAAAAGAGCACTAGCTAACTCCTTTCTTACACAGTAATCCAACTTCATACATTTATTATAGTTTATTTATGATAGTTTATTTATTATGCGTCTCTCCAAGTCTCCATCAGTTTTCCATAGTTAGTTGTTTACATTCCATTAGAGTGGACTTATATGGCAGCTGGGCATTGACCTTTGTCTCGTGCATAGGCTTCTCATATTACCTTCTCTTCATTAATGAACAAAAGTTATTACGCATTTCGGCCTTAATTATAAGATAAAGTTGATTTTTTTGAAGAAATTAAGGAAACCAATTAAATCACTTTAGAATATTTTTATTTTATTTTTTTTCTTCAAACTAATTAATTTGACTAATAAACTGATATATAATCTAAATATACTAAAAATATAAATACTCTAAAGTGATTTAATTGGCTTCCTTAATTTCTTCAAAAAAGTCAACTTTGTCTTATAATTAGGACCGGAGGGAGTATTATTATTATGCTTGCTTTTAATTAAATAGTGAAAATTAATAAATGTTATTAAATTGTTGGCAAAAAAAATGTTATTAAATTAATAATAAAAACAAAATATCTTTACTAAAAATATCATGTGGCCCGCGTTTGAGGTGGATTTGGCTAATCTCCATTTATGATATAATGTATTAGATCAGCAACAATGACTTAATAATTAAATAAAAATTGAATAAAAATAATTATATGCATAATATATATAAAAAGAAATAAATATATAATAAGTATATATGGTTAACATAGTAATGTTACAAATTTAAAATAGACTACCTCTCATCCTACATATGAGACCTAACTAACTTTTTTTTAAGAGATAAATAAAATTAAATAAGTTATTTAGTCATATAATAGTATTATGTTGTGTATGATTAAATTATATATCAGTTTATAAGTCAAATAAATTAGTTTACAAAAAAATAATAAATATAAATACTTTAAAGTAATTTAATTAGTTTTTTTAATCTCTCTAAAAACTTCAAGTATGTTTTATATTTAGAACGGAGGCAGTACGAAGTTTTCAATAAAATAACACCAGAAATGGTTTGTAAATATATTAAACTTTCTTTGAGGATTAATTTTGTTTAATCTTTAATAGGTTTTTAATTTTCTACAACATTTATTCAGTGAAACTAAAAAAATCCTTCTATTTTTCAAAAACTATTACAGTTTTCATTCGGATTCCAAGTTCTGGCACTATGCAACTCAGTTTTAGTCCAACCCAGCTCAACCACAAAAATTATTTTTGTTTATTCAAATCAAGTCCTTAACGATTTTTCAGTGAAACTAAAAAACCCTTCTATTTTTCAAAAAAAAAAAAAAAATTGTTGTGTATTTTACTATTTTTCATTTTTTGGCCTAAATAAACAACGTTGCTTTTACCGCCAGGCCAAGATAATAAAAATAGGAATAAGGAAGGAACGAACAAGAATAAGCATTATTATTTGTTTAACCTACTTATAGTTAATTATTGTGCGGGGATTATCCCTTGGTGTTCACAGCATAAATTGTCCAAATCCATTCCTTCATTTTCGAGATTTGCGAAACTCCACATACCTCACCTGGTAATGTCGTAATGGCCTCAAGGCAATCTCACACAATGAGCACTATCACTCTTCGTTTTATTTCAGAAAAATGCCCCTCTCTCCCTCTCTCTCTCTCTAGTTTGTCTCTCCCTCCACCTTTTCCATATCACAATCAATTACATTCTTTCCTATCTTTACTTCAACCCTATTAGCTTTTGCTGTTCTTCTTCATCTTCATTAATGTCGAGGTATGTGCGCTTTAATTGCTTTTCCTTTCCTTGCCTTCTTGGTACTTTCCTCTCGCTCACCGGTTTCATTTCGTCTCTGCGTTTTAATGGAAGGTTTCCTTGCTCGGAAACATGAGGCAAATTTATGGACCTTGAAGTTTGTGGTAGAACGGCTTTTGGGGGTTTATCCTGAGAAAAGGCAAGAGGTGTCTATCAATTCTAATGGTTGAGTTCTTGATTGAGATACGATTCTGTCGGCATTTTGTTCTTTTTATGTTGAAACAGTTACTTTCAGTTGAATAGGGCTCTATTTCTTGTGCATTGAAGGGGACCGGATTCATCTTTGTTTTCTTGTTTAGCTCCAAGCTTTGTACCTAAGGCTTTCCTCTTATGGTTCCTACAAGTTTCCAGAATTTTAAGATGTTTCCGAGCACCCAACGCTTTCCACATCTGTTTCATGAAAATGGGATGCTGACCCCATTTATAGTTATATTCTTTTCTATCGTCTTTTCTCCATGTGCAAGAATTGGAGGCTTCATGTTATTTTTCATCACATTTATATGATTTAGATTCTTGAAGGTGTTAACTAATTTAGTTGGATGATTTGAGAGTAAGTGGATGAACTTCGATTGAGATAACTCTGTTTATTGTATGGCAAATTTCTTGTTGATGAATACTGTTTTCCTGGGAGATTGGTATAAATGATGATATTTGTTATTGGAAAAGTAGTCAGTTACACAAGAGAAGAGGTTAAATTTAGAATGTGACAATGAAGAACAACGTTATTATGGGCTTTTAATGTCTTGCACAACCTTATTATTTTACTTATGGCTTTGAAATCTAGATCTCAATGGCTATTTCATATGTATGGGTGTGAGCATTAGTTATAGGTAATTTAATATGAATCCAACACATCATTCCTATGTTTGAGTTGCCAAAAAATGATTAGAATCCATTAGTTTTCTCAATTTGCGGTGGAACAGCTTTGGTGGTATTAGTTAAAAGCTACAAGCCATACTTTAACTGCTTGGTTTTGAAAATTCACATTGAATGGCATAATTATGTTCAATTTGTACACAAGTTTCTAGATTCTAATCCATTTTGATGAAACCTATGCTGCTTGCAGGTGAACATGATATATCCAATTCATTGAATTGGGGCAAACATGTTAATCAATTCCAATCACAAACATCTTCTCTTCAAGGCATGGCTTATCGAACTCGCCTTACCCCTAGACAGAAATCTCCCAAGCTGCGCTGTGTCTTTTTTATTTTGATGGCGATAGCTTTTGTGATCGAATTATTCATCCACGGCCAAAAAATTTCTTACTTCTTCCGACCTGTTTGGGATAAACCACCAGCTCCCTTCACACGTATACCTCACTATTATGCAGAAAATGTCTCCATGGACCATCTCTGCTGTCTCCATGGCTGGTCGCTCCGCTCGCAACCCCGTCGCATTTTTGATGCAATCATCTTCAGCAATGAGTTAGACATACTAGAAATTAGATTGAGAGAGCTTCATCCTTATGTTTCAAAATTTGTGATCCTCGAGTCCAACACAACATTCACGGGCATTCCAAAACCTCTATTCTTCGCCTCAAACCGGGCCAGATTCGCCTTCGCTGCAGATAGAGTCATTGATGGCATGTTCCCTGGCCGAGTTGCAACCCCTGGATCACATCGGGACCCATTTGTGCTAGAGTCAGAGCAACGTACAGCCATGAATACATTGTTACACCATGCTGGGATTATGAATGGTGACATTCTTCTTATGGCAGATACAGATGAGATTCCTAGCCCTCACACACTGAAACTGCTTCAATGGTGTGATGAAATCCCTGCTGTCATGCATCTTGAACTGAAGCACTACATGTACTCATTTGAATTCCCTGTGGACTATAGCAGCTGGCGTGCCACAGCAAATGTGTACAGTCCCCTGACTCGTTACAGACACTCCCGAAGAACTGATGTGATCTTCTCAGATGCAGGGTGGCACTGCAGCTTCTGCTTTCGGTATATTTCTGAGTTTGTGTTCAAAATGATGGCTTACAGCCACGCAGACCGTGTGAAACAGAGAGATTTTCTTAGTCATAAGAGAATCCAGGAGCTTATATGTAAGGGGGATGATCTCTATGGTATGCTCCCTGAAGAATACTCCTTCCAGGAGATGATTAAAAAGATGGGGTCAATCCCGCGGTCAGCTTCTGCAGTTCATCTTCCTGCTTATTTGATAGAGAATGCACACAAGTTCAGGTTTCTTCTTCCCGGAGGCTGCATGAGAGAACCAGGATGAAAATCATTTGGATATTTTACCCTCGTAAAAATGAATCTAGTATATTGAAGAAGAGATGCAAAGTATACGATTACCCTAGAAATAGAATATGAATTTTACATGTACATCTTTTTGTGCATGTATGAATGTGGAGGAAGGATTTTGGTTTTCTTCCTTCAAATGGGATTTTAGCTTTTAGAATATGCTAGTATCTAGAAGTGCATCAACATGTATTTTCCACTTTAGGGAATAATGGATTTTTTGTTTTTCTAAGTAGGCACACAAACAAGGTAACACAAGTTCTTTGTTAAAAAGTAGGCGATTCTGTGTCTCTGATTTTCCCCCTTAGTACTGTTCATTGTTTCTGAACTTCTGGTAATTTCTATGCAGCTCTAGAAGGTCTGGAGTTACGAAAGTATTTAGCCTTATATTTGGTTGGCGGGAAAGTATAAAATGAGAAAGAGAAAAAATAATTTTTTTTTTCTTTTGTTAATGATTGAGAAAAGGAATTTAACATCAATTCAATGAAGATGATTAAAAATTTTAAGATTCAACAGCATCGATCAACTTCTCAGCAACTGTTCAATAGTGTATTTGAACCCAGAAGCAAAACGCGATGATGGGGTTGAGGGGTTCTTTAACAGCGAGTTCACGGTGGCATGAGCAAAATGAAAAGGCAAACAGATTCGGAGCAACAGTTTCATGAAACAGAGAACAAAAATCAGATCGGTCAACACACTTTCAACGCAAACAGAAATTACTCGGTCTCTGATTTCAGCCATGGGTTCCGACGACTGTAATTTTTAGTGATTCTCACCATTCACAGATCGCAAGAACTTAATAGAGCACCAATACTCCAAACAAAACGTATTTGACAAACCACGTGAAAACAATAACCGTAGGAACATATGGAGTCAACTAATAATCAAGTAGGTTTTGTGGATACTACTCTAACTCAAGCTACTATTATTTATAGCCTCCTAGTACTAATAATTATTGGCAGAAGTAAGAATTCTAAACTTTTGAGACCGGTCCAACTAACACATTCAAAAGATATTTTACATAACTTAGAGTACCATCAAGTTTGTAAAATTCATAAGTTTGAGTAAACTCATAGTAAATTTGAATCGTAAATTAAGAGTTTATATTTATTTATTAACAAACTATTAAAAGTATATAATTAAAAAATATAAAATATAAAATATAAAAATAGAAAAATTTGACTTAAATATGTTTTAAATTCAAATAATTAAAATTAAATTCATCAATATTCATAATCTTTCATACCCAACAAAGAAATCCCTATAAAGTCTATACATAAAGTCACTAAATATGATCAAATAAAAAAAGTTAGTATGAGTTTAATAATGAGTTGATACGATTTTATAAGTTAAAAATATAAAAATGGCAAACTCGGTAAGTAAACTTGTGACTGAATTTGCAATTAGAGTTCAAGTTTATGAAAAGTGAATGATTTAGGAAGACCATAACAAAAGGAAAAACTTGACACTAAAAAATAAGAAAAAATTTGTAAAATATATGGTAAAGGACAATTAAGGTACAAAATGTAAAAAATGATATTCTCTCCGGTCCTAATTATAGAACAAGATTTGAGAGTTGATCTTGGTCCTAATTATAGGACAAAATTTTAATTTTTGTCAATTTCTTCCCAAAATACCTCCATTGATATTTTCTCAATAATAATGAAACACAATAATAATTTTATAATACACATATGTGTTCTATAAAATGAGTAATATTTGTAATTTATTAATATCACATACACCTCAATTCTACTGTTTCTTTTATTTTATAAGAATAAAGGGTAAGAAAATCAATTTAAAACTATCAATGTTACAGAGCTACAGGTAAATGAATTAACAAACGACCACCACAAAATCCTGCTTTTTTTTCCATATCCCTCCAATAACGGTTTTTAGCTACAGAATCATAAGATTCTGGATTTGTTAGAATTACCCAAAAGTTTGGTGTTTCCCCTTGGTTATTTAATCTGTTGTTATGTAATAGTAAAATAAAAAAAAATAAATTATTCATATATCAATATTCTATTTAGTACAGGTGTCTCGTTTTTCCCTAATCTTAAAAAAAAAATCTCTTGAAAAAAAAAAAGGAAAAGCTAAGAAAAGAATCACGTTGCAATGAAATGTTTTGTCTTTTTCTTCCATCGTTATTATGGGTTCAACTTCAATTGCACGAGTTCATTATAACAAGGGTATTTTAGGAAAATAAATAAGATTAACTAACTTAACAACTATTCTTAATTTCTCCAAAGTTAGGTAAATATGTCTTATAATTAAGATCGGAGACCGGAGGGAGTATTATTACGGAAGCAGTGGTCTGTGTTGAAAACTGCATAAACAAAGAGAAACAAAGGAAATAGCGAATATGAGAGAGAGAGAGAGAGAGAGAGAGAGAGAGAGAGCGTTCCCCAAACGCCGACGACAGATGTTGGAGAGAAAGAGAGCGAAGTAGCGACGAAAACAATGAAGACCAAACATGAGAGAGAGAGAGTGGTCCCCTAAGGCTGAAGCTGGACGATGGAGAGAGAGAGAGAGAGAGAGGAAAAGAGAGTCAGTTAAGGACAAAAGTATTAGATGTTAAGATAATAGACAAGGCTGAAAGATTAGCCTCTGAGGAAAATGACCGGTTGGCCAAAAAAGTTCGGAACCAATCTGCGGGAGACGACAAAGACGCCATGGTCACAGATGAAGTTAATGCAGATGGATTGGTCACTGTTCCATTCGGCCATCATACCCAATCCTCCCTTGTTGACAACAGTGCAAGGAAGGACTGACAAACAAAATATTGTTTGTCCCTGAGACACCACATAATGCACTGAGGACCACCTCTGAGGAATTGCATGATGATGCAATGGTCTTACAGGAAAACGCCAAAGCTCCATCCTCTGAAGGAGAAAAGCCGAACTCCCCAAGTGTGAACCAGGTACAAATGTAGGGTATCTCGTTTAAGGATAAGCTTCTAAACAGGGAAGCATCTGCTGAAGGCAATGAGGAAAAGAAAAGCGCAGAGCTACTGATAGAGCCGGAGGATGTCTCAGTCACAATGGAGGGATTGATCCCAACGATCAACTTCTCACAGAGGGTCAAGACCATTATGACCAAGTGCATGAAATATGCTGTTATAGTTAAGATATTGGGTCGCTTCGTACGGCAAGACGTCCTCTACCGGAAGATAATCACCCTTTGGAGCCCTAGAGGTTGATTCAAACTCACCGAGCTAGAAGGTAGTTTGTAAGACCCTTATGTTATTTTTACTTTTTTCAGAGTGATTGCGAATAGTTTGGTAGGCACACAGAAATAAAATGAAAATACTGATATAAAGTACATGATTATATTATAAGAAATCTCATAGGGTTTGATACAAATATTTACAGAGACCATAATAGTCAAAATAAAACAGCAGATAACCAACAACAATCTGCGCTGTACCAGAACCCTCAGTCTTCGGTAGCCACGTCCTTGCCCTTAGAGCTGCTAGTAAATTTAAATTTTGGGAAAATTAAAGGGGTGAGATTCAAAAGAATCTCAGTAGTAACACACAGTCATTCATAAAAAATGCGATAAATTAATATGTAATGAACCATATAAGCAACAGAATTATATCACCATATGTAACCCTCGACTCGATTAAGGCCACAATTAGCGTTTAAACGCGTTTAATAATTGAATAAGAGATCCGGAGTAAATAAAAAATTTTTAAAATACTTGTACAAATAGATTTCCGTTCATTCATTTATAAAATTAATAGGCCTATTCGGTTTGTCACATATATAATATCAGAGTATTAGCACAATTCCCGACGTTCACCCGGGATAATAACATTAATCCAACAGTTTATACAAGGCATCATTGCCCATCTCAATATCCATACTGGGGATTACACAAAACTATAATACTATAAATCTATTCAATATATACATTTGTCCAAAATGATAACCAGTTCAGTATAAAACCAAAATATCTAGCTAAGACTATCGCCGGTAGTCCTAATCATCCATTGCCACTTGCTTGCTCTTCGATCCACTTACCCTGTCTAAAAATGTTATTTGGAAAGAATGAGATTCTAGAGAATCCCAGTAGCAACAGTTTACGTATATGATGCATATATACAAAGTAAGTAAACATATATCGCAATGGAGCAATCAATATTTGAGACTAGGCTTTCGCCACGTTCCCTTCACTATATACGAGGTCGGCTTACGCCACGCCCCTTCACTTTTATCTGTATTCGAGTCCGAGTTTTCGCCACGTCCCCTCACTGTATCTGTAATCAAGGCCGGGCTTTCACCACGTCCTTTCACTGTAACTGTATTCAATGATTAATGCAAACAAGCAATGCAATATACATGATATAGGATAAAGTGTCAATACCTTGTTCTTTCCGTTCTTGTTCAGGCGTATGCCTTCTATGTTCCGGTCAAATATCAAATCCTATAATCATTAAGGACAACAGGTTATCACTTATTTCAATACTCAAATGACTTCAAAACACTTAGTTTCGGTTATCATTAAAGTCCCTTAAGTATCTATGAAAGTCTCTAACTATAGCCTACAAGGATTGGGAAGTACTAGATTAGAAACCACTTTTCAAAATCGTATGGTGCTGAAAATCGGGGCTGGCTGCAGCCAAAAAAACCTCTGGTTGCGGCCAGAAATAGCACAGAAAGTTTCTGGCTGCAGCCAGGAAAATTCTGTTTCTTGGCTGAACTTTGAAAAATCATAACTAATTCTAGAAAAATTGAAATAAGGTGATCCCAAAGCCCATTGAAAGATATTTAAGTGCTATTTATAGAAAAATATGGACCATTACCAGAAATCACCCCACAAATACAGAATTTAAGAAATGTCCACACTGTTCCAGAATTGTTCTCAAATTTAACATCAAACTTTGGACAATCATAACTCCTAGCCCAAAAATCGAAATGACATGAAATATATGTCCATTTTGAAGCTTGGAAAGTAAAATTTAAGACTGGAAAGTTTCATAATTTTCCAATACCATTTGCTTTTTTAAAACGTCCATGCAAGATCACTGCCAGAACAGAGTTTTTTACTAACAAAAACTTGTCACTTTCAAAACCAAGTTCCCAATGGTTAAAAATTCACATTTGACACTTCTCCCACACAATTTTCCACAAGGAACAAAATGGCAACCTCAAAATGACCAAAATCCTACTCCATTATCATGCTTTGGTTTTGGGCAACACAAACATCAAAATTCCAAACTCATCCAAACATACCATTTCAATCACCAATCAATTCTATCTATCCCAAACTTCCCACAAGACACCATTTCCATGCCAATAACATACCAAACACCACAAGACCCTAATTTTCGAAAATAGGGTTAAATTCCCAAAAATTCCAACTTAACCAAATGACCACAAAACTTATATCAAAATGCTGAACTTACTCACCTCTTTAACTTTTCCAAAGGAGTTCCTTGGTTTAACAAACTCTATATTTCCTTGAGAGCTCAAATTATCACCAATGGCAAATCTAAAACCATAGAATTGAAGCTCTCAACACAAGGAACAAGATTGAAGAAGAGAGTTTTTCCATTAGGGGTCATTAAGAGGGTCAAATGGCTCACCTATTTCGCCAAGTTCTTCCTCCTTCTTGGGCAGCCATGGAAGCACGCATGAGAGAGGGAGAGGAGAGATGAAGTGTGATGATGAAGATGAAGTTGAGGGCAGAAATTCTGCCTTCCCTTGTTTCATACGCATAAGAGAAAGGGAGGGAGAGACAATGAGAGATTGAGTGTATGGAGGGAGATGAAATAATAATTCTTTGACTCCCAAACTCCATTTAGCTGAATCCAAGGGAAGAGGGAGAGAAATATCATTGCACTTCTCCAAACACTCCACCATCAAGTAAGCTTGCCATTTGTCACTCCCTCATACAATCTCCTCCTAATTAATCCTCCACTTAGTTATACTAACCAATTCCATTAACCCATTGGCTACATATCTCATTTATCCTTAGTTAGCAATTAATTTTCCCATTAATCACCAACTTAAAGCCAATAATTCCATTCTTTAAATTTTCCATCAATTATGACATATAAATTAATATTGTCACCAATATACATTAATTCAACTTTAATCCGATAATTATCCTCAATAATTATCATTAGCCCTTAATCGAAAATTAGGGCGTTACACCATACTCATATGTGTACACTGTTCAGGGCTAAATAATTGTTTAGACCTTGACTGTTCTCCTGTCCCGGTGCAGACGATTGCCTGCCCGAAAATGTTTCACTATCTTGGCACAGACGACTGCCTGTCCGAAAATATTGTTTCCTTGTCTTAGTTGGGTCCCATTGGATCAAATGGTACTTGTGAATTTTCCATCGGGTGGTACTTATGCTTTTCCCACAGCACAACCAGGCTGTGTGCCTACAACTCATGTCACAAAACATGGAAATAACATATATAAATAATCACATAGTGTATGAAGGAAAGAGTCACTACCTAAAATCCCCTTTTGCTACCTAGTTAGTTTCTCTACTAATTTTTCTTGATCTGGCTCGGGCTACCTAAAAATGCCAAATTTTCAATAAATGAGTTAATACTCATTCATATCTTATGCCAAATTTATTTAGTTAGTTATTTTGGTTTAAAACTACAAAATGACAAAAAAACCCCGGGGACCCAATCCAAGTCCCTTTATATCCGGTCCAATTGCACTTTTCAAAATATTATGACCAAGTCTATTCCTATACGGTTTTGCGTGTAGAATCCATTTTGACATCGATTTTATCAAATTCACTGCCAAAAGACAAAAATGCCCTTAGAGCCCTTAACTTAGGATTTTAGGGGTAATTTTGTCATTTCACATTTTAAGGCCTTTGTACTTCAAAATTTACATGTTCCCCACACAATTTTACATTCTAAACCCAATGGAACTATCAAAGTGATGAAATTTCAGCTCTACCCTTGATTTTTGGATCAAGCCGAAAGTTATGGAAAATTAAGGGAAAACGTTGTTTCTTGATTTTAATCCATTAACTACCTTCTTTTCACTTGTAATCTCATGTTTAATCACTTAATTGCACTTTCTACATGATTAATGTGAATTTGGGCAGCACCTCCCCTTAGGGTTTGAGCTTCCCAAATTACAAAATAAACCAAGACAAAGCCAACAATCAACCATAACCACAATATACACCTTGAACAATCAACTAAAGTAATCAATGTCTATGGCTTTACCTTTGGTTCTTCTTCTTCCTGCTCAAAACTGTGGACTCCCTTCTCCTCTTTCCTTTGATTTTCTTCTTGCTGCATATGTTTCCAAGGAGGATATGAAGATTAGAAGAGGTGTACAAGAGATTGAAGACAAGAACAAGTAAATTTTACAACCAAACTCACCTTGATCTTGATCTTGAACCTTTACTTTTTCTCTTGCCTTCTATGTTCTCAAAGCTCTCTCTCTCTCTCTTCTCTTACTAATTGATGTAAATGAAGGCTTAGGAAGAGGATATGTAGCTTTAAAATATTATCTCTATTAGAATTGGTTGACACCCAAGAGGGGGTGAATTGGGAGTAATAAAAACTTAAGAAGTTTAAAATTTTTTTCGCATCTTAGTGGAAGCAATAAATATGAAAGTAATGAATCATAAATCAACATGTAATATATGCTGGAAATATAAGAGTTTAAGGAAAAGAGTATGCAAACTGTGATTTATCCTAGTTCGATCCAATCTGCAATGGCCTACGTCTAGTCCCCAGGCTCCTCCTGAGATTTTCAAATCCACTTTCTTCTTGTTTAATCCAGGTACAAGAATAGCCTTTACAACTCACAAGTTTAGTCGTGCACTTGTGAAGCCTTTTACAAATCTTTCACAGAGTTACTCCCCCTTACACACTGTAAGGTTACAACTGAGTTACTCCCCCTTACACACCCCATAAGGATACAACTTTGATGATAAAAGATTACAATCAATCTTTTCTCTCAAAGGTGAATAGATGAATACTGAAGCACAATACAATCAATAACTCTCTCAAATTCACATAATATAAAAAACAGATAAGAACATAGAGTGTTTGGGTTGAGATGGATAACTTATGATATGAGCATGTTTGTATTGTTGTGTTCTCATTGTTGTTGCTCTTCGTTGAATGTTCCCATATTTATAGATGAGTTGTGATAGCCATTGGAAGCATTTCAACCTATCTGTTAGAGTGGCGTAGCTTTGTTTAACCGTTCTTCGATTTTGAAAACTAGTCGTTGTGGTTGGTGAACGCTCCGCTTCCGTAAAGTCAACTTTTGTCTCATCACATCATCTCTTCATTGTATTCTTGGAGAAATGTATTAAACACTAATACAATGAAGTGTTAGAGTAATTGGAAGTAAGAAGAGTGAGTTTCATAATTAATCTCATGATTTTTCAAAGCTTCAGTACATTGTTCTGTTCTTCTGGAAAGTATTACTCAAGTGGTTACTTGAGTAAGCCTTGGTCATTACTCGAGTGATCACTCGAGTAATCTCGTTCAAAATCTGGCTGAGAGCATTTCCAAATTTATTACTCGAGTGATCCCTCAAGTAATGCTTTATTTTCATTTCATGTTACTCGAGTGCTCCCTTAAGTAATGTCACTCATTTCTTAGCCAAAAGCTACTAGATGATTTCTTCTCTGATTATTCGAGTGGCCCCTCGAGTAATGTCTCAAATAAATTTGCAGATTACTCAAGTGATCCTTTCAAGTAATCCCACACAATTCTCGACAGAGAGCTTACTGGAACATTTTCTCACACTTTACTCGAGTGGTCCCTCGAGTAAATTTTAAATAACTTTGCATATTACTCGAGTAGCTCCTTCAAGTGATCTCTTCATTTTGATTCAAAATATGGCAAATTATAGATCATCAGAAAGCTCTCATCATCTACATTCCAATGCAATAAGAATTAGCTCCAAATTCATTGTATACTAAAAGTTATGATCCAAAGAATATCTTCTGCACTTAGACAAAGTCTGAAACCACGAGCATCAACTTCCATAAGGCATAGCTCTTGGTCTATAACCTGAAATATAGAAAATTATATGTCCATGGAAAGCTATTTGAGTCTAATTTCATATGGCACTAGCTTCGTCACAATCCGATGCATAGTTTAGGAACTATGTCTAAAATACCAAAACTGTTATGGTAAAAGACACTGATTCATGTGTCAACTTCAACAAATCATATCTCCCTCATCTGAACTCCTTTGGATGTGATCTTGGTGTGCATTTTTCGTATTGGGAGTCTAGTTTCATATGCAATTAGTTTCAGTTCAATCCAACATGTGGTTAGAGAGATATGCCCAAAATACCAAACCTCTATCTTGCAACGCAAAAACAAAGCACAATAAAAATGCAGATCACTAGAGTGGTCACTCAAGGGATCATGTCCATCACTCCAGTAACTACTCGAGTGATGCCTTCCAAAACATGGCAGAGAGTCAAAACTCAAAGGAACACCTTATAGAAGTTCCATAACTTTCATATAAGTTATCTTGGCTTCGAATTGACCCATTCCAACCTCCATATGATCAAAGAAACCTCCGTTATCACTTCTAATATCTTGGATCTTGATATTCTCATGTGATCTTGTAAGTTCTTCTTTCTTCAATCTCTTTCTTCAGTCTTTCTTCAATCTCTTTCTTCTTGTTTTTCCTCTTGATGATCATTCTTCATCACCCAACTAGATATCTTCTTGAATTGATGATAATTCTTCATAACCCAATTAGATGTCTTCTTGAATATCTTCAATCTTCTTCTTTCTTTGCTTTGACCAATCTTTCTTCTTGATATTTCATTAGTTCTTGCAATGCCTTCTTTCTTCAATCCCTTGCTTCTTGATTTTCTTCTTGATAAACATTCTCCATTTATGAGGCATTATAAGCAAAATAACATCAACCCACCATTGGGTTTATGACTAATCTACAAGATATACAACATTAAATATAGTAGTTAGTCAATATAGAAGATAAATATATTATACAAACTTTTTGCTCATATTTGACATCTATATCTGACATAATCAAAACTATTCATTTCTAACAATCTCCACCTCCTTACAAATATATTAATTTATTGCCTTTTTGCACATGTGATTTGTTTTGTGCTTTATACCTTTAAATTTGACCATAAATGTTTTGCTTTTCCTCTCTCTCTCAAAGTGACATATAAGGGGATGTTGGATGTGTAATATCCCAAAAAGTGATTAAGGGCTAATGACTTTAAAAGTGGATATAATTATTGTTGAATAAATACTTTTGGAGAATGTGTGATGGGAATTTGGATATTTTAATGATTCCAATGGCTTCCTTGTGAAAATTCATGTGGGGAGAGTGTTTATTGTGAAATTGGAACCATTGGGAACAATCGTGCTAAAGTTGAAAACTCTGTCCATTGAAACTCTGTACAGGGCAGCCAATTTGTATGGACGTTTTAAATAGACAAATGGTGTCTAAAAATTCTGAAATTTTCCAGTATTAAAGTTCACATGTCAAGCTTCAAAATGAACATATAATTTGTATCATTTTGATTTGTGACCTAAGAGTTTTGGATTTTTGAAGTTTGCCCAGCGAAATTAATTATTTTCTGGAACAGTATGCAAAGATTGAAAGTCTGGGAATTTTGTGGTGATTTTCAGTAATGGCCAATATTTTTCCTATGAATAGGACTTAAATATCTTTCATTTGGCTTTGGAATCACCTCATTTCGATTTTTCTAGAATTAGTTATGATTTTTTAAAGTTTGGGCAGAAAAACTGTCATAAAATACGAAAATGGGATTTATGACATCAGCATAATAAAACATGACATCATCCTAATGTTAAAACACTTTTTATTCATCATCTTCATCAGCTATTCCCGACGCCATTCTGCAGCCAAAGTAAAGAAAAAGAGTTGAGAGGGTTTTGGGAGAAAAGGAGAAGAGAACTCGCAAGGTAAGCCGATTTCTCCGACGATCTAGCTCCTAACACGTATAACTCCGATCCTAAGCTACTCCTTTATGTTCTTTAAGGTTTGGAAGCTCCTCTTTTGGTGTTAAAACACCTAGGGTTTTCATTCAAGTCAAGGAAAATCTATTGGGAGCTTGAGGTAACTTCCAAACTCTTGTATATTGACTATTCTGGCTGCTGTGGGCAATTTAATCGGTGAAATTTTGCCGGATTGCCATTGGTTTTAATTCTTGGAAATGGGTTTTTCTAGGGGTTATGCTGCCCAAATTGATACTAAATGGTAGTTGTAACTTAATGAAATAGTCAATAAAGTGGTTAGGAGTAGAAAGGAACGTGTTTACGGAGCCGAAATCGTAAAACCCCGATTTTCTCCGAAGAGCTCATATATTTCGGTCAGGGGTCTAAATGGGTCTTAGAGTTGGATTTTCAATGATTTGATGGTTCCATTGAGTTCAGGGGCGAAAATTAGGTGGGGTTACAGTTGGGCACTTTTTCAAAAAAGGCCGAGAAAGCATAATTACGGAAACACCCCTAAAACCCTAAAAGTAGGGCTGCCAAGGGCAATTTCGTAATTTGACATTGAATTTGATAATTCTGAGTACGGAAATGGATTCCTTGGGCGGAAATATGTTAGGATAGCCCAGATTAGAATTTCGGGAAAAGTGCAACCAGACCGGGTACGGCGGGCCCGGGCCGGGTCCCCGGGGGTAGTTTTGTAAATTTTCATTATAGACTAATATAACCCCAAGTAACACTATGAAAGTGTCTAAATGGTGCATTTGGAATTGTAGGATTCGATATTTGCCGCCCTCGGGAGCCCGCAGTGCCAAGAAACGTCGGGAAAGGATCAGGTAGTGACTCTCTCTCTTATACTATGTATAATGCTCTGTATGTGTGTGTTATCATTGTTATGTGATGATTCTTTGATGCTGCTGCGATTACAGCTGGTGATAGCTGTCGTTTACAGCGCAAGCTGTCGTTTACAGCGTAAGTTGTCGTTATTGTGATTACAGCGTAAGCTGTCGTGATTATTATTACAGCGAGAGCTGTCGTATTATGCATACAGCCGTGAGTGCTGTCGTTTGTGGTGAAAACCATGTATCTTTGAGATTGCTGCTGCTGTTGCTGGTTGTGATTTATATACATGCTTTGTGTTATGCATTGTGTGAGTGGTTTGTTACTACTGGGATTCGCTCGAATCTCATTCTTTCCTATGACTAACATTTCAGACAGGGCATGTGGCTCAAAGGAGAAGCGGCCAACCCGAAGCACTTAGGATCTTTAGTGATACTAAGGATTTTTGAGATGTTGGTTATCTACTTTAAACTCGGGATTACTGTATATCCTGAATCAGGAACACTACATTCGATTTTGGTTGTGTAATCCCCTAGTAGATACTTGTAACCTCTAGATTATATAAGTATAGGACCCGGGAGTTGCCGGGGATTTGGTTATACACTCTGTTATACATGAATGTAGATAAACTGCACAGGTAATTATATTCGAATTTTGAAATGGAGACCAGGAACAGGAAGAGATTTTGAATGTTTTGTGAAAACCTTACTACAAAGTAGGAGATTGAAATGAGTTTAAGTTATCCGATGGTCTCTAATCCGAATTAAATATGCATTATCGAATTATAATTACGTGATTAAAGGCAGGGTGTTACAGGATGAACCAAATATGCCTCTTATATTAGCTTCATCCATCTCTTGAAACTAATGTGTAATGGCCATTTTTTACAAACTTTGTTTTTTGACTTTTCAAATTCAATTTGCTTGGTCCATATTGCTTCAACTTGTGGCATATTTATCACCTAATGATCATTTCCTTCTTGTTTACTCATTTTGGACGTCCACACATGAAAAAAGGGGAAAATATTGGATTTTAATTTTTTATTAGCCAAATGACTATTTTACCCATACATTTTTCTCATCACCTTGTTAATTTCGCACCTTGCCTAAAAGCTGACAGAATTTTCATTAAACTTTAAAAATTCATATCTTTATTTGTAGATGTCCAATTGTAGTGGTTTTAAAGGCTATGTGACCTTTTTAAGTCTACTTTTAAGAAAAAATATTTCATTTAGCCAACTAGACATACAACATTCCAGAATCATCATCTATTGGAGATTGTCCATGAACTTGCCAGTTTTATTTGGCCAACTTCAAAAATACATAACTCTCTGTATACAGGTCTAAATGACTTATATGACCTATCAAGTTCAAGCTTGATTCACATTCATTGGACATCATTTGATTATCCAAAAACACATAACAATCTCCCTGTCGTGCAAGAAAACACACTTGCAGCAAATCCCATTTCTTACAATTTGTGTTCCAAACTTAGTCATGTTGTGTGTAACCACTAATTGCAATGTTTTTAACATTCCATGTTCACTACAATTCACCATTTTTTCCTTTTAATGTCACAAATGTACAAAGAATATTGGTGAATAAAAAGTGGGACGTTATATAGTTTCTACATGGTAAAATTTGATGAAGAATCTGACTATCTCACGGCTTTGTTGGGAGGTCGTGGGTAATCTTAGGCCATTATCTAACAGTCCATCCTTAGGAACCATCCCTATCACCCTCTAATCTAGAAATTAAGTAGGTCTTTGGGTGGGTAAGGCTCCACAACCTCCCATATCATTATTATCACAAAAATGAGTTGAGCGCAATTGGCCAAGTGATTGGAGAGGTAATCAAAATAAACTACAACATGGAAGGTGTTGACAAGGCTAGATTTTCTTGATTATCAGTCAAGCTAGACCTCACAAAGCCACTAATCTCCATGATTAAACTTGATGGTGTAAACAATATGTAGAGTATGAAGGGCTCCCTACAATATATGCTATCATTGTAGGAGGGATTGCCACTTGGAAGCATCATGTTCACTAAAGAACAAGTAGAAACCCAACTCACAATCACCGCATGATAAGTAGAATGCACCACCATCGGTTAGTTTAAGTTCGCTGTCGGTAATGGCCAACAAGGAAAAACAAGTAAAGGTGTGTGAAGAGCAACCTTTGGTTCCTGGATACAAGTACCATCTCAGGGATGACGAGGCAAAAGCAGCAAAAAGGATGTAGAGAATGTCAACCCCACAATCACCAATAGAGACAATAGATTTAGCATGCTGACTACCTCGAACGAGGCAAAGCATCACCATAATGGAAACATCCCTTTTGTAGGAGCCAAGGATATGGCGCAAGCTTCTCATGTAAGACAAATTAAGAGTACGAAAGCTTATGATGGCATACTAGGTCAACGGCTCCTAAAGGTCCAAAAAGCAGAACCTCCTAGAAAACTATGCCACACACGTCATCTAAGGATTCTATCTTTACATCTCCTACATACACAACAGCCCACATTCCCACTACATTGGATGCGACCAAACATATAGTTGTCTCCCTGACCAATCCCAACAAAACCATACCCCTACCAGAAGGGACTCAAAGTGCCCTCAGTCGACCCTACCTAAGCCTACTTCCACCGATAAGCAAAGGAAACAAAGCTCATTATCTAAGTGTCCATACCCAAACTCACAAAAAAGTGGACTAAAGGTCAAGCCCAACATAAAAATCAAAGGTCAAAAGCCCAATTCACACTGGAAATTGGCACCCCATCAGAGGAAATAGTGAAGGCTCTAGTCGAGGCTATCGGAGCATCCATCAACTCGGATGAGGACTCGACAATCCCTAATGCTGCTAATGTTGGCATGGATTATGAATCATTTTTGGAACATTCCAAAAAAGAGTTTTAATTTCCCTTTTTCCCTTCAAATTTATCCATAAATAAATCAATATTTGTGTGGAACTGCCAAAGGGCAGCATCTAATAGATTTTATAGTGTTCTCAAATCAATTTTGTAGGGATATAAACCACAAATCTCTGGGGAGAAAGCTAACCATGTCATAAAAAAATTGGCTATCCCAGTTCCCATCGAGTTGAGGCAATTGGCTTCTCAGAGGGGATCTGGCTCCTATGGTCAGATCAAGTAGAGCTAAGAGTTCTTGAGAATCATCACCAATTCATTCACACTAAGATTAAAGGCGCACAAGGGGTGACTTAGTTTACTTCATGGCAGTATATGCAAGCCCATATGCCTCACTACAAGAAGCACTCTGGCATGCTCTTGTCGAGCTAGGATGCTCTAATTAGGATGCTTGGCTAATTGTGGAAGATTTTAATTCCACTAATTGTCCTGTGGAACGTAAGAGTGGCGCATGTCGGATTCGTACAAGGTGTAATGCCTTCAAATGGTTCATTGGGCAATAAGGCTTACTACACTTGGGTTTCATTGGGCCCAGATCTACATAGTAGAGAGGTAGCTTGTTTGTTCAGTTAGACAGGGCCCTTGAAAGCAATAAATAGGTTCTAACATAGCCCAACACCTAAGTAATCCACCTCCCCAAGCTTCAGAGTGACCATAAGCCTCTTCTCATCCATCCTAAACAGAATCACTCTTCATCACTAACCCCATTTTGATTTCTGGCTACATGGACCACACACCCTGATTTTAAGGCAATGGTCACATCAAATTGGTCTAATAAAAGGAGCCTCATGGATAATATTGACTATTTTTACCCATAAAGCCCAAGCCTAGAACCGTGATACCTTTAGGCAAATAGGGAAGTAAAAAAGAACTTATCACGCTTGACTATTGGGTATTCAGATAGTGCTCAAACATTACCCCTTCTCATCTTACCTTCATGAGCTTGAACACATTATTAGGAGTGAATAGAGCTTACTATTTCGAGAAGAACTTTGGTGGTTTCAAAAATCATGAACCATGTGGATCAATGATGGAGATAGAAACACCCGGTTTCACTATACTAAGGCCCTGATATATAGAAGGAGAAATAGAATCCTTATGTTTAAAGATGGTTTGGGCAATTAGGAATCTAACCAATATAGGCTTACAAACCTAGCTATAGACTACTTCAAGAAGCTCTATACTAGTGATCAAAGCTTGGTTAAAGACTTCAAGTATAAAGGCTCCTTTCCATTAATTGTTGATGACCACTTCTGATTGCTTAATAAATCAGTTACTAAGGAAGAAACTAGGAAAGCACTGTTTGATATGGCCCCGCTTAAATCCCCTAGTGCAAATGGACTTCATGCATTATTCTTTCATCCCAGTAGGACATTATAGGAGACTCCTTATCAAGGAAGTAAAACTCATCTTTGAAAGATGAGAGACCGACTCACTGATGAACCCACCCTCATTGCATTAATTCCCAAGGTGGATAGTTGCAAACACTGAAGGAATTTAGGCCCATAAGTCTCTACTTCACAGTACACAAGTTGATTACTAGGATCATCGCCAATTTACTCCAACATGTGATGCCTAATCTTATTCAACCATATCAATCGAGCTTAATCAAAGGGTGAAATATTATTGATAATATCATAATAGCCGAAAAAGTAATACACATAATGAAAACAAAGACTGGCAAGTCAGGTTGGATGACTATCAAAGTAGATTTGAGAAGGCATTTGATTGCATCAGCTGGGACTTTATAAAGGACACATTCAAGGATGCCCTACTACCACTGAACCTGATTGCCATAATCATGAAATGCATCAGATCTCCATCCATACAGGTCTTATGGAATGGAAAGCCATTTGAATGCTTCTATCCATAACAAGGCATTAGACAAGGAGATCCTTTGTCTGCCTACCTTTTTATGCTTTGCATAGAGAGATTGTCTCAGGCAATAAATATAGAAGTCAACAGGAAAGCTTAAAAGCCCATTAAAATAGGTAGAGATAGTCTTCTTATATCACACTTATTTTTTGTGAATGATCTAATTCTATTTAGCTCTACAGCACCATCCCAAATCTCACTAATTACAAATATTCTTGAGTATTTTTGTGTTGCTTCGGGTCAACGAGAAAGTAAGAGCAAGACCAGGATATTCTTCTCTAAAAACGTAGGCCCTAGCGATGTCAATACCATTTGTAACAGGTAAGGGTTTAGTAAGACAAATAACATAGGACGTTACCTGGGGATGCCTTTACTGCACTCTAGGATAACCAAGGAAACTTACGAATACATTGAAGACAAAGTGAGGTAGCGACTAGTGGGATGAAAGAGTAAAGCATTATCGCTAGCAGGGCGAATTATCCTGGTGTAATCAATGCTCACTACTATACCATTTTATGCCATGCAATCAACGAGGATCCCTGCAACCATAATCACCAAGCTAAAAGCTCTCATTAAGAATTTTATCTGAGGCATGACTGAACATAGTAGAGGAATCCACTTGTTAAAGTGGTACACCAGTGCCAGCCTAAGAGCTATAGAGGGTGCAGACTGAAGAACCTAACTAGCCAAAACTTAGCTTTCATAATGAAGATAGCATACGCTATTGTCACTTAACCTGAGCTTCTTTGCATACATGTCATCCATGCAAAATATGGTTGGACTCACTTAGAAGGGCCTACAAAAGGTAAACTAAGTGCATTATATCTTTAGAGAAACCTTTAACACATATAGAAGGATATAGAACTGGGCCTGTCCTGGACTATGCTTCTGGTGGGACTGCTGGATTGGTGAGTTGGGACCGTTAAAGAACCTGGTATACACCCCTCTATTTAAGGAAGATTTAAACCAGCCACTAAGTCATTACATTACCCTAGAAGGAACTTGGAACTAGAATGCCATAGAGAATATGCTCCCACAACACTTGCTGAACCAAATAGCTACTATTAACCCCGACCTCAACTCTATTAAGAATGATGTATGCTACTGGAATCTTACTAGTAACGGTGACTTCACTATTTGATCTGCCTATATGCTCCTCATGGAAGAATATTGGGATGTTGAGGAATCATACTGGGACCTTGCATGGAAATGGCTAGGGGCACAGTAAATTCGTACCTTCCTATGGTTAGTACTCTAAGACCGTCTCCTCACCAACAGTGAAAGGGTAAGGAGGCATATGTCAGCTATGGCCTCTTGTGAATGTTGTGGGTTGGGCATTGAAGATCTAAGCCATATGTTTAGAACCTACATCTTTGCTTCATCTTGCTGGCAACTCCTCCTCCCTGACCAAATGTAGGGCTGTTTCTTCAACCAACCGTTCGAGGGCTAGTCAAAAGTAACCTCAAGTTTCAAAAAGGGAGTCAATACTGGTGCACTATGTTTGGTATCATTTGCTAGAAACTGTGGTTGGCTAGGAATCACAAACTCTTGTGTAATGAATCCAAGTCAGCCATGCAGGCAGTAAATGAGATTCTGGCAATTACTTACCTCACAGTCCAAGCAAGGGAGCCCAAGGAGTTTTTGCATCCACCTTAAGATGCTTTCTGTATTTTAGTTCCAATGGCTTATTTATTACATATGTTGCTTCTTATGCTGTTGTACTCATCATAAATAGTTAATCAATAATATATCCACATTTCACTAAAAAAAAATGATATTATTAAGTTACTAGCTTCTAAGCAAGGCTAGTGTAAATAACTAAATATTATTATACTTCTAACATTATTGTTAAACTTGTGAGTTGACTCACTCAAATTTATCATTTTTACATTTTTAATTTACAAAATCGTGTCAATTTGTTCTTAAACTCATAATAACCATAAACTCAGTGAACTAACGAGTTCATTTTCTGAATTTACCATTTATATGTTTTTAACTTACGAAATCATGTTACTCATAAACTCATGCCATTTTTTTTGGATTTGATAATGTTTTGTGACTTAATATATGAATTTTATAGAAATTTATTTGTGAAGTCTGATAAACTATGAACATTGATAAATTAAATTTCATTTATATGGATTTTAAATATATTTAAACCAAATTATCATCACTTTTTACATTTAAAATTTTTAAATATATACTTTTAATAGCTATTATTTATGAACAAAAGTAAGCTCTTACAGTTTTGCATTTCAAATTTACAATTCAAGTTTACATTCATATTACAAGTTTACTCAAACTCGTGTGTTGACAATGACTTTAAACTCAAGGATTCTAATAATATGGTATTCATAAATCAACATAAAATGCATATATTTTCCATTTATGAATCTAAGTGTGGTTGGTTTGTTTGCCTCGATCTCTATAAGGCTTCCTATGAATGATTTTCAAGCTTTTCAGCTATGGCTTAAAGAAACTCTTTTGAACTTGGAAAAGGATGGCTTTCAGATAGTCTTACACTCTCTATAATATTACTGTTAATGCAATTTGGCCTAAAAGAAATTTGGCTCTTGCCATGGTAGTATCTCATCTCGTCAATCAACCATTAAGGAAGTGTAACACTCACCATCCTTTAACTTCTTAGCATTCCAATCTAGTACACTAGGACTTCATTCTAATGTTTTGACAACAAATTCTTTTGGTGCCTTAGATACTAACATACACAAAGAGGGGTGGACTATCATATTGCAAAAGTACAAATTCAGAAGAAAAATCTGCTACAAGTTTTGGATTTATTTTCAAGGTCAATATCTTCAACATATTTCTTGGAGAAATGATTCTTCCTAAGGGCCTCACTATGGTCTTATCTGTTGTCGGGCTTGCTTATATTGGATTAAAAATTCTGCTTTCTCTTTGCATTGAAGGAAGGACACTTTAGGAGTTTTCTGCTTAAAAAGGCTTTTTCTACCTCTTACTGGAGCTTTCGGAGAATTGGTCAATATCCTTCATCAAGATGTTTTATCTTCATTAAATGACTTTAGCTTTTTTACAATTCAGATAGCTTCTTCTTAATCTTCTAAACTTTTACAATTTCTGAACTTATGTTTGTCTTCTTATTTAATCTTAGTTTGTAATATTTGGACTCTGTACTTGTTGGTTAACTTGTCCCTCTTAGAATTGAGAGAGTATAAGGGCTTTTGATAAAAAAAAGTACAAGGAATTTGTTAGGGGTAATTTAGTTTTTTCTTTTTTTCAATTTCTTACTTCCTAATAAATATATGCCATGCACATGCCTGGTGCATAACAAATACTCTAGAGATTTCACCACGATCTCATAGAGGTAATTTCATGAAATATGCCTGCAATGAGCACACTATCCCATAGGATTATGAAATCATTCAGAGCTTTCACTCAGTCTCACCAAAATGCATTCTAGCACTTTTTCATACCATATGAATAGACCAGCAATTTAGTGCTAGCGGAACTAATGAATAACTTGTTTTTACTCATATGAACCTTCTTTATGGGATCACCAATCACAAAGGTTGGGTTGACCATCGCCATTAATTTTGAATTGGCTTCAGTCTCATTCCCCTCGGTGTTTCAATAATTATTTTCTTCCCCAAGTGCTTTGTGATCAGATCTTATAGGTCCACATTTGACCTCACAAAATTGATTAAGATAACTCCATAATTTTTAAGCACTTTATCACATTGTATTTCAAACGATGTTCACTTGCACCATTGTTCTCTCAACAATGGCTATTTGTTAGATCCCATATGTTTTGATGATATCAAAGATTGGACCAATGATATAAGAGGATATGATAACAAATAAATTTGAACAAAGTAAATAAATGGCAGACAAAACATTACTTGAAGTAAGGACTGGAGTAATAAAGAAGATCTGAGAGAAAGAGCAAAGGAAGATCATCACTGGCAGATTTTGTCTATGTTTACTCGAGTGACCACTCGAGTAAGGAAGATTGTTACTCGAGTGGGCACTCGAGTAATGTTGAAAGAAAATGTTTTTGGAGGCACTGCCAAAATTTGGAAGTTACTCGAGTAGCCACTTAAGTAATCTGCAAAGTTATATAAACCATTACTTGAGTAGCCACTCAAATAACAGATGAGAAAAGGCATTACTTGAGTAGTCACTCGAGTAACCAAGTCAAAAATTTTCCAGTAGCTCTTAGCCAAGAAATGTAACACATTACTTGAGTAGCCACTCGAGTAACCATGTTAGAAAAAGGCATTACTAGAGGGAGCACTCTAGTAATCTACAGACTTATTTGATCCATTACTCGAGAGATCACTTGAGTAATCAGGTAAACAAAGAACAAGTACTCTCGACCAAGAATTTGTTATAATTGCTCAAGTGAGTAATCAAGTAATCTGTAAAGTTATTTAGAATTCACTCGAGGGGTCACTCGAGTAAGATGTGAAGAAAAGACATGGTCACTCGAGTAACCACTCGAGTAATAGGCTTATTAGAGGAGGCACCCGAGTAATGTGTGAAGAAAAGACATGGCCACTTGAGTAATCAGGTATTTCTAAGGTTGTGATTTATCTCACTCCATGTCTTACCCAAGTAATATCTTATGAAAAAATGTTGAATTACTCACTCTCATATTTTTGATAGGTTTACTTGAGGGACTACTCGAGTAACAAGCATGATCACTCGAGTAGCCACTCGAGTAATGACGTCCAGAAATCATGTGTTTAATCGAATAATTATTGATCTATTATCTATATGATTAACTCTTCATTGCACTAGTATTCTAAGTACATTTATAGAGAAACAATGAAGAGATCATGCCAAAAGTGAAAAGTCAAATAAAAGTCTGAACGTTCACCTACCGCTACCTACCGTAAATGAATAGTTTTCAAAATCAAAGAATAATCAAACGAAGCTACGCTACTCTAACGGACAGGTTGAAATGCTTCCAACGGCTATCACAACTCATCTATAAATATGGGAACATTCAACGAAGAACAACAACAATAAGAAATATGCAAAGACCATGAATCATCTACTCCAACCCAACTACTCTCTGTTCTTATCCATTTTCTATATCATGTATATTTGAGAAAGAGATTATTTGCATTGTACATCAGTATTCATCTATTCACTTTTGATAGAGAAGATTGATTGTAATTTTTCATCATCAAAGTTGTATCCTTACAGGATGTGTAAGGGGAAGTAACTCGGTTGTAACCTTACAGTGTGTAAGGGGGAGTAACTCTGTGAAAGATTTGTAAAAGGCTTCACAAGTGCCCGGTTAAACTTGTAAGTTGTAAAGGTTGTTCTTGTGCCTGGATTAAACAAGAAGATAGTGGATTTGAAAATCTCAGCAGGAGCCTGGGGATTGGACGTAGGCCTTCGCAGATTGGACCGAACCAGGATAAATCACAGTTTGCATACTCTCTTCCTTAAACTCTTATATTTCTAGCATATATTAACAGTTGATTTATGATTCATTACTTTCATATTTATTGCTTCCATTAAGATGCAAAAAGATTTTTAAAGTTCTTAAGTTTTTATCTTACACCCAATTTACCTCCCTCTTGGGTGTCAGCCGGTTCTAATACTATTGTCATTTAACAATCACAACTCATTGACACTGAGCGTTAGTTTTCCTCCAAAATATTTGTTAAGGGGTTTTCAACAACTTAGTCTTCAATTTTAGCCAATTCCATAATAATAAAATCTGACTCACATAATATTTTATTTTGTCTGCTTGTGGATTTTCTCACATAAAACTAAAAATCAGTTAACATCCGTGTATCTCAATGCAATGGGTATCACAAGGATTGAAATTCAATAACACAGCAAATTCTCAAAAATTTGTGCATACCCAGATTGAGCTACAAAACCACTTCAAACAATGTTAGCATCATAAAAAATATTCATATATATATATATATATATATATATATTCTTACACAAAGATAATTATATAGTCTCAATTTATGAAAATCACATTTATCTACTGTAACCCCCTTCCGTAATTATATCCGAAATACGCGATCAAAATGAAATAGAGACCAATAAGAAACAAAACTATTTCAAAATCTCATCTTCGCGATAGGGTTTTCACAAATACCTTTCGAAATATAATTAACCTGATCTCATATTCAAATTTCGAATACAATTACTATGCGAAGATAAATCACATTTATATCAATATCAGAGTGCACAACATGATAATCATCCTGATAATCCCGGGTTCTTACCTTCACTAAAGATACACAGGGCACAATTGCCCATTACAAATCTTCAAATGGGGATTAAACAATTCTCCTCAAATACATATACAAATACATAATCAAATATTCTCATCCAAACATATATCCAAATATACATTCCACAATATATATATAACCTATATCTAAATAGGAATACAAATCATCCCAATTATGATAACCAACTATCAAAACCAAACTCCAATGGGAGCCCTAGCCACCCTTGACTGCTTGCTCCATCCTCGATCCATCTACCCTGTCTAAAATGGTTGATAGGGGAGGGTGAGATTTGAGAGAATCTCAGTAAGTAAATATTACCAATATGCATGCAAGATAGATGTTTAATACATGACATGCTTGCATAAATCATGCTCACACATAATAACAAATCTGTAAGCTCAATGTTTCAAACAACATACATATGGCCATAGCATAAATTAAAACATAGCTTCAAATCATTCATACATGTTTCATATAATCAAGCAAAGCAATAACATACATCAACACACTAACACAAATATCATAGCATGCTGAAGAGGTAAGTTCCACACACTTGTTCTTTCCACGTAAGCTCCAGCACTGCTTACTCACAACCAGGCGAATATCGAACCACATTCAGGCCGACATCAAACCTATAACCAAAGTAAGGACATAGGTTTATTCTCTATTCCAAATCTTTACTTTCATTACACTTAAAGTTGGTTATCATTCATGACCTTTAGGTGGATAATCAAAGCCTAAACACATGCCTAAAGGCTTGGGAAATATTTGACCAAAGATCATCTTTTAAAAGTCCAAAATGCTGATTTTTGGGGGTTGGCCGCGGCCAATGGATGCACAGAAAGTTATATGCCGCGGTCCATAACCTCTGGCCGCAGTCAAGAACTTTCTGTTTCTTGGTTGAACTTCAAAAAATCATAACTAATTCCAAAAAAATCAAAATGAGGTGATTACAAAGCCCATTAGAAGATATTTAAGTCCTCGTTACTATAAAAATATTGACCATTACTAGAAATCACCACACAATTCTAGAATTACACAAATTTCATCATTGCCCCAAAACAGAGTCCACTTTCGACCTCAAACTTTGGACAGTCATATCTCCCAACTCTCAAAAACGAAATGGCATAAATTATATCTCTATTTTGAAGATTGGGATGTGAACTTTAAGACTGGAAAGTTTCATAATTTTCTGACATCATTTGCCTAGTCAAAACATCCACACAACCAGACTGCCCAAAATAGACTTTCAATTGACAACATTTCAGTTTTGGCTCAATTGCTTCCAATGGTCCAATTTTCACATCAAAAATCATTCCCACATAAATTTGCACAAGGAATCCATTGGAAACACCAAATCAATCAAATCACATTACTTTGACATGTTTTACCAATAATCACAACATGCCATCACACAATCACCACACAAACACACATTGTCATTCCTTTCATTCCAAGTTCTCAAACCAATTCCAATGGCTCTATAACACATCAAGACACCAATTGCCACTCAAAACACAAGGCAATTAATACATTTCGAAAGTACCATAAAATCAGGGCAAAATTCACAATTCACAAAACTCATCCACAAATCACTATACTTAGGTCAAAGTGTTACAAATACTCACATCTTCCTCTTCCCAATGCCAATTCTTTGATTCCTCTTTATTCCAAATTCTTTAAGCTCTCAAACACCTTCTTTCAAAAATATAAAACCATAGCAATGAAGCTCTCATCACTAGAAACAATATTAAAGAAGGGTATTTGAGCATTAGAAGACATTAAGCCAACCAAAACTCACCTTATTCTTTTCTCTTTCCACCTTGAAGTTGGACATCCATGGAGCTTGGGGGAGAGAGAATGAAATCTGATTTTTGAAGCTTCAAAGGCCATTTGGCCCTTTTGATCAAAAAAAAAAGGCCATTTGGCCGACCTAAAAAGGAAGTGAGGAGGGAGGGAGTGAATTTGAACCTTTGACCAATTCAAAGGCTTCCTTTGTGCCAAGTGTCACAATCTTGTGCACTCTTCATGAGCTCACATAAACTCAAACACATGGGATTCCACCCTCTGATCTCTTACACAAATCAATCTCAACCATTGATCTTGAAGTTACCAATGAGTTTCCTCTTCAGTAACTGACCAATTGGCCGGTAACTTTACCGTTTTTCCCCTGATTATGGCAGTTCCTACTGAATCACCACCAAACTCATCTTATCTTTCCATTTAACCACCTATGCGCCTTCCTTCTATTTTAAGTCAATTTAGATGTTAATCCATAATTGAACTTAAATACAGGGTTTCGGCGCTACTCACAAAACATTCAAATCTCAAATCACATCATAACCTCCAAAAGGGTTATTTATCACTAATCACATCCACTTTTAGAGTCATTAACCCTTAATCACAATTTAGGATCTTGCTCCAGGGCTTCGCAGTTCACTAATCTCAAGCTTATTCTCTAGCCTCAAGTTTCAAAATTTGGGGTATTACATCTATCATGGATAAATGATTAAATTTTCATAACACATAATGCTTGTTTCAATCAACATAGGAATTTTCATAATTCATAAAATTTGCTCTTAGTAGCAAATAACAAAGCCTCCACATAATTAATTTTAAATCATAACTTAACTTTATCAAATAATGCTAGCAGCAATTCTGCAAATTATTTAAAAAATTATAGGCACACCCATACTTTCAAATATCTCAAATTATTTTCACATCTTACCAATAAGCACTACAAAAAAATACTGATTTTTTTCATGACAAATTTTGCCGAAAAAGTTTCCGACAAAATTCATTCCATGGCAAAATTTGCCATGGAATTAGCCTTAAAAAAATATTCATTTTGACAAGAAATTAGCCACAAAACTTCTCATGGCTAATATTGCCACGGAATAATTCCGTGACTAATTCCATCAGAAACATTAAAAAATTATTATTTTTTAGATAAATTTAATTATAAAAAATTATTATTATTGAAATATATACATATATATTATTATTTATTAATTAATGTTAATTAAAAATAAAATTTAAATTCAGAAATTGGACAAAAATATAGTCATATGAAAATTTATTTAAGATGTAGAATTTTTTAATTTGAAATTAATTTATATTAAAAATTATAATAATATATAAAATTATTCTATATTATTATTAGATTTATATTTATTTTTTATAATAAATAAATAAATATTGATTATAATGGTTGATTATATATATGATTGTGCAATAATAAAATGCCACATTGTAACCCCCCTCACCGTAATTACATCCGGATTATGAAATTTAAGTGAAATAGAAACCAATAAGATGAAATCAGCAATTTATAATCCCTCATCATGAGATGGGGTATTTCCAAAAATCAATTCAAAACATAGTTGCTCGTGGTCTCATATTCACTTGCGGATATAATTACTTGAGAAATCAAATCACATAATAAATATCAGAGTGCGGAAACTAAAGTCCCGGCAAACCCCGGGTTACTTACATACATATAATGGGTTTAAAGTTCCCAAAATGAGGATTACATATCCAAAATCGTCATTTACACGACATATTCAACTGGTAATCCCAAATCCCAACTAGATAACCAACATCCAAAATGCAAATGTCCCTAAAGCCCTAACCACTCCTGGCTGGACGCTTCCCTTTCGAGACACTTGCACTGTCTAAAAATGTTAGTCATTTGGAAAGAGTGAGATTCTAAAGAATCCCAGTAGTAACAAATCACTCATACAATATATAAACACAAGGCATGTAATGTATCATGTTCACCAGCATCATCAGCAACACTATGATCTATGGCTCACGCCACAGACGACAGCACTCACAGCTGTTTCACAATGCACTATGCCCGCTTTCGCGGTAATCACAATGACAGCTTTCATTGCAAACACTATGCCCGCTCTCGCAGTAATCACTATGCCAGCTTTCGCTATAATCAAAATGCACAAGGTATCTCAGAGCATAACGTATCATAAGGCACAAAGCTCCACAATGCACAAAGCTCCATAAGGAACAAAGCAACAGCAGCAGCAAAAACTGCAAGATAGGCAAACATACAATACATTTACACATAGTATAAGAGAGGAGTCACTACCTGTATCTTTCCTGACAATCTTTGGCATAGTGGGCTCATATGTCTGACAGATGTCAAATCCTATAACTAAAGTAGGGACAACCGATCAATCTCTTTTCCAAGTTCTTAATTTCATAATACTCTAAGTTGGTTATCATTTAGGACTCTTTAGGTGACTATTAAAGGCCTAAACATATGCCTAAAGGGTTGGAAGATGTAATACCCCGAATTTCGAGACTCGAGGCTAGAGAATAAGCCTGAGATTAGTGGATTGCTAAGCCCCGGTTTAGCAAGATCCCAAATTGTGATTAGGGGTTAATGACTACAAAAGTGGACGTGGTTAGTGATTAATGAACCATTTTAGAGAATATAAAGTGGATTGTAGTCACTTGTGTTATGAGCCACGCCAAAACCTTGTATTTGAGTTCAATTGTGGATCAACATCCAAATTGACTTAGAATAGAGGGAAGAATTGAATGGGGTATTGTGATGGAAATGGTGTCATGTTGTGGTATTTAATCATTGGAATTGATTTAAATTGAATTGGACACATTGGTTGCAAAACTGGAAATGCTGTCCAGTGTGAATTCTGTATGGCCAGTCTTCTCGTGTGGATGTTTTGACTAGGCAAATGATGTCAGAAAATTTTGAAACTTTCCATTCTTAAAATTCACATCCCAAGCTTCAAAATGGACATATAATTTGTGCCATTTCGTTTTGGGAACTGGGAGATATGACTGTCCAAAGTTTGAGGTCGAAAATGGACTCTGTTTTGGGGCAGTGATGAAATTTGTGTAATTCTGGAATTTTGTGGTGATTTCTGGTAATGTATCATATTTTTCCAATGAATAGGACTTAAATACCTTTCATTTGGCTTTGGAATCACCCCATTTCAAATTTTCTACAATTAGTTATAATTTTGCAAAGTTTGGTCAGAAATCTGCCAAAAATCCAAAAATTGAGAATTATGACATCATCATGTTACATTGATGACATAAGCATGGGATATGTTATTAAACGGTTTTTTCCTTCTTCCTCCTCATTTCTGACGCTGAGAACAGCTGAAATAGAGAGAGATCATATGGGATCTTTAGAGAGAGAAAGAGGAAGAAATCTCGCAAGATAAGCCGATTTCTCCGACGATCTAACTCCTAACGCGTATAACTCCGATCCTAAGCTACTCCTTTATGTTCTTTAAGGTTTGGAAGCTCCTCTTTTGGTGTTTTGAAGTTAGGGTTTTTAGCCACAAGAAGGAAAAGCTAGTGGGAGCTTGAGGTAACTTCCAAACTCTTGCATATTGACTATTCTGGCTGTTATAGACAATTTAATCGGTGAAATTTCGCCGGATTGTCTTTGGTTCTAAAAATGGAAAATGGGTTTGTGGGGATGTTATGCTGCCCAAATTGATACTAAATGGTAGTTCTAACCTAATGGAATAGTCAATAAAGTGGTTAGGAGTAGAAAGGAACGCGTTTACGCAGCCGAAACCGAAAAACCTCGTTTTTCACTAGAAAACCCATATATTTCGGTCTAGGCTATAAATGGTTCTTAGAGTTGGATTTTCAATAATTTGATGATTCCATTGAGTTCAGGAGCGAAAATTATGTGGGGTTACAGTTGGGCACTTTACGGAAAAGGCCGAAAAAGCATAATTACGAAAACGCCCTTGAAACCCTTAAAGTGAGGCTGCCAAGGGTAAATTTGTAAATTGACATTGAATTTGATAATTCCGAGTCCGGAAATGGATTCCTTGGGTGAAAATATGTCAGAATAGCCCATGTCAAAATTTCAAGAAAAGTACAGCCGGACCGGGTACGGCGGGGCCGGGCCGTAGAGGTGGTAATATGGTCCGGACCGGTGGGTTCGGGCTAACCCACCACGGGTTGGGACCATATGGGTTCGGTCCTAAAAGGACCGCATCAATATGGGTTGGCATTTAGCCAACCCAACCCATAACCGCTGGGTTGGCGGGTTGGGCGGGCCAACCCATATTTTTTTTTTCAATTTTTTTTAACAATATATTAAGATTGTTTTTTATATATAATAAGATTGTTTTCTCTACACACTTAAATATAACAAAATTAAAATACATTACAAATTAAATATTCATCACAGGTCCATACACAATCTACAAGTCATCAGTATAACTTAACAATAATCAATAATTAGTTAATATTAAAGGTGTTTCAATTTGAAGCACGCTGAGGAGAGTAGGGATTGAGGAGAAATGGGTTGGACTTTGGACTTTGGAGTTACGGTTCTGGAGATTTGGACTATTGGCCAATGGTTCTTCCTTTTCCCTCTTAGTTAAAAAAAAAATGGGCCAACCCGCCAACCCGGTGGTCCAACCCGTGATGGGTTGGGACCATATGGGTTCGGGCAAAAAAGAACCGCATCAATATGGTCCCAGTTTTGTAGAACCCAAACCGCCCATTTTGTCGGGTTGGGTGGGCTCGGCCCACGGTCCCAACCCATATTACCACCTCTACCGGGCCGGGTCTCGGGGGTATTTTAGTAAATTTTCAATATAGCCTCATATAACCCCCAGAAACACTATGGAAGTGTCTAAATGGTATATTTGACATTGTAGGATCGAATGTAAAGACCCGAGTTGCTGTCACGCAAATCGAGGAGAAAAGACTGGAGGTAGGGAACTTACCCTTTTTTGGTCAAATGGTAGGGGACTTACCTTACTTGCATGTATTCGATATCTTTGCTTGTGTAGTAATGTATGTGATTGCTTTACTTAATTGTGTAAAGTATATTTGAATAAATGAAGCTCTGTTTCTGTTTTTACTATGGCCATAGTTTTGTTACATGAAATATTGAGCATGCAAAAATGTCATTATGGGGCATGCATCTAGATAAAGCTAACATGTCATACACATAGCATCTATCATGCATGCATTATGGTATCTGTTTCCTACTGAGATTCTCTCGAATCTCACCTTCCCCTACCAACAATTTAGACAGGGCAAGTGGCTCGTAGAGGGAGCGGCTAGGACTCCTTCGAGATGAGATTGTGTAATCCCCATTTGAAGAACTGTAATGGGCAATTGTACCTTGTGTATCTTTAGTGAAGGTATGTACCCGAGATTGCCGGGATGATTAAGTTGTGCACTCTGATATTTATATGAATGTAATTTATCTTCACGTAGTAATTGTATTCGAAATGTGAATATGAAACCAAGCTTATAAATGATTTCAAAAAGTATTCGTGAAAACCCCGTCATGTGATGGGTTAGTAAATGTTATTTGATTATTATTGGTCTCTATTTCATTTTAATCGCTTATTTCGGATATAATTACGGAGGGGGTTACAGAAGAAGCTATCCTGAAGACCCCTTTTCGAAAGGCAAAACACAGATTTTAGACTGGATCACTCAAGTGAAGATTACCTCACTCGAGTGATGAATGACTCGTGCTCGAGTGAGAACGATTCTTACTCGCGAGTGTTTGACAGTGAGCAACTACAACAACCAAAAAGTGCTCACATCACTCGAACATGAAACTTTACACTCGGGTGATGACTCCAAATATGCTCGAGTCCCCGAAAGTGCAACACAACTAGTGACAACCCGAGAGCACATGTAACCATCAGAGGGACAAGCTCACTCGAGTATAACCTCCAGTGCTCGGGTGTGACGGCCGTGCTTGCGAGTGTCAGAGCACACTCTTGAACAATGGCCAGCGAGTGACAACCCGAGAGCAATCCTAACTCTGGATTCACACCATCACTCGAGCAAGCCCAAACTCACTCAAGCATGATCATCCCTCACTCGAAAACAAAGAAATGCACTTGAGCCTCATTCATAGAACCCAAGCAAAACTCGAAGTAGAAAAGGGAAAATACACACAGCACTCAAGCATAATCTTCCTCTGCTCGAGTGTTGTGCATCAGAGACCAGAAACGCAGAAATGATAGAAAATACCAGATGGTCAAATTCATACCCAATGATTCCCAAACTCTACCAAAAGCTCATACACACTTAGCACTAACTAGGAAACACATTGGTAACCTCTCAAACACCCCCAAAACCTTTTTTACCACAATCATGCACTTAGGTCTCTATGACACAACCAATGTCCAAATTTTATTCAATTCATTTCCCACATTCAACTAAATCCAATACTCAAATATCTTCACAATGACCCAATTCCAACATTAATCACAATGAAATCCATACTTTAAACATTTACACAAACTCAAGGCAAATTTCCAGATTTTCCCAAACTTATCCAAAAATCACAAACAATATATCAAAATACACTAAATACCTACCTATTCACTTTGCCAAATCCAGAATCTTGATTCTCCCACTTCAATTTCGAATCAACACTCAAATCACCACCTTTCAAGATTCTGAAATCACTAAGTTGAAGATCTCAATGAGATGCACAACATTAGAGAAGAGGATTTGAGCATAGGAGGATCATTACTCACCAAGATTCAAGCTTTTCCTTTTCTCTTTCTTGCCTTAAGGTCGCCGAAAACAATGGAGAGAAGAGAGAGATGAGGAGATGAAAATGATGATGATGTTTCTCTTCCCTTTCCCCACACACAACCAAAAAAGAGAGAGGAGGGAGAGAGAAAAGTAGCTTTTTGTCACTTAGTGCCACATCCCATGGCCACCACCATGCCACATGTCAGCATCTTAATCACTTCCACCATAAGCTCACACAATGCAAAACGTAGGATTCCGACCCATGATCAATGAATCTCAACCCTTGATCTCTAAGTACCTATGAATATTCATAACAAATTCATATCATATTTCACCAAAAATGTTTAATTACACTAATTACAATGAATCTTAAAGTCATTAGCCCTAATCACAAATCGAGATATTACACACAACATTCTAGCCCAACTAATAAGGCATCGAGTGTGTACGGGTGAGGTCCTGGGTTCAAACCAACAGAGGGCGAAGAGGAAATGCATTTTCAATAAATATGGGGCGGCGACACGTGGAGGAGCTGGGCACCAGTGATGAGGTGGTGGCCGCCGGAGCTACCACTTGGCTTCTCCTAAGAATGCCACATGGCATTTTGAAATTAAAAAATTAAAAATAAGTTTCCGATCCTATTAGCGACAAAATGAATTCTGTCGAAAATCCGTTTCCATCATAAATCTGTAGCAAATTTTGTCGGAAACTCTGAATTCCATAACAAATTTAATCAAAAATTCAGTGTGTTTTTGTAGTGAAGAATTCTAATTAAATTAGAACCTCACACTGTATAATCTCCTTCCATTCCAATTAGACTATAATTAATTTTCCACACAATATGATAATTCAATAAATAATAAGTTGAGTCTTATCTTGCTTTCCAACTATAGAAATTATTTAGCATATAGTTGTCGCAAAACTCACCAATAGGAAATTGTAATGCCAACCATCTTCAGCAACGATAATATATTATAAATATGGTCTCATATACAAAAGGTCCATTCACCTTAATTATATTCTCCAGTACTATCACGCATAAACTTTGAAAATTATCAAGTTGAGATGTTCACACCATAATAATAATTGATTACTCATGTTAACCATTGTTTGTTGCTTCAAAACCGCATCACAATATTTATTTTCAAAGGTTTCCCTCATTTCATAGTACATGAAATAAAATATAATGGTACTTAAAAGGAATCATCCCTGTATTTATGGGCATTTGGTGCACTTAATGATATATTAAAGTTGCTATTTGAAATTAAAGAATAAATGCTAGTTCATTCCTGGAGTAATCACGACCAAAGTTCCGCAATCGCACGTCACCCTGACAGTAATTAACATCATTATAATCATACAATCTAGCTGCATCTGTAAAATGCAAACAATTGCATCTATTTATTCATGAGTCTTAAAAGTGTAGGCCTAATTTTAGTTTTGATCATTTTAACCAGATTTAATTAGGATTTCTCAGAAAATAAATATTTCCCAAGCATTTTTCCTATTTTTGCGCCATTGCTTCTCACTCCCCTCAACAGCTCAATATGATTCTAATAAAAAAAAGCATAAAAATGGTGTGGCTTTAAGTTTGTGTGTTTGGATTAGTTTTTTTAAATAGTTTTTATGACTTACGAGATAAATATGTGAGAGAAGTTTTACTTCAAAGTGCGTAAACCATAATTTAGCATATTACCAAACACACTAAGATACAGATGGCAGCGAATGATAAAAGTAAAGGTGACAAGCCAAAGTGCCACACCGGAGGGACACGTAGCAAGAAGGGGAGGTTAGGTTCGCAAAAGTGCAGCGAGGGCAGCCCCACGAGTCCGAAGGAACGATCGTGCTGGGCCCACTCCCTAATCATAAAAAGTGGCCCCCAAACCATATCGAATATCTCAATCAATATCTACCCTATTTTTCTCTTTCCTTAGTATTTAATTTAATCACCGCCGGTGAGCTTGTTGTAATATTAAATAGATTTGCGCGGTTAATGAAAGCATAATAATTTATATTAGTTTATTTTAATATCAAATAAAATATTATAATCTTAGTGAAAAGAGTTTGTCCTAATTTATATAAGAACAGTAAAAGAGATAAAATCTAGTTTTACATATTATTTATTATGATTAGTCAATTTTAGAAATAAATTTCATTGGTAAGTAGATATTAGTTTTTTTTATTCCTATTTATTTGAACAATTGTTGTCACTGAAAATTCTTTTCTTTTCCTTATTAAGCGTTTATATTATAACAAGAATAGATACTAAGCTTTTAAAATATAATATAATATTTTAAATAAGCGTGAAAACGGTTATATATAAATTTAGAAGCATTTATTTTAAAAACTATTTATAAACCTATATTTTAAATAGATTTTTAAATAAGTTTCAGGTTTTATCAGATCTTTAAAGACCCGTTTCATATCTAAAAAAAACCCTACATATAAACTCAGATTTTAAATTTTTATTACAGGGCTCATATCTATTTAAATAAAACCTAATCTAACTTATCTCCACACCAACACTGCACTCAATCTACGCCTTCGTCCCCACGTCACTCAATATTTCATCTGGAATTTTTTTTTTTTTTTTTTGTTTAAAAAAGTAAACACTCCCCCCCTCTCAGCACGAAAACTTCGCTCCTTCTCCTCGCCGTCTGATTCGTCTTCTCCTTCTCCGGTGGTGGCCATCCTCATCAAACTCGCCAGTGGCAATGACGACCTTCTTTTTACTCACCAACGGCAGCCTTCTCCCAGATATTGAATCATCCCCTGCTGATAATTCTATTTCTGGGTTTTTAACTTCTATTAATTTTTGCCCTGATGAGAATCCTAACTCACTGAGAGCAACTATTAAGGCTTCGGACTAGGCTTCGTTCCCCTCAAATCTTTGCCCCTTTCTGGGTTTCACACTCCATAAGAAATTCTCATTCTTTTTTCAGAGTGATTTCTCAGTTTGAACCAACAAAATCATCGATGCTACTCCATTACTAAATGGCTCCATCGCAAATGTTAGGTTAAGAGGAATATTTTTCTTTTGATATGCTTTTTTTTTTTTTTTTTAAACCACTCTAGTTTTTATATATTGATTAATAGGTGAGTTCCAGAAGAATTTCGGCCTCATTTCTTTAGGATTCATCACAGGCCTGGAGTTCAATGGTTTTCAGAAGAGGGAGGGTCTTAGAGAAAGGAAGATGTTTGATATTGTTTTTTGGGAGTAAATAAACACTTATTACATAAAAGATAAAATTCCTCTTATATATTTATCTCGTATATTATAAATTATAATTTATAAGAACTTATTACCTAAAAAAAACGACCACTGTGCAATGCGTGGGATGCTGTGTACCAGTCAAACAAAAATGGTCAACTTCAACATTATACAACAGTGACACAACATTACTCAATTTTGACAACTTCCAAACAAAACATTGTTTCTCAAAAAACTTCTAAATATCTAATGTTTTTGAGTAAAAATTTATAAGGCAAATTTACACTTTAACCCATGTTAAATTGTAGTTGGGATATTATCTTATTGGTTAATATTATGGTTAGTGAATGGGCTTTATAAATATAGGTTTTAGCATTGTGATTAGTGTGAAAAGGATATAAGGAGGGTAAATTGGGTCTCCTTCATAATCTCTGGGTTATTTATTTATCTCCCTCAAGTAAAATATAATTAATCTAAACCCACATGCTGTCACAATTTTTGTATGAGCATATAGCTCCTTCTTTCTCCATAATATTTTTCTCTGTTCACTTTGCTTAACAAAACCTGTGAGACTCATCTCATCTAAAATCACATAGTTACCACCAGACCATTGCTAGATTTTAAATATTTGGGGAAAGAAAGAATAAATTATGAGAGAAGGTGGGAAAGAGCTTGGGTATACAAAATTTGCATAGTATGATATTTTTGTGTATGACAATTTATCAAGTCCTTTTTACTCATAAAAATTTTAATCGGGCAATTTTTCCAACTTTTTTCTTTTTTTTATAGGACCATGAACAGAAACTCTAAAAGAAAGAAATTTTTAGAAAAGAGTTCTAAAAATGACCACGTTTTGATTCTTAATTATTAATTACAATAATATCTTTTCTTCCAATTCTACCGATGAAAAGAGTTCAACGAACTATTTATTCAATAAAATATCTTACAATCTGAAAATATTGAATAAACTTTTGGGGCAAACCCAAGTCTAAGTCTGACTCTAGGCCCAAACCTAAGCCCAAGTCGGAACCAAGGAACAATGCATCAGCCCAAGTTACTAAGGGCCAGGCAGCCGGAGGAGTAACGATTTTACCTGAGTTTGTGGCCTAAACTGCTTTGAGACTATTTATGTACTTGATGCTACTTTTTTACCTTAAGGTCTGTTTGGTATGAGGGATTTGGAGGGGCGGGAGGAGAGGAAAAATTTTTATGAGTTGAATTTTAAAAGATTGAAAAAGTGGGATAATAAACTTTTAATAAAGAGAATATATAAGATAAAAGAGTAAAAACAATTAATTAAAAATTTTTAACCCCACTTCTCTAATTTTTTTAAATTCAACTCAAAAAAATTTTCTCTCCGCCCACTTCCCTCCCCTCCCCTCATACCAAACAAGCCCTTATGGATTTTATAATCTTTTTTAATTTTGGAATATTTGATTTAATAACAGTTTTTTATGAATCTTATTGTTTTATAATTAAATCTAGCTAAAATAACAAAATCCAAATCTAGACATACAGGCTTTCAAAAAATTTCTTACCGGACCAAGAGAATTAATTAGAGGTTTTAGAATTTTATTTGATGACCTCGTTGCTCCTCCCTTTTTTTTCAAAGTCACCTCCTTTTTATCCCAAAGAGCCTACTAGAATATGTAGGGTCTCCCCAAAACATTTTAATGCTGGTTTGAATTAGCGATAGAAGCTGCTTTTCAAACCTGATCACAGTATTTAAGGTAAATTTATGAGAAAAATTTTGTTTCGACTTATCTAAACATATTTTTTCAAGGCCAACTCAAACAGACCCTCAATAATAAACCAAGCCCATTTTGAGTAGGAGACACAATCGCCCGTTTAGGGGGGTTGTTTTGCAAGAACATAAAGGGAGTGCCCCCAGGCCCAAGATTCAATCCAGACCACCCCTTGAATTTATCAAATGCGTGTCTGTGTGTGGTCGTGTGTGTAAAAACATCAATGATTTTAAAGCCGGACCGGACCGGACGGTCCGACCGGCAACCGGAATACTCAGCGGCTCGGATTTCACGTTTAGACCGTTGGAGGAGTTGAGCAGGTTTAAGCCGTTAAGAACCGGCTTTTGAGCCGGGAACTGGAATTAAGCCGGAACCCGGAGCGGTTTTTAGGAAACCGTCCGACTTGAGCTGTTCAGATTTTATCATTGTTCTGAAAACCGGACCGGACCGGCCGGTTCGGACCGGAAACCGGCGAACCGGCCAACTGGCCGGTCCGGTTCAACCAGTGGACCGGCACTGTTCCGACCCGGTCTGACCCGGGGTTGACCCGGTCAACCCGGGGTGAACCGGTGCAACCCGGCCGGTTCACGGGTTGCTCTTTTTTTTTTTTTTTTTTTAAAAAAAAAACTTTGCTTTTTTAAGCTCCAAATGACATTTTTCTTACTTTTTTTTTTCAGAAAAATTATTTTCCTAAATTTTTTTAATTTTCAATGAGTTTTAAAAGGATTATGGAATATTTTTGGCATTAGTTGGAGAAACATTCTTATGTACTTAACAATATTTTTGTGGGTATTAGGTTTAGAAGGTTATATTGGACTATTGGTTAGAAAAAAACTCTTATTTAGTTTTTTAAATGGTATGGATGAATATTTAAATTATATTTTTTTTAATTGACCCCGGTTTGACTACCGGTCTGACTCCCGGTTTGACTCCGGTCTGACCCACTGACCCTTGACCCAGTACCCCGACCGGTTCAGTGCCCGGTCCGGGTTTTAATACCTTGGATTTTATGGTCAGGTGAAGAAAAAAAACGCAGGAAAACGGCAAAAAAAATCTAAAGGGAAAAAGGTAAATACTTTATTTATTCATCTACCTGATAGCTGATCTTGACAGTAGATACGGATGAAGGACTGTGCAGATAAGAGGAGCAAGTTTTGGAGAGTTTCATCTCGTTTCTCCTTTCTTTCCATAGACACCAGTGAAGAAGACGATGAGATCTGTCACCGTTTAAAGGAAATGAGAAGCAATAATAATAAAAAAAACTCCACTCTGCCCAATGTAGAAAAGCTTAGAGTGGGAAGATGAAATGTTGTCAATGTCATCACGTTTTTCAAGACTTTATTAGTCTAAAAGGTGAAAAAAAAAAACACCTCCTATTTTATCTTATCTGACCATTAGCTCACGTCTTTGGTTTTTTTTTTTTTTTAATGGAGTCGTTTTTTGGCTTTTTCCTCTATTCTTCAATATTGTTATTTTTTGTTTTAATATTTTTCCTTAGTGCTTTTATTCTAATATATAATAATAATTTGAAGTTGCTGAGTAAAAAAAATTAATAATTTAAAGTTGAACTTGTATAAAGCATTTAATATATAATTATATAAACATATAAGTATTTCATGGCAAATATATATATATATATATATTTTTTATTAAATTTTTATTTAATTATTACATTACCGGCTCACTAAACGATCAGACCCTTTCAACCATTTCGACTGTGACCCGCTAACTTTTCCGGCTTAATATCCGGTCTGGCTTTTAAAACACTGCTTAATATAGAAAAACACATGTTTATATTGTTTAATCTCATATCTGTATTATGTGCATCTTTTTATTCTTAAATGATAAATATCTTCTCATTCTTCTCAAATGGCTCATGGCTCATAAATCTACATCATCTTGTTTGTTATTTTAAAAAGGTTAATATATTTCATATATATATATACATATATTTGTTGGGCAGTAGGATAAGTGCTTCAAATTTATCTTAGAGTTAGATGTACAGGTTTAGAATTGTTTAAAAAAAGAAAAACATATTAATTAAGTTATTTTATTTTAATAATTTTATACCAGAAGAACATATTAACATAATTAGATTTGTATAACCCTTGAGTGGTGGATATTTTAAGCATTTATCTTGATAGGTGACAATTGATGAGGTTTTTAAATGGTGTTTTGTGACCTTATTAACTTCATATGAAGTTAGATTAATGACTAATTATTGTAATATATATATATATATATATATATAATATTTTTAAATTTAATTATTACGTCACCGGTCCGGTTAAACGGCTCAACCGGTCCAACCGGTTGAACCTTGACCCACTGACCTTTCCGGCTCGATGTCCGGGCCGGCTTTTAAATGCTATCTCCATGTTTTTGGAGATAGCATTTTATAATGACAAATAAGCATTACGTATCTTGGTATTCAAGCAAGCTAGATTTGATGGGACTTTCCTAATATATATAACTAATATTTGTTAAATTTGACTTAGATCAAACTTTTTTAAAAGGAATAGAAATCAAAACGTATTTCCTAGAGACATATCGGATCGGATTAATTATTTCCAAATATTTAAAATTTGTTAAATTTGATTGATATTTTTTTTAAAAAAAAAAAAAAGAAGCAGACAATTCAAAACATGTCTTGTAGAGATACAGTAATACTTTAATTGCGTTTAAATCTATAAATAAGAAGCTCTATAGAAGATTAAGTACAACAAGGGAGAAGATATTTCATTTTCTTCTCCCCCCTCCTCATTATCTCATCTTCAATTTTAGATCATGAAATGGATGATTTAGATTTAATATTTTTAAAAAATTATTATTATTGTTACATTATATAAATCACAATTTATTTTATTTTTCCTGTACTCCAACCACCTATGAATTGGTTATTCCTAGATAAGGTATGGAGGGTATAACAAATATACCTTATCTTCACATTGGGTCAAGAATAGGGTCCAAGGGATCAAGAACGGTTAATTTATATAAAGCCATTGAACCAACCCAACCAACAACCGTAGCTATATGTATTATATGGGCAGAAAGAAAATAGCCGAGATCATTTAATACAATGGTATGAACACGATTCCAAGGCAAGCCAATAAAAATACCTCTTATATCAACAAAAAATGGATATTGTGTAACTTTATTGCACTATAAAATTATGATACTATAGACCTTCTATTTTTAGTGGTTCATGTCAAGTAAAGGATCAATATTTATTCTAGCTTTTTTAGTAATAACGAAAGAATTCTATTGGTAGAAATAAAAGAAGCAGATATGTTTTGTACTTGATAAGTAAGAAAACGCATTAGAGTTTGACCTATTTTATATAAAACTTCTACCCCGAGCACATTTTAGAGATCCGATTTTAAGAGTAAATTTATTTATTTATTTATATTTATAGTACTAATTCTATAAAATATTGAATCAGAACTATTTATTTTTTAATGTAATGGTGGATATGAGATTATGAGAAGAAAATGAGAAAGAGAAGAATGAGAGAAACTCAACCCGTAAAACACCACATAATGAAGACTGAAAACTCAAAGAATTTGTGCAAAATTAGGTATGTTCTCTACTCTTGTGCTCATATAATTAATTCATGAATACTTTTACTTCAAAAGTTTATATATTAAGAAATAAATATGCTTTAACCAAATATCATAAGTATTTTGTGTAACATCTCAGTGTATCGTAGTCGAAATTATCTGTTTTGAGGCCACATTACCTCTCATGTTTTTAAAACACCTCAAAAGGGAGAGGTATCTATACTATTTTAAATCGTCTTTTATTCCTCACAATTTTAAAACGCGTCTAGAGGGAGAAGTATTCAAATCTTTATAAAGTGTCTTTTGTTCTCCTTCAATTTGAGACTTCACAATCTTTCATAGGGAGGGGATGAAAGGATACCTTATAAGAGTCTAGATTTTAAACCATCAAGGGGAAATGAGGCCTCAAAGCGGACAATTTCGATAGCAAGGGCTATAATGTTACAAGTGATATTAGAATCACACTTACAAGTGGTATTAGAGTTCAGTTTGGGTCCATGTGATAACGAGGATGCTGGCTCGGGACCAAGGTGTTGGGATGTTATAAGTGATATTAGAGTCAAGCTTACAAGTAGTATTAGAGTTAGGTTTGGGTTAATGTGACAACGAGGACTCTAGCTACAAGGGTGGATTAACACATTTTAAAATCATGACAAGCAACGGGGCCAAGCGGACAATTTCAAGAATGAAGCTAGAGATGTTACACTTGAAATTTGAATAACTTTAAAAATAATCTTATAACTCGTATTTCTTTCAACAAAAAACATATACTAAATAGGAAAAACACTTCGTTAGAATAAAACTTCATTTTGAATTTCAAGGAATTCAAAAGATAGCTAGAATACAAATTCTTAAGATAATTATCTTCTCGTTTAAGATAAATATTTTGATGAAAACTTTAAATATTATATATTTCTATTCTTTATCATTTATATCTACCTAATCTTTATTATCACTCTATTTAAACTTAAAAATTGACCTCTTTTTTAGTTCGAATCGTATTAATTAATATTTATCTCTCCCCCAACAAAGCATCAGCGTGGGTGGAAAAATGACTATTTAGACTGTTAAAAATGATTTTTTAAATCAGTTCTAGACGAGGTCTTGATATTACTTTTTAGACTGGTTAAGCAACCGGTCTTAAAAATCACTTGTTTAGACCGGTTGCTTGAAGACCAGTCTAAAAAGTTCAAACTTTTTCGACCGGATGTTTAAAAACCGATCTAAAAACTTTTTTTTAAGACTTTTAAGATCGGTTATTAAAATAACCTGTCTTAAAAGTCATACTTTTAAGACCGGTTTTCAGAATAACCGGCCTAAAAGTGACATTTTAAAAAAAATAAATAAATAGGGCTTTTTATTTGGATTGGAAGGATTTTAAAATCATCCCAATAAAAAAAAGTGCCCTATTTTTTTACTATCATATAATTTTAATTAAGTTATAACAATCGTAACTAAATGATGAAAAACAACAACTCATAAGATAAAAAAATTGACAATAATTAACAAAAAAAAATATCTCAATCTTGCAATTAAAGTGTGAACAAATTTAATAAAACAACTATTCATCATTAGTACTGGAAATGCGGGCTGGAATCTTTGGCACCAGCCCGCCCCCTTCGCAGGCTGGCTTTTGCCAACTCGAGCCCATTAGGCCGGCTGGCGGTCGTTTTTTTTTTTTTTAAATTTCATTTTTTAAAAAGATTTACTCTCTTTCTCTTTCACCCGCTCATATTACACTTCTTTTTTTTTATACATTTGTGTTATGAAGTCAATTTTATTCTTACTTTCCTTTTTTTTTTAATCTACTCACATAACAAAAACATATAAACATATCTCTTTTAAATTTAATAATAATAGAATAAATAAATATAATATGAAAATAAAAATGTCAAATAAAAAGTATGAGGAATTAATTAAACACGGCATCAAATGAAAGGTAATAATAAGGGTATTTGAATTTATTTTATTTAAAAAAACAAAAAAAAACCAAAAAACTAAAAAAAAAAAAAAAGCAGGCCAGCCCACCAACCCGCGGGCTGACCCGTATCAGCCTGCGGGCTAAACGGGTTGAGCCCGTTTAAGGTTTTTTTAGGCGTGCCAACCCGCCAGCCCGGCCCAAATTACCGGCTCTATTCATCATACAATTTTAGCATTTTCAGATAGGGTTTCCCCACAACTTCCATGATGATTTTTTTTTAAGAAAAGAAAAAGAGTCATCTTTATTAATATGAAAACAAATATTACAACCTATTCATCTCTACCAACCACACCAAAACCTTATCATAGTGAAGGTTTGGGTTTAGAGTTTCATTTCATTAATTAAACGTAGGGAAGTCAAAATCCTGCCTCCCTACTCCCTACAGGTGACCTGATGAGATCTCTGAAGCACTTTCCATCCTAAGAACTTGTTAGAGGAAAGCAAGGCAAACAAACATAAATCAATATGAATTGTGAACTAACAAACCCATGCTATTGAAAATGTTTGTCTCATACTTACTAATCCATCTCAGATCATTTTAAGTAAAGCATGATATACTATATATGTCATTATTCTACAAGAGTTGATGCTAAGTAAGAAGATATTATAAGGCAATTTAGAATGTTATTATATACATGGTTCTTCTTGAGCTTCACCATAGAAATATTGCACAGCAATACTAGAAAACCAGCTGGTAATCATATGATTCTAATTCCTAAAGTCACAGATATTGAACAGAACTTCATTCTAAATAGTGATACCTGAGTTAGCCGAAACACATTTAGGATCATATTTATCAGTTGGTTAGGGTGAAGATGAGTAATGTTCTTGAAATGGAAAACTAAACAGTTTAGTATTAAGACATTGTTGTGGAAGAACTCCCATTTTTAATCTCAAGCTTTGGAATACAAGTGATTCTTCTTGTCCATGAAATCCAGATAAAGTTTTTCATGATAAACATCCAAGAGAATCAGAAGATGTTGAATGAGTAGAACATAGGCCAAAATCTATCTTACATGAACACTTCATTATGCTTATGCTCCACTATGGCTCAACCATGACCTGTTAAAAATACAATTTCACTGAAGCACAAACATAAAATGAGGTAGATAACATGGATTTGCTTGCATCTTTCTCAATCATCAGAGACCATGAGTCTGAATAATATACCTAGAAAACTGCCGTTGCAATAACTATTAGAAAAACTAACTGAATGAGCTTGAATTTGCACTAATCTAAAAATGCCAAAACTTTCTATATCATAAGCAGCACTGGAATATGTATTACCACAGCCAAAACTTACAATTTCAGCATCCATCATGATTTTAGTCATCACATTTGGCGTAAAAGAAACACCTTTCTGACAGTAAAGGAACAAACGTTAGCTCCAAAGAGCAACATCTATACCTCTTATAGCATAGGAAGAGTTGAAGGAACAAAAATAAAATCTATTCCTTTTATATCCCCTGTTTCCAATACATTCTTGCCTAAAGTGTCATCCATTTCAAAAGTACTAGCAAAAAATCTATTCCTTCACTCATTCTTTAAAAGAAACAGAACATGGAAAGAAAACACAAGAAAAACCCAAAGAATCTACAGATATGGACAAATGGAGTCCAAGATTTATTCAGAAAGTTACAAGAACAAATCTTCACACAACAGAGGTTCTAGAGTTTGAGCCGCCACCACGATGCAAAACAAACACCACTGCACAGACATAATGGAGGAGCAATATGTGAAATAGGGAGGGGCGTGATGGAGGGGTTCAAGCTATAGTGCTCACTGAGAAATCGCGGCCAGAAGAGAAGCAAGGTTCAGATCACTAAGGTGGGATTCAACAATTTATCGCGGGTGGAAGCAGATTTGGGAAAACCTTTTAGACTGGTTGTGAATCATAACCGATCTTAAAATTGGAAAAAATATTTTACACTAGTTTAAAATATAATCGGTCTAAAATATTTCATATTTAAGACCGATTATTAGTGAAAACCGGTCTAAAAATTTTAATTTTTTTTTGAAATTTTTTTAAATATTTTTAGACCAGTTGTCTGAATAACAAGTCTAAAAAATTACAAAATTTTTTTATTTTTAAAATTTTTTATCTTTTTAGACCGGTTATTTTAATAACCGGTCTAAATGATTTATTTTAGACCGCATATCTTAGGAACCGGTTTTACAAATTCTTTATAATTACAAAACTGCCACCGCTCATCTTTTTTAGGCCTTATTCACTATAACTGGTCTAAATATGGCGGTCTAAAAAGACAATTTTGTACTAGTGCAAGTTGAGATTATAATCATGACACCCTCTTACGTTTTAATTTTTAAAGACTTGATGGAAGATACATTTGATATCAGCTTTACTATTATGCAACGTGGGAATTCTCCTAATATAGGAGTCTAGTAAACGACATATTTTTGAAGTTTTTTCATCTCCATTCACTATGCCTTGTGAAGAATTAATTCAAGATGTTCCAAAATTTCTTTATACAAACTTAACGAACTATCTTTCTGAAAATGATTGAGTCATTGAAATATAAAATCATATCTTATTACCAAGAAACAATCGAACATGCCCCTATATACCTCCATTAACTCTTAATCATCGCTTTGTACCTCTAATTGTGTATCTTTAAGTCAATACTTCTGATTATGGCTTAGTACCTTCCTCTTTTCATATTCAAACTACAACTGATCTATATGGAGACAATAATGAACATATGATGGATGTTAGTGATGAAGCCTATCATGACACAGAGCAGTCCATTCAAATAAATTATGATCATCATATTACTTTTCCATATGAAGCTCATCGATATATGTTGCGTATAATCAGGAGTCAATAGAGATATATTGAGCCATAGAGGAATCCACGCAATACGTGTGTAATTACGTTCTAGCAACAGAAAATGCTATAGCATCACTTGATAAGATGAAGATGTGACTTTTTATGATAATCATGACTTTTGTAATATCCCGATTTGTGATTAGGACTGATAACTCTGATAATCATTGTAATTAGTGTAATTAAGCACTATTATGATTAATGTAATGTAAATTTTGGGAATACATACATGTGGTATTTAAGATCAATGGTTGTGATTCCTTTGTTAGAACAAGCGTTTCACCCAAGAGGGGGGGTGAATTGGGTGATACTAAAATTTCGTCGGAAATATAAAACTTTAGCAGAGGAATTAAAAACAGTAATGAGTAAGGAGAAATATCACCGAAGTGTGCACCGGGAGTTATACTGGTTCGGTCACAACTACTTTGACCTACGTCCAGTCCTCAGATCTTCTCTGAGAGTTTCACTATAACTTCCAAGATTCAGTGGGTTCTTGGCACCTCAGTACAAGCAAATTCCTATACCTGGACACTCGCTCCCCCTTACAAGTTGCAATTCAATCCCAACTCAAGGTTCCACAACCTTAAGTTATCTCAATAACAAATATTGAGTTTGAATGAAATATCTCTCTTACAGAGTGAATGAGGATCACTGAAGCATAGAAATACAATTCCAATGTGAAAACAGAGCAATAAGCTTGATAATATGTTTGTGTATGTGCTTGTTGTTGTTTCTCTGTTTGAAGGTTCCCATATATATAGATATGTTGGTGATGACCGTTGGAACATTTTCTTTCGTCCGTTGGAGAGTGCGCAGCCACTGTTGACTTTTCCAGTTTTTGAAAAATATCCGTTGGCGGTGGTTGGCATTTGAACGTTTCCTTTGACTTTCATTACTTGAGATGATTTCTTCATTGTTTATCTGTAAATAGACTAACAATACTAATACAATGAAAGGTTAATCATATAGGAAACAAATCTATGAACGTTTGAATGATTTCAGAATTTCTGGGTAAGCTTACTCGAGTACCTCCTCGAGTATTGCTTGAATGTTACTCGAGTACCTACTCGAGTAACCTCGAAAAATCTTTGATCAAGTGCAGGTTAATGAATAAACATAAGATTACTCGGGTAGTGCCTGGAATAACCAATTTTCAAACCTTTGGAAATACATGTTTACTCCGGTACCTACTCGAGTAATGCACTCACAACTTTGTGAGTTACTCGGGTACCAACTCGAGTAAACTTAAAATAAACTTTTGGTTACTCGATGCTCTACTCGGGTAATGTTGCAGGATTGCAATGCCGAGAGCACTTACCTCATTACTCGAGTACGTACTCGAGTAATGCACTCATTGTTCCATAGGTTACTCGGGTACCGCCTCGAGTAACTGTGCTTTTTGTCAATGACTTACCCGGGTACTGACTTGAAGTTTATCTTGAAAACATTTTGCATACTCGGGTACTTACTCGAGGAATCCACTTAAATATATATATGCATACTGGAGTAAGAACTCGAGGAACATGAAATAAAGAGATATCAAGTTAATCGGATACCACCTTGAAATTTTTCACTTACCTTTATGCGTTACTCGAGTAGCTACTCGAGTAATGTTGCAGTGGTACAAAGTGCCGAGAACTTCATCTTTTCAGAAACAGAGTTACTCGAGTAGCGCCTCGAGTATCGTTGGTAACCTGAAGGCAACTGGAAGTTTTCAACATGATTACTCGAGTACCGCCTCGAGTAATGTTGCAGTAGTACTAAATGCCGAGAGCTGCACATTTTTAGAAACAGGGTCACTCGAGTAGCTCCTCGAGTATCAATGGCATCCTGAAAACTTTTACACTGTTACTCGAGTAGCTCCTCGAGTAACGTTGCCTGGTTACTGGAAGTTGTCTTCGATTACTTCAAGTTTTGTCTCATTACTCGAGTACCGCCTCGAGTAATGCCTTAAGAAACTTGCTTCTGATCAAGATTCTCAGCTTTATCTCTTGGCCTTTCTTCATTACTTCCATGCTTACCTCAAGTAAAGCTCATTCCTGTCATTTCTAGTTAAAGCTTGATTATTAAACATTTTCTTTTCAAACCATTCTTTTGTTATCATCAAAACATGGGATCTAACATTCTCCCCCTTTTTGATGATGACAAAACTTGGTGATTTTGAACATGGTTTTTCAAATTGAATTTTCAATTATAAATATGTCATATTAAGTTTGAATTCATATCATATACCTTGCATACATAATAACTTCATTAGTCCAAAACATGTATTATAATTCAAAGCTAAAAATGAACTTAAATGAAATCATAACACACTTGCATTAATCTTAAAATCTTTTCAAATTACAAGATGAAAACAAAATGAAAACAAAATGCTCCCTAAAGTCCCATGTACACCCAAATATCCCTAAAGTCCCATGTACACCCAAATATCCCAAAATGAGTTAGGACACTTTCACAAAATCACTTCAAGCTCTTCTCCCCCTTTTTGGCGTCATCAATGAGGTGGAGGGCTAGGAGGTTTGACCACGGAAATGGGTTTTACTGGGAAGACCAACCCACCACCATCTGAACTATCAAAAGAACTAGATGACACAGGTTCAGGAAGATTGAGAGGTGGGATAACAAGGTCATCTCTAGGCTGGAGAGGAGAAGGTTGGAAGACAACCATAGTAGTTTCAGCTTCTGGAGTGGTCTGGTTCTCTGGGGTAGTCTCAGCCATGGGAGTAAGATGTTCAGAGGAGGCTGTGGAAGAAGAAATTTCCTCTGTGGGAGCAGGTGATGGAGTTGGTTTAGGATCAGTTTCTGGTTGAGGTTTGGGAGGTGAATCATCAATGGTAATGTGAGTGGTCTCATGGGTTTCAGGATCATCCACTGAGAATAGAATTTCTTTGCCTTGGGGCTCAAGTGGATCAGAACCCAGAGGGGTAGATGGTTCATCCTCACGAATAGGAGTGTCAGAAGGAGGATCTACAAAAGGAGGTGGTGGTACAGAAGAGGAGGGACCGGCTGAAGGTCCGGGACCCAAAGAGTCCAACCGTGCCAATATCAATCTCAGTGTCTCTCCCTGGGCACGTTGCTCTGCTAGCAACTCCTCATGTCTTCTATCCATTCTCTCAACCAATTCCTCATGCCTCTTATCGATTCTTTCAACTAACTCCCCCATCTTGAAGTTAGTGTTGGTGATCAACTCGGCGTTTGTATTGGAGATATCCACATGGAACCCTCTTTCACTCCTAAGCCACTCAAGAAGCCAAAATATGACAAAAATGTGGCTAAGGCAATGGCTGGGATCATTGACCAAATGGAGAAGGGTCAATCTTCCAAGAAGTCCAAGATTCCAGAAGCAGAAATCACTTCCCCTCCAAAGGGATTTAATGCAAAAAGGTAATCTAATTGACAACCAAGGCATAAAAGGATCTAGATAAGGACTAAGATCATGCTTCACTACCTCTTGAAGTAGCTTGAGATCTACATAATGTGTCTTGCACACTTTCCTTCTGGAGAATTGAGTTAAGTACTTGGGAGACTCCTCCAGATTGCCCACATTAAATCCCTTTGGAGGGGAAGTGATTTCTGCTTCTGGAATCTTGGACTTCTTGGAAGATTGACCCTTCTCCATTTGGTCAATGATCCCAGCCATTGCCTTAGCCACATTTTTGTCATATTTTGGCTTCTTGAGTGGCTTAGGAGTGAAAGAGGGTTCCATGTGGATATCTCCAATACAAACGCCGAGTTGATCACCAACACTAACTTCAAGATGGGGGAGTTAGTTGAAAGAATCGATAAGAGGCATGAGGAATTGGTTGAGAGAATGGATAGAAGACATGAGGAGTTGCTAGCAGAGCAACGTGCCCAGGGAGAGACACTGAGATTGATATTGGCACGGTTGGACTCTTTGGGTCCCGGACCTTCAGCCGGTCCCTCCTCTTCTGTACCACCACCTCCTTTTGTAGATCCTCCTTCTGACACTCCTATTCGTGAGGATGAACCATCTACCCCTCTGGGTTCTGATCCACTTGAGCCCCAAGGCAAAGAAATTCTATTCTCAGTGGATGATCCTGAAACCCATGAGACCACTCACATTACCATTGATGATTCACCTCCCAAACCTCAACCAGAAACTGATCCTAAACCAACTCCATCACCTGCTCCCACAGAGGAAATTTCTTCTTCCACATCCTCCTCTGAACATCTTACTCCCATGGCTGAGACTACCCCAGAGAACCAGACCACTCCAGAAGCTGAAACTACTATGGTTGTCTTCCAACCTTCTCCTCTCCAGCCTAGAGATGACCTTGTTATCCCACCTCTCAATCTTCCTGAACCTGTGTCATCTAGTTCTTTTGATAGTTCAGATGGTGGTGGGTTGGTCTTCCCAGTAAAACCCATTTCCGTGGTCAAACCTCCTAGCCCTCCACCTCATTGATGACGCCAAAAAGGGGGAGAAGAGCTTGAAGTGATTTTGTGAAAATGACCGAGTTCGCACAAGATAAAGACCTAACTCCCGACGTTACTCGAGGCCGTACTCGAGTAACATTCAAAGTTACTCGAGGCCTTCCTCGAGTGATCATACAGAAAAATTCAAAAATAATTCATTTAAATTGCGTACCTGGCATGAATAATATAGTAATTATCCATGGATGTTCCCTCGATCATTTATAACCCATTCCGAACATATTTGAGTCATTTTTCATCAATTTGAAAATCTGGATTCCGACTTTACTCGAGGCCTTACTCGAGTAACATTCAAGTTTACTCGAGGCACGCCTCGGGTAACCATCTTTTTAACCTCTGACTCTTCATTTCCTGAGCCGTTATGTTTGAAAATCAAGTAACTTGATCCGTTACTTCCAGTTTTGGTGTCCATTACTCGAGTACATACTCGAGTAACATGCTCCTTTACTTCAAGTTACTCCTCGGGTAATGTTTCTCAGATGGCCAAAACTTCAAGTTGGTACTCCAGTAAATATGTCCTCTGATCACCTCTGTTTTTATTTCACAAAACAGAGTTTCAACCTTCCTGCAAAAAAAATTTCTATATACTCCGATGCTTAAGTTAGTAATCATCAAAACTTTAACAAGTGACTTCATCTAATATTATGAAATGCTGAAATTACTTATAACTCATTGGGATTTACCATTCCCAATTCTCTTCTAATGTATAGAAATTGATCTTTTGCAAGGGGTTTTGTGAAGATATCTGCTAGTTGAAGATGAGTAGGAATGAATATTACTTTCACATCTTTCTTCTGTACATGGTCTCTGATGAAGTGATGCCTGACATCGATATGCTTGGTTCTAGAGTGTTGAACTGGATTCTTTGCCAAGCTTATCGTACTTGTATTGTCACAATAGATTGGTATTTCCTTGAGATAAATACCAAGATCTTGTAGTTGTTGTTTTAACCATATCACTTGTGCACAACAACTTGAGACTGCAACATATTCGGCTTCCGTTGACGAAAGAGACACTGTATTTTGTTTCTTGCTGAACCACGATACAAGAGATCCCCCAAGAAATTGTCCTTGTCCACTGGTGCTCTTTCTGTCTGTTTTGTATCCTCCATGATCAGAATCTGAATATGCAACAAGATATTCACTTCTTCCTTTGGGATACCACAGACCCAGTTCGGGTGTGTCAGCAAGATATCTAAAGATTCGTTTGACTGTTTCAGCATGTGATTCTTTTGGTGCTGATTGATATCTTGCACATATGCCAACACTAAATTGGATGTCCGGTCTACTTGCCGTGAGGTAGAGTAATGATCCAATCATTCCTCTATACTTTGTTATGTTGTAGTCTTTACCTTTGACATCAGCATCAAGCAATGTAGTTGAACTCATAGGCGTATCTGTCCCATTTGCTTCATCCATTCCATACTTCTTCAATAGCTCTTTTAAATACTTTGTTTGAGATATGAAGATTCCATTCTTTCTTTGTTTGATTTGTAAACCAAGAAAGAAATTCAATTCTCCCATCATTGACATCTCAAATTCTCCCTGCATTATCTCAGAAAATTCCTTACATAGAAATTCATTAGTAGCACCGAAAACAATGTCATCAACATATATTTGAACAATTAAAATATCATTGTGTTTTCGTTTTATAAAGAGTGTTGTATCAACTTTTCCTCGTACAAAACCTTGATCGATGAGAAACTTACTGAGCCTTTCATACCATGCTCTAGGAGCTTGTTTTAAACCGTATAAAGCCTTTTTGAGTTTGAAAACATGGTCAGGTTTAGTAACATCCTCAAAGCCTGGAGGTTGTTCTACATACACTTCTTCCATGATGTAACCATTTAGAAAAGCACTCTTTACATCCATTTGATAGAGTTTGAATCCCTTGATGCATGCAAAGGCTAAGAGTACACGTATAGCTTCCAATCTAGCCACTGGAGCATACGTTTCCTCATAATCAATTCCTTCTTCCTGATTATAGCCTTTGGCCACCAATCTTGCCTTGTTTCTGACAATAATTGCAGATTCATCAAGTTTGTTCTTGAATACCCATTTAGTACCAATGATCGGATGATCTTTGGGTCGGGGCACCAAATCCCAAACTTGATTTCTCTCAAATTGATTTAGTTCTTCTTGCATTGCTATAACCCAATCATTGTCTGATAAGGCTTCATCAATGTTAGAAGGTTCAATCTCAGAAATGAATGCAGAAAAACTTACTTCATTGAAAATTCTATTTCTAGTTTTGATCCCTTCATTCACATCTCCTATGACTTGATCTAGGGGATGACTTTTATTGTATCTCCAAGCTCTAGGTTGACCTAGGGATTGCTCTTCTTCCTTAGTTTCATCAACCTCTGGAATAAGAGACTTAGAAATAGATTTTTCTTGATTTAAAACAATTTCCTGTTCTTCATCAATGGTTTTGTCAGAGGATTCAAATTCATCAAATACAATATGAATTGATTCTTCAACAACACATGTTCGTTTATTGAAAACTCTATATGCTTTACTTCGGTTAGAGTATCCTAGGAAAATTCCTTCATCAGTTTTAGAATCAAATTTTCCTAAGTTATCTTTACCATTATTATGAATGAAACACTTACAGCCGAAGATGTGTAGATGAGCAATGTTTGGCTTTCTTCCTTTGTACAGCTCGTATGGTGTCTTACCAAGTTTTGTTCTGATATAGGCTCTATTTGAAATGTAGCATGCTGTACACATGGCATCAGCCCAAAATACTTGAGACACATTCTTTTCATTCAACATTGCTCTAGCCATTTCTGTAAGCACTCTATTCTTGCGTTCTACAACTCCATTTTGTTGAGGCGTCCTTGGAGCAGAGAAATTGTGATCAATCCCATTAGTGTCACAATACTCTTCAAATGCTTGATTTTCAAATTCTCCGCCATGGTCGGTCCTAATACCTGCAATGGACATACCTTTCTCATTTTGCACTTTCTTAGCAAAGACAATAAATTCTTCAAACGTTTCATCTTTTGATGATAGAAAGATAACCCATGTAAATCTAGAGAAATCATCAACAATGACCAATGAATATAAGTTGCCACCAAGACTCTTTACTCTTGCTGGACCAACTAAATCCATATGCAATAGTTGTAGTGGTCTATTTGTTGAAATCTCATTTTTCAATTTAAAAGATGATTTAGTTTGTTTACCCTTTTGACATGCATCACAAATCAAATCATTTTTGAAAATCACTTTGGGCAATCCAAGAACTAAATCCTTTTTGAGTAGTTTGCCTAATTGATGCATATTAACATGAGCCAATCTCTTATGCCATAACCAACTTTCATCAGTATTACTCAGGAAACAATTTTCAGATTCATTTCTACTAATATCTAGAGTATAGCAGTTACCTTCCCTTTTTGCTCTGAGCTTAGCCTTGATATTCTTCTTATCAAGTTGTAAGTCATTTTTGTTGATAATTAAGCATTTTTCTGAGTCAAATATTACCCAGTTGTCTTTATCTACACTTTGACTTACACTCAGCAAATTATGACACAAGCCTTCAACATAATATACATCTTTGACTTGTATTCCTTTGTCATTTTTGATTTCACCAATTCCTGCTATTCTTCCGGTTTGATTTCCTCCAAATTTTACCTCTCCACCTTCTTTAGGTTGCAATTTGGTAAAACTTTCGAAATCACCGGTCATATGTCTAGAGCATCCACTATCAATATACCACTTGTTATTTTTGGATGCTTTGAGACATTCCTGCAATCGAATGACTAAGTCTTAGGTACCCACATCTTTTTGGGTCCTTTTGGATTAGTACAAATAATTTTCTGGATATATGAACCTTTAGGTACCCATTTGTAGGTTCCTATAACTCACAAAGTTGTGAGTGCATTACTCGAGTAGGTACCCGAGTAAACATGTATTTCCAAAGGTTTGAAAATTGGTTATTCCAGGCACTACCCGAGTAATCTTATGTTTATTCATTAACCTGCACTTGATCAAAGATTCTCAGCTTTATCTCTTGGCCTTTCTTCATTACTTCCATGCTTACCTCAAGTAAAGCTCATTCCTGTCATTTCTAGTTAAAGCTTGATTATTAAACATTTTCTTTTCAAACCATTCTTTTGTTATCATCAAAACATGGGATCTAACATCCTTGACCGTGGGTCGGAATCCTATGTGTTGTGATTTGGTGAGCTCATAAGGGAGTGAGTGGATGATGACATGTGGTTTAAAGTGGACCATTGGATGAGGTCATTAGAAGACAAAGTAGCACTTTTTCTCTTTTTTCTCTCTCTCTCTTTCGGTTGTGTGTATGGGAGGGGAAAGAAAACATCTTCATCATCATCATTTCACCATCTCACTCATCTTTTCTCTCTCCTATTCCTCCATTGTTTCGCTGGACAAGCAAGAAAGAGGGGAAGAAAAGCTTGAATCTTGGTAAATTGTGATTCTCCTTTGCTCCAAACCTCTTCTATATTATTGTTCATCTCAATGAGAGCTACATTGTGATGATTGTAGAATCTTGAGAAGTGGTGATTTGTGAGTTGGTCGAAAGTGGAAAGTTGAGGAATCAAGGTTCTTGATTGGGCAAAGAGAAGAGGTAGGCATTTAGTGCATTTTAACGTATTGCTTGTGATTTTTGGCTAAGTTGGTCAAATCTGGAATTTTGCCCTAAATATGCCTATTTCTGGAAATGTGAAGATCATTATGATTGATGATTGAAAATGATTTAGTTTGGAGATATATGATCATTTGATGTAATTTGGAATGTTAAAAAGGTGTTAAGGGAATTTGGATATGGTGTGTCATTGAGACCTTAATGAATGATTGTGGTCAAATTGGTTTTTGAGGTGTTTTTGAAGTGGCCAATATGTTCCCTAGTTAGTGCTTAGTGTGTGTGAGCATTGGGAAGAGTTTGGGGAACCTTTGGGAGTGAATTTGACCATCTGGAGTTTCTGGTTTTTGGCTGCGTTTCTGGTCTCTGATGCACATCACTCGAGCAGAGGAAGAACGTGCTCGAGTGATATGCAAGTTTTTCCCAGTTGTGCTTCGAGTTACCTGGGTTTTATGGGTTGTGCTCGAGAGCATCGCCTTGTGCTCGAGTGAGCGAAGAACATGCTCGAGTGAGCATGGTTCTGCTCGAGTGAAGGTGCGAGTCCGAAGTTGAGGTTGCTTTCGGGTCCTCACTCGCTGGTTGATGCCAAGAGTGTGCTCTGACACTCACGGGCATAGCCGTTCCACTCGAGTACTGAGGGTCGTGCTCGAGTGAGCTTGTGCTTCTAGTGTGAGTTGGTGCTCTCGGGTTGATGCTCGCGGGAAAGTTGCACGAGTGTGCTTTCTCACTCGCGAGAATGGGGTGTGTGCTCGAGCACACATGGCTGTGCTCGAGTGATCCTGTGCTTGGAGAGCTGTGTGTGCGCTCTCGGGTGCTCACTCGCAGGCTCACTCTCTCTTGTGCTCGAGTGATGTCCGTACTCGTGCTCGAGTGAGAGCATCTGTGCTCGAGTGAGATGACCAAAAATCTGTGTTTTGCCTTCGAGTAAGGGGTCTTTTGGGTAGTGTCTTCCAACCCTTTAGGCATATGTTTAGGCCTCTAATAGTCACCTAAAGAGTCCTAAATGATAACCAACTTAGAGTATCATTGAAATGTACATATGGAAAAGAGATTGATTGGTTGTCCCTAATTGATATAGGATTTGACATCTGTCGTCCTCGTGAGGCTAAGGTGCCAGAGCCAGTCAGGAAGGATACAGGTAGTGACTCTTTCTTTATGCCTTGTGTGATACATTGTATGTATATTATGTCATTGTTTTGAAATGAAAATCGTATGCTGCAAGTTTTGTGAAAACTGTGGAAGCACCGCTATACCAATAGTCCCTGAGTCGCTAACAACGGTTCGGGTGAAGGTCGTATGCCTTCCCGGCGGTAAAAGGGGATGAGGTTAGGGAGTGATATATGTGTATATGTGGGCCGAAAGGCTATTTGTGAAGGCCGACGGGCCATTTGTGAAAGCCGAAAGGCTATATTTGAGCCGTGTGGCTATTTGTATGCACTGCCACGCCAATAGTCCCTGAGTCGCTAACAACGGTTCGGGTTAAGGTCGTATGCCTTCCCGGCGGTAAAAGGGGATGAGGGTGGAGTGACTTGTGTTGCTGTATGAGATGATTGGTATGCATATTCTGTGATTGCATGTGGTATAAAATTGTTGTTACTACTGGGATTCTTTAGAATCTCACCCCTTCCATATGACTAACCTTTTCAGACAGGGCGAGTGGCTCGAAAGGGAAGCGGACAACCAGGAGTAGTTAGGCTTACTCCGAAATCTAAGTGGTAGTTGGTTATCATAGTTTTGTATTTGGGGTATCAAGTGTACATAAGAATGTAGATTATTATTTTGGTTGTGTAATCCCCATAATTGGGAAATCTTAAACCCAAGTTATTTATGCAAGTAACCCGGGGTTTTGCCGAGATTTTGGTTTCCGCACTTTGATATTTATTATGTACTCTGATTTCTCTGGTATTTATATCCGCACGTGAATGTGAGACCAAGAGTTAACTATGTTTTGAAATCGATTTCGTAATGCCCCATCTCTTGGATGCGGGATTATAAATTGTAATTTTATCTTATTGGTCTCTAATTCACTTAAATTTCGAAATTCGGATATGATTACGGTGAGGGGGTTACAACTTTCATAATAATTTCATTGTAAAGTGACTAAAAACATTGTTGGCGGCGTCTCTTAAATTTTCATACACTTCAGTAGATCTTCCAAGTCCTCTCTGATGACATGTAGATCTTGTTAGTGATATTGCCTACAAATAACAAAGTTGATTCGAGTCGTGCCTGAGGACATTGTCCTTAAGAGCTATTCCAACTATCGATAGATAACAAGAAACACTCCTCAGGATTAAACAAACCTTTCCTATAAAAGCAGGGTGAATAAAACTATGGAAGATAATAGAACTCAGCAAAGTAAAACATCAGAGGAGGGAAAAGAACACAACAAAAAAACATAAAATTTCTGATGGAATTTGCCACGGAAACAATTTTTGTGGCAAATTCCGACGGATTTTCGTTGGAAAATTTTTCGACGGAATTTTTTCTGTGGCAAAATTTGCCACGAAAAATATTCCACGGCAAATTCAGTTGGGAATAATTTTGTCACGGAATTTCCAATGAAATAATTCCTTGACTAATTTTGCCACGGAATTTCCGATGGAAGGAAAAATTCCTTGGCTAATTCCGTCGGAAAAATTTTAAAATTATTATTATTTAATTAAATTAAATTTTAAAAAAATATCTTTATAAAAATTAAAATTATGATATTATTAGCCATATAAATATTTAAAAATTTGGGTTAATACCATCTTTCATTCCTCAAGTTTTTCCTCATTTTGGTTTTGGCTCATCAAGTTTCCAACCATAAGTTTTATTCCATGTAGGGGCAAAATAGTCATATAAAAATTTATTTAGAAAAAAAAATTTATTAGTTATTAATTTCTATTAATAAAAAATTATTAATTAGTAATTATTAATTATTTATTAATTCATGTTAATAAAAAATTAATTTTAGAAATTAGACAAAAATATAGTCATATGAAATTTATTTAAGATGTAAAATTTTTTAATTTAAAGCTAATTTATATTAAAAATTATAAGAATATATAAAATTATTTTATATTATTATTACATTTATATATAAGAAACAAATATATATTTATAAATAATTGATTATATATAATAAGATTATATATATATATATATATATATATATAATATTATGTAATAATAAAACGCGAAAGTAGTCGAGCTCATCCAATAAGGCATCATTCGCATATGGACGAGGTCATGGGTTCCAACCAAAGGAGGGCAAGTTGAGTTGCATTTTTAGAAAAAGAGAGGCTGCAACATGTGGAGGATCTGGGCGCCGGATCTGGGCGCCAGTGACAAGGTAGAGGCCGCCGAAGCTGCCACGCTCCACCACTGGCAATTAGGTGGCGGCCGCCAGAGTTGCCACGTGACTTTTAAAATTTTAAAAAAAATAGTTTTGCGAGGGAATTTGCAATGGAATTAAATTCCATCAGAAATTGAGACGGAAAATTTCCGTCGGAAATTCTGTCAGAAAATTTTCAATGGAAATTGCGATAGAATCTTAATTCCTTCAGAAATTGGTTTGTCAGCTATTATTAGCGATGGAATCCATTCCATCAAAAATTTCGTCGGAAATCCATTTCCGTCAGAAACTTTTTATTCCGTGGCAAATTTCGTCAAAAATTCAGTGTTTTTTTTTTTTTTTTTTGCAGTGGAAGTTGCTTAAAAGCTCAAAGCCATGTTCTCATACCTTCGATCTCATATCCTTTTATAGGTTACGGGTCACAAGAGAACATTGGACATTGAATCACAATTAAACGTCAATTATAAATGATTAACCAGCTTAATGAATATTGATAGGGAGGTTAATAGGCATTAGGTGATTAAACACATCAATAGGTGTTGATGATCCATTAAGGTAACAATAAATCATACAAATTAATATTGTACTTTTGTAGAAATATTTTCAGAAAAAGTGTCCAATACCACATTCAACTCGCACACAAGGGAGGGGAAATTGTGGGGTTTCAACTATGTTTCTGGTGGCCCTTTGTTGTGTGAGTAACCCTATTCCTCTAATTGGCCTATTTACTAGCCTAAGATTACTTGTTATTACTTAGACCCCATAATTCCATGCAATATGGGACTTTTCCTTTGGCATACCCACACATATTATATCAATAGTCCCCTACAAGTGTCAAAGAAAGCACTATTAGCTAAGTTGCACATATGAGTATAACCATTGTATCTGGAGGTCCTTTGGACCATGAACCAGACCTAGACCGATAACACTTAGTACATAGATATGTCAGTGAAGTATGCTTCTATGAACCAACAAATATTGGGTGTGCACTAGAGGCATTAAGAGTCAAATGATGCCCCCATATTTCCGTTGTTAACATCGGTTTTGCACATTAAAATGGTTATGCGCATGCCTGGTGCATAATGAATGCTGTAGAGATTTTACCACAATCTCATAGGAGTGGCCTTACCCCATATTCGTAGAGATGATTTCAAGAAATGTACCTGTGACCCATAGGATTATGAAATCATTAAGAGCTTTCGCTCAACCTCACCAAAATGCATTTTAGCACTTTCCCAGACCATAAGAAGAGACTAGCAATTTATTTAGTGCTAGCAGAACTAATGAGTAACCTGGTTTTACCCATATGAACATTCTTTATGGGATTACCAATCATAAAGGTTGCGTTGACCATTGTTGTTAATTTCGAATTGGCTTCAGGCCTAATCCCCTCAGCTAATTTAATTCTTCCCGAGGTTTTATTAACGGATTTGCTAGGTTCACTTCAGACCTAACATAATTGATTGAGATTACACCATCTTTTAACAGCTACCTTATAATATTATGTCTCAATCAAATATTTGCTTTTACTATTAAAATTTTTTTGTTTGACCGTGGCTATTGCAACCTAGTTATATCAATTACATCACTGTAACTAGTTATAATAGTTTGTTTGGCTGACTTCCACGACATAGCACCACCACGAAGTGTAAAAACATAACCACTAGTGGATTTGGTATCCTTTGAATCTGAGATCCAATTAGCATCATTGTATCCTTTTATTGTAGTAGGAAATTCACTATAATGAATATTATAATTCATGGTACTTTTCAAGTATCTCAATACCCTTACCAAAGCCTCCCAATGTTCACTTCTTGGACAGTGAGTCTACACATAACATATACTATGTCAGGCCTGGTATAGTTGACTAAATGCAACAAACTCTCAATAATCTGTGAATATTTAGATTGAGCAATTCGATCTCCTTCATTTTTTTATTGAATGTACACTTGGATCATAAGAAGTACTCAAAGGAGATTTATCAAACAGGTCAAACTTTCTCATAATTTTCTCAACATAATGTTTTTGAGAAATTAAGATACTATTTTCATTCCTTATGATTTTAACACCCAAAATCATTTTTGCTTCACCCCAATCTTTCATGTCAAAATTAGAAGCAAGAAAGTGTTTTGTTTCAAGCACAATACTCATGCTAGTACCGAAAATAAGCATGTCATCCTCAAAAGAAAACAAATAAAGTGCTTACATATTTAGATTGGTATCCCAACCTTTGGGCTAATCAAATAACAAAATAATATTTGACAATATCCTAACTACGCAACTAACAATCCTAACATTGCAAAGGCAGGGAGAAAATTTACAGACAGTGTGAAGCCCTAATGCAAATTTATTCATTCATCATTATTACATCGTCTCTTTTTCTTCTTCACATTTTCAAGGCACATGGCTTAGGAAATTTGGACTAATAAAGGACCAACGGTGTGCAGGAAAATACGTTGTTTTCAATTAGAGCCTAGAAAAATGGACTTAATTAATAAGAACAAATGAAAAACTGCTACACAGTTCTAAAATATAGATGATACAAAAGAGATAATATATATTGAAATTCTCCGTGGTTACCCATCTTCAGGTATCTACATTACACCTTTTCCTCCATATCTCAACCCTTCTTTTCATTCCACTCCTCATTATTTGACTGATGAATTCTTGATTTGCTTGCTTCATATAATTGATATTGACATGAATTTTTATAATTAATATCTTATTATATTGATAAGGCAACAAACACCATTGTCCCATTAAGTAGAATCACTTGTAAGGTTCACACGACATCATTAAGCTCTATCAACTACAAATAAATAAACAAACAAATAATAGAGGCAATCATTGACGAATTTAGTAGTGGTGGGAAAACGGGCTGGTCCATTTAAACCCGAGTCTAAAAAAGGTGTCCATTTTATGCAACTTGGCCTGTTTAGTAAAAGTCCGCCATCTTCGCGCCCGTTTAACACTTTTTCGCTTCCTACATGTTTGAAGACTAAAATACCTAATTTAAAATATAAATATTATCAAAACTGAGTTAAAACATTAAACATTATCCATATTTAACAAAACACAAACACTAAAACCATAGTTCAAACCAAAACAAATATCCACACACAATCACCACTCCACCAGTCAACCACAATCAAATATATCAGCAAGTAAAGTCATAATTATAAACTAAATATTAAATAATATGAATAACATTGTCATCACTATCATCGTCAATGACATTTGATTGTGCTTCACTAAAAATAGGCTCTTCTTTAGCTTAGAGAGAGACTGAGAGGTGAGAGAGAGCATCTGAACCTTTGAATGTTTGAGGGTTAGGTTATAAGGTTACCCTTATTTAGTTATTAAAAAACAACTTAAACAGGCATAAAAGAGCTGAATCTATAGGGCTGCGGCCTCATAGGGCCGACCCTTTTAAACAAGACTTATTTTGAAGGCTCTAAATCATAAGCTCGGTCCTTGACGGGCTTGACCCAATTTCTCGACTCTAGAAATTAGCGAGGAAATGAGGTTCCGCCAATAACAATGACATGGCATTAGTCATGTCGGCATACTGTGGTCGTTGATGATGATGATGTGGTGTAGCTTGTAGGTTGCAGCCTCAAACCCTTAAATGGAGAAGAAAGAGTTTTCCCATTATCCAAAACAAAAAATAAGAAAAAAAAGGGAAAAAAAAGAAAACATTTAAAAAAAATCTTAAATAGGCCGTGATAGTTAAGGCAAGGGCAAGTTGGGAGTGACAGACAGGCTCGGGTCTTTGTGGTCCAGCTCAAACAAAAAGTAAAAAAGTATCTTAAATATTTATATTTGCTTCCAAATAGTTTTTCTTTCACCAAAAAGAAGGCTAAATAAGTATTGAATTTCAATAAATTGGAATGATAATTAGTAAATTATAACTTCAAACTAAAAAACTTAAATTTGAATTTAAGATAGTTAAAATAGATAATATATATATATATATATATATATATATATATAGGTTAAAGTTGGCAGAGATTTAAATTTAAAAAAGGTGATTAATCCAAACGTATGTTGTAGATATTGTATAAGATGAATTATTTCTAAATATTTAAAATTTTCTAAATTTGACTGAGTTTTAAATTTTTAAGAAATAAGATAATTCAAAATATATCTTTTTGAGATATTGTATCACCTTAACAACTGAGAAAAAAAAATGCGTGATCAATTCAACCCGTGCTTCTACTAATTTTGATTGATTTATAAATACTCAATTAAATCACAAGAAATATATATATATATATATATATATTAAGTCTTTTTCAGGAATCATTTTGATATTCTCATATTTGGATAGTCCTTATATGTCTTTTTTACTTAATTAATTAAGTTAAAATTCAAGCAATACAAATCAAATCAAATATAAATTATCGTGAATACAAATATATCTTTATATGATATATCCTTATATTTATCCGTCTCCTTCTCCAACAAAAACTCTCTCAAATTCTGCCTTTAAATATCGCCTCTTCTCTCTTTCCTTCCCACAAGATCCAACCAACAGCTCCAGCAAGAAGAAACAATGATTTTTATATTCCTCTATGGTCCTCCCATCTTACGTGGAGCACCTGGTGATAGTGGGATGTCCAAGCCAAATCCTAAGCCCGAGTCTAAGCCCGAGACTAGGCCCAAATCAAAGCCCAATTCTGAACAGAAAAACAGCTCATCGGCCCGAGTTACTGAGGCCAAGGCGGCCGGAGGAGTAATGATTTCACCTGAGTTTGATGGCCTAAACTGCTTTGAGACTATTATACGTACTTGATGCTCCTTTTCTTCGTAGGCATTTTATATTCTTTTTTTAATTTTGGAAAAGCTTTGTATTTGATTTAATAACAAGTCTTTTATGAATCTTATTATTTCGTAGTTTCGAGGTTTTTTCTTTTTTAAGAAAAAGACGTTGCTTTTTAGTTCTCCGCTGTGTTTCCTTTTTGTTTTTGACGATGATAAATGGTATTCAGACTCCCACTTACTAATCTGATAATAGGAAGCATCGCTCAGCCAACTGTTTTCTTGAATAGAAACTATTTCTTTAATTCATCGAAAAAGAAACTATTTCTTTAATTAAAAAAAATATCATAATAGGTAATTATTCAAGAAAAAATTCTTAAACTGAAAGGAAGACAACATACACCTAATTGATTTTTTTTTTTGAATGAAATACTGATTGCAATCCTACATCTTCCATATCTCGCTAAAGTTAGAGATGTCGCTAACTTTTCAGCCACTTCTTCCATTTGTGACGAGCTAAACATCGTGCAAGAGACATCAAAATATTATGTACAAAAGGAAATAATATATGAAATTAGATATTATAATATATGGCTAACCGAATGTATAAAAGAATTGAACATTTAATGTACCTTATTAGAATCAATATTATCAAGATAGTGCGTGATTATGTCCTTCATGATTCTTATCATATAGTACCCACAATCATTTCTGTTTTCTGGTTGGCTTAGGCACTATAAAGAAATGAGAAGAAAAATGTGCTAGTCAGTCATATATAAACTACATGTGTGCTTCAATTTAATGTTATAGTTATTGGTGAATAATATACATATCTTTAGTCTCAACCATTAAAAGACGTTTCTGAAGAGACCATTGGTGAAGTTGCAACTGTCACATTCAAGATTATTTGTGCCTTATATCTGTACACCACAATGACAAGATACAATATATATATATATATATAAACGTATGATATGAACTGAATTATAAAAGATAATGAATGAATAACTTACTAGTTGAATGTGTCCTATATGAATGGTCTCTTCACTTGATCCCCACCAAGTGAGTCATAGTACCAAATCTTTTTATGAAATGGACTTAATATTATAAGCATCTAATGTTCACTAAGTACAATAATATATCACACTATCAAGAAAATTACAAAATAAATAAAAACTAATTTAAGAAAAGTTAATCATATACCAACCCTCGAATGTAAGGCACAAAGAAGTAAGTGTCCCCGTTGTATGACTTCCTTCTAATGAAGTTATTTGCTAATAACTTTGCTCGAGATTACTTCACATCTTCCTTCATATTCTCTCCTTGGTTATTGATAATATTAGAGCGGACGAACTTGATCTTGTCATGGAGGCCACGGTGAGGATGCAAGTATGGTATAGGTACCTGTAATGCTGAAAACAACGTATCAAAATATAATCAAAGTTCTAAATAACTAATTATTTAATCATAGTTGAAGAAATATCTAATAAAGAAGTTGACATTATTTTTATTTGCTATCTCTTTATTCAGGATGTCAGTAACAATCTCTTAGCCTACAGATTCATTTTGCCACTATTCATCGAAGACCTTTGGCTCAAAGTGGATAATTGGAAACTCTAGCTTTGGCCTAGAAGCAAAGAACTTTTCAGCAAATTCATTAAGGGATTTCCTAGCAGATTAACCAACGGGCTTATTCTGCGAATATGCCTTATGCCTGAATTGATAATTGATGTCAGATGCTTCCTTTTCTTTTACTGAGTGGGGGGTTTATACTGAGGAGTAGGCTTGGACTTGATTGGCAGCTTCTTTTAAGTGGTAGACTTCTTGTGTAACTTGTATACTTGAATTAGACATACAAGCCATGCAATGAAAATGCCCATAACATCTTCTACTGCTTCTACATCTTTAGTGGGCACAGGTAGCTAAGACCTGGGATCCTTGTTGGTCTTAAGCTTTACTTCATATGCTCAAGAAGCATAGGCTCATTATGAATCATATTATCCTCTGGGCAGTTGTACATGTGGCCCATTGTAGTTTATGGCATCCAAGACTATTGTCAAAACATTCAATATCCGCCACTCCCTGAAGTAGATCATGAGGGGGGAATGTGTAGCTTCCCTTGGTACTCAAGCTACTATTTACCCCTTGTAGTTTCGCACTATGCTAGAGCCAGGAAAAAAGGGTCAAGCCCATCAGGCTGCCCCTTTTAAGCCTTTTTAAGTTGAGGGTCGAGCTTATAATTTTGAGCCTTTAAAACGAGTTGGGCCTAAAAGGGTTAGCCTTGTAGGGCTAAGAGCTTAAATAGGCAGGATATATTCTTGATTTATTCTCCTCTTATGGATATATTCATGATATTGGAGAAGGAATTCTTGATATTTTTACCCCTAAAGCAGAGACTACTCAAAGTGAAGCACAATCAAATGCCCTTGATATTGATAGTGGTGAATAATATGAAAGTGATAGTTATCATACTCATTTTGCATAATGTTTAGCTTCTTATGCTTTGTGTGATTTATTTGTAGTTGAGGCCAATGGACAATATTGTTAGTGTCAAAGTTTCATGTAAGTGGGAGTGAATTAGGTGATAGAAAAATTTAAAGCGTAAAATTAAAATACTTAATTAAATAGATAAAAGTTGGAGAAATATCACCAAAGTGTACACTGAGATTTATATTGGTTCAGTCTCAACAACTTGACCCATATCTAGTCCTCAGAGTGCCTCTAAGATTTTCACTCTTCTTCCAAGATTCGATAGGTTCACGACACCACAGTACAAGTAAGCTCCTCAACGGGACACTTACTCCCCTTTACAATTTGTAAGCTGATCCCTCTCAAGGCCCCATTACCTTGAGAATCACTTTACAAGTAATGAATAAAGGTATTTAAAACTCTCTCAAATAGTAGATAGATGAAAACTGAGGAGCATTAAGAAATATAGAGAATATCAAAGTATCAGATAGACAGAAAAGAAAAATACTTAATGAACACAAATAATTTCTTTTTTGGTTAGTTACTTCGGCTTGAATGCTTATGTATTTATAGATAGAATGTATTTGAAGATCGTTGTGAACATTCAAATTTGTTTGTTAGAGAGTAATTGTAGCTGTTGTTGAAAGAGAGTGTTTTTGTCACTTCTCTCCACTATGCATTGAGTTCTTTTGACAAATTTTTGCTTTTTGAGATTTTGAAGTTAATTCGTTGGTCAAGCACCTAAAACTTGCTAAGAAATGAGATTAGTGGCATTTATGAATAATATAGAATTTCATAAAGAAATTCAAGATATACAGTGTGTGAATTAACATTTCCAAGACAATTGGTTTCTGATACCATCACTCGAGTGAGTCTGATAATCACTTGAAGTGATTTCCAATCACTCAAGTGTCATTGGTGAACTTATACTCTTAAGATTATCGAGGAACTAGTAGTGATAACTTTAAAGACTGAGCATCACTTGAGTGCTTAGAACCATCACTCGAGTGATCTTATATTGTTTGAAAAGTTTTTTAAGTTCACTACTGAGTGCCTGAGAGATAATCACTCTCATGTCACTTGCACAATTCTGCAAGTGATTACGAATCACTCAAATGATTCCCCAAATCACTCGAGTGATCTTTAGTGAAGATCACATTACTCCAAGTGATTTTGAGAGTGACTTTTAGAAAATGTGCCATCACTCAAGTGATTTTCCATATCACTCGATTGATCTGCTAATTTACTTGTGAGTGCCCTTTAGGAAGTCAACATCACTCGAGTGATTTGCCATTCCACTTGAGTGATTTGGCTTTCAACACATATCACTCGAATGATTTGTTGTAAAATATCTTTCACAGAATTTGATTACTATGGAGTGACTTGGATTTTTCTAAGAGTAAACCAATATCACTCGAGTGATCTCCCACTAGTGACTAAATTTAAGTTCGAACTTAAGTATTTCACCATAGATTCCACTTTATTCTTTTCAAAAGATTTAACTATCACTTAAGTCTAATAAATTAAGGTTTGTTATCATCAAAACATTATGAGAACTAACATTCTCCCCATTTTTTATGATAACAAAACTTGTGAGTTTGATTTTCAAAATTTGATGAGGTGATGAAGCAAAGTGAAAAATCTTAAATAAACATCTTTCACAAAACATTAATAGACATGAAGATATAATTCCATAAAGCACAATTAGATCATAAATGTCACAATTTCATTAACATTTGATAATCATTAGTATAGGAGGTTAGATTAAAGCATATATAAACATAATATAACATAATGCTTAAGACAAAATATAAAGCAAAGAGACTATATCAGAAGCTACAGCTATATCAGATATTAGATCCTGAAGGATCCCCATAGCTCTTCTCCCTTTTTTTGTCATTAGTAAAAAGGGTGACCGAGGTTGGAAAAGTGATATCAGAGGAAGGTGGATTGACAAGGAGTGGTGTAGGTGGTGGGACAGGATCAGGGTCACTGACTGATATGTGTTATTAGATCACCATTATTTGTAACATCACTTGAGTGCTTACCAATCACTCAAGTGATTTCGTTACCTCTATGTATTCACTTTCAATTCTTTTGGAAGTCACCTGCAAGTGGCGTCATCACTCAAGTGATCTGCTTTAGAAAATATTTTACACAATTTGATCACCATGGAGTAGCTTGGAGTTTTCTAAGAGTGAATCAACATCACTCGAGTGCTCTAATAGATCACTTGAGTGATCTTCTATTGGTGACGAAATTCAAGTTCAAACTTAAGTATTTCACCATGGATTCCACTCTATTCTTTTCAAAAGATTTAATAATCACTTAATTATAATAAATCAAGGTCTATTATCATCAAAACATTATGAGAGTTAACAAATATTTTACCTTTGATTATGACTTAGTGATTGTGTTTGTTTGTAACTTACTAATTTTATTTCTTTGAAAAAAATGCTGAAATAATAAAAGGGTTTCTGACCCTGTAGGGCCAGCCCTTGCCCTTATTTTCAAGGTCCAAGCTTGAAATATGACTATTCTTCTTTAGCCAGGACTAAACGATCCAGCTTGTTTAGGTCTTGGCCCGTGAACGGCTGACCCTTTTTACTAGCTCTACACTACGCTTCTTTATCAACTTGTGTTAGAAAATTTATTTATTTTTGCATTTCATCGTATTGTTTCTCAAAATTTTCAATTTTTTTTATCCTTTTTATTTCTATGAGGTTGCCCATGACCATAATAATTTATCTTGGTCAATCCAAAGCCAGAGTCCTTAAGAAGACTGGGATAGTCGAGCCCCAATGTCTTAGCTAATATGTCCTCATCCACAGAAAGACAGCTTTGTCTAGTAACTTCCTGGGACATAGCTTGTTGTGCATTTAATAATAATACTAATATTGATATTAATTTAAAGACATTACTTCCATATATCAGGGACTAACATTAATACTTACCATTTTATCGACGACCTTTATATAAGGATTGTCAAAAGAGCCATCTTTATTTTGCTTCACGTTCGATCGAAGTTCATAACGGGGAGGTCTAATACCCTCCCCACTCTGAACAGATAACTCTTGAGCAATGCAAGCATGCCCCTTTAACCCTTCCTCTAGGGATACTTATTCTTCTTCACCCTCTCTTTATTTTCCTAGCTTATTGTCTATGAAAACACACAACACTCTAGTTAATATTAAACATATACAAATAAGCCTTATAAATTGTGAATAACTATTTCCTCAAATTGCTCCGAGTGACATGAAAGGACAAATTCTCTCCGATCCTGCTATTTGATTATGGACCAAAGTTCCTCAAGAACTTTTGTCTCATCGGCCTCTTACCATGAGATTGTCCAAAATACCGTGTGTGTGCTCTTTCTTTCCTCTGCCCATGTGACTCAACGTGATAGGAACATTAGTCCTTGCTGTTACGTCGATGTAGCTGATAAAGTGTGATGAGTCAAGAACTTGACCTTTATCACTCTATATAACATGATATTTTCTACCCTCAAACTTTTCTTCATTCACGAAAGTCAAGGTGCAATGGCCCCTCCTTACAATATTATTCACTCTTTCTATCACCTATTCTCGGGTCATATTTTTGGTTTCATTAGGGGGATTATTAGGACTAGAGCTACTAGAGTTGGCCATTTTAACTAGAAAACATAATTCATTCAGTCAACCATAGGCAATAGATCAATGGGTTTTCAAAAAATAACATGATGCACAACTAAGGTTAAAATCTAACTAGGTGAGAAGAAGTGAAAAATAGACAATGCGGAATGTAGAATGGAGAATATGAAATGCAAAAGAGAAATCACACCTACAAATAAGGAGAACAAAGCACATGAAAGAATGCAACCTAGCTAGGGCTTTAAAAAAAAGCAAGCTAGGACAAGCAAAGCAACTTGCACGGCTATCACTCATAAGTTCAATGAAAGCAGTGGAGGTTGTGGTTCAACTAAACATGATTGTCGATGCTCAAAAAATTCAACTGAAGTTGTGAGGTTCTGAGGATGGTGAATAACATTTGACCAAATACAAGTGTGTTAAGTGTAATAACTTGAAATGTGAAAAGGCATAAGATAGCAGGTATTTTACGAGACTTGATGAAAATTACTCACTGCTATAATTTTAGAACCATTATAAAAGGTGGCCTTTTCTTATGATTCTTAATTTACAACTGTAATGATTCTATGAATGGAAGTTCATGGTTCTATATTACAATCGTTAGATTTTAAAATAGAGACTGTTTTTTCTTAAGGATTAAGGAGTAGATTTACCAATAAAGTTTTAAGGAAGGAGCACCTGACACAATTATGTTTTAAAGGGAGCAAAAATACACATAAGGAATTAAAAGTGGAGCATCCAGCACAAAACTGTTAAATTTGACCTAACACTGTTAGAGGTTTTCTTCTCTTATAATTTAAGTCGTTAGGTCAAATTTAACGGTTTTGTGCTAGATGCTACACTTTTAATTCCTTATGTGTATTTTTACCCCCTTTAAAACATAATTGTGCTAGACGCTCATTCTTTAAAACTTTGTTGGTAAATTTGTTCATTAGCCCTTTTTTAATAACCGTTAGGTATTTGACATTGTATTCTAAAAAGTGACAAGTTTTACTTAATGACTGTTATGTATTTAACATTTTTTAAATGATTTTTCAGGTTGATTATTCAACCCCATATTACAAAAAAAATTTAAAAAGAAAAATGCAAACAAACAAATAAAAAATAAAAAGCTATGTAGATGAAGGATCTATTGCATCATTAGATTCTTCATTCTCCAGTAATTTGTCCACCTTCTTGTTTAGATAGCGAACAAGAGAGGTTAGTTCTTTTAAGCATTGGTCCATACATGCTTGCTCCCTCATGTAAACATTGATTATATGTTGTAGCTCATAGTTTGCATGGATTAGCCCTTCAATGTTTGTCGGTGGAGGGAGATCATCTTTTGGTTTTACCCCAGGGAGATCAAAAGATGATGAACCAGAAGATCTCTTCCGTTTGTACATGATTTTGATGAAGAACAAAAGTCAAAAGTTGAATATGAAAAGTTGAAATAAAAGTAGAGAAATGGAGCTCAGTTTTTGGACATTTAAATAGAAAGGGTTTTGTGGATTATTTTACTGTTGAATGCGTCCTTTATTATTAAAGATCACTTCTTGTTAAAATTATATAGAAGTAGAATTGGAAAGGGTTATGTAGGTTATCAAGTAAAACATGTCCTTTGGAATGGAAAGAGTTATAGATAGAGTTGAACACATCCCTGTAAATTCCTACGATTAACATAAATAATGGGTATTTACTAATAACTATGAAGTATCAATTGATTTTTTAAAAATATTTTTGGGCCACTTTACCCTAACAATTAATTTTTTTAATATTCAAAAAATAAAAAAAAAACAGTCGTCATTTTTATTCATCACCACTACTACCGTCCTCCTCCTCTTGCCCCTCCCCCTTGCTCGGCACAACATCGACGTCAAAGGAAGGAGATGAAGGGTCTGACTGGAAGTGATCATATACAACCTCATTTTGACAAAGGATGAGGTTTACCTTCATGTTTAGACTATAGGCGTATGTAACGAGTCACCTTATAGAGCAGTCAAGGCTGGCCAACATCTACAACAGAGTCTCCATTTAAGGAGGAGGTAGAGGAGGGGGAGGAGGGGGAGGAGGGTGAGGATGATGATGATGAGGAGGAGGAGGAGGAAGAGGAGAGGAGGGTGAATGGAAAGAGCTCTCTGATATGTCGACTATGACAAAGGTGATAAAGACGAAGCCAATGAAAAAAAATAATAAGAAACAAAAGGAATAGGTTGGTTTAAATAGAGTTTATGAACAGTATTTGACTAGGAGAAGTGGTATTTGGTGTCGGACCGAATGAGGTTATGAAAATTTACTTTTTAGATTTATTCTTTACATGATAGTTGTTTCTTATAAAACATCATTTTTGTCATTCATACTTTACAGTTAATTGTTAGGACCATTATGTTTTTGTATTCATTGATATAAGGTTGGAAGACATAAATTATTTTTAAGTGTTACATGATTGTTGTTTCATAAGAATCATTATTTTTGTCATTAAATGCATGCCTGTTAATAATTACAACCAGTATGTTTTTGTTTTCACTAATATTAGTTTGGAAGAAAAATCATTTGTATGTGTTACATAATCGTTTGTTCATAAGAACCATCATATTTGTCACTAAATATATATGGTTAATAATTACAACCGTTATATTTTTGCTTTCGTGAGCTGCGCCTCTCAATGCATGACGGTGCAGGAATTAACTGCTAAGTTTTAGTGAGATATATTCTTGCACAACATCCTCCTCGACATGCATAACATTTATTCTCTATAATCATTATTTATTAAGCATTATATATGCACAAATATGTAGTAGTGAGAAAAGGCTATAGCATCACTAGAAGATGAAAATATGACTTTTTATCATTATCTCATGACTTTTCACAATAATTGCATTGTAAAGTGACAAAAAACATTTGGTAAAGGTGTATCTAGTACCTCGATATATTTTTGAAGGTGCAATAAGCACCTTACAGTATTTAAAGGTGCAAACAACACCCTAATATATTTTTGGAGGTGCAATTAGCACCCTAATATATTAAAAATGGAGCAATTACACCCCTTCACTAACAGAATACCAACTCTGTTTATTGACACACTCTTTCCTTTCCTCTTTCATCGATCTTCAACATATTCATATCTTCTTTTAGTATTTACGGGTATAATTTTGCCCCTAATATATTAAAAATGGAGCAATTGCACCCCTTCACTAACAAAATATTAACTCAAGATTTGGGGTTTATTTTTCCTATCATAGTCCCCTATCATTGTGATAAAAGTATTTGGCTTTGGTCTTGTTGAATCTCCAGACTCAAATAAAAGAAGAAGCAAAGTTGAAATCAGAGGGGACTTTTATTCATATTAAATTATCAATCTCAATCATAGATGCAGAAATATATTAAATTGTATTAAACTTCCTAAGAGAAGGGGTGTAATTGCTCTGTTTTTAATACATTAGGGTATTGATTAAACCTTCAAAAATAGTTTAGGGTGTTGATTGCCCCCTTAAATACTTTAGGATGATAATTGTATCTCCAAAAATAATCAACACCCTTAAATACTTTAGGGTGCTGATTGTACCTCCAAAAATAGATCGGGGTTCTGGATGCACATTTACCTAAAAACATTTATCTATGCCCATTGTGTGGCTTTGCATTTAATTTTGTTGATTATATTTGTTATTGTATGTCGATCCTATATTCTTTGGTTGTCTAATGTTCAGCGTCAAATAAACTTCTTTCTATTTAATTATATTGATCCTTTTATGGGGATGAATGCTTTGTGTAATATCCCGATTTGTGATTAGGACTGATAACTCTGATAATCATTGTAATTAGTGTAATTAAGCACTATTATGATTAATATAATGTAAGTTTTGGGAATAAATACAGGTGGTATTTAAGATCAATGGTTGTGATTCCTTGACCGTGGGTCGGAATCCTATGTGTTGTGATTTGGTGAGCTCATAAGGGAGTGAGTGGATGATGACATGTGGCTTAAAGTGGACCATTGGATGAGGTCACTAGAAGACAAAGTAGCACTTTTTCTCTTTTCTCTCTCTCTCTTTCGGTTGTGTGTATGGGAGGGGAAAGGAAACATCTTCATCATCATCATTCAACCATCTCACTCATCTTTTCTCTCTCCTATTCCTCCATTGTTTCGCTGGACAAGCAAGAAGAGGGGGAAGAAAAGCTTGAATCTTGGTAAGTTGTGATTCTCCTTTGCTCCAAACCTCTTCTATAATATTGTTCATCTCTATGAGAGCTACATTGTGATGATTGTAGAATCTTGAGAAGTAGTGATTTGTGAGTTGGTCGAAAGTGGAAAGTTGAGGAATCAAGGTTCTGAATTAGGCAAAGAGAAGAGGTAGGCATTTAGAGCATTTTGGTGTATTGCTTGTGATTTTTTGCTAAGTTGGTCAAATCTGGAATTTTTGCCCTAAATATGCCTATTTCTGGAAATGTGAAGATCATTATGATTGATGATTGAAAATGATTTAGTTTGGAGATATATGATCATTTGATGTAATTTGGAATGTTAAAAAGGTGTTAAGGGAATTTGGATATGGTGTGTCATTGAGACCTTAATGAATGATTGTGGTCAAATTGGTTTTTGAGGTGTTTTTGAAGTGGCCAATATGTTCCCTAGTTAGTGCTTAGTGTGTGTGAGCATTGGGAAGAGTTTGGGGAATCTTTGGGAGTGAATTTGACCATCTGGAGTTTCTGGTTTTTGGCTGCGTTTCTGGTCTCTGATGCACATCACTCGAGCAGAGGAAGAACGTGCTCGAGTGATATGCAAGTCTTTCCCTGTTGTGCTTCGAGTTATCTGGGTTTTATGGGTTGTGCTCGAGAGCATCGCCTTGTGCTCGAGTGAGTGAAGAACATGCTCAAGTGAGCATGGTTCTGCTCGAGTGAAGGTGTAAGTCCGGAGTTGAGGTTGCTTTCGGGTCCTCACTCGCTGGTTGATACCAAGAGTGTGCTCTGACACTCGCGGGCATAGCCGTTTCACTCGAGCACTGAGGGTCGTGCTCGAGTGAGCTTGTGCTTCTGGTGTGAGTTGGTGCTCTCGGGTTGATGCTCGCGGGAAAGTTGCACGAGTGTGCTTTCTCACTCGCGGGTGTGGGGTGTGTGCTCGAGCACACATGGCTGTGCTCGAGTGATCCAGTGCTTGGAGAGCTATGTGTGTGCTCTCGGGTGCTCACTCGCAGGCTCACTCTCTCTTGTGCTCGAGTGATGTCCGTACTTGTGCTCGAGTGAGAGCATTTGTGCTCGAGTGAGATGACCAAAAATCTGTGTTTTGCCTTCGAGTAAGGGGTCTTTTGGGTAGTGTCTTCCAACCCTTTAGGCATATGTTTAGGCCTCTAATAGTCACCTAAAGAGTCCTAAATGATAACCAACTTAGAGTATCATTGAAATATACATATGGAAAAGAGATTGATTGGTTGTCCCTAATTGATATAGGATTTGACATCTGTCGTCCTCGTGAGGCCGCGGTGCCGGAGCCAGTCAGGAAGGATACAGGTAGTGACTCTTTCTTTATACCTTGTGTGATACATTGTATGTATATTATGTCATTGTTTTGAAATGAAAATCGTATGCTGCAAGTTTTGTGAAAACTGTGGAAGCACCGCTATACCAATAGTCCCTGAGTCGCTAACAACGGTTCGGGTGAAGGTCGTATGCCTTCCCGGCGGTAAAAGGGGATGAGGTTAGGGTGTGATATATGTGTATATGTGGGCCGAAAGGCTAATTGTGAGCCGAAAGGCTAATTGTGAAGGCCGACGGGCCATTTGTGAAAGCCGAAAGGCTATATTTGAGCCGTGTGGCTATTTGTATGCACTGCCACGCCAATAGTCCCTGAGTCGCTAACAACGGTTCGGGTTAAGGTCGTATGCCTTCCCGGCGGTAAAAGGGGATGAGGGTGGAGTGACTTGTATTGCTGTATGAGATGATTGGTGTGCATATTCTGTGATTGCATGTGGTATGAAATTGTTGTTACTACTGGGATTCTTTAGAATCTCACCCCTTCCATATGACTAACCTTTTCAGACAGGGCGAGTGGATCGAAAGGGAAGCGGACAACCAGGAGTAGTTAGGCCTACTCCGAAATCTAAGTGGTAGTTGGTTATCATAGTTTTGAAGATTTGGGGTATCAAGTGTACATAAGAATGTAGATGATTATTTTGGTTGTGTAATCCCCATAATTGGGAAATCTTAAACCCAAGTTATTTATGCAAGTAACCCGGGGTTTTGCCGGGATTTTGGTTTCCGCACTTTGATATTTATTATGTACTCTGATTTCTCTGGTAGTTATATCCGCACGTGAATGTGAGACCAGGATTAAGTATGCTTTATAACTGATTTTTAAATACCCCATCTCTCGGAGGTCGGATTATAAATTGTGATTTTATCTTTTTGGTCTCTAATTCACTTAAATTTCGAAATTCGGATATGATTACGGTGAGGGGGTTACACTTTGCAATTTTTTTGTTTTAAAAAAGAAACTAACATTGTTAGTGTAATTAAGTGAGAAAATTTTTTATACTTCTAGTTTTGATTCATTTATAATAGAAGTATAATTCAGTTCCTATAATTATGACTTGGTTACAATTCAATCGGTCACTTTTGATAGTCGGAATAAAACAACTCTTCTTTTTCCTTATTATTGATGATAAGAGGCACTTTATATAGAAAGTGCTTACATAGCTAAATTATGAGACTAACTCAAATATAAAATAATAACTGGAAATATCCTAATGCACAACTAACATAATCCTAACCATGCAACTATTTAAATACAAAATATCTTATAACCCAAGATATCCATTGTAACATAATTCTAATTGTGCAGCTACTCAAATATACAAAATATTTGAGATCTCGCCGAACTAGGGGACGCTCCCTTGTGACTTAAGTAGGGGCATTAAGGTGAAGTTTGAATAAGCATGGACTCTTGTACTATACCAAAAAACTATATTTGAGATCCCAAAATATCCTTTGTCACAATCGCTCATTTTTTAACTGATACAACTAAGGGCTCATTTAGTTTGATCCCATTATACCCTCAAATGCAGTGCAATGCAATACAATGATAATGCAATGTAATATTAATTACAGAGCCAGTGTTTGGTTTGATTTTTAAGTAAGGTGCAATGAACTATTATTTTAACAATTATTTAAAATTAATATATCACACAAATTCTATTTTACTTTTAATATAATCTTTGTGGTGGGGGGTGGCGGAGGCGGTAGTGGAGGAGGCGGCGACGATAGGTAGAGGCAACAGTGGTAGAAGAAGGTAGGAGGTGGAGGTGGCAGCGGGTAGAGGTGACGGTGGCGGAGGAGGTAGTGGTTGTGGCGGTTGTGGCAAACGAAATGAGATAAGCGAAACAAAGACATGTGAAACTAAAGGATAAATTGGACTTTTTTAACCATGCAATGAGATGGTAATGAGGATTCATAGGGGGATGTATGAATGTGGATTACTCCTTTTTTGGTAATTATGATTACCATGGTAAACCCTATTACCATGCTAAAGAGCAACCAAGCAGTCTTCTCTTAGTAATGCAATCATGATCATCATTGCAAGTATGCAATGGAGTTGAACCAAACGGGTTCTAAGTCCTTATAATTTAACCTTTTAAAATACCAATCTTTGAAAGATTATCAGCATGTTTGTTTGGGCGATTTCTCCAGCAATCGGACTTGAATAGTGTAGCAATTGGGCTTGAACAATGTTTTGATCAAATATGGATGTTTGTTTCAGCGATTGGATTTAAGGTGAAAAAATTCATAAGTTGGAAAATGTCATAAGCCTCAAAATGAAGCTTATTGGAGCTTATATGCCTATGTGTGTATAAAAAAATATTGATAGGAGTATTTTCATATTTTTCGTGATCAATGGGTACTTGTAATACCCCAAAATTTGGGATTGGAGGCTTGGGAATAAGCCTAAATTAAGTGGACTACTAAGCCCCAATTTAGTAGAAGCCTAAATTTATCCCCTAATGATTCTAATATCTTTGGGGTATTAAGAAAGTAAAATGATGAATTTTGGAGAAAGTAATTATGTTTTTGGTGAAATCGCCTATGAGGTAGTAAGCTTGTCATGTTCATTTAAATGATCAAATGATGAGCAAAAATTATAAAATTTTACAGGATGAAAGTAGACATCCTAAGCTTTATTTTGATAGGTCATATGAATCAATTAGAGCTATATACAAAAAAGATATGAATTTTGAAGTCAGCACAGAAAAACTGTGAAGTTTCTGGAACATCATACAAAGATTGAAATTCTGGGAATTTTTTGATTCCATTCAGAAAAATTCTATATTTTTCCTTGAAACTATACTCAATAAGGGTTCTATAGGCTTTGGAATCACTCCAATTCAATTTTTCTAGAATTAGTTATGGTTTCTCAAAGTTTAGGCAGAAATCTGCCAGAATTTTGTAAAAATCCGAAAATGGAAAAATAATTATTGGATAATTATAATATCTTATAAAATCATATTTTATCATCTTCCTCCTCCCATTTTTGTCAGTTTTGCTGCAACAAGAGAGAGGAAGTGTGAAATTTTAGAGAGAGAAAAGGGGAGGAAAAAGCTTACAAAGGTAAGTGATTTCTTCGGTAAATCGGTTCCTAATGCGTATAACTCTGCTCCTAAGTTATTTTTCTATGTGATTCAAGGGTTGGAAGGTCAAATTTTCTTGTTGAAGTGGGCTAGGGTTCAGACAAGTCAAGAAAAATCAAGTAGGAGCTTGAGGTAACTTCCAAACCTTCGTATATTGACTATTCTAGTTGCTGTGGGCAATTTAATCGGTGAAATTTCGCCGGATTGCCATTGGTTTTAATTTAGGGAAATGGGTTGGCCTAGGTTTTATGCTGCCCAAATTGGTACTAAATAGTAGTTGTAACCTAATGGAATAGTCAATTAGGTGGTTAGGAGTATAAAGGAACGCGTTTACAGAACCGAAATCGCAAAACCCCGATTTTCTCCAGAAAACCCATATATTTCAGTCAGGGATATAAATGGGTCTTAGAGTTGGATTTTCAATGATTTGATGATTCCATTGAGTTCAGGAGGGAAAATTAGGTGGGGTTATAGTTGGACACTTTTTTGGAAAAGGCCAAGAAAGCATAATTACGAAAACACCCATAAAACCCTAAAAGTAGGCTGCCAAGGGCAATTTCGTGATTTGACATTGAATTTGGTAATTCCAAGTTTGGAAATGGATTCCTTAGGCAGAAATATGTCAGGATAGCCTATGTTAGAATTTCGGGAAAAGTACGGTCGGCCGAGTACGAAAGTGTCTAAATAGTACATTTGACATTGTAGGATCAAATATGGAGCCCCGAGCTATTTGCACGTAGATTGAGGCACGAATTTTGAGGCGGAATATGGTTAAGGTTGGGGACTTACCTTACTTGCATGTATTTGATATCTTTACTTATGTAATGATGTATGTGATTGCTTTATTTGATTGTGTAGAGCATATTTGAATAAATGAAGCTCTGTTTCTATTTTCGCTGTGACCATAGTCTTGTTGTATGAAACATTGAGCATGCATAAATGTCATTATGGGGTATACACCTAGATAAAGCGAACATGTCATACACATAGCATCAATCATGTATGCATTATGGTATCTGTTTCCTATTGAGATTCTCTCGAATCCCACCCTCCCCTACCAACAATTTAGACAGGAGACGATAAAAGATATGCAAACAACAATGCAGAGTACCATACGAGGGGATTACAGTAGTGGAACGAAGACGGGAAGAAGTCTCCGTTTTACTGGGATGGGTTTAGATACCCTGTAGCCTTGTGCAGCTACATTATTTGAATTTATCAGGTATGAACCCCTATGGAGAATTTATGTAATCATGCATATATTGTCAGTATAGTTATGTTATTCATGTGTTACCTACCGAACCGCATATCGTTTTCCGTGAATACTCTGAAAAAATGTTAAAATGAGATAAGGGCGTGACAATACTCAAAATCACTTCTAATAACAAAACTTCTTTTATGAAAAATGTTCTAAATAATTTTCTCTTTCTTTAGATAGTATTCTTCTGCTAATTAGAGAATACTTTGGAATAAGAATTTAGGCAAGTTTTGAGTTTTGTTAATATATGACTGTAGAAATGTCGAGAATAATTAATAATTAATTTTAATCAGTTTAGATTTATTATTTAGTTGTTTTATGATTTTATAATCAATTTTTTATAAAAATGTCATAAATTAATTTCTATATAGTGTTTTTACCCATTAAATTTAGTTTAAATAATTTATTTGGATTATTGGAGGTATTATTGAGGTTTTAATCGGTTTATTTTGTTAGATTTTGAGTTATGTGAAAATATGAGTTAGGATTTAATATTTAAATTAGAGTTTGATATCATTTATAAAATTTAAGCTTGAGGTGTACAATAGAAAATGCTTTTGGAGTGTACTAATTTAAATTAGAGTTTGATATAATTTTATTTAAAATTGTACGATTGTCAAATTTTGAGTATGTGTCTTGAGGTACACTGTCGCCATTGGATGGTTTGGATCAATTTATCACCAAGAATGCTACTTTAACAAATGCAGATATCTTCCGAGGTCTCATTTGGCAATTAAGTTGCCAATGAGTTCTTTTCCCACAATTAGTCCTTCATTTTTTCATTTTTCATAAGTTTTTCAATTTTTTTCTCTTAATTAATATAAAAGTCACTTATGCAAAAGTCAAACCAAACATTATTCACTTTTACATAAGTTGGAACTTCAATAGGGCATATCTCCCATTGTACAGAGCCAAATGATGTATATTATATATCATCAGAAAGCCTAGGATGTCTAATACAACCCTATAAAGTATCATAGCAATTGGACAAGTTTTGACCATTTCAAAATAGCTCATAAGCATACTACCACCAATCTGGATGATTCAACAATAATACTTTGAATTCTAAAATTAAGGTTTTCTAACTAACCATCCAAAAATCATGACCACATGCTATCCCTACACCATTTTAGCCATAGAATCCATTTATAACATCAAATTGATCAAAATCTAGCTCCAACCCTAAGAACACAAGCTAGCCAAATCTGACCTTAAGGAATACAAGTTGTGTTCTTGCAATTTCAACCTCAAAACATGTTATTAACCATCATTAACCCTCCCTCATCTAACATCATGTTCATCATCAAATACCCATTAAAGCTCAAAATCCTTCTCTGGGATGAAACCCTATAGGTCCTATAACTTCAAAATACTTATCAAGACATTATACGTGTAATATCCCGATTTGTGATTAGGGCTAATGATTAAGAGAATCATTGTAATTAGTGTAATTAAACACTTTTGGGAAATTTATGTAATATGAATTTGGTGTACATACATGTGGTATTTAAGATCAAAGGTTGTGATTCCTTGACCATGGGTCGGAATCCTGTGTTGTGATTTTGTGAGCTCATTGAAGGAATGTGTGAGATTGTGACATGTGGCAAGATGGTGGCCATGGGATGTGGCACTAGAGGACAAATTGGCACTTTTCTCTCTCCTTTCTCCCTCATTTTCGGTGGTGTGTGTGTGATTAGGGGAGGAAGTGACATCTCATCATCACCTCCTTCATATCTCACCATTTTCTCTCTCTTCTTCCTTCATTTCTGGCGCACAAGCAAGGGAAAGGAAGAAGAAAAGCTTGATCTTTGGTAAGGAATGAACCTCCTTTGCTCAAAACCTCTTCTCTAATGTTGTGTATCTCATTGAGAGCTTCATTGTGATGGTTGTAGAATCTTGAGAAGTGTTGATTGGTAATTTGGTCGAAATTGGAAGTTTGATAATCAAGATTCTGGGTGGAGCAAAGAGAAGAGGTAGGCATTTAGAGCATTTTGGTATATTGTTTGTGATTTTTGGCTAAGTTGGTAAAATCTGGAAAATTTGCCCTAATTATGCCAAATGTTGAAAATGTGGATTTTATGGTGTTTGATAGTGGAAATGGTTTAATGATGAGTTATTTAATGGTTGGATATAATCTAGAAGATTAGAATTGAGTTGAATGAAATTTGGATATTATGTATCATTGAGACCTTGGTGTTTGATTGTGGTCAAATTGGTTTTTGGAGTGTTTTTAAAGTTGCCAAGGTGTTCCCTAGTTAGTGCTTAGAGTGTATGAGCATTGGGAAGAGTTTGGGAACCAGTGGGTGAGGATTTGACCATTTGGTGTTTTCTGGTTTGTGCTGCGTTTTGGGTCTCTGATGCACAACACTCGAGCACGGGATGATCATGCTCGAGTGATGTGAGAGTTTTTCCCTATTCTGCTTTGAGTTCGTCTGGGTTTTATGAATAATGCTCGAGTGCATTGCCTTGTGCTTGAGTGAGGGAAGAACATGCTCGAGTGAATTTGGGTTGCTCGAGTGATGGTGTGAGTCCAGAGTGAAGGGTTTCTTTCGGGTCTTCACTCACTGGCTGATTGCAAGAGTGTGCTCTGACACTCGCGAGCATAGCCGTCTCACCCGAGCACTGGGGGTCATGCTTGAGTGAGCTTGTGCCTCTGGTGTGGGTGGTGCTCTCGGGTTGTCACTCGCGGGTAAGGTGCACGAGTGTGCCTTCTCACTCCCGGGTAGGAGGTGCTCACTCGAGTGCATATGGCTGTGCTCGAGTGATCCTGATCTTGGAGAGCTTTGTGTGCTCTCGGGTGCTCACTCGCTGTCTCTCACTCTCTTGTGCTCGAGTGATGTCCATACTTGTGCTCGAGTGAGAGCTTCGGTGCTCGAGTGAAACTGCCAGAAATCAGTGTGTTGCCTTCGAAAAAGGGGTCTTTTGGGTAGTGTCTTCCAATCCTTTAGGCATATGTTTAGGCCTCTAATAGTCACCTAAAGAGTCCTAAATGATAACCAACTTAGAGTATTATTGAAATATACATATGGAAAAGAGATTGATTGTATGTCCCTAATTGATATAGGATTTGACATCTGTCGCCCTCATGAGGCCACGGTGCCGGAGCCAGTCAGGAAAGATTCAGGTAGTGACTCTTCTTTATATCTTATGTGATACATTGTATGTGTTCAATGTCATTAAGATGAAATGGATTTCGTATGCTGCATGTTTATGAAAATTATGGAAGCACCGCTATACCAATAGTCCCTGAGTCACTAACAATGGTTCGGGTAAGGGCTGTGTGCCTTCCCGACGGTAAAAAAGGATGAGGTTAGGGTGTGTATATGTGATTATGTGGGCTGAAAGGCTAATTGTGAGCCGAAAGGCTATTTGTGAAGGCTGACGGGCCATTTGTGAAAGCCGAAAGGCTATATGTGAGTAGCAAAGCTATTCGTATGCACTGCCACGCCAATAGTCCCTGAGTCGCTAATAACGGTTCGGGTTAGGACGGTGTGCCTTCCCGGCGGTAAAAGGGGATGAGGGTGGAGTGTGATTTGTGTTGCTGATATGAGATGATTTGTTTACATATTATGTGATTGCATGTCGTATGAAAAAGTTGTTACTACTGGGATTCTTTAGAATCTCACCCTTTCCATATGATTAATCTTTTCAGACAGGGCGAATGGCTCGAAAGGGAAGCGAACAACCAGGAGTAGTTAGGATTACTCTGAGACTTAGTGGTAGTTGGTTATCCTTATTTTGGTTTTGGGATTACCAAGTGTACATGAGAATGTAAATGAATATTTTGGATATGTAATCCCCATTTCGGGAACCTGTAAACCCATGATATAAATATATGTAGATGTACCCGGGGTTTTGCCAGGATTTTAGTTTCCGCACTCTGATATTTCTTATGTGATTTGATTTCTCAAGTAGTTATATCCGCACGTGAATGTGAGACCAGGATTAAGTATGTTTTAGAACTGATTTTGAAATACCCCATCTCTTGGATGTCGGATTAAAAATTGTTGATTTCATTTTATTGGTCTCTATTTCACTTAAATTTCATAATCCGGATGTAATTACGGTGAGGGGGTTACAATACGCAAATTGAAGCTTACAATTACCTCTACGCAATTCTCCGATTGGTTCTTGATTTTGGCACCCTTCCACCGACAAGGTGTCATCAAACACCTCTGATCAGAAATCTAAAATTGTAGAAACATAGCTTTTGATGAGTAAAAGAAGATTTATAAAGGCTTCAGAATCTGGAAACACAATCTTAGGCTTTAAATCGGCTATAGAACTCAAGAACACAAAAACTTCGCTCTTCTTTCTTTTCCTGGAATTTTTCTGATTTTTCTCTCTATTTTTAGGGTACTACGCGAATTTAATAAAATATGGAGGTGTTGGAAGATATTTTTATTCCATGTGTCACATACATAAAAATCCAGGGTATTGGCTACTCTTTTTAGAGATTATCGGGTAACCGGCAATCCTGTGTACATGATGTTCTTTCTTTAAACTACAAGGTACCCGGTGCACCTCCTAAAATCTGTCTTCCCTTACCTTCTCACATGGTTGGGCAAATTCATTAGTTAAGGGAGAGGGAGTTTGATGAATTCATCCGGCTTCCGATACTGTAGTTGAGAAAATCGAGTATGTAACCAGACTGGAGATTAGTAGGTTGCACTAGATTTTTCACCTATATCACATGTCTAACAATAGCTGTCAACGTATGATTGGCTAATCAGGGAAGAAATTCAAAAGGCTACTTTTTTGATACAGAGTTGCTCAGTTTCCTGACGCGTGTCACCCTTTCCCCTAATTACTGCCACGTGTCTTGGAGATTTTCTGGAAGGTACCATGTGTCTCGGAGGCCATGAGATGGCGACACCTGTAACACCCCAAATTTTATTCACCAAAAATATATTGTAATTGTTTGAATAATTCAATAAAATGGTGAATATTCATGAATTTGGATCTTGTGAATTTTAAAATATTCATATTCATAAGGAAATGGGTAAATTAATTCAAAAATTGAATTAAATTACAAACGGGATAGCAAAATCATAATTTTACCAATTTAGCCCAAGATTAATTATTTTCCAATTAATTTGAGTTAATTTCAATTAATCAAGGAAAATAAAAGAACATGCATAATGGGATTATTCTTGGTAGAATAAATCAAGAATTGGGAAATTAAGGGGGATTAGACATAAAATCAATTATGTCAATTGTGGAATTGAGCAAAACAATTTTTCTCTTCCCTCCCTCTCATTATTTTCTTCCATGCATGAAAGAAAAAGAAAAAAAAATGTTTAATACATGAATCTCTCAATGATGATAAAGGTGGAGTGCACTCTAAGTGAAGACATGTGCATGGTGGTCATAATGAGATGGTATGGCATAAAGAAGAGGGTATGGTGGGAGGTAAGGGAGAAGAAATGGTGTGCATGCAAGGTGGTGTAATCTTGACCCTTGCAATGGCTTGGAGGAAAGATGAGGAAATTAATAAAACATGTTCTTTTCCCTTCCCTTCATACACTTCATGCATAAAGCAAGGAAACAAGAGAGAGAGATTTTGAGAGTTCTTGGTGATTTAGAGAGCAAGAGGAAGCGAGAGCTAAGGTAAGAGCTTGTTTCCAAGTGAATAAGCTTCCTATATTATGTAGTTCATCCCCTAATCTTTTGTTTTTCATGGAAATCATGGTTTAGCAAGCTATTCTTCAAGGTTGAGGGGGGGGGGGACGTTCTAGAGAGAAGACACCAAAGATCAAGAGGTAATCTCAAAAACCTCAACTTCTTAGTGTATTGAAGTTGTTGTCGGTGATTATTGTTTGGTTTTGGGATTTTTGGGATGAGTTGTAAAATTAGAAAAGCTATAAACCTAAGGGGTTATGCTTCCCAAAATCCTTTAAATCATGATTATGAAGTGTTTAAATGAAATAACCGAGGATTAGAAGTGGAAAAGTACAAGTTTTGAAAGCTAAAACACAAAGCTCCATTTTTTCTATTTTTCTTCATATTTTCGGCCAGGACCAAAACTGGTACTAGGAGTTGGATTTTCATGAAATAAATGGTTCCATTGGACTCAGTGGGCAAATATAGGTGGGGTTACAGTTGGACACTTTTTTGGTGAGGCCGAAAAAGCATAATTACAAAAATGTCACTGAAATCCCTAAATAGGGGTTGTCAAGGGTATTTTGTAATTTGATAGTGAATTTGGTAATTTTGAACCCGGAAATGGATTCCTTGGGCGAAAATAAGATAGAATAGCCTTAGTCAAAGTTTTAGGAAAACGTGCCATCGGGCCGGGTACGGCCAAGCCGAGCGGGGGTCCCAGGGGCATTTTTGTAAATTTTTACCATAGACTAATATAGCCACAAGAAACACTATGGAATAGTCTAAAATGATACTTGGATAGGTTATGACCTATTTCTTGTATATTTAATATTTTAGGACCAAGTCGAGAGCCGGAACGGCACATTCTTCGAGACACCATTAAACAGAGGATTTTAAAGCTTTGAGGTAGGGACATTATCCTTCATACACTATGCCATAAGTTATGTAATTGTGTGGTTGCCATTGTTTTGTAAATGCACTTTATTAATCAACATGATTTGCCTAGAGATGGGCCAGTAGTGCCAGAGGCACTTACACTACAGTTGGTGAAAATCCAACTGGTGCAGAATAGTGGGGCTGGGCCCTACTCATGTATACATGACAATAATGTGTTCATAATGTTCATTAATTTGTACATACCTTGGCGCATGTCATATTTACTTTTCACATTCTCTATGAACGATATTATGTCTCTACAGGTTTTCTTCGAAATCTCACCCTATTTTTAAATAAACACCTTAGCAGGTACCAGTGGGGCAAAGGGAAAAGACATAGACGCCAGAAAGTGAACATCACGTGTTTCAAGGTGAGGACAAGATCGTGGTCATAATTAGTCTATTTTGTGATATTTTGGTGAAATTTGTAAATATTAAAACTTCTGCTATATTTTCTGTATTTCGTCTACAAATGATATCGGAATTGTAAATGAATATTTTTATCAGTATAATTGTATTTTTTTTGTATGCCCATTAAATTCTATCTTTATTACTCTTTGAATATCGAAATGGAAACGGGTGTTGACAACACCTACCCCTGAGTGTCCCAGACATCTGATACCAAGCCAGTGACTCTTCAAAAACGTAAGGTACATGCACCTGCCCTAAAATTGCCATGTGTGCAACCTCACCATCATATTTTATCTGACTAATTAGCCCTATGTGTCTATGTCTTCAAGAATGTGCCACATGTGAGCTTGTGTGTCTTATGGTACACCAAGTGTACATAGACACCAACAACTTTCATTCGACTACCGGTACACAAGGAAACTTCTCATTAATATTGGGCATGTTTGTTTTGGTGTTAAGATTGATTATAAGTTGCTTTTCACAAAAACCAAGATAAAACTCTTCTCACATACTTAACTCGTATATCGTAACTCACGATTGAAAAGTTGTTTTTAAGCATTTCAATCACTGTTCCAAACAAGCACAATGTGCCACCTGAAAAGCTACTTTATAGATGTGGGATCCAGATGGTACCACATATTCCTCTGGGTGCCACCAAATAGCGCCAAGTATGCCTAAGTTCCCATACACCAACATCTTATGTCTGACTACTTGTACGCACTGAGCATCATGGAAACAGGAGACTCTATAACCCCTATTGTCATCAAGGCCGTGATTAGTGTTTAAATACGTTTTATAATTGAATAAGAGATCCGGGATAATTAAAAAATTTTTACAACACTTGTATAATATGATCTCCATTCATTTTTAAATAAAACAATTGGCCTGTTCGGTTTGTCACATATATAATATCAAAGTACTAACAAAATTCCTGACATTCACCCTAGATAATATCATTAATCCAAGAGTTTTACAAGGCATCATCGCCCATCTCAATTTCCCATACCGAGGATTACACAATAACTACAAATCTATGGTCAATCCAATATATATACAGTTGTCCAAATGATAACCAAAAACCAAAAATAAATAGAACTACCACTTGCCCTGTCCGCCCTTGGTCGTCTCCTTTCCCTTGGAGCCACTTGCCCTGTCTGAAGGTTTGTCAATGGAAAGAATGAAATTCAAAAGAATCCCAGTAGTAACAAATCACTCATACCACATATAATCACAAAGCATGTAAGAAAATCATCAAGCAGCATCACAACATAAAGCACAGCATGCCGGCTGCCACATATGCACATAATCACATAATCTCATCCCCCATATTCCACTACCTCGAAGGTACGGTCCTCCCACTGTCAACACTGATGGGTCGCGGGTAAAGGTTTCACAAATAGCCTTTCGGCTTTCACATATAGCCTTACGGCTTTCACATAGTCTCATCCCCCGGATTCCACCGCCCCGAAGGTACGATCCTCCCACCATCAACACCGATGGGCCGCAAGTGATAGACTCACAAACAATGATCAAACAAACATATCATGTATCACATATAGTATAAGGGAAAAGAGTCACTACCTTGTTCTTTCCGATTGTGCTCTAGCGCAAGTGGATCACGAATAGGGTAAATATCAAATCCTACAATTCAAAATGCACCATTTAGACACTTCCATAGTGTTTCTTGGGGTTATATGAGTCTATAATGAAAATTTACAAAAATGCCCCCAGGGACTCGGCCCGGGCCCGCCATACCCGATCCGGTTGTACTTTTCCCAAAATTCTAATATGGGCTATCCTAACATATTTCCACCCAAGGAATCTATTTTCGGACTCAGAATTATCAAATTCAATGTCAAATTACAATTTACCCTTGGCAGCCCTACTTTAAGGGTTTCAAGGGTGTTTTCGTAATTATGCTTTTTCGGCCTTTTCCAAAAAAGTGACCAACTGTAACCCCACCTAATTTTTGCTCCTGAACTCAATAGAAACATCAAATCATTGAAAATCCAACTCTAACCCCTCCAAACTAGCCTTGGCCGAAATTCTCAGTTCCCTAGAAAAAATTAGGGTTTTTCGGTTTCGGCTTCGCATACGTGTTTCTTTCTACTCCTAATCACTTTATTAACCATTACATTAGGTTACAACTAACATTAAGACCCAATTTGGGCAGCATAACCCCTAGGCCATATCATTTCCAAACTTTAAAACCAATGGTAATCCGGCAAAATTTCACTGATTAAATTGCCCACATCAGCCAGAATAAGCAATATACGAAAGTTTGAAAGTTACCTCAAGCTCCCACTAGCTTTTCCTCAAGGTGGCTGAAAACCCTAGCCTTAGAACACCCAAATTTGTGCTCCACAAACCTTGAAGAACATAGAAGAATAGCTTAGGAGCGGAGTTATATGCGTTAGGTAAGGATTTACCGAAGAAATCGACTTACCGTATAAGTTCTCTTCTCGTTCTCTCTCTAGAATTTCTCACACCTTCTCTCTCTTGTTGCAGCTGAAAGTCACGGTTTTGGGCTGATGGAAGAGGTGGATGATGATTTAATATGATATAATATTATTTTCTAATTATTTACTAAATTCCCATCAATTTCGGAGTTTTACAAAATTCTGGCAGATTTCTACTCAAAATTTGAAAAATCATAACTAATTCTAGAAAAATCAAAATGGGGTGATCCCAAAGCCAATGGAAAGATATTTAAGTCCTCTTTATTGGAAAAATATGGATCACTGCATTTAATAACCTCAAAAATACAGAATTGCACAAAAGTTCATACTGCTCCAAAACAGATTCCAGTTTCCATACCAAACTTTGGAAAATCATAACTCTTAGCTCAAAAATTGAAATGACACAAATTATGTCCATTTTAATGCTTGGCATGTGAACTTTAAGACTGAAAAATTTCAGAATTTTTAGACACCATTTGCCTATTTAAAACGTCCATACAAATCGGCTGCCCTATACAGAGTTTTAATGGACAGAGTTTCCAACTTTTGCACAATGGTTCCAATTTCACAATAAACACTCTCCCCACACAAATTTTCACTAGGAAGCCATTGGAATCATTAAAACATCCAAATTCCCATCATCCATTCTCCAAAATTGTTTATTCAACAATAATTACATTCACTTTTGAAGTCATTAGCCCTTAATCGCTTTTTGGGATATTACAAATTTCTCCATTAATCATTAACTAATTTACCGATAAATTCCATTCTTACAATTTTTCCCCTGATCATGGAAATTTTTACTAAATTATCCCATAATACATTTTCTCATTTCTTTCTCTCATTCATTCATCATTCCCTCTTATTTTAGCCCAAAAAATACTTTGTCATATCATTATGCTAAAATACAGGGTGTTGGGCATTTTCAATAATTAATTCGAGTCACAATTCACCTCTATTTCACCAAAAACATTTTCCCACATTAGTTTCATTCTCAATAATCATCATTAGCCCTTAATCGAAATTTGGGGCATTACAGACTCAGTCTCAACTCAGAGGTCTGAATTATATAGTCCCATGAAACTCATTATATCTTTGGGACTTTTGCCAAACTGGGCTTTGTAGCCTTCTTAACTTAGGCTTATTCTCAAGCTTCTATGACCAAAATTCGGGATATTACAGTTAGAACGTGATTTGTTGGCTATACCAATCTCTACAGTATCTTCAAAATCAACTTTTAGTATTAAGGGTTGGATACTAGATTCTTATAGGAGCTCCTTGTTTTCAAAGATGGTTAAGGCACTCATATGTGCTCAAAATTGGCTATTCAAGACACTCCCATTAAATTTAAGGACCTTGATATTGATAATTTTGATGAGAGTGCAAATGTTGTTACTAGTATTTTCAATAACATTCTCAAATTGTATTGTTTCATTTTTTTATTTCATATTTGAACATCAAAATTCTATTATGATGGTACTTATCTAAATTTCGGTTCTTTTGTGTGAATTGTGATTATTGAACTTCGAAGATTCAGATTTCAAAATTTAAAATGATGGATTCAAATTGACGCTTATGTATGTTTTTTTTTTTTTTTTTGAAAAATAAATAGGTCCAATGCAAATGGGTTTCCCATAACCCGGTTAGTGTGCCCATTTATGTGCTAGCTTGTTTAACATAGGTTTATATGGGTTAAGGTATGGGTATGTCTAGCCCATACCCGTATAAAGTTATATAGGCGAACTATGGGTTTAGGCATGGGCTGCCTAACCCACCCATTGCTCTGCCCTATAAAACGAAGTCATTTTGGGACATTCAAATGAAAAAAAAAAAAAACTGTAATTATTTTTCTAGAACTAGAGAAACTAAATCTAAAGAAGAGGTTGACGATGATAAAATAAGAGAAAGAAAGATGAGAATGAGAGCAACCAAATTTAAAGAAGATGGAATGGAGATGAGGTCGATGTTGGTAGGAGATGAAATCGTCAGATCTGGGGTTGGGTGCATAGTTTGAACCCCTTCATTCGTTGGAGACTTATGGGTCGCCTAGGAGTGAAAGAGATAAGACTAGCTACTTTAGGGAAAACCTGAGTCTGTGGGGTTCTTCTTCACTCATCTCTATGGTCTTTTCTCCATTACAAAGTGAGATAAAAAAGAGAGGGTAAATGAGGATTTGACAATATGTCAAGCTGGAAGGAGTGCAGGTGAATGAGAGAGGTAGAGGGAAATTCATTTTTTACCATGATATTTAATAAATGATTAAGATGTAATTTTAACAATGAAATTTTTAACAATAAGCATATGGAACAATAAGTTTTTGTGAGTGTAAAAATATATAAAAACTTTTAAAAGGGAACAAGTTTACTAACTCTATTAGATGCCCCAAACCGTCGTTAAATTTTTGTATAGGTACCACTAATATGCCAACTCATCCATGCTTTGACCACTAGAGAAATGACAAATACCATCTTATGGGTCCCACCACTTTCTTAACTTCCCAAAATTCCACCATTACCCTCCTTCCCTTCTTCCTTGTTCTATCTCCCTCTGACTGAACCCCTCCCCCTCCAGCTGCCTTCCCTTCCACGGCTCCTCACTCACCAGCAGATCGCATCTCCTTCCTCTTGGCCCCTTACTCACCCATCAAGGCTCACTTACGTGTCTACATCTAAAAGCTAGTAAGTTCATAAAAGACTTGAAGGCTTGAACATTTTTCAAGTCTAAGATTCTCTTACCACTGGTGTAGCTCTTTGAGGTTTCAACCGTCTCAGTTCCTGCAACTTCTTCGTATTAGCCACACCCAGAACAGCTGATACATAGGTGCCATAGTTACCTACAATCATTTTATCAGTCCCATTTTTGCAACTTCGACGTAGTTCGGCACTGACTGGGCCTCCCACTGCCTTGAATTGAACATCAATCCCATTTCAGCAGGAATCGAGTCAAACCCACATGCCGATATGACCAAAGATCTTGTCTCCATAGCCTTCTCATGGTACTGAGCCTCCATCATTTCCATGAACTCGGGCTCGCCAAGTATATCCAAGTAATCACACCTGGTTTCAGCACAAGCAACAACGACAGGCTCACCGTAGAGACAAAAGGGAAGATGAACTTACTGGCTTTCTATGGTTGATTGTTGCTTCTGGTGGCAGGGGAGGCTTTTTGGCGGGGTGACTTAACATTTTGTTTGAGGTTATTTCCATAACAGCCGTTTGAACCAGTTAACCGATATGGTGAAATTGGTCCCTTTCAAAATTTTGTGTATATTTTTGCAACCATAAAAATTTAGGGAAAAAATTAGAAAAATACTACTTAAATTTTAAAATCCTAAATTAGTCCTTTGACAAAGATTTACGTTGTCAATCACATTATCATTCTTGTCAATCCCATTACCATTCTTATTAGCGGGATTTTAAAGTTTAAATGCCTTTGACAAAGATTTACGTTGTCAATCACATTATCATTCTTGTCAATCCCATTACCATTCTTATTAGCGGGATTTTAAAGTTTAAATGGTATTTTTCTGTCTTTTTCCCAAAATTTATTTACGCCAGATGTTCTTTTCTTTTTGTTAAAATTCCACCTAACCCTTTAATTAAAATTATTTGAAAGGAAACATGTGATGTGATGGTACTTGCAATGAATGGCAGCAAAACCGTAAATCAAGGGAAGAGGGAATAAAGAAAAAAAAAAAAAAACAAGAAAGAAAGAAAGAGGAAAGAATTTAAAATTGAGCGTCATATACTCATATTAGCTTGTAAAAAATCAAATAAATATATTAGGAAAAATCATATATAAAGATAGTTGAATTATACAAATTCTAATTTGAATTACTAAACCTAACATATTATTAATTAGATTATGTGATATAATTAGGGATTTAGAAATTGAGTCAAATTACTTCTATATCCCTTAGTTATTAAAAACCAAGTAAAATTGGAGACATGACTATATTGTTTACACACAATGTAAGAACCCTAACGGCAGAAAATTCATTGGAGGCCTCAACATGGTCAGAAAATTAGCAAAGAAGGATATAATAAGTTGGTTCTAATGTTTAATCTTTGTTACTTAATCCCTTTTAGTTAATATATGTACTTAGATGGATTTGTTTTTTCATATGTGCGTCAGTCGGTCCTTTGTAATATCAGACGTTGAAAGCATGTATACAGATATACATGATAATTATGAAGGGTAATTAAGTGTGGTCACGTCATTGTTTTGTTGGTCAGTCGGTTCTTTGCTTGCATCCCATGAGAATTTTCTCATAGTTTATGTGAAGAATCCTACACTCATGTATATCTCTGTTTGCCTTGGTGGGAAGAAATCTGAACGCACACATAAAGAGATGTATTTAGTTTATGAAATAGAAAAGAATGAAGGACATGTTAGAAGTAATGCAGAAATTGCTTACAAGCGTTGAATGATGTTTTGATTCATTTATCTCTGTTGACCTCTGCGGCATATTCTCATCAAGGAATGGTTTCTAATATCACTGTTTTGTTTGGACTCAAAGCTGAAAATTTCAACTTGATGTCGTTTTTGGTTTTTTCTAAAAAAAAAAATTGCATTTTATCTTTGGGACTTTTTCAAAATTAAAAACCTTCAGTTTGTTCTCGGGATTTGATTTCTCTTTGCAATGCTGTGAAGATCACCGTCGAACTCACCAAAAAGAAAAGGGACCTGTTATTGCTTATTTGATTTTGGAAATTTTCTAGTGAAAACATTGGCTTCATCCTGTTTGCTTCGGTTTTCTGATTCTTCTGCCGTAAAGACCAATGAAAACAGAGGCTTTTCCTTTCCTCTTTTCTTTGGACCATGGGTTAGGGGTATTATTGGAAAACAACCGACATTTAATATCCTAAATTGTGTCATTGACCCAATTTAAGATTTGTTGATTTTACCAACCTTATATAGGATTTTCCTATTTCAACCGTCTTTATATGGGATTTTCCCAATATATTAAATAAGATTAGAAATTATTTTTATAATAAAATATGAATATTTTTACACATTTTAATTAAATTATAATATTTTAATTATTACCGGTCTAACCTCGATCTTACCCACTGACCCTTAAACCACTACCTCAACCAGCTCATTAACCGATCCGGTTTTTTACCCCTTAGTGCGCTTCATAAAATCGATTGCATTTTGTGAACATGGTGGGATTTAAAGTAGGCCTCCCACGTTGCATTTTGTGAACAAATTGGTTGCGGTATATACATTAGTATAGATGAACTAGGAAGAACATGCTAACTTTAAATGCAAAATTATATATATAATATTTCACTTGACAAAGCCAAAAATAAATATAAATTTTAATGTATTTTTAAATATCTTTATTTAGTTTTGTTATTCTATTTTATGTAAATATATAATATAAAGTATCCTACATAAATTTTTATTATTAACTAATATCTTTTTTTATTCATTTCATTATATATTTTATTTTATTTTTTTTATTTAGAATATTTTTGTATAATATATTATAAGAAATTCACATGCATTATATTATAAATTCAATAATAAATTTGAATTAATAAGTTTTATATATTATATGAATATTTCTATTTTAATTTTGTAAATTTAAGATTATTAAAAAATTATAATTATGAAAAAATATAATTATTGAAAAAATTAGTTATTATACAATTTAATAATGTTATGTAACAAAATTAAATAATTGGGAGAGATTATAATAAAATATAATTATTATATATTCTAAGTTATAATTAAATCAAATTATCTTTTGGGTTGGATATGATATCAATTCAATCCATGCTTTCAAGTTATATTTTCTAAACAAATGATATTTTTAACCAAGTTATTTTCATCATTATATAATTAGAAAAAAATTCTAATTACAAAAAAATATATTTGTTATAAAATATAATCATGCAATATAGCAAATCAAATAATTTGAAGAGTTTGTATAAACTCGATTATGCAGCCTTTATTGTAGATTAACTTATCCAAATACCTTCTGGTAAACTTCTTCACTACAAACCTCATTCTATTCAAATATGCTGTTTAATTATTGGGTTATGTTCTTCCTATAATCGATTATATTTATGACACATTCGTTTAGTCATATCTTCTTTTGATAATACCATATGCATAGCCCTTTCGATTATTATAACTTTACTCAGAATTATAACCAAGTTTCTCCTATCTACTAGTAAAGTACTTAATCATTTTTTGTCAGCAAAAATCATTATCAAAACATGAAATCTAACACTTATCTTATTTGTTTAGTTTTTATTAAGGTACAAGAGGTATTGATTTTATTGAAACATAAAACAATTTTTCTGAGAATTCGTTTTTCTGTCTCAACAAATGTCTAACAATGAGCTTAATGATGATGATGCCCTAGTTAACACCAACCCCACAAATACACCAATTTATTTTGGAACTGAAAATATATTTGAATGATTACATCATTAATTATGGTATTATATAAATAGTTCTAGGAATAGTTCTAGGATTATAAGCTAAAATAATGAAATTTGAAATTAGCAAAGAAATTAATGATGAAATTGCGATAGAATTCAATTAGTGACGGAATTTTTCTATTGTTAATTTGTATCTCAAAATATTTTGTCACGAAATTAGCAATGGAAATATTCCATCACTAATTCTATCACAAATACTTCCATCGCCAATTCTGTCCCAAAATATTTTGTAACGAAAATTAGTGATTGATTAACAATAGATTTTAGTGACGAAATATTTTCTATCACAAATTTTTATCACTGATTCTTGTCATAAATAAGTTTGTGATAGAATTAGTGATGGAAGTCAAGGAAAAAAATTCCTTTGCTGAGTTTATCACAAAATATTTTGTGATAAAAATTAGAAACAGATTAGCGACAAAAATTAATGACAGAATTTTTTACAACTAATTCTTCACCAATTTTTGTCACAAAAAGTTTGCAATGAAATTAGTGACCAAAATTATTGACAAAAAAATTATGTCTCTAATTCCATCAAAAAATATTTTGAGACAAAAATTAGTGACTAAATTTTTTGTCACTAATTAGCAACATAAATTCTATCACTAATTCCTTTTTTTTTTTTTTTGTAGTAGAACCGTCATATATTGAGAAACAGAATTTGTGAAAGTAAAAATATAACAATTGTAACTATTAACTATAAATTATAACTGACAAACATGACAGTTTTTATGAAACAACCGCTGTATAACACTTTCAAATAATTTGTCTTCCAATTTTATGTCAACAAAAACAAAAACATAACAGCTATAAACAATCAATTATAAAGTATGAATGATAAAAATGACGCTTCTTAAGAAAAAAAAAACTAGAGCACTAGAGAGTATTTATCCTCTCACATCGTGAGGACTTATTTAAGATAATAGTTATTCGCAATTCATAAGCCTTGCAAGTATCTGTTATTAACTGGAGTGCTGTATGTTTTTATAGGAATTTCAGCCATAAGAATAAGGAGAGGGTGAAGAAGAATAAATATCCCTATAGGGGAGGGCAAAGGGGGTATATGGCCATTGCTAAAGATTTATCTGTTCAGAATGAGGGAGAAGAGGGTAAACCTGCCCATTATGTACTTTGGGAAGTGGTAAGGCAAAAAAAAGATGGCATTATTGACAATCCTGACGTGAATGAGGTTGTTGAAAAAAATTGTAAGTATTAATATTAGTCCCTGATCAATAGAAGCAATGTCTTTAATTAATTATCAATATTAACATTATTGGTTAATGCACAGGAAACCATGTATGAGGAAGTTACTACAACGCATCCTTCCTGCAGATAAGGACAAAATGGCCAAGGCATTAGGGCCTAACGATCCTTATCTTCTTTGGGGTGTCGGATTATGATGAACCAAGAAATCATAATATGGTTATCGGCAACCTCGCAAAAAAAAACACTGAAATTGAATAGCTAAAGAAAATGACGACTCAAATGCATACACAGATAAAGTTTTTAACACGAGATTTTCAAGAAGTGTGCAGCGACATAGCTGGAAGGAGAAATGGCAGCTCAAGTACTAAAGGCAGCTACATTCCCCCCTAATGATCTACCTCAGGGAGAGGCGGACATTAAATATTTGGTAGATAGTGCTAAAAGCATATAGTTGCAATAGGCCACATGTATAACCGCCCGAATGATACCATGATTTATAATGTGTTTATGCCTTATGAGCATGTGAAGGTAGAGTTTAAGACCTATATGGACCCCCATTATTAGCTCTATATGCCTACCAGCGATACAGAAACAGTAAGAGAGGCTATAGGAAGCTTTGTTGCTTGGCCTAACTATCTACTTTGGCTATGTAAGCAGCAGAAGAAGCTTAACACTTAGAAGAAGCTCTCCCCTCAGTCCAAACCCACCCATCAATCTAAGCCCGACCGTTAGCCCAACAAGAGGAAGCATTTCACACTAAAAGATCAACTTGGGCACCAGTTATGCTCATTAAAGAAGCTCGATGATCAAAGTGGATTTTCCCCATACTTGAACTCTTGCACTCCTGATGCTAATGAGATGTATATATAATACTTGGTAATAAATGATTGCTTTTGGAATGTGAAAGGCTTAAAAGGGTTTAATAATGGATTAGTGTATAAGGTTTATGTTTAGGTTAAAAGGGTGATGAAATGAATGCCCATATCATGTTCATTAATTTAAATGCAAATGTAATTCCGAGAAAGAATTTAAACAAGTTCTAGAAATATATTAGAATAGGTGACAAACACATTCATGAATGGAAATTAGGCTAAAAAACCTTCCAACAAGGGTTTTCTCTACAATGCACATTCACAAAGATTAAATGGACATTAGCTTAATCAAAATAAATTAACTCAACTAATCTAAATGCTAAATGTACTAATTAATTCATTAAAAATTAACCAAAATCATAAGCAATTCTTAGAAGTATTTGAACAATTTCTATAAACAAGAAGTGGAAAAAAAAATTCAAGAGTGTGATTTAAACCAATAATTTCATCATTTAAACTAAAAAATCAATCAAATTGGACTAAGAAATTTCTGATTTTTTTTTTTAAAATGACATTTTTTGCAATTATGCACAATGAAGAACATAAGACCCAAATCATAGTCTCTCCTCTACACTTAAATCTTGCATTGTCTTCAATGCAAATCTTAAGTGTAAAGGCATGACAAGAGCTCAAAGCTTATTAAGGGGGTGAAAAACAAAAAGAAATATACCTTCTGCTACTAGATTATTTCTCCCCCACACTTATTCTCTTCAAATAACAATTGAACTCAAAAAACATGCCAAAATGAGAAGAAAACAAGTGAAGAAAGAAATAACCTTAGGTTTAAATCTTTGTAAACTTGTGTAGGAGAAGTTCTCATCTCGAATAAGAAACATGCATTTCTGATTTTCTTCTGTGACCACTTCTCCTATATTATACCTTCTTGGTAGTGTAAGTTTTTGCAAAAGAAACACTAGCCCAGCAACTGCAGCAGCGTCAATAACTTCTTGGTTAGGATGTCTGGCTTTCGCCCAAGAGACTTAGGTTTGATCTTTAGCAATGGTGCCAATTGAAAACTCCCTAATATCGAATAATACTACAATATTGCAGCACGAGCAAGGTCATGCTCACTTTATGGAGCCGAAAATGAAAATGATTCATAAATAAACTAAGTATCAAAATTAACAACAAAAATGTAGAAAGTGGGTTTGGCTATAAACTAATTTTGTAAATGAATGGTCCAAAACTACTACTTTTTGGTGTTTTTTGTTTATAAAATGGATATGGATTGATGAAAATGACTGAGTGAGTGAATGATGAGATAATTATGAAATGGATATCTCTTTGGCATATGAGTTATGGCTTTCCTAGCTTTAAATAATATGGAAGTTAGCTAGTTTAATTAAAATGTGCCCAAAAACCCCTTTAGACTAACTTGAGTTAGATTGATAAGACACTTCCACACCGGGCAAAGCCTTATTCCTCTAACTAAAACTCAATTAATGCTCTAGCAATTAAAGAATCAAGAAATGCGTTCAACTTAAAAATTCAATAACCAACACCATGCATTACCACTAAATTATCACAACAATATCAATACATCATGGACCTAGAAAATGTAAAGAAATTGAAGCTAATCAAAGCCCAATGTTAAATGCAAAATGAGAGGTTCAACATGCTACAAATTCATAATCAAATATAAGCAATGAAATACAATCTTAACTTTACAAAATCAAAGCCTAAGACCTAGAGAAGATAATGTAATGAAAAGATATCTACGGGATAAGTAACACTCCCCCATAAAGCACTCTGGCCATTTCTTATTCCCTTAGAGGATCACAAACTCATCCACGGATTGCCATAAGAAACGGAGCCACCTCCAAATTTGTTGTAGTGCCTTTAGAGAAATTGATAGAGAAGACGGATAGTAATGGACGTTGAGGTCAGTGAATAGAGAGAAAGGATAGAGAATGTGGATGAAGTGCATATAAGGGACGAATATGACAATGGTCATAGTGGAGGGTAGAGTTGGAGGAAGTGACCAATGGTGGTGAGTGGGAGTGATACGATCAAGAGATGGAGGAGATTGTGAGGTAGAGTGTGGAGGCTTGGAATGAAACTCTTGAGTTTGAAGCTTAATGTTTAATCCAGAGCTTTATAGAGGCTGCTGAAGAGGTGAAAACCCTAAACTAGTATTTTAGAATTTTGTGGTCCTTGTTGTATTTAATTCAATTGGTCCTTTTCGGCTTTAAATTTTGAATATTTTCCATGTGACCTATAATGCAAGTCACAATAATATAGTATCATTTATTCCAAACAAATACTTGAGAAAAATCATAAAATATGACATTTCCCCCCTTTTTTAGCTCTAATTCAATGCAATTACTCTTTTTTTTCCAGCAATGCAATTACTCTTAATATCAATAATATCAATTTATCTTAATAAATGCACTTTATGCACAATAATCATGATAAAGTGCTAAATAAGATGTGAAAATATATGATAAAATGGTGATTTGTGAGTCGGAAGTGCCTCAAGGAATATGATGATATGTTCTTCGATGTGAGGTCAAATGAAAAGTATCCAATGATTCCCTTTGAGCCAGAGGTCTTCCACCAAGCGAGGCAAGAAGAATGTATGAGCCGAGGGATTGTTATTGAGGTCCTGAATTAGGATATGACAAGTTCAAACTATGTTAACTTCTTTATCAAGTATTTCTTCAACCATGATTAAATAGTTCTCTACTTCAAACTTTGATTATATTTTGATATGTTGGGATCGATATTTCAAGCACCTATACAAGGCACACATACTCCCTCACTACCTCCATGAGAAGTTCAAGTTCATTTGCTCTAACATTGCTAATAACCAAAGGGAGGACTTGAAAGAAGAACTGATGCAATCTCATACGAAGGAGCTGACAGATAACTTGATTAAAAGGGCACCAGAAAAAAGGGGCACTTACTTCTTGGCTCCTTATATTCAAGGTGGGTAGATCATTAACTTTTTTTAACTTAGTTTTATTTATTTTTGATTCAAGGGTGGGTATATCATAAAGTTTTCCATACTAATTGACCATGTCTATGAGAAGTGATCTCATTTTTTTCATTAGGACCAAGTAAAGACCAAAGGTCATGAGCATCGATATCGAGCAAAAAAAAACTCACAACATAAAGAAGTATAATTAATTTCTCCATGCTTGTTCCAAGTTCCCCCAATATAGCCATGTCAATTTTTTGAATTTTACTTATGCTCCAATAATCATTTGTCTTATCAATGTTAAAAAAATGGCTTGGACTGATCAGTTTGGATCGGGATCGAAGAACAAGTCACTAGTTCGGTATGGTTTAGTCACTAGACCAACAAACAAGTGACCCAAGCAACTCATTTAGGGTAACTAGTTGGGTTGGGCGGGTTACTTAAGTTATGATTTTATGATCTAGGGAAGGTGAAAGAAAATTGGGGGAAAAAACATAGTGTGTTGAACCAATGAGCCAAATTGCAACTTTTCTTCGTATTGCTCTTCATGAATCGAATTAATTGCGATCTCTAAACCCTTAAACCCCAAATCTAAATTTGTGTGCGAATTAACTCACTGCTACTCATTTGAATTTGTCTGCGACCCTGCGTCTTCTTTACTTTATAGGTGTTTGTGCTCTAAATCCATCTCTAAACCTTGAACTCACCTTTATCACTCTATCTAGTAATTTTGTTTTTCTTCTTTTTTGATTTTTGAGTAAGGATGAAATGTTGAAAACTAACAATAAGCAGAGAAAAAGAGGAAAAAAGGTGAGAAGAAAGGAGCCGAGATTGAATGGAGAGATATTTGCTAAAAAAAAGTAGATAGGGTTTTTTTTAATACATAATTGATCTTTTTTTCAAAAAAAAAATATAGGGAATGAGTAATATAAATGGTGAAAATAATGCCGTATCATTTTCCTAGGTAATTTTCTTTTTCAAAATTTTGACTTTTTCTGTTTTTTACTAAAAATTGGACAACATTATCTCAAAAGAGATAGGACAACAACAAACTCTATCAAGAGAACCCTAACCTTTATCAACCTCCACCTCTTTAATAGAAGAAAACGGTTGATCAAGGAGACAAAAGTTACCTTCTATCCTATAAGAGTACTTCACTATCTGGTTGGCAATAGTTATGACCTCCATATATACATAGGTAACCACAACTTGCCAATATCTATGAAGTAACATCCTAACATAATCCACAATATCCTTGGAAGGGTGTTCCTTATCACACCCATCAAGACATAGTTAACAACTTCTATATAATCAGTATACAAAATAACCTTCCTATATCCTTTTGACCAAAACAATTGAAGACTTGGAATACAACCAATTAATTCTGTAGTCACTAAAGGAACATTCATTAGCTTATAGTTGAGACAACCAAGCCATTTGTCATTATGGTCCCAATACTGAGCCATCAACTGCCAGAATAATAGTACCCTCTTAATGATGGTTCAAACTAGATTTTGTAGTAAACCCCCTCTTATTTGTTGCATAAGTTCTAAGAATATCCCAATCTGAGCAAGCTCTAAAGAGTCTATGATTCACATCTAGATTCACTCTAGAAGACTCACTATCAAACAACTTATCACGTCATGATACCCAAATATCCCAACATAAATAACCAAGCAAAGTGGACCATGGAACCATCTTGATAAAATTCATTCAACTATCATGGGTCATATTCCACTTGATCCATTATGTACCCTACAAAGAAAAGAATATATCCCATTGATCATGTTTGACCACAGATTTTCAGAAATCCACAACATTTGAGCAATCTCATAACAGGTGCATCAAGTCTTCTTCTGGCTCGCATCTAAAAGGGCAAATAACAGCCGACTCCAAACCTCTCTACATTCTCAACTTCGATGTATGAACTCTTCTGTGAGCAACTAACAACATGAATGTCTTAACCTTCTCTAGAACAGACCATCTAACATAGGGCCCTCACATTTTCCTACGCATGATTTTTTCTTTTATTTTTGATTTCTCATGTGCTTCTTTTTTTATATTTTAGAGTATTGTTTAGGGTCTCAATATTTTATATTTTGTTATTATTATAATCAACATATTATTGCATTATTTTATATTTTATTATTAATGATTATAAATGTTGTTATATTTTGTTATTTTCAATTAAACTATATTAATTTTTTGGTTTAATAAATTATATTATTTTAATACAACTGATCTGACCCCATGTTGACCCCAATTTGACCCACTATTCTTTAAAGCACTGGCTCAACCGATTCATCATCCAGTCCCTTTTTTGAGCCTTGGCCTTCATCTTAATGGGCATTAGTATCAGCTCATTTTATTTGATTATGTGATGTATGGGGTAAATACATAATATGAGTTTTCTCTTGTAAAGTGCAAGAGTGATTTTTGAGGGGATCCCAAACACCCTCAATATTTGCCATTGAGGCAGTGATAGAGGAAAGACGGTACTATCCATTTGTGGGGTTTGGTAGAGGTTTCGTCATTTCTTGAATGTACTGTCCTTTTATCATTAAGCATTGATTTACATGTTATTGAAGAAAATTATGTTTTGCAGATACAAACAAATTAGACATACTTTTTCACATTGTACAAAATTTAAAAATAAGTTAAATAATTCATAAATTGTGAATTATTTATGAATTTAACATGAATGCTTTGTTAAAAGTTAATACAAACAACTCATATGTTTTTGCATTAAACAAAAATAGTAGCAAAGTTTTTTCAGTTATTCTAGAAATATTTATAGCCCGTTTGGTTCGATTTGATGGGAAAGGATTACATATAATCTTGATGCAATAGATTGATTATAGTGTTTGGTTAGTCTTATGTAATGTAAAGATGATTACATTTTGTAATCCCGATTACATCATTTAATGTAATTAGGATTATACTACTATAACTGATAAATAAAGATGCAGATATCCTGTAATCAAGTGAAAAAGACATTATTGCCATTATAATTTTTTAATTTGACCAAAGTGCTAACCCATAACTGCTGTTAAGTATTAAATAATTACCGCCATTAAATATTTTAAAACATTAATTAATTATATAAAAATATAAAAAAAATATTCCCCACTAAAAATATTTAAAAATTATATTCCACCATTAAAAATATTAAAATATCTTATTAAATAATATTCCCACCATTAATTAAAAAATTACCATGAACCCCTTCATAATATTTCCACCATTAAATATTAAAAAATTATTATGAACCCAACATATACACTACACAAATTGAAAAAAGTTACTTTGAACCCAACCTGTACATTATACATATATGTGTAGATAGGGATAATTTTATCTCTTACTATATTATTCCCATATATTCTCATTTTTTATGTAATGCAATCAAACATTTTTATGGATATGTATCTTCTTTTCTTAATGGCGAACCAAACAAATTCATATAATCATCATTACATTCCATTCCATTATATTACATTACATTCTATTATATTATCTCCGATTTCATGAACCAAACGGGGCACTTACCATTTTTATCTGGCACGATCAAATGCTTTCCTTTTCTGGCCCAAAAAATCTCTACGCATCTTCGATATGGGATCAATTAGGGCCCACTTTGGCCTAATAACTCCAATCTCTTATTGGCCCAGAAATTTGATCCCAAGAAAATTTCATCAATTCAAAAAAATAAAAGGTGAAACGACAAAACCCAGACAACCCAAAATGCCTCTCATTATTCTCTGCCTCTCTCCTTGACGATCTCTCAGCCAAGGAGGGTAAAATTCGAACATTGATGGACTATCCGTGATTTCTTCTTCTGGCAAATTGATTTCTTCTTCTGGCAAATTGCTCTTTCAGAGGTTTTCTCTGTCTATCTCTCTCTGAACATGGATGAAGATCTGCTTAAGCGAAACACCGATTGCGTCTATTTCTTGGCTTCCCCTCTCACTTGCAAGAAGGTACGTCGCTGTGAATGCTTCTTCCTCTTCTGGTTTTCGTTCGTTTTTGCTCTTTTAAGTATTTGATTTTTATTATTATTTTTTCATGATTATGTGTTAATCTACATTGGGTTGTGTGGTTTCGCAATGGCGCTCGTGGTGATAATCCTGGATGCTTCTTACGTACCTATTTTTGAATATGTCGGCTTCAACCCTACAGTTCATGGATCTTTGGTTTCTTTTGTTTGTTCCCACATTGCATTTTTGGGCTCCATAGTTATGGTCGAATTACATTCATTGTCGTTGTTGTTCTGAACTAAAATAATGCTTGGTGTTCAGGATTTTATGCGGCTTTCTTTCTTCATCTCTCCGCTGTTCGTTTTTATGGGTTTTATTTAGTGAATCGCTGTCTAGGGTTTTATTTTGGATTTGAGTATAGTGAAGCTGTTTGTTTGTGTATTTATTTGGTGATTTTTCCCCAAGTCTTAGCTGATTGTGGTGTCTCGACCCCAAATAATACTGTTATTTTTCAGGGGGCTGATTGTGAGTACCGGCATAATGAAATTACAAGGCTAAATCCACGGGATTGCTGGTACTGGTTATCTGGGAGCTGCCTTAATCCAACATGTGCTTTTAGACATCCTGTGAGTCTATATCTTGCTGCTGTTTCATTATCTGACATGTTTGTTTAGATTTGCCTTCTTGATTGTAAATGCGTTTGTGTCTCTAACTCTGTTACCTATGTATAATTGCATATCTTGAGCAAATTTTGTAATATACTGTTTGGATCATATAGCCCTGGCAAGGTTGAGGCGATTTTCCAAATTGTATTCACTTAATTAGATTTGCTAGATATTGGTAAACGTCTTGAAACATAATAAGGGAACAAAATGGCTGTAAATCTGTAATGACCTTTTTCTGCTTAAAACATTGTGGCTGCCCTGTAAAATTTTATGTTAAAAGATTCAGTTGTGTATTTTATGTGTATGATTAGGCACACAATATTGTTGACAGAAAAATACTTATTACTTAGTTGTTGCCACTTGTTTAGGTTGTCATTTGTTTAGTTACTGGAACCTGAGCTAAAATTTCTGTTGATTGAGCTGTGTTGGCAATGTCCTTGACTCCTTGTTAACAAATTCTTTTTTGAAGTTTAGACCTACGAGGCATGGAGCCATTTTGTCACATTGTTATGTTCCGCCGATGATATTTGCCTTTGTGATTAAAAAAAATTACCATAATCTTTTTAAAATTGTTTCTTAAGCATGTCTTTGGTTGAATTTCCTTGTGTTTCTTTAAGTTAACTTAGAGTGAAAATAAGAATGGTTGACCATGGCGCACATAGTTATGAAAGATTAAACACAAAATTAGAACTCGTTTGTGCATCACATGGAGAGAACATAAGAAAATAGCAACATCAGACAATTGGAGTTGGTTCAGGTTCTTATAGTCACTTTTTGTAATATTATTTTTCATTCTTGGAGATTTTGTTTGAAGATAGAAGTGTAAGGCTGCAAGCATAGGGTGATGCCTGTTTGGTATTTTGAGAGAGGCTCATTGAATAAGAAGGCTTAAAAATTAGATTTGGCTACGAGACATTTGTCATAGAATTTTATATCTTTGATCCTTTTGTATATAGCATTCCGTCCGTCTCCTTGTATCCATAATTTTCATCGCCTAAAAAAATCGATTTTATTTGGCCAGACAGATTTGAGGATTAAAATTGTTAGTTTATGCCTGGAAAAACATTCAAGTCTTTGCATTATTGATATGCTATATAAAAGTACATGCAATCTAGCCCCTTTCCAAAGAAACCATTTATTTCATTTTTATTGACTGATAATAATGTGTTAACAATTTGCTCTTGTAAATTTTACAGCCATTGGAAGGGCAAACTGGAGTGCCATCTGAGCCTACACAATCTTCTTTACCTGCAAACAAGGCAGTTCCCTGTTATTTTTTCTTCAATGGATTTTGCAATAAAGGTGACAGATGCTCATTTTTGCATGGGCCTGATTATAGCTCTTTTCCTGGTAAACCTGGGAAGAATGACTCTGGAAGCAATGATGCCCTGCCCAATGATGCCCTTCCCCCAGAAAATAAAACATCATCTGGAAATACAGCAGGTGTAGCAATAGCAACTGAGACATATCCTGATCCATCTGAAATTTCCCCAAAGGCCCTGCATAATTGTAAAATTGACCCTGTTGAAGATCCTCAGCGATCAGTACAAAAAAATGTTAAACAGAGAAATACTTTGTGGGAGATATCTGGTTATGAATATAAAGAAGCCACTGTTATAAGGTCTGACTCTGTATCTCCAGAGAAAGACTATGTTCATAGCATTTCCCATGTATGCACTGATCTGAGTACAGATGAACCTGTGCATAATCATATGGAGCCTGATGAACGATTGGAATCGCCCCCTGGATTTGATGTTCTTGTTGATGATGAAATGGAGAACCCGGCCTATGAAGATGATTCTGAATATCTACCAGTTGATGGTGAACACAGGGAATTGAATGGGCAGTACTTGCAGTATGAATTTAAAGACACTGTTGAGTTTGACCATGAATACTCTGAAGCTGACATTATGGATGAAGAGATGTATGGTGGCTGCAGATTTATGGGTGATCATATTCTTGCCGATGACACAAAAGTTCCTGCTTTTTCCAGAGAGAGAATAATAGACTCTATAATGTCCAGGAAGAAGATTCAGATGCCAGCTGAAATGACTGCTTGTGACATGAACTTAGATCTTCGAGACCATCTGAGTAGGCGAAGGGAAATTAATGGTAGGCCTGTTACAGGCTTTTTAAGAAGACGTGAACCATCTTTTCTGATGATTCAGAACCGAGAAAGGCTGAGAAGACATGGTGTTGATCAGCGGCTTAGTAGACGGCTGACGTCTGAGGTGGGCTTTAACATTATAGACTCAAATGGAGAGGTTGAAACTCGTTCAATTTGTAATAGGCACAGGTTATTTAGGCACCCTCTGCAACATTCACCAAGGAGGATGCAGCAGTATAGAGAAAACCGTAAACAGCAGTTTTTACCATCTAAAATCTTCAGGAAACCATTTGCACAGCGAAGGCGATATACTCCCGCATCTACCGATACCGCATTTCATGGACCTAAAACTCTGGCAGAAATTAAAGAAGAGAAGGCAGCAGCTGCAGAAAGAGGGCCTTTCAATAGTACTTCAGCTGATTTCCAGGATCCCAAACCGCTAAGTGAAATTCTCAAGGACAAGAAGAGGTTGGATTGTGAATGAATGTTTTGTTCATTCTGAGACTATGATTGATGAATTTCTGAGACTAATATTTCAGCAGAAGTTGGTTTCTTAGGCCCAGTGACAATCCAGGAAGTTGAAGGGAGATAGTGATAGTGTGGGGTTCATGGTGGATTTTACTAGTGATTGGCTCATGTTTTTTTTCGTTAACCTAGTTGAATATTTAAATTGGAGTAGGGATCTTAAACCGAGATTGCTAGTTGGCATGGTGTTTTGAGAAACTAGCCTTTTTTGTATTTCTTGTACAGGTCTGCGTTCAAATTCTCTTCCTGGCTGAAGCTTATGTACTGTAGCTTTTTACCTGAGTGCAACTAGTGTTTACTTGGCGGCTGTTACTGACTTTTATTCCCTTTCTTTTTTTTCGGTCTATAATAGAACTATTTGTCCTGTTTCTTTTACTACTATAAATGCTTGGTCGATTAACTTTTCAGAAGTGCTTTTATGATTTATAAGATAAATGTGATAAGAGTTTTATTTTGACTTGCAGAAAAATGCTTAAAAAAGTATTTTTCTGGGTTTTCCAAACAAGCAATAATTATTGATCTTGTTAATTTCATGTTTTTTTCTCCAAGAAGAAAAATATCGTCCCGTTGAAATAGATGTCCTAGGGTAAGAAACACCCACCAAATCCTTGAGTTTGCATGGATGGTGAATAAATATTGATAGGGCAATGCCCTTTTTTCTACGCAAAAGGGGGCAAAAGATGCCTTGGTGTGGTTTTTTCTGTCCACAGGTTCAAATAATTACTCAGTCTTTAAGGGATATTGTTTTTAAAAAAAAAAATTAACCCACACCACATGGTGGTGTTTTTTTTTTGTCAGCAAATTTTGGTGACATGGGTCATATAAATATATTTATCATCACCACGATAGTTTAAAGAATAAGCCGTGCTATTTATTATTATAACCATACATAATATGATTGGTTAAAATTTATATTTGTACATACATATGTATGTATGTATGTTATAAGTATAACGTGGTCATGTTTTAATGGCAAAAAAAAAAAAAAAAAAGGTGGTTATGTTTTTATTTCCGTTGTCATGATTCTTAAATTATATTGTAGAAAAAATGCATGATGATTATAATATTGGACAGAACAAAATTCTTCATGTTTTTTAATATATATATATATATTTCATGATAAATTTGCGTAAATTTAGATTAAAATAATTTTTAAGATTCAAAATAAAAAATTACGTAATCTGCCTTTTGTTTTATAATATCATCGCTTTCATCAATTATTTGCTCAATATTTTGGCATGAAAGTATGGGCCAGCGCATAAGCTCTGTTTAACATTTGTTCCTTGTTCCTTCCACTCCTTTTTTCCCCGGCACAATCTTTTTTTGTTTTTTTTGGGTAAAAGCACAACCTCTCGTTTTAGTTGACTGTAAATTTTTTTAAAACGATTTGAAATTCTTTTGGACTACAATTCTTTTCTTTTCTTTTCTATTTTTTTTGGATACAATTATGGACTACAATTTCTTTAAATAACTAAAAGCTTGGGACCATCAATTAATTAATCACATTATTAAATATAGTCTTATCTTCGGAATTCAAAGTTTTATTAACTTAAGAAATTTTCATATTGTATGCGACCTTTTTATTAAAAGGTATATATTAGCTTCAATTTGCCCTTGAGATGTCATGAAAGGACCACCCGAGCCTCAAACTGAAAATTACTTAATTGAACCACCTACTCTTAACAATTGAAATAATTAACCCGTGATAACAAATTTATCAACTTTAAATGCAACTTTTATAAAAATTTTAATTCTATGAAAATGAGTATAGAGAAAAGAAATCCTAGAGAAAATTATATTTTTTATTTCCATAATGTTGTTTGACTTTTAATATCCTTATAATTTTTTGTCCGCTAATATTCTTATAGTTTAAAATTTTTTATTTGTGTTTAATTCATTCATTGTTGTTATTTTCTGTTATTATGTTATACTTTAATTTTTTTATAATCATGCCTTAACAATTTTCTTGTAACATGTTATTATTTTAAGAAAATGAATTCAATTAAATGTAATATCTATCCGATTAGAATCTCAACTCTCAAGTCTCAAGCTTGATCTGAGTACGTTACAAATTTTATCATTAATCTGTTGGCACATGAAATGAAAAATTAAATAAATTGGCAAAAAAAAAATGAAAAATGAAATAAAATTAAAAAAAAATAGGAAAAAAGACATAAATACCATTTCAACTTCCAAAACCCAGAAAATCTCTTAACACATGCAAAGGACAGAGAGGGAATGGAATGTGAATATGAGTTTTTCATGTTTGGGAGAAAAGATCAAATAACCCCCATTACTCAATCATTTTACATATATTATCAGTACTTATTGATTTTATCAAAACCATTACTATTTTAGTCAATCTCATTACTCAATCAGTCACAAGCCAAAACTCTTTATCAATCATTTTATACATTTTGTTAGAACTTATTGATTTTATCAAAACCATTACAGATTTCGTCAACATCATTATTCATTTCGTCAATCCCATTATTCAGTTGGCCACAACTCAAAACTCTTTAGCAATCATTTTACACATATTGTCAATACTTAAGGATTTTGTCAAAATCATTACCCTTTTAGTCAATCACATTACTCGATTGATCACAAACCAAAACTCTTTATCAATCCTTTTATATATTTTGTCAGTATTTATTGATTTTGTCAAAATCATTATAGATTTCGTCAACACCACTATTCATTTCATCAATCTCATTACTTAATTGGCCACAACTTAAAACTCTTTGTCAATCCTTTATACATATTGTCAATACTTACTGATTTTGTCAATACCATTATGAATTTTGTTAAAACCATTACTTTTTTAGTCAATCTCATTATTCAATTGGTCACAACCAAAAACTCTTATTCAATCTTTTTACACAATAAGAATCAAGGCTAATCAAGGCCAAAACTTCCAATCCTCTTGCTCTTTAATTTGAGATGTGAGTGACAATGGCCCTCCACCGAGACCAAGCAAACTGGCAGCACCAACAAACAAAACCTCGTTGTTGCGGCCACAATCGATAGTGACGTGGTTCAAGGAGCTGGAGTTTCCAAACAAAACCGTTTCAATCATGAGATCACCGACGGTGAAGGACCCATCACTGTACAACACTTAGTACAAACACTTGCCACTCCAACAAGCCGAGATGGCCAAAGATTGGCATTGTGAGGTGTCGCAAGAAAGCGAGCTAGAGGAAGAAGATCTGAAGGGTTCAAATATCAAGTCAAATTGTTGAAAACAATCAGAACAGGGCGGGCAAACAAGGTGCTCATTGATGGGAAGAGAGTGGTGTCAATTAGCTAAAGGCAGTGGAACACTAGTGGCGATGGAGGTGAGGAGAGAGTGGAGGAGGTGGTGGTGGAGGCGGAGGCAAGCAGATGAGAGAGAAAGAGGGTGAGGAGTAAGAAGATAGAGAGATAAAAGTGAGAAGTGAGGGCATTTAGGGAAAACATACAAACTTAAAAAATCCAGATTACCACCCTATTCTTTTATGTCCTTTGCAAGTTTTAATGGTCTTTTCTAGGTTTTGGAAGTTGAGGTGGCATTTAAGTGTCTTTTTCCAAAAATAAATATATTTATGAATAAAAAGTTTCTTCTATTAAATCGCAAAAAGAGATAATAATTATTATTGAGAATTTATATATGTTTATTATTAGTGTAAACTAGCATCCAACAACTTTTTTTTTTTTTTTCTAGTGCTTCTATCACCCTAATCTTATATATATAATGCATCCAACATTTTAAACCATAAATAATATCAGGGGTGCTAGATGCACCATAAATAAAATTAAAATGTTTGATTCTATTGGAAAATAAAATCGGGGTTTCGAATTCTAATTTATCATTTATAAGGCGTACTTTTATAAATTTTATATTTCAATTTACAAGGCATTTTGTGAAATGTTAAGAGTAATTTATAGTTTTCATGAGTAATTAGTCATTAGAAACAAGATCTAGTTGTTACTCAATTACACACAAAATTATGGTCAACTAGTCACTTAATTATTTCATCATAAAATAGATTGTCACGAATGCTTGAACAACATTATAAGAATGTTGGTGGTAGTCGTTTCCAAAGCTAACAAGTGATCATTTATTGAATTCAAAAACAAAAACTCTAATGACTAATTCAAAAGATTAGACAAGGGCCAGGCAAAGTGGTGCAAGTGAGGGCAATCCGAGTAGACCCTGGGGCAAGGTCCAAGCAATGGTGGGCAAAGCTTGGACAAAGTCTTGACAAGGCGGTGCAAATGCGAGCAATCCGTGTTTGTTGATTAGACACAAGTTGATTCAACACAACTTTGATATTTGACTATTCAATGGAAATGAATAACATTAATTAGACGAACAAAGCTTTGAAACCAAGTTAATAAATATTTAAGAAGATATTGACACTAAAAGGACCATAAAATTTACTAAATGATGGAGACCTCCATTAGAGTTGGAGAAACAAGCAGACTTGGCCCTAACGCCTAAGGCTATTCCTTGACGGACTTTGGCTGAAAAATTTCCCATATACAAAAATTTTCTTATTGGGAAAGTTTGACCTTTAACTTTGAAAGCCTCAGACCGTTTTACATATATTTTTTAAAATCATGGGATAACTAATCTCCAGATTGTTATAGTTTCAATTAATTTTTAATTAAATTGTTATAGTTTTTTTTTAATTTTTATCAGGTTTTTATGTTTTCACCTGTTTTTAATCAAGTCTTTATAGGTTTTTCCTTTTTATCATGTCCTTATTGTTTCACCAAACTTTTAATTGGGCCCTTGTGGATTTTTTTGGATTTTAATTTATTAATTTAATTGCAATTTAAATCAATGAATAATATCAAAATATACTTTAATAATAATAATTTTAAATTAATAATTACATAATTTAAAAAGTAATAAGCGTAATTAATTATTAATCCTTAATTAACTAACTATAATTCAATTCAATTTTTAGAAAAAAATTATTATTATTATTATTATTATTATTATTATTATTATTATTATTCATATTTTATAATTATAAAAATAAATAATAAATAATATAAATATATTTTTAATTAAAACATTATGACGAATATTAAAAATTGAATTATAATAATAAATTCATCTAAAAATAAAATGGAATTATAATTAATTAATTAATTAATAATTACTAATTAATTATATTAATTATTTTTTGAATTATATAATTATTAATTTAAATTTATTGTTCATAAATTATATTTTAATATTATTCATTTATTTAAATCTCAATTAAATTAATAAATTAAAATTCAAAAATATCTTCAAGGACCCAATTAAAAACCTGATGAAACAATGAGGACCTGATAAAAAGAGAAATAAATACAAGAACCTAATTAAAAACAAGTAAAAATATAAAGACATGATAAAAAGAAAAAAAAACTATAGAGACTTAATTAAAAATTGATTGAAACTATAAAAACCTGTAGATTAATTATCCCAAAAATAATAAAATATAAAAACTCATAAATACCAAGTTTAAATAGAAAATCACAACAGCACAAAAAAAAACATAAATCAAATTATTATCTAAAATTCCAATCAATCTATCTTTTAAAGTTCACATAAGTAAATCATTGTCGAACACTAAAAAACTCAAAACATTTTATAAAATTCAATTCAAACAAGAAAACAATAATAACTAAATATTTGTAACATTATTAATAAAATTAAAAATATAAATAATATCAGCATCATTAACAATTTTTTGAAAAATAAACCCAAATAGGGCAGTTGGTTTAGACCAAGGTTCATGAACCCGGACCGGGCACTGAACCGGTCGGGGTACTGGGTCAAGGGTCAAGGGTCAATGGGTCAGACCGGATTCAAATCGGGAGTCAGACCGGTAGTCAGACCGGGGTCAATTAAAAAAAAACATAATTTAAATATTCATCCATACCATTTAAAAAACTAAATAAGAGTTTTTTTCTAACTAATAGTCCAATATAACCTTCTAAACCTAATACCCACAAAAATATTGTTAAGTACATAAGAATTTTTCTCCAACTAATGCCAAAAATATTCCATAATCCTTTTTAAAACTCATTGAAAATTAAAAAATTTTAGGAAAATAATTTTTCTGAAAAAAAAAAGTAAGAAAAATGTCCTTTGGAGCTTAAAAAAGCAAAGTTTTTTTTTTTTTAAAAAAAAAAAGAGGCAACCTGTGAACTGGCCGGGTTGACCGGGTCAACCCCGGGTCAGACCGGGTCGGAACAGTGCTGGTCCACTGGTTGAACCGGACCGGCCAGTTGGCCGGTTCGCCGGTTTCCGGTCCGAACCGGCCGGTCCGGTCCAGTTTCATGAACAATGGTTTAGACCCTTGTCTTGTTAGGGCTTACCCTTCTAAGCATGTTTACCTTTTGAATATCTAGATTAAGAGCGTGGCCTAAACAATTCTCAAGGTTTGACGGATTTCCCTGTCTCTACATTCATCAAAGTTCCTTCAAGTGAAAAAAAATGGAAATGACAAAAAAATACTATTTAAATTAAAAAATCTAAAAATATATACTATAACAAAAGGATAAATAGGTAATCAAATATAAATCTAAGATTTTAAAGTTTAGGTACCTTTATCAAAATGCCCCTCATATTTTTTTAAAAAAGGGCAAGAACCCTCCTTGGCCGGCGCCACCCTACCGACTAGCTGACCACTGTAGCTTCGATGCTGATGGTTAGAGCTCCGATGACAATTTGAATATAGTAATTAGCAACTTGGGTATACAAATAGACAATTTGAACTTCCCAAGTTATCCTTGTGTATATCCAAGTTGCTAATTACTATTTTTAAATTGTCATTGCCTATATTCAAATTATTAGCGATGCCTGATAGGGGTAAAACATCTATAACCCCTATCAAGTGTCTTTGACAACTTGAGTATATCTTCTATCAGGCGTCATTGACAACTTGAATATAACTAATGAAAAGTTAAGAATAGCAATTAACAACTTAAGTATAGAGATTGACAACTTGAGATCTTCAAATGTCAACAACTTTGTAGGTCATATTTTACCCCTATCAAGTATCGTTAACAACTTGAGTGTAAGCAATGACAACTTAAGAATATTAATTAGCAACTTAGATATAGAAATTGACAACTTGAGCTCCCCAAATGTCAAGAACCTTATAGGTCATATTTTACCCCCTATCAAGAGTCGTTGGCAGCTTGAGTATCGGCAATGACAACTTCAAAATATCAATCAATAACTTGGGTGTACAAATTGAAATTTGGGGAGCGCAAGTTATCAATCTCAATACCCAAGCTACTCATTGCTATTCATAAGTTGTCATTGCTCATATTCAAATTGTCAACGACGCCTGATAACATAAGAATAACAATTAGCAACTTGAGTATATACAGTGACAACTAGATGAGCCCAAGTTGTCAACATCTATACTCAAATTGTTAATTGTTATACTTAAGTTATCGCAAGAGCTCCGTCCATCGGCACCAGAGCTTCAGCATCCGGTCTGCCGGAGGGGTGGTGCAATCCGACGGAGCTCCGGCGTCGGTGTTGTCGATCGTCGAGGGTTCTTGCCCCTTTTTTCAAAAATGTGAGGGGCATTTTGCTAAAAACACTCAGCTTTAAAATCTCATATGCTTACCACATCATCTCTCTGCCCTTTCCCTACAAGACTTTTTGTGGTTTTTCAAGTTTAATGCAATTTATCTATCATTTTCCAAAAAAAAAAAAATCCCTTACAAGCCCATATTTCAAATATTGATATGATAAAATAAAGTTGTAAAGTTCTTACACTACTACAAAAAAAAGTAAAACTATGGCGCTTATAATTGTATCAACTGTGGTGCTAGAGAAGTGCCACATGTCTGGACGCCACTAAAAAAAGCTGTGGTACTTGGAAGCGCCACAACATTTAAAATTTTTTTAAAACAAATACCCTCCTGTGGCCCTTGTTAGAGGAAGTGTCGCAAGAGGGGGGTCTCCTGTGATGCTTGAGTTAGCAAGGGCCACAGGAGACTAGACCTATTATGGCACTTACGTCAGCAAAAGCCATAGGAGGGTCCTTTTTTTTTTTTGCTTTTTCTTTTTCTTTTCTTTCCTATGGCCCTTTTTTATGCTTCCTGATTGTGAAGCTTTATATAAAATGAGTGGCTTTCGTGTTTATCATCTCTACAAATTGTCAATCTTTCTATTTTATATTTCAACCTATTATATATATATATATATGTATATAATTTTCACATTTAAAATTCAAGTTCCCCAACAATAATGTTCTTACATTAATACTCTCCAAAGCTAACATAAAAAATATCACGATATAATAACTTGATATGTGAACACAGTACATCAACAACTAATTAAGTAAATTAAAATATTACTAAAAAATGCAAGGTTGTCGACCAAAAAATTTAAACAAAGTAAAAAGGCAAACGAAACAAGCTAGGTTTTCACTCTTTCCTATTAAATTAGGAACAAAAAGGCAAACGTTATATTACAGTTTATCTTGATTGTACTAAAAAAAATTAAACAAAGCAAGCTAGAATGAAATAATCCTTTTCTTACTTTGGTGACGCTAGCTTGAGTGACGAGGATGAGCAAATGTGAGCTGTGGAGTGGAGTAGGGATCAACTGAAGTAGGGTTCAAAAGAGGAAGAGAGACAGAGAGTATGAAGAAAAGGGAACAACTAGGGTCAGGAGTGGGGACAGATGAAACAAAAATGGAAAAAGGGACAAGAGAATTTAATGAAGAAGACGAGTGTGTGTTTTTGTTGTGCAAGAAAAAGTGATATCTTTTACAGGGGGAGGGGCGTCAACGTGAGCTGAGGAAGAGGGAATAAAAAGGAAAAAAGGAGGGAAAAGATAAAAAGTAAAGTTAAAGAAGGGAAATATGATTGGCGGGAGAGTTAAAAATCACATCCAACCAATTGTGACACTTCTTTAAAGAAGTGCCACAGCTACCGTTTTTTTTCTTTTCTTTTTCTATTTTATTCTTTTTTAAATTTTGGGGACCAGATGTGACGCCTGCCTCACCCTTAGGTAGAGACCTGACCAAGCGCCACAGCTGGGTCAGAGGTAGGCGCCACAATTAGCCCACCAGCTGTGGCGCCTGGTGGACCAAGCACCACAGCTGATCCCCAAAATTAAAAAAAAATAAATAGAAAAAGGAAAAAAAAGGGTAGATGTGGCACTTCTTTAAAGAAGTGCCGCAAAATATGCGCCACTTTTCAACATTTTTGTAGTAGTGTTAGGATTAACTATAAATATTAAATAATTCAGTTGTAAAATTGTAAACTATCCAAAACTATTTAGATTTTTAATTTAAATTGAGATGTAAATTTTATAAAATTATTTATAAAAAAAAGAGTTTTAAATCATCTTCAAGCCAATTTTTACATATTATAAGGTGAAACAGTTGTGCCGTTAATTCAAATAATATCAGTTATAAATAAGGAAAAATTCCAGACATCGGGTAAAAAAAATAAAAATCCTATAACCTATACTTAGTCATCCTGGACAATTTCGTTGGTACACTAAATAATTTTTTGAACAGCCAAGGACCAACAAGATCCTTATCATTTTCCAAACTAGAAGCTTCTGAATGTCACTAATTGCCATCTTTTTTTATAAAAAGACAAATACATTAAAATTAATTCCATACCACACAAAAAATTAATTCCCATCTTTCATCCTTCAGAGTCTACTTCCATAAATTTTTATTTTATTTATTATATATATTAATTAATCTGTCACTTTCTCACTCATATTATCATATACATAGTTTGGTTCAAAGTTCCTTTCAAGCTTCAAAGCCAAAGCCTCCAATCTAAACCATATATCACAGAGAGAGCGAGAGAGAGAGAGCGAGAGAAGCATATATGGCTGAACTTCAAAGGTCTGTGACATCTTTCAGAAGACAAGGCTCTTCAGGCTTGGTTTGGAAGGACAAGTTCCTTTGTGCCTCCCAAGGCCATAATCACCTTAATAACCATCAACAACAACAACCTCCTGATCCTACACCGCGACGCAGCCGCTCGGCCGGAGCACAGCCTTACGGGGCGGTCAACACCACCTTCCCTTCCAAGGACGACGGAGCACCTCCTTACCGGGCCGTCAACATCGCCCCCCCTCCCAACGAGGATCCGCCATCTCCCAAAGTTCCTACCTGTGGACTTTGTGGCTTATTGAGCAAACAACCATTTTCCGATCATCGCACCACTTCAAAGTCAAAGAAACGTAGGTGATTATATATACACTCACATATAATATGTGTGTGTGTGTGTGTGTGTGTTGTATTGTATGAACAATCTCATCATCAGGATTTGAGCATGTAAATTTGAATTGTTTTTTGATCCTTCTATTGCTTCTATCTCAGTTGTGTTTTACTTTTTAGGTTGTTGTTAAAATTTTGTATGCCGTAGAATTAGAACATGTGTGTGTAACCAAGATTAATGATGCTGTTATGCCTTTAATGGGGCTCTTAAGGTTCTGTGTTAATTGATCATCTAGCTTTTGTTAGTTTGATACTTTGATTTCTTTGATAAGAAAATTAGCTAGTATGACATGTATTTAGTACAACACTATAGTCTTCTTTCCTAATTCTTCTATTTCCTTTCCTCTGTGATTTTTGTTGAAGGAGCATTAATAAGGGTAAATTAGGAAAAAATTAACCAAGATAAAGGATATGTTTTATATTTAGGACTAAAATTAACTCTACAAATATATCTTATATTAAATAACAGAGAGAGTAGAATATAATGATGTTAATTAAGTTATCGCTTGTGATTGTCAATGGTTTCATTAAAATTACAGGGAAGGAAAAAATCATGGAGTGTGGTATGTAATTTACCACTCTGATCTTATTTAGAAATTCAAATTACATAATTCTCACATGCCAAGAAAAATTATTTAACTCAATAAATATAGACAAAATTGATAAACTTTTTCAATTTTACCTTTATTTATGAATATTTTTCCCTTTTTTCTTCTCTCTTCACCTTTAATAGAGACAAAATTGTAACACCCTCATTTATTATTTTAATAGTGGACATATAATAAAAACCAATTTCTTTTTTCACAAACTAGACTTATAATTGGATCTGAGTGATATGTAATAAGATAATTATACTTTTTAATCAAAATGGCTTAATTTCAGGTACCTTGTTCCTTTCTCACAAATTTCTGTATATGAAATATTCTTTGACTAAATTGAAGAAAGCTTATAATGAAACACAGAGAAAGAGGTTATGATTTGAGCCATTGTAAATCAATAAAAAAAAAAAAAAAGGATGAGACTTGTTTCTTTGAGTAAGGTCTCAAACTCGAGTCTTGTGTATGTAAAAAAATTGTTATTAAGAGAGAATTTTATACCTATGTAGACTTTGTTCGATCTATATAAAAGTTAGTTAGCTAGAGTTTAATGTGACTTTTGAAAAGTCGTTGGTACAAACATGAATACAAGAACGCGCACTGGGTAAGAGAGGGAAAAAAATTTTGTGCTCTAAACCTCAAAATGAATTATACCTTTGATTAATAAAAACAACTAGATGGTATTATCAAATTTATAAAAAAAAATAACAAATTAATAAATTAATAAAAGACTTTTGAATTCAAACGCATTTGCCAGCAACGTAACCAAGTTGGGATTTAATTTTAATTCCTTAGTCAACAAAAATATTGAATTTTAAAAAATCATATTATTTTTTTCCTTCTTTTAAAAATCATATTATTAATAATTAAGCTGCCGGCCTATATATAATAATGATTTGGGAACATCCATAAAATGCCATTTTCCAGAGAAAACTTCTATACATGTCTTGCATATGTTTCGTGTGTATTTTGTTTGTTTAAGGGATAATCTATATGTGCAGGATTACGTTGTTATCATTTTTATATTGTTTTGTTTTGTTGTTTTTTTTTTTTTTTTTGTATTTGGTGAGTCTTAATTAAGGGAAAATGAGAGAGAAAATCCATCTTAGTATGTTTAATTTTCCATATATATAATAAAATAGCAAGTATAATGAAAGGCGTATTTCCATCAAATCGTAAGAATGAGCATTAGATTCCATCAAGAAAACAAAGAAAACACCACATCCTTAAAAACCATAATATCAAACACTACTAGTGAAAACACTTTTAACATTTATTTTTATTTTTATTTTTATTTTACCTTTTCATGTCCATTTTCAAGGGACATCTATGTAAGTGATATTGTTAGTTTTGAATCGACGTCTGTTTTGTAATAATGAAAAGGAAGATTAATGGAGACACTCCTCTCTCTTACTGTACCACCACCACGACGTGGCCTTCCAAAAGCCCCAACTCTGCCTTATCCACGGCTCAAAACAAAGATTAAGGACACAGAAGGTTACAAACAAGAAAGAAAACTTGGCAATCACAAGATTACCCTCTTCCTTCACACTAAAACAAATCCTTAGTTATAAGTAAAAAGACCTCAGTTTCAATGCCCAATTCAAACTCCCGAGCTCAAAGTAGCCCATAGTTTACAAGTGTGGAGCAGAAAAATAAATGAATTTCAATGCCCAATTCAAATTCCTTAGGTTATAAATAAAAAGAACTCTGTTTCAATGCCCAATTCAAATTCCAGATTCAAAGTAGCCTAATTTTTATAAGTGTGGAGCAGAAAAATACATGAATTTACCAAAAAAAACAAACCACGTATGAAGAACACTTTTAAAAGTTTTTTTTTTTTTTAACGTCCGTTTAAGCAAAACGGACGATAATTAAAGTTTTAAACATCTATTGTTCAAAAACAAACATTGAAACTTAACCAAAATTATAAAATTGCTACCGCATTTTTTTAATCACGTTTGTTTTTTTAAAACAGAGATTAATTAGCAACGTGAACTGTAACACCCCAAATTTTATATTCATTTAATTAGCAACGTGAACTGTAACACCCCAAATTTTATATTCACCAAATATATTGTAATTATTTGGGGAAACTCAATAAAATGGTGAATATTCATGAATTTGGAATTTATGAATTTTATAAATGTTCAATTTCACGGGAAATTGGGCAAAAATGAATATGGAATTAATTTGGGTGATTTAAAAAGCCTAATATTAAGGTCCAAAAATGAATAAATATTAGGGAAAATATTTGGTCCAAAAATAGATAGAAATTGGCGAAAGAAAAATAAGAGAAGAAATTGGATTAAAAAGGTAATGGCAAAATCGTAATTTTGCCAAATTATCACAAAATTAATTATTTTTCCAATTAATTGAAGATAATTTCAATTAATTAAGGAAAAATATATTTAGAATATTTTGGTCAATTTAATATGAATTTATGGAAATTTTGAGCAAAAATGCAATTTTGACCAAAATTGAGACTTTACGTGTATATGTAACCGAAACAAGTTGTGAAGCCAATTGAGACCTTAGGGAGGGACCCCTAGGTGTCTCCTACATGTGGCATAAATAAGGAAATATAGGTTGGACATGATGGCATGGTTACATGAATGTAGGAAGTTATGTAATAAAAATTAGTTTTGGAATTGTTGGAAAATTCCATAAATCATTAAAATTATATATGATATTATAATATATCATTCTCATCTTCTTCATTCAGCATTTCACGCACAAAACAGCAGCTGAAAGTGAGAGAGAATGTTCAGAATTTTAGAGAGAGAAAGGAGAAAAAATCTCACAAGGTAAGCCGATTTCTCCGACAATTTAGCTCCTAACGCGTATAACTTCGACATTAAGCTACTTCTCTTTGTTCTTTAAGGTTTGGAAGCTCAAAATCTGTTGTGGAACACCTAGGGTTTTCAGCCATATTTGGGAAAAACTTGTGAGAGCTTGAGGTAACTTCCAAACTTTCGTATATTAACTATTCTGGCTACTGTGGGCAATTTAATCGGTGAAATTTCGCCGGATTGCTGTTGGTTTTAAATTTTGGGAATTGAGTTGCCTAAGGGTTATGCTGCCCAATTTTGGTTCAAATGGTAGTTATAACCTAATGTAATATTTAATTAAGTGGTTAGGAGTAGAAAGGAACGCGTTTACGGAGCCGAAATCGTAAAATCCCGATTTTTCCCGGAGAACTCATAAATTTCGGCCAGCTCTAGAAATGGGTCTTAGAGTTGGATTTTCAATGATTTGATGGTTCCATTGAGTTCAGGAGCGAAAATTAGGTGGGGTTACAGTTGGTCACTTTTTCAGAAAAGGCCGAAAAAGCATAATTACGAAAACGCCCCTAAAACCCTTAAAGTGGGGCTACCAAGGGTAAATTTATAATTTAACATTGAATTTGCTAATTCCGAGTCCGGAAATGGATTCCTTGGATGGTAATATGCTAGAATAGCCCCGGGTAGAATTTCGGGAAAGATGCAGCCGGACTGGGTACGGCGGGCCTGGGCCGGGTCCCCGAGGGCATTTTTGTAAATTTTCATTATAGACTCATATAACCCCAAGAAACACTATGGAAGTGTCTAAATGGTGCATTTGGAGTTGTAGGATTCGATATTTGCTCTGTTCGTGATCTACTTGCGCTAGAGCATAATCGGAAAGAACAAGGTAGTGACTCCTCTCTTATACTTTGTGTGAAACATTGTATGTATGTTTGTCGTGCATTGAGAATACATTGTGACATTGTGATGCTTTGTGATCGCAGCGAAAGCTGACGCCTAGTGAATACTTTGTGAATACATTGAGATCGCAGCGAAAGCTGACGCTTAGAGTTTACAGCCATGAGTGCTGTCGTTTGTAGTGTGAACCACGTTACATTGTGATGCTGCTAACATGACCTTATATGCTTTGTGTTTATGCACTGTATGAGTGATTTGTTAATACTGAGATTCTCTTGAATCTCATTCTTTCCAATGACTAACATTTCAGACAGCGCTAGTGGCGCTAAAGAGAAGCGGGCAACCCGAAGCGATTAGAACCCCTTCGGGGTATATTTGATTGTAGGGTGTTGGTTATCTTCTTTTGAACTTGGGATTACTGTATATTTTGGAGATGTAAATATTACTGTTGATGTTGGTTATGTAATCCCCTAGTGGAGACTTTTAAACCCTCAGATTATATATGTATAGAACCCGAGAGTTGCCGAGGATTTGGTTATATACTCTGATGTGTGTGAATGTAAATTAACTGCGCAGGTAATTATATTCGAATTTTGAAATTGAGACCAAGATAGAGAAGAGTTTTTGAAAGTTTTTGGTGAAAATCCTACTATAGTGTAGGAATTTGAAATGAGTTTAAGCTATCCGACGGTCTCTAAACCAATTTAATTATGTGATATCAAATTATAATTACGTGGTTAAAGGCAGGGGGTTACATGAACACTATATTCTTTAGTAATAAAATACAAAATTCAGCTTACTCTTTGTAGTTTAAGACTAATCATCTATTTTTTTAAAGGATATTTGTGATATTTATTATCTATTTTTATGTTCAAATACAACAATGACAAGAAGTAATCTTACCTTATTCAGCAATTCTTTATGTTCAAACATTTTTATTTTTTGGTCCATACACCAAACAAGCAAAATTTCAAGAAGGATTCATTTTCTTTTTTCATTGTCTTTCCCATTTTCTTAAAAACCTTTCAGTTGTATTTTCTCTGCCTTTAATATAAGACATATTTACCTAATTAAGGAAGTTAGTTAAATTATTTAATATGACATATGCTTTCTAAAATACCCTAATCATCTTCCTTAATTCCTTAATTCTTTCTTTTCTTTGATTATTATTGAGGGAGTGTCAATAAAATTAAATTAGGAAAATATTGATAAATATTAAAAATATGTATTATATTTATAACCAAGATCAACTTCTCAAATATGTTTTATATTAAGGACCGGAGGGAGTATCAAATATGACTTAGATATGAGTGATTTGGAAGGGAGGAAAAATTTTATAAGTTGGATTTAAAAAATTAGAGAAGGGGGTTATAAAATTTTAATAAAGAGAAAGTGTAAGATAAAATATCACAAAAATTATCAAAATATTTTAACCCACTCCTCTTTTCTTTTCTTTTTTTCTTCTCTTTTTGTCAAAATCCAACTTATAAAATTTTTTCTCCCCTTCACTCCACGTCCGTCAAACCAAACAGCCCCTAAGAGCTGGTGTTTTTTTTAACGGCCAAGAGGGCATTACTTTCATTACTCATAATAACAATCCAAAAGTTCAGGCTCACATAGACTAAAACGAGATAGGCAACAGAAACAGGAAATTGCAAAAACAACAAATAAAAGCACCAAAAACAATCAGCCAGCGTCCCTCTCTGAGTATGTCACAGGGCCAGAAGTAGGAACAGATCTTGAATCTGAGACATGGATAAGAAACAAAAGAGGTAAGGGCGTATCCACCCACCCAATAGGGCACACCCCCTTAAAAGCATTTGAAGCTAGGAGATCAGCTGCATTGTTACCCTTCCGAGGAGTAAAACTTACAGAGAATCCAGCCTGTGACGCCATTAGATACAACATGTCCTCCAAAATACCTCTAACAAACCAGTCACCAAAGGTAGCATGACCTTTCAATAATCCCAGTACGAGAGTTTGACAGTCGGATTCAAATATAACATTAGCATTACCCATATCATATGCAATCATCATGGCTTTCTTCAGGGCCAATGCCTTTGTCATAAAGGCCGAAAGTGATTTCACCTTGTCAACAAAGCCCCATTTAAATTCGCCATTGGAGTCCCGACAAACAATGCCTATTGCAACTGTCATGTCCTGCTTGTGGAAGGTGCCATCAATATTGATTTTCAACTCATGTTCGGGAGGCGCCCTCCAGTGGGCACAGCCACAATTGGTTATATTACTTTCAGTATCCTGGTTGAATAGTTTGCACGCCACCCAATATTCATGGGCAAGTTTCCTAGATTGCTCCATGGTTACCAGCGGGTTAGCTAGGATCCTTTCCATTAAATGCTTTGTGGTTCCTCCCCATCCATATCAACCAATGAATCCAGCTCGTTACAGTTATATCATAAACCGTAAAAGAACTAGCGGTACCAAGAATTTCACCCCACCAGATTGCGAAGTTAGAAATTCTACTGATATCCGTTTTCAGAGGGAGACCACTTCCAAACCATATGCATCTTACCCATTGACAGTGAAAAACATGTGTTCCAGAGTCTTGCTAGCACAGCTGCATACCGGGAACAAGTCTGAAGCCCCGCATCATCTTTTCAGTAGCAGATCTTTGGTCGCTATAGCGTTGGATAGGCACCGCCAAATGAAATTAGCAATTCGAGGGAGTGACTTAATCATCAACCAAGTTTCTTTCCAAACAGCACCCATTATTTGTTGTGATGTGGATGCTCTGGGAACACTTGGATTATCTATGAGCATTGCATGCTTGTATCCCTTTTTTGTCGTGTAGATACTGTAACCCCTGCTTTTAAACACGTAATTATAATTCGATAATGTATAGTAGATCGGATTAGAGACCATCGGATGATATAAACTCATTTTAACTTCGTACCTTACAGTAGGTTTTTCACAAAAATCTTTCAAAACCTTTTTCCTAACCTGGTCTCAATTTCAATATTCGAATATAATTACCTGCGCAGTTAATATACATTCGTTTATATCAGAGTGTGTAATCAAATTTCCAGCAACTCCCGGGTTCCATACATACATCAACTAAGTGTTTGTAAGTCTCTCTAGGGGATTACTTAACCAAGCTCCAGTACAATAATATTTACATATCAAAATATACAGTAATCCCAAGTTTAAAATGGATAACCAACATTTCAAAAATCAAATATACCCCTAAAGGATCCTAATCGCTCTGGGTTGCCCGCTTCTCTTTTGAGCCAGTTGCCCTGTCTGAAATATTAGTCATTGGAAAGAATGAGATTCGAGAGAATCTCAGTAGTAACAAATCGCTCACACAATGTATAAACACAAAGTATGTATGTAAATCACAAATAGCAACAGCAGCAGCAACACAAGATACATGGATTTTACCACAAACAACAGCACTCACGGCTATATACACAATGCGACAGCTCTCGCTGTAATTCACAATAACGACAGCTTACGCTGTAATCTCGATCATGACAGCTTACGCTGTAATCACAATAGCGACAACTTACGCTGTAATCACATTAATAACAGCTTACGCTATAAACGACAGCTTTCGCTGTATAACGACAGCTATCACCAGCTGTAACCACAACAGTATCAGAGATCATCACAAAACAGTGATACAACACACATACAGTGCATTACACATGGTATAAGAGAGAGAGTCACTACCTGGTCATTTCCGAACGTTTTTCAGTACTGTGGGCTCTTGAGGACAGCAAATATCAAATCCTGTAAACCAAGTTTAGGGACAACCCATCAATCTCTTTTCCAAGTTCTTAATTTTATAATACTTTAAGTTGGTTATCATTTAAATTCTTTAGGTTACTATTATAGGTCTAAACATATGCCTAAGGGGTTGGGAGAATCTACCCCGAAAACCCTCCTTCTTGGAAGAATTTCTGATTTTGGGCTGGCTCACTCGAGAAATGGAAGTCTCACTCGAGTGACACCCCTAATTGCACTCGAGCACCAACGAGTGAGACACAGAAAGTGTTTGCCCGAGAGCAAACCTCAAAATACTTCCCACACTCACTCGAGCACAAGAAGCTGTACTCGAGCAATGACCTCAAGTGCACTTGAGTACCAAGAAGTGAGGTCCAACAAGTGACTACCCGAGAGTAACTATAAACTCCCAGGTCTTAAGCCGACTCCCTCACTTGAGCATGCCCATGCTCACTCGAGTGGTATCATATCTCACTCGCAAGTCAGGAAGTGTGCTCGCGGTTTCTGCTTGAAGACTTAACTAAAATATCTAGAATTTCATATCGTGCTTGAGTGAAATCCTCCCTCACTCGAGTGATGCCTATCAGATGCCAAATCGCAGCAACTGATATGGTTTTCCAGAATTGACCAATTTGCTACCAATGGTCCTAAGACTTGTTCTAAAACTCATTCTCACTCATTTTAACACAAGGAACCTATTGGTAAACCCAAAACAACCAAACTCCCACTCAAGCAACACATTCCCATCTCTAGGTTACAAAATCACCCAAAACCACAATTTGCCAAACTTCCTCTTTTCAAATCCAAACCAAAACCATTGACTCCCATACACTATTTGGCATCTATTTCACCACATTACATCACTTAATTCATATCTTCTAAAATCACCAGAAATCAGGGCAAAAATCCAGATTTTACTAAGCTTAACCAAAATCATATCATATATACCAAAATTCATCAAAAGCTTACCTCTTAAGCTTGCTGAAATCAAAACCTTGATTCCACCAACTTTCAAATTTGTTCAACTATCAAACACCACTTTTCAAAATTCTGAAAGCATGGCAAGGAAGCCTTCAACACCATGAACAACTTTAATAAACATAATATAAGCATTTGAAGCATTCACTTACCTAAAACCAAGCTTTTCTCTTTCTCTTTCTTGGTTAGCTTGGGATGGAAATGGAAGTGAGGAGAGAGATGAGAGAGTAAGATGATGATGATGAAATTTTCCCTTCACACATACACACACACAACCGACTTGACAAGGGAAGAGAGAGGGAAGATCATTTGACTTTTTGACTTCACATCTAATGGCTCTCATTTGACCACATGGCATAATCTCATATTTCCTTCTATTAATTCATACAACACATGCACAAGCACTTCCAATTTCTTAATCACAGTCATAACCATTTGGTCTCAATTACTAGGGAGTTTTCTCTTCAGTAACTGACCAATCGATTGGTAAATTTATCATTTTGCCCCTGATTATTACAATGCTTACTAAACCATCACTAAGCACCTTTATATCACATTACACAACATATACTTCAAAAGTGCTTAATTATCATTAATTACATCACTTTGAAGCTATTAATCCTTGATTACAATTCAGGATATTACAGATACCATCAATAGCGATCACCCAAGCCACTTTATCTTCTCTCGCGTTCTCTTCCAATGGAATATATTTGATATCCGCAAGTTTATCCTCACTGACAATTCCAATGAGCTTAGTCACATCCCATTATTTGCTCTGGGTGCTAATGAGTTGTGAGACTTTGGCATCAGAAATTTTCAATTCCTCATCGGTTGTTTCAAGTGAGCGATTAGAGCTGTTTGGGATCCATTTATCTTTCCAAATGCGTACTGTAATATCCCAATTTTTGATTAAGGGATAATTATGATTATTGTGGATAATTATGAATTTAATTGGGATTATTATGTATTTTATGACAATATTAATTAATGTCATAATTAGTGGAAATTGGAAATATTAGTGCATATGTTTGGTATTTAAGATCAAGGGTGGTGATTCCTTGACCGCGGGTCGGGATCCAGTGTGCTTAGCTTGTGTGAGCTTATTGAGGGAATGAAGGAGATGCTGACATGTGGCATTTTGGTGGCCATTGGATGAGTTCATATGAGGACAAGGGAACACTTTTTCTCTTTTCTCTCTCACACTCCATCCCTCCATTTCTCTCTCTCGTGCTCCCTCTCTCATTTCTCTCATCTCTCTCTCTAAAGCTGGGCGCCATTTTTGGTGGAAAAGGAAGAGAAGAAAGCTTGAAAAAGGTAAGGAAAATGATCTCCTTTGCTCAAACTCCCTTCACAAATGTTGATCCTTGAGTAATGGGCTTCATTTTGGTGTGTGTAGTTTGGCCATTTGGTTGTGATTTGTGCCACATGAAAATTTATTGTTGGAGAATCAAGAACTCTCTTTGGAGAAGTTGATAAGGTGAGTGAGACATATCTTTCTATCTAAGTTTCATACCATTTGAAATACTTTGAATTTTCTGGAATTTTGGGGCCATTTTCGAAAATGAGGGCCATTAGGAGCTTGGTATGTGTTTGGTATGAAATTTGTATGTTTGGAATGTATTTTGGATAGATAGAATTTATTTGGGTTTGAAATTGTTAAGTTTGGAGATTTTGGAAGTTTAGTGTTTAATGTTACCCAAAACCAAAGCATGATAATGGAGTAGGATTTTGGTGATTTTGACATTCCCATTGGATTCCTTGAGTGATTTTGTGTGGGAATGAGCTTGGTTATTGATTTTGGGTTCATTAAAATCACTTGGGAAAAGTTGGAAAGTTGTTTGGTTAGAGCTCCTGTTTAGGAGTGTATTTTGGAATTAATGGTTATCATTGTAAATTTTGGAATTGTATATATAGATTTTGTGTAATCCCCAAGTTAAGGGTATTGAATTGTGGGCTTTGTGCCTTTGTAAATCCCTTATTTAATGAATGGAACCCGAGTGTGTCGGGAATTTGCTTTATACTCTGATATTTGTGAATGAAATCAACTTGTACAGGCCATTTAGTATTGAATTGTGAATATGAGACCGTCATGAACATATTTGGTAAAAGTTTTTGTAAGTCATGATTTTGGGGAAGTTTGGTTTTGTTTAAGTCCCAAAATCATCTAAGGTCTCTAATTCTACATTAATTACGTTTTATGAACTAAATCTCGGCCTTAATCGTTGAGGGGGTTACACGTACGGTCTTGCCATCTCCAATATGCCAACATAGATCATTTTTCAGGAAATCTCTACCATCCACAATGCTAGACCAACACCATGATGCTCTATGCCCCTTGCATGCATCTAAAAAGTTACCATTCGGAAAATATAATCCTTTTAGGACTTGTGCCCAAAGAGTTTAGGGGTTTTGCATGAGTCGCCAAGTAGTCTTTGCGAGTAAAGCATTGTTCAGTTTCTGAAAATCACGAAAACCCATGCCTCCTTCTATTTTTGGCTGAGTGAATGTCTCCCAAGCCAACCAGTGTATTTTGCTTCCATTATTGTTGCCCTCCCACCAAAATTTAGATACTAGACTATTAACCTCTTTACAAGTCTTAGCTTGGAATCCGAAACAGGTTATGGGAAAGATGGGGATGGCATTAATGACAGCCTTAATCATTACCTCCCTTCTTGAGAAAGAGAGACGTCTGCTACTCCAGCCTTGATTTTTTTTTTTTGCTCATTTTTTCACGGACATAGGCTAAAGCTTGGTGTTTAGTTTTTCCCCATATGCTAGGAATTCCCAAATATTTGCCTGGATCCAAACCTTCCCTTATTCCTAGTATATTACACAGAGGTTTTTACATGGACAGGAGTATTCTAGGGGAAGAAAATGCTAGATTTATTCAGATATGTTAACTGACCTGAAGCACCACAATAGTCTCGCAAAATACCAGCTAAGGCTTCACAATTCTGCTGATTTGCATTCATGAAGAAGAGTGCGTCATCTACAAAAAAAATTATGTGAAAGTTCGGGACAATGGGTGCTAAGCTTGACTCCTATAATATTACCCAAGTTTTGGTTCTTTCTAATCATGCTCAATAGAGTTTCAGAAACCAAGATGAAGAGGTATGGTGAAAGTGGGTCCCCTTGCCGTAGTCTTCTTCATGGTTTAATAGAAGCAACTCTTTCTCCTGAGATACACAAAGTAAGATGAACTGTTTCAGCACAAATCATCACAAGATTCACCCATCGTTGTGAGAAGCTGAATCTCAAGAGGACTTGTCTCAAAAAATCCCACTCTACACGGTTATAGACCTTACTCATCCATTTTTAAGGCAAATTCAAACTTTTTTCCAGTTTTCTTTTGCCTAAGATAGTGGTACACTCCGTCAACTATGATAATATTATCATGAATTAATCTGCCCGAGACAAAAGCTTCTTGACTAAGGGATAAGCATTTATCTAAAAACACCTTCATCCTATTGGCTAATATTTTAGAGATAATTTTATATGAAAAATTACACAGGCCAATAAGTCTAAAGTGGGAAACTAGCTCTGGCTATAGTATGCAGCAAACAAGCCTTCTTTAGAGAATCAAGATTCCCAAAACTTTGGGAAAGAGGGCTTTCCACTGTCCAGTTCCACCAACGTCAATTCTAGCTAGTAATAATGTAATATTGTTTCTTTCTCTCATCTCACAATAAAAAAATATTGTTTCTTTCTCTCTGAATAAACGATAATACTGAGCAAATAAATTGTAACGCTAAAAAAAATCAAAATAATAAATTCTTAATGGGACTATCAAAGAATCACTGTTGCACCTAGCACAAATCACCCTGCAGGCTTGCTTGGGGAAGAAGGCACCAAGAGATAAATACTGTGTTTGGTGATTGATGATGGAATCTTAATTAGAACAATGAGATTTAGCAAACTCAGAAATGCCAAACCACCAAGTATTATTTTTTATTTGGAGAGGCAGTTTACATTTCTTATCTATGAAATCATTTTTTGAATTCATTCTTATATAATTTCATTCTATTCTCTCTCTTTTTATTTTTTTGCCGCTATAATTTCATTCCATTCAACGTGCATATAGAACACCCCCCCCAAAAAAAGTCATACTCTGATATGTAGGTTGTAAATATAAGTAATTGGGGGTAAAATTAGGGATTTAGTGGGTTAATAAAGAATTAAGTGCTGGCACACCATTAAGTCTATGAGGGCGCACTTAGGATATTATAAGTGGCCCTTAATAGTTCTATGAGCCACGGCGGATATTGTTAGTTGGAGTTAGTAGCCGTTAGAGTCAATCATGTTGCTATATAAGGGAAAGGCCTCTAGGCTAAGGGATTGTTGTTAATTGTTGTTTAGTGAATAATACAGAAAGCATTCCTCTAGTTCCTCTCCGTTTCTCACCTCTTCCCTCTCTTTTCTCTTCTTCCTCACTTCTTCTATTTCTTACCTATCAGTGGTATCAGAGCCAATGGCTGACAGACCGGAAAGGGCTAACTACTAAGGGTTCTAACCAGAGGGGCTAACCAGCAAGTGGCTGAGTGAAGCGCAGAGTGAAGTGATGTCGAGACGTCAGCTTTCCAAGGAGGGTGTATTGACAGGGACCAAGATAGTATAGGCTGCTAAAGTCCCACATCGAGTAGTATGGGTTGCTGATGGGGTACTTAAGTGCCTTGGCTCTCCCACTTCAATAGCTAGCTTTTGGGGTGTGGTTCTTCAAGATGCTTGGGTATCTATCATTCAAGAAAGGGAGAGAAAATAGAGGAATGCTTTCTGTATTATTCACTAAACAACAATTAACAACAACCCCTTAGCCTAGAGGCCTTCCCCTTATATAGCAATAGGATTAACTCTAATGGCTACTCCAACTAACTATATCCACCCCCTTAGCCTAGAGGCCTTCCCCTTATAGGATTAACTATAATGGCTACTAACTCCTCCCCTTATATAGCAATAGGATTAACTCCAACTAACTATATCCACCATGGCTAATAGAACTAGTAAAGGCCACTTATAATATCCTAACAATATCCACCGTGGCTAATAGAAATATTAAGGGCCACTTATAATATCCTAAGTGTGCCCTCATAGACTTAATGGTGAGCCAACACTTAATTCTTTATTAACCCACTAAATCTATAGTTTTACCCCCAATTACTTATATTTACAACATACATATCATATTCCCTAAAGAATGTGCTCAATTGCTCCCTCTCAAGGAAAGTCAATGAATGTCTTAAATTGATAACATTTACTTATTTTATACTTATTAAATATTGTAATTTTCATATATGCATTTATTACCCCCTCCGTTCTTAATTATAAGTTTTAGATAACCAATTTATGTTTATCAAGAAAACAGTTACAATCAGTTAAGAGCAATAAATATGTATTTTTTCTAACTATGTCCTTATTTATAAAAAAGAATAAGTGCGAGAGACAAAAAATATAACAAATATAGTTAAGGGGTAAAGCTGAAAAAAAAATGCAATAAATGCTTTTACAAATCTCTAATGAAGCTTATATTAAGGATATATCCATTTACAAATTTAAAACTTACATTTTAGAAAGAACGGAGTATTTGTCACCCCTATCTTATAAAGGGTAAAAGTGAAAAATAATCATTAATTAACTTGTCAACCTCTTATATTTTGAACCAAAATTTCTTTCTGAAAAACTTCTTATATTATGAACTGGAGGCAGTAATTTAGTAATAGCTTTTAGGTTTTTTTTTTTTTTTTGGCTTCAATAGCTTTTAGTTAAATTACCAGGTTAATCATTAATTGGAGCTCACGTTATATTTATTTCAGAATTGAGACTGAGAATTCAGAATCCCACTAAACAATTTTATCTTATTGCTCCCTTTCCTCAGATGTATCACATAACAGTACTAGGCATAAAATCTAAATTCATAAGCTCATTTGGCCTATGTAATGTAAGACACCACACCTAATGACCTTCAATTTCAATTGAGTGAGAAAAAATGAGGAAAAATTTCAACCAAAAAAACAAGAAGAAAAAATCATGGGGAAAATCCCAAGAAATGAAAATAAATGATATATTCATATGTTTTATTACAATATTACATTATACGAACTTTCATGTACATATATCTAAATACAACAGAGACTTTTTCCAGAATCAAAAGTCTACGAGTGTTGAATATCCTGTATAAAGATTATATATATATATATATATATATATATATATATTAATTTATTCAACCTGAAACTTTCTTAACTTTGGTCTTGAAAAGTAAAATATGCAATTTTTCCATTGAAAAATAAAGGAAACACCCAGTTGAATGCGTCACGAAAGAGCCAAAACTTGAGCCCACAATACAATGCCAGGCAGGACCATACGCTTTGTCAAACTCCTGCACATGAACTTTATATTATTTAATCCAAGGCACATACTATACTTCATCAAATCAATAAAAAAAAGTAACTATTTCACAAATCTTGGTGACCAGAGAAAATAAATATATAAATTAGTTAATTATGCTTCTGTTGTGCACATGGCGTGAGAGTTAAAAAAATGTAAGGATTAGTTTAGGGGTCTGATTATGCTTCTTTTTCCAACTGCATGTAATTAGCAATAACAATGGGGCCTTGAAGAGTTTAATATTATTTTAATATTTGGTAAGATGGGGAATCTAATTAATTATTTGATTTTGACAATGGACAGTCTCAACTGAATTGGGTTGAAGAAATGGACGGTCAAGATTGAGAGATCTAATCTAGTTGGTTGGCATAGATCAGTGAGCCAATGGACCAGTTCGAATGATTTTGACCAACAAACAATAAAAGGAGGGGAAGAGAGAGAGAGGAAATGACAATTCATGATTGGTCTAGTTGTTCATTCGATTCTTCTGTGGGGTTCAATGAACAAGACTCAATCATCCAAGAAACAAACTTCCAAAAAGAAACAATAAGTAAACAATTGTATAACACACTTTTTCTGGTTTTTGCACCAGAATCTGCTATGCAAAGCTAGATGATATATACAGACCATACGAACATGCATAACTAACAAGGAAAAAATTCGCAGACAAGCTCAATTACCTTGCATAACTATGCCCATGTCAAATTATATAATTATGCCAGAAGTAGGTCCCTCTAACAAAAGACGGAGACATATTTATTATATCAATGGGTTAATATCATTATTAGTCCTCACAATTTTATCGAATTTTAGTTTTGGTTGCCGTAATCCCATAAGGATTTGGTCTCAATTTAATGAGTTTTAGTTCTAATCCCTACACTTAAAGTCAAAACAAGCCTTTATAAAACTATAGGGACCAAAATCAATGATTTGAAATTATAGAAACTAAAATCAAAATTCGATCAAATTGTAAGGACCAATAATGAAACTAACCCTTTATTAATTAATTTATGAACAATTTGGCCTACTAGTTTTTTTTTTTTTTTTTTTTTTTATATCACTTGATTAGTTACCATGAAACTGAGATTTTGTCTGTTTCAGATGGAGAGGCAAGGTATAGGTGAATTCTGAAGCATACCTTCTTTATGTTATGAGCAATGTGTTTGGAGCTGAACTCCTCCAAGCTATCATATGTTCTCCTGGCACAACGGAAGGCTTGAACTTGCATGACGCGTGGCATGTCAGTGACTAAAACATTCACCTGAAGATTTGCAGTCACAGAGGACAGTGTTTCAATTTGGGACACTGACTTTCTCCCTTCAACTATCCCTCTTACTGCTGACAGATTTGTTTCAATGTGAGATACTGACTTTCTTCCCTCAACTATCACTCCTCCTGATTCTGATTCTGCAGATACTGACTTTCTTCCCTCTTCATATCCTCCTCCTGATCCTACCTCTAAGCAAGAAGTTGATTTTCTTGCCTCAACAAATCCATTTCCTCCTCCTGCTGCCTCTAATCCTCTTTGACCACCATTAATGCTCACATTCAAGCTTCGAGCTTTTGATATTCTAGTTAGCCAACTGAGTGGGTTGGATTTTTTCCCAACTTCTATTACTGCAGAAGAAGACTGATGATGACCAAGCTCATTATTCTTGCTTGGATTCCCCTTCCCGCCTTTGTAAATGTGCAAGAACCCTCTCTTCTGCTGGTTAGCCATTTCTGACAGATTCTCTCTCTCCCCTCCTCAAGGTCTGAAGTGAGTAACAATGGATCCAATAAGAGCCAAGGCACACAGAGATGTAAATAAATGTATTGAAAAGGGAAGTGCTGGGAATCACGAGCACAGGGAAGACCCATTAGAATAATATTTTATTGGCAAGAAGGTGACATATTTATAAAGGCAAACCCATGTGTTGCTGCTGCCAGTGATTGTGATCAAAATAATATAACAAACGCTAGTGTAGATTTCACCTATATATATGTATGTATGTATGGATGGATCATTCTCAAGTGGGGCCTTCAGTAATGAACATGTAATAATGTAAAGCAAACTTTTTAAATAAGCATTATCTTGATTACAGGTCTATTAATAGTCATCTCAGCTTACTTATATATGGGTTAATGTTTAACTAAGAATGGGTTAATGTTTAACTAAGAATTTCTCTATTATAGTTTTGATTCAAAGTCCCAAAGGTCATAAATATAGGCACTGTGATGTGGGATTAATCATTGGTCCTCTGGGGCATATCTGTCTCCACATAAACTGCTTCTAGATAGAAAGCATACAGGGACCCATTCCTTTGCCACCGCCTATTTTGTTGGTCACCCTAATAAAAATGTCCCTATCCAGCTCTTATCTACATGTTCAATTTCCTTTTCTTTAATCAAACAACTTAAAACAAGTTTCTTGGACACAACTCTCTCTCTAATGGTTTTGGGTTAAACTGATGGCAACGATGATGAACACCATTAATGACCTTGTCAGGAACTAATAATAGCAAATATAGACATTTTGGCTCTGTGGTTCACTATTTTTTGGCACTATGTGGTATGACAAAATGCAAAGAATTTTTGGCTTTTTCCTTATCATCCGCATGGTTGCGGTAGCTTCACCTATTGCTGTCAATTAAATGAATGTGTGTGTTCAATACAGCTAAGCTACCATAATAATTAAACAGCATGAGGATAACATTTCAAACCAGTTGTATGACATACATAAATCTTTGGATCATTTTAACTAATAAATATCCCTCTAGAGAACAGAATCAAGAAAATAAAAAAGGAAAGAAAACTGTTTGCAAGAGACAAACAAATTTAAAGGTCTCAGATACCTCAAGAAAAATGAGTGATTCCTACATCTGACACATCAGTAACTTATTAGTATCCGTACAATTGGTACTGTAACTTTTCCTCTACTTCACAAGCTGCAACTATGCACGTGTACGCATACATTATGTTATGTCGATATAAAGTGGGGAAAAAAAAAACAGAAGAAACGTTATTGCAATTCTCACCGCTCAATTCATATGCAGGTCAATTCTTCAAGCTCCGTATACATAGCACCAACCAAGTTAAGTAGCCTAAACCATTCAAGCATAGGCATCAACCAAGATAAATTAATAATTGAAGGGTATTGCAACTTGAGAAGTAGAAAATATGCACAAAACGAAGGAAAATTTTACAATCCTTCTGGTCGAAGTTACTAACTCTTAATGATATACGGTTATGATGGTCTCTCTTCATCGAGGATCATCAATGGCAGACACGGATCTCAAGAAGAAAAATGAATAACCCGAGCAAAGTGGCATATCACATATGGGAATTACAACGTGCAACCAAAATTTTTTTAGAGAAATGTCACAAATGAATGTGGCATATAATGTGGCGAAGATATTGATGGAAGGTTGATTCCGGATTGTGGTTTCTTGTATGATTTGAAAATCTACATAAATTGGTAACCTTAATCATTTGGAGGGTTCTCACAGAGCAGGAAACACTTAAGCTGAGTATGCGAATGGAGCATCGTGATCAAAGTTGTGAACTGAGAGAGTCAATGTCGATGATCGGAGATTGAAGTCTTCTGGAGGCATCCACTTTCCACAGACCACAGTGTGTTCTTCCATGACCCTGAGATCTGGGATACCGGATACGGATCGCTCCATTCTGACATTTGAGTCGGGAAAATGAGCATTTTTCACCATTTAGAAAATTTACAACCCAAAATTTAGCATTTTTTAATCTTCACCCAACACACGATTATTTTAGGGAAAATTTCAAAACAATACGTTGGAAAATAGAAAAGAACGATTCAATGCAGCGAAATTCATAATTCCCATATCAGTGCTGTATCAGAGCAGAGGAGGAATCTGGGATATGATATCTTGTTACAATGACTTAAATGCCCTTAATGACAAGGAAAAGGGAAAAATCAGAAGAGGGAAGGCCGAATTCGAAAAGCGTGGAACTGTCAGATGAGAAACCTAAGGGGCGATGAAGAGATGACAGGAACGATAGTGTAGTGACGGTGGTCGGCAGTGATCTGGGGTCTCTTGAAAGGAGGTTAACAGAGAAAGGACGAACATAGAAGGTCGGCGGCATGGTACAATTCTGGATTAACATATTCACAAGAACTACATATAAGTCCTAATGTGAATGTTCGGAAACAATACCTCGTGGACTATTAACAACACCACATTCTTCATTAATGACTTTACATCTTTGATTAACATCTTCGTAGGAATTACATGAAAAGTCGTAATGTGGATGTCCGAAAACAACACCTCCTGGACTATTAACAACACAATATTCTTTATTAACAACTCTTCTTACTTCCTTCATTAATATCTTCACAGGAAGACCTCATGGACTATTAACAACATCATATTCTTCATTAACGACTCTTTTTCCTTCATTAACATCCTCATAGGAAGAGTATAAGAAAGTTGTAATGTGGATGCTCGAAAACAATACCTTATGGACTATTAACAACATCACATTCTTCAACATCCTTGATTAACATCTTCGTAGGAACTACATAGAAAGTCCTAATGTGAATATCTGAAAACAACACCTCTTGGACTATTAATAACACCACATTCTTCATTAACGACTCCACTTCCTTCATTAAAATCTTTACAAGAATAGCATGCCGACCTCCCTCGATAGACCGTAGGCCGTAGAACCGTACCACGCCGCCGACCTCCTATGTTCGTCCTTTCTCTATTAACCTCCTTCCAAGAGACCCCAGATCGATATCGACCACCATCACTACACCATCGTTCCCGTCATCTCTTCGTCACCCCTTAGGTTTCTCGTCTGACAGTTCCACGCTTTTCAAATTCGGCCTTCCCTCTTCTGATTTTTTCCCTTTTCCCTTTCACTAAGGGCATTTAAGTCATTGTGACAATATATCATATCTCAGATTCCTCCTCTGCTCTGACATAGCACTGATCTGGGAATTCTGAATTTCGCTATACTGAATCGTCCTTTTCTATTTGACAAAGTATTTTTTTTGGAAATTTCCCATTATTTTATTAATTATAAAAAATAAATATTAAATTCTAAGAACTAGTTGTAAAAACAAACCAACTTTTGAGTGATAATGTGATATATATATAAAGGAAAAATTAAGAAAAAGAATTTCTTATATTCTTGAATATATCATGTTTGAGAGACCACCGGATTGATGAAGAATAGAAATTGTCTTAAAAAAAGCTCATTTAACCCCTAAAACTAGAGCAATCTGAATCCAAAATTTAGATCCGCCTTAGTTATGGAAGTATTTATTGAATTTAAGGAAATGTTAAGGTGTAAAGTTGCCTCAGAAGTTTTTGCTAAAGAGTAATATTGCCTTAAAAGTTTTTTTAGGTTCAATATCACTCCAGAAGTTTCAAAACTTAGTAATATTGTCCAATACCATTATAAAACTAACGATAACCGTTAACTTTTTAATCGAAAAGTGCAACATTGCTCCATCTTAATACTTTTGGGGCAATATGTTAGGATCGGCAGGCACATCAGAAGAATTTTAAAATTTTCACCGATAATAATCGAGGATTTATCAACTGCGTTTAAATCAAGTTAGAAGGATCCGTACCTTGTTCAATTCAAGTTTTCGATCTCTAGGAGCCGACACCTCATGTCCGCTCCCTCTACCGGTATCTACACGAATGCTCTCCAACACCGACTACGTGCTAGCGCCTCCAATGTCTCCTAGGGTTTCCCTTGCGACTCTAAATTCTCATCCGTGTATAAGGATATCAGCTCTATCAAGTTTATAACCTATGAAAGCTATATTCGAATTTCAAAATTAATCTTTATTAAATTCAAAATTAATTAACAATTAATTATTTTGATGAGCTAATTAAATAAATTCAGTTTAAATTAAATTTGTCCAACAGTTTTAATTTAACCTATTTATTTAATCCAAATAAAGAGCCATTATGTAACACCCCAAATTTTGATTAAGGTCCAATGAGGATTATTGAGAAGGTAATTGTGATTTAGAGTGGATTAAAGTTGAATTAATGTATATTGGTGACAATATTATTTAATTTGTCATAATTGTTGGAAATTGAAAGAATGGAATTATTGGCATAAGTTGGTAATTAATGGGGAAATTAATTACTAACTAAGAGAAAAAAATGAGAAGTGAGATCAAATGGCTAATGGAAGGATTAGAGAGATTAATTGGTGACTAAGTGTGTATGAGCTAATAGGAAAATGACATGTGGCAAAGTGGGTGTGAGAGGAAGATAAAGAAAAGTCAAATGAGATTAAAGATTGCATTTCTCTCTCCTCTCTTCCCTCTTGTGCGCTGGAAAACTGAAAAGGAGGGAGTATAATCATTCTTCATTATCTCACACTCCACCTCCATCTCTCTCTCTCTCTCATTCTCTCTCTCATCTCTCTCATTTTCCTCTCTCTTTGCGCCATTTTTTGCTGCAAAAGGAATGGAGAAAAGCTTTGAAAAGGTAACGAAAATGATCTCTATTGCTCAAACACCTTTCCTTAAAGTTGATCCTTGAATGAAGAGCTTCATTTTGATAGTTGTAATGTGTTCATTGGTGTTAGTTTGTGACCTCAAGAGATTGTGAAAGTTGAAGAATCAAGAAATCTCTTTGGCAAAGTGAAAGAGGTGAGTGTTAACTCCCTTTTGATATATAGATTGTGGTTGTTGGTTGAGATTGATTTTTCTGGAATTTTCTGCCCTATTTTTGAAAATTAGGGTCTTAGTGAGTTTGGCATGTTGTGATCATGGAAATGGTGTATTGTGATGTCTTTTGGACAAATGGATTGGTTTGAATCATTAAAAGTAAAGTTTGGGAACTTTGTGTTGATTTTGGTGTATTGGTCAAAACAGGGCATGTGGTTAAATTGTGAATTTGGTCATTTTGAGGTTACCATTGTGTTCCTTGTGTAAAATTTTATGAGAAAATGTTTGGTTAATGATTTTGGAGTCATTGGACACTTTGGTAGAAAAGTTGGAAAATGCTGTCAAAGTGAACTCTGTCTGGACAGTTTATTTGTGCGGACGTTTTGAATGACCAAATGATTTCAGAAAATTATGAAACTTTCCAGTCTTAAAGTTCACATCCCAAGCTTCAAAATGGACATATATTTTGTGTCATTTCATTTAGTATTCTAAGAGTTATGCTTTGCCAAAGTTTGGTACAAAAACAGAACTCTGTTTTGGAGTAATGTTGGGTTTTGGGTGATTCTGTATTTTTGTGATAATTTGAAGTTATGAGCCATATTTTTCCTTGAAAGAGGACTTAAATACCTTTCATTTGCCTTTGTAATCACTCCGTTTTGATTTTTCTACAATTAGATATGATTTTTCGAAGTTCAGCCAAGAATCAGGAAATTGCTTGGCCGCGGCCCATGAGTGGCTAGCCGAGGCCCAAACCTTTCGGCCTGATTCTGGCCACGGCCCACGGGTGGCTAGCCGCGGCCAGTGACCTTCTGACCATATTTTGGCCGCGGCCAACCCCTGTGTTCCAGCACTTTAAGTTTTTGAAAAGAGATATTCACCCTATTGTTTCCCAACCTTTTAGGGGTTTTATTAGAGGCATTTGTGGCTTCTTAAGGGTCATTATTGATAACCAAACTTAAGTGTTGAAGAGTTAATTGAGTATTGGAATAGAGAATAATGCTTCGTCCTTAATTATGACTTTAAGATTTGATATTTGCCTGGAGCATAGAAGGCCCGTGCCTGCTCAAGAGCGGAAAAACCAAGGTAGTGACACTTTATCCTATATCATGTGTATTGCATTGCTTGTTTGCATTAGTCATTGAATACAGTGAAAGTGAAGAGGACGTGGCAAAAGCCCGGACTCGATTACAGTGAAAGTGAAGGGGACGTGGCGAAAGCCCGGACTCGAATACTGATAAAGTGATGGGGCGTGGCGTAAGCCCGACCTCGTATATAGTGAAGGGAACGTGGCGAAAGCCCGGTCTCGAATATTGATTGCTGCATTGTGATATATGTGACTTGCTTTGTATATATGCATCATATAAATAAACTGTTGCTACTGGAATTCTCTAGAATCTCATTCTTTCCAAATAACATTTTTAGACATGGCAAGTGGATCGAAAAGCAAGCAAGTGGCAAAGGACGATTAGGACTGCCAGCGGTAGTCTTAGCTATATATTTCGGTTTTATATTGAACTGGTTATCATTTTGGATAAATGTATACATATTGAATAGAATTGTAGTGGTATAGTTTTGTGTAATCCCCGGTATAGATACTGAGATGGGCAATGATGCCCTGTATAAACCTTTGGATTAATGTTATTATCCCGGGTGAACGTCGGGAATTGTGCTTACTCTGATATTGTATATGTAACAGACCAAACAGGCTATTTGTTTTAATGAATGAAATGAATGGAGATCCATTTGTACAGGTGTTTTAAAAAGTTTTTAATTGTCCTGGATTTCTTATTCGATAATTAAATGTGCTTAAACGCTAATCCCGGCCTGATTATCGAAGGGGGTTACACATTAGATTTAATTTATCTTCATAAATTAAATATGAGATACTATATCTCTATCATGTTAGTTATTAAAGCTAATTTATCTTAATAAAATTAAATTTAAAACTAACACAATATAATAATATCATATAATATATATAATATGTATTTCGAAAATACATATATATATATATATATAATATTATTAACGAATTTTTTATATTATATATATATATATATATAATTCATCCACTCTAGATTAAACATTATCTCATGTTGGGCCATTCTTGTGTGCGACCCTGTAGGTCCATACGAAGTTGGTAATGGGCCAATAACTGTACTAACCCACAAGTCGCAAGTGGCCTCTAGCAAGACATTACAACTACGCAATTTATATAAGGATCGTTAACACGATGCAACCTGTCATATAACCATGTCACGTCCCTTTTGTCACACGACATATCGGTCAAGGATGTGGCATGAATAATGTCATCCTCTTGTTCCTGACCATTACTTTCTCGATTCCTGAGTAGTTTGACAATAGAAATGAAAACTTCTTTTCATCGTAGTATGGTCATACATTTCCCAGACTCACTCATCGAGAGGCCCAGTAATATCTCTCTACTAATGTGAGGGACAAATTCCATCTTAATCATTCATATTCCTCTACATGAAAAACCACCAAGCCCAATCGTAGCCTTTATCATCACCCGGTCAAAAGTGACTTTTGACTAGTTCAAAGTTTAGCAACTCTTATGTAGGAATCCATGATTACCTCAGGTCAAAGGGCATTGTGACATGATTATACATGAGAAAAGCTTATGACTTAATACATGTAGTTTTCCCATAATGGGTCGGTCTAGCACCTTGTACTCTTACAAGTGCCTAAGACTTTGATTCATATCTCCATATCTTATCAAAGTCATATTGGTCTTGTTTCATCTTTACTCTTGCATAAATGACCGACTAGGGATATTTTAGGACAATCTTTATTATTCATTCAAAGATACAATTATCACAGTTAACATGCAAATAATATGATAACAGAATGGAAAAATTTTATTAAATTAATAATATTCAAAGTACAATGATTGGCCCTTATGGCACAATTTCCAACACAATATTGAACCTAAAAAAAATTTTAGGGTAATATTGCTTCTTAGTAAAAACTTTCGGAACAAATTTGTACCTTAAACCTTTAAGAAATGTATATTTGATTAAAGTTTCATGGGGGAGACAGAGGCTTCAAACATTTGTTTGATCGAATCAAAATTGATGGATAGCATGGTTTAAAAGTTTTGGTGGGGTATATAATTCATTAGAAAGCTTGGAAGCATTATAAGCAAAGGCTAAAGGAGAAGTGGGGATGAGATTCAGAAAATTAGAAACTTTTAATGAGCCTCATTTTAATGGCTAAAAAGGGGGCAATCTGAATCCAAAATTTAAATCAACATTATAAGTATTTTATTGAACTTAAGGAATGCATTTTGATTAAAGCTTCAAGCTGGAAACAAAAGTTTCTAACATTGGCATGAAGAAAAACTTTGGTGAAGGATACTGCTAATGCTATTCCAATTTTTCCCATGTCTTGTTTCATGTTTTCAAAGAAGTTGTGTGGGGATTGCGTAATGGATGGTATGTTTTCAAAATTTTGGTGGGGTTAAAAAAAGAGAGGACTGTTAAATTCATTGGAAGGCTTGGAGGTTTTTTATGAGCAAGGCAAGGCTTTCAGAAAATTAGAAGCTTTTAGTAAGGTTTTGTTGGCCAAGACAAGACGGCTTGGAGATTATTGCAAAATGTGGAAGTATTATAGAGTAAGATACTGAGGGGCTTATATTTTGTTGAAACCGATTTTATGAAAGTAAAGAAATGTAATAACACATCTTGCAACTAATGAAGCATTGTTTAGAAGAAAATCTGCAACCAACCAAAAATATGGAATATGTCAGTTGCAAGTTGAGACTATTGAATATGGGATTGCCATTTTGGCAAATATCTGTGGAGCATTTGAAAGATGAGATGTAATCTGATCTTTGAAATTTTGATCTTGTGTGCTATATATATTAGGTACTATGTGTTTGTTTCTTTTGTTTTGTAATCTTGTTTTAGGGAACTTTGTGTATTACTCTTCCGGTTTTTATTATAAGACATATTTACCTAATTTGATTAAATTAAAAAATTAGTTGAGTTAGTTAATATAACATGATTTTTTAAAACACCCTAATCATCTCCCTTAATTCCCTCTTTCCCTGTCCTCCTTGATTATGATTGAGAAAGCATCAATAAAGGTAAATTAGAAAAATATTAATAAATATGAAAAATATGTTTTATATATAGAATTAATATCAACTCCTTAAATATATCTTATATTAAGGACTGAACTTTTGTTTTCCTTCATTTATACACTTGGATTAAGACATAGAGTTCCGTAAAGGCAAAAGCCCAAGCCCAATTGTTGCATTGTCGTCTTTCTTGTTGAAGGATGAAAAACTTGTGCCAACTTTATATATTTGGATTTGTTTTTGGAGAATAGTTTTTACGATTTACCAGGTAAGTAAGTGAGAGGAGTTTTGTCTCGATTTACAGAAAAGGGATTTTGAAACTATGGTTTGGGACTTACCAAAACACACAATTTTAGATAAAAAAAAGTGCTTTGAGAACCAAAACCTAGATTTTGAAAAATTTTACCCAAACATTCTAATTTTGTCTAAAAGCTATTTTTTGTTTAAAACCATGGTTTTGGAGAAGTTGAATTTTTCTCCTTTTACATGTGGACCCCATAGTTTCACACCCCCTCTCTCTCATCTCTCTTCCTTGGTCTCTCTTCTTACTAACATATGCCTATGTCTTCAAGATTTTTCAATTACTCACACTACATTATTATTAGCATCTCATTTTCTTTGTTTTATCTTTTTATAATTTCATCAGATTTAATATTACAAATAAATTTAAACTCCTAAAATTTCATAACTACAATAATAAATAAATAAATTCTAATTTTTATAGAATATTACACTTTTCCAGTTTTTTAAAATTGGTAATTGAAAATTAATTTCAATTTACATTTTAATTTCAATAATATTAAAAGTATTATAGTTTCAAGAATAAGTTTAATGATATTTGGACTGTTAAATTTTATTATGCAGTATCTAAGAAACACCGATTTGAATACAGGCAAATACATCTTAAATAAGGCAATTTTCAAAATTTTAATGCTCCCCCTCAATCTTTAATATTAAGACTTATTTATCTAATTTGATTATATTAAGAAAATTAGTTAAGTTAATTAATACCACAAGTAGACAAATTTATTTCATTTTTGGTATTTATTATGAAATTTAATGTTAAATAATACATAAAATATAATCTTATCCTTTATATGTAATTATTGTAAAAGTTAATGTCCTTTTTAGTAATTTGACCATGAAAAAAAAGTTATTCTAATCACAATATCCAAACACTCTTATTTTATCAAAATCATTTTTTTTCCTATGATTTATTTTGCTCAGAATCTATTCTCTAAAATCACTTTTTCTCCAAAAGCTAATCCAAACACACTCTTAATGTCTAGTTGCAAGTCGGATTAGCCGTGGCATGAGTTTTTTTTTTTAAACTAACTTTTAGAAACTTAAGTTAGGGAAGAAGTTAGATAGTGTTATATGATTTATGTTTAAATTGACAGTTGTAAAAGTAACTTTTATTTTAAAAACTGAAACTTATTTGGATAATTATTTGAAAAGCAGGTTTAGATGAAAAATGACTGAAAAGAACATTAATCTTATTAAATATTATATATATATATATATATATATTATGTATATATTGAAAAATGTTCTCTAGATATTTAAAAATATTATGTCGGATTTGTTCAATGAATAATATATATATATATATATAAATTAAAAAATAATATTGAAATTAACATGGAGCAAATAGATGCCATTGTTAATTTGCTTAGAAATCATGATGGATCAATAAAACTAAATCGCACCAAATTATAGCGTCCTTGGGGGAGGCATCCCATACCCAAGTAAAGCTTAGAATTTGAAGTTAATTATCACATGGTGAATGCTTTACCCTAACTAATGACCTAGACACATCGAAGATATCCAAAACAGTAACATATAACCCACATGCGATTGGATTGTGTGTGATTAGATAGGCACCATGCCCTTAACTTGTATATGAACCCAACCCCTTACCTAAGATTCTATCACCAAAACAAATATAAACATGGATGTATACATTACTTCTTGGGAAAATCATTGTGAGGTCCCAAAGACCATAAAAAAGGGGGGAAAAGTTTTAAACCAAATTTTCCTATATAAAAAGTCATTGGAAACTACATTGTGATTAATTTGGAATTTGAAATTACTTTATTGCCCCCATTGAATAAAAAAGAAAAGGAACAACATATGCCTTTTTTGACAAGTGATATACCTATTTTGACTACTGGATGAGCTTGACAAGTTCATTTTCCTCCTTGGAAAAGTTTTGAAATTTCAAGGGTAACTTTGAATTGGGCAAAGGTGTAAAAATACCCATCTACATATGTCACATGTGCGCTTGGCACCATATACATTCCTTGGGTGCAAAAATACCCATATCATTGTAAAAGGGTACAAAAATACCAGCTCTGTTAGTTAGCCCCAATGTCCGTCCTTTCAAATTGCGGGCCCTAGTTTTTTGTACACATGCCATCCACCATGTCTATATTGACCATTGTTTGACCCTATTTAGATGACTAGGACTATGAGGTGGATGAAATAAAGACTCACACATTTCCCATTAAATAAACATCCATCTCCTATCCCAACATCACTTGCCATTTTGTCTTTGGGTGCAACAACTGCTATCACTATCAAATGGGCCCAAAAAATAAGCACATATATTAGGAAAAAAAGATGTTGGTTGAAAAGGGATTGGTGTCGACATAATATAACAAAAAGGGGGAATCTTTAAGGTTTGAAAGAGTGAGATCAATCAGCTTTGATGTGAGTGAGCAATGGTGAGGAATTGATGAGAAAGCATAAAGCAAGTTATGGAATCAAGAGTGACAGAGGAATAAGAGAGAAAGGTTGGAATAATAAAATGCATGTGCTGAGATTCTTGAAGCCTACAGACTGAGGAAAGACCATATGAAAATTAGAGGTAAGCATGAAATAGGGCCAAAAAGTTTTGTTTTCTAATGTGTACAGCAAAGTACTACTGAAGCCCTCGATTAATTTAATTAATTTATGGGTTTGCTTTGTTATAGACTGAATGGTGTCAAGTACGGCTGACAATGTCGATGTTGATGAAGGAAATACAGAGAAAATAGAGGCTTAAAAGCATGCTCAAGTGTTGAACAATATAATGCTGAACAAGGTAAGCAAAATCTGTTTGCTTGAAGAAATTTGAGAGGAAGCGATAACTTTGTAGAAGATAGATTAAGAGCAAGTAGAGAGGGAGTCAAAAAAGAAACAATGCGTAATCAGGAACAAGAAGTAATTGATGAGATTGAGTAGCTGGGCGATTTAGATATAAGAGATGAAGATTATTTTGATATCAATGAAGTTTTGACCCTATTATAAATGCAAGTAAAGTAGGTGATGGAAATGTAATAAAGGACATGGGTGGAAATGAGAGTGGGAGTAATAAATCTGATGAGGATGAGTAAAGTTCAAAGGATTCTAACAGTGAATATGAGAGTTACAAGGCTGAAAGTGGAAGCTCTGACACTGAGGAGAGCCTTGAATTAGAATTTGAAGTAGCATGCAGTGATGAAAGTGAGTAGGAGGAGGAGGATATGGGCCTCTAGAAGAAGTGAAAGGGGCTACTCAGTTAGTGGGCTCTTTTGACAAGCCCTTTTTCATGGTGGGTATGACTTTTAAAGACAAGGTAGATCTGAGAAGGGCTTTAAATACTTATACAATAACAACAGGGGTGAAGCTTAGAATGGCTAAGAGTGATAAGAAGCTAATAAAAGTAGTATGCCAAGAGGGCTGCCCATTTGTATTATATGCTTCTATATATGGGCAACAAGTAGGGTTCATGGTGAAGACGGTGTATTTAGAGCATTGTTGTGCAAGGGTGTATAATAACCCTAGGGCTTCTGCAAACTGGTTGGCTTACCATTACAAGGATAAAGTATAAGAAAGCCCTTAATTTAAGATTAGTTAGATGAAAAATAATGTCCAACATGAATTGAAGGTTTGTGTTAGCATACACAAGTGTAAGAGGACGAAGAGGAAGATAGTGGAAGACATGGAAGGCAATTTCAATGATGAGTTTGCGAAGATTGAGGCTTATTGCAATGAACTTTGCATCTCTAATCTTGGTTTAGATGTTATTGTGGAATTGTGCAATGAGGCATTAGAACATGGGAGAAGGGTGTTTAGCAGATTGTACATCTGTTTCAACACTTTGAAGGTATGAATATGTATTTTATGTTAGTATTGGAATATCTTTGCTTGAATATGAATTTGTTAGTTTAACTTTGCTAGCTAGAATCTGAATTTGTAATTTAACTTGATTTTGTCCAGGTTAGGTGGTCACAAGGATGCAAGCCATTGATCTGTATGGATGACACTTTTCTGAAAGGGAAATCAAAGGGTATTTTACTCACAACTGTTGGTGTGGATTTGAATGACTCCTTGTATCCCTTGGCATTTTATTTGACTCAGAAAGAAAATAGCCATCAATAGGGATGGTTTCTTGAATGCCTTCGAAGCTCTATGAACCTGGGTAATGGTGCAACTGTAACCTTCATATCTAACATACATACAGTGAATTACATGTAATATCCCAATTTTTGATTAAGGGATAATCATGATTATTGTGGATAATTATGAATTTAATTGGGATTATTATGTATTTTATGACAATATTAATTAATGTCATAATTAGTGGAAATTGGAAATATTAGTGCATATGTGTGGTATTTAAGATCAAGGGTGGTGATTCCTTGACCGTGGGTCGGGATCCAGTATGCTTAGCTTGTGTGAGCTTATTGAGGGAATGAAGGAGATGCTGACATGTGGCATTTTGGTGGTCATTGGATGAGTTCATATGAGGACAAGGGAACACTTTTTCTCTTTTCTCTCTCACACTCCATCTCTCCATTTCTCTCTCTTGTGCTCCCTCTCTCATTTCTCTCATCTCTCTCTCTAAAGCTGGGCGCCATTTTTGGTGGAAAAGGAAGAGAAGAAAGCTTGAAAAAGGTAAGGAAAATGATCTCCTTTGCTCAAACTCCCTTCACAAATGTTGATCCTTGAGTAATGGGCTTCATTTTGGTGTGTGTAGTTTGGTCATTTGGTTGTGATTTGTGCCACACGAAAATTGATTGTTGGAGAATCAAGAACTCTCTTTGGAGAAGTTGATAAGATGAGTGAGACTTATCTTTCTATCTAAGTTTCATACCATTTGAAATACTTTGAATTTTCTGGAATTTTGGGGCCATTTTCAAAAATGAGGGCCATTAGGAGCTTGGTATGTGTTTGGTATGAAATTTGTATGTTTGGAATGCATTTTGGATAGATAGAATTTATTTGGGTTTGAAATTGTTAAGTTTGGAGATTTTGGAAGTTTAGTATTTAATGTTACCCAAAACCAAAGCATGATAATGGAGTAGGATTTTGGTGATTTTGACATTCCCATTGGATTCCTTGAGTGATTTTGTGTGGGAATGAGCTTGGTTATTGATTTTGGGTTCATTAAAATCACTTGGGAAAAGTTGGAAAGTTGTTTGGTTTGAGCTCTGTTTTTCGCTGTCAGTTTGAGCGAGCGTTTTGAGTGACCAAATGGTATTGGAAAATTATGAAACTTTCCAGTCTTAAATTTCACATCCCAAGCTTCAAAATGGACATATATTTTGTGTCATTTCGTTTAGAATTCTGTGAGATATGGTTGTCCAAAGTTTGGGATTGAAACAGAACTCTGTTTTGGAGTAGTGGTTAGTTTTTGGTGATTCTGTAATTTTGTAGTGATTCTCAGTGAAGGGCTGTATTTTTCCTTGAAAGAGGACTTATATACCTTTCATTTTGCTTTGGAATCACTTCGTTTCGATTTTTCTAGAATTAGTTATGGTTTTTCGAAGTTCAGCCCAGAATCAGAAACTTTTGGGCCGCGGCCCAAGAGTGGTGGACCGCGGCCCAAACCTTTCTGGCCTGTTTTGGGCCGCGGCCCAAGAATGGTGGGCCGCAGCCCAAGGCCTTCTGACCATTTTTGGGCCGCAGCCCAAGGAATGGTGGGCCGCGGCCCAACCCTGTGTTTTGGCACTTTGTGTTATCGAAAGGGGATCTTTAACCTATTGTTTCCTAACCTTTTGGGGCTTTTATTAGAGGCATTTGGGGCCTCTAAAGAGTCAATTATGATAACCAAAACTAAGTGTTTCAAGTTAATTAAGTCTTGGAATAGAATATAACCCTTCGTCCCTAATTATGAATATAGGATTTGATATTTGCCTTCCTCGGGAGAGACCGGCGCTAGGACACGCACGGAAGGATCAAGGTAGTGACTTTTCTCTCATATCTTGTATGATGTCTTGGCATGCATATCTTATCGTTAAAGTTGTGAAATGTGTGCCATGGTCCATTACGGCGTGAGCAGGTCCGCGTGAGCCGTGTAGGGATTGACAGTGGTCATCTCTAGGTCGGCCGCTGAACTGCCGTCGTAATCAACATGGATCTTTGTGAATCCGACCCGTGGGGGCGGCGTTTGTGAAACCAGCCGTGGGCTGTGTGTGTGTATCTTGCCTATGTGGCTTGCGATTATGATATGCTCTATATGGATCCCAGCTGTGGTGAATTATACTGTGTTGATTGTTGTGATGCAATACAGCGTGAGCAATCGTAAGGGATGACATGTGTCATACTAACCATTGCCGCTATAACTGCCGTTGTAGTTGCTTGATGTGAATAATGATTTGCTTACATGCATTATGGTTGTACATTATATGATTGACTTGTTACTACGGGGATTCCTTAGAATCTCACTCTCCAAAAAAACCATGTTTTAGACAGGGCAGAAGGATCAAAGGGAAAGCGGGCGACGAAGAGTAGTTAGAACTCCAGTTTAGGAGTATATTTTGGATTAGTGGTTATCATTGTATATCTTTGGGATATTTTTGGGAAACAATTGTGTATATTGGGATTGATAGTATAGTTTGTGTAATCCCCAAGTTAAGGGTATTGAATTGTGGGCTTTGAGCCTTTGTAAATCCCTTATTTAATGTATGGAACCCGAGTATGTCGGGAATTTGCTTTATACTCTGATAATTGCGAATGAAATCAACTTGTACAGGCCATTTAGTATTGAAATGTGATTATGAGACCATCATGAACATGTTTTGTAAAAGTTTTTGTAAGGCATGATTTTGGGAAATTTGGTTTTGTTTAAGTCCCAAAAATCATTTAAGGTCTCTAATTCCACATTAATTACGTTTTTACGAACTAATCTCGGCCTTAAGCGTGAAGGGGGTTACATTTGTGGTATCAGAGCTATAGTTCCTGGCAAGGTGAGAATTTGCTAGAATAGCTCCTTAGTTGACCTTAATCCTTTGAGTTTAGGGTAGCTAAATGATTGATAAGTGCTTATTGCGTATACACATGAGTATTTCTACTAATTGTAGATTGAGATGAATTCTATGGATTATGTGTATACATTGACTAAGGTACTGACATGGTGAATCATTGTAGAGTAAAGGACAACATGGTTCGCCCTAGAGGAGACAAGGGGATCCAGATGTGGAGGAGTTGAATGACAATCCTCCTGACCCAATGCAAGAGATGATGGATCTCGTGCATGAACAAAGAGATATGATCCGCGAGCTGAGAGAAGAGCTCCGGGAGGAAAGGGCCAAACGTAATGAGGAAAGGGCCCAGTCGACTCGTGAGGAGACTCAAGCAGAGACTCATCATGAGGAGACGGCTGAGGGGTCTAATCGGTCCCATGAATCCCTACCTCACTCAGTGCCCAATCAAGAGTCTCAAGGGGTACTGGTTCGTGAGGGAAAAGGCTTACAATACTGGGTCTCTGAGTTTTGCAAGCATCTACCTCCTGTGTTCAAGGGGAGGTTTGAGCCCCAAGTTGCTGAGGACTGGTTAAACCGGTTAGAGAAGATCTTTGAAGTCCTCGAGTGCTCTACGGAGGTAAAGGCGAAGCTAGCTGTGTATAAGCTAGAGGGGGATGCAGACCGGTGGCGGCGGAATATTGCCATGACACTTAGAAGCCGGAATGTACCATTGACTTGGGAATTGTTCCAAGAGAAGTTCAACGAGAAGTACTTCCCCAAGTCTGTGAGATTGGAGAAAGAGTCTGAGTTCTTGGCTATCAGGCAGGGAGATACGGAGAGTTTTGATGAGTATCTTTCCCGTTTTGTCCGACTATCTCGGTACTCTATACATCTCCGGGATAAGGATGATGAGGAGTGGAGCTCCGATATGCTCATCAGGGGCTTGCGGCATGAGTTGAAAAAGAGATTGGCCACTCATCTGTTTACTGACTTCAACAAGGCGGTGGAGCAGTGTCGAATTGTTGAGAACAATCTGAGGGATTGGTACCCAGCTAAGGGTAAAGACAGCCAGAGTGAGCCTAGCAAGGCTAATATGTCCCAGAAGCGGAAGGGGCAAGGATCCTCATATGGGGGTGGTAACAAGAAGCCCTATCAACCTGGGGGTCGTAGTGACCAGAGACCTCCAGCGGTACCGGTGTGCAACCAGTGCAAAAAGTACCATCCGGGAAGAACTTGTGCTGGGGAGATGATTTGCTTCAACTGCAAGCAAGTGGGTTATGTTTCTTTTAAGTGCCCACGACAGCCGGCAGAGCAAAGGCCCAGGAATCAGGGTCGAGTGTTTGCGATGACACATGAGGAAGCCTGGAAGTCGCCTGAATTGATCCAAGGTAAAATTCTTCTTGGTGACAATGAATTAGATACTTTGTTCGACTCGGGTGCAAGTCATTCGTTCATAGCTTATGACTGTGTAAAGCGCCTGGGATTGCATGTGCATAGACTACCATTTGATTTGGTTGTGTCGACGCCGATGGGTGTCAAGGCTGTGACGGCCGAAGCCTGTTTAAATTGTGTGATAGTTGTTGAGGGTCGTGAGTCTTCAGTAGATTTAATCTGTTTGCCACTCCAACAACTGGAAGTTATTTTGGGCTTTGACTGGTTGACAGCAAATGATGTATTGCTTGATTGTGGTAATAAAAGGATCACTTTCCGTAGTGCACAGTGGGATAGCAATGTAAATGCCAGTTTGAATTTACTTTCAACGGCTAAAGCAGAGAAATATCTTGAGAAAGGATGTCAAGGGTATATGGTGTTTTTCTCCGTTCAGGGAGAGTCAAGTGAAGCTATAGAGAGTATACCTGTGGTAAATGAATTCCCTGAGGTATTTCCAGACGATCTTCGTAGATTGCCTCCAGAAAGGGAAGTGGAATTTCCAATTAAGATTGTGCCTGGAGCTGGTTCGATATCGAAAGCCCCATATCGTATGGCCTCGAATGAAATGGTGGAGTTGAAGAAGCAAATTGAAGAATTGCTTGAGAAAGGATTCATCAGACCCAGTGTATCGCCGTGGGGAGCTCCAGTGTTATTTGTGAAAAAGAAAGATGGAAGCTTGAGGCTTTGTATCGATTATCGAGAACTTAACAAGGTAACTGTTAAGAATAAGTATCCTCTCCCAAGGATTTATTGACCTGTTAGATCAATTGTCTGGCTCGTGTGTATTCTCCAAGATTGATCTAAGGTCGGGATATCATCAGTTGCGTGTGAAGGCGGCGGACATTCCGAAGACTGCTTTCAGAACGAGATATGGGCACTATGAGTTCCTTGTGATGCCCTACGGGTTGACGAATGCACCGGCGGTGTTCATGGATTATATGAATCGCATCTTCCGACAGTATCTTGACCAGTTCGTGGTTGTGTTTATCAATGACATTTTAATCTACTCCAAGAGTAGGGAGGATCATGAGCAACATTTGAGAATCGTGTTGAGAATTCTGCGAGAAAAGCAACTCTATGCCAAACTGAGCAAATGTGAGTTTTGGCTTACGGAAGTGAAGTTCCTTGGCCATGTGATCTCTCGAGACGGGGTATCAGTGGATCCCAGTAAGGTAGAAGCAGTACTTGATTGGAAAAGACCAGAAACTGTTTCTGAGATTCGCAGCTTTCTAGGTCTTGCTGGTTATTACCGGAGGTTCATTCAGAACTTCTCGCGTATTGCATTGCCGATGACCAAGCTCACGAGGAAGGATCAACCGTTTTTGTGGGATGAACGTTGTGAATGGAGTTTCACTGAGCTGAAGGAGAGATTGACTACGGCACCAGTGTTGATTATACCTGATCCCAGTGAGGCTTACGTCGTGTACAGTGATGCGAGTAAGCAGGGGTTAGGGTGTGTCCTAATGCAGCAGGGACGTGTGGTGGCCTATGCCTCTCGACAGCTGAAACCGCATGAGATGAACTACCCCACTCATGATCTGGAGCTTGCGGCAATTGTGTTTGCATTGAAAATTTGGCGTCATTACCTGTACGGTGTGACTGTGGAATTGTACTGCGACCACAAAAGTCTCAAATATCTATATGATCAGAAAGAGTTGAACATGAGACAACGTCGGTGGATGGAGTTGCTAAAAGACTATAACCTGGAGATCAAATACCATCCGGGTAAGGCTAATGTCGTCGCGGATGCTTTGAGTCGGAAGGCGATGCTGGTGGCAACAATGATGATCCAGGAATGGAAATTGATAGAGGATTTTTGGGATTTAAATCTCTCAAAGGAAATCCTGTGTGCCAGTTATGGTGTGGTCCAAGGGGAAAATGACCTGAGGACTGAGATTGAAGAGGCTCAAATGCATGATGAGCTAGCCCAGTCGATCCGAGCTAAGATTGAGCGAGGAGAGACTCGAGACTATGACTTGTCACCAAGTGGACTGGTGCGTTATCAGAAGAGAATCTATGTACCACTGAAGGCTGAGTTGAGATTGAGAATTCTTGATGAGGCTCATAAGAGTCAGTATACTCTTCACCCCGGTATGACCAAGATGTATCACAACTTGAAGTCTACGTATTGGTGGCCAGGGTTGAAGAGTGATGTGACAAAGTATGTGGCGCGGTGTCTTACCTGTCAAAAGGTGAAGATTGAACACCAGAGACCGCCAGGTTTGCTTCAGAGTCCAGAAATTCCAGAATGGAAGTGGGAGAGTGTGACCATGGATCTAGTGGTGGGTTTGCCTAAGATCAAGAACTATGATGCGATCTGGGTGATTGTTGATCGACTCACGAAGTCGGCGCACTTCATACCCATCAATGCTAGCTATTCTCCTGATAGGCTGGCTGAGATTTATATCAAAGAGATTGTGAGACTCCATGGTACACCGAAGAATATAATCTCCGATAGAGATCCTCGGTTTACTTCGAGATTCTGGAGGGCTCTACATGAAGCTATGGGTACTCAATTGAGGTTTAGTACGGCTTACCATCCTCAGACAGATGGACAGTCAGAGAGGACTATCCAGACTTTAGAAGATATGCTGAGAGCATGTGTCCTAGACTTCAAGGGAATGTAGGACTATTATCTTCCATTGGCGGAGTTTGCGTATAACAACAGTTACCATGCGAGCATTCAAATGGCTCCGTATGAAGCACTGTATGGAAGAAAGTGCCAGTCACCGTTGTGCTGGTCAAAGTTGTCTGAGAGGAAGTTGTATGGGCCAGATCTTGTTGACCAAACCGCTGAGCAGATCCGAGTTATCAGGAAGAGGCTCCTTACAGCACAGAGTCGTCAGAAGAGCTATGCTGATAAAAGGAGAAGACCTCTTGAGTTTGAAGTGGGGGATCATGTTTTCTTGAGAGTGTCTCCGGTCACAGGCATCGGGAGAGCAATCAAGCGGAAGAAGCTGAGTCCGAGATACATTGGTCCATTTGAGATTCTGGCACGAATCGGACTTGTAGCATATCGGATAGCCCTACCCCCGAGTTTGAGTAGATTGCATGATGTATTCCATGTCTCGCAGCTCAAGAAGTACCAACCAGACCCTGAGCATGTCATTGAGTATGAAGAGGTTGAGTTGCAAGATAACTTCACTTATGCGGTAGAGCCAGAGAGAATCATTGATCGAGAAGAGCGGAAGCTCAGGCATCGAAGCTTACCGTTCGTGAAGGTGATCTGGAAGGGAATGTCTCCAAGGGAAGCCACTTGGGAGGCAGAAGCGGACATAAGGAAGAGATTTCCTGATTTTATGCCCCATGATGTGTAAGAAATTTCGAGGGCGAAATTTATTGAACGGGGGGAGAGTTGTAATATCCCAATTTTTGATTAAGGGATAATCATGATTATTGTGGATAATTATGAATTTAATTGGGATTATTATGTATTTTATGACAATATTAATTAATGTCATAATTAGTGGAAATTGGAAATATTAGTGCATATGTGTGGTATTTAAGATCAAGGGTAGTGATTCCTTGACCGTGGGTCGGGATCCAGTGTGCTTAGCTTGTGTGAGCTTATTGAGGGAATGAAGGAGATGCTGACATGTGGCATTTTGGTGGCCATTGGATGAGTTCATATGACGACAAGGGAACACTTTTTCTCTTTTCTCTCTCACACTCCATCTCTCCATTTCTCTCTCTCGTGCTCCCTCTCTTATTTCTCTCATCTCTCTCTCTAAAGCTGGGCGCCATTTTTGGTGGAAAAGGAAGAGAAGAAAGCTTGAAAAAGGTAAGGAAAATGATCTCCTTTGCTCAAACTCCCTTCACAAATGTTGATCCTTAAGTAATGGGCTTCATTTTGGTGTGTGTAGTTTGGTCATTTGGTTGTGATTTGTGCCACACGAAAATTGATTGTTGGAGAATCAAGAACTCTCTTTGGAGAAGTTGATAAGATGAGTGAGACCTATCTTTCTATCTAAGTTTCATACCATTTGAAATACTTTGAATTTTCTGGAATTTTGGGGCCATTTTCGAAAATGAGGGCCATTAGGAGCTTGGTATGTGTTTGGTATGAAATTTGTATGTTTGGAATGCATTTTGGATAGATAGAATTTATTTGGGTTTGAAATTGTTAAGTTTGGAGATTTTGGAAGTTTAGTATTTAATGTTACCCAAAACCAAATCATGATAATGGAGTAGGATTTTGGTGATTTTGACATTCCCATTGGATTCCTTGAGTGATTTTGTGTGGGAATGAGCTTGGTTATTGATTTTGGGTTCATTAAAATCACTTGGGAAAAGTTGGAAAGTTGTTTGGTTTGAGCTCTGTTTTTCGCTGTCAGTTTGAGCGAGCGTTTTGAGTGACCAAATGGTATTGGAAACTTATGAAACTTTCCAGTCTTAAAGTTCACATTCCAAGCTTCAAAATGGACATATATTTTGTGTCATTTCGTTTAGAATTCTGTGAGATATGGTTGTCCAAAGTTTGGGATTGAAACAGAACTCTGTTTTGGAGTAGTGGTTAGTTTTTGGTGATTCTGTAATTTTGTAGTGATTCCCAGTGAAGGGCTGTATTTTTCCTTGAAAGAGGACTTATATACCTTTCATTTGGCTTTGGAATCACTTCGTTTCGATTTTTCTAGAATTAGTTATGGTTTTTCGAAGTTCAGCCCAAAATTAGAAACTTCTGGGCCGCGGCCCAAGAGTGGTGGACCGCGGCCCAAACCTTTCTGGCCTGTTTTGGGCCGCGGCCCAAGAATGGTGGGCCGCAGCCCAAGGCCTTCTGACCATTTTTAGGCCGCAGCCCAAGGAATGGTGGGCCGCGGCCCAACCCTGTGTTTTGGCACTTTGTGTTATCGAAAGGGGATCTTTAACCTATTGTTTCCCATCCTTTTGGGGCTTTTATTAGAGGCATTTGGGGCCTCTAAAGAGTCAATTATGATAACCAAAACTAAGTGTTTCAAGTTAATTAAGTCTTGGAATAGAATATAACCCTTCGTCCCTAATTATGAATATAAGATTTGATATTTGCCTTCCTCGGGAGAGACCGGCGCTAGGACACGCACGGAAGGATCAAGGTAGTGACTTTTCTCTCATATCTTGTATGATGTCTTGGCATGCATATCTTATCGTTAAAGTTGTGAAATGTGTGCCATGGTCCATTACGGTGTGAGCAGGTCCGCGTGAGCCGTGTAGGGATTGACAGTGGTCATCTCTAGGTCGGCCGCTGAACTGCCGTCGTAATCAACATGGATCTTTGTGAATCCGACCCGTGGGGGCGGCGTTTGTGAAACCAGCCGTGGGCTGTGTGTGTGTATCTTGCCTATGTGGCTTGCGATTATGATATGCTCTATATGGATCCCAGTTGTGGTGAATTATACTGTGTTGATTGTTGTGATGCAATACAGCGTGAGCAATTCAGCGTGAGCAATCGTAAGGGATGACATGTGTCATACTAACCATTGCCGCTGTAACTGCCGTTGTAGTTGCTTGATGTGAATAATGATTTGCTTACATGCATTATGGTTGTACATTATATGATTGACTTGTTACTACGGGGATTCCTTAGAATCTCACTCTCCCAAAAAAAGCCATGTTTTAGACAGGGCAGAAGGATCAAAGGGAAAGCGGGCGACGAAGAGTAGTTAGAACTCCAGTTTAGGAGTATATTTTGGATTAGTGGTTATCATTGTATATCTTTAGGATATTTTTGGGAAACAATTGTGTATATTGGGATTGATAGTATAGTTTGTGTAATCCCCAAGTTAAGGGTATTGAATTGTGGGCTTTGAGCCTTTGTAAATCCCTTATTTAATGTATGGAACCCGAGTGTGTCGGGAATTTGCTTTATACTCTGATAATTGTGAATGAAATCAACTTGTACTGGCCATTTAGTATTGAAATGTGATTGTGAGACCATCATGAACATGTTTTGTAAAAGTTTTTGTAAGGCATGATTTTGGGAAATTTGGTTTTGTTTAAGTCCCAAAAATCATTTAAGGTCTCTAATTCCACATTAATTACGTTTTTACGAACTAATCTCGGCCTTAAGCGTGAAGGGGGTTACATTACACATGTTATGCCTTAATACTGTATTGTCTTCTGTGGATTGTTATTGTAACAATGACTTATCTAAATTTTTTTATTATAAAGTTTAGGGCAAGCTATGAATGAGGTACTACCACTAGCTGAGTACAGATATTGTGCAAGATACATATACGCCAACTGGAGCAAAGTGTGGAGGGCCAACGAATTGAAGAAAGCATTCTTTCAATGCTCGTGGAGTTCATTTAGCAAGAGTTTAAAGACAATATGGAAGCTCTTGGTGCACTTAGTAGACAAGCAGCTGAGGCAGCCATGTTATACAATCCAAAAACGTGGGTAAGAGCTTACTTTACTGCTAGATGTAAGTCGTGGATGGTAGACAATAATATCAGTGAAAGCCTAAACTCTTGGATTGATGAGTATAGGTATCTTCCTATCATTAGAATGTTTGATGACATTAGATTAAAGATGATGGGAAAATGGGCATATAGTGAAAATAATGTTCAAAATTGGTACAGTGATTACAACCCACATTACATGGAGTTATTTAAGACTAACCGGTTTTTAGCTAATAATTGTAGAGTGTTTTTTAATGGTGATGATGGATATGAGGTTATTGAGGGTCAAGATAAACACAATGTGTACCCACAGGGCATGAGATTTGACTGAAATCCCATGCCAACAACATGTTATATGTGCTATGCATCATGCAAAAGTAGACCTATTAACCAAGATATCTAATTATTACTACAAAGACATGTACTTAGCTACTTATAGGACAAAGCTCCAACCGGTTAAGGGGAGGCAGTTTTGGGACACTACCAATTCCCTCCCAATGCAACCTCCACTAGTTCCAACCTTGCCTGGAAGACCCAGAAAAAAAGAGAAAGAGGACTGAAGAATCTAAAAGACGACTAAGAAAGGGCAAATCTATCCAAAATCGAGTGCAAGCTGAACAACAAACTTCTCAACCTGAGAGATTAAGCAAATATGGTTGAATTGTTAGATGTACCTTTTGCAAACAAGAAGGACACTATAGATCCACTTGTAAAGAGGTAATATCTTGTATACCAATTAATTTAGTATCTTGTAAAGAGGTAGTATTTTGTAACTGATGTAATATCCCAAAAAGTGATTAAGGGCTAATGACTTCAAAAGCGGATGTAATTATTGTTGAATAAACACTTTTGAAGAATGTGTGATGGGAATTTGGAGATTTTAATGATTCCAATGGAGTCCTTGTGAAAATTTATGTGGGAATGATGTTTGGTATGAAAATGGAACCAATGGAAGCAAAGATGCAAAATCTAAAATTCTGTCCAGTGAAATTCTATTCTGGGCAGTCCGTTTGTGTGAACGTTTTTAATGACAAATGGTATCTAAAAATTCTGAAATTTTCCAGTCTTATAGTTCACATCTCAAGCTTCAAAATGGACATATAATTTGTGCCATTTCGTTTTGGGAATTGGGAGATATGACTGTCCAAAGGTTGAGGTCGAAAATGGACTCTGTTCTGGGGCAGTGATGAAATTTGTGTGATTCTGGACTTTTTTGGTGATTTCTAATAATGGTCCATATTTTTCCTATAAAGAGGACTTAAATACCTTTCATTTGGCTTTGGAATCACCTCATTTCAATTTTTCTAGAATTAGTTATGATTTTTCAAAGTTTGGGCAGAAAATCTGCCAGAAAATCCGAAAATGGGAATTATGACATCATCTCATTAAAAGATGATGTCAGCATGGAATTACATATGTTATCATCTTCCTCAGCTCATTTCTGTCGCACACAGCAGCTGAAGCAAGAAAAAAAACGTGGAGAGAGCTTGGAGAAAAGAGAGAAAAAGAGGAAGGAATCTCGCAAGGTAAGCCGATTTCTCCGACGATTTAGCTCCTAACGCGTATAACTCCGATCCTAAGCTACTCCTTTTTGTTCTTTAAGGTTTGGAAGCTCAAAATCTGTTGTTGAGCACTTAGGGTTTTCAGCAATATTTGGGAAAAGCTTGTGGGAGCTTGAGGTAACTTCCAAACTTTCATATATTGCTTATTCTGGCTGTTGTGGGCAATTTAATCGGTGAAATTTCGCCGGATTGCCATTGGTTTTAAAGTTTGGAAATGAGGTGGCCTAGGGGTTATGCTGCCCAAATTGGGTCTTAATGTTAGTTGTAACCTAATGTAATGGTTAATAAAGTGGTTAGGAGTAGAAAGGAACGCGTTTACGGAGCCGAAATCGTAAAACCCCAATTTTTCCCGGAGAACATGTATATTTCGGCCAAGGCTGTAAATGGGTCTTAGAGTTGGATTTTCAATGATTTGATGATTCCATTGGATTCAGTGGGCGAAAATAGGTGGGGTTACAGTTGGGCACTTTTTCAAAAAAGGCCGAGAAAGCATAATTACGGAAACACCCCTAAAACCCTAAAAGTAGGGCTGCCAAGGGCAATTTCGTAATTTGATATTGAATTTGATAATTCTGAGTACGGAAATGGATTCCTTGGGCGGAAATATATTAGGATAGCCATATTAGAATTTTGAGAAAAGTGCAACCGGTCCGGGTATGGCGGGCCCAGGCCGGGTCCCCGGGGGTATTTTTGTAAATTTTCATTATAGACTCATATAACCCTAAGTAACACTATGGAAGTGTCTAAATAGTGCATTTGGAATTGTAGGATTCGATATTTGCCGCCCTCGTGAGCCAACTACGCCAGCGAACGTCAGAAAGGAACGAGGTAGTAACTTTTCTTTTGTACCATATATGATGCATTGTATGTGTGTTATATCGTTGATTTGTAATGAATTCGTATGCTGCGACATCTGTGGATTTGTGTTAGCACTGTCATTCCAATAGTCCCTGAGTAGCTAACAACGGTTCGGGTTAGGGCGGTGTGCCTTCCCGGCGGAGAAAGGGGATGAGGATGAGGTGTGATATATGTGATTATGTGAGCCGAAAGGCTATTTGTGGAGGCCGACGGGCCATTTGTGAAAGCCGAATAGCTGTATGGGCTATAAGGCTATACGTATGCATTGCCACGCCAATAGTCCCTGAGTAGCTAACAACGGTTCGGGATAGGCGGTGTGCCTTCCCGGCGGAGAAAGGGGATGAGGGTGGAGTGTGATTTGTGGTGCTGCTGCTGTATGATGATTTGCTTACATGCTGTGTGCTTATGTGTGGTATAAATGTTTTGTTACTACTGGGATTCTCTTGAATCTCATTCTTTCCTTTAACTAACCTTTCAGACAGGGCGAGTGGCTCTAAGGAGAAGCGTACGACCCGGAGCGGTTAGAATCCTGTAGGGACATTTATTTTGGTTATGTTGGTTAAACCTATTGGACAGGGTGTCTGTATATTATGTTGGTTGTAAAGAATAGTTGAACGTAGTTGTGTAGTCCCCTATATGGAGGTTGTAAACCCTTTTTGTGTATGAATGGAACCCGGGGGTTGCCGGGATTGCTATTAGATATTCTGATATGAATGAATGTGAATTAACTGCACAGGTGATTATATTCGATAATTGAACTTGAGGCCGGAATAGGAAAGAAGTTTTGAAAATTTTATAAAGTCCCTACTTCACAGGGAGTTCAAAATGAGTTTTGAACTATTCGACGGTCTCTAAACCAATTTAATTACGTAATATCGAATTATAATTACGCTATTTAAGGCAGGGGGTTACATTTTGGTATCAGAGCTGTAGTTCCTGGCAAGGGTAGAGGTTGCTAGGATAGATCCCTTAGATAGTAGTAGGGATAGAAGATTATCTGTGAATGATTGTTGTGTATGCACATGTATGTTTATTGATGTGGACATATATGGGTTTTATGACTATTGTGCATACTATTTCTGCTGAAGTAATGGGGCAAATTGTTTGTAGAATGAAGAAAACTAGAGGACGCCCCAATATTCCGCGTGTAGACCCTGAGGTGGAGGTTGTTAATGAAAACCCACCGGATGCAATGCAAGAGCTTATGGGTCTAATTCGGGATCAGAGAGATATGATCACTGAACTGAGGGAAGAGCTCAGAGCTGAGAAGGCGAAGAACCAGGAAGGTCCGGTTCAATCCAATCCAGAGGAGACTCAAGAAGAGACTCGACATGAGGACACTGCAAAAGGATCAGCACGACCTCTGGAATCCCCACCTCGTGCCACCTTGAATCAGGAATCATATGGGATGCCACCCAGGGAGGAAAAAGACCTTCAGTATTGGGTCACCCGATTCTGCAAGCATATGCCTCCAGCGTTCAGAGGAAGGTTTGACCCTCAGGTAGCCGAAGATTGGTTATACAGACTGGAGAAGATATTTGAGGTTCTGTGTTGCCCAGAGGAGGTGAAGCCACGGTTGGCAGTGTATAAACTCGAGGGGGACGCGGATCGTTGGTGGCGGAATATCGCCCTGACATTAAAGAGCAATGAAACACCATTGACTTGGGAACTGTTTCAACAAGAGTTCAACGAGAAATACTTTCCCAAATCAGTGCGGCTCGAGAAGGAGACAGAATTTCTCAACATCAAACAAGGGGATACAGAGAGCTTTGACGACTATTTGTCCCGTTTTGTCCGGTTGGCTCGGTACTCCTCTTACCTCCGGTTTAAAGATGATGAAGAATGGAGTTCTGATATGCTCATCTGCGGTCTGAGGCGAGAATTGAGAAAGCGATTGGTTACGAACCAATTCACTAAGTTCAACAAGGCTGTGGAGCAATGTCGAATTACGGAGAATAATCTGAGGGAGTTGAATCCTACCAGAGCTATTGGCCATCGCAGTGAACCCAGTAAGGGTAATGCTTCCCAGAAGCGGAAAGGCCAAGGATCCTCTTCATACAAGGGCGGTGATAAGAAGCCCTATCAGCCCAGAGACCGTGAGCCTCAGAGGGCTGTGACTGAGTGGAAATGCCCTCGCTGCAACAAAACGCATTATGGCCAAAATTGCCAGGGAGAATTGGTTTGTTTTAACTGTAAGCAGCCAGGACATTTTTCCCGAGATTGTCAACGACCACGAGTCGAGCAGAAACCGAGGACACAGGGCCGAGTGTTCGCTATGACCCACGAGGAAGCTAGTAAATCTCCTGAGTTGATACAAGGTAAAATCTCTATTAATGGCCATCTGTTGCAAGCATTGTTCGACTCAGGTGCAAGTCACTCCTTCATTGCTTATGATTGCGTGAAGCGCCTGGGATTGCATGTACATAAATTACCATTTGATTTGGTAGTGTCAACCCCGATGGGTGTTAAGGCTTTAACCACAGAAGCTTACTTGAATTGTGTCGTAACTGTGGAAGGGCACCAATCTGTTGTAGATTTGATATGTTTGCCGCTTTACCAATTGGAAGTCATTTTGGGTTTTGATTGGTTAACGGCAAATAATGTTTTGCTTGATTGTAGAAACAAGAGGATAGTATATCCTGTTTCTCAGAGGGTTGAAGCTGTGAATGCCGGTATGAATTTTCTTTCTACGGCTAAAGCTGAAAAGTATCTTAAAAAGGGTTGCCAGGGGTATGTAGTGTTTTTCTCAGTGCAAAGGGAAACTGGTGAAACTTTGAGTGATATACCCGTGGTAAATGAATTCCCTGAGGTATTTCCGGATGATCTAAATGGATTGCCTCCGGAGAGGGAAGTTCAATTTCCAATTGACATTATTCCTGGAGCTGGTTCTATATCTAAGGCCCCATACCGCATGGCCCCAAACGAAATGGCGGAGTTAAAGAAACAAATAGAAGACTTGCTTGAGAAAGGGTTCATTAGACCCAGTGTGTCGCCTTGGGGAGCTCCAGTGTTGTTCGTAAAGAAGAAAGATGGGAGTCTTTTATTGTGTATTGATTACAGAGAATTGAATAAGGTTACTATTAAGAACAAGTACCCTCTTCCCCGAATCGATGACCTATTAGATCAACTCTCTGGTTCGTGTGTGTTTTCAAAGATTGATCTAAGGTCAGGGTATCATCAACTGCGAGTGAAAGCAGAGGATGTTCCAAAGACTGCTTTTCGGACCCGGTACGGTCATTATGAGTTTTGGTGATGCCATTTGGGCTAACCAATGCGCCTGCGGTATTCATGGATTACATGAACCGTATCTTTCGACAATACCTGGATCAGTTTGTTGTTGTGTTTATCGATGACATTCTGATATACTCCAAGAGTATGGAAGACCATGAGCATCATTTGGGAGTTGTATTGAATATATTGCGTGAGAAACAATTATATGCTAAATTGAGCAAGTGCGAGTTTTGGCTATCAGAAGTGAAATTCTTAGGCCATGTTATCTCGCAAGAAGGGGTCTCTGTGGATCCTAGTAAAGTGGAAGCAGTACTGGACTGGAAGAGGCCAGAATCTGTGGCAGAAATACGCAGTTTTCTGGGTCTTGCTGGTTATTATCGGAGATTTATCCAAAATTTCTCCAGTATTGCGTTGCCGATGACCAAGCTCACGAGAAAGGATCAGCCGTTTGTGTGGGATGAGAAATGTGAAAACTGTTTTATGGAGCTGAAGGAGAGGTTGACTACGGCACCTGTGTTGATTTTGCCCGATCCCAGTTTGACATATGTTGTGTATTCTGATGCCAGTAGGCAGGGATTAGGGTGTGTCCTTATGCAGCAGGGACGTGTGGTGGCCTACGCCTCTCGACAGCTCAGACCTCATGAATTGAACTATCCCACTCATGATCTGGAGCTTGCGGCCATTGTGTTTGCTTTGAAGATTTGGCGTCATTACCTGTATGGTGTGACTGTGGAACTGTACTGCGACCACAAGAGTCTCAAATACTTGTATGATCAAAAAGAACTGAATATGAGACAGCGCCGCTGGATGGAATTGCTTAAGGACTACGACCTGGAAATAAAATATCATCCGGGTAAGGCAAATGTAGTCGCTGATGCTCTGAGTCGAAAGACTGTGCTCGTTGCCGCTATGATGATACGAGAGAAGAAACTGATTGAAGACTTTCGTGATTTGAATTTGACAAACCAGATCATTTGTGCCAATTACACTGTTTCTCAAGAGGAAAGTGATCTGAGAACTGAGATTGAAGAAGCTCAGAGGCAAGATGACTGGATACAGCGTAATCTGACTCGAATTGAGCGGGGAGAAGTTCCAGGATATGACTTATCGCCTCATGGATTAGTTTGCTATCAGAAGAGAATCTGTGTTCCACTTCAGGTGGAGTTGAGACAGAAGATTCTAGATGAGGCACACAAAAGCCGGTATACTCTTCATCCTGGTATGACCAAGATGTATCATAACCTGAAATCTGTGTATTGGTGGCCGGGATTGAAGAGTGATGTAACCAAATATGTTGCAAGGTGTCTCACTTGCCAGAAGGTAAAGATCGAGCACCAGAGACCGCCTGGGTTACTTCAGAGTCCTGAGATTCCGGAATGGAAATGGGAAAGCGTAGCCATGGATTTGGTTGTGGGATTGCCCAGGATCAGAAACTATGACGCGATCTGGGTAATTGTGGATCGGTTAACGAAGTCGGCGCACTTCATACCAATCAATGCTGGTTATTCTCCTGATAAACTAGCGGAGATTTATATCCGAGAGATTGTGAAACTCCATGGTATACCAAAGAACATCATTTCCGACCGAGATCCACGATTTACTTCAAGATTCTGGAAAGCATTGCATAAAGCTTTAGGTACTCAATTGAGATTCAGTACGGCTTATCATCCTCAAACGGATGGACAATCTGAGAGAACAATCCAGACGTTGGAAGACATGTTGCGGGCATGTGTTCTCGACTTTAAAGGAAGTTGGGATCATTTCCTTCCACTTGCTGAGTTCGCCTACAACAATAGTTATCATGCGAGCATCCAAATGGCTCCGTATGAAGCATTGTATGGAAGACGGTGTCAATCACCAATATGCTGGAATGAGTTATCCGAAAGAAAGCTTTATGGGCCAGATTTGGTTGATCAAACCTCTACACAGATTCGGATTATTCGTAAGAGGTTGCTTGCAGCGCAGAGTCGACAGAAAAGCTACGCTGACAAGAGAAGACGGCCTCTAGTGTTTGAAGTTGGTGACCATGTGCTTCTGAGAGTATCTCCTGTCACCGGCATTGGGCGAGCAATCAAACGAAAGAAGTTGAGCCCAAGATATATAGGTCCTTTTGAAATCCTTGAGAGGATTGGGCCTGTTGCTTATCGAGTAGCCCTACCCCCAAACTTGAGCAGACTCCACGATGTGTTTCATGTTTCCCAACTGAAGAAGTATCAACCGGATCCATCTCACATTGTTGAATACGAAGAAGTCGAGTTGCAAGACAACTTCACATATGCGATAGAGCCAGAACAGATCATTGATAGAGAAGAACGACGGCTCAGACACCGAAGCATTCCCTTTGTGAAGGTGATCTGGAAGGGAATGACTCAGAGGGAAGCAACTTGGGAAGCGGAGGCGGATATGCGAAGACGTTATCCAGAGTTTATGGCTCAAGTTGTGTGACAAATTTCGAGGACGAAATTTATTTTACGGGGGGAGAAATGTAATATCCCAAAAAGTGATTAAGGGCTAATGACTTCAAAAGCGGATGTAATTATTGTTGAATAAACACTTTTGAAGAATGTGTGATGGGAATTTGGAGATTTTAATGATTCCAATGGAGTCCTTGTGAAAATTTATGTGGGAATGATGTTTGGTATGAAAATGGAACCAATGGAAGCAAAGATGCAAAATCTAAAATTCTGTCCAGTGAAATTCTATTCTGGGCAGTCCGTTTGTGTGAACGTTTTTAATGACCAAATGGTATCTAAAAATTCTGAAATTTTCCAGTCTTATAGTTCACATCTCAAGCTTCAAAATGGACATATAATTTGTGCCATTTCGTTTTGGGAATTGGGAGATATGACTGTCCAAAGGTTGAGGTCGAAAATGGACTCTATTCTGGGGCAGTGATGAAATTTGTGTGATTCTGGAATTTTGTGGTGATTTCTAATAATGGTCCATATTTTTCCTATAAAGAGGACTTAAATACCTTTCATTTGGCTTTGGAATCACCTCATTTCAATTTTTCTAGAATTAGTTATGATTTTTCAAAGTTTGGGCAGAAAATCTGCCAGAAAATCCGAAAATGGGAATTATGACATCATCTCATTAAAAGATGATGTCAGCATGGAATTACATATGTTATCATCTTCCTCAGCTCATTTCTGTCGCACACAGCAGCTGAAGCAAGAAAAAAAACGTGGAGAGAGCTTGGAGAAAAGAGAGAAAAAGAGGAAGGAATCTCGCAAGGTAAGCCGATTTCTCCGACGATTTAGCTCCTAACGCGTATAACTCCGATCCTAAGCTACTCCTTTTTGTTCTTTAAGGTTTGGAAGCTCAAAATCTGTTGTTGAGCACTTAGGGTTTTCAGCAATATTTGGGAAAAGCTTGTGGGAGCTTGAGGTAACTTCCAAACTTTCATATATTGCTTATTCTGGCTGTTGTGGGCAATTTAATCGGTGAAATTTCGCCGGATTGCCATTGGTTTTAAAGTTTGGAAATGAGGTGGCCTAGGGGTTATGCTGCCCAAATTGGGTCTTAATGTTAGTTGTAACCTAATGTAATGGTTAATAAAGTGGTTAGGAGTAGAAAGGAACGCGTTTACGGAGCCGAAATCGTAAAACCCCAATTTTTCCCGGAGAACATGTATATTTCGGCCAAGGCTGTAAATGGGTCTTAGAGTTGGATTTTCAATGATTTGATGATTCCATTGGATTCAGTGGGCGAAAATAGGTGGGGTTACAGTTGGGCACTTTTTCAAAAAAGGCCGAGAAAGCATAATTACGGAAACACCCCTAAAACCCTAAAAGTAGGGCTGCCAAGGGCAATTTCGTAATTTGATATTGAATTTGATAATTCTGAGTACGGAAATGGATTCCTTGGGCGGAAATATGTTAGGATAGCCATATTAGAATTTCGAGAAAAGTGCAACCGGTCCGGGTATGGCGGGCCCAGGCCGGTCCCCGGGGGTATTTTTGTAAATTTTCATTATAGACTCATATAACCCTAAGTAACACTATGGAAGTGTCTAAATAGTGCATTTGGAATTGTAGGATTCGATATTTGCCGCCCTCGTGAGCCAACTACGCCAGCGAACGTCAGAAAGGAACGAGGTAGTAACTTTTCTTTTGTACCATATATGATGCATTGTATGTGTGTTATATCGTTGATTTGTAATGAATTCGTATGCTGCGACATCTGTGGATTTGTGTTAGCACTGTCATTCCAATAGTCCCTGAGTAGCTAACAACGGTTCGGGTTAGGGCGGTGTGCCTTCCCGGCGGAGAAAGGGGATGAGGATGAGGTGTGATATATGTGATTATGTGAGCCGAAAGGCTATTTGTGGAGGCCGACGGGCCATTTGTGAAAGCCGAATAGCTGTATGGGCTATAAGGCTATACGTATGCATTGCCACGCCAATAGTCCCTGAGTAGCTAACAACGGTTCGGGATAGGCGGTGTGCCTTCCCGGCGGAGAAAGGGGATGAGGGTGGAGTGTGATTTGTGGTGCTGCTGCTGTATGATGATTTGCTTACATGCTGTGTGCTTATGTGTGGTATAAATATTTTGTTACTACTGGGATTCTCTTGAATCTCATTCTTTCCTTTAACTAACCTTTCAGACAGGGCGAGTGGCTCTAAGGAGAAGCGTACGACCCGGAGCGGTTAGAATCCTGTAGGGACATTTATTTTGGTTATGTTGGTTAAACCTATTGGACAGGGTGTCTGTATATTATGTTGGTTGTAAAGAATAGTTGAACGTAGTTGTGTAGTCCCCTATATGGAGGTTGTAAACCCTTTTTGTGTATGAATGGAACCCGGGGGTTGCCGGGATTGCTATTAGATATTCTGATATGAATGAATGTGAATTAACTGCACAGGTGATTATATTCGATAATTGAACTTGAGGCCGGAATAGGAAAGAAGTTTTGAAAATTTTATAAAGTCCCTACTTCACAGGTCTCTAAACCAATTTAATTACGTAATATCGAATTATAATTACGCTATTTAAGGCAGGGGGTTACAACTGATACATTGCATTTGATGATGCAAGCTCCTTCATCAAGTAACCTGTAGCACCTCAAATGGAAACAACCAAATACTTAACTAGAATGTTTCAAATATCGCTAATAAGAATGTTCAACATCCAAATCATCAAAATACAAATCAATTCAAATAAAGCCCATGTCACAATGTTAAATCAAATCCTCAAAACATTTCAACAAAACAAAATACAATGCGGAAGTCTTAGGGTCATGGCAATAAAAATGACATAACATGAACTCTATGAGCACAAAAGAGCCTTCAAGGCTCACTCCTCAGGTGCCTTCCCTTGCTCCCTACTAGAACATTTGTAACCCCCTACCTTGAAAACCATAATTATGATTTGAAAATGTGTAATTAGAATGGATGAGAGACCGACAGATAATTAAAAATTCATTTTCAATCCCTTCCTTCTAGTAGAGTTTTCACAAATTCCTTCAAAATTCCTGCCTTACCTTGGTCTCAAATTTAATATTCTGAATATAATTACCTATGCAGTTAAATCACATTTATACATATCAGAGTGTATAGCAAAAATTCTGGCAACCCTCGGGTTTCATACATATATATACTAAGGGTCTATACATTCCCATTTAGGGGATTACACAACCGTATCCAAAATAATATTTACATCCCAACAATATATAGTAATCCCAAACAAAAATCCAATAACAAACGACCCAAATTATATTCCTACTAGAGTCCTAGCCGCCCTTGGTCGTCTCCTTCCCTTTAGAGCCATTTGCCCTGTCTGAAGGTTAGTTAAAGGAAAGAATAAGATTCAAAAGAATCCAAGTAGTAACAAATCACTTATTCCACACATAAACACATAGCATGCAAGTAAATCATCAAACCACACAGTAGCACAAAACACAATATATCAGTTGTCACATATACATGTTGCCTCACTGGCATACATATAACATATTGCCTTACTGGCATTCACATAACCTTACTAGCTTTCACATAGCCTCTCTGGCTTTCGTATTGCCTCTCTAGCATTCACATAGCCTCTCTGGCTTTCACATATAAAATTATCACAAAACATTGATAACACATACATACAATGTATTTACATATAGTATAAGAGAAAGTGTCACTACCTTATTCTTTCCAGAGATGCTTAGGCACAGGTTGTTCGCATGCAGGGAAAATATCGAATCCTACAAACCAAAATCAAGGATGACGAATTAATCTCTATTCCAGATTCCCACTTTTATAACACTTAAAGTTAGTTATCATTGCACTCTTTAGGTGGTTACTAGAAGCCTAAACACATGCTTAAAGGATTAGGAAGTACTAAGTTGGAAACAACTTTTCCAAAGTCACAAAATGCTAAAAATGGGGGTTGGCTGCAGCCAAGAATCCACTGGTTGTAGCCAAAAAGTGCACAGAAGGTTTTTGGCTGCAACCAAGATTTTCTGGCTGCGGCCAAAACGTGTATAGAAAATTTTGCGCTGTAGCCAAGGAAACTTCAAAAAATCATAACTAATTCTAGAAAAATCGAAATGAGGTGATCCCAAAGCCAAATAAAATTTATTTAAGTCCTATTCATAGGAAAAATATGAACCATTACCAGAAATCACCACACAAGTCCAAGATTACATAAATTCCACACTACTCTAGAATTAAGTCCAGTTTCGACATCAAAATTTGGGCAACCAAAACTCCCAGCTCACAAAATGAAATGACACAAATTATATGTCCATTTTGAAGCTTGGAATGTGAACTTTAATATTGAAAAGTTTTAGAATTTTTAGACATCATTTGCCTATTCAAAAAGTCCAGACAACCTGACTGCCTTGTATAGAGTTTTAAGGGACAGAATTTCAGTTTTTTACGCCATTGTTTCCAATGGTTCCAAATTCACAAAAAAATACCATTCCTACACCAATTTTTCAAAAGGAATCCATTGGAAATACCAAATTCAACTCATATTGACATGTTCCACAAGAGACACTGTTAGTGCAAGCGTTTCACTCAATAGGGGGTAAATTGGGTGATACCAGAAATTTAGTTGCGTATAAGAAAATTAACAGAGTATTTAAAGTAGTTGAGAAAAAAGAGAAATATCACCAAAGTGTACACCGGGAGTTATACTAGTTCGGCCACAACCACTTTGACCTACGTCCAATCCTCAGAGCGTCTCTGAGAGTTTCACTATATTCTCCAAGATTCAGTGGGTTCTTGGCACCTCAGTACACAGCAAGTTCCTTCACTTGGACACTCGCTCCACCTTACACGTTGTAATCAAATCCCCAACTCAAGGTTCCACAACCTTAAGTTGTCTCAATAACAAATATTGAGTTTGTAATAAAAAAACTCTCACAGAGCAAATATATAATCACTAAAGTACAATGAATGAATATAAGAAAACAGAGCACAAAATGTATGTTTATCGATGTGTGATTGCTTGTTCTCAGTTATTGTTGTTGTTCTTTGAATGCTCCATATATATAGATGATTTGTGGTGTCTGTTCGAAGCATTTCAAATATGTCCGTTAAAGTCACGCAGTAACGGTAGACCATTCTTCTAAGTTGAAAACTAACCATTTGCGGTAGGTAGCGGTAGGTGAGCGTTCGAACCTTTTATTTGACTTTTCACTTCTGGCATGATCTCTTTATTGTTTCTCTGTAAATATACTTAGAATACTAATAAAATGAATGGTTAATCGTATAAAAAACAATTCAATAAAAATTGGATTAAAGATAAGTTTTCTGGACTTCATTACTCGAGTGGCTATTCGAGTGATCATGCTCATTACTTGAGTAGTCCCTCGAGTAATCCTATCAAAAATATGGCAGAGAGTAATTCAATATTTTTCATAAAATATTACTCGGGTAAGACATGGAGTAAGATACATCACAAACCTTGGAAATACCTGATTACTCGAGTAGCCATGTCTTTTCTTCACAAGTTACTCGAGTGCTCCCTCGAGTAAGATATCAAATAAGTTTGCAGATTACTCGAGTGGTCCCTCGAGAAATGTCATTCAAATCTTGGCCGAGAGTTTGCTTAGTGATTACTCAAGTGACCCCTCGAGTAATGCTTTAAATAACTCTGCAGATTACTTGAGTGCTCCCTCGAGTAAAGCCTTTTTCTCACGTGGTTACTCGAGTGGCTACTCGAGTAAATTGTTGCATTTCTTGGCCGAGAGCTACTGGAGGAAACTTGCTCTGGTTACTCAAGTGGCTACTCGAGTAATGCCTTATACTCTTGTAGTTACTTGAGTGGCTACTCGAGTAATAGTCTATATAACTTTGCAGATTACTCGAGTGACCCCTCGAGTAACTTCTTCCAAATTTTGGCAGTGCCTCTCTGGAACATTTTCACCAACATTACTCGAGTGCTCACTCGAGTAACATGTTCCATTACTCGAGTTCTCACTCCAGTAAATGTAACCCCCTTCCGTAATTATATCGGGATTACATAATTAAAGTGAAATAGAGACCAATAAGAAACAAAACTACATTTTAAAAAACCATCTACCAGACGGGGTTTTCACAAATACCTTTCGAAATCATTTATAACCTGGTCTCACATTCACATTCTGAATACAATTACTACACTAAGATAAATCACATTCAATATATCAGAGTACACAATATAATAATCCCAGCAATCCCGGGTTCACATCCTTACAAAAGGGTTTACAAAGGGCAATACGCCCATATACAAGTTCTCATATGGGGATTACACAAATCTCACCTCAAATACACATAATTAAATCCTCATCCACATATACAAATATCTAATACACAATACTCCCAACTATGATAACCAACTATCAGAATGACAACTCGAAGGAGTCCTCATCACCCTTGGCTGCTTGCTCCATCCTCGATCCACTACCCTATCTGAAAGGTTAGTAGGGGAGGGTGAGATTCTAGAGAATCTCAATAGGATAACAATATCAATATGCACGTACGATAAATGTTTAATGCATGACATACTTGCATCACACAACTCATGATAACATAATGACAATTTGCAAGCTCAATGCTTCGAACAATATACCTATGGTCATAGCATAAATTGAAACATAGCTTCAAATCACACATAATTATGCAAAGCAAAGACATGCACCAACACACACTAAAACATATATCAAATACATGCAGGAGAGATATGTTCCCTACACTCTTTCCACGTAAGCTCCAGCTCCGGCTACTCACGATCAGGGCAAACACCAAATCCTATAACCAAACAAGGACATAGGGTTAATCCCTTTTCCAATTCCTTAACTCTCAAACACTTAAGTTGGTTATCATTCACGACCTTTAAGTGGCTAATCAAAGTCTAAACATATGCCTAAAGGCTTGGGAAACACTTGACCAAAGATCACCTTTTAAAAGTCCAAAATGCTGATTTTTGGGGGTTGGCCGCGGCCCACAAATCCACTAGCCGCTGCCAAAAACTGCCCAGAAACATTTGGGCCATGGCCAAGAAAATCCAGTTTCTTGGCTGAACTTCCAAAAATCATAACTAATTCCACAAAACTCGAAATGAGGTGATCCCAAAGCCAAATGAAAGCTATTCAAGTCCTCTACACAGGAAAAATATTAGCCAATACTAGAAATCACCACATAAATAGAGAATTCCCCAAAACTCAAGACTGTCCCAAAACAGTGCTCATTTTCGACCTCAAACTTTGGACAGCCATAACTCACAGAAGACAAAATTAAATGGCACAAATTATGTGTCCATTTTGAATCTTGGGATGTGAACTTTAAGACTAGAAAGTTTCATAATTTTCTAACTTCATTTGCCCAGTCAAAACGTCCACACAACAAGACTGCCCAGACCAGAACTTCAAGGGACAGATTTTTCAAGTTTTGCACAATTGGCTTCCAATGGTCCCATTTTCACATCAAACATCATTCCCACATAAATTTGCACAAGGAATCCATTGGAAACACCAAATCAATCAAATTCAAATCATATTGACATGTTACCACAACATGTCACACAAATCACAATTCAAACCACAACATTACAACTCTTCCAATTCAAGTTCCCAAATCAATTCCAATGACCAAATACCACAACATGGCACCATTTTCAACATAAATCACCATCCAATTCCACCATTCACATTCCACACAAAAATACCATAAAATCAGGGCAAAATTCACAATTCACAATACTCAATCAAAACTTACAAAACTTAGATCAAAAGGAAGCAAGCACTCACCTCTTCCTCTTTCCCAAACAAATTCCTTGATTCTTCATCTTTCCAATTTTGCTCAAGCTCCAAAACACCTCCTCTCACAAATCTAAAACCATAGAGATGAAGCTCTCATCACTATGAATAAGATTATAGAAGGACATTAGAGCATTAGAGGACCACAAGCCAACCAAAATCTCACCTATAGCTTTCTCTTTCCTCCCCTTGTGCTTGGCGAAAATGGAGAACAAGAGAGAGAGAGATGAAGATGAAGATGATGAAGAGAGTGTTCAATTTTTGGGAGCCAAAACTGACCAAATAAAGAGAGGAGAGAGGGAAAATGAGGTTTGACACTTTGACCTCATCCAAGGGCTCACAAAGTGCCAAGTGTCACCATCTTGACAAACCTCACATAAGCTCACATAAGCTCACACACATGTGATTCCACCCCTTGATCTCTTGCACAAATCAATCCTAACCATTGATCTTGAAGTTACCAATGAGTTTCCTCTTCGGTAACCGATCAATCGGTCGATAACTTTACCGTTTTGCCCTTGATTATGGCAATCCACTTGGAATCACCATCAAAATCATTTTCTCATTCATTTACACCATATATACGCCCTCCCCCTTATTTTCATTCAATTTAGATGTTAATCCATAATTGAACTCAAATACAGGGTTTAGGTACGAATCTCAACACATACGAATCACATTCGAATCTCAAATCACATCGAATTCTCCAAAAGGATTATTTATCACTAACCACATCCACTTTTTGAGTCATTATCTCTTAATCACAATTTGAGATCCTGCTAAACCAGGGCTTAGCATTCCACTAATCTCAAGCTTATTCTCTAGCCTCAAGTCTCAGAACTCGGGGTATTACAGTAACCATAGACAAAAACTGCCAGTGAGGTTTTTCCTTTGCTCTTTCTCTCAAATCTTCTTCATTATTACAGTGCTTACTTCAAGTAATGCTTTGTCTGCCATTTATTTACTTTGTTCAAATTCATTGTTATCATATCCTTTTTTATCATTAGTCCAATCTTTGTTGTCATCAAAACATATGGGATCTAACAGACACAACATGTCAAACAATAACACAATTCAACACGCACAATGCAATTCCTTTCTATTTAAGGTTCCAAACCAATTCTATTAGCACCAAAGCACAAAATGACACCTATTCCAACACATCACACAATCCAATTCTTCCAAACCAAAATCACATGAAAATCAGGGGGGAAATTTAAAATTCTCAAATCTTGATCAATGGTTACAAAACTTAGCTCAAAATGTGTTAAATTCTTACCTCTTCTTCCCAAAGCAAATTCCTTGTTTCTCCAACTTTCAATTTTTCTTAAGTTCTCAAACACCACCTTTCAAAAACCTAAAACCATAGTCATGAAGCCCTCAACACCATGAACAATATTAATGAAGAGTGTTTGAGCATTCAAAGTCTAATAAAACACTAACCTTGCACTTCTTTCTTTCTCTTTCCTCTTCTAGTTGGATGAAAATGGAGGTTAGGATGAGAAAAAATGAGATAAAGATGATAATCTAAATTTTTTTGCCCTTCAATTGCTTGTCCAACATCCTAAATGAGAGAGGGAAGAGAAAAAGCAAATTTTGACACTTTGACCTTAATCCAATGCCCCATATCATGCCAAGTGTCAAGATCTTGTTCTCTCTTCCATGAACTCACTTAAACACATACACATGTGATTCTAACCTCTTGATCTCTTAATCCTAACCATTGATCTCCAATTAACAATGAGTTTCCTCTTCGATAACTAACCAACCGGTTGGTAACTTTCCTTTTTACTCGTTTTGCCCCTGATTATGGCAATTCCACTTGAATCACCACTAAGCACACTTTATCATTCCATTTCACCTTACCATACGCCCTCCCTCTTATTTAATTCAATTTAGATGTTAATCCACCATTGAACTTAAATACAGGGTTTAGGCACTGATTAAAACACATTCGAATCAAAATTCACATCATATTCTTCAAAAGTATTTGTTTAACAATAATAACATCACTTTTGAAGTATTTAGCCCTTAATCACAATTTGGGATATTACAACATTCACCTGAAAAAATGTTAATATATAGGGATGAGATTCCACGTCTCAGTAACTACTGAAAGTTTATACCGTACACAAGCAAATCACATATGATAAAAAGAATGAATTGATTACATATATATTTATATATACCATAAGCCTCATACAAGGCAAAAACAAGTTTAATCATCATTATATCAATATGTATTTTTATCACAACATGTAATATACAATTATGCAATATGCAATATGTAAGATGCAACCTCCCTTATATCACCATCCATCCTTATTCCGCTGACTGAAGCCATTGACTAACATATAGTCCAACAGAAACCCATCCAGTTAACTGGATTGTCCCAAGCTCACTAGTTTTTAAGATACATCCAGCCAAAGGTGTAGAGCTTAAGTCTGAATTATGGCTCCCCTCCTTAAAAGAACACAACTAAGGAGGTGCCACTTGTCCCATGTAACCCCCTTCTGTAATTATATCTGAAATACTCAATTAAAGTGAAATAGAGACCAATAACAATCAAATAACATTTATAAACCCATCTACTATACGGGATTTTCACAAATACCTTTTGAAATCATTTATAACCTGGTCTCACATTCACATTCTGAATACAATTACTACACAAAGATAAATCACATTTAATATATCAAAGTACGCAATGTAATAATTCCGGCAATTCCGGATTCCATTTATTAACTCAAGCTTTATAGGGCACATTCGCCCATTACAAACCCTCATATGGAGATTACACAAATCCATCTCAAATACATAACAAATCCTCATCTACATACATATATACACATCCAAATCCATATACTCCCAACTATGATAACCAACTACCGAATCTTCAACCCAAAGGAAGTCCTTGTCACCCTTGATCACTTACTCAATCCTCAATCCACTACCCTGTCTGAAAGGTTAGTAGGGGAGGGTGAGATTCTAGAGAATCTCAGTAGGTAAACAATATCAATATGCATGTACGATAGATGTTTACTACATGACATGCTTGCATCACATAACTCATGCTAACACAATGACAATCGGTAAGCTCAATGCTTCGAATAATATACTAATGGCCATAGCATAAATTGAAACATAGCTTCAAATTATACATAATCATGCAAAGCTAAGACATACACTAACACACTAACACATATATCAAATACAAGCAAAAGAGATATGTTCCCTACACTCTACACTCTTTCCACGTATGCTCCAGCCCCGCTTACTCGCAATCAGGACGAATACCGAACCACGATCAGGGCAAATATCAACCTTATAACCAAAGCAAGGACATAAGGTTATTCTCTGTTCCAAAACCTTACTTTCATATCACTTAAAGTTGATTACCATTCATGACCTTTAGATGGCTAATCAAAGCCTAGACATATGCTTAAAGGCTTGGGAAACACTTGACCAAAGATCACCTTTTAAAAGTCCAAAATGCTTATTTTTGGGGGTTGGCCGCGGCCAAAAATTGATCAGAAACATTTGGGCCGCGGCCAAGAAAATCCTGTTTCTTGGCTGAACTTCCAAAAACCATAACTAATTCCACACAAAACGAAATGAGGTGATTCTAAAGCCAAATGAAAGCTATTCAAGTCCTCTACACAGGAAAAATATTGGCCATTACTGGAAATCACCACACAAATAAAGAATTACACACATTTCATCATTGCCCCAAAACAGAGTCCATTTTCGACCTCAAACTTTGGACAGCTATAACTCCCAGTTCCCAAAACGAAATGACACAAATTATATGTCCATTTTGAAACTTGGGAGGTGAACTTTAAGACTGGAAAGTTTCATAATTTTCTGACATCATTTGCGCAGTCAAAATGTCCACACAAACAGACTGCTCAGACAGAATTCACACTGGACAGAATTTCCAAACTTTGCACACAATGTTTCCAATCCAATCCAAACCAATTCCAATGACTAAATACCACAACATGACACCATTTTCAACAAAAATCACCATCCAATTCCACCATTCACATTCCACACGAAAATACCATAAAATCGGGGCAAAATTCATAATTCATCATACTTAACCAAAAGTCACAAAACTTAGATCAAAAGGAAGCAAATGCTCACCTCTTCCTCTTTCCCAAACCAATTTCTTGATTCTCCATCTTTCCACTTTTGCTCAAGCTCTCAAACGCATCCTTTCACAAATCTAAAACCATAGCAATGAAGCTCTCATCACTATGAATAATATTAAAGAAGGGTATTAGAGCATTAGAGGATAAGAAACAAGCCAAACCTCACCTTATTCTTTTCTCTTTCTTCCCTCTTGATGGACGACCATGGAGACATAAGAGAGAGAGAGATGAGTTGATGAAGAAGGAGGGTCAGGTTTTAGAAGCTAAAGGCCTCATAAAATCGTCCAAAAGGGAGAGAAGAGAGAGGAATGAGGGTTGAAACATTAACCCAAGATCAAGGGTCCATATTGTGCCACATGTCACTCTCTTGTTCCATCTTCCATGAGTTCACATAGGCACATCCACACATGATTCCACTCCTCTTGCTCTATCACAAATCAATCTCAACCATTGATCTTGAAGTTACCAATGAGTTTCCTCTTCGGTAACTGACCAATTGGTCGGTAACTGACCAATTGGTCGGTAACTTTACCATTTTGCCCCTGATTACGGTAATTCCCACTGAATCACCACAAAACACTTCATATCGTTTCAATTATCGCAAAACATGCCTTCCCTCTATTCTAAGTCAATTTGGATATTAATCCATAATTGAACTCAAATATAGGGTTTTGGCGCTACTCATAACATAAGCAACTTCAATCCACTTCATATTCTCCAAAAGGGTTTATTTATCACTAACCACATCCACTATTGGAGTCATTATCCATTAATCCACATTTGGAATCTTGCTAAACCAAGGCTTAGCAATTCACTTATCTCAAGCCTATTCTCTAGCCTCAAGTCTCAGAATTTGGGATATTACATCACACAGCTCCAATGCAATCCTGGCTAAAGGAAAACATGGAAGAAGAGGCCCTAACAAGTGCCATCCACTGTGCACCGAGTGATGGCATATCACATGGTAAGAGATCTCAACATACAATTTCCTCCTTATTCCAACCTATCACAGATGCAACCGTCATGACAGTAATAAATTAATATCATTAAAAGACAATGTAAAATAAATCATGCTTCCATTCATATCAAATATCACCACATATTCAAATATGCTAAAAAGGAAATAATAATCCAACAATACATTAATTATCATTAAATAATTAATTATTTGAGTAAAATGAGTTATAGAGAAATTTACTTGTAACACTACTTATTTGAGAATTTACGATACATACACATATAATTCAGTCCATTTTTCTTTTTCTTTTTTTAAAAAAACCATAGTCGTTCACAATTCACAAGTATATGGAAGAATATTCAGAGTTACCTGTTACTCCCTAGTGTACAGGTAATTACACAAGTGTTACTCCAAAGCTCTCAATGAGAGTCTACAAAGTCATAAATGGAAATAACTATTGATACATACATACATGTGTGTGTGTGTAAGTACAACCTAAAACTCTTCTATCATTAACCTAAGCCCTTAGAACTCGCCTATTGAATTAACCATAGGCATATGTGTGAGGTATCTTTCAGCATATTCCTTTTGCATTTTATATATGGGTTTTTACATATATATATATATATATATATATATATATATTAAGCAAAAATCCACCGACTGTGATTTACATACATATATACATACATAAATATATATATATATATATATATATCCACATGAAACCAAATGATAATAGCAAATTGTTGAAAGCAAAATAATTTTACCAAACTCTCACATATATACACATACTATATACATGTAAGGAGTGAAAAAAAAATGTCAGTGGACTTGTTAAGTTATTATATATACATTTTTTAAAAAAATGAATTAAAGATAAATGAATAAAAATATTTCAAGAAATACATCCACCAAAGTTAACCAAGAAAAAGGGTGAGTAGGAACAACGAATAACATATACACACTAAGAAAAAGACAAAAGAAGGCGTTCTGGAGAAAAGAAAAAAAAAAGAATAGATGTGTATACATAAACTCACGCACACCATCAGTAACAAGAAAAGGGGTTTTGTGGTTGGTAGGATTTTGAGAGAATTGATAATTATAAGACCAACAGGAAAAGAAAAAGAAAAAGAAATGGAGTGAGCAACACTTGGTGATGAAGAGGAAATGTGTGTGTGTGTGTGGGGGGGGACTCAAAGGAAGATAGCACATGGTTTTGTGAATAAATCTGACACCCATAATAGGTGAAAAGACTAAGAGGGAGGGTTTATAAAAAAAATTAAAACGGTAAGGAATAATCAATTAGGTTTCATAGGTCTTTGAAGCCTTACAAACACAAGCATGATGGTGAGATAAACAATGTGAGGTTATGAATCAGAAGGATAAACACACACACACACCCAACAACTCTAAATCACAAAGAAGGAAGGGGGTGAGTAAAGCGGTGCCATACACACATACCTGTATACACCTATAGTTGAAAAGACATCCACTAGTAAAGAAGAAATGTGAGAGTGAGTGAGAGTGTGTTGGAGAGCTTGACTTGACAGGACCAAAAGCTAGGAAAAAGAAGGAGAGAGCAAGGCAGTGCATCTTGTGGTGTTGCAGCATGGATGTTCACAGGGAGAGAGGAAAAAAAGAGCTTTTATAAGGATAGGGTTAGGGTTCATGCCCTTTTTTTAATTAGAATAATAGTATTTTTTTTTTCATATAGCAAACTTCTTTTTTTTTCTATATCAATTTCCCAATAATAAGGTAAGTTTACAAAAATACTCATATGTTAAAATAATTATTTTAAGGAGGTATTTCATTTCTATATATATTTATTTTTTTATAAAGTAATAATCTTTTTTTTTTTTGCAACTTTATTCTACTTTTTAAATTCTTAATTAATTTATTCTAACTCTTTAACTAAATAAAACTTAAGCTACAACTATAAACCCCAAAAATTGAAGGATGTTACACAACCCGTAGCCTCCAAGGAAAAGTAGATGTGCACAGCCATCAACACAGCCTCCCCCTCCCTCCCAACCACCAACACAACCACCCACTCCCTCCCAGCCATCTACACAGCTGCCACCACCATCTCAATCATCTACCAAACTTTCTAAACTCACTAAACAAGCAAAACCACAAAAGAAAAAGGTGTCCAAATTCAAATCTGTGTGTGGGACGGGTGTAATATGTAATGAACACACTGGGCGAACTGTATTTAATGTGAGTTATATTGTTATCTTTTATGAATGTACTCTAAATCTGAATTTGTAGTGTCACTAACTTTGGCTCAAATATGATGAAGCCTAGGATGTCATCAGAGGTTATGGTAGAGGAGGGTTGTGCTCAACAGTTATTGCAAAACAATGTTGACGTCCAAACCAAATTCATAATACCTAATGAGAAGGCAATTAGAAAATCAAGAGGTTTAACTTCAACTACCACAGTGGGTTCTAGAAGGATTCAATTCTCACATCAAGATGAACCAGTTTGTTGATCAACTTCCATTCAAGCCCCCGGGTTTGCAATGGACAGGCAACCCAAGTATTTCAACATCACAACTCTTATCAACATCACAACTCTTAGCAAAGAGTCAGTCCATGATTGCAAAGACCAGGGCAAGGACAAATACTTATAATATTTAGGCCCTTGTACTATCGCTTTTTGGATTTATTACTAGGGATTTGTACTATGCAGCACATTTTTGGATTTGTATGTAGTTATGGCCTCTTTTGGTTTTTGCTAATCAGAGACTTGTTCCATTAGTGTGATTGGCTCATATTGCCAATGCCTATAATGTTATCATGAAGGACATACTTCAATTGCTATATATTGTGATAACTTTCACATTTGGGATGATTTTTGTATCAATTTATTGGCAACATCACTTAATTCCCAAGTAATTATAAGACTTTTTCTAGTATTTAATTTGTCCACTGTTTGTATTTGCTTCTATTAAATTCACTCTATTCAGCTAGAATAAAAATTACTTTTCATTCCCAGTAGCTACAAATAAGATCCTCAAACATTAGAATTAACTTAAACTCATATATTCATTCATGGCTAAAAATTGGTACACTACAACTGTAACACCCTGCCTTTAATCATGTAATTATAATTCGATATTAAATAATTAAAGTAGATTAGAGACCTTCGGATAACTTAAACTCGTTTCAATCTCCTACTTTGTGGTAGGGTTTTCACAAAATCATTCAAAATCTCTTTCCTGTTCCTGGTCTCCATTTCAAAATTCGAATATAATCACCTGTGCAGTTTATCTACATTCACGTATGACAGAGTGTAAAACCAATTCCCCGGCAACTCCCGGATTCTATACATATATAACCTGAGGTTTAAGTATCCACTAGGGGATTACATCCAAAATTGAATATACTATTCATATTTCAGATTATACAGTAATCCCGAATTCAAAAGATATAACCAACATTCCAAAATCAACTATACCCCTAAGGGTCCTAAGTGCTTCGGGTCGGCCTCTTCTCCTTTGAGCCACATGCCCTGTCTGAAAGGTTAGTCATAGGAAGGAATGAGATTCGAGAGAATCTCAGTAGTAACAAACCACTCATACAATGTATAAATACCAAGCATGTATATAAATCACAACCAGCAACAACAGCAACATCAATCTCAAAGATACATGGTTTTCACCACAAACGACAGCACTCACGGCTGTATACACAATACGACAGCTTACGCTGTAATCACCATCACGACAGCTTACGCTGTAATCACAATAACGACAGCTTGCGCTGTAAACGACAGCTATCACCAGCTGTAACCACAGCAGCATCAAAGATTCATCACAAAACAGTGATAACACACACATACAGAGCATTATACATAGTATAAGAGAGAGAGTCACTACCTGATCCTTTCCTGACGTCCTTCAGCGCAGTTGGCTCACAAGGGCGGCAAATATCGAATCCTACAATTCCAAATGCACTATTTAGACACTTCCATAGTGTTACTTAGGGTTATATGAGTCTATAATGAAATTTACAAAAATACCCCCGGGGACCCGGCCTGGGCCCGCCATACCCGGACCGGTTGCACTTTTCTCGAAATTCTAATCTGGGCTATCCTAACATATTTCCTCCCAAGGAATCCATTTCCGTACTCAAAATTATCAAATTCAATGTCAAATTACGAAATTGCCCTTGGCAGCCCTACTTTTAGGGTTTTAGGGGTGTTTCCGTAATTATGCTTTCTCGGCCTTTTTTGAAAAAGTGTCCAACTGTAACCCCACCTATTTTCACCCACTGAATCCAATGGAATCATCAAATCATTGAAAATCCAACTCTAAGACCCATTTACAGCCTTGGCCTAAATATACATGTTCTCCGGGAAAAATTGGGGTTTTACGATTTCGGCTCCGTAAACGCGTTCCTTTCTACTCCTAACCACTTTATTAACCATTACATTAGGTTACAACTAACATTAAGACCCAATTTGGGCAGCATAACCCCTAGGCCACATCATTTCCAAACTTTAAAACCAATGGCAATCCGGCGAAATTTCACCGATTAAATTGCCCACAGCAGCCAGAATAAGCAATATACGAAAGTTTGGAAGTTACCTCAAGCTCCTTCTAGCTTTTCTCAAGAGTGGCTGAAAACCCTAGCCCATTGAACACCAAATTGTCTTCTCAAACACCTTAAATAACATAGAAGAGAAGCTTAGGAACAAGGTTATACGCGTTAGGAGCTAGATCGTCGGAGAAATCGGCTTACCTTGCGAGATTTCTCCTCTTTCTCTCTCTAAGAGCTCTCAACTTTCTCTCACTATCTTCAGCTGGAACTGGCGTGAAATGGCTGAAGAAGATGAGCAATTTGATTAATAATCCATGCTGACATCATCTTTTAATGAGATGATGTCATAATTCCCATTTTCGGATTTTCTGGCAGATTTTCTGCCCAAACTTTGAAAAATCATAACTAATTCGAGAAAAATCGAAATGAGGTGATTCCAAAGCCAAATGAAAGATATTTAAGTCCTCTTCATAGGAAAAATATTGGCCATTACTGAAAATCACCACAAAATTCCCAGAATTTCAATCTTTGCATACTGTTCCAGAAAATAATTAATTTCGCTGGGCAAACTTCAAAAATCCAAAACTCTTAGGTCACAAATCAAAATGATAAAAATTATATGTTCATTTTGAAGCTTGACATGTGAAATTTAATACTGGAAAATTTCAGAATTTTTAGACACCATTTGTCTATTTAAAAAGTCCATACAAATTGGCTGCCCTGTACAGAGTTTCGATGGACAGAGTTTTCAACTTTAGCACGATTGTTCCCAATGGTTCCAATTTCACAATAAACACTCTCCCCACATGAATTTTCACAAGGAAGCCATTGGAATCATTAAAATATCCAAATTCCCATCACACATTCTCCAAAAGTATTTATTCAACAATAATTATATCCACTTTTAAAGTCATTAGCCCTTAATCACTTTTTGGGATATTACAACAACTAAACTTCATAACTAATAAAAAACTAGTTTCATCACAAGTGCCTTTAATCCCATATTAACTTGCCAATTGCATGACCATTAGCCAAACCCACGTCATTATCAAAGCAGCCACAACAATCTTGAACTTTACATCACTTCCCCTTGTCTCACTTCTACATTTCATATTTCTCAACTCTCTTTGGATTGCATCAAGCTCCTCAAACATCCTCCTGCCATCATTCTCTACTCGTATCTTGGTGTTTTCATCATACAATTTGTCTATGTCATCCAATAGTTCCTTTTATCACAATATTAGCCCTCTCACCCAAAGTCTTCATCGTGCCAAGCAAAATACCCATAGCCTCCATCCTATTCAGAGTTCAATACCAACATTTAACCACTTGGACATGCATCAACCATCCCAAAAACATTAAATCTCATACCTGGTAGTAGAATCGACAACCATAGAACCTTTACCCAAGGTTGCCGTTTGTCCACGCCGTCCAACGAGGAGCAACTAACCTGTGGTGGTAGAACCTCATCGGACCGCCATACTCATCTTCTCAACTCTGTAGCCTCAACATCGCAACTCAACATTTACTTCTAACACTTGTTGAAGATGAGACTGACGCCATTTATATTTATCGATCTCCATTCTCGTCTTGCTAACTATCCCTTCCCTTCCTCCAAGATCTTCGTTGAGTTTCAAGGTTAAAGAAGTAGAGTCAAGTCTAGGTTTTAATGGCAAACAAATGGGTTGGTGTCATTTTGGTCTTGGTATTAAAGGATGGGATATTGATGTTTATTTAGTGGGAAACGTGTGGATCTTTATTTCATTCGCCTCATAGTCCTAGGCATCTAAATGGGGTCAAACAATGGTCAATATAGACATAGTGGATGACATGTGTACAAAAAATTGGGGCCCACAATTTGAAATGGACGAACATTGGAGGTAACTAATAGAGCTGGTATTTTTGTACCCTTTTACAATGATGAAGGGTATTTTTGCACCCAAGGAATGAATATGGTGCTACGCGCACATGTGACATATGTAAATGGGTATTTTTGCACATTTGCCCTTTGAATTTCAAACAAATTTCATTACTTTCTTTTTTAATTATAGATGATATAATTCTTTGAAACTCTTCATAGGTTGTGCCTTCCTTTATGCATCTTGTTTTTACTAGGGAGGAAAATGAACTTGTCAAAATAGCTCATGCAGTTGTTAAAATAGGCATAAACACTTATCAAAAAAGATATATGCACTTGTCAAAATTGACATATTTAGCTCTAAAATTTCAAAACTTGTTCAGGGAGGAAAATGAATTTGTCAAAATAGCTCATTCAATTATCAAAAGAGGAATAAACACTTGTCAAGAACGGCATATGCATTTGTTAAAGTAGGGACATAAAATTTTGAAATTTCAAAACTTCTCTAAGGAGAAAAATGAACTTGTCAAAGTAGCATATGCACTTGTCAAGGTAGGGACATTAAATTCTGAAATTTCAAAAACTTCTTTTAGGAGGAAAATGAACTTATCAAAATAGCTCATACAGTTGTTAAAATAACTATAAACACTTATAAAAAAAAGGTATATGCATTTCTCAAAATTGGCACATTTAGTTCTTAAATTTTAAGACTTGCCCATGGAGAAAAATAAAATTGTCAAAATAGCTCATACAGTTGTCAAAATAGGCATACGCACTTGTCAATAAAAAGCATATGTTGTTTCTTTTCTTTTTTATTCAATGGGGCAATAAAATAATTTCACATTCTGAAATAATTACAATGCAGTCCCTAAGAACTTTTTTTTATAGGGATCTTGGTTTGGTTCATTTTCTTTTAATTTTTTATGGTCCTTGGGATTTCACGGTGATTTTCCCTTACTTCTTTTCTAAGGATATTTTGTTATTAACGTTTAACGATAATATTATTTTCATTTTTATTCTCCTCTTTCATTTTTACCCTGTATATCAAATGAATTGAAAGTAATACTACAAAAAAACACTAAATTTCTGACGAAAATGGATTTCAGACGGAATTTCCGACAGAATGGATTCTGTCGCTAATAATAGCGTGACAAACAAATTTCCGACGGAATTCAGATTCCGTCGCAAATTTCCAACGGAATTGATTTCCGTCGCAATTTCTGATGGAATTTAATTCCGTCGCAAAACTATTTTTTATTTTTTAAACTTTAAAAAGCTACATTGCAACTTTGGTGGCTGCCACCTCATCGTCGGCAGCGGCACATGGCAGCTCTGGCGATGTCCCCCTTGTCGTCGGCACCCAAGCCACCACGTGTGCCAACCTTTTTTTTCCTGGAAATGCAACTCAACTTGCCCTCCTTTGGTTCGAACCCACGACCTCGTCTGTACGCACGCAATGTCTTATCACATGGGCTCGACTACTTTGGCGTTCTATTATTACACAATTATATATATAATCTTATTATAGATAATCATTATTTATAAATATATATTTGTTTCTTATATATAAATGCAATAGTAATATAAAATAAATTTATATATTCTTATAGTTTTTAATATATATTAAATTCAAATTAAAAAAAAAATTTACATCTTAAATAAATTGCATATGACTATATATTTTTTTTAACATTAATTAATAACTAATAAATAATTATTAAATAATATTTTATTTACTAATATTAATTAATAACTAATAAATTTTATTTTTTATAAATAAATTTTTATATGACCATTTTGTCCCTACAGAGACCAAAACCTATAATGGGAAATTAAAAATATTTTAGAAATTATAAATTAAAAATTAAATTAAAAAAATTAATTAATAAATAATAAATTTTATAAAAATAATTTTTTAAAATGAAATTTAATTAAAAAATATTAATTAATTAAATAATAATAATTTTTAAAGTTTACCACGGAATTTCCGTTGGAATTGAATTTCATCGGAAATTCCCTCATAATTTCTATCTGAAATTCTGTGGCAAAAAACAGAATTTTCCATGGAATATTTTCCTTGAAAATTTTTGTCATAAAAAAATTCCGTCGAAAATTTTTCTAATGGAATATTTCCGTAGCAAATTCCGTCAAAAATTTTATTTTATTTGTAGTGTAAGGCCGATAACATTGTTGGTATTTAAGTTTAGTTTTTTGCCAAATGTTGGTATTACTAAGTTAAATGTTAGCAGAACTTTTTCTATCTTTAAGAAAAGAAAAGAAAAAGTCGAGGCCTTTTTTATTGATTAATGTTTCGTCCTTTATACTTCACTAAAAGATGTTTAATCCTAATATCTGTTCGATCCTCTAATCTCACATGACTAGTTTTATTAATAAAAAAATACTGATATTAAAATTTAAAAAAAAAACATTTTCTTATGTCAATAAAAAAATACTGATATTAAAAAAACATTTTCACATATTAAATTTCATTTTTAAATAATAATTATTGACATAAAAATTATCATTTGAATCTAATGGTAAAAAAAAAAAAAATGGTTAGACAACTGAAAAAACCGTTACAAAACTGAGGGGCCAGACTAAAATATTTTACTATTAAATTTAATGATGGTATACTTTTTTTCGTTTATTTATAAACTCACATAATTTTTCAACTTTTTATTACATTAACTCCATATAATATGCAACGATAGAGATTAAAATAGAAATATCATCTTTTATACCACCTTAATATCACCAAATAAAATTTTCCGAAGAATTTTTTCAGTTAAGATATAAATAATAAATTATATTTATATTTCCTTTGGCCAAAAAATGGGGAAAATGGCGTTTAAATACTACTTGATCTTTAAAATTCTAAATTGGTTTTGTTGATAATAAGAGTAATGAGATTGATAAAAAGAATATAGTGATTGATAACTCAGCTTTTTGAAAAATCACTGATTTAAAATTTTGAAGTTCAAGTGATATTTAAATACTTTTTTTAAAAATATATATATTTATATTCCAGGTCAAAAAAAAAATATTTATATTTACTTCTCTCTTTTTTTCTTTTTTTTGCCCCATTGGCATTTTGTGCAATAAACCATTAACAGTTGAGACTTGAGCAGGTGCCTGAAGGGTAATTTTGGCAATTAACCACTTTCTCGACCTCTTCTCTGAAACTATCCTCCCAGGTGCCAGCTCGGCCATAGGGTTCGTAAAATTTTCCGGGAAAGACATTCAAACCTGAGAGAAAATGGAGGAAAATATACAGCTCTCCCTCGATAAGCTTCCCATCAAGCGCTTGGATGCCATTGAAGAGAATGGACTCGAACGATTCCCTGCGTATGCTTCTTTTTCCTGTTTGGTTTTCTTATGCATTTCGTTAACCTTCTCATGAAATGTGGGAAAGTCCTTTGATACTAGCCCTATTTATTAAATGGAGTCAAATACGAGAATAGTACTTCTTTAACCATAAATTATATCTTATACTTGAATCACTGACTGATTCTGCGTTTTCCCGTTCTGCTATCGACATTCCTGCTCTGTAAATTCACTGCAAGTAATATTCTAAGATGGGATGGTTTCTATTCATTAAGTTGTTGTAATTGTAATTGGTATTTGCTTACAATAACTTCGTATCGACTCCTTTGCTAAATTTTGTTTGTGTGTGCAGAGATTTGGATCATGATGAGAAGCGGCTATCATTAATTAGGCGAATCGACTTTGCTTGGGCTGTTGAGAAAGACGAACAGAAGAAGAAGCAGAAGAAAACCTCAAAGGAGGCCTCAACACCGTGGCAATGGCAGAGCATGGTGGAGAATTTGCAGTTAGCTCATCAGGAGCTCTCTGTCATTATAGATCTCATCAACACTGTGTGTACTGCATATTACTTCTTATTTAATCTCTATTTTTATTAACAAGGTGCGCTATGAACTTTAACAAAATTCTGGTGCGCGCGCCCGGCGAGAGAGGGGGGGGAGGGGGGAGCTATGTTCTCCAGATATCTATTTGCAGTAGCTAAAAAGGAATTCTGGGATTGCATTCAAAGCTATATCGTTCCATGAAAGGATCTTAAGTGAAGGTTGCTATTGTAGTCTGTATTAAAATAAAACTTTTGTTTCTTTCTATTTGATGGCTTTGAGGAATGTACGATGGTTATATCAAATGCATAATTACAATAATTAAGGTAGGTAAGAGAGAACTTTTATGAATGTGAACTTACAATACCATGGGAACTAACAATAATTAGATCATTACACCATCCCATTGGATGTACAATCAAGTTATTCTGATTGGTTTGGAAAATGTTCATATTAGAATTTTTAAACTCTGCTTGTTATATGTAAAGTTAAGTGCTGCAGAATCAAAATATAAATACGATATTTTGTTCAAATCATTGTATTTAGGTGGAAGCAAATGATGCAGTAACTGTGGCTGGCATGACAAGGCCAAAACCATTACCAAATGAAGCTTTGTCTGATATTGCTGTCTCTGCAGCCACCAAGCTACAATGCTACCGGGTAGATGTTCCTTCAAATCTTTTGTTATCCTTGAGCACTATTTTATTTTCAGTTGAATTATATGTCTGATAGGGCCAAGATAGTATGGGCTGCTTGCTACCGGGTAGATGTTCTTTCAAATCTTTTGTTATCCTTGAGGACTATTTTATTTCCAGTTGAATTATATGTCTGATAGGGCCAAGGTAGTATGGGCTCTTTTGTTATCCTTGAGGACTATTTTATTTTCAGTTGAATTATATGTCTGATAGGGCCAAGGTAGTATGGGCTGCTTGGTCTCACATCGAGTAGTATGGGTTGCTTGATGGGGTACATAAGTGCCTTGGCTCTTCCACCTCAATAGCTATTGAGATGGGAGAGCATTGAGGTGGGAGAGCGAAGGCACTTAAGTACCCCATCAATAGCTATTGAGGTGGAAGAGCCAAGGCATTTAAGTACCCCGTCAAATAGCCCATACTACTCGATGTGGGACTTTGGCAGCCCATACCACCTTGATCCCTATCAATGTCTCTATGTGGACCCTTGTGTATTGCATGAAATTTGAGGAATGAATTACAATGAATAGGACAACTTACTTACCATAGATTTAGTATTTGATATTGATGATTTTTAAGGCAGACAAATGTCTCTCTCTATGTAATATATATGTAGTAAATTGACAGACTGAAGTTTTCTTTGTCCTGTTACCATTATAAGAGTTTTAGCTTTTACCGGGATGTGCGATGAGATTATGCAACTTAGTTTAGTTCTCATTCTCATTACAGCATGTCGGTAAATATTTCAAGCAATCTGCCAAAGCTTTTGAACAGCAGGTTGCTAGGGAGGCAAGGTTTTATGGTGCTCTAATCAGGTGATTTTTTCTTTTCTTTTTCTTATAAGTATCTTTTCTTACTTTTTTACAATGCACTTATTTCCCTAAGTTCTGCCATTCTGGGAAGAAATCTGAAAAAGATGTTTTAAAATTTTAAATACTGTGTTTCACCTTCATAAACTGGCTCTTTAATAACTCCATAACACGAGTTTGTTTTATTAATGAGTCAAGGGTGTTCATTATAGCAAGAATACTTTCTCACTAGCTTATGTGGATTGCCATCACATGTCCCGATGAGCTGATAGGTTGCAGCAAAATTGGAAAGTTAAACGACAGCGTCTGGCATCTATAGCTCCAGGAAATGAAGGTTTCACCTTTGATCTCTTTGACAACTCGTATGATCCAGAAGCTATAAATCGGTCTTCTGCTCTGTCCACTGTTCGTGTTGACCATGATGCAGCTGGCATGCTGGCAATTAATGTACCTCCAAATTCTTGCCACTCACTACAATTTGGTTTCCTTGGTGCACAACCAGACGATATACTGAGAAAATCTAATGTAAATAAATCCAACTTTTCTAGCAAGTCTCACTTGGGAGAAAGAGGTGAAGAGACTTTAAGTGATGATGAGTGCGTAAAGAAGTCACACTTACTACTCCGTGAAGTACATTTAGCAATTTTTAATGAGCAGGTAGATATATCCTTGTATTATTACTCATTGTTGTAATTTCTGCCTTGCTGGGTATTTCCCCCAATACTTTGGACATTGGTATGCTGGCTCATTGCTTTAGAACTTCTGTATCCAGGTGTTTGATCTGGTGAATCGTGAAGCATTTAACTCATCAACTGGAGTCAGTGTGACTGGCATACATGAAAATTATTTACAGTTAAGCTTAGGTCAAGGAACCTTTGTGTTCTTATCCTTAGTGCCATCTGGTCAAGATGATCATAAAGTTGAAGGTGCAGTCACTGATAATGTTGGAAATGCAATTTTACCTTCAGACACATTGGAGGGGGTGAAGTTGCAAGATGCCAAACATAGCATTCATAAGAAGAAAAAATGGCAGTTTCCTAATTCTTTGAGCTATGAAATTTATCTTCAACAGATCTTCCATGAACATATATTCGGAAGAGGTATTGGAAAACCAATTTCTTCTGGTATTCGGGCTTCTGGAGTGCCAGCAAAGGATGGATCAGGTCTTCTTGGTCATTTTTCTATGTCTTTGTCCCATAGGATCTTTTCAAGTAAAGTCCTTGCTGAGCTGGAAAATGTGGTATTTCTTGTTTAACTTTGACTTATGCTCTGTGTAAAATAGGTTTTTTTTAAAAACTAAAGCCTTTAAATTCTGCAGGTTTGCAGGGTCCCATATCTCCAACTGATTACAAATCCTACATGGCATTCTCGAACATCGTCCTGGACACTTTCAATGAAGGTTCCTCAGTCTATTCTCCGCATGGGTAGCCAAACAAAAACAAATGTTGCATTCGAGAAAAATGCTGTTAAGTCTCAATTTTGGACTAAGGTGGTGGTAAATGATGATTGCATTAACGTGGAAAGAGAAGGTGCTCCTAAAGTTGTAGGCTTGTTCAAGGGAAAGTCTGAGGAGATTCATTCAATGAACAAATATGACTGCAACTTGGCTGATCTTCCTGTGATAATTTTGCAGCAGGTATGTGTCAAGAATTCACCTGTCGTGTGGGCAATGCTATAATTTTTCAATTTAGAAAATGGGGGAGTTGCATTCATAATTTTCCCACATGTATCCTTAATTTGGATGGAAGAAAATTATAGAGGAAAGAGTACTAGAAGGGAAAACTCCCAAAATGGAAGTTTTCCTTCATAGTATTCTCTCCCCTCTATTTTCCTCCCACTATTCCCTCGATCCAAACCAAGCCTGAAATGTTGCATTTAACTTGTAGTAATTTTAAACATACAGGTTGCTAGCCAGATTATCAACTGGCTCTATCAGGAAGCTCTGATGGTGGGAATAAAAGCGAATCGGGACTTTTTATGCCTGTCATTTGAGCTGGAGCAGGGTGAAACACTATGCCTGGTCGCACATGTGGATCCAGAGGATATCGATGGTTGTATATCGTGGTGGTTGGTCATGGAGGACAGTTTCGCAGAGGAGCGGAAGCTTCACTTAGACATCACTGATGGCGCATCTGAATACAGGAAATTCCTGGGCCACTTATCTCTGGATTTGTTATATGCAACACTGATGGACCTAATAGGCTTGTGTAGTGCTGGTGGTGGCCAATGATTGATCGATCTTGCACTTGCCAAACGGTATTGTTTTTGCTTCAGATACCTTTTTGACAACCACTAACACCTATAAACATGGTTTGATGTATGTGCTATAATAGAAATGTGTAATATTAGCCGCATGAGGTAGCTTTAAGTGGTTTAGAGTGGAGTTTGAGTAGAAGTCAAGAGTTCAAACTTTCCTGATGTAACCAAAGAAATGTGTAATTTTAATTTGAAAAGCAAAGCCAAAAAAGAAAGAGAGAGAGAAAGAAAAGGTCCCTCGAATCCCTTCATCCTGTTTGTTATGATGATGAGGATAATGAGTAGGTTTCTGGTATGGTAAAGAATGGTAATGACTTTGTCTGTTTGGTGGTTAGTTATGAGAAAAGTAGAAGGCATCAAGTCAGCTGTTCAGACACTCCTGAGTTTTACATTTCTGATTTTTTGTTTTTATTTTTCCACAAGATTTTGATCAGTTACCGACCTGTTTATTTATTACGTTATCAATATAGGATAATAGATAATTTTTTATATACATTTGTGTGTTGCCTTTTTTCTTACCCAGTTGCCCCATTTTCTTGTATTGTTTTTCTTGTGTCATGTTATGTTTTTTTTTTTTTAAGTTACTATCATGTGAGACACGTGTCTAAACTCCATGCCTAATTAAATACGTTGTTATAATTATATACAGACGCAATACTAAAAAAATTTATTTAATGAATATAAATATTCAAATTATGAGTGTTGAACAATGTCAATGAGTCAAATGCAGGAAGAACTTGCTAATAGTCTTCCTGTCCATTTTGATTTGCATTCTTATTTTAGTGACACCTTAGGAAAGGATGTCAACTTTCTGCTTCAATCTTTTTCAGCTCACACCTTTTACAAAACTGATGTTTTATTAATTTCTTTTTCCCTTAGGTCTATAATTCCAACTTTAGTTATATAACTTTATTCATTTTATATAACTGATCTTTTTATTAAAAAAATCAAGAGCTATTGGATGACACTAGCGGCTTTGAATTGGAAAATTCGCTCATGTTTTAGCTAAGACGGAAGGATCATTTGTGGACAACTACAATTAGTTAATATTGCAATTAGATGGTGTAGGGTGTGTAGTGTTCTTTGTAAGGCACTTAATTATCTAGAAGTTATGATGACAAGTTAGGTGTTATCATTTCTTATACTAGAATTTGTCATTACATGTTCCAAAATTGTCATTGAAATTTTTTGGTAATTAACTCTCTATATTGGGATTTCATTGTAACTCTCCCTTTAATAAAAAGGAAAAAGTTGGGAAAAGCGCCCATTAAAAATTATCTCAAATTGTTTTTTACTCCCTTCAACTCTTAATATAAGGGTCATATAACTAATTTGCAGATATTAATAAAGTTGGTTGAGCTATTTATTTATAAAAAAAATGTGTATTAATTTTATTAAAATACCATAGTTAATATTTTTTTTATACAACCATAGTTAATTATTTTTTTATACAACCATATTTAATCATTTTTATTGAAGTTACTCTTTTAAAGACTTGAAAATTATTAATATGAATATTTTAAAAAAGGGAAAATTATATTTAGGTTCTAGATAAAAGAAAATACAATAAAATGGTCATTTAAAATATCAAAATTGCATTTAAGTCTCGTAAGATTTTTTTGCAATAACTTTTAATTCTACTGATAAGTTTATGGACACTTACATAGACAGTTCATAGGCATTTAACAATTGAAATTTATTGTAAAAAAAAATCTCACAGGACATAAATATAATTTTGAGATTTCAATGGATCATTTTATCGTTTTTTTTAGCCTGGGACCTAAATGAAATTTTCCTTTTAAAAAATAATAAATACAAAATATAAAGTGAATTGAGTTGAAATATTTAAATTATATATAAGTTAGGTTGGAATGATGATTTTATTTGCAAAATTTATATTAGGCCTACTTTATGCCTCCATGTGCATCCTCACACCCATTTATAAATGAGAGACAGAGAAAGGTCCACCCATATTATAAACATGCCCCCAGTCACGTTTTCATGTGGTATCTCTATTTCCATACGCTTCTTTGGAAAACGAAGCAAAATTTAATGTATTAAATGATAGCAGTAAAACAATTTATAGCCTCAATCTATGTGACACCAATAATATGTATTTAATACTGCCCCAAATGAATATTGATTATTATGATACAATTATTTTTAAAAATTTAAGATGTGATCTACCAAAAGAAAAATTTAAGATTTGATGCAATAATTTACGCACGCGCACACATATCAATTACGTAGCTATCAATTAAAAAAATTTATAGTTTACCGCCAAAATCGTCGCATCACATGAAATAAATATTTCAAGTCATAAAAATAGAGACCGCATGAAAAGAGGAAGAAAAAAAGGAAAAGCTAAGGTACTTTGTGTATCAAAAAAAAAAATATTGAAAATTATATTATTCAAAAAACTTGAAATTAATTGTATGACTTTTTTGGGGGCAAATTTCAGAAAAATACTTTTGAAATATCAAAATTTCAAATCAGTTTTGTTTCCTACAATAATTTAGATATTGACCACACTTAATTAGTAATTCATAACCCATTTTAAAAGGAAATCACTTATTTGGGATTTTTAAAGTTTGAAGGGCTTTTTTTTTTGTTGAAAATTTCCCCTTTTTATTAATGGAAAAGAGGATTAAAACACCCTAGATCTTGGGTTTTTATATCTCTTTCTTTTTAGTGAAATGGACAAGCAAAATGCTTGTGACTTGCGAGCATTAAACTCGTGATCAACATCTTAAAAGTTAAAAGGTGAGTTAAGTACTTCTTTTTCTTTTCTTTTTTAAATACAACAATTAAACATACACACAAACCTCTTAGGGCTTGTTTGATCTGAGCGGAGGGGAAGGAAAGTAGTCGGAGAGGAAAAATTTTTAAGTTGAATTTAAAAAATTAGAGAAGTGGGGTTAAAAATTTTTAAGTAATTTTTCTTATTCTTTTATCTTATATATTCTCTTTATTAAAATTTTATTATCCCACTTTTTCAATCTTTTAAAATTCAACTCAAAAATTTTCCCTCTCCTCCCTTTTCCTCCAAATCCCTCACACCAAACATACCCTTAATGTTAGATTTGAGTTTGGGGCCTTATCTAAGAGTGGGGGTATCATTGATTGAAAAAGAATGAGCTGGAATTTTGGAGGAGGCCCTTGAGTTGAGTGCCCAACAAGAAATGCTCAGTGTTGTTATCCACAAAAAAAGAAAATTGATTCTTTAATTCAAAAAACAAAAAATGCTTCTTTGTTTTCCCTTTTAGCTCATATGCTTATCCTGCAAAAAGCTTCCTAACCTCACCCCACATCCTCCACCAACAAGAATAATTCATTTTGCTTGTGTGGTAAAGTTTACTTGTGGGTCTCATCAATAGGAGATTTTTAGGTTCAGTTTGGTATGAAGGAAATGGAGGAGGGGGGAAAAATTTTAATGAGCTCGATTTTAAAAAAATTAGAGGAATAGAGTTAAAAGATTTTAATTATTTTCTTAATATTCATTATTAATTTTAGTTAAAAGATTTTAATTATTTTTTAATATTCGTTATTAATTTTTCTTACTCTTTAATCTTACATTATCTCTTTATTAGAGTTTTATAACCCCACTTCTCCATTTCTTTTAAATTAAACTCACTAAAAAAATCGTCTTCCCTCCACTCTCCTCTACTTCCCTTGTACCAAATACATTAGAGAAAATTTATGTCGATAAGAGAATCATACAATTTATATTAACTGTGAACCATCTAATACAATCCTTCCTTTTTATTGGAGTTTGGATTTGAGATGAGCTTAGAAACAAAGATGGAATTATTTTCTCTGTTTAAATGGTAAAAGAAGGGGAAATGGAGGAGAAATTTAAAATAAAATAAAAAAAAGTACTTGACCCACATTTTTCTTTTGATTTTTTTTTTTTTTGAAAATTTTCTTTTCAAAAGTGAATTTTTTTTAAGAGATAGTATGCTTTCCAAAATTACTCCAAATAATAGAAAAAGAAACATAGGAATATGGGATCATATACTTTAATATGCTTTCCAAAATTACTCCAAACTTTAGAAAAAGAAACATAGGATTATATAATTTTTAAATGATTATTCTTATAATTATAATAGTGAACTTAATTACTTTTCTTTCTTGTGTTTTTTATGTTCATCTAGACATAATAACACCCCCACTATTCTCTTCTCTACAAATTCTTTGTACCCATTTTTATTCTTTAATTATTGGACAAAACTTGAATAATAAGCCATTATTCATTTCATAATAAAATAAGTTATATGATTATCCAACCAACTCTTTGCTTCTCTAACATGCAAAAAACTGACCCCGCATACTGCTCTAACTAACCAACAATTAATTTTGCTTTGGAGAAAGTTTAGTTGTAGATTAAGCATATGTTTGGAATAGCTTATTTTTTATTTATAAGTATTTAAATCTTTGTTGGGGATTTTTTGTTTGGAATAGCTTAAAAAGCACTTATAAGTGCTTTTTACGTACATCGAGATACAACACATCTTATATATTTATCTCGTATACCGTAAATTACTATTAAAAAACACTCATAAGTTAAAATTAAGCTATCACAAACACGCACTAAGTCAATTAGTAAAAAAAGAAGTATTTTGTGCTTTATTCTCTTTTTTTGAAGAATGCAAAAACACTATAATCTCACTCTGCTGTATAAATCTGATTTTTCAGTTTTCAAATGTTCTTTATTCCCAATCCAAAAATGCTTTTCAAATTTGCCTTCCTTTTTCATCAACCTATATGTTCTTAGTAACTGTTTTAGCTTTTTGTGCAGGAATTGATATTAATGGAAAGAGGAAAATAACCTATAAATTCAAAACTTAAAAAACATTTTTAATTACCTTCAAATTTAATTTGCATATCCCTTACAAACTAAAATGGCACTCCTCTTAATTCTTAATAAAACAGCTATTTAATTAATTTGGATAGATTAAAGAAACTAAGTAAATTAATTTATTATAATAAATGTGTTATAATTTTTTTATAGTAAACGTGTTACAATTTCTCTAAAAGACCCCATGCAACAAATGTTGTGTAATTACTTGAATTTAATGAATTGCTATTATTGTTGAGAGAATAGGTGTAGAGGCAATTTGGGGGATGAGATACAAGCAGATTGTAGTTTTATTTTTAAAATTGAGATAAGGTGTAAATTTATCCAAAATTTTTTAATGAGGCATAATATTATGCTAAAAATTTATATTTTTGGTAGTTTAAAAATATAGTAATGTTGCCTCTTATCATTAAAAAGTTAATAGTCAATGTTAATTTTTTTAACAATCAACACTAATTTTTTAATAGTATAGGTAACATTATTATATTTTAAAACTTTCGAGGTAATAATAAACTTAAAAAATTTTTCAAATCAACATTATTCTTCAATAAAAACTTATGAAACAAATTTACAACTTAATCCTTTAAAATTAAAATAGAGTCTCATCCAACTTCTACATTTAGCACAGATAATTACACATTACTCGTGGTTGATTAATTTTGAAAAGAAAATAAGTTTTGTAACAGAATTTAAGGAAGGTTCGATGCTTCGGAATCCCCCTGCATTTCGAAGGACGTACACGAAACGAATCTTCAATCTTCTGTCTCGCCATTGAAACTTTTTGCTGTGTTGTTCTTGCCGTAAATCCGATACCTTGTCATCTTTCTACCCTTTCTGGAATCATATCATTTGCATGCATCCCAAGCCTCTGGGTTTCGTTGATTAATCGAATCCGAGGAACCAAACGCAAATTTCTTGGTTGCTATCCACTACAAACTCTACTGAGAGGTTTTTCTTATGCTTAATTTTCGGGGTATTCAGATTCCGAAAGTTCAAAATGGGTTTTCTTGCAATTTTCTCGAAGCGGGTCTTCGCTTGTTCTAGTTTACGAATTTGTGTGTTCATCGGTGAACTCAATCTACAATGAATGTGCACTTGAATTCTAACTGATATGCAGATTATGAATCTCATTCATGGGAATTTAGTTGGGATTAGCTCGTAGTGTGAAATTAGGAAGCACAGATCACTTCTTCTTTGTGGAGGGATTCAAGTTCATTCTGTGCAAGTATTGTTAGGTTTTGGTGATTCTTCTTGTATTGCATGTTCACTGTGTGATCGTGGTTGTGTATTACAATGTCTGGAGGAACACCGGTTGGGGTAGGAGGGTTTATGAGACAGAGACACAGTCAAGGGTATGCGAGCAGCGGCGATGACCTTGAAGACGATGCATGCTCGAGGCTTCGTCCTTTTTCGCCTCCAAGTTTTGAAGAAGAAAAAAGAACGTGGATCGAGATTCTGGAAAATTTTCTTTGGATTGCTTCTGCGGCTTTAATCATATACTTCGGCGATCGTGATTCCAATTTGATATATCTCTTGTTTCATGACGAACGAATCAGAAGGTAACCGATTTACGTAGCTTTTCATTTCTTTAATTTTTGAATTTTTGCTAACTGCATGCTCATTTTCCTGAACAGATTCTTTCTTTTGCATCACATTTTCCTCTTAATTTGAGTCTTATGGCAACTTTTGTTTGGCCTATCAAACCAAATCTGGGGACCTCCGGTTCCTGCCATGCTTAATGGTGTGAATTGTTAACATCCATAAATTGAGTAAAAAAGCCATCCTGCTACGACTTTGGTTTTGTTAGTGAATATTTATTATTTATAGAAAACATCTTATGCACTATTGTTCTGCAAAAGATGGTCTCAGATTCGTTGCATTGGGTTAGTAACAGAAATAAGTAGTAGTTAGAAAAGTAACAGAAAGAATAAACCCATTTAATCATTCTCTTTCTCTCTTTTGTGCATATTGCATCAATCTCAGTGATAGTTTGAAGGTCAAGGTTGAGTGTTACCAGTAAAATTGCTGAAAGAGGTGTTGAAAATGTGAACTAAGTGGGCTTGGATTCTATTCTGAGTTTAATAAAGAATTCCAGCTTCAAAAGTGTTCATTATCTGTTGAAGTTCTTGACAATAATGGTATTCACCACTTTGCAGTATATGAACATAATGGGCAGTGCACTAGGTCACCATGTTTCTATCTTCAAGCATGCTTCCATGTCCAATTTCAGTAACATTACTCGGATTGAAGTTCTATGTGGGTTATTTATGAACTTGTGGAAATGATTGGGAAGTTGTAGGTTCCTTAGCTAGCGTGGTGCTATAGGTTTAAGCTTTTATCCTGTTGAAAGAACTAGGTTTGTAGGATGAGATCTGTCTGGCAATTACTTGAGAAAACTTTATGTTTAGGTTGTTTCAATTATTTTATCTGTTACCTGCTGACTTGTCTAAATCTTTGTTTTTTAACAATGTCTTTTATCAAATATACCTTGGGATTAAAAAGATTTAGCTGGGAATCCCATTATATCTACAGCATGTTCTGGGTTCTGATTTTATCATGGCCCTTTTTCCTTGTCTCATTGACAAAGATTATGACGTACATAGAAGTCATTGGAAGGCAGATTTCATGCCAGAAACCAAACTCGTTAATTATGGAAAACTTTACTAACAACTGACACAAAAATGAAATTATTTTTAAATATGCCTACTTGTTTTAGTTGGGCAGAAAACATTTTTGCTTTGTAAATGAATTTCCACTTGATCTATCTCTCTCTAGCGATGGAGAACAACCTGTATTTGATGATTCATAAGATGATTATAGTTGCAAATGATTATACCTTTTTCAGGACATCTAAATTTGAAACAGCAAGGAAACTTACTATATTGTTCTGGTTGAAGCTGATTCTGCCTGGTTTTAATTCTTGAGTTACTTAATCACTGTCACAGTGTTCATAATCTCCTGAATTTTTGTTGCAGACTGCCTTTGTATCTTGGAATGATAGGTATTGGTCTAAATGCACTGATTTTCATATATACAAGCATCTTGGCATGGAGTGTTAAGAGATTAGATGAAAAATGGGGACTGAAAGAATGGGAAGTGACGAGCATCACTGCTTTACCATTCGTCACTGCATTTGGACTGATCTCTTTTTGCTTGTAAGAAACTGTAATCTCTTCTATTTTTTTTCATTTTCAATGCATGTTATGTCAAAGTACAACTCCATTTTGCTGACACTTTATTCTTCATCCTTACAGGTTCACCTTTGCATTGTGGCCAATATGGAGTTTCCTGACACTTCCCCTTCTGGTATTTATAAACAGTTTCATATTACTTTGTGTGTGTGTGTGTTTTAACTTTCATCTCCTACTTGGTTTTCTTTTCTGTCTAATGGTAATGTTGGGATTACAACTTTGCTGATTCTTATGTTCTGTTCTGCAGTTCACACTATTTATGGCTTGCATGGTAATAACCCCTTACCTCACACTTGGGAAGTTCCAGCCTCAATACGACGAGTTCCGTACTGATTAAGCCTTGTACGATTCAAAGTGAGGAATAGTACTGACTTGAATGACAAGTTTCTAAGCTCTAACCCACATCATTTATTGGTAGTTATGCTGATGTAGAGTGAAGTTCTTTCTTTTACTGTATTCTGATGTATTATGTGCAGTTTACATGCCATGTTTTCCCAAAATTGGTCACAGAAGTAAGAGCCTAGATTCCTTGCTTTCTTTCTTTTATTTTTTTATTTTTGAAAAACATATATCTTGCGATGTAAAATCCCAAATCCTGATGTGTTCATGATCCATTGGAGAATGATACATGAGAAGAGTTGGTTGTGAATAGAGCGTAATTGTGCTATGTGATCTATATAGCTAACTCCATTTAAGGAGATAAGGTTTGTTGCTGCTGCTGCTACTATCACATTACTGTAGTATAAGATAAATTATGATGTTGATGATCCTATAGTACCTTTTGGTTAATTAAAATTTTTGAGCTATTGGATCCTTCCATTGTTTCCATCTTGCTCACTTGCTGGAAGTTCCTTGAAAACCAATGTCATTTTTTTTCTTTTTATGTAGAGCATCCAGTATTCTGGACCCACCTCACTTTACCTGAAGTAAAGGATTTATTAGGGGTCCAAATTAATTTACAAATTACTCAAACTCAAGATATTTGATTAAGCTCGCACAAGCCTCTGCAAGTTGAACCAAGTGTTTGATTGTAAACCAATGTTTTTGAAACTAGTCCAATCATTCAATTCTTTGACCATCAAATCGATAAGAAATGATGCTTCAGTCAAATTTGTTTTAGGGTCTGTTTGGTTGGAGGGGAAGGGATGGGATGGGAGGGGATGAAAAATGAGCCCCTCCTCTTATTTGATTTAAAAAATTGGAGAGAGGGGCTTCAAAGGAGGGGCTCTCAATCCCTCCCATCCCCTCATTTTTGTTCCCCCCAAATTGGGGGGTTTTGGAGGGGATGGATAATGAGCCCCTCCCATTCCATCCCTTCCCTTTAAACCAAACAAGCCCTTAGATTTATGGTTCAGGTTTTTGTTCATTTTAGTCAGTTATTCAGCTTATTGGACTTTCAACTTTTCATTCTTTCGTGTCAACTATTCTTATTCTTCCCTCATTTGTGGTCATCCTTCCATGAGCAGAGAAATTGGTTCTCACTATGATTCCAGTCCATACCAGGTGGAAACATGCTTGAGAAAATCTGCTTGCAAACAAAGGAGACATGAGAAGTAATAAATGTGATTTAATAAAAACAAAATTTATGTCTCAACCAATAATTTCAACTTCATTGAACAACTCCCATTGAAAAATTGGTGGGATAAAAAGAAAAATCTTAGTAATAAATAAAAACTCATATAATAGATGATCTAATGACTAATGGCTTCTTTACTTATTTATTTGCCTGCAACCAAAATGAGAGAAAAAGCAAAGAGAATCTGAGGCCCGCGGGAAAATAAAGGCATTCGATATGTAATGTCTCTTGTCCCCTAAGTTGGGAAACACGTCCTTCAAATCCAACCATATTTTTCTATTAAAAAGAAGAAAGAAAGGGGGGAAAATTAATGAATGCTTATCATTTATCAATGTAAATATTGATGTTATTTTTAATAATTTTTTATATTCAAACAGTAAAAAGTATCAAAGTTTTGAGAATCGTACTGTCCATTAAACCAGTCAAGACACTGGTTCTTAGTTCAATGGTTGAATAAGAATTGGACGGTGGTAGGGCTAGTTATAATTAAATTAATATATTTTAATGTTTTTGAGAAGTATGATTGAACTTTGTGACGGTATAATGTTAGTGGGGATGATGATAAAAACTTTTGCGAGACAAATTACAACTAAATTAAAAAAGATGTTGTTTGAAAAAATTATAGATCAATAGAATTGGGAGAATCGAAATGAAAAATATGTTCACATGTAAAGATATAAGTTAAAGAAATAAAAAAAAGTAATAATCAACCAAAAAAGGAAGCATAAATGTTGTTGGTCAACAAGCACTTTTAAGAGGCAAATTATAAAAAGGTATTATTTGGAAAAAATATATAAATAACTGGAAGAATAAATAAAGGATATCTTCATACAAAATAAAATAAGTATGATAAATAAACACACAAAATGGTCAAATAAAAAGAAAAACAAAGCAGCTTGCGTGTGTTGGAAATTACCCAAATCCCACGTCACTTGGAAGAAGAGGGAGACGGGACACTGGCATCTATAAATTTCAATTGAATGATAAATTAATAAAATATAAAACTTATAAAAATATTTATTATTATAATTTATTTATAAATCATAAACAGTATCATGCATGAGTTCTATATTTTTTTTTTTAAAAAAAAGATAAAAGTGTGCATGAAAAAGCTTTTGTTGAAAGAGACAAAATCCATTTCCCTGATCTCTACGTCTTGTGGATGACGCTGAATTTTATAAAAAATAAAAAATAAAAATAAAAAGTGACTTCACTCATCATTCTCTCATCTCATTGGTTATTCATGTCCTTAAATGTATACACACTGAATTCTAAGACCAAAATTTTTATTTAAATGATTAATATTTTAATAATTAATTATTATTTGCTACCATATTCTTGCCCCACTAAGCAAGTAAGTATAAATGAAATGGACAAAGTGGTTGTGTCCGGAGGGCATGCATGTAACAAAAATCCCAAGATTAGATATTTGATTTGAAGTCACTATTTTAAGTAAATAGGTGGGTCCATGTGGATTTAATGTATTTTAAAAAACTTAGCATATCCGGGTGGTTTCTTCTTAGGATGGTGGTGGATTCGATTCCTATAGGGTTAATTTGGCCTCCTTTCCAACTTAAAAAAAGAAAAAAGAAACTTAGCACATCATTATAAACAATTCAATTTATTAAAAGTTTATATTTTATATTAATGTATATCAATTTATTACTATTATTTATATTAATATAAACAACGACTGATTTTTTTTTTTTTTTTTTTTGCCAACAACAATGGATTGATTTTTAAATACTATTTACATATATATGAGACATGAAGAAGAGTATGAATTGCTTTCTCATATTCCGTATAATATATAAAAATTAATTATTATTTTCTTTAAAATTAATGAAAACTAATGATCCTTGATATATCATAAATATTTTTTTTTTGCCATAGATATATCATAAATAATAAATTTGATGATTATGAGTTGACGAGATATGGCAAGGTCAAGAGGAAGCGGCCAAGGGGTTTAGGTATGTTAATGGAAGCCACATGTCCTCGGTAAAGTGCCAAGTCTACAAATTTATTACATCATGATGAGGATTTGTTAGAGATTTGATTCACTTGAGCCAGAATTGATTGTATTTTTATGGAAGAAATTTAAAGGGAAAAAATTTAAATATTTAGCGTTATATACTTAAAGTATTTGTTTCTAATCAAATCAATGCATTTGGATTCGAATAAAAACCTTTGTTTGGAAGGATGTGAATCTTTTTCTTAACATTTTTTGCAGTGTCTTCTTATCCACAGTCCTTTCCTCTATTTCAATCAACCCCAAAAAATCAAAAAACTTCACGGCACCTCCTTTGATCAAAATAAAATTAAGTTTTATGAGTGAAAAGATAATGATAACCTTCCTAATTTATTTAGAAGATAAATAAGGATATTTATAAAATAAATAAAGAAATTTACAAGACAAATAAAATGATTCAAAAGAAACTAAAGAATTAACAAGAACATTTTGACAATTTACAAAACAAATAAGGAAGTTTACAAAGCAAATAATGGCATTTATAAGATAAATAAAGATATTTACAAGATAAATAAAGGATTTGAAAGAATCCATAGAGTTAAAAATATTTTGATTATTTACAAAACAAATAAGAAAATTCACAAAACAAATAAGAGCATTTACAAGATAAATAAGGCAATTTACAAGACAAATAAAGTGAGGGCATTATTGTCTTTTCATCCGCAAAACTTAATTTTATTTTGACCCAAGGAGGTGCAGTAAAGTTCCAGGTTATGTAACCTGGACCGGACCAACCGAACCGGATCGGAAACCAATGACCCGGCCACTAAACCGGTCCAGTCCGGTGACCTGGTTCAGGTCAATTTTTTTTTTATTTTTTTAAATCTTTTTTTTAAAATTTTTCCTTTAGAATTTCATACTATAATCCTAAAATATTCCATTTCTTACCAGTTTGGTCCCGATTTAGCTCTGATTTAACTTCAGTCTAACCCACTGACCCTTGACCCAGTATCTCGACCGGTTCGGGTTTAAATACCTTGGTAAAGTTTTATATTTTTTTTGGGTTGACTGAAATAAAGTCTCATCTACAGAGGCTAACTAAAATTTTCCCATTTTTTGTCCTATCATAACTGGTATTTTGTAATGTTCCTATTTTCTTGATATAATTTTGCCTTATTATAGGAAAAACATGTGGGTTCGTTTATATATTATTATTTATTCTATAATAATATCTGACATGAATGTGTGGTCATAGAAGAAAAGATAAGATTCGTAATGAAATTAAATAAAGAAGGGTTGGAGTGGCACTTATTGAAGAGACAGTGGTAAAAAATATTTTAAATTGATTGTTTACAAGTAGAAAGAAGGTTATTGGATATATCAGTGAAAAGGGCGAATCAAGTGGTTTGAATCTCAATAAAAAGGGGTAGATGAAGTTCGAGAAGAACTCTCAATGAGGTTATTGAGGGTAACCTCCTCATTAACAATTTATCCAAAGATATGGTTTTTTATCAAATTCAAAAGCATCGTGTAATCTATATAGTTAACCACATCTAGTACGATAAGGTTTTATTGTTGTTGTTTTTTATTGTTATTGTAGTAGTAGTAGGATAATAATTTCTTGTTATTAATTTTTTAAAATTCACTTGTTCTAATTTAATTGGCGAAAATAAATTAAGTTGTTCTAATTTAATTGGCGAAAATAAATTAAGTTGTTCTAATTTAATTGGACGAAAATAAATTAAGTTATTGACAATTTAGTAATAATATTATATAATTTTAAGCAAATTTTAGAAATATTCTTGTGATTTACTTACTAGTCCTGTACATTACTGATGTTAAGAGAGATTATACTTTCGACGCCTGAAAACTCATTTTATTATATTTATTTTAATTTTGATATTTTAAAAATTTTTTATTATTTATTTATCAAGTATTAATTTTTCAATATATTTTTTTGGCCATTAAATTTTTAAATATATAAAAATTCATAAATATTTAATTTTAACTAATTTTATTTGTAATACTCCTTTCAGTTCATTTTATAATTAACTTTTTTCTCGATTGAGCACAACGAATTGACAGTTAAGATTAGTTAAAAACACTAAATGTGTCAAGAGTATCATGTTTTTTTTTTTTCAAATATACCCCTATTTATAAAAAAAGAATATGAGAAATAATGAGTAAAATATATAAAAGAAAATAAATATAAAATATGAGAGAGAATGTGTAATAAATTATTAAATGAAAGAAAATTAGTAGTGAGTGGGGGATAATTAATATAAAGATATGTTTTTAGTAGGGGTAAAAAAACTGTAATTTAAATTTTAAGACACAAGAAAAAATTAATTATAAAAAAAATTGGAGGAGTACCGTGAATTTATATAACCTATATATGTGATAATAAAAGAAAAATAGGAAAAGCCGTGAACAAAAAGCTAATTAAAAATTAATTTATATATAAAATAATATAGAAAAATATAATAGTAAATTTTTAAAATATTTAAATTATAAAAATAAAATTTAAAATGAAATTTATAAGGACCACATATGTAATTCTATTTCATTATCTTCTTTAAAAATCTAGGCCTAGAACATTGCAATGAAATTATTAGCTTTGAAGAATCCATTGATTTCACACCTTTTAAAGATCAAACCATAAAAGGTTAGGGTATTTTTTTTTATAAACTATTTATATATTCTCTTCTAATTTCGGGAAAAAAACTGTTTATTAAAGTATAAGCAGCCGATTTGTCACAAACTTTTTTGCATGGAGGTCATGAACGGATCGGGTGGGTCCATTACGTCATGTAATTGGAAATAATGATTATTAATTTAATTAGGGCGGGAAAAATTATTAAATACTTCAAGACATCATATTATTTTATTAACTAATTAACTGAAAACAGTTTAAATTAAATAAATTAGAATTTTTTCATCCAAGTATTTTTAAAATTAATTTTTTTATTTTCTATTTAACTTGATATTTGAATTGTTTTGATTATTTTGATTGAAAAGTATATAAATAATATAATATCCACAAGCACAACATGTAATATTCTTTCTGGAAAAAAAAGGTGATTTTGTCTGCTTAATGGTGGTGTAGCTGGAAAGGTCAGATTTTCCTTGTATCAATTTGGGAAAAAGTATGAAAAGACAATTAATTTCCATAAAGATATACAAATTAAATTTATAATAAGTTGAGCCACAAATATTGGATTTTTGCGGCCTTTAAAAAAAATTTATATTGGTTGGTATTAATATTAAGGAAAAAAACACTTAAATACCACTTAAACTTCAAAATCTCAAATCAGTAATTTCCTAAAAACTTGAGTTGTTAATTACTATACTCTTTTTATCAATTTCATTACTCTTATTGTCAACAAAACCAATTTGAGATTTTGAAGTTTAAGTGGTATTTAAGTGTCTTTTTCCTTTAATATTAGGGGTTAAGGGGCATTTTTTCTTTAGAAGTTGCCACCAAGGGGCAATTTTGCCCAAAAAGTATAAAAAATGGAGTAATTTTGTTCTAGCTATTATCTCATTGAATTTTAACCATTAGTTAACTAAATATATTGAATTGACAATCCATATATCATCCACATCATTTTTTTAATGCACAAATTTGCCCGGAATTTTTAAATATAATCTAACTTTGAAAAAGGATGAAGTAGATGACACATGAACTTGTGGGACAAATTTGAACTAACGGTCAAAATTAACTGGGATAACAGTCAGAGCAAAATTGCTCCAGTTTTTACACTTTCAGGAAAAATTGCCCTACGAAAAACTTTGGGGGCAAAATTGTTCCTCAGTGACAACTTTCGAGATAAAACTGTCATTTGACCCTAATATTATTGTATAAGTGAAAAATGAATACTACTACAAGTTTATTCCTATATATAATCAGTAACAAAGAAGATAAACAAAGAAGATAAAGAAATAAAATCATTAAGGTTCAATCATCAATTTAAAAAGTCCATCAAATTCATAAATATATTTTTTTCAAGTGTTCAATCAAATTTATTTGAGAATCTCCTTAAGATATATGCTTCTTATGTAACACCCCAAATTTTATTCACCAAAAATATATTATAATTAATTGAAAATTCAATAAAATGGTGAATATTCATGAAATTTGGATCTTATGAATTTTGAAATATTCATGTTCATGAGGAAATGGGCAAATTAATTCAAGAAAGGAATTAAATTACAAAGGTGATAGCAAAATCATAATTTTGTCAATTTAACCCAAGATTAATTATTTTCCAATTAATTGGAGTTAATTTCAATTAATCAAGAAAAATAAAGAAAATGTATAAATTGAATATTCTTGAAGAAATAAATCAAGAATTGTAAAATTAGAAGGACTTGGGCATAGATCAATTAAGGAAATTATGGAAATGTTGAAACCATTTTTCTTCCCTTATCTTTCCAAAATTTCGCCTAGCATAAGGTGTATGGAGGGAAAATTGATTAATGAAATTTAATATGCTAAGTGCTATTATCATATAAAGAGAAGATTAAATGATGATTAAATTCCAAGAGTACATGTCAAAATGTTACATGATGATGGTAATGATGACAAAAGCGGAGTGTACATTATATGAAGATATGGTGAAGTGCATAATGGTAAGTTAGAATGAAGGAATGGGTGAACTTATTGCTTGGTAGAGTAGGGAGTTAGATTTAGTTGGGAGCACACTTAATTGGTTAGAGAAGAGAGGGAGCACATTTTTTTAAGCTAACCAAGAGAAGAAAAGCTAGTTCAATGCTAATGGGAAACCAAAAGGAGCAAGTATGACATAAATTTGAAGAAAGGAGGATTGTGACAAGTGTCACATTATGATCCCTTGATTAAATCAATGGTGTAAAATTAAAGGAGGAAGTTTATGAAGCATTTGTCTTCTCTTCCCTTCATACATTTCGATCACACTAAAGGAAAGAAGAGAGAGAGAGAGAGCTTGAAGAAACTTTGAAAAGTTAGATAGAAGAAAGAAGAAGAAGATCAAGGTAAGTGTTGTCTCTTAAGCATTTTCCTTATGATCTTACATGAAACTATCTCTAAACTCTCCTTCTTCAATGGAATCCATGTGTTAGAAGGCACATTTTGAGCTCAAGGAGAAGAGAGAGAGGGCGCATAGGGAGAGAGGTATTAAGAAGCCTAAGAGATAACTACACCAAACTCAAATCTATACTTGTATGAAGTTGGTTTTGAAGTTTGTTGTTAGTTTGATGATTTTTGGTTGAGTTGTAAAATTGGAAAAGCTATAACCCTAAGGGGTTATGCTGCCCAAATTTCTTTGAATCATGATTAAGAAGTGTTTAAGTGAGTTAATAAAGGATTAGAAGTGGAAAAGTATAAGTTTTAGAAGTTAAAACACAAAACTACATTTTCCCATTTTTCTTCAAGAATTTTGGTCAGCACTGTTTCAGGGGTAGGGGCTGAATTTTCATGAAATAAACAGTTCCATTGGATTCAGTGGGCAAAAATAGGTAGGGTTACAATTGATCACTTTTTCGGAAAAGACTGAAAAAGCATAATTAAGAAAACGCCCCTTGTAATACCCCAAATTTTGATTAAGGGCTAATTACAATTATTGTGAATGATTATATGGATTAATGTGGATTTGAGATCCGGATTAAGTATTGGGAATGCCCAACACTTTGTATTTTAGCATAATTATGTGATGAAATAATTATTGGGCTAAATATAGGGGTAAATGGCACATGAAAGAAGGGAAAGAATTTGATTATGTATTATGTGGCAATATTAATTAATATGCCATACTTAGTTGAAAATTGAAAGAATGGCTCTAAATTAGTGATTAATGGAAGAGATTAATTACTAATTAAGAGGAAATGAAATATATAACTAAATGGCTAATGGAATTGTTAGAGTAACTAATTAGTTACTTGCTTTATGAGAACCAATGGAAATGGGACAAGTGGCAAAAGCTTATGATAATAGTTGTTGAGAGAAAGTCAAATTGGGATTAGAAAATTAATTTCTCTCTCTCTCTCTCCCCCTCCCATATTTTGCTGCACAAGGGACAAGGAGGCATGGGCTTCATCATTTCTCCTTCTTCAACACTCATCTCTCTCATTCTCTCTTCCATTTTTCGTGCAGCCATGGAAACTCAAAGAGAAGGAAGAGCTTTTGATTAAGGTGAGTTATTTGACCCTCTTAATGGCTTCTAATGGAAAAATGTCAACACCCGTTTCCATTTTGATATGCGCAGGGCAATAATGAACAAGTTCCATAGGCAAACAGAAAAGTACAGTTATACTGATAATAAGTATTTGTTTACAGACAGTCATTAACAGAGCAGAAATCGATAATAATGACAAATATGTACAGAATGTTCCAAAACTATTTCACACACAGACTATATACAACCACTGTATACATCTTGGGAAATGTGCCTGTCAGTTTCCCTTCTCTGCATCCTTGGCTTTTGAACCGCTGGCACCTGCTGAGACATTTGGATTAGAAAAGGGGTGAGATTCCAAGGAATCTCAGTAGAAACATACGATCAACATATAAAATGCGAAAATTAAATATGCAATGCACCGTATCAAGTAAAATGAAAACTCATATCATCCGTGTGTGTACACAAAATTCAGGGCCAACTAACCCGTTGAAATCCCTACATGTACCTCAGCTGAGTCCTTGACTACAGCTAGGCAAGACTAGTGTACCTCAGCTAGGTCCTAGACCACAGCTAGGTAATGTGCCTCCAGCACGTGTTCAGATCACAAAATACAGTAACACGCATCATACAAATAGTCACATAGTATATGAGAGATAGTAGTTCCTACCTCGAAGTTCTATCGACCCCCTTTTTGTGTGCCTCGTGAAACGTGTCCATTTTCGACTCCTGATTCGGTCCTAAAATATTAAATGTACAAGAAATAGGTCATAACCTATCTAAGTATCATTTTAGACACTTCCATAGTGTTTCTTGTGGTTATATTAGCCTATGGTGAAAATTTACAAAAATGCCCCCGGGACCCCTGCTCGGCCCCGCCATACCCGGCCCGATGGCACGTTTTCCCAAAATTTTTGACTAGGGCTATCCTAACGTATTTTCATCCAAGGAATCCATTTCCGGGCTCAAAACTTATTGGATACTTTGGTAGAAAATTGGAAAATGCTGTCAATGTGAACTCTATTTTGGGCAGTCGGTTTGTACGAATGTTTTGAATGACCAAATGGTGTTGAAAAATCCTAAAACTTTTCAGTCTTAAAGTTCACATTCCAAGCTTCAAAATGGATAAATAGTTTGTGTCATTTCATTTTGTGAACTAAGATTTGTGCTTTGCCAAAGTTTGGGATCAAAACTGAACTCTGTTTTAGGGCAGTGTTGAGTTTTGTGTAATTCTAGAATTGTGGGATGATTTCTAGTAATGATCCATATTTTTCCAATAAAGAGGACTTAAATATCTTTCATTTGGCTTTGGAATAACCTCATTTCAATTTTTCTAGAATTAGTTATGATTTTTGGAAGTTCAGCCAGGAAACAGAATTTTCTTGGCCGCGACCAGAGGTTATGAACCGCGACCCAAGACTTTCTGTGCATCCATTGGCCGCGGCCCATGGGTAGTCTGGCCGCAGCCAACCCCCAAAAATCAGCATTTTGGACTTTTAAAAGGTGATCTTTGGTCAAGTGTTTCCCAAGCCTTTAGGCATGTGTTTAGGCTTTGATTAGCCACCTAAAGGTTATGAATGGTAACCAACTTTAAGTGTTATGCAAATGAGAATTTGGAAAAGAGAATGACCCTATGTCCTTGATTTGGTTATAGGGTTGGGTATTCACCCTGATTATGGTTCGATATCCGCTCGGATCGTGAGTAGCCGATGCTGGAGCATACGTGGAAAGAAAAAAGGTAGGGAACTTACCTCTCCTGCATGTATTGATATTTGTGTTTGTATATTGATGCATGTTATTGCCTTGCTTGATTATGTGAAACATATATGAATGATTGAAGCTCTGTTTCTATTTATGCTATGGCCATGAGTATGTTGTTGAAACATTGAGCATGTGGATATATCATTATGTGAGCACGAGTTATTGTGATGCAAGCATGTCATGCATTAAACACTTATCTTGCATGCATATTGGTATCTGTTTCTTGCTGGGATTCTCTAGAATCTCACCCTCCCCTACCAACATTTTAGACAGGACAAGTGGCTCGAGGAAGGAGCAAGTGACTAGGGATAGCGAGAATCCCTTATGGGCATTTGGATTTGGTAGTTGGTTATCATTGCTATTTGGGATAATGGTAGTTGATTTGGATGTATTTGGAGTTGTATATGTTAGGATGGGATATATGGTTGTATATGTTGTGGAGGTGTATTTGGATATGTATTTGATTGAAATTTGTGTAATCCTCATTTGAGAAATTGTAAAAGGCGTATGTGCCTACGTATCTTTAGTGAAGATATGAACACGGGATTGCCGGTATTATTATTGTGCACTCTGATATTTATATGAATGTAGTTTATCTTCACGAAGTAATTGTATTCGAAATATGAATATGAGACCAGATTAAAGTGTGTGTTAAAGAAATTTGTGAAAATCCTATCTTAAGGATGTGATTGTAAATGAATTTTGATTATTATTAGTCTCTATTTCATTTTTAATCGTATATTTCGGATATAATTACGGAAGGGGGTTACACCCCTGAACGACACATTTAATATTTTAGGACCGAGTCGAAAGCCGGAACGACACATTTTACCAGACACATCTAAAGAGGGGTTTATAAAGCTTTGAGATAAGAATATTATCCTTCATATATTATGCCATAGTTCTATGATTGTGTGGTTGCCATTGTTATAAATGCACTTTATTAATTAACATGTTTTGCCCAGAGAGGGGCCAGTAGTGCAGAGCCACTTACACTGGAGTTGGTGAGAACCCAACCAGTGTAGAATAGTGGGACTAGGCCCTACTCATGTATACATGCAAATGATGTGTTTATATTGTTCATTAATTGGTACATACATGTCGCATATCATATTTACTTTTCGCATTTTCTATGAACGATAGCATGTTTCTACTGAGATTCTTCAGAATCTTGCCTTATTTTTAAATAAACATCTCAGCAGGTACCAGTGGGTCAAAGGGCAAATGCGTAGACGCCGGGAAGTGATTGGCACGTGTTACGAGGCAAGGACATGATCGTGGTTATAATTAGTTTATGTCTAGATATTTTGGGTGAATCCTATAAATATTAAAGTTTCCGTTGTATTTTCTGTATTTCGTTGACGAACAATGTGGGATTGCAAACGGATATTTTTATTAGTATAATTGTACTTTTCTATATGCCTATTGAATTATGTCTTTATTACTCTTCGATTATCAAAATAAAAACGAGTGTTGACATCTTACACAATTTATCTCACATGCTAAAAATCACTTTTTTGCGAAGTCTATCCAAAATTCTTCTTACACACATAGTTCATAAAAATACTTTTAAAGAGCTCAAACAAGTTGGCACTAGGACACATCCCTCGTAAAGAATCATCAACATTAATCATTATATAGATAAAAAAATTGTATAAACCTCATTATTTGCATTCATAATTAGTACTACATATATTAGTAGGTTAGTTGTTGAAGTCTTTTTAATGTATCATTTTATTTAGTTAGTGATAAAATTGTCTCTCATAGAAGAGAAATATTTATAAATCTTGAGAAACTTTTTGTTTTAGATTTTATAAAGTGCAGGGGACCCACCTAGTTGATTTCAAGGATAATATTGCTCCATGTGGTGTAGATGTTGGACTCATAAATATATATTGAAGTAGAAAATGAGTCAAATGTGAATGTAGCTTATTTTCAAAAAATGCAGCTTACGATAATGATGATAATTATAACGAAATGTACCTTCACCATATAGACCAACTACTCTATGCATCATGGTCATACATGCCACTGCATCCTGTACCAAATGTAAAAAGTACTCCACTAATGGAGCAGTAGTTACGAAATTTACTTTCGCCATAAATATTAGATTTTAAGTTATTTTGTCCTATAAATTTATAACTTTTAGATTATATTTATTAATTGTATATATTAGAAGGATTTTTATAGAAAATATAATTGCTTCGATGCAAATTATTAAAGATAATATTTGAGGGCCAATAATACATATTTTTTAACAAATAATTAACTTATATTATTTTTTTAATGTCTGTAAATTAGTTATTTTTATATAAACATACCAATTAGAGTATATATGGCCAATTGACAAGGTGTTGCCCCTAACTTTATATGAAAATGTATATTAAAAAATTGGAAAAATAGAGCAAACGTATTATTGATAAGATTCTATAATATTTCAACCGTGAATATGAAAAAGAGATAGCAAGAAAAAATGATGAAAAATTAATTATAGAAAATGAAAATTAATTAATCTATATGATAGTTATAGCATACTTGTCATTGCTATTTAATTATTTTCTTATTAGCATTATACATACATACATATGTGTGTGTATATAAATATATATTAAATCCAAGATGACAATCACTTATAGTTCCATTCATATTTTCTAATAATTGTAAGTTTGTAACACCCCAAATTTTATATTCACCAAAAATATATTATAATTAATTGAGAAATTCACTAAAATAGTGAATATTCATGAATTTGGATCTTGTGAATTTTGAAATATTCATATTCACAAGAAAATGGGAAAATTAATTCAAAAAAGGAATTAAATTACAAAAGTGATAGTAAAATCATAATTTTACCAATTTATCCCAAGATTAATTATCTTCTAATTAATTGAAGTTAATTTCAATTAATTAAGGAAAATAAAGGAAAATGTATAATTGAATTATTCTTGATGGAATAAATTAAGAATTGTGAAATTAGGGGGGATTATATATAATTCATTTAAATGAATTATGGAATTGTTGAAATCTTTTTTTTTTCTTCCCTTTCCTCTTGAAATTTCGTCCAAACACCTAAGAATGAGGGGAATAATTTAATTTCATGGACACATGTCCAAAAGACTATATGAAGAGAGAAATGATGATTAATTCCCAAGAAACACAAGTCAAATGCTACATGAACATTTTAATGATGACAAAGGTGGAGTGTACACCAAGTGAAGACATGTGCATGGTAGTCATGATAAGAGAAGGTATGGTAGAATGCATGATGAGTGATGGTAAGGGAGTAGTAATTTGAGTGAAGGGATGGCTAAACTTGATTGCATGATGGTAAGCTAGAGTGAAGGAATGGATGAAGTTGGTACAAGTGTCCTCAAATGCCATCTTATGAGGGATTTTTGAAGAATTTAGTAATTAAGGGAAAATTAGAGATATTTTAGAAACTCTTCCTTCATCTTTCCTTGTCATTTCTCACACCTAGACACTCAAGAAGAGAAAGAGAAAGTGTCATAACATTGAGCCAATTACATGTAGTGTCATAAATAGAATTTTTGTAATAAACTTAATTAAGGAAAATGGTAGGATATTTTATAGTGCTTGGACATCTTTCCTTCCTTCTCATTTTCGTTTTTAACACACCAAGAGAGAGGGAGAGGGAGGGAGCTTGAAGAAAATCTAGGAAGAAAGAGGAGCCAAGAGGAAGAGAAAGATCAAGATAAACTTGGGATTTCTTAAGATTTGTCTTCCAAACTTGTGTAACCTCTTCTCTAAACTCTTCTTCTCCATGAAAACACATTGTTTATCAAGCAAATCTTAAGCTTAAGGAGAGAGGAGGAGGATGCCTAGAGAGAGGAAATCCAAGAACTCAAGAGGGTAACTTCATGAACTTACTCTCTTGTGGTTGTTGTGTTGTTTCTTGATTTTTCTAAGTTTCATGGTTAGTTTGTAAATTTAGAAAGCTATAACCCTAAGGGGTTATGCTGCCTAAATCTCTTTGAATCATGATTAAGAAATGTTTAAATGAGTTAATAAGAGATTAGAATTAGAAAAGCACAAGTTTTGGAAGCTAAAACACAAAACCCCAATTTTTCCATTTTTCTTAAATATTTCGGCCAGCGGTGTTTCAGGGGGAAGGAGCTGTATTTTCATGAAATAAATGATTCCATTAGACTCAGTGGGCAAAAATAGGTGGGGTTACAGTTGGGCACTTTTTCAATAAAGGCCGAAAAAGCATAATTACGAAAACGTCATTAAAACTTGAAATAGGGGTTGTCAAGGGTATTTTCGTAATTTGATAGTGAATTTGGTGATTTTGAGCCCGGAAACGGATTCCTTGGGTGAAAATACGTCAAAATAGCTTTCGTCAAAATTTTGAGAAAACGTGCCATCAAACCAGGTACGGTGGGGTCGGGCCGGGGTCCAGGGGCATTTTGGTAAAATTTTACCATAGACTAATATAACCATAAGAAACACTATGGAAGTGTCTAAACGGTACGTTTGACATTTTAGGACCAAGTAGAGAGCCCGAGGGATTGACACACAAATCGAGGCACATTATTCGAAGATTAGGGAAGGACAATTAAGGTAGGAAACTTACCTCTTCTGCATGTATGTGATATTTGTACCGGTGTATTAATGCATGTTATTGCTTTTCTTGATTATGTGAAACATATATGAATAATTGAAGCTCTGTTCCTGTTTATGCTATGGCCATACGTATGATGTTTGAAGCATTGAGCACACAGATATGTCATTGTGTGAGCACGAGTTATGTAATGTAAGCATGCCATGCATTAAGCATTTATCCTGCATGCATATTTGTATTATTTTCCTATTGAGATTCCCCAGAATCGCATCCTCCCTTACCAACAATTTAGACATGAGAAGTCAGAAGATATGCTGAGAACAATGAAGAGAACTGTACGAAGAGGATTGCAATGGTGGAACGAAGACAGGAAGATGTATTCGTTTCACTGGGATGGATTTAGACACCTACGTAGCGCTGTGAGGCTATGTTAATTGTAATTATTATGTACAAACCTCTATGTGGAATTTCTATAATCGTGCACATAATATTAGTATATCTATGTTATTCCTGTGTTGCCCATTGAACTGCGTATCGTTTTCCGTAAATACTCTGAAATAGGTAAAAATAAGATGAGGGTGTGACAACAATCACTTAACACACTTATTAAATATATTTTTTCCGAATAAATTTAAATAGAAGTGGAATGAAGAAACACTATGAAAAATAAGAAATAGGGAAAAAGTGATTTAGTAATAATTTGAATGCAAAATTAGTCATTTCTTATTTTATCTAATTTAAAAGACCAAATAGAAAAATGAGGGAACAATAAAAAAAGTATGGTTATGTGGAATCAATAATTTTGGTAGACAAATAAAACCCTTTTAAAGGTTGATATCGTGTCTTAAGAAAAGGCAATAAAAACCGAAAAGAGAGTTGAAGTCAAATCAAAATAGATGTAACGCACTTTTTAATAAATTAGATAGATTCCCATGGAGCACATTTATTTTATTTTAAAAATTGTTAACCTGTTCTATTGCTACTATATAATGTTAATTTGATACAAAGAGCACTCTATCAGGGAAATTTGCTTCAAAAACTTTAATGGTTGGAAAAATTTTCCCTAATTAAATATTATTGTATTTTGTATTCACTTAAGAATGATGTCTTAGAGTTGCTCTGTGAGATGAATGAACGAGGGCTCACATTTGCAAAATTACCTAAGAACTCAAGTCTTTAGTCAGATGCAACTCTTAGATCTTTAGCTTTATCAACATATCTTCAATTATATATAAATATCCTCCATTTTGTTTATATTGTACTTGGGTTTTTAAACAAATTTTAGGTATATTTGGACAATAAATTTTGTAATAAAGGACTTTTTTTTCACATTTTTTTGAATGATATTACATATGTTATTTTCTTAATAAGGCCAATATGAATAATTTTACATGACAATAATAATATTGTACTATCTCTGGTTCTAAATATAAGATCTAGTTAATTTTTTTAGAGAGATTAATAAAATTAAATAAATTATTTTATAGTATTTATATTTATTATTTTTTTCCTCAAATTGATTTATGTACCTTATAAATTGATATATAAATTAATGATATACAATAGATACTGTCATTAAGTAAAATATTTATTTTTGTTAATCTCTTTAAAAAAAATCAAATAAATCTTATATTTAAGAATGAAATGAAAGCAATTAATATGACCTTGGAAAATTTAGTTGTATAAAAATTAAATAAAAAGAAATCTAAATTAATTTAATATGTAATAAATGTGATATTGAAGTAAGAAGCGACCAATAAATGAAGTTAAGAAAGGAAGCTACATCAAAACATGAGTGCTTTGGTTTGGAGGTCTTCTCGCGGAGCGAAAATACAAACAAACAATAGCTATCTTCCAACTCAAATGGTGAAATGTTCTTCTTTTCTCCAATCAGCAACAGCCAATGTGTCATCATTCCTTCTCTCCTCCTTTAATGGTTTAGGTTTCTTTCTTTGCTTTTTTCTCTCTCACTCGCTACCTTTCAACACGCTCTTGTGCTTGGTAGGTTGTGCCGTTGGCTTATGGGCCCGAAACTCCACTTAAGTTTTAATGGCCTCTCGCATTTGGGGTCTTCCTTCTTCCCTTGAATCCTTCTCTTCCCTTTACGTCTTTCTTTGCTCTTCTTCGTTTTGCCCCTCAATTTCGACCTGTCTTGCGTTGATTTAGGTTTCTTAGTCTTCAATTTCTCCCTCTTGATAACTGCTTCTTGATAGTTCCCTCTGGGGATTTTTTGTTTTTCGGAATTGGGTTGCGCTGTGCGGGGCTTGAGCTTGAAGCCCTTTTGACGCAGCTCCTTGTGAGGTTATCTCATCCTGCGAACGCATTTGAAGAGATCGGGAAATCTTCTTTCAAGGAGATAATTCGAATTTACCCTTTTAAAATTTCAACTTCTTTATTTTACTATAAAAGCGAGCTAAGAAAGTTCAGTTATGGCCGGAACTGGGTTCTCTGGAAATTCGTTTTGAGCATGGTGTTTGGGAGGCATATTACTTGATTTTGGGAATTGAGACTTTAATACTTTTGTGTGGGAAGCATTGGGGCACAGAAGATGGACAGAGTTATTCAACCTCCTCTGGTAATTTGCTTAATCGCTCTTCTTAAAGTTTCTTTCGTATTCATATCTAATATCTTCTTTGCTTGAGGTGTTAATGCTCAGTTTTGTGGTTCTGATGCCTTTTACTGCCATTTCTCTGGAGCTGATGGGATTTTAAGTCTAGTTGAGTCTGTCCTTGATGCTTTGTGATTATTATGGTTGGAATTATGCCATAATATATTGTTTTTAAAGATCTTTATAAAAGGGATTGTGGGGATGAAGTGAAGACTTCTGGGGTCAATGCTTGAAGATCCTTGACTGCCATTATTAATTGAACTTGCTTCTGTTACCTTGCATATGTTACCTTTAAATATTCTATTGAGCTTCCTTTAAAGGATGAGCCACTACACTTTATCTTTGTTGCTTGAATTCTAAGAATGAAGTTGCGAATAACTGTTGTCTAATGCCGGATGATAATGTTAGGGAGCCGCCCATGATCATCAGTTTTATGTCTAAATTAATTTTTTTTATAATGGGATAATCTTTTCCATAATCTCTCTCCCTAAATCTCAGTTACATGAGATCTCTCATGGCTTTTCACTTTCAGGTAGTGTTCAGTACATGAGAATCTTAATTTCATGAGCACCGGGAATATTATGCATAAGATGTTTGAATAAGTGAACTATGAGAAATTTAAATTGTGTTTGTATATTTCCTAAATAGTGTGGGTGTTTCTACACATGCGCTCAAGCTTTTCACGTTCATGCACAAGTTCCACATGCCAAGTGCCATCTCAAGGTTAAGTGATTATTTTTGAATCCTCAATTATTGGGATTATTGGACACTAGTGAATAATAGAAGGGATTAAAATAGATTTACCAACATGACCGAGCCAATTTTAGGCTTTAGATATGTGTATACTGTGACTATATTCTATTTACATGTGATTGATGCAGGTGCCATTACATAAGAACTTCAAATGCCTGATCGTAACTAACTCATGTTGGTCAAATTTCCTCATAATTTTCTTGTAGTTTATTTCAGATATGAGTAAATGTGTGTGTGTGTATTTTTCTGAATCTATGATATTGCTTCTGTGGGATATGACTTTGTTGTTGTTGTTGTTGTTATTGTATGATATTGCTTCTGCCCATCGATCATCCAGTTATAAGGATATAAACTATAAAGTGCTCTAATTGCTGCATCTCAGAATTGTTTGTATTTGATGCTGAGATGCAGAGGATATCTCATGTTGATTTCATATATTCCATTAGAAAATGAGATGTTTAAGTTGACTTCATTTTCTTCATTGCGAAATTAGCTAAAAGAAATTTCTTTCACATTTGATTGTGCAGGTTGATACAACAGCATGCTTATGCAGGGTAGATACGGGCTTAAAAACTGTTGCTGGAGCAAAGAAGTATGTCCCTGGAGCAAAGCTCTGTCTTCAGCCTGACATTAAACCATCCATTCACCCAACTAGAAGCAAGCCAGCACGTGGTGACAGAAGCCGTAATCAATCCCCTCTGCTTCCTGGACTCCCCGATGATCTTGCCATTGCTTGCCTAATTCGGGTTCCAAGGGTGGAACACCGTAAACTTCGACTAGTCTGCCGAAGATGGTATCGTCTCTTGGCTGGTAACTTTTTTTACTCTCTCCGAAAGAGTCTTGGAATTGCGGAAGAATGGATATATGTCATTAAGAGAGATCGAGATGGGAAAATCTCCTGGCATGCTTTTGATCCTGTGTACCAATTATGGCAACCCCTGCCTCCCATTCCCAAGGAATATTCTGAAGCTCTTGGTTTTGGTTGTGCTGTTCTCAGTGGCTGTCACTTATACTTGTTTGGTGGCAAGGATCCCCACAAGGGATCAATGAGACGTGTCATCTTTTATAGTGCCAGGACTAATAAATGGCACCGTGCTCCAGATATGCTTCGCAGGCGACACTTTTTTGGCTCATGTGTCATAAATAACTGTTTGTATGTGGCTGGTGGTGAGAATGAGGGAGTGCACAGGTCATTGCGATCGGCTGAAGTTTATGACCCCAACAAGAATCGGTGGGCTTTTATCTCAGACATGAGCACCGCAATGGTGCCTTTCATAGGAGTTGTCTATGAGGGGAAGTGGTACCTGAAGGGACTTGGTTCTCATCGGCAGGTTCTGAGTGAGGTCTACCAACCAGGGACTGATAGCTGGTGCCCTGTTTTTGACGGAATGGTCACTGGCTGGAGAAACCCAAGTACTGCCCTTAACGGACAGCTCTATGCTTTAGACTGTAAGGATGGCTGCAAACTTAGGCTTTATGATGAGGTGTCTGATTCATGGAGCAAGCATATTGACGGTAAAATGCATTTGGGGAATTCACGGGCTATGGAGGCAGCTGCTCTTGTTCCCCTCAATGGCAAGCTTTGTATCATCAGGAATAATATGAGCATTTCTCTGGTTGATGTTTCCAAATTTGAAAATTTGCGAGGATCATCAGCAGAACACTTGTGGGAAACTATTGCAGGAAAGGGACAGTTCAAGTCTTTTGTAACAAATCTCTTGTCCAGTCTTGCTGGCCGAAACCGACTCAAAAGTCACATCGTGCACTGTCAGGTCCTTCAAGCTTAGGGTTTGAATAGTGCCCAAGAATCAACAGTGAATGTCAACTATGACTTGCAGCACACCCTGGGGATCATGTTTATCGTGAGAGGTGATACATAGATTATGAGACTCAAATCTCTTCCAGTGATTTGGGGGGAAAAGTGAGAAGAGAAACAAAGATAAGAGTGAGACCGGCTGATCAGCGGGTCCCACTCCTACCTCATTTTCTTGCTTCACTTGCACAGTGTCACTGGAGGGGATCTACTCACATAGATAATCTGTCTTAGTAATTTGGAGTAATTCACTAGAAGAGAATAGTGGGTCCCACCTCTGCGTACGTGGATTCACAGAAGCGGAACCCACCATTTTCTTTCTATCTTTCTCTACTACATCTTATGAAAAGTACTTCAGAGGATTCAAATTTGTCTCAGTAATCAAAGGGCTACAGATATTGATAGGTAGTAGTTACATTTACATGTTGAGAATTGAGTTGGCTATTTCCCTGGGTCATATATATTGTGATGATGATGTGAGGAATGTCTCATGAGTAATTAGAGAAGAAGATCAACACTTACCCAACTTTTACAAGTGTGCACAACTATTCATGTGGCTCTTTTTTTTTTCCCACTTTTTTTGTGTTTGAAGATCAAACCCTTCAGGGTTTGTTTGAGAACTGATTCAAATTGCCTATATAGTTGTGCGCAGTTGTGAATGTTAGTGAGTTTTGTAGGGTACTATTGCTCGAGGAAGAAACTATTGGTCAAGTGTAGCCCATGATGTTTACAGATCATTTGAAAAGTTTTAATCTTTGTATATATAAATTTAAGTTTCTGCTCTTGCAAGAACGAATGGTATGGATATGATGATGTTGAGTAGAATTATAATTATATTATATCAAAAGTTTAAACTCATTATTAGTATGATAACTATTTGGTGTTTGGTTTATTATTTTTTTTAAGTTTTATTTTGAAGATTTTGTTTAGTTGCTTTTGAGTGCAGTATAGTCGTATGAAAAGAAAGTATGGGATTATATTGAATGACGGGGTAGATTTTGTGGTTGCATTTATTTATCATATAATTTTCATCGAATTTTTTGAGTTAAAATATGATGTGTGTATTATTTAGTTGGAAATTAAAAATTAAAAATGATATACCTAAATTTTTATTGCAAATTTTGATAACTATCAAATTTATACGTAATTTTTTTTATTGTTAAAGTTAAAATAATACCCTTCCCATAATATCATGCGTAAAACCCCCTGAATCAAACCAAAATAAATCTGACCTGAGGTGGAATAATTTTAGGGATTAAACTTGTTCCCAACTTTGCATGCAAAAAATGAAAAAAGGGTATTTGACATTTGGAAAAAAAACACACCATCTTATAATAAGGGAAAGAAAAATTAATTGAGCTCGAGTCGTGGCTAAGGGAAATTAAAGAGTTACAAGGAATTCAAATTTTTATGAGTTTGCTGAATAAATGGCAAAATTTAACTTGTAAATATTGGTTAAAAAACTTGTAAATATAATTTGTTTTTGAAATCTGTGTATTGATTTTATAAATATGATCGTCTGCAATCACTTCGAACTACATTTGCTATTTTGTTTTTAAAATTTTCATTTTAAAATATACTTTAATATTTTTATGTTAAGAACTCACGTAACAAGCGGCCGAAGAACTAAGGAGTTTCAGTAGGGAGAAAGCAAGTAGCTTATGTTTTGCAGGTAGGCAAGCTTTAGTGCAGGCTGTCAAGCAACAAATTCCTATATTTAAGGTTTTCTCCGATTTTTAATATAAAATATATTTAAGAAGTTGATTTTAATTTTAAATATAAAATATATTTTTTATATTTGTCAATCTTTTCCTAATTTATTCCTATTGATGTTTTTTCAACTATAATCAAGAAGTAAAAGAAATGAAAGAATTAAGAAAGATAACTAGAGTGTTTTTGAAAATACATATTAATTAATTTAACTAATTTTTTTAATTTAATCAAATTAAATAAATATATCTTATATTAAGAACAGAAAGAATATGTTACGTGATGACATTCCAGTAGGAGTTTGTAAGAAACCGAGAGATAGCAGTGCAATTTCATTTGGGGAGGATCGCGAGAAAAGACGAAAATGCACAGCATTAGTGGGAAGACTTTGTGCCTTCCTAGTTCCTAAGGAGATTTTTTTTTTTTTTTTTTTGTGATAAAAGGATTTAAAGAAGATAAATGAGGTGTTCCTTTGCAAGATTGGATGGGATATAATTGGTCACCCAAATAAGCTGAATTCAACTGTTTTAATCAGTGGGTATGGAAGGAATGCTAAGTTACTAGTGGAATGCATTGTGAAGAATGCTGTGGCCAGAGATACTGGGTCAAGCCGTAAAAATATTCATAACTTTTTATTTAAAGTGCGTTCAAACATCGTATGTTTTTTTGGAAGTATAAAAATACTAATGAATTTATAAAATCAGAGTAAAAACAAAAATACCGTTAAAAGAGGCTGCCTTCTGTTAATTCAATTTGAAATTACCAAAATACCCCCAACTCAAAAAAAAAAAAAAAAAAAAAAAAAAACTCCTCCTTCCCAACCCAGATTCATCTCTCCACCTCCAGATATTCATCATCGAAGAAAAGGCGCTCGATCATGAACCAAGAATCTGAAACTAGTGAAGAGGAGACTGTGCGTGTAGTTTTACATAATTCTTGATGAAAGTCAAGTTAACAGCATGAGCATTGAAAAACTCCAATTTGGTCCATAAACGTTACAGAAACTATGCATACATATTTTTCTTCTTTAAAAACAAATCCCAGCAACCATGGTTACAAGCCTCACAAAACTTGGTCTCATCTCCATGAATCTAACCAGAAATGTCAAAGAAACTACGCTTTACATTGAACACGTCTTGGAGAAGAGGAAGGAAGGCTCATCATTAATAGATCGGTAAATGAAAGAATGCTTAAAGGATAACCTGGAACTATATTCAATCTCTCAAAATCTCCCAATTCCTTCAAACTCTTCAAAAGCCCTTCGACCCACCCGCCACCATGTAGCTCTTTGATGAAATATGGGACCACCAAAAGCTACAAAATGAAGACGCGACTTGAAGATGAGCCAGTACCTTCCTCTACTTTCTACCATGCCTCCATCTTGCTTCCTCCAACAAAAATGACGGAATCCGCTCAAGCATATCTCATCCTCATCTCACCGTACTCAACGACACAGGGTAGGATGGGTGAAACGATGAAGAAGTGGAGTTATTGATGTGCTTGATTTCAGATATGCAAAGTGGAGAGAGAGACGGAAAAAAAACAACAAAGCCGAATCAATTGGTGGAGATGAGAATCGTAGTCCCTGTGAAGATGCCGCCTTCGTTATTGGCGGAGGACGCCGCCGCCGCCGTTGGTTTAGGTCATCTGAGAAGAAAGTGGGAAGATGAAGGGGGAGGGGAAAGGGTCGTGGATCAGAGATTTGGAAGGGCATAGAAGGAAATTACAAAATGTGGACATTATTATCCCACAAACGGAGTTAGTTAGCCACTTCCAACTAAACCGACTTTTTTGCTCCAATTTTAATGGTATATGGTTACTTTTATATCTCATAAAAAACATATGATGATGTACTTTAGATGAAAGCCCATGAATATTTTTACGCCTTAAAATTTTTGTTGTTGTTGTTGAATTATATAGGCCTTTTTCTTGGGTTGAATTATATAGACATTTGTACAGCTAACTTGGCCGAGTTGTGGGGTGTGTGGTTTGGGTTATGTTTGCTCTATGCTATAGGTTATAAGAAGGTTGTTGTGGAGTCTAATTCCATATCCATTGTTTCTATTCTAAGGCCATGTTTGGTATGATGGAATTAGGGGTGATGGAAATAGAATTGAGGATCAATTCCATCATGATGCTTGTTTGGTATGATGGAATTGAAAAATTTTCCAATTCCATGTGGAAGCCAAATAGGCTCAATTCCACCCAATCAATTCCATCAAAATACCTAAGATTTACAATTCAATGTGATCATTTCCATCTATTACCCTCCACTACCTTCAAAAAAAATAAAAAATAAAAAATTGAAGGACATTTTGGTATTTTTATACAAAAATTAAATCTCATTTCCATGACATACCAAACATACTTTTAGTCCCCATTTCCATTTCCATTTCCATATCCATATCCATTTCCATCAAAATCAATTCCAGCGTACCAAACGGGCCCAATGATTGTATTGGAGGCTTGGAGCCTTCAGGTTGATACTGGCTTAAAGCTTGTATATTTTATGAGCATGTTTGTTATGGTGTTGAGATTGTTTATAAGTTGCTTCTCATATAAATTGAGATAAAACTTCTCTTATATACCGTAAATCACAATTAAAAAGCTGCTTTTAAGTACTTCAATCACTGTTCCAAACGAACACTAAACGCCTAATGGTTTATGTAATTTGCTGCATATAGATGTAATGGGCTTAACTTGTCCTAGACTTGTTTCGTTGAAATATTGAGATTGATCCGCACTTTGCCTTTTTTTTTTTTTTTTACACTGAAATAGCCCACAAGCAAAATCCAGTTATGCACTAATTCCTAGGACTATCGACCTAAAATTTATACGGATTTTGCAAATAGATGACATGGATCGTTTTTTTTCTTTTTTTTAGGCCAAACTTTTTTTTTTTTTGGTTCTTTTAAAGTCCTAAAATAAATGCTTTTATTTCATATACTATGAAATATCCCTAAGCGCCGTCCCAAAATCCCAACTTTTTGGTCAAAATCTCTAACACATCAAAGGGTTAAGAGCAAATTCGTTTGAGGGCCCAGGTTTCCAAGTTTGTTCCCTCTCTTCCGATTTAAATATTTTACACATTGTACAAACAAATAATTTACGCATAAAATAGTAGAGGCGTAGGCCTTGTTGTGAAAATCAGGAGATGAGTGATCTCTTTTATTGATGTGAGGTTGAGTCCGAATCATCTATGAATATAATGGATGTGCAGGTTATGATAAAAAACAAATAGAGTTCAAATCTTAACACTTTGTTAATGGTCACAAAATCCCAGAACCTTGTAGGCTTTTTTTTAAAAATCAAAATGTGACAGAAATTACCCAATGCCCATATGGTGGAAAGCATTTACCAAAATACTACATTGGAAATCATTCAACAAGTTAAAAATTATGAAAAACTAATTTATATCAAGAACAATTTTGCTTTAATTTTAATTTCATACTTGTCACATCACCTAAATTTTGTTCGCCCTTTTCTATCACCTTGTATCTAGGGGTGTGCCTGATGCTGAGTAAATTAGGACAGGATTTTCCCATTTTTGAAATCGGAAATAGGACTTCCCAATCCTGATTTTTTCTCGATCCCGAATATATACATACATACAGTTTTTTAAAAATTATCAAAAAACAAGACCAAATGTAAAATAAAATGTGAAAATCCCTAACATCCTCAAGATAATATATATATTTTTAATTTATTTAGTTAATTTTATTTATTAATTATTAAATAATTCTAATTTTTTATTTTTGACTTTGTTCTTTTTACAGCTAAATTGATAACTTTAAGTATATATTGGACTAATTATATATTTATATTAGACTAATTTGATACAATATAATATTAGACAAATTATATATTTATACTAGACTAAAAGAAACCCCAAAAAAAAATTAATATAGATAATTGTTTTTTTAAAAAAAAAATTCGGGATCGAGAATTGAATTTTCCATCCTGTCGAGATAGAAAATTCTTGGGATCCCAAACACTTTAGGATCAGGATCGGGATTTCCCGCCGAACAATCCTACCATACAACACTCTTGCGTGTCATCTATCACTTGAGCCTACTTACATCCGATCCCACAACTCCTTGCTCAAGATTTTCCATTATTTTTGTTAGATTTAATTAAGTTCTAACAATCTCAGTGATAAATTTGATCATACTCTCTTACACGTGGAGCATGGATTTTCCTCTAGAGCCTCACTAGTCTTATATTTAGGATAAATATTTGGAACCTTTACTCAAATATTGCTTATTCAAGGACGTGCTTCCATTTCATTTTCTGTGATTCAATTCCATTGTGCAACAAACCAAATTATCCGTTTTTTTTAAATTTTCCATAAGCAGCAGCAGCTACAAAAGATATTTTACACAAATATCTAGCTACATGAATCATGGATCTCGTGCTACGAACAAAACCAAAGAAAAAGCCTAAAATGTGAACAAAATACATAAAAATCTACGTACCCATTCATCTTGAGAGGTAGGATTCAGCCAGGGAAAAATATTCTTCCTTCTTTCTCTTATACTCATTGTAGCGCTTGAAAAAATAATCAAGATAATCGAAATCAATTGGAGACACCTTAGCCTGTTTAGAGAATGAGATAAATAAATAAATCATGGGTATGAATGATTTTGGCAATGTATAACAAATGCAAGAAAGGAAGAAGAATTATATACCTGAATCAAGCCCCACAAAGCCCAGAAAACGTGAGAAGCCAATGAATATGTGTTTGCTTCAACATAGAGCCTATAGAGATCCTCCTCAGTTACCTATATCATAGAATAAATAAATAATTAATGATACAAATGCAGGACAGTTAATAACAATCTGTTTTTTTCACAAGCTCAGCAGACTTCTCTCTCTCTCTCTCTTTCTATATATATATATATATATGGCAAGCACTATATAAGATATGCCTAAGCTAATGTTAAACCAAGTCCACATCTTAATGAGAGGTGTGATATAATAAGTCATGAAAAATAATCAACAGCCCAAAACCAACCTAATTTAGTTATCGGTGTCCAAAGGCCTAAAAGTGATCAAAATAGTGAATGATCACATTGAGAACCCTCAGAATAGATGTCGGTGTAGGATGTAGCCACTAACATAAAAAGGCAAATTAATTTCATTGATAAGGTTTGAGTATCAGTTTCAATCTTCAATGCATTAAAGAGATTAGACAGACAGAAGAGTGCATCATACAGCTATCGTGAGCAGGATCGGCTCAAATCTATATGCACTTATTAACAGTATGATTGTGGATGTGATGAACATGGGCTTGTTTAATAGATTGGGCATCTCATTAATAGACCATTAGAAGTCTGAAAACAATAAAATAAAATTACTATAAATTAACCTCGTGTGGTCTGTCAGGTTGCAAGTAATGCTTGAAAAAAAGATACTGTTCGTCCTTATTTGGGTATCTGCATAAGTAAAATGGTCAACAACCAATTAGAAAACTCATCCAGCAAAAAGGGAGAGAAACAAACAGAATGAGAATAGGATACAAAGACATACAACTTGTAGTCACAATCATAGCCTGCATACTCCGCAAAATGGTTTCCGATGTCAAAGCCTCTAAAGTTGTATGATGCATACTCATAATCGATGAGGTAAAGTTTATCTGGAAATTTGAAAGAGTACCAACTCAAGGAAATTTGAAGGGGAAAAATACATAATGATGATAAATGAATAAGTTGGTCAGTTGGGTATTCTCGCTTCATGTGTGAATGATGCGCTTCATGTGCCAGATGCGAACATCAGAGGCATGTCAGTCTCCCTAGTTCTTAGTAGTTTGCTATAAATGGAGATAAATTATGCAGAGAATGTGTTTCCTGTACCAAGCGCACACCATAAGTTTTATTGCATGATCACTGTACCTATTCTATCAGTTCAATCCCATAAAACTGAAAAATGGGTGCCACAGTACCAATGCTGTTATCCTTACAGTGAAATACTTCATACAGAAACCACTTATCAACCATTGAATTACACAATTGAAAAAACTAATTAAGTTCTGGTTTGCTCAAGATTTTTAGTGAGAATGCACAAATGTCAAAAAGCAAGAAAGGAAGAGAAGATGAAGGAAGAAAATTGTTCCAATAAAGGGGAATTTATATAATCTTAAGAACTCACATCACATGGTTCATAGAGAAGATGCACTTCTAAGGGATAGAGTAAGAGAAGATCACATACAATATGCAAGATTGTAAAATTAATTACTAACTAGAAGCTCCCTAGAGTATGAGCATATCAACTACTAAAAGTCCCATCAGAATCATACTTTCACTTGGTGCCTATTTATTTTAGCTTTTTAGAAGTGATTTTATGGCATTTGAGGTAAGTTTGTGAGGAGTGCTGTCTCGACTTATGGAAAAGTGCTTAAAAAACACTTTTCTGTGCTTCCTAAACAAGCGCACCTAGACAATCAGAGTGGATTATTGAATATGCTTGCCATCAAGATTTGTTAATACCTTCATCGTCATTTATCATTATATTTCCAGAGAGCAAGTCATTGTGAGAAAAAACCACAGGAGAATCCAGCCGATCTGTCAACCCCTGATGCAATATCAAGAAACATATTGCAGTAAAGAGACAAGAATTATCAAATTCTTCATTAGCTAAAACTGGTTCAGTCAAGGATTTCACAGTATCATTCATAAAGTGCGTTCTGGCACAAAAAGATAAGGATGGAAAAATATGATGTGAGAAACCCAAGAGCAATACTCTCCCACCCGCTACCCAAAAAAATCTCATTTCAAGATAAATTATGGCAAGTCCCTGCACAGACTACCATTATCTGGAACCCGAGCAAACCTAAGGGTACTGAAAGTATAATGTTTACTACCATAAAATAGAAACACTAAAGTCTGTCAAATCCAGTGATATGGTGGACATTGCCCATTTAGGAAATGTTCGGAAAATACACGCACCTTGAGTTCCAAAATTGCATTGTGGACTTCCTGAAATGAAATTGTCCTATAAGTCGTCTGCTTCTTAGGATCATCAAACTCAAGAGCAGATGCTGTAAAAGATAGGGGGAAAAGCAGCAACTCAAATACTTGAAATGTCAAATTTTAAAGTATGTATAATTCACTATCCCTTCGCAGGAGTGGCATGTAGTTACTATATCCCTAAAATTCATATTTTAGTGATGCCAGACTTTAAATATTGAAGGATTTCTTTTAAATCAGGCAATAGAAAAATGTATTTGGGAATAAGGATCTTCTACTGAATAAAATATGAACTCCAAATAAGTGCACATATGCGTGCTAGGGAACAAAATCCATTAATAACCTCTACTTTTAAGCTGCTTGTATTGCAAAATACTTCATTTTGCTTTCAGCCAATGCTACTAATGGAATACAAAAGGTATATGCTAACAAACTCAATGAATATTAAAACCTATTTCTATCAGAAAGTCAAATATAGGGAGGACAAAGTTGAAGGGTTGCCTGATATTTCGGCCAAATTCAAAGAAAAAGGTCCAAATAGCTGGCCCCATATATTGCCTACATTGCAGAAGGAAAAAGAAGTGAAAGAGTTCCCTAAGTTGCAATCTCTCAATCATAAGAAAAGGTCCACTAAATATGGGCAAAGAGGCTGTTAAGGAAAAGAACAGAAGTGTACACCATCAGGAAATGCAAGGGGAGCCAGTTATGGGCAAGGGTTTAGAAAGTGGGCATCAACCACGGATTATGGAGCAGACCGTTACATCAAACAATAGCAGACCACCAGATATAGTGGAGAATACTGGAAGTAAGACCAATATGCTTAAGACATGGGGGAAACTGAGCTGTCTAATTTGACAAAGGAGAAGGAAGATGTGAACCGCAGTTTGCAAGTATGCAGAAGAGAGAAGCCAGGAGGCTGTTGACACAGCGAATTGAGGTGTGGTGAGGAGCAAATCCCAATTGTTAATAGAATGAAGAACTCATCTATCACCTGGAGGAGTAAAAGAAATGATTGCGCTGGATGATGAAGTGATACTCCAGTATGCTTTTAGAGAAGCAAATAGATGTGCCAATTTGTTAGCAAATGCTGTTCATGATTCAGATTTAAATTTCAACCTGTATGATCAACCTTTCCCATTCAAAAGAAGGGGAAAAAATTCACGGGAACGTAATTCACTTCAAACAGATGTGACTCAAGAGTAAGGATTAAGAACAATACAAAGACAATCATCAATTACATCACAGGGAAGAATAGATGACCTTTCTTAAAGAACTTGAAGATATCGTTCCATAGCTGAGCCTCCTTAGAACCTGGAACTTCCAACTGATGAAATCTTTTCATTTGTTTTGCAATTTTAGCAACCAGCTTTGGCTCCTTCATGTCTGCCATTGAAATAATGCATAGATGACGTTAAACATGTTGTAGCCGAACAGGTAGAGTTCGAAAGTGCATATACTTAATCAAGGGAGCAATATTTATATTCAAAGCTTACATTTCAAATTCACATAATTAGCACATCACAGAAATAAAAAGAACTAAAGCTGTGGAGGGTGATATAAAAATTTAAATTCAATTCAAAGGTAAGTCCAAGACTCAAACAATTCAAAGTCTTTATAGCTTGCCAAATATAGGATAATCAAGTAAATCTAAGATCAAATCAGCTGTAAATTCAAGGTTATCCAGTAAGAAGTCTTCCAATAGATTATGCCTTTCAGTCAAAAAAGCAATTCCAATATCTGCTACAGCACAATTTATATTTATATAGAAATATATGCCCCCTCCGGTCCTTAATATAAGATATATTTGGAGAGTTAATCTTGATCCTAAATAAGACATAGTTTACATATTTGTCAATCTTTTCCTAATCCACCCTTATTGATGCTCCCTCAACAATAATCAAGGAGAAGAGGGAAGAGGGAATTGAGGGAGATGACTAGGGTATTTTAGAAAAAAATGCCATATTAACTAATTCAACTAACTTCCTCAATCTAATCAAATTAGATAAATATGTCTTATAATAAGGACCAAAAGGAGTAATCTATAAGAAGTTGTACTGTCCACAAGCCACAAAATAATGCAACTTAATATACAAACTCCATGGAATGCATAAGCCCGCATCTAATTCAAAAAAATCCATGATTTGTGGGGAGAATAACTATTTACAGATGCTTTAAGTTTCGGCCAAAAATTTATAAAGAAGCATGAACGACAACATCAAATTATTTAAATATTGCATTGACTTTTTACTAACCAAACTAAGTCACTGCCTGCCCTTACAGAAAATTTACAGAAAATTTTGAAGTATGTACCTGGTGGAGATAGAGTACGTGCATTGATAAAAGATTGCACCATGCCATTTCCAAAAATTCCAAGCCATTTAGCACCAAATCCTGCAGCTGAGATGTATTTGGTGGCCTAAACAATATTTGGATAACCATTACAAGGTAGGCCGTGCAAGTAAAAATAACGAACTATATATGCAGAAAGTAAAAAGATTTTAGGGCATTTCTATGCAAATGAACCAAGTTTTGTTTTCTAATATAGATCATCAGTCCCATTAACCCATAGCAGAAGAAGATCAAGCATATAAAAAAAAAAAATTGTACAGTTGTTTGTAGATGTCCTGATTCTAACTTGAGCATTTTTAATGCTAAAACGGGACAAGAAAAGAGTGGTATGAATTGGATATCGCATGTTACAAGACAATGAAATTATGATTCCCAAAAATTGAAAACAACTTAAATATTGTAGAAAACTATAGGAACTTGTATTAAGCTATTTCAGTACTATAATCTTATTCCCTTCATACAAAAGGAAAAAAGAAAAGAATAGAAGGAATTCACTGAATTAACTTTGCTGAAATCTGTTTATCATAATTTAAGTTCGTAGGAGCATATAATAATTACCCAAAAAAACAAAGCTAATGCAATATACAATGTTCAAATGATTTAACTTCAATAAGTAGAAAAGCATTCAATAGACAGAAAAAGACACAGAATATCACAATCAGAAGCATTGCCATGAGCATATCTACAGTTTACGCTATCCTGTGACTCCAATAGTTCTTTAGCTCCAGTACAAGATTCACAGGAATGACAAGAGAATCAAATTGCCAGCACGATTCCAATACAAGATAAACCACTCAATTTGACATTATCATATAATAGACAGTCTAACCTGCAATTCACGTTCACGGTCGATGATGTACTCAGTATACGGCCCATACAATCTGATGGTTATGGAGACATCATCACCATTATCTTCCTTCACCGAAACCTTGAGTACTGGGAATTATTGATAAACTATTAGTTGGGCCATAGTACCAAAAACAAAGGGAAAAAGGTAAGCATGGATATGAAGTAATTTAGTAATTTCATTTCTGATAATAATGCTCGATAGAAATTGAAGATTTAATTATTCTTCTGAACTTAATTTTTTTCCGAGTCATTCAGAAACTATTGTTTTGAGTAGCAACACATTAGAAGTAAATTATTGTTAATTATATTTTGATATAAACATCACTTTAACTAAACTTATCCTGGTCAAAATAAACCGCTCAAGCTAATCGTACAAGCAAAGAAACGTTATCCAATAAAGACCTAAACAAAAAAAATTATCCTTAACTTAAGGAAAAGAAATAAAATGACTTGAGCAAAATCAATCTTTGATTTCCAACAACAATCATTATTGCGGGAAACAATAAGGAAATAACTCACACATATTTGTGATGCCTCCAGAAACTGTCTCAATAGCAAAGCGAGAATCATCCAAATTTGACCATTTCTTGAACATATCCTTGCACAGCTCACTGCAGAATCACAACAAAAGGTAATTATTGCATTTTCTCCAGCTCATAACTATTATTAGAAAGACGTAAAGATAGCGTCTGAATACAATTGAGAGGGCCGGGAAAAATAGCAACCCAGAAATGATTTCCACTTCGAATGAAAGCCCAACACATATTAAGTTACATAGAAGATTTCTTCTCATAGAATGCAACGGAGGGAAACGACAAAAATCACATTCAATTCCAATCTGGTATCACCCGTATTCTCATATTTTCGCGGCAACCAGACGCAAGAATCAACTTAAACAGAAATAAAATAAATCGAGAAATCCAAGATACCAGGACAAAAAAGAGATGCGGACATTCAAAAAGAGAAAGGGTCAAAGTGGTTAGTACGAACATGATGCGAGGATTCATTTCACGAGGAGAGAGTGACGGACCAATCGTGAGAGTGGAGGAGAGAATCTGAGAGCCATGGTCTTCGCGAGCTTGGGCGGCAAGTTCCATGGCGTCCCAGGTGTTCGCGGCACCCATGCGATTCCCAGTACGAGGCAGGAAGAAGAAGGATTTCAAAGGAAAGTGAAATCTAAAGAATGGAATTGAATTTCAAACGCAGCGATTTTGAGAGAAACAGATCCTTCCCAGAATTTTTATGTGTTCCCCTCTTCACGGATCCCCCTCTTTTAAAATTAGCAAACAAGAATAAAAGATATTTTACGTACCTCGTGCGTCTGTTTTTGGGGGAATGACGGCAAAGTCGAATCAACAAACAAATAGTGTGTTTGGTTGGGCTTAAATTGCCCCAATAAGCCCGTTTTATCATAATAAGCCCATTAAAAATCTGTGATAAAATTTTGAGTGTTTGGCTTGTATTATTGGAATTGGGTTTTGGGTTAAAAGAAGCCCAAATTCAAAAAGCTTGAAGACCCTCCTTATTGCAACCACGTTTTGACCGTTAGCTCATTTATTATCACCAATTAATTGCCCCAATATCTCTGCTCGGTCTCTTTTTTTCCCTGCACCAAACTTGCTAGCGTGTGGCTCAAAAAGAAAAAGGAATCTTCGCACATGGTCTCTGCAGTCGTCCCTGTCGCAGCTCCGATCACTCTTCCTGTGTCGACGGCCACGGAGGTTGGCCGTTCAATCTGCGTCGCGTGTCTTCCCTCTCTAGGTGTCTCCGCCGTGTAGATCTCTTGTCTCCGTCTTCCGTCTCACAGATCCCATTCGCAGCTCCGTCCGTGTCGTCGAGTTCGTGGCAGTCTCGGCGAACACTCGTTGAAGGCGAAGGGTGTCTCCAACTTCATTCCTGCTGACCCATCTCCGATCTGTTCTGCAACCGACGCGTGCTCGGCCAACTCCGATCTGTGCTTCAACCGATGTCAGGTCTGCCATCTCCGAGAAGGCCTACAAGCTGAACAGTCCCTTATTCCTCGTCTGAGATCTAGCTTCAACCACCAGCTGAGCTTCAACCGTCGCCGGCGCCTTCTTCTTCATCTGGGATCTAGCTGCATTGGCGAGCTGTGCTTCAACCGAAACAGGGCCCTCATCTTCATCTGCGATTTACAGGGCATTACGGAACTGAGCTTCAACCTGAACAGGCCTTCATCTTCATCGGTGGTAAGCTTTATTTTGGCTTCTGGAAGATTTGTGGTTCACCTCCCTGATTGTCTGCGATATCTGATTCTATTCTTTCACTGGCAAAAATAGTATACTTGATGAATAACGTAACAATTAATTCAACAAAGTATAAATGAAATGCGTGATTTCAGAATTAAGTCGTGCATTTTTTTCAAAAAAGAATAAGAGACTATACTGTAAAAAAAAATACATGGATCGTTTCTTATGAAGAAAATAGGAAATAGAAACATGATTTCTTGAGCATATTTGTTGTGCTAGCAGCATGAGGGAATGTTACACGCTGGACAGAGAGAGACAGAGAGAGATATTGAACAGAAGGGTGTTAGAAATTCAGCAAAACTATTAAATTTTATTAATCACTGTTAATAACAATAATCATATAGTTGGATGGGGTTTCTAGTGCTTTTTAATTACACGTTTTTCGTTTTTAAAAGAAGAGGAAAAAAGGTGAGGGACAGAATGTGGGATGAAATGCATGGTGGAGGTAGGCCGCCTGCGAAACGATGTTGGGCCACGACATAGATGGGGATACTGTTAGAGAATACCTGAATCTTATGTGGAATAATAATATGATGGGTTCCTATTCTAATTCAAAGTAAATGTTATTGTGGAATGTGCTGTTTATTGTTTTTTGTTACTCTGGTTGCTTCATGAGAAGGTATTAACTAACATGTTTATAGTCCACACTTGTTAAGTGAAACGTTTCCATAGAAAAATGAATGACAGAGCACTGTGGGATGACGAGTCAACAGAAATATTTGTCCGTGCAATGATAGATCAAATTTTAAAAAAAGAACGTCGAGGGTTATCTTTCTCGAAGGATGGATGGGACTATATTGTTGCTACATTCAATGAGCAGACAGGGAAAGCATATGACAGGAAGCAACTGAAGAATAAGTTTGATATGTTAAAAAAGGACTTAAGGACTTGGGATGCCTTAACAAAAGAGACTGGTGTTGGTCGAGACCCAACAACTGGAAATGTCGTAGCGGATCCCGAGTGGTGGCGGCGGAAATGCCAGGTTAGTAATGCCTACAATTACTTATAACGTTGCATAATAATAATTCAGTTGCCTCAATCAGCTTGTTTTGTAATATAGCTAATGATTTTGTTACTTGTCTGTATGCAGGAGAATTCGGCGTATAGAAAGTTTCGCCGTTCATGCCTCAAGAATGAAACAGAATTGAGGCTTATATTCAAGAATGTTGTGGCGTCAGGCGACGATGAGCAGAATCCGTCGTTCATAGGGACACAGACACAGGATGCAGAGGAAGAGGATGTGTACCGACCTAGTATGGTCGAGGAGGAAGGTTCAGGGGACAGCGAGGACGAGAATTTTGGAGTTGACCCAGCACTTAGCACAGGAGTGACAGATGAGCTAGCCAGCGTCGGGTTATCCTCACAAACCCCTCCCTGTGGTCCAGGCGCATCATCTGTTCCAACTAATTCCGGAAGTCAGGGAAAGCGGAGACGAGTTGATAAGTTCGGGAAGAAAAAGAAGCAGAAGATGCCAGCGTCAAAGCAAATTGCGGATGCGGTCAGTGTCATGGCAGAAGCATCGCAGCATAGAGCTACAACCATCAGTGAGATTCAACAAAGGAGTGTTGATGCTGCTATTGAAGACCTGCTTGAGATTCCTGAAGTGAGAGAAGATGAGAACTTTAAATTCCGATGTGTCAGGCTGATTATGGACAAGACTAGTCGGGACACGTTTTTGTCACTCCTTAAGCGGGACAAGGATTCAATAGTTGGGTGGCTGCGTTATATGGTTACGACCCTTGATTGAGTCGCTACGGCTTATGTTCTTGACTATCGATGCTGACATGAACTTTATGCCTACAATTAGTTTAGTGTTTATTGTATGCATGTCTGTTATTTTGTTTTTAGTACACCAACAATGCTACTTGGTCGACGCATATATATTATGTATGTTTTAATCGAGCGTTCCTTTTATGACCTATATTATAACTTTGACTGAAATGTCATATGATGTTAAATACGTTTGAATCCAATGCACAGGTTATATCTGCACTGGAAAATTGGATGGAGGAAGAAGACGATGATTCTCGGATACTAGCTCTTATCGATGAAGAAATAACAGAATATGAACAAATAACTTGTTTGGTGTGTCAATATTTTGTCTCTACATTCATGTGCAAAGAACCTCGTAGAACAAGTAAACGATCTGGTCATGTATTTGTCCAAGAAATATTGGCAGATCATGAAACACAATGTCATCAGATGTTTAGACTTGAAAAACACGTGTTTTACCGGTTGTGTAATAAATTGGTCGAACATGGGTTACGAGATTCTAGAAATATCGGAGTTGAAGAAATGGTTGGGATGTTTTTGCTCACAATTGGCCACGGCGTCGGTAACAGGATGGTCCAACGTTTGTTTCATCATTCAGGGGAAACTGTCAGTCGGCTATTGCACATGGTGCTGGAGGCTTGTTTTAGCCTAGCTCGAGAAAATATCAAACCCTCTGATCCTGAATTCATAGGATGCCACCGAAAAATACGTGAAGATCCTCGCTATTATCCCTACTTTAAGGATGCCATTGGAGCAATAGATGGAACTCATATCAAGGTTGTGATCACTGGTCCCAACCGGGAAAGATATATCGGGAGAAAAGGATATACAACACAGAATGTAATGGCTGTATGCGATTGGGATATGTGTTTTACATTTGTGTTGGCGGGTTGGGAAGGTTCTGCACATGACGCTCGTATGTTTCAAGCTGCTGTCTCAAATCCAGCTCAGAATTTCCCTCATCCACCTCCAGGTATATTTCCGTCCCATTCATATTTAATTACTTTCAATGCACACTTTGCTTAATCTCACAGTTTCAAAATGATTTGAGCCACTTATTAGGCAAATACTACTTGGTCGACGCTGGCTATCCCACACCAGTTGGGTATCTTGGTCCCTACAGATGTCAGCGTTATCACCTGCCAGAATTTCAACGTCGACCTGGTTTTGCAAATGCTCAAGAGACCTTCAATTACTATCATTCCAGTTTGAGGTCAACTATTGAAAGGACTTTTGGCGTGTGGAAGAATAGATTCGAATTATTGCAAAAAATGCGCAAATACAGCTACCAAACGCAAGTCCGCTTAGTTGTGGCAACTATGGCCATTCATAATTTTATTAGGAAAAATTCTCAGAGTGATGTTAATTTCAGCACAGCAGAAACTGGCGATATAGCTCTGGAAGATGATAATACTGTAGACGATGCGGCTTCCTCGTCCAATGTTGCTGCGGCATCTTCAACCAGAATGAATCACATTCGTGACAGGATTAGAGATGAACTTGTACGGAATTTATGATCCCAATTAGTTATGTATTATTTTAATCGCATTAGATTTGGGAATTATTTGCTCTGGTGGCATACTAGACTAAAACACAATGTGTTTATGCTGTTATAATTTCTGAAATTCCATTCTTAGTTTGGGCTTCATCTCGGGAGTTACAAGTTTGCATTTTCGGATATCTTCCTGGGCCAAATGATATGTTACTGTTGGATATCGCATATATGATCTATCTAAAATTTGAAGAATATACAAATACCCTTCAAGTTTTTACTTTTAAAAACGCACTTATTCAATCGCTAATCCAAACACATCTTCACTATAAATAATCACTTATTCAACCGCTCATCCAAACATAAATCACATTACAAATATTGACTTATTTATTAAGTCATTTTTAATAAGCCCGAATTATATAAGTCATTTTTCCTACTGCTATCCCAAACACACCCAAAATCACACTAAAATCCTTATAAAAAGTCCAAGCATACAAAATGACTTATAATAAGTTGTTATCTTTTTTCGTATGGACCTTATTATGATTTTGTTTGGTCTTGGGACTTTACGGTCATTCTTCCTCTATTTTTTCATCACGCCAATTATAAATATTGTCATTTTCCCATTTAAGCGTCAATAAATAATTCTATTTATATGTACCAAAAATCTGTAATTGCCAAATTTCTGAAAATTGGATCGGAAGTTGAGTAGGGGGGCAAAAGTCAAAAATCTAACTGCAGTGAATTGGTAATATGATTAAAATAATTTAATTTAATTTAATTAAAATATAATATCAAATATTAGTACATAACTCGGAATATATATGTTGAAATTAATTCATATGTAAATGGAACATTAATATATAAATTAAACATCATCCAATAAATAAGAGTTACTAAAACACAATTTGAATTATTGCTACTTTTTATGCTTCTTAAATTTTAACTTAAAACCATGTCCTAGTAAGCTTGGCAAGGAGAGAAAAAAATATAAAATCTAATATTATTATCCGGTTCAAAACTCTTAACCAAAACTCCTCTGAAGATATTAAATAAGAATATTTATGTATTAAAAAATTAGAGAAAATCTCTTTAAAAGTCTTTTAAAATACCTAAATCCTAAATTGGGCTGCTAAATTTAAGAAATTATTAATCAGGCTATATGACCCAAAGTTGGATTTACAAATTTTGTCAATGTACGTCATTGCCCCTAAAATGTTAGAAAAAGAGAAGACTCGATGCTAATCTCTTAAACGAGGAAAGATTGTCGATACAATTGCACTGACTCTTTGTATCTAAATTAACCGTGAATTCTTTATTGAAATTAAATTGTCAGTTATTCTTTGATATGAAAAGAAACAATGTTTGTTGCAAATTAAAAATCATCTAAAACTTTATTTTTTTGACAACCTCATCCTCTATCGCACAACACTAGTACTCATTTCAATAACTTTATTTTTCTTCTACTCAATTACTCCCGCTTAATGCCAAATATGAAAATTCCTTTTTTCCCCATAGCAACACGGATGCAAACATTGGGCATCTGTATGGCGCGAGCTTCCATGCGAGTTTTACTCCATTGAGAAACATAGTTTTGATTTTGGAATATTTGATTGGGGATTGCAGAACTCCACGCCAAAATGAAGAGAGAGAAGCTCTCTCTTGGGAAGTGTGCACACCACTTTTACTGCCTACTACAGTGGAGGGAGTGTTTTTTTCCAAAAATCCACTCCACCGCTCGTGGTGGTGGTGTGGAAAATCTAAGCAAATTAGATCTTAGGCTAAGGGTGACCAAAATGAGTGAGAATGTGAGTGTAAATGAGGGAGGAAATATACCTAAGGGATGCAACAACAAGGGTGAAGCCAATACTGATATGAATGTCGATAGTAACTATGAAGAGAAGAACAGGAAAAGACAACCGTGGGACCAGATACAATGATGGAAGATTCCTTGAATCAAACATAGCCGAATCATGTTGCTGAAGAAAAGAAGGCTGAGGGAGGCCGGGAAAAGGTGTATGGAACCAATACTACACAATCCCATCAGCAGAAACAGAGGACCCAAATTTCATATAAATCCAAGCTCATGGGTTAGGAACAACCAACCTTTGGGATGGATTTTGAGGAGCAAATGAAAGAATGGCTAAGTGAGGAAATGGAAAATGTGCCTAAGCTATCCGAGGATTAGCGCAAAGTCTTCGACTCTTTACCAAGGATGGATATACCAGATAACATATTAAAGGAACTCTGCAGACCTTGTAAAGATGCTGTTATCATCTCCTTGTTGGGAAAAAGGATAAATTTGAGAATGATGCGAGATAGGATCGGCTGGCTATTAAAATCAGAAAACTTTGAGATTATTGATCTGCCGAATAGTTACTATGTTTTTCGATCCAAAGATTTGTCTTTGTGTAAATGTCTGCTCTTTGATACTCCGTGGGTGATATAGGGACACTATTTAGCCATTCAAAGATGGAGGCCCAACTTCAATCCACACTGCAATAGGGTGAAGAAATTAGCTATCTGTGTAAGGATCCTTATGCTACCGATGCACTATTACACCGAGGGATGTTTGCTGGAGTTGGGAAATCTAATTGGAAGAGATCTAAAAGTTGATCTGAACACTTTAGCTCAATGCAATGATAATAATCATGTTGTGGAACGACAGAAATTTGCCAGAGTCAGCGTTGAGGTCGATCTGAATAAAAAACTCCAGTCTAAAGTAGCAATCAGAATGACAAGCTATATGGTGGAATATAAAGGACATGATGTCATCTGTTTCAGGTGCGGGAAGTATGGTCATAGCACAACAAGCTATCCTTTGAATGCAGAGAAACAAAGTTCTCTGGTGACTGAAAGAAGCTCACCTGAAGAAACCACTGTATCAGAAAACTAGTCCAGATTGCCGAAACCAACCTACAGCGTGCCCGGAGTCTCGATAGAAGAACTATACAATGACTAGATAAAGGCTACTAAGGCCTTTAGGCAAAAACTGGTTAGAGTAGAAATAGAAAAAAAGCAAACAAGTAAAGACCAAACGATCAATAAGCCACCAGAAAAAAGAAAGGGAGACACGCAAGGATCAAGATTCAATATCCTCAGGTAGGAGGACAACCAAGTCAAATCAATGAATAGACGGGAAAATGGAAAGAATAAGACGTAAAGCTCAGAATTGCGACGAAAGGAGCCACATGGTGTTTCACCAAAAGGCAATGATGGGACAAATAAAATGCAGGAGAAAGATGGACAGAGGACTTCCGAAAAGGGAGAACACAATGGAGTGATAGAGAAAGACTTTAAGGGACAACACCTTTTTTTGAACAAGTAGACTCAGAAGGTGACAAGTGACTCAGAGCAAGGGATAAATATACTTAGGTCGAATGGAGTACAAAATGGGCTAAGCCCAACACCTCAAATATTTCAGGCCGTGCAACAGACCAAAACAGGGGGTACCAAGCCGGGTAATAGAGTAGGGAAAAAGCCGATGACACAAAACCACTTAAATGCAAATCCATTTAGTGGAGTTGACCTTACTGGACCCAGCCCAATGGCAGGCACAAAAGAGGGGAAAAAGAAAGAAAGAGTGGTAAGGAAAAGGGCCATAGCTACACGACCTAAGATTGTCTCACCTATTCTCAAGAGGAAACAAGCTAACAGAATACATAATTTGGTCATGGGTTCCTTACAAAGGATTGGGCCACTCAATTTTGAGAATCCAACGCCAACCCTACAGAGAACAGAGGGCTCAGAAAGCAATCTCCAACTCAACATTAAAAATCCTAACCGCATCGTTAGTAATGGAGTGGCAGCACGACAAGGTATGGAAGGTTTTAGAGATGAAAATAATGACCTTGGCTTGCAGATGGTCAACGATCCAACGATCATCCCAAACCCATCTATTATTCAGGGAGACCAGCAGTAAATTCCAGATTGGAAGGATACTACTGAACTTGGATATGAAACAACAGAAGATGTGGAAGAAGCTCCTAATGAAAATGCAGTCATGGAGTTGTCTGACTCAGGCCAATAAATTCACTTTTTTGGGTGCCAGGTTCTATTTATTCTCTCATAATTTTTTTATGGATATAAACATATTTTCTTGGAATTGTAGAGGTGCAGCCTCTAAAACTTTTCCCAGTAGAGTTCGTGATGCAATTAGAGGAAAAATGTGGATATTCTAATTTTGAATGAAACCCAAGTTAGTGGATAGAGGTTGATTGATAGTTAGAAAATTGGGCTTTGAAAATTGGATTCGTATAGAAGCTTCTTATTATGCTAGGGGCATTTGGCTGTTATGGAATGAAAATGGTTTCAATGTTCATTATGTATCGCCCTCCACACAATCCTTGCATGTAACAATTTTGGATAGTAACAGGATGGTTTGGCTATCCTGCATCTATGCTAAGCCGTGCAGTATATTACGTCAAGCACTTTGGGAGGATCTATGTAATTTTAAAGCTCAAGTAGATGGCCCATGGGTGGTTCTGGGTGACTTTAATGCCTATTTGTCTCGAGAGGATAAGAAAGGGGGATAAGCTCCAAACGTGCGTGCTATAAGGCAATTTAATGATTGTATTCAACAAACGGAACTGATTGCAGTTGACTATGTAGGGGACCATTATACTTGGGAAAGAGACCACCTTAAGGAACGAATTGATTGGGTATTTATCAATCAAGACTGGAATCTTGCTTGGCCTTACACCAAAGTTCACCACTTAAATAAATTTGGATCAGACCATCAACCTTTATGGCTAAGAGTTTCTCCTGGTCATACTCACCGACGGAAACATTCTTCTTTCAAATTTGAAGTTACGTGGATTCTTGATAATGGTTTTGAAGAGATTGTTAAGAAATGTTGGGGTTGGGATAACTAGGCTGATAAGATCGGGATGCCAACCAAGGAAGCCACGGATTGGAGTAAAAACAAAGTAGGCAATATAACCAGGAAGAAAAATGTGCTGCTATACAGGATGGAAGGAATAGATAGAGCGAGACGTAGATGAGACAATCAATACTTAATTCAGATTGAGAAGGAGCTACGGAACAAGTACAATAAGGTGTTGGCACAAGAAGAGTTAGTCTGGTTTCAGAAGTCTAGATGTAACTGGCTCAAATGGGGAGATAAAAACAATAAGTTTTTTCATACATCTGCCACCATCAGGAAATAAAAAACAAAATAGAGGCCTTCGAAAATGAAGATGGAGAATGGATTTTTGATCAACAAGAACTAAGTAGAATGGCCATGGATTATTACAAGTAGCTGTTTACCAGTGAGCTTGGACCACACATGCCTATACAAACAACAACCTGCTTTCCAATCTTAGTTACCAATGAGGTTGACAAGCTATCTGATAGCCTAACCAATGAAGAGATTAAAGTGGCAGTCTTTGATATGAGGCCTTTTAAGGCTCCCAGATCAGATGGGTTTCAGGCAGTGTTTTATCACCAATATTGGCATATCATTGGAGACTCTATTTGTGAAATGGTGAAGGAAGTCTTCAATGAACCTTGGAGAATGAAGAACCTTAATTCCAGAAATCTGGTCCTAATCCCTAAATCTAAAAGACCAGAGTCAATTAAGGATTTCAGACTGATTTCTTTGTGTAATGTGAGCTACAAGATAGTAACCAAGATTATTAGCCGCAGGTTACTAGGGTTGCTGGGAAAAGTAGTAGGACAACATCAATGTAACTTCATAGCGGGGTGACAAAGCAATGATAATATCATTATAGCCCAGGAGGTAATTCATTCTATGAAATTGAAGACTGGATCCAAGGGATGGCTAGCTGTTAAGGTGGATTTGGAGAAAGCGTATGATAGATTGGAGTGGCCTTTTTTTTCTCAATACACTAAGATCAGTGGGCTTCAATGAGAAAATATGTGAAGTAATTATGGCCTATATAGCAACTCCACAGTTTAAAGTAGTGTAGAATGGTATAACATTGAGTGACTTCTCCTCTACATGAGGCATTAGACAAGGAGACCCAATCTCACCATACATTTTCACTCTATGTATGGAAAGGTTAGACCGCATTATTCAAGATGCCATTAGAAGAGATCAGTGGGAGTCAATCCAACTGAGTAGAAGAGGTCCACCCATATCCCATCTTTTCTTTGTAGATGATCTTATTCTTTTTGGGGAAGCTTCTAATTCTCAAGTCGATGTGATGTTAGATTGTCTAAATCGGTTCTGTGAAGTGGCGGGTATAAGAATGAATAAGGCAAAGACAAAAAATATGTTTCTTCAAGAATGTACATTTTTCTCGAGCCATGATGTACAATCAAAGGATGGGGGTGGGATTAATAGGCGATTTGGGAAAATACTTAGGAATTCCCCTAATCCATAAGAACATCAGTGGGATTTTTGCTCCAATCATAGAAAAGACCAAGAGGAAGCTAGCGGGTTGGAAAAGATCATACTTAACTATGGCAAGGCGCACCACTCTAATCAAGTATGTCCTTTCAACCCTTCCTTACTATCATATGCAAACAATGTTGCTTCCTAAGGGAGTAATTAAGGAACTTGAGAAGCATAGTCGAGATTTCCTATGGGGAGATACTGAAGACCAAAGGAAGTTGCACCTAGCTTCATGGGAACTTATGACTAAGAATAAGGAAATTAGAGGCCTAGGACTGAGACATCTCAGGAAACAAAATGAAGCTCTGCTGGAACATCATCCACAACAAACAAGCTCTATGGGTTAGTATACTCTGAGGAAAATACAAATGTGGGGATGACCTTATGCCGAAGGTGAATAGAAGGAAGAATTCTTCCCTAACTTGAAGGAGTATTTGTGAGGTTTGGGAGAGATTCAAAAAAGGAGTACGGATAAAAAATTGGAGATGACAACAAGGCCCTATTTTGGACTGATAACTGGTTTGAAATGAATTTTCCTCTAATCAACTTCATGTGAGGCTATGAGCATTTGGTGGATAAGGGGGAGAGAGTGCTGGATTATGTTACACTAAGAGGTGATTGGAGTACACAAAAACTTCAGTATTGGCTTCCACCCGATGCTATTGAACTTATCCTAAAGACACACCTACCATGTGAGTAGAGGGGAGAGGACAAAATATTTTGGTCACTGTCTACTGATGGATGCTTTTCTATTAGATCTGCCTATAATTTCCTTTTTATAGGTACACAGCAACAGGAGGAAGGCTATTAGAAGATACTATAGAAGTGGAAGATACCTAAAAAGAAATTAGATCTTTCATGTGGCTGGCTTCTCATGACAAAGCCCACACCGCCCAATTCCAAGCAAGAAGAGGAATGATGGAGGATGATAGTTGCCCGTTCCAGTGCAACCATAAGGAGGATGTCATGCACCTGTTGAGGGACTACAAGAATGCAACTAAGAGATGGAGATCAGTAGTCCACCCTTCATATTGGGATACATTCTCAAATCTCAATGGAAAGGATTTGATCAAATGGAATATTAAACATGAAGCAGGGCAAGATTACACCAAGAAAATCAAATGGCCTATTCTTTTTGTGGATATATGTTGGGACATATGGGTGACAAGATGTATTAAACTATTTGGTGATGAGATCCCTCCTGATCACTATAATGCCCTTTCTAGTCTATTTAGAGCTTGCTGGGATCAAGATCTTGTATCCAAATGTTCTTTCTATGGTAACCATAACCAGATTGGCCATGAGGACCTGACTGGAAATGCAGGTTACGTGAATCTGGAAACAGATGCATCAGTCAGGGAACTAGGAAGTAATGGATGCGGAGGAGTTGTTCATGGAGATCAAGGGGAATGGATATGTGGCTTCATGTTCAAGGTCATAGCAGTGCCTCCAGCCATAGCGGAAGTCCTTAGCATTATTCATGGACTCAACTTATGCTGGAGCCGGGGATTTAGGAAGGTTATAGTACGATCAGACTGTATGGAAGCGATCAACTGGTTCCTTAGGGAATATCCACCAAACCACCCTTTTTGTGATATTCTTGAAGAAGCTAGACGTCTTATTCATAAAAATTGGACTGTTGTAATTTTTCATGTTCCTAGGGAAACAAATAGTGTAGTAGATAGCTTACCTAAAAGTGCTCATAATCTTGTAGGTAATTTTTATATTCTTGATCAACCACCTACTCCCGATTAATGGAGGTGGTGGATAATGAGGAACGTCAGGATAGATTCCTAGGTTAGGTGTCTTTGCATTTAGCATATATGGTTGTTACTCTGATTTTTTTGGAGTTAATGGTGTATAGTTTTCATGCAAAAAAAAAAAAAAGAAAAAAGAAAATTCTAACTGCAACTATTACGCAGTAACAAAGTGCACTGAGTCCATTTTAGACTAAAAATAATGAAGTTCAGTTTTATATATTTCACCCAAAAAAGTTTAATTGTATCTACTAAAAGATTGGCACATATCAATTATCTGGAATTAGGTGAAACAGAGACTATCCTGTAGCGAAGTTATGGGAGGCCTTCCTCTATTTTTGCATTCAACAGTTGGAACAATGACAACATAGATTGTAAAGGAGCACAATAGACTTGAAATTTCAAATTTATCTACAATTTAATTGATTCTTGTCATCAATAAAATATCCTTTTAGAAAAAAATGATATTGCCTATTCACAAAAATATTGTCATTGATGTTCAGCCTAGTATTAGGCAAACTGCACCAAGAAGAATTGGAAGATAGCCGGTGCATCTTAATCTCCTCGTTGTTCTTAGGCTTATTAGAGTAATTAGTGACAGTAAATCCAGAACTCGAGCTCCTTAGCAAGACGAGACTCCATAAATGGAGAGGGAGGGAGGGAGGGAGAAGAGGATATATAAGTAAAATATCTTAATTTTAAAAGTCTAAATTGATTGCTTGATGTGATTTATAATTTACTAAATTTAAAGGCCCAATTCAAGATATGAGTATTTCAAAAGACTTTTAATAGGATTCTCCCATTAAATTATGGTTAATTAGATTTATCTTTTAATATTCACGTATCACAATAAAATATTATATCTAGCTTATCCTAATAGTAGCTTGGTTATGTTAAGATTTGATTTAAGTCTGTATAAATGGCTGGAATAAGTTTTATGCCATTGTGTGAAATTTAAATGAATCACATTATTGAGATATAGACACGTGTAATGCTATTTATTATAACTTATAGAAAGCATGGCTTCTTGTAATATATGATCTTCTACCTTTTTAATATTTTACATTGATATTAATATTAACGATATTTAACCTAAAATTTTTTAATTTCACTTTAACTCATAATTTTAGGCGAAATTGGGGGATGCCTGATTGGAAATTATATTGCTGGAAGGATCTGAAAATTTTTTATACATAGAAAGCATAACTTAGTTCTTTTTCAAAAAAAAAAAATTATAATAGGGGACTTTATTTCAAATTGTTCCTATATTTTATTCTGAAAATATTATTAGCATATGCCCTAATTCAACGTAGAGAGTCATTGTCGAGACACCTCAGGCCTCAGCCACTAATAATAGTAAGGCCAAGGTGGGAAAAAAATAGGCCTTTTTTTTTTTTTCAAACTCACAGATCACAGGCCACGAAAGCATTGAAAATGTCAATTACTCCGTAGTGCGATGAAACTTTCTTTATTACGAGTTATCATTGAGATTAGATGTGAAAAGAACTGGGGCCAGAACGGATTTTACATGTCTGGGAAGCAATTGACGATGCAAAAATGTCAATAATGATCAATTAAGAGGAAAATTGGTTTCTGAATATTAATTATGTGGATGTCTATTAATTCATATCCAAACCAACTTGCTCTTCTAGTCCACAAGATCTCTAAAACTAAACATTTTCTGTTTATACAAAAATACTGTTCATATATGATTTATTGAAGCAGTACTGTAGCAGTGCGGGGTTATTGTAGCAGTTACTGTGCAGTCACCATTCACATCGTTTTGCGCCTGTAAATATAGGTATTGAGTTAAACAAGCACTAACTCCCCGTGCGATGCGCGGGATGAATTAACTAAATGTACTCAATATTCTTAATATATTCAATCACACATAAATTAGTTCCAATGACATAAACTGCACACAACACACTCAAAGATTAATATTAACTAAAATGTCATAAAATTGCTAAAAAAGAAATTACCACATACATTACAGAATGAATCTTCGTTAAAATGTGACACATTATGAACCAGCATGATGCTAACCACTTATCTCTAATCATAAATACTACAATGCATTTCACATGAATGAAATTGAACATTTCTCTCATTGGAATCATCCAAAAGCCACCGTACAACAAACCATGGAAATAATAATCTCAATAACTATTAGAATCTCTCCAACATTGTCATTACCAATGTCAACAACAAGGAAGATAAAAATCCAGAATGGAGTGGTACATAGTAGAATGAAAGTAGCAATATGAACATATATGTTTCCAAAACTAATTCTCTTCATGTTCTTACCAAACACACAAAAATTGTAGAGATATGCAGTAGATATATCCTCCAAATTTCAAGTATTTCTCCTTTCTACTATTGTTCATTCTCAAATACCCTATGCAAAACTTTATTCTGTGAGTAGTAAGCAAGCAATTTAAAATACTTGCCCCCAAGCCTGAGATCCACTATTGTTCATTGGTAAGCAAGCAAATTTCAAGTATTTCTCCTTTCCACTATTGCTTTATGAGTTTCGAGGGCTCCTGTGCTCCCACTTTAACCTGACTCTAATATGACGTTTCGAGGGTGATTTTTCAAAACAGTTCAGCAAGCTAAAACGTACTTTCATTTGATAGTTGGCTGTGGAGATTAGTACGGGCTCCTTTTTTTCTGACCCGCTAGAATGGATTAATAAATTGATGAGCAGTATCATTTCAAGTTATTGTAAAACTTATGCATTGTTGGATCAGAAATAAATTTTTTGAAATTGCTGTGTTAACTTGCACTCTAGTACTTCACTTTTCACTGTCACCATCAAGTCTATTGCATACACACAAGTTGCATTTGAGATTCATCCAAAATAAGAATTTAAACCATTTCCAAATGCCGCAGCCATTGGCTTTGTTTTGGGCAAACACAAATGAGTAACAAAAGCTGTTCAATGTCATGACCCTCTCATAATAGCAGGTTGATAAGGTGTTCCATCAGCAAATACATTACAATTTAAAATACTTGCCCCCAAGCCTGAGATCCACTATTGTTCATTGGTAAGCAAGCAAATTTCAAGTGTTTCTCCTTTCCACTATTGTTCATTCTCAAATGACCAGAAGTTTTAAATCTCTTAAGTAATAATTATGAGTATTAGTGATCCATGCTTCTTTCCAAGCAATGAGCATCATCAAGATACGAAATAAGTTCAATATACTTATCCTATGTCATGAGAGGCATAATGACATGCAAAAAAGGGTGAATTAGAAACATGTTTACAACTAAAAAGCACAGTAAGAACAACCCAAATAGTACTAAACATTTGAGCTTTGGGTAAGTGATAACAGGACCCTTTTTCATGATCCCATGTAAGTCTGAGGGTGATTTCGCTCTTTTGTAATTAGTAATGAAGGACGATCTGACAAACAATTGAAAATGAACAAAAATTTTGATTAGGGAAAAAAACCAAACCTCAAAGAGAGTTCTCAAATGCATTGAAGATAAGCCTTGTATAATCTAATCACCAGGCCTTAAATATATATCATCATCAGCTTTGACATAAAAATCAGCCTCAAAAAGTGCATAGGTAGCTTTGAAGAAAGCTAGACTGTAAAAAATAGAATATGCAACTTAGCAACATCCTATAGGCACAAAAGACATTCATCCAAATATCATTAACACTAACGTTTTGTATGGAAGCTTACTGTACTCCTCTTCAAAATCCAATTGAATAAAATCATCATATTCTGCTACTTCCTTCTGTAGTTCTGACATCTTTAATTTGTCATTTGTTCTACTGATGATAAGCCTGAAAGTTCAGATAAGCATGCTACTATTGTGAACAAAAGCACTAATTGACAGATTTTCTAGCCCAGATTCCATCGAAACATCCAAACCAACAACTGGTCTATATAAGCAAAAAAAGCAGAACTACGTATATGTAGGAGGTGAAAATTACATGAATTACACTATATTATATCAAATTCAACCCCTCATGCGTATTAATGGCTTACTAATAAGATTCACCAACGGATTTAGAGTAAACTTGGACATTTACTTTTGTCAGCCAAAGCTACTAGAGACTTTCCAAGCTGTAAGTTTACATATGCAAAGCACTGAGAACATATACAAAATTTACACCATTTTCGAATCCATATTTTCTTTAATGCAAAGTTTTTTTAGAACTAACTAAAGACTCACAGAAGTCTTAGGTTTTTCTTTATAATGTAGTATTCATCAACAACAAACAATGCTTTAATAAAAAAACTTTGCCAAGTCATTACCGGACGACTTGATCACAAACTCGCCACAAGCAGCTTGATGAGTAGTCTTGGCTATGGACGCCGAGTCCTCCACCTCCGAGCCGGAGTTCGTAGAGAAAGCCTGAAAGATTATTTTTTTTAATAAAAAAACTTTTTGGAGGAAACTCAGTCGTGGTGTCTTCCATTTTTAATAACTAACTTGCAACTCAGTCGTTCCCTTCCCTACCTCAAATTTGCAGCAATTAGAAACCTCAGACCATCATAAGGAAGAGAAATCTCAGACCAAAAATGGAAGACACCACAGATCTTGAAAATTTTCTTAATAATAACACTAAGTGAAGGACGAAGAAAAGGAAAAGCAACAGCCAGCCTGGTATTAAGTTTGAAGAAATGAAAGAAAGAAATCAAATTAAGGCAAGCAAGTGTAGCTTTATGAAGGGAAGAAATTCCAAATACTTTAATGATAGAGGAAATTAATCCGACCTTGTTTACGGTCACGCTCGCAGTGCTTTCCAAAATTATGAACAACAGCATCTCGGTGGAGGCATAACCGGCAGCTAGAATCTCATCCTTATTGTTATTGGAGCCATTTTGAGGATGCTCGTGTTGCAGAGATTCTTCATACTCACACTCTTCCTCATGGAATCGACGACTCTAACGCCGAACAACATGATCTCGTCAGGCGGAGGTAGCGGAAGAAGCATCACCGTCAGTTGAAGTGGCGGAGAGTGATCGAGACATGCAGAGATCAGAAGTGCTTGGGCTTGGGCGAAGTGATGAAGCAACCTCATCATTTTTTTGGAGGGAGTCAGGGAGACGGAGGACACCGAGGGAGAGGTTAGAGAAAGACATCCTAAGAGAGAGGGGAGATAAAAGGATGTAGGAAAGAAAAGTGATTACTAATGGAGGGAATTTCAAAATTTGAAATCATCTAAGAGAGAAAAGGTAGGCATGAAGTAAGGTGCAGAACCCGATACTATGCACGAGGTGGTACTGTTCATATGAACAGTAAAATTGTGATAGAGATTTATTATTATATATAGATATTTTATACATATATAAGTGAATGAGAAATTCTATCAATATTCTCTCTTAAAATTCTCCCTTATTTTCTTATTACAGATACTTTTATAACAGTTCCATCATTAAACCAATTGAGAGAGTAGTTTGTGAGTTGGTGGTCATGCAGAGTTAACTTTTTTTTTTATCAGTAAAGCAGAGTTAACTCAATCATGATAGAAATAATACTTCCTCCAACTAACTGTGATTGCGCCCCGTTGGGGAGAAGTGTCCACAATTTTTTAGTGCCAATAGTGTTTGGAACAAAATTATTTCCAATAGAAGGTATTTGTATTTAAGAAAAAAAATAATACTCCCTCATATCCTATTTATAAATAACATTCTCTCATATAAGATTGGTTCTAAATATAAGTAATAACCCGTGTTTGTCTAAAAAATTGATTCAATTCTTTCATTTTAACCCTAATTAATTACACCCGTCTCTCATTTTTATAGGATTAAGGTTCAAAAATATCCACCAGCCAACTTATACTAAAAGTGCATCCAATACTATAAATTTTTCTTGAATGCAAAAATAACCACAAACATTCAAAACCAGAGTAAAAGTGACAAGTCTATTATTTTTTGTAGTGTGGCCCACATTATTTTTTTGAAAGCACCAAAATGCCCTCGGCTCAAAAATAGTAAACATGTAAAAACATCCATAAACTTTTACCTCAAGTGCGTCAAACATCATATATTTTTTAAAGGTGAAAAATATCTATAGACATTCAAAATAGATACGGAAGTGCCAAAATACTCCCAACTTATAAAAGAAATTATCTATCTAGCTATTCAAATTTTATGTTGTAGTTATGAACATAATGTGGAATTGTAAACATTAACTTTAAATTAACAAGAAAATTATTGTTATCTACTTACATACTTTTATTTATAAGTCACTTCTAATATATTTTATCATAACTAAGAAAAATCTTAAGCTTAATTAATTTGATCTTTAAACTTAGTTCTAATTTTATCCCTAGTTAATATACAATCAACTCCAATTAAATGGATGTGATAATTTAGCAATTGGACGTAATAATGTATATTATGCGACATGGGGTACATGTTATTATATTTTCTATTAATTTTTTATTTTTATTTTTTCTAAATTTTCTTAAGAAATTAACTTACAATTAGCACACTTAAATTTTCTAGCTAAACCCTAAACCCGAAAAATTAAAGTGGCTGGAATATAAAATTGATTTAATTAAAAAATGAATGAAGTTATTAAACTAAGTTAGATTCAAAATTCTTAGACCAAACAAAAGAGAAACAAATAACAAGATGCAAGCTTCAAATTACTAGAGTAACCAGAAAATACATGATAATAATTTTCATAAAATATATTCACCATATGTATATGTGTATGTGAATTTGTTTTTACTGGGGGTATTTTGGTACTTCCAGGTCCATTTTGAATGCCATTGGTATTTTTGTATTTTCAAAAAACAGATGGTGTTTGGCGCACTTTGGATAAAAATTTATGAGTATTTTTGCACCTTTACTATTTTGAGCCGGGGGCATTTTGGTCCTTTTAGAAAAATAGAGTGAGCCCCAATATAAAAAGTAATGGATGTTAGCCCATTTTGACGGATATATCATTTTTTATCTGATTTTGAATGTTTATAAGTACTTTTACATCTAAAAAAAATTTATAGTGTTATATACACTTTTAATATAAGTTGATGGGTATTTTTGCACCTTAACCCTTTTTTTTATACTTATCATCTCTTTTTCCACTCTTTCTCTATCTCCCACACTTGCCGTCTTTAAGGTATAATCGGAAAAAAAATACATATCTTACACATTTATTGCTTTCAACTAATTTTAGCCGATACTCTGATCTACATGATTTTTTTATACACCAGAAATAAATTTTGATCAACATGATTTAGGTAGTTTTTATTTATTAAAAAAAAAGTCTGGAGGGAATATAATTTAATCAAAATTAAAAAAAAAATTGTATATAACCTAAAAGGAGTAACGTTTAAGCAAAAAGGACATTAGTTCATAATTAATGAACCAATAAAACATTTTTTGGCTAACCTAATCAAAAGTACTAAAGTATAAATATGACAAATTTCTATTTTTCTCCATTTTTAAAATCAAAATTACATCATTTCAAGCTCAATAAAGAGGATACAAATATAACATTTAATTTGGTCAACTCATCAAAAACTCTTGATCACTAGCCATTGGTCACTAAAAAATACTTACATATTTCAGAAGTACTATATATCATCTCAAATTTGTTTAATAAAAAAACAATAGCTTAGATTACTTTAATTTTAATTAGCTGCTGACTCATTTAAAATAATTCACATTTTATTCTGTTTTCAAAGAAAAATAAACCTCTTAATTTTAAAAAAACAAAAACTTTGCCTGCTAGGATTAAGAGGTTTGTTCTTTTTAAAAGAATATAAGAACAAAATAAAATGTGAATTATTTTATCTGAGTGATCAGTTATTAGAACTTAAATGATTCGAGTTGTATTTTAATTAGATAGAAGGGTCAAGGGGCATTTTTACTCTGGAAGTTTTCACCGAAGAGCAATTTTGCCCCGGAAGTATAATAAAAGGATCAATTTTGCCTTGATGAGATAGCAATCTACATATCATTCACGTTATTTTTGTTCAAGTGCAAATTTATCCCAAAAGTTTTAAATTTAACTTTGAAAAAAGATAAAATAGATGACATATGGACTTTTGATGCAAATTTACACCTTAACAAAAATGACACGTCCATTGTGAACTTAGCATATTTAGTCAATTAACGGTCAAAATTAACTGGTATAACGGCTTGGACAAAATTGATCCTTTTTTATATTTTCGGGGCAAAATTATGGCTATTACCGGAGCAAAAAAATGTGGAGATGACTATGAAGGGAAGAGCAAATGCAAAATGCATTGATTTGACTAGGTAATATAAAATACCAGTAATTGACTATTTAATTACTGTCATGTTCCATTAGTGACGATGATTTAAAACATCTCGCCTTGGCTTGATTCTATCTTGTCATAACTCTATGTTTATTAATGCTTAAAATTAAGAATTAAGCTCGTGTGCTTGTTCAAGTGCCCGTTTGGATATCCTCATAATCAATTTTTGTTAATCATTTTTACATTTTATGAAACAAAGCTCTCTCACATATTAACCTCAGGTTAAACAATTAATCTTCAACGCTAATTCAGACGGACATACCTATTGATTGTAAAATCAATCAATGGGAAATTAAGCCAATTAACATAATTGTAAGTAAAAAAAATTATGGATATGATGGCTTAAGTAGCATATAAAGCTTGACTTATCCAAACGATATTTGTGAAATTGTGATCTTACTATAATAGCCGATATTTTTATATTGTAATAATAGTAATTATAACCATAGGCCATTACGATTTACCACGGTTGACTACAACCATCCATGGACTAATTTTTTTAAACTCTGAAACCATTTTCAAATTAATATACGCAAAACGATTTTTTAATTTTATTTTTGAAAAAAACTATTTTTAAAAATTAGTTTACAAAATACGAGTACTTGTCACAAATGAAGAGTAGAAACAAAATCTATTACATAATTATTGCTTTTAATTAATTTTAATTAACATTTTTTTATAATTTTAATCAGCAGTTTGATTTCTCATGATTTAGCTAGTTGTTAATTACTAAGGATTGAAGGGAGTAATATTATCTCTGGTTTTACAAAAAGTGTTACAGGATGTGAAATCCACACGCATATACGAATGGCATATCTTATTGATCGATTTACTTTTTTCACAGAAACAGTAAGTTTTGGCTACAGACTTACAGTAACCCGTGCACAAAATTATTGCTAAAATTTCATTTCCAACCCGTATCACATAGTAGAGCCGGGAAAACGGGCCGAGCCCGTCGGGCCGGCCCTTCAAGGGCCGGGCTTGTAAATTGTAGCCTGAAAAGGAAGTTGGGCCTAGAAGGGCCGGCCCTGTAGGGCCTCGGGCTTAAAAGGGCCGGCCCTTTAAGCCCGTTTATCTTTTTTTTTTTTTTTGCTTGGAAAGGGAACCATGTTACATTTTTGAATTGCCTTATCGATCTATATGTCACTCTATCCTCATATTGTATATAGTATGATTTTTGAGTATATTGTTTTGTCTAATTGAATCATATTGTGATTTTTGAGTATATTGTTCTGCCTATTTAGAATAAAATCATATTATATACTGTTCTCCCTGATGGAGTATGATTTTTGATGGAGGTTGTGATTATTTGACTACTTGAACTTACTACTCAAAGTGAAACACAATCAAATGTCCTTGAAATTGATGATAGTAGTGAAGGAGGTGAAAATGATAGTCGTCATACTCATGTTGCTTAGATGTTAGAGCATTTAGCGTCTTGCCTTTTTATACTTTGGCTTTTGTGTGAGTTATTTATGGACATGATTTTACCTTTGATTACACATTAGTAACTGTGTTTGTTTGTTGCAAGAGACGTGTTATTTAAATCTTAATGTTGACAACATTTATGTATTAAATTAGAACTTTAATCATTGTTATTTACTAATTATATCTCTCTGGGGAAAATACATAGGAAAAATAGTTAAATATTGTAAAAAGGACTTCCGGGCCCTGCGGGCCGGCCCTGGCCCTGATGCTCTCGGGCCGGGCTTTGAAAAAATGCAATTTTCCTGACCCCGAGCCCTTTAGGGCCAGCCCTGTTAGGCCCTGGCCCGTCAAGGGCCGGCCCTGATTCCCAGCTCTACATATAGGGGAGAATTTGCAACTGCAAGTAGGGGTGTTCATGAGGCCCAGAGGCCCGCAATGCCCGCCCGAGCCCGACAAAAAAATGCCCAGCCCGAACTTAAAAAATATGCCCATAAATCATTTGGGCATCTTCGGGCTGAGCCAAATACCGGGCAGGGCTGGGCACCGGGTAAGGTGTGCTGCCCTGTCCATTTGGCCCTGCCCAATATGTATGTATAATTGTATTTAAAAAATATATATATTGTATATATAATTGAATAAGTATTTACTTACCATTCAATTAGAATTTAATGAATAAACATATCTTGTATTTACTAGGCATATAGGCATATTTTTTCATACACATATTTAATTAAGAAGTGGGTAAATTGAGTTTTTGAAAAGTAAATTATTTTCAAATAATAAGAAAATAATCTCTATTGAATTAATTTGTTTTATTGGCCCATGAATCAAATCTAAATAATAAAATCTTAAAAGGACTATGACATAAAATATGTTTTTGAAATACCAAACTATATATTTTTTCTGTATTATTATTATTTAATACTTTATTATTTTTAAATTTTTAAGAGATTTTTGGGCATACAAGCCCGTTCTGCCCAGCCCAGCCCGAAATTACCCGGGCTTTCATTGGGCAGGGCTGGGCAACGGGCCTCAAAACGCCGCCCATTCTTTTTCCGGGCTGGGCATCGGGCATGGTCCATGCCCTGCCCATGTACACCCCTAACTGCAAGCAAGGCCTTTAATTTAAGAGACTATATACATTATTTAAATTTAAATGTTTTAAAATACATTTTTCATTACAAAAATTTATAAACGCCTTTAATTTCTGTGTATATTAAAAGAATTATTCAAATCTTCAATCAAACTTTTTCTATCTACGTTAACTAAACTATTTAAAATCATATTCAAATACAATAAAAATATTAAATAAATATTTGCCAAAAATAAAAATAAAATTAGAGAAAAGAAAAAGAAATTTCTGTTTGGAAGCATATTAAATTTGATTTAAAAAAACTGGTCTGGATAGTAGACAGATATATAAGAGCCATTTAAATCTATTCTCTCATTGCTATTGTTGGATCCTATTGTTTTTTTTCTACTAGAGAAATTATAAAATCATTAGTAAACTTATCCTCTAACTATTCTCATGGCAATTGAACAAAAAGGACAACAATATCCAATGGTGAAGGAAGACTCTATAACATAAAATATGATTTAAAGTAATATTTAATATCTTCAGTTTTTATTTAAATTCTCCCCACTTTCTTTTTAAATAGATGTTTTTATTTCTTCTATTGAAAACAAAGGTATTTAAGGGTAGAGAACACCTAGATGAGATTATTCAAATTCAAATTATTCTAACAACTTCACCTCCACATACTCGGTGCCAGTTTCTTCATCCAGCATAATGAACAAGTTATCCTCCATATGCTCAACTATAACAGAATCCTGTTAAATTAACAACTCTAAGGATGAAGAATTTATATGGTTACTCTTACTAAATTAGAATATTGATGATAAGATGGGCAACATACTGGATCTTTATCAATAAGATGCCTTAGAGTGGAGATAGCAAGATGCCCGCAATGTTGGCTGCATTAAGAAAGCACAAGAAAGTAAGAAAATATATATATATATATATATTTATGTTTTAAAGGAAAGTAAATAGCTTTGGATTTAGAGTTCTCATCCTTTGAAACATGCAAAAAAAAAAAAAAAAAAAAAAAAAAAAAAAAAAAACTGAGAAGTAAAACAGCAAGATGGTTTAGGAGATAATCTAAAAATCCACATTGAAATGCCACAAACTCGATGGGAAGATAATGTTGATTTCCTTGAACTTGTGAGATTTGCAAACAGGAGATTTTTTTTTTTTGGCCAAACACAAACAGGTGATAGGAAACTGAAAATACAAAAAGAATACTCAACAGTATGCTTTAGAGATGTAAAGACTGGTTTTCAAAATGACAAAGAGGCAAAAGTATGGACATACAGATCTGCACTTGTGAAGATTATCCACCATCTTGGCTGTATTACACTCAACTTTCACTTGCTTAAGCTGCGGGATTTAGAGGCACCGAGTAGATTGTAGACCAAAACCAAACTTGACAGTGATTTATAGACAGGGTAGGGATGAGAGGCCTGGACAAAAGAATTCTGTAGCACGTTTCCTCAGCCACGTACCGTAAGGTTAACATGAAAATGGAAACTGGAAGAAGCAATGAATGAAGAAAAAGAAGTAGCAAGTAACCTCGCATGCATGCTTTGCTACTCTGGCCTCTGTCAAGAAAATGAAACAAAAGATACAAGAGAGGAAATAGAAAATCACTGGAAGACAAGACAGCGAATCACTGAGAAAGGGAGCAAGATAGATATCGAGAAGAACGAAGCAGTTTGCTTTGATAACTGAGTGGTGGAAGCAAAACAATCTTACGGGGTTTGGAAATTTGAGTGTGAATGGAAGGAAAAAAAGGGAGGCATGTTTGAGAAGCCTCAATTTGGAAGGGCTTGACTCTTGAGGGTGTGACAGAAAACGAAGAAAGCAGAAAGAAGAAGAGATGAAAGTTTTCTGATATATGCTCAGTGATGTGGAAAGGGCAAGAGTGTTGCAATATGTATTGGAGAGTAGCCTATAGAGTGATGACACGTATTACAAGCTCACACTCTAGTCTCTATCGGTTGCTTCTTTTATTTGAACCCCTTTTCCATTTTGTGTTTATTATGGAGGCAGAGAGCAGAGGTAGTACTAAGGTGAAATTTTTGTTTGCCCCCTCTGTAATAAAATGAAATTAATTTTTGTAAATGAAAATATAATGTTGCCTTTATTTTATTTAACTTGTAAATTATTTTATTTATCTTGTAAATACTCATATTCATCTTGTAAATTACCAAAATACTTTAAACTTCCTATGTTCTTTTGAATCCCTTTATTTGTTTTGTAAAATGTTTTTATTTGTCTTGTAAATACGCATATTTATTTTATAAATTGTCAAAATATTTTTAACTCCCTCGGTTCTTTTGAATCCCTTTATTTCTTTTTTTAAATATCTTTATTTGTCTTGTAAATACTCATATTTATCTTATGAATTTTCATATTTTTCTTATAAATGACCAAAATGTTTTAACTCCCTAGGTTCTTTTGAATCTCTTTATTTATCTTATAAAGTTAATTTCATTTTAACCATGGGGTGCAATGAAGTTTTAGAAAATTTTGGGGTTGACTAACGATAGTACAAAGGAGGTTGACTGAGATTTTCCCTAGTATTAATTAAGGGCTTTGACCGGAGCCTTTAAATTAGCTCTTCTTCCTTTTATTTGTTGCTGCTTCTGTGAACTGAACCTGTGCCTTTGCCTTTCTCTGTTGTAGGCAGCTCAGCCTTGTTCCCTCTCTCAGCTTTGTTCTTGTGCTTTCTGAATGAAGCGTACTGTTAGGCGGGATAAGAAAGTAACTTATGTGAGGGATGTGTGTAAGCAATGCCTAATGAAACGTACTAGTCTCTTTGGATAAAAGAGAATAAAGAAATGAGGAGGAGAGAGAGACAAGACATAAGCAAATAATATTATGGGTAAGCAGAAAAGAAAACTGGTCTCTCTGTGTCTGTGTTGTGTAATGTGTTTTTGGTACGTGAGTTTGGTTGAATCTTTCCTCCTTAACTATACTAGCTGTGTTGGAATATTTGTGCTCTTTCTGCATTTCTTAGGGTGAATCTTGAGAAAGAAAACCTTAGCTACCGTACTCCCTTCCTGATCCCATTTTGCACACTTCACTCTAGCCTCCTCCTCCTAAAACCATAATATTCAAATCTGCAGGTTTGGTAAGAGTGCTCCATCTTGCATCTGCTCTTCTTCCTCTTGTTATCGTCATAGTCATCTCCATCTTGCATATGCCCTCATCTCCACGTCTTGATTCTAGTAATAGTCATTTTCATCTTGCATCTGCTCTTCTTCCTCTTGTTCCCTTCAGAATCATCCGCACGTTTTTCTTGAATTATTCTTGATGATCTTTTCCGAACATTATTTTCCTTTGATTTAGTGAATTGCATTTTATTTTATTATACATTAATGATATATATATATTTTTATATATAGGAAAGCATAAGTTACAGTGAAACAAAATTCTTTTAACTGGGGAGAGGAGAGGGTATTAAAGTCATTTTACCAACATTTTGAAATCCTAAATTTGGTTAATGACTTAATTATGAATTTATTAAATTTACTAACATGATTTGAAATTTCCCAATTTTATATAGCTTTTTATGGGATTTTCCCTTCCTCATCACTTTGTGCCATGTCCAAGAACCCTCTAAGTTAGCTTTGCCCTCAAGTTATTTGCGGGAACTCCAAGGAGTTTTGAAACAATTGTACTTACTGTCAAGAAATTTTAAAATGGGCTCAAAATTAAAAGATATTACTATCCTTGATCCTTAATATAAGACTCGGTTGATTTTTGGAGAGATTAAGGAAGCTAAATAAGTTACTTTAAAATATTTATATTTATCATTTTTCTTCAAACTAATTTGTTTGACATATAAACTAATATAATCAAATAATACACAACATATGTTATAATTAAGTAGCTTATTTAACTTTCTTAATCTTTCAAAAAAATTTAATTGGGTCTTATATTAAGGACGAAGGGAGTACAATCAAGTACAAAACTTAATTTTTGCATAAACTCTAAAGTATGTGGCAAGTAGTTATTCTTGGCCATCCTCGCCTTTTATAGTGTACGTGCCCAACATCTACTCTTAATTACACAGGCATACCGTTACTTTTAAATAATCATGGATAGAATATTAACAGGAAATAGATGAGACAAAATTGTTTTATTATAAAATTAGGGTTATTTAGTATACACCCCGTTTGGATGCGCGAGGGCGAGAACGACTGTAATTTTATATATTACATATCTAATAATTTTTAGGAGGTAATTTGATCTTTTCCAGCACAATCCTTAATGCCATTAACTCAAATTTTTTTCCTCCGCTCACTTTCCCTCCCATTCCCTTAGACCAAACAAGCCCCTAGACGTCAAATGACCCTTGGACCATTGGCCAATTAATTTGCCAATGGGAGATTTTTCCTCAATTTTGCCCAAAATTTTCCTCAATGGGCTATAAATTGTGTTTTATTATGTTTTGTTATACATATTATTGGTGTTACATAGATTGAGGCTATAAATTGTTATTCTGCCATTATTTTAATAAATTAAATTATGCTTCGCTTTCAAAAGAAGCGTATAGAATTGGAGAATAAAAATGTGATTGGGGGCATGTTTAGAATATGGGTAGACCTTTCTCTGTTTCTCATTTATAAATGGGTCTGAGGATGCACATGGAGGCATGTAACACGCCTAATATAAATTCTACTAATAAAACCATCATTTCAACCTTTTCTAAGATCGAGGTAGAAAGTTGACATCCTTTTCTAAGGTGTCACTACAATAAGAATGAAAATCAAAATGGGCAGAAAGACTATTATTAGCAAATTCTTCTTGCATGCGACTGAATGACATTGTTCAATACTAATAATTTGAATATTTAGATTCATTAAATAAAGTTTTTGTAGTATTGCATTATAACAACCCATTTAATTGGCATGGAGTTTAGACTCATGTGTCTCACATTATAATATTACATGATGCAAGAAAATCAATACAAGAAAATGGACAACTGGGCAAGAGAAAGGGCGACACCCACATATATAAAAAAATTATCTATTATTCTATATTGATGACGTAACAAATAAACAAGCTGGTAACTGATCACAATCTTATGAAAAAAATAAAAATGAAAAAAATCAAAAATGTAAAACTCAAGAGTGTTTGAACATGTGGACTTTCAGGATAAATTTGTATCTTAACAAAAATGACATGGATGACATGTGAACTACCTACTCAACATATTTGGTCAACTATGGTCAAAATTAACTAGGATAACGTCCAAGTCAAAATTGCGTTCCCTTTTTTACACTTATGGAAAACATTGCCCCTTAACCTAAAATAAAATGAGGAAGAAAAAGAGATATTTATGATCATGTTTCTACGTAATCAACAGGATCACCTCATTCTCTAGAGAGAGAGAGAGAGAGAGAGAGAGAAGGCCCATCATATTATTAAATACAGAGACCCAGATGGTTACGGATTTTTTTTGGTTTTTTCTGTTTTTATCGAAAATCAAATGCTCACCTCTAAATACCCCTTTCCAAAGACCCAGATGGTTACGGATTGAATTGGACTTATAAAAAATGGGATTTCTAAATTAATTTTGTTTCAATAACAAGTAAAGTTGGTTTACCCTAATTTTTGTTTGCTTTTTGATTTTTTAAACAAGTAGTTTCAAATAAAATAAACTGTCTACATATTGTTCAAAAAAATAAAAATATCAACTACAAGCCGATATTTATTTTTCATAGGAAATTGTAATGGCCTAGGGTGATAATTATTACTATTACAATATATAAATGTCGGCTTGCAGTTGCTATTTTTATTTTGGACAACATGAACAACTTTGTTGCTATTTTTTCACAGGAATAGGAAGTTTTGGTTCCAGACTTATAGTAACTACTTGACAAAAGTTATTGCTAAACTTTCATTTTCCAGGGAGGCTCTGCAAGCTAGAAGAAGGCCAGGACAAGGAGTTAACTTATACCAAGGCAAGCAAGAAGATGAAAAAGAAAAATCTAAGAGAAGGAGAAAGAGTGAGAGGGAGAGAGAGAGGAAGATGAAAAAATTCAAAAGACTGAGACAACGAGAATGCTAGGATAAGGAGATATAGGAGACACAACCTTGAATATGACACCAAGACGTCCTCCTGCTATCAATATTTCCTCTTGCTGCAACAAAATGGCACAACCCAAAGGTTTAAAAAGGGGTGCATGTAACACCTTGCTTTTATACTAAGTCAGATGAGTTACTATTTAATGATTTTGAACCTAGGTTGGGTTTTGGGGAGTAAACACTTCTGTAAATAGTTGAAAAACTTAACTCAAACACAAAGTTTGATCCTATAAAATGAATGAGCTTTTTTGAAAAATTTAGAACTTTCTAAAATAATTAATCAATGGTTCAAACTCTTCATTAAAATCCATAATTCCTTAAACTAGATTTGATAGTATCAAAGTTCTTTTCTGCTATCACAAGTAATATATTGCCTTGCTTTATGCTTAATCGTTCGTCAAGTTTTGGGCTCGATTAATACATGTGCCCATCATTGTATCTTTAATTAAGCATAATAATAATACTGATACCATCACTATGTGCATTGATACTATGTGAGAGAAAAGTATTAGAGTACTATAGCAGAGCTTCCAACAAAAGAGTATTGCCATTGCCTTAATCTTATGTCTAGCCAAATTCCTCGAGCTTCATGCATTTGAATGAGGGAAGGAACTTTCGAAAATATGTGGTATCAAAGAAAGGTATCAGAGTGCGATATGAGACAATTTTGTTGGAGTATTCTAGCAAAGCTTCCAATAAAATAGTGTCATTGTTGCCAAAGACTTGTTTTTAAAATGACAAAATGAAGAGGCAAAAATATGGGCATATAGATTTGCATTTGTGAAGATTATCCACCATCTTGGCTGTGTTACACTCAACATTCACTTGCTTAAATGGTGGGATTTAGAGGCACTGTGTAGATTGTAAACCAAAAAAAAAAAAAAAAAACTTGACAGAGAATTATAGACAAGTTAGAGTTGAGAGGCTTGAAAGAAAGAATTTTGAAATCAAAGAGTGAGAAAAACATTGCCTCCAATATTAATGTACATGTATGAAGCATGTTTCCTCAGCCACGTACTATAAGGTTAACATGGAATGGAAACTGGAACAAGCAAGAAATATAGAAAACAGAAGTAGCAAGTAACCTCGAATGCATACTCAGCTACTTTGTCGTCTCTCAAGAAAATGAAACAAGATATGAAAGTTTTTTGATATATATTCAGTGATGTTTGAACTATTAATTTGTGCTTAATGTTATTTTTGTTTATTTAATCTTGTATTATTTTGTCTACTTAGTGTTTGATCATCACTATGAATTTGAAGAATTCAGATTAGCCTTGGAAGAGGATCTTAATTGGACCATATGATTAAGTAATGTGTGATTAGAATTTATTATAATTTGCCAATAGGATAGGAATATATCTATTGAAATCATTTAATCATATTAGAGTGGATTTAGTTATTTATTGCCTCTTGAGTAAAATGGTTAGGAATAACATTTTAACTTGAGAGAGGGGTATGAGTAATTGGAGATACTTTTATCCATTCAAACTTTAAATTAACAAATTAACATTAAGTGCATTTATTTTGGGAAATTACATGCTTTAAGACTTGAAAAAGAGATTAGCCACTGTGAGTTGTTTTTATCAATTAAAATCATAAAAACATTAGTTTACTACTTTTGCACTTGTTTAAATTAATCTTTAATTTCTTTTTTTGATTTGCTCAACTTAAATGAAAAATGGAATTTTGATACCTAATCACTAGTTCAATTAAATATCTGCGGGACGACCTTAATTTACTATTATATTATTTTCAAGGTCTGTATATTTGTGGTGCTTACTAGGGGTGGGCATGGGTAGGGTTGGGCAGGGCGAGACCCCTGCCCGATGCCCAACCCAAAGGATGAATGGGCTGCATTTTTCAGCCCGATGCCCTGCCCTGCCCACTAAAAGCCCTAACCATTTTGGGCTGGGTAAGGGTGGGCTGGGCAGGGTGGACTTCCCTGTCTAAATTGATAACGCCTTGTCTTGTCTACATATGAAAAAAATAATTTCATATCAATTTCATGAATATTCCTATAGTTACCAATACCATATGTCTTAACTTCGCTGTAAGTAATATAAACTTCAAATACATTTGATGATTCCACATCTTGGGATATTTCAAAATAAGTCTATAACTTGAATCTTGAAATTTAAAAACTACCATATATCTTAACAAATATCCATACTTTAAAAATTAAACATCCATAATCCATTATAAATAAGAAAACAAAATGATTGTAATTAAAGTCGTGAAGTCAAAGTAGTTTGTATCAATTCAATGTCCCAAAAGTTGATCAAATGATGAAACATTTGGAAAAAAAAATAAAAGCAACTATAGTTTAATACATCACAAAGTAAAGAAGGAAGGAAGAAATTTACTTGTAAATAGTGTTTAGTGACTAGGACAAAAAAGAGATGACCAGAAGAGTATTATACAATAGACAATATATATTTTAAATAAAAATATATATATGAAATAATATTTAATTGATATGAAATTTTATATTTTAAATAAATGAATATAATTTTCAGGGCAGGGCCAAATGGGCAGGGCAGCACCCCTTGCCCGATACCCAGCCCTGCCCAGTTATTAGCCCGCCCAAAGCTGCCCAAAATCTTTTCGGGCCAATTTTTTAGGGCTGGGCTGGGCAATTTTTTGCAGGGCCAGGGTGGGTGCACCGGGCCACTGGGCATCATGCTCACCCCTAGTGCTTACTTAAAATTTAGTAGCATCACTACTCTCTCAATTCCATGTTCTATATATATTGTACATATAGTATACTCACATATAAATAGATGTAACTTTTAAACGTATGGTTATATAAAAATAAACATAGCAATTAAATCATAAAGGATATTTCTTTTTATAAATCCGTATATCTCTATGGCAGTCCTTCTTGAATCATGCTTGGGTTATAATCTATCAATTGTAGACTAATATATTTCAACAGTTGGAATACGATTTCGGGCTTCAACAATAATTGGAATTTCTAATTTTCGCGTCTCAAATGCATGCCTTTCTTGGGGAAATTATACCTGAAGTTCCATGTGGCTTCCTTTCTTGAGAAAATGTTATTTTGCGTCTATATTACGTTCCCTACTATCAATTCTGCTTATTCTCATGATTTTTGAAATATGATATGGAACTACAAATTGTTATATTTCCCTTACGTGATGAGGCAGCAAGTCATGCTAATATGTAAAAGATTAACGAGTCAAAAAAGCAGGAAAAGCATGCCATTTGCCTTAAAGCTATAGTGAAAGAAAAGCTTCGATTCTTCCATTTCTCCCCCTACGTTTAATATGAGAATTCTATGCTATTGGAGGGGACAAAATGCTTTTCATGTTTAATTTATACTAGGAGTAACTTCTGACATTAAAACTAAATATCTAGTTGATGTTTTTGGGTCCAATGCAGAAGTAGTTTTTGATAGCGATGTAGTCTGACTAATGTTGACCAAATTTATTTGAACATGTAATAAAGCCACCAAACCGTTTGCCATAAATCCCATTTATTGTACTAATAATAATACACAGAGACAAGAGATTTGGTGCTGCTCTTTAAGGGACCCTGTATCCTCTTCTAGTTAAGAAGATACCCACACAATGGAAATAAATGCTTACTTCCTGACACAGTGATTTTGCAGAAAAAATCACTGTGTCAGGTGCAAAGAGAGTTAATGATGTTGATAAACACAGTACTGAACACAAAGGACCTGTTCCCTTGCTGCTTTTTTAGGACTCGTTACCTCAAATGCTCCAATATTATGGGTATTGTACTTTGGGATTTCAGCTTCATCTTTGCCCTCAAGTTCATTGATTTATGTGAACTCCAACGAGCTTTAAAGCAATTGTACTTACTGTCAGAGAAATTTTAAAATTGGTTCAAAATTAAAAGATATTACTATTCCGATCTTTAATACAAGACCCACTTGATCTTTTTAGGGAGATTAAAGAAGTCAAATAAGTTACTTTAAAATATTTATATCTATCATTTTTCTTCAAACTAATTTGTTTACCTTATAAACTGATATATAATCAAATAATACACATCATATACTATAATTAAGTAGTTTATTTAACTTTCTTCATCTCTTTAAAAAAATCAATTGGATCTTATATATTAAACATGGGAGGGAGTACAATCAAGTACAAAACTTAATTTTTGTATAAACTCTCACAAATATATAGAAAGTGGTTATTCTAGGCCATCCTCACCTTTTATAGTTTGCCCAACATCCACTCTTAATTACACAGGCACATTGTTACTTTTAAATAATCATGTATAGAATACTAATAGGAAATTGATCCGACAAAATTGTGTTTTATTATAAAATTAGGTTTATTTAGTGTAGAAACGTGATGGCCAGAATAACTATAATTTTATATATTACATATCTAATAATTTTTAAGGGGCATGCAATTTGATCTTTTCCACCTCAATACTTAGTGCCATTAAAGGACATCCAAAAGTCAAATGACCCATGGATCATTGGCCAATTAATTTGCCAATGAGGAAAATTTTCCTAAATTTTCTTGGCACATCACATCTTTTGGACCAAAGCCACATCACATCTTAAATGTTTAAAAACAATTGCACCTTACAAATCACATGGGGAAGCATTAAATACATGTTTTTGGTGTTACATAGATTGAGGCTATAAATTGTTATACTGACATTACTTTAATAAATTAAATTATGCTTCGCTTTGAAAAGGAGCGTATGGAATTGGAGATACCTCATGAAAATGTGATTGGGGCGCATGTTTATAACATAGGTGGACCTTTCTCTGTTTCTTATTTATAAATGGGTCTGGGGATGCACATGGAGGCATGAAACAGGCCTAATATAAATTCTGCTAATTAATAAAACCATCATTTCAACCTTTTCTAAGATTGAGGCAGAAAATTGACATCCTTTTCTAAGGTGTCACTAAAATAAGACTGAAAATCAAAATGGACAGGAAGACTATTAGCAAATTCTTCTTGCATGTGACTCAATAACATTGTTCAATACTAATAATTTGAATATTTAGATTCATTAAACAAATTTTTTGCAGTATTGCATTATAACAACCCATTTAATTGGCATGGAATTTAGACTCGTGTCTCACATTATAATATTACATGATGAAAGAAAAACAAAGCAAGAAAATGGGCAACTGGGCAAAAGAAAGGGCAACACCCACATATATAAAAAGTTATCTATTATTCTAAATTGATAATGTAATACATAATCCAGCCGGTAATTGATCAAAATCTTATGAAAAAATTGAAAAAAAAAAAATCAGAAATGTAAAACTCATGAGTATCTGAACATGCGGACTTCAAAAATAAATTTGCACTTTAACAAGAACGGCGTGGATGATATGTGGGTTGTCAGCTCAACATATTTGGCCAACTAATTAACGGTCAAAATTAATTGGGATAATATCAAGACAGAATTACTCCTCTTTTTTACTCTTATGGATAATATTGCCCCTTAATCCTAAAATAAAAGGAGAAAGAAAAAGAGATATTTATGATCATGTTTCTACGTAATCAAGAGGACGACCTCATTGGGGGGGGGGGAGGGAGGGAGAGAGAAGGCCCATCATACTATTAATAGTTCTCTAGTAGGTGGGAGAACTAGAGACTCTGGCCCATCATGAATACTCATTCTCCGCCGGGGGGGGGGGGGGGGGTACACAAGCATATCACCACTTTGATCAATGCCTTTCATCATAATGGTGGCTTAAGCTTTTTAGGCTTTGCCCTTCTTGATAATTGCTTGTTCCTTTTGTGTAGTCTCAACCCTGCTCTTGTCATCATCCTGGTTCATTCATTAATTTGAAATAATGTTTTTATAGTTAAATCTGAGTGGTACTATCAAACCCCTTAATATTTTGATTTTTACAGAGTAATAAATCTATAGTTCAGAGGGCATACAGAAATAGCAAAAATATACTGATAATTAGTGCTAGTTTACATTACGGAAAATCCCTATAAGGTTTAAAAAATATATACAGAGTCCAAAAGAAATAAAACTACAACTACATATGATCAACTACACTCCTTGCTTTTATACTAATTAAGTCAGATGAGTTTTATTTAATGATTTCGAACCACTAAGTTTGGTTGGGTCTTGGGGAGTAAACACTTCTGTAAATAGTTGGAAAACTTAACCTAAACATAAGGTTTGATTCTATAAAATGAATGAGCTTTTTTGAAAAATTTAGAACTTTCTAAAATAATTAATCAATGGTTCAAACTCTTCATTAAAATCCATAATTCCTTAAATTAATTTGATAGTATCAAAGTTCTTTTCTGCTATCACAAGCAATCTATTGCCTTGCTTTATGCTTAATCGTTCGTCAAATTATGGGTTCGATTCATACATGCGCCCATCTTTATATCTTTAATTAAGCATAATAATAATACTGATTCCACTACTATGTGCACTGATACCACCACTTTCTATACTGATACCACTATTATGTGTATTGATGCCATTATTATGCATGCTTATACTACCGTATACTGATACCACTATTATGTGTATTCATACTACTACTTATGTACTGTTGTTGCCTTCACCTTATTTGTGGTATCAAAGAATAATATCTGAGTGAGGTATGAGATAGCTGCATTAGGATATTGTAGAAAAGCTTCCAATAAAAGAGTGTTGTTGTTGCCTTCACCTTATATGTGGCCAAATTCCCCAAGTTTCATGCATTTGAATAAGGGAAAGAACTTTCCAACATGTGTGGTATCAAAGAATAACATAAGTGTGAGGTGTGAGAGAAATGTATTAGAGTACTACAGCAGAGCTTCCAACAAAAGAGTATTGCCATTGCCTTAATCAAATGTGTGGCTAAATTCCCCGAGCTTCAAGTATTTGAATGAGGGAAGGAACTTTCCTAAATATGGGGTATCAGAAAAAGGCATCAAAGTACGGTATGAGACAATATTGTTAAATGGACTGGTAATATGTCTTCTTCCTATACTATGTGAGATGGATATCATTTATTACAAAGGACATCGGATAAACTAATAGGAGATGTGCGTATAGTCTATCCGTGTACGTCTTTCCATTATTGGTGTGCTTGCAATTCATGAGATAATATTAGGATGTTGTTTCAAATAATGGTATCAGAGTGCTGCATGAGACCACCGTATTAGAGTACTATAGAAGATCTTTCAATATAAGAGTGCCGTCATTGCCTTCCCCTAATATGCCACCAACTTCCCGAAGCTTCATGCATTTGAATGAGGGAGGGAACTTTCCAAAATATGCGGTATCAGAGAACGGTATCAGAGTACTCTATGAGACAACATTATTAGATGGACTAGTAATATTTTTAAACTCATTTTTTACTACAAACATTTATAAACGCATTTCATTTATTTGTGTTATGTAAATAACCCTAATTTTATAATGAAACACAATTTTGTCTGATCTATTTCTTGTTAATAGTCTGTACATGATAATTACTTAAGTATCATCACACTCCCTTTTTTCATGTTTGTGAATCTCTGCCTAAGTTTGCTGCAGTCTGAGCCCTCTATATATGAAAATGGAATTCACATCTATTAATGCCATGAACACCCCTTCCCAAAGACCCAGATGGTTACAGATTGAATTGGACTTATAAATAAAAATAATTTTGGTTCAATAACAAGTAAAATTGGTTTGCCATAATTTTTGTTTGGTTGCTGATTTTCAAACAAGTGGCTTCTGATAAAATAAATTGTCTACATATTGTTAGAACCGGCTGACACCCAAGAGGGGGGGTGAATTGGGTGTAAGATAAAAATCTTAAGAACTTTGAAAATCTTTTTGCATCTTAGAGGAAGCAATAAATATGAAAATAATGAATCATAAATCAACAGTTAATATATGCTGGAAATATAAGAGTTTAAGGAAGAGAGTATGCAAACTGTGATTTATCCTAGTTCGGTTCAATCTATGATGGCCTACGTCTAGTCCCCAGGCTCCTCCTGAGATTTTCAAATCCACTATTTTCTTGTTTAATGCAGGCACAAGAAAAGCCTTTACAAAGTTCTTACTAAGATACTCCCCCTTACAGCAAGTCTTACGAGCAGAGCAATCCCGAAGATCTTTCCTTCCTGCTTACCCGTGCAAGTCTTACGAGCAGCAACGTTATCTCCTGCTTACACCTCTGTAAGTCTTATGAGCAGCAACGTTCTCTACTGCTTGCACCTTATAAGTCTTACGAGCAGAAAGTCTTACCGGCAATTCTCTCTACACTTGCTCGTAAGGAAATCAACCCACTCAAGGTCCCTCTACCTTGACATCAATTCAGAAATACAATTGAAAGTGTTTACAAACTCTCTCACAGAGTAGATATGATGAACATTGAAGTACACTACAAAAACTCTCTCAAATATACATGATGTGGAAAATAGATAAGAACAGAGAGTATTCGGGTAGAAGTGGATGATTCATAATCTTATCATGTTATATGTTGTTGTCGTCTACTTGAATCTCTTGTATTTATAGTTGAGTAGGATATAACCGTTGTGAGTATTTCAACCTATCCGTTGAGTCCTATTGCTTCGTTTGGTCGTTCTTCACATTTGAAAAACTAGGCGTTAGAACGTTGACGTTCCGCTTCCGTAAATTCACCTTTTGACTCTTCACATCATATCTTCATTGTATTCCTGAAGAAATACATTAAACACTAATACAATGAAGTGTTAGAGTGATTAGAAGCAAGAAGAATGAGTTATATAATCATTCCATTGATTTCCAGAATCTTCGAGACGTTGTTCTGTTTTCCTAGGAAGCATTACTCGAGTGCTCACTCGAGTGGACATCAAGTTTCTTCACAGGTTACTCGAGTGGCCTTCCATTTTCTACATAGCTTACTCGGGTAGTAATTTAAAGTTCTCTTCTAAATAACTCTGCATACTCGGGTAGTAACTTGAAGTTCTCTTCTAAATAACTCTGCATACTCGGGTAGTAACTTGAAGTTCTCTTCTAAATAACTCTGCATACTCGGGTAGTAACTTGAAGTTCTCTTCTAAATAACTCTGAATACTCGGGTAGTGCCTCGAGTGAAGTAATAATAGCATTTCAAGTTATTCGAGTATTACCTTCAAGTTTTGCTTACCATAGTGAGTTACTCAAGTAGCTCCTTGAGTAACATTGGCAGGATTGAAATGCCGAGAGCAACTGCAAGTCTTTCTCTTGGTTACTCGAGTACTTACTCGAGTAACGTTGGCAAGTTACTTGAAGGTCGACTATGGTTACTTCAAGTTTCTGTTTCTTGACTCGAGTACTGACTCGAGTAACGTTGGCTGGCCGAGAGCAACTGGAAGTTTTCTATTTGATTACTAGAGTACCTACTCGAGTAACGTTGGCAGGCCGAGAGTAATTGGAAGTTTTCTATCTGATTACTCGAGTACTCACTCGAGTAAAGTCTTTTGTTTTCAACTAGTTACTCGAGTGGTGCCTTCAACTGAATTCTTGATTTTGACTCAAAACATGGCAAATTATATATCATCGGAAAGCCCTCATTATCTACATTCCAATGCAACAAGAATCAACTCCAAACACGTTGTGTACTGAAAGTTATGATCCAAAGAGTATCTACTATTCTTAGACCATTTCTGAACTCACGAGCTATCACGAGCACCAACTTCCAGAAATCATAGCTCTTAGGATATAGCTTAAAATGTGACAAATTATATATCCATGGAAAGCTCTTTGAGTATACTTTGATATGGCACCTGTTTCGTTGCAATTTGATGTGTATTTTGGGAGTTATGTCTAAAATACCAAAGCTGTCCAAGAATATGATGCTGATTCATGTGGCAACTTTCGAAGCTTATATCTATCTCATCTGAACTCCTTTGAATATGATCTTGGTGTCAAAAGTTTGTGCTGGAAGTCTAGTTTTATATGCCACCAGTTTCAGTTCAGTCCGACATGTGGTTCATGAGATATCATCAAAATACCGAACCTCTGTTCTGCCACGCAAAAACAGAGTACCCATTACCTCAAGTGCCGCCTCGAGTGATTCATCAAGTAACCCGGCAGATTACTCGAGTAGCTACTCGAGTAATCACCTCCGAAATGAGGCAGTGCCCTATTACTCGAGTGATTACTTGAGTAATCATCCCCAGAGGCACCATAACTTCCGCATACATCATTTTAGCTTCGTATTGACCCATTCCAACTTCTGTTTGACCATAGAAACCTCCGATATCACTTCTAATAGCTTGAATCTTGATATTCTCATGTGATCTTGCAAGTTCTTCTTTCTTTAATATCTTTCTTCTTGTTTTGCCACTTGATGATCATTCTTTATCTCCCAACTTCAACCTTCTTGATGAATATCTTCAATCGTCATCTTTTTTTCTTCTTTCTTCAATTCCTTGCCTCTTGATTTTCTTCTTGATGATTGTTCTCCATTTATGAGGCATTATAACATCAACCCAACATTGGGTTTATGACTAATCTACAAGATATACAACATTAAATATGGTAGTTAGTCAATGTAGAAGATAAGTATATTATACAAACTTTTTGCTCATATTTGACATCTATATTTGACATCATCAAAACTATTCATATCTAACACATATTGTTCATCAAAATAAAAATCCCTACTGCAAGCTAATATTTATTACCAGTCCATCTGACAATATTTGGAGCCTAATAAGGAGGGACTGGATAATTGAAAAATTGCCGAACCACCTGTATGGACTAAAGTCACAACAAAAAAAATATTTAAAAAACAATAAAATGGGGCCCACCTAACAAAAGTAACAGACATTAACTTTAACTTTATTAATAGATGTGGTATTTTTGCTATCTTTTTAACACTTTATAATCACTTTTACTCCTAAAAAATATTTAAGGTGTTGGATGTTCTTTTAGAAAATGTATATATATGTATGTTTACACCTTAATCTATTTTTTAAAATCAAATTTAATAGGCTTCCAAATAGGATTTTTTTTCTTTTCTTTAATTTTATTTTTTCTTTTGCAAATATTTATTTAATATTTTTATTATATTTGAATATGATTTTAAGTAGTTTAGTTAACATACATAGAAAAAGTTTGATTGAAGATTTGATTATTTCTTTTAAATTTAAAATCTCAGTTAGAATGGAGAGTCAGAGAGAGACAAGGCCTTATGAGGACTGAGAAACCTGTATCTCTACTACATATGCGTACATGCATAAAGCTGTAAAACTCCTTACGAACCTCTAAAACTCGAAAGGCAGAATTTTAAATGAACCTTACCAACCTATGTACCAATTCATTCACTCCTTCGACCAAAAAAAAAATTCACTCACTCACTCACTCTCTCTCTCTCTCTCTCTCTATATTACTCACTGACGATCTCTAATATCTTACCCGGCCCCTTTGTCTCTGTTTGTTCGTGTGCCAGTTCCTTAATATCTGGGTTTCTTTTTACCTCCTCTCTGTCTCTCTAAAGCTTCCTACTAAGACTTTGGGTCACAAATACCTGGATCGGGCACGAAACACAAATACGCCGAGGAAGTCTTGATAGCTGGATTTGGACGAGCAGTGGGTGATATTCCTGGTGTCAGATTCACAGGTTGTGAAGGTATATATCTGGTGTCTCCTTCTTGGTTTTTCATTGTCTTGTTGCAGTCTTATGAATCTTGCTTCGTGGTGTTGAAATTTTTTGATGAACTATTTTTTTAATTGCAATGAATGTAGCCAACAATTTTGACACTTTTTTTTTTCTTTTAGAGAATTTGGCACATTAGAAAATGGAATTGCAATTTTAGAGTGTGATAGGTGTAGAGTGTTTTTGTGTACATTTTGTGGAATCAATGGTCAAGTTCTGGTATGCCACTATTATTCATTCCAGGGGAAAGGAAGAAACTAGGAAAAAGCTAACAGCTTAAATACACCTTTTGAATATATGGAGGAGATACAAGTTTATTTGCCTCATCAGTCATCCCTCGGAGCACCCTCCTCCACTGAGGAGAGTGACAAGTTCTATACCTCTCAAAGGAGTGAGGGGTTTTATGCTTACCACAATAACAGTGTGAGGAGTGTGGGGTCTTATACCCCCCTCAATCCCTCACTTGAAATTGAGACTCCTCAGGAGACTCAGGAGGAGGACCATCTGAATCAACGAATTTGAGTCATAGATAAACATTTAAATATTTTATAATATGAAAGATTAATTAATTAATTAAGCTAATAATCAGTATTTATTTTTTCAGGTTATGGCCTAAGTATATGTATATCACTGGTATGTTCTTAGGGCTTTCCATTTTGTAGATTCTTTATATTATCCCGGCCCTAGGTATGTCTCTTATGCTAATTATTTGGGTACCTTTTCTTATATTCCTTTTTATTTACTCTCTGATTATTTGGGTACTCCTTTATAGGGAAACCAATTAAGGGTCGTGTTCTCATAGGTTTGATAACATATGTACTCGTAACTGTTTTAGAATGGAGTATCATCATCTAGATTTCAATTATCAAGTTTGAAATTCACCAGGCACACCACCCGCGTGTCGAAGCTGTCGCACTGATTGTTGTTGCCTTCACCTTATTTGTGGTATCAAAGAATAATATCTGAGTGAGGTATGAGATAGCTGCATTAGGATATTGTAGAAAAGCTTCCAATAAAAGAGTGTTGTTGTTGCCTTCACCTTATATGTGGCCAAATTCCCCAGGTCTCATGCATTTGAATAAGGGAAAGAACTTTCCAACATGTGTGGTATCAAAGAATAACATAAGTATGAGGTGTGAGAGAAATGTATTAGAGTACTACAGCAGAGCTTCCAACAAAAGAGTATTGCCATTGCCTTAATCAAATGTGTGGCTAAATTCCCCGAGCTTCAAGTATTTGAATGAGGGAAGGAACTTTCCTAAATATGGGGTATCAGAAAAAGGCATCAAAGTACGGTATGAGACAATATTGTTAAATGGACTGGTAATATGTCTTCTTCCTATACTATGTGAGATGGATATCATTTATTACAAAGGACATCGGATAAACTAATAGGAGATGTGCGTATAGTCTATCCGTGTACGTCTTTCCATTATTGGTGTGCTTGCAATTCATGAGATAATATTAGGATGTTGTTTCAAATAATGGTATCAGAGTGCTGCATGAGACCACCGTATTAGAGTACTATAGAAGATCTTTCAATATAAGAGTGCCGTCATTGCCTTCCCCTAATATGCCACCAACTTCCCGAAGCTTCATGCATTTGAATGAGGGAGGGAACTTTCCAAAATATGCGGTATCAGAGAACAATATCAGAGTACTCTATGAGACAACATTATTAGATGGACTAGTAATATGTCTTCTTCCTATACTATGAGAGATGGATATCATTTATTACAAAGGACATCGGGTAAACTAATAGGAGATGTCTTCCCCCAATATGCCACCAAATTCCCGAAGCTTCATGCATTTGAATGTGGGAAGAAACTTTCTAAAATATGTGATATCAAAGAATAGTATCATAGTTTAGTATGAGATGGCCGCATTAGAGTATTGTAGCAGATCTTGCAATATAAGAGTGCCGCCATTGCCTTCACCTTATAATATGCCAAATTCCCCAAGCTTTATGCATTTGAAGGAGGAAAGAAACTTTCCAAAATTTGTGGTATCAAAGAATAATATCTGACTGAGGTATGAGACATCTGCATTAGGATATTGTAGAAGAGCTTCCAATAAAAGAGTGTTGTTGTTGCCTTCACCTTATATGTGGCCAAATTCCCTAAATTTCATGCATTTGAAAAAGGGAAAGAATTTTCCAAAATGTGTGGTATCAAAGAATAACATAAGAGTGAGGTGTGAGAGAAAAGTATTAGAATACTATAGCAGAGCCTCCAACAAAAGAGTATTGTCATTGCCTTTATCTTATGTGTAGCCAAGTTCCCCGAGCTTCATGCATTTGAATGAGGGAAGGAACTTTCCAAAATATGTGGTATCATAGAAAGATATACAGATTTGCACTTGTGAAGATTTTCCACCATCTTGGTTGTATTATACTCAACATTCACTTGCTTAAATTGTGGGATTTAGAGGCACTGAGTAGATTGTAAACAAAAACAAAACTTGACAAAGATTTATAGACAGGGTAGGGTTAAGTGGCCAGAAAAAAAGAATTTTGAAATCAAAGAGTGGTAAAAACACTACCTCCAATATTAATGTACATGTTTGAAGCATGTTTCCTCAGCCATGTACCATAAGGGTAACATGAAAATGGAAATTGGAACAAGCAAGAAATAAGGAAAACAGAAGTAGTAGGTAACCTCGCATGTATAGAATACTGTAGCAGAGCTTTCCAAAATGTGTGGTATCTAAGAATAATTCTTAAAGTGAAGTGTGAGAAAATTGTATTAGAGTACTGTAACAGAGCTTCCAACAAAGAGTATCATCATTGCTTTCACCTTATATGTGGCCAAATTCCTCAAGCTTCATGCATTTGAATGAAGGAAGGAACTTTCCAAAATATGTGGTATCAAAGATAGGTATCAGAGTATGGTATGAGAAACTTTTGTTAGATTATTGTAGCAGAGCTTCCAATAAAATAGTGTTGCTGTTGCCTTTGCTTTATATGTTGCCAAACTCCCCAAGCATCATGCATTTGATTGAGGGAAGGAACTTTTAAAAATGTGTGGCATCAAAAAATGGTATCAGAGTGTGGTATGAGATGACTGTATTAGAGTACTATAGCAAAGCTTCCAATATAAGATAGGGCAAGGAGATATTTAGACCTTCACAATGAAAATGATAGGGCAAGGAGATATAAGGGGACACAACCTTGAATATGACACCAAGACTTCCTCCTCCTATCAATAATTCCTCTTGCTGCAACAAAATGGCACAAACCAGAGGTTTAAAATGGGGTGTATATGTGTGAAGATGGAGACTAAGATTAATGCGCACACGTACTCACCTTCTATATATTTCATGATATGAAGGATGATACAAATCACTGCTCTAGGATTTGGTTCATAGTACCTTGAGACAAAGCAATTCCACCTTTCAAAACCTTCCATAAACATGTCAAATCCAATTCATATTCAAACCCCCCAAATCACCCATTCCATAAACGGTAGCTGTTGCAGCTGGTCCTAAGAAATGAGCTGCTGTTGCATCCCTTTAGCAGGCAGCAGCATGAGATACTGTTCAGCGATTGTGATAATATTAGGGTTACATTTCAAGATACAATAGTAATACATCACAACTTCCTTTAGGGGCAAAAACAAACAAACAAACAATATGGATTTGGAGTGCGATTGTGATCATATGGATATATTTTATTTATTTAAGGAAAATAATATATCTCATCACATCTATTAAAATTTGTTCATGTACATTTCTTTTGAAAAGTTAAGGGAAAATCCCATATGAAACTGCCTCAAATAAGGAAATTCTAAATTAAATTGTTGAACTCAACAAATATCCAATTAAGTTATTGACCTAATTTAGAATTGGGAAAATCCCATATACATCTGCCTCAAATATGAAAATTCTAAATTGGGTTGTTAAACTCAATAAATTCCTAATTAAGTTACTGACCCAATTTAGTATTCATATTTTTTAGTAGAGTAAATATCTGATATAATATTTTTATTCGGTATTTAGAAAATATAAGAAGTTATAATTAAAGTTAATAGCATACATATAGATAAAATAATGAGAAAAGAAAAATTCTAAATAAAGGGAGTTAGGATTATATATATAATAGATAATATATATTAACTTAAACGTTTTGAATTTGAGAGGTGGAAGTGTTTACGTGTAGCAAGGAGAACTGCATTTTGATAATGATATTAATATATTTCAATATATGTTTTAGATCTTATTAAGCTATTGGAAAAGATAATTAATAGATAATATATATTAATTGAATATGAGAGGTACTTTAATTCTTAAACTATATTTTCAGGAAAAGGACATATTCCTTATTTGTGTCTCAATTAATAATCCCTCAATTAAGACTCAACTAATGCAATATGGGATAATAAATCAAACCTTGGTCTAGCTTATGTTTGGATTAAGTAGGAAGTCCTGATTAATAGTGAACTCCAACAATATACAATATATAAAACTAGCCTTGGAATCCAGATGTACATATATGCGTATTATATAATTTATAGAGGATGCAAAAACGGAGAATTTAACGTCATCTTGTGATTTTTTTTTTCTATTCTAATTATTGAATTTTGAAAACAAATATTGCACCCTATCCAGATCCCAACTGGGTCCTCACTTTTCTTTGTTTTAATATATAGCATTTATTTATTTATTTTTGGGAAAAGGAAGAAAGGAAAAGATGAAAACAAAAGTGGGGAAGTAATGATCCAAGAGGAAAAGAGGGGGAGTGATGTGCGTGTCAGTTTGCATGAAAATGTCAATAGTAAAAGTCGAGGAAAGAGAAATACTCTTTCTGTTACTTGGTCCAATTAAAAAAAAAAAAAAAAGGAGAAGGGTAGACAAGGAATGCATAGAGGGTATATATTATATTGCATTTCTGTGTAAAGTGGTTTTTTCTCAAAATGCTTCGCTGCTTTTTCTCAAAACATATACCCAAGAACAGAACAAAGAGATAAAAAAGAAAGAGAGATCGAAGAGAGTGAAAAGTAGGGAGGGTTAAAATTAACGGAGGGGCATGGTGTTAAGCAGAATGAGGTCAGAGTGAAAGAGAGAGAGAGAGTGAATGGTGGGTGTGGGAATTGGTAGGTAGTTTGCTTTGGTAAGTATCATTTAACTTTCTGTCTTTTGAGTATTAGAGGGACTGTACAAGATTGGATATATAGTATATAGTAGCTAGCTAGCTTATATGTAACTTATATCCCTTGCTATTGTTAACAATGAGCTAGCGCTCTTGAACACATGCATGCATTAAAACGAGAGAAATAGAGCGTGTCTCTATTCGTTATATGAAAATTTATTAGTTTAAATTTAATATTTTATAAATAAATTTTGAAATTTTGATATTTGAACTGAAAGTTATAATGAGTCATTAATTTTAAACCCCAAACTTTGACCATTTTATAGAAAATCCCACTGCAACATTGGACCACATACCCAACATGCCGGGATCTAAATGCCATAGGCTTAATTTTCCTATCTTTCTTTTTTCCTTAAAAAAGCTTCGGACTTTGAAAGATAAAGCTGTTAGAGTTAATTTTAGTCCTAATAACTTCAAATGTTGCAGAATATCTTTTAATTCTCATGTTTAATTTTTAATATGGAGGTGCAGTTATCCGTACTCCAACATAGTTGGATCCACGGTGAACTTATGTTTTTTTCTTTCTAATTCTTAGTTTTTTAATCTTTACTACAGCGCTTTATTACATTATTTTATTCTTATTATAAGTCACTTCCACTCTCTCCCTCACTAGTGTTATTAAACATAGGCCGTATGTTGGGAAAAAAAAAATACTCAATACTCACTGAAACTAGCAAATAGCTTATAAAAAGGATTAATAACCCTGTTTAGCAGGTGCGCTATAATAGAAATTAGAGGGATTATAAATAATATTCTCTCGCATAGGGTTGTTATTCAACCAATAACATTTTTTTCATCTCTTTTTCTCATATATTATCTCTCATATATTAAAAAATTATTTCTTTTAATTCTAAAATGGTTATATATTGTAACCGCTATAAATATGCTTTAAACTTTGTAGCGGTTAGAGGAAGAGACGGCCCTTTGCATTTCGTAGCGGTTACTATAATAAAAGTCACTACAAAATAATCACCACAATAGTCGCACTAGCTTCGCTCCTTTTGGCTCCAAGCTAGCGCCACATTTGTAGCGGTTAATATGGAATAACACCTACAAAATAACTGCGACAAATTTGACACCAACTTGGCACCAAAATTTATAGTGATGTCGCCTTGTAAACTGCTACAAAATGCATTCCCTAACCAGCATGCTATTTGGCACGAGTCATATCATTGCAAATTTGTAGCTGTCTTGTTTAGAATCACTATAAATCCTGATATTTTTAGCAATTTATTTCAACGGCTACAAATGCACCGTTACGAATTGTCATTTTTTTTTTGTAGTGGTAACTTATGTGAGGGATTTGTGTAAGCAATGCCTAATGAAACGTACTAGTCTCTTTGAATGAGAGAGAATAAAGAAATGAGGAGAAGAGAAAGACAAGACATAAGCAATAACTTTCTCAGGACATATCTTTCCGATCAAACAAAACTGGGAAACTATGATCCTGTTACAATTGTTAATATTAGAAATTGCATAGCCAATCTGTCATTGCATGATTTCAGCTTGCTAATCTTGTTAAGACGTTAAAAGGTAAACTAAGGATGAAGAATTCTTAGTCTAGTTGAAAGGTGAACTAGTTTTTCATTTGTGGTAATCTAGGATGACCATTTTGTTTTTGTTTTCTTCTCCGTGGACATAAGAGAATAAAGAAATGAAGAGAAGAGAGAGATAAGACATAATAACTTTCTATAGACTTTTATGTCATGTTCTTTCTTTCTTTCTTCTCTGTTTTTATTTTTTTTCTATATTTTTGAGTTTTCTTCCCAAGCAATATTATGGGCAAGCAAAAAAGAAAACCCGTCTCTATGTGTCTATGTTGTGTAATGTGTTTTGGTATGTGAATTTGGATGAAAACGTTAGCTACCGTTCTCCCTTCCTGATCCCATTTTGCAGACTTCACTCTAACCTCCTTCTCCTAAAACCCCTAATATTCAAATCTGCTGGCTTGGTAAGAGTGCTCCATCTTGCATCTGCCCTTCTTCCCCTTGTTATTGTCATAGTCATCTCCACGTTGTTTTGCTCTGGTAGTAGTCATCTCTATCTTGCATATGCTCTCATCTCCATGTCTTGATTCTGGTAATAGTCATCTGCATCTTGCATCTGCTCTTCTTTCCCTTGTTACCTTCAGAATCATCTCCACGTTTTTTTTGGTTTGGTACATCTATCTACAGATTAAATATGGAGATAGAAGAATTAACTCAACATTCCAACGAAGTTACCCCCTCCACTAAGGGGAGTGAGCAGTTTCAGACCTCCCTCAATCATGCATTTGAAATTGAGATTGAACTTTGGTCCCTAAAAACTAGTCTCAATATCGAATACATGATTGAGGGGTTGAAACTGCTCACTCCCCCCAATAGAGGGGGTCAATTCCTTAGATGACTGAGTTAATTCTTCTATCTCCATATTTGATGTGTAGATGCACCAAAAAAAAAAAAAAAAAAAGACTGGAAGATGACTCTGTAGGTAACAAGAGGAAGAAGAGTAAATGCAAGATGCAATTGGCTATCATCAGAGCCACAAAATGTGGAGATTACTATGTCGACTAGTTCACACAAATCTAAAATTTTCTAACCCATGTGAGAGGCAGTAAATATAAAATAAAGCTTCCTGCAATGTAAAGATCAAAGATCAATATTCTATATGGAATCACTGGCTTGCTTAACCAAGTCCCATTTGTGTATTATACTGAATAACTTAAAAGTATGAATAAAACTTCAGATAGGAGAATCAAATCCGACTAGTCAACATACTTATTATGATCTAAATGGTACTCATACATGTTTAAACGAGTTTGAAGGGAAAAAAAATTGCAGAAAGAATAAGAACATTATTTTTTTACCCCCAGGATGTCACTGAAGCAGAGCAAAACTGCTACAAGTAAAGATAACTGTTGACTGACCTGCAAATAATGTAAAAAAAATGTTGAGCAAGATAGATAATGAGAAGAACAAAGCAGTTTACTTTGATAACTCGGTGGTGGAAGCATAACAATCTAACGGGTTAGGAAATTTGAGTGTGCATGGAAGGGAAAAATGGGAGGCATGTTTGAGAAGCCACAATTCGGAAGGGCTTGCCTCTTGAGGCCTTGATCGCTGTTTTTTTCAATGGAAGATCACTGCTATCTAACCAACAATTCTGTTTAATTTTTTCATTTCTTTTCCAGCCATTACATTATAATATGACCTTGCTAAAGTTGTGCATGGCTTCATGTAATCGCAAACAAACCTGTTAAGGGATATCTTTAGTTATTATTCTTTTCTTTTGCTTTAAGCTGTTTTTTTAGGTAGTAATATAATAATATAATGACATCTTTTTTATACGTCCTTTCATTTCTTTGTAAAAGACCAAACAAATATTTTAACAAATCATTTTGGGTGAAAAGATAATGATGTCTTTAAAGGCGAAAAAAGAAAAGAAAAGATAATGATACCATTACCTTAAAGTTTTCACTTAGGAGTAATGTCATCCTAAAAATTTCAAAATGTTACCATCTTATCCAACCTGTTAAAAGAATCTGTTAACATTTATAAACCTGCACACTTTCGTGTTTAAGATAATATTTTAGGTTTCACTTTTTGAATTATGAATGGAAAAAGTATATATGTTTTCATAAATTTGGCAAAACAATTTTAAGCAGGCATAACAAAAAAGGAAATACATGCAAGGATGGAGGAGGTCTGCAGACGGCATATCTGGCTTCTCTTTTACTTCTATACAATTAATATCAATAATTAATATAGAAAAAATTTCAATTAAACGCATTTGGTAACAACTCTACATGATACTTCCTCCCGTAATTTTCATAAGCAATTTTTTTTATTAAGCAAAACGAACTGACGATTAAGGTTAGTTATAAATAATAAAAGTGTCAGAATTAAAATGTCATATCTTTTCTAGATATGCCCCTATTTATAAAAAGAGAATAGAAGAGAGAATGAATAAAAAATATGACAGAATATAAGTATAAAACATGAGAGAGAATGGGTTATAATAGAGAATTAGTTATTTATTGATATAAAGATAGATATTTAATAGAGGTATAAAAAGAAAAAGTAGTTAAAATTTTGAGGCACAAAAAAAGTTGCATACATTAAGAACCAATCTCAAGAGTGTAAGTTGCTAATAAATATTATTGGAGGGATTAATTAGTCATTACCAGTGTTTTTTGAGCCGGCTCAGACTAGATGGTTAGACCAGTTGGACCGTCACCGGTCTAGGCAATGACTAGGATATTGGCGTCAAGCCGCTTTTTCTGTTAAGTCGTGTTAAGCCATCTTTTAACCGTTTTTGAGTCGGAACCCACTGTTGGCCTGGGACCCAAAATGGGTTTTAAAAAACCGTCTGAGTCTACGGAAAGGGAAGGATGCTTTTTTTTTTAATCTAAAAAAACACTAGTAAAAAAATAATTTTCAATCCAAAACAAAAAACAAATATCAGTGTCGAGTCTTGCACATTAGAGAAGAAGATTAAAAAAAAAGATTTTAAGAATGAGGATGAAGGACTGAAGGAGCCCAGGATAGTAGATGCAGACTGAAAGAGGGAACATATTCATCAAAGAAGAAGGGATAAAACTCTTATATGTGAGACAAATCTAATTCTTCTCTAGGGTTTAAATATAAATTGTGATCTTTGATTTCTTGTCTCATCCGACTCTTATCCAATCCTCAGGGCCATTCTTTATCACCGGGAAGAACAAAGTTGAAGGCTTGGAGTGGAGAAGGAAAACAAAAGAAAAAATGATAAGACATGAGGCTGCCGCAGGAGAGAGAAAAAATGCTTGTGATTCCTTGTTAGTCGTGAGTTGAGAACAAAAGCGTCTGAATTATGCTAAGGATTCGTTATGGTAAGGATTTTGAAACTTGTGATTATGACCATAATGCAATTTCATTATATCATTCTCATAGTGGCAAGTTTCCCAAATCCCATCATCACAATTCATGGACAAAAGTTTGCATACACGTATGTTAATTGAATCTTATTTCTCATGCCTTTGTTCTTTTTAAGTTTTTTTTTTTGTTTGGATGCCCCCTCTTTAAAAGGGCTTAGATCATTATTAAGTGTTGGGTGTGAGTGTTGATTGTAATTTTAACCCCAACGTATGGCAGCTGCGATGCGTGGTGCATATTGCGGGCCATCTTTATAGTCGAATGCTGCTAACCTTGGATTGTGTGTGAAGTTTACTAAGCTTAGGCATTTTGGCTCTTTTGAGACTTCAAGTAGAATATGGCTCTGGCCTACCTTAGTTTTAGGTGATAAAGATGAAGTATCTTATTTAATGAAACTAAGTCTAATATGGTTGTTATATAAATTTGAGAATCCTATTTTATATGGATGAATATGGTTGTGTGATGAGGTCTTGGTTGAGATAGAAATCAAAGTGAAGGATAATAATAAAGAGCTGCTAGACTAGGTGGAATTACTAGGGATGAATTGATGATTAAGATGTCTAAATTTGACGATGAAAAATGTAGGTTGGGTGATCTATGCTTGCAAGAAAAAATTCATTGAACTAGATTACCACCCAGTGCAATAAATTTGTCCTTGTAAGTGATAATCATCCAACCAATGTTTTTCATCCTCCAAGTTAGACTTTTTAATCCTCACATCATCACTAGTATTTCTACCTAGTTGGTTATTTCGTAATTATTGGCCTTCAGTTTGTTTTCCATCTCATCTAAAACCTGATCACGGTCTCAAATTCTCTTATTTGTGTATTAACTCTACTATATTTAGGTTTATTAAATAAGAATCTTTTCCTTTATCTTTTGAGATTGGGGTAGGGTAGAGCCATGTTTCATATTTGAGGTCTAAAAGAATCAAAATGCATAAGGATGATAACTTAGCACCCAATCTGTAGATAGCTGCATTCAATTTTAGGAATGTTCATAATATGAATCTTGCGTTAACAACATGCAGATGCTGGCCTAAAATTGCATATAGTAAATCCAACACTAAAAAGTTATCTAACTCCTTTGGAGGTGGGAAAATGCAAGCAAAGAAGTCAACCTTAAAAAATAAATGCCGAAATTAAGATTAAATAATTATCTAATAATATAGATTCATGGTTATTAGTTATAATTATTTTTTATATCAATTGCATTTGCATTTTTAGGGTTGTCTGTAGATTTTATATTGCATAATATAGCTTTTAGATATAATAATATCCGATAGACCAACAAGCTTCTGTGAAACAAAATAAAACATAAATTTTTAGAAAAATAAATTGTCCACTTGTTAGACCTAGTATGAAATTACCTAGTCTAAAGTGGGCATTTTTTTTAATTATAAATTGAAACTTTTTAAGATCGATCGTTTAAACACCCGGTTTAAAAAAAGTAACTTTTAAGATTTGTTGAAGGTTCGGTCTTAATAAAGATAGACTTTTTAAACCGGTCGATATAAGACCTGAAGTAAATCTAATCTAACAAGCCACTTTCAACCGGTCTAAAAGACCTTTTTTCAGGTAGTGATGTTTTTTTTGTTTTTTTGTTTAGTATGTCTACAAATCAAATGTGGAGATAGAAGAATTAACTAGCCATCCAACGAAGTGACCCCCTCCACTGATGAGAGTGAGGAGTTTCAGACCCCCCCTAATCTTGTATTTGAAATTGAGACTGGTTTAGAGGAAGAGGGCCAACGGTTTGTACAAAGGGGTCTAAGGTTCATGTGGGTAAACCTTTGAATCTTTATGACATGTGATAGATAATTAATTATTCATTCATTAAGCTAATAATCAGTAGTTATATATCTTGTTTTTTAGCGCATGGATCATGTATTCGGGTACCCTTTATTGTTTATAGTAGGAACCCTTGTTACGCCCTTATCTTGTTTTCACCTTTTTCAGAGTATTTGTGAAAAACGATACGCAGTTTGGTGGGCAACACAGGAATAACATAAAAATACTGATATATAGTACATGATTACATTACCAGAATTTCCCATAGGGGCTTGTACATGATAATTATAATCAATGTAGCCACGCATGGCTACTTAGATGTTTAAACTTGTCCCAGTGAAATGGAGACATCCTCCCGTCTTTGTTCCACCGCTGCAATCCAATCGTGCAGTTTTCTTCTCTGATCTCTGTGTACCTTCTGTATTCACCTGTCTAAATTGTTGGTAGGGGAGGGTGAGATTCTAGAGAATCTCAATAGGAAATAGTACCAATATGCATGCAGGATAAATACTTAATGCATAACATGCTTGCATTACATAAACTCATGCTAACACAATGACATATTTGCATACTCAATGTTTCAAACAACATATGTATAGCCATAATATAAATAGAAATAGAGCTTCAATTATTCATATATGTTTCACTTAATCAGGCAAAGCAATAACATCCATCAATACACCAACACGAATATCAAATACACGCAGGAGAGGTAAGTTCCCTACATTAACGCTTTTCCCACCTCGAACATCGTGCCTAGTAATGCATGCAAACGAATGGGCTCTCAACTTGGTTTTAAAATATCAAATGTACAATTTAGACACTTCCATAATGTTTCTAGTGGCTATATGAGTCTATATTGAAAAATTACTAAAATGCCCTTTGTAATATCCCAATTTTTGATTAAGGGATAATCATGATTATTGTGGATAATTATGGATTAATTGGGAATTATTATGTGTTTTATGGCTATTTTAATTAATATGTCATAATTATTGAAAAATTGGAATAATGGAATTATTGGCCATGAGTTGGTAATTAAGGGAGAAATTAATTACTAACTAAGAGAAAATGGGATGTAAGATTAAAATGGCTAATGGAGAGATTAGATAAGTTAATTGGTGACCTATTTGGTGAGAACCAATAGCAATTTGACATGTGGCAAAGAGAGTATGTGTGTGTAAAAGTCAAATGGGATAAAAGATTATTTTCTCTCTCCTCTCCTCTCTCTTGTTCGGCTGAGGTATGGGGGAGGGAGTGTGTAATCATTTCCTTCTTCTTCCTCACTCCATCTCTCACATTCTCTCTCTCAAATTTGAGCTGCCATTGTTGGGCAAGAAAGAGAAAGGCAAAGCTTGATCTTTGGGCAAGTAAATGCCCTCTATTGCTTAAACACCATTTATAAATGTTGATCCTTGAATCATGGGCTTCATTTTGGTGTGTATAGTGTGGCCATTTGGTGTTGATTTGTGCTACACGAAAATTTGGAAAGTAGTGAATCAAGAACTCTCTTTGGAGAAGTTGATAAGGTGAGTAAAACCATTCTATCTATCTATGTTTCATACCATTTGAAGTAGTTTATAAATTCTGGAAATTTTGGCTTGAATCCGAAAATTTGATGCCACTGTTCATTTGGTATGTTTTTGGCATGAGAATGGTGTTTTGGAATGAGTTTAGGATAGATAGATTGATTGGTAATTGAAATGTGAAGTTTGGTTAAGATTGGTGTATTATTTAAATTGTTGCCCAAAACCCAAATCATGATAATGGAGTAAGATTTTGAGGATTCTGTTGATTCCATTGAGTTTATTGGGTATTTTTGTGTGGGAATGGCTTTGGGTTAAGTTTTGTATCCATAGGAATCAATTGGGCAAAGGTTAAGGAGAGTGCCTCTGTTTCTGCGTTTTTTGCTATCTGGTAGATTCACTCGAGCAGGGATGGGTCTGCTCGAGTGAAGGATGAATATCACCCGAGCAGAAATGGGTCTGCTCGAGTGAGGGATGAATGTCACCCGAGTACGGTAGTGCAATTATCGTTTCTTGCTCTCTGTGTTCTTATTGCACTCCCTGGGTCATAGCAAGCATAGCCTCACTCGCGAGTGAGGGATGAACATCACTCGAGTGACCCTCCTTGTGCTCGAGTGATGAGTGTATTTGACACCAAAGGACTTGCTTCTCGGGTTGTCACTCGTGAGTAGGTGCACGGGTGTGCCTTCTCACTCGCGGGTATGGACACCGTGCTCGAGTGAGCTGTGTGTGCTCGAGTGCAGTGAGCCATTTGGGCTACTGCCATTTCTCTTGTGCTCTCGGGCATGTGCTTTTTGTCTTCACTTCCTTGTGCATGAAGTGATTTCCGTACTTGTGCTCGAGTGAGGGCATTTGTGCTCGAGTGAGCCTGCTTCTGAAAACTTCCTTGTGCTCTCGGGTGTTCACTCGCTGCCTCTCACTCTCTTGTGCCCGAGTGATGTCCGTACCATCACTCGAGTGAAGCCGTTTTCACTCGAGTGTCCGTACATCAGCACTTGAGCATGGTCATCTGTGCTCGAGTGAAACAGTGTAAAATCTCAGTTTTGTGCTTCCAAAAGGGGATCTTTGGGATAGTTCTTCCTACCCCTTTAGGAGTTTTGTTAGGGGTATTTAATGACTCCAAAAGAGAAATAATGATAACCAATTAAGCATTATAAAGTGAATTAAGTCTTGGAATAGAGAATGACTCTTCGTCCCTAATTGTGAAAAATAGGATTTGATATTTGCCCGACGCGGGAGAGACCGGTGCCAAGGAACGCCCGGAAGAACTCAGGTAGTGACTTTTCTCTCATATCTTGTATGATGTTTGGCATGCATAACTTATCGTTGAAATTGTGAAATGTGTGCCATGGTCCATTACGGCGCGAGCAGGTCAGCGTGAGCCGTATAGGGAGTGACAGTGGTCATCTCTAGGTTGGCCATTGGACTGCCGTCGTAATCGACATGGATCTTTGTGAATCCGACCCGTGGGGCGACGTTTATGAAACCAGCCGTGGGCTGTGTGTGTGTATCTTGCCTATGTGGCTTGCGATTATGATATGCTTTATATGGATCCCAGCTGTGGTGAATTATACTGTGTTGATTGTTGTGATGCAATACAACGTGAGCAATTCAGCGTGAGCAATCGTCAGGGATGACATGTGTCATACTAACCATTGCCATTGTAACTGCCGTTGTAGTTACTTGTTGTTGATAATGATTTGCTTACATGCATTATTATTGTACATTATATGATTGATTTGACACTACGGGGATTCTTTAGAATCTCACTCTCCCAAAATTAACCATTTTAGACAGGGCTGAAGGATTAAAAGGCAAGCGTTCGACGAAGAGTGGTTAGAGCTCCTGTTTAGGAGTATATTTTGGAGTTAATGGTTATCATTGTATATTTTGGACTTATATATGGTAGATTTTGTGTAATCCCTAAGAAGAAGGGTATGAATTGTAGGCTTTGTGCCTTGTGTAAATCCCTTTTATTTATGAATGGAACCCGAGTGAGTCGGGAACTTATTTGCACTCTGATATTTGTAAATGGAATTCACCTGTTCAGGCCATTATTGTTTTGTATTGTGAATATGAGACCATTGTGAAGAAGTTTGAAAAAGTTTTTGCAAATCCGATTTTTGGGCAAAAGATTTCTTTGATAAGTCCCAACTTGAATTATGGTCTCTAATTACAACTTAATTATGAGTTTAAGAACTTAATCTCGGCCTAAGGTGGGAAGGGGGTTACACCCTTGGGGACCCGACCCTGCCTGGCTTGACCGTACTTTTCCTGAAATTCTAACCTGGGCTTTTTTGACATATTTTTTCCCTAAGGAATCCATTTTTGGACTCAAAATTATCAAATTCACTGCCAAAAGACCATAATGCCTTAGTAGCCCCCTATTTCAAGGTTTCAGGGGCGTTTTAGTAATTATGCTTTTTAGAGCTTTTCTGAACAAGTGTTCAACTGTAACCCCATCTAATTTTCTCTTCTGAACACAATAGAATCATTAGATTATCAAAAATCTAACCCTAAACCCCTGGACCAGCACTGGCTAAAATCTACAATTCTCCGAAAAAATTGGGGTTTTCCAATTCTAACTCCTCTAACTTGCTCCTTTCTACTCCTAACCACTTTATTAACCATTTAATTATGTTAAAACCACCATTTAGACTCAATTTGGGTAGCATAACGTTTGGGACACAACTTTTGCCAAATTTACAATAAGAGCAAATCCAGCAGAAATTCACTGATTGAATTATCCACAACAGCCAGAACAACCAATAATTGAAGTTTAGGAAGTTACCTTTGCTTCCTTCTGGCTCTCCCTTTGTTTGGCCGAAAACTCTAGCTTCTTAACACTAAAATTCTTACTTCAAAACCTTAAATCACATGGAAGAGAAGCTTAGAGGAAGGATAATACACGTTAGGAACCAATTCTTCAAAGGAATCAACTTACCTTTGTAAGTTTTCTTCTCCTTCTCTCTCTACTCAACACAAGCTTACTCTCTCTTCTTTGTGCTCAAATGGCCAACTGTTTTTGTGTAGGGAAGAGGAAGCAAATGATTTTATAACATTATGCTTATGTCATAATTCCCTACAATTATTTATTTTATTACCAAAATTCAAAATATTGCCTTTTTGTGCACAAATAATTATGTATTTGGGATGATGTTCATAGTTGCTCCCTTGTTACCTTAACATGTAAGGATGATGTAGTGATGGTAATGGCAGCCTTCAAATATACCTATTGAATATTATCTTAATTAATTATTTATTTATCATACCATGAAGGTTCAAAAGTTTACCCACATAAACCTCGGACGCTTGTGTACGAATCGTCCGTCCTACTCCTTTAGACCATTTTTAATTTCAAATACATGACTGAGGGGCGTCTATAACTCGTCACTTTCCTCAGTGGAGAGGGTCACTTTGTTGGATGGCTGAGTTAATTCTTCTATCTCCATATTTTATTTGTAGATGTATCAAACCAATAAAAAAACAAGAGGAAGAAGAGCAGATGCAAGATACAGTTGGCTATTACTAGAGCCAAAAAAGGAGGAGATGACTATGTTGACTAGTTCACACAAATCTAAAATTTTCTAACCCATGTGAGAGGCACTAAATATAAAATAAAGCTTCTTGCAATGTACAGATCAATATTCTATATGGAATCACTGGCTTGCTTATTTCAATCCATGGAGTCTCCAAACCCTGTTTAAGTTTATGTGTGAACCCTTCATTTTAGAAAAATATATATTGTTGCATTCACTTCAGTATCATACTATCATTAATTAGCTTCTTCTTCCTGGCATTACCCAGTTTATGGTGTTTTAGATAAGCATCAGACAACTAGAATTTCATTCAATATAGCCCCACTATTGACAAGTGAGAAATATGTAGCAAGACATTTAATTTATAACATACAAGAGGAAGAGAGCAGATGCAAGATGCAGATGCCTATTACCTATTTCAGCAACCTAGGATTAAGACCAGCTGGGATTTAATGCTATTTTAAAAAAAAAAATAAATAAATAACACACTGCTTGAACACCAATGTTTACAACCCAGTCTTGTCATGAACTCCAACAACTTTTTCCTATGTTCTCCCCTCCGCATTATGAGTGGAATTTGTCACTGTGCCCTTATTGATATTCAGACGCAAACAAATTCATTTTCGACGAACAACATCTTCCAACATTAGCAACAGAGTAAAAAACATGTGAAATCAAGATATTACTAGTTAAGATTAGTAGTAGTTATGTAAACATATTTAGTAATATCTAGTGACTAGTCGGTTCCTAGTCTTGTATATTTATTTACTGTATTCATTGAGTAACAAGATGAAGAAGAGCATATGCAAGATGCAGATGGCTATTACCAGAGCAAAAAAATGTGGAGATCGATGACTATGAAGGGAAGAGCAAATGCAAAATGCATTGATTTGACTAGGTAATATAAAATACCAGTAATTGACTATTTAATTACTGTCATGTTCCATTAGTGACGATGATTTAAAACATCTCGCCTTGGCTTGATTCTGTCTTGTCAGAACTCTATGTTTATTAATGCTTAAAATTAAGAATTAAGCTCGTGTGCTTGTTCAAGTGCCCGTTTGGATATCCTCATAATCAATTTTTGTTAATCATTTTTACATTTTATGAAACAAAGCTCTCTCACATATTAACCTCAGGTTAAACAATTAATCTTCAACGCTAATTCACATAGGGGAGAATCTGCAACTGCAAGCAAAGCCTTTAATTTAAGAAACTATATAAATCATTTAAATTTAAATTTTTTAAAATACATTTTTCACTACAAAAATTTATAAACGCCTTTAATCTCTGTGTATATTTGCGTGTGTATATTAAAAGAATTATTCAAATCTTGAATCAAACTTTTTCTATCTACGTTAACTAAACTATTTAAAATCATATTCCAATACAATAAAAATATTAAATAAATATTTGCCAAAAATAAAAATAAAATTAAAGAAAAGAGAAAGAAATTTCTGTTTGGAAGCATATTAAATTTGATTTAAAAAAATTGGTCTGGATAGTAGACAGATATATAAGAGCCATTTAAATCTATTCTCTCATTGCTATTGTTGGATCCTATTGTTTTTTTTCTACTAGAGAAATTATAAAATCATTAGTAAACTTATCCTCTAACTATTCTCATGGCAATTGAACAAAAAGGACAACAATATCCAATGGTGAAGGAAGACTCTATAACATAAAATATGATTTAAAGTAATATTTAATATCTTCAGTTTTTATTTAAATTCTCCCCACTTTCTTTTTAAATAGATGTTTTTATTTCTTCTATTGAAAACAAAGGTATTTAAGGGTAGAGAACACCTAGATGAGATTATTCAAATTCAAATTATTCTAACAACTTCACCTCCACATACTCGGTGCCAGTTTCTTCATCCAGCATAATGAACAAGTTATCCTCCATATGCTCAACTATAACAGAATCCTGTTAAATTAACAACTCTAAGGATGAAGAATTTATATGGTTACTCTTACTAAATTAGAATATTGATGATAAGATGGGCAACATACTGGATCTTTATCACTAAGATGCCTTAGAGTGGAGATAGCAAGATGCCCGCAATGTTGGCTGCATTAAGAAAGCACAAGAAAGTAAGAAAATTTATATATATATATATATATATATATTTATGTTTTAAAGGAAAGTCAATAGCTTTGGATTTAGAGTTCTCATCCTTTGAAACATGCAAAAAAAAAAAAAAAAAAAAAAATCTGAGAAGTAAAACAGCAAGATGGTTTAGGAGATAATCTAAAAATCCACATTGAAATGCCACAAACTCGATGGGAAGATAATGTTGATTTCCTTGAACTTGTGAGATTTGCAAACAGGAGATTTTTTTTTTTTGGCCAAACACAAACAGGTGATAGGAAACTGAAAATACAAAAGAATACTCAACAGTATGCTTTAGAGATGTAAAGACTGGTTTTCAAAATGACAAAATGAAGAGGCAAAAGTATGGACATACAGATCTGCACTTGTGAAGATTATCCACCATCTTGGCTGTATTACACTCAACTTTCACTTGCTTAAGCTGCGGGATTTAGAGGCACAGAGTAGATTGTAAACCAAAACGAAACTTGACAGTGATTTATAGACAGGGTAGGGATGAGAGGCCTGGACAAAAGAATTCTGTAGCACGTTTCCTCAGCCACGTACCGTAAGGTTAACATGAAAATGGAAACTGGAAGAAGCTATGAATGAAGAAAAAGAAGTAGCAAGTAACCTCGCATGCATGCTTTGCTACTCTGGCCTCTGTCAAGAAAATGAAACAAGAGATACAAGAGAGGAAATAGAAAATCACTGGAAGACAGCGAATCACAGAAAGGGTGCAAGATAGATATCGAGAAGAACGAAGCAGTTTGCTTTGATAACTGAGTGGTGGAAGCAAAACAATCTTACGGGGTTTGGAAATTTGAGTGTGAATGGAAGGAAAAAAAGGGAGGCATGTTTGAGAAGCCTCAATTTGGAAGGGCTTGACTCTTGAGGGTGTGACAGAAAACGAAGAAAGCAGAAAGAAGAAGAGATGAAAGTTTTCTGATATATGCTCAGTGATGTGGAAAGGGCAAGAGTGTTGCAATATGTATTGGAGAGTAGCCTATAGAGTGATGACACGTATTACAAGCTCACACTCTAGTCTCTATCGGTTGCTTCTTTTATTTGAACCCCTTTTCCATTTTGTGTTTATTATGGAGGCAGAGAGCAGAGGTAGTACTAAGGTGAAATTTTTGTTTGCCCCCTCTGTAATAAAATGAAATTAATTTTTGTAAATGAAAATATAATGATGCCTTTATTTTATTTAACTTGTAAATTATTTTATTTATCTTGTAAATACTCATATTCATCTTGTAAATTACCAAAATACTTTAAACTTCCTATGTTCTTTTGAATCCCTTTATTTGTTTTGTAAAATGTTTTTATTTGTCTTGTAAATACCCATATTTATTTTATAAATTGTCAAAATATTTTTAACTCCCTCGGTTCTTTTGAATCCCTTTATTTCTCTTGTAAATATCTTTATTTATCTTATAAATGCTCATATTTATCTTGTGAATTTTCATATTTTTCTTATAAATGACCAAAATGTTTTAACTCCCTATGTTCTTTTGAATCTCTTTATTTATCTTATATAGTAATTAATTTCATTTTAACCATGGGGTGCAGTGAAGTTTTAAAAAGTTTTGGGGGTTGACTAAAATTAATTTGCTATAGTACAGAGGAGGTTGACTGAATAAGGCAAAGACAAAAAATATGTTTCTTCAAGAATGTACATTTTTCTCGAGCCATGATGTACAATCAAAGGATGGGGGTGGGATTAATAGGCGATTTGGGAAAATACTTAGGAATTCCCCTAATCCATAAGAACATCAGTGGGATTTTTGCTCCAATCATAGAAAAGACCAAGAGGAAGCTAGCGGGTTGGAAAAGATCATACTTAACTATGGCAAGGCGCACCACTCTAATCAAGTATGTCCTTTCAACCCTTCCTTACTATCATATGCAAACAATGTTGCTTCCTAAGGGAGTAATTAAGGAACTTGAGAAGCATAGTCGAGATTTCCTATGGGGAGATACTGAAGACCAAAGGAAGTTGCACCTAGCTTCATGGGAACTTATGACTAAGAATAAGGAAATTAGAGGCCTAGGACTGAGACATCTCAGGAAACAAAATGAAGCTCTGCTGGAACATCATCCACAACAAACAAGCTCTATGGGTTAGTATACTCTGAGGAAAATACAAATGTGGGGATGACCTTATGCCGAAGGTGAATAGAAGGAAGAATTCTTCCCTAACTTGAAGGAGTATTTGTGAGGTTTGGGAGAGATTCAAAAAAGGAGTACGGATAAAAAATTGGAGATGACAACAAGGCCCTATTTTGGACTGATAACTGGTTTGAAATGAATTTTCCTCTAATCAACTTCATGTGAGGCTATGAGCATTTGGTGGATAAGGGGGAGAGAGTGCTGGATTATGTTACACTAAGAGGTGATTGGAGTACACAAAAACTTCAGTATTGGCTTCCACCCGATGCTATTGAACTTATCCTAAAGACACACCTACCATGTGAGTAGAGGGGAGAGGACAAAATATTTTGGTCACTGTCTACTGATGGATGCTTTTCTATTAGATCTGCCTATAATTTCCTTTTTATAGGTACACAGCAACAGGAGGAAGGCTATTAGAAGATACTATAGAAGTGGAAGATACCTAAAAAGAAATTAGATCTTTCATGTGGCTGGCTTCTCATGACAAAGCCCACACCGCCCAATTCCAAGCAAGAAGAGGAATGATGGAGGATGATAGTTGCCCGTTCCAGTGCAACCATAAGGAGGATGTCATGCACCTGTTGAGGGACTACAAGAATGCAACTAAGAGATGGAGATCAGTAGTCCACCCTTCATATTGGGATACATTCTCAAATCTCAATGGAAAGGATTTGATCAAATGGAATATTAAACATGAAGCAGGGCAAGATTACACCAAGAAAATCAAATGGCCTATTCTTTTTGTGGATATATGTTGGGACATATGGGTGACAAGATGTATTAAACTATTTGGTGATGAGATCCCTCCTGATCACTATAATGCCCTTTCTAGTCTATTTAGAGCTTGCTGGGATCAAGATCTTGTATCCAAATGTTCTTTCTATGGTAACCATAACCAGATTGGCCATGAGGACCTGACTGGAAATGCAGGTTACGTGAATCTGGAAACAGATGCATCAGTCAGGGAACTAGGAAGTAATGGATGCGGAGGAGTTGTTCATGGAGATCAAGGGGAATGGATATGTGGCTTCATGTTCAAGGTCATAGCAGTGCCTCCAGCCATAGCGGAAGTCCTTAGCATTATTCATGGACTCAACTTATGCTGGAGCCGGGGATTTAGGAAGGTTATAGTACGATCAGACTGTATGGAAGCGATCAACTGGTTCCTTAGGGAATATCCACCAAACCACCCTTTTTGTGATATTCTTGAAGAAGCTAGACGTCTTATTCATAAAAATTGGACTGTTGTAATTTTTCATGTTCCTAGGGAAACAAATAGTGTAGTAGATAGCTTACCTAAAAGTGCTCATAATCTTGTAGGTAATTTTTATATTCTTGATCAACCACCTACTCCCGATTAATGGAGGTGGTGGATAATGAGGAACGTCAGGATAGATTCCTAGGTTAGGTGTCTTTGCATTTAGCATATATGGTTGTTACTCTGATTTTTTTGGAGTTAATGGTGTATAGTTTTCATGCAAAAAAAAAAAAAAGAAAAAAGAAAATTCTAACTGCAACTATTACGCAGTAACAAAGTGCACTGAGTCCATTTTAGACTAAAAATAATGAAGTTCAGTTTTATATATTTCACCCAAAAAAGTTTAATTGTATCTACTAAAAGATTGGCACATATCAATTATCTGGAATTAGGTGAAACAGAGACTATCTTGTAGCGAAGTTATGGGAGGCCTTCCTCTATTTTTGCATTCAACAGTTGGAACAATGACAACATAGATTGTAAAGGAGCACAATAGACTTGAAATTTCAAATTTATCTACAATTTAATTGATTCTTGTCATCAATAAAATATCCTTTTAGAAAAAAATGATATTGCCTATTCACAAAAATATTGTCATTGATGTTCAGCCTAGTATTAGGCAAACTGCACCAAGAAGAATTGGAAGATAGCCGGTGCATCTTAATCTCCTCGTTGTTCTTAGGCTTATTAGAGTAATTAGTGACAGTAAATCCAGAACTCGAGCTCCTTAGCAAGACGAGACTCCATAAATGGAGAGGGAGGGAGGGAGGGAGAAGAGGATATATAAGTAAAATATCTTAATTTTAAAAGTCTAAATTGATTGCTTGATGTGATTTATAATTTACTAAATTTAAAGGCCCAATTCAAGATATGAGTATTTCAAAAGACTTTTAATAGGATTCTCCCATTAAATTATGGTTAATTAGATTTATCTTTTAATATTCACGTATCACAATAAAATATTATATCTAGCTTATCCTAATAGTAGCTTGGTTATGTTAAGATTTGATTTAAGTCTGTATAAATGGCTGGAATAAGTTTTATGCCATTGTGTGAAATTTAAATGAATCACATTATTGAGATATAGACACGTGTAATGCTATTTATTATAACTTATAGAAAGCATGGCTTCTTGTAATATATGATCTTCTACCTTTTTAATATTTTACATTGATATTAATATTAACGATATTTAACCTAAAATTTTTTAATTTCACTTTAACTCATAATTTTAGGCGAAATTGGGGGATGCCTGATTGGAAATTATATTGCTGGAAGGATCTGAAAATTTTTTATACATAGAAAGCATAACTTAGTTCTTTTTCAAAAAAAAAAAAATTATAATAGGGGACTTTATTTCAAATTGTTCCTATATTTTATTCTGAAAATATTATTAGCATATGCCCTAATTCAACGTAGAGAGTCATTGTCGAGACACCTCAGGCCTCAGCCACTAATAATAGTAAGGCCAAGGTGGGAAAAAAATAGGCCTTTTTTTTTTTCAAACTCACAGATCACAGGCCACGAAAGCATTGAAAATGTCAATTACTCCGTAGTGCGATGAAACTTTCTTTATTACGAGTTATCATTGAGATTAGATGTGAAAAGAACTGGGGCCAGAACGGATTTTACATGTCTGGGAAGCAATTGACGATGCAAAAATGTCAATAATGATCAATTAAGAGGAAAATTGGTTTCTGAATATTAATTATGTGGATGTCTATTAATTCATATCCAAACCAACTTGCTCTTCTAGTCCACAAGATCTCTAAAACTAAACATTTTCTGTTTATACAAAAATACTGTTCATATATGATTTATTGAAGCAGTACTGTAGCAGTGCGGGGTTATTGTAGCAGTTACTGTGCAGTCACCATTCACATCGTTTTGCGCCTGTAAATATAGGTATTGAGTTAAACAAGCACTAACTCCCCGTGCGATGCGCGGGATGAATTAACTAAATGTACTCAATATTCTTAATATATTCAATCACACATAAATTAGTTCCAATGACATAAACTGCACACAACACACTCAAAGATTAATATTAACTAAAATGTCATAAAATTGCTAAAAAAGAAATTACCACATACATTACAGAATGAATCTTCGTTAAAATGTGACACATTATGAACCAGCATGATGCTAACCACTTATCTCTAATCATAAATACTACAATGCATTTCACATGAATGAAATTGAACATTTCTCTCATTGGAATCATCCAAAAGCCACCGTACAACAAACCATGGAAATAATAATCTCAATAACTATTAGAATCTCTCCAACATTGTCATTACCAATGTCAACAACAAGGAAGATAAAAATCCAGAATGGAGTGGTACATAGTAGAATGAAAGTAGCAATATGAACATATATGTTTCCAAAACTAATTCTCTTCATGTTCTTACCAAACACACAAAAATTGTAGAGATATGCAGTAGATATATCCTCCAAATTTCAAGTATTTCTCCTTTCTACTATTGTTCATTCTCAAATACCCTATGCAAAACTTTATTCTGTGAGTAGTAAGCAAGCAATTTAAAATACTTGCCCCCAAGCCTGAGATCCACTATTGTTCATTGGTAAGCAAGCAAATTTCAAGTATTTCTCCTTTCCACTATTGCTTTATGAGTTTCGAGGGCTCCTGTGCTCCCACTTTAACCTGACTCTAATATGACGTTTCGAGGGTGATTTTTCAAAACAGTTCAGCAAGCTAAAACGTACTTTCATTTGATAGTTGGCTGTGGAGATTAGTACGGGCTCCTTTTTTTCTGACCCGCTAGAATGGATTAATAAATTGATGAGCAGTATCATTTCAAGTTATTGTAAAACTTATGCATTGTTGGATCAGAAATAAATTTTTTGAAATTGCTGTGTTAACTTGCACTCTAGTACTTCACTTTTCACTGTCACCATCAAGTCTATTGCATACACACAAGTTGCATTTGAGATTCATCCAAAATAAGAATTTAAACCATTTCCAAATGCCGCAGCCATTGGCTTTGTTTTGGGCAAACACAAATGAGTAACAAAAGCTGTTCAATGTCATGACCCTCTCATAATAGCAGGTTGATAAGGTGTTCCATCAGCAAATACATTACAATTTAAAATACTTGCCCCCAAGCCTGAGATCCACTATTGTTCATTGGTAAGCAAGCAAATTTCAAGTGTTTCTCCTTTCCACTATTGTTCATTCTCAAATGACCAGAAGTTTTAAATCTCTTAAGTAATAATTATGAGTATTAGTGATCCATGCTTCTTTCCAAGCAATGAGCATCATCAAGATACGAAATAAGTTCAATATACTTATCCTATGTCATGAGAGGCATAATGACATGCAAAAAAGGGTGAATTAGAAACATGTTTACAACTAAAAAGCACAGTAAGAACAACCCAAATAGTACTAAACATTTGAGCTTTGGGTAAGTGATAACAGGACCCTTTTTCATGATCCCATGTAAGTCTGAGGGTGATTTCGCTCTTTTGTAATTAGTAATGAAGGACGATCTGACAAACAATTGAAAATGAACAAAAATTTTGATTAGGGAAAAAAACCAAACCTCAAAGAGAGTTCTCAAATGCATTGAAGATAAGCCTTGTATAATCTAATCACCAGGCCTTAAATATATATCATCATCAGCTTTGACATAAAAATCAGCCTCAAAAAGTGCATAGGTAGCTTTGAAGAAAGCTAGACTGTAAAAAATAGAATATGCAACTTAGCAACATCCTATAGGCACAAAAGACATTCATCCAAATATCATTAACACTAACGTTTTGTATGGAAGCTTACTGTACTCCTCTTCAAAATCCAATTGAATAAAATCATCATATTCTGCTACTTCCTTCTGTAGTTCTGACATCTTTAATTTGTCATTTGTTCTACTGATGATAAGCCTGAAAGTTCAGATAAGCATGCTACTATTGTGAACAAAAGCACTAATTGACAGATTTTCTAGCCCAGATTCCATCGAAACATCCAAACCAACAACTGGTCTATATAAGCAAAAAAAGCAGAACTACGTATATGTAGGAGGTGAAAATTACATGAATTACACTATATTATATCAAATTCAACCCCTCATGCGTATTAATGGCTTACTAATAAGATTCACCAACGGATTTAGAGTAAACTTGGACATTTACTTTTGTCAGCCAAAGCTACTAGAGACTTTCCAAGCTGTAAGTTTACATATGCAAAGCACTGAGAACATATACAAAATTTACACCATTTTCGAATCCATATTTTCTTTAATGCAAAGTTTTTTTAGAACTAACTAAAGACTCACAGAAGTCTTAGGTTTTTCTTTATAATGTAGTATTCATCAACAACAAACAATGCTTTAATAAAAAAACTTTGCCAAGTCATTACCGGACGACTTGATCACAAACTCGCCACAAGCAGCTTGATGAGTAGTCTTGGCTATGGACGCCGAGTCCTCCACCTCCGAGCCGGAGTTCGTAGAGAAAGCCTGAAAGATTATTTTTTTTAATAAAAAAACTTTTTGGAGGAAACTCAGTCGTGGTGTCTTCCATTTTTAATAACTAACTTGCAACTCAGTCGTTCCCTTCCCTACCTCAAATTTGCAGCAATTAGAAACCTCAGACCATCATAAGGAAGAGAAATCTCAGACCAAAAATGGAAGACACCACAGATCTTGAAAATTTTCTTAATAATAACACTAAGTGAAGGACGAAGAAAAGGAAAAGCAACAGCCAGCCTGGTATTAAGTTTGAAGAAATGAAAGAAAGAAATCAAATTAAGGCAAGCAAGTGTAGCTTTATGAAGGGAAGAAATTCCAAATACTTTAATGATAGAGGAAATTAATCCGACCTTGTTTACGGTCACGCTCGCAGTGCTTTCCAAAATTATGAACAACAGCATCTCGGTGGAGGCATAACCGGCAGCTAGAATCTCATCCTTATTGTTATTGGAGCCATTTTGAGGATGCTCGTGTTGCAGAGATTCTTCATACTCACACTCTTCCTCATGGAATCGACGACTCTAACGCCGAACAACATGATCTCGTCAGGCGGAGGTAGCGGAAGAAGCATCACCGTCAGTTGAAGTGGCGGAGAGTGATCGAGACATGCAGAGATCAGAAGTGCTTGGGCTTGGGCGAAGTGATGAAGCAACCTCATCATTTTTTTGGAGGGAGTCAGGGAGACGGAGGACACCGAGGGAGAGGTTAGAGAAAGACATCCTAAGAGAGAGGGGAGATAAAAGGATGTAGGAAAGAAAAGTGATTACTAATGGAGGGAATTTCAAAATTTGAAATCATCTAAGAGAGAAAAGGTAGGCATGAAGTAAGGTGCAGAACCCGATACTATGCACGAGGTGGTACTGTTCATATGAACAGTAAAATTGTGATAGAGATTTATTATTATATATAGATATTTTATACATATATAAGTGAATGAGAAATTCTATCAATATTCTCTCTTAAAATTCTCCCTTATTTTCTTATTACAGATACTTTTATAACAGTTCCATCATTAAACCAATTGAGAGAGTAGTTTGTGAGTTGGTGGTCATGCAGAGTTAACTTTTTTTTTTATCAGTAAAGCAGAGTTAACTCAATCATGATAGAAATAATACTTCCTCCAACTAACTGTGCTTGCGCCCCGTTGGGGAGAAGTGTCCACAATTTTTTAGTGCCAATAGTGTTTGGAACAAAATTATTTCCAATAGAAGGTATTTGTATTTAAGAAAAAAAATAATACTCCCTCATATCCTATTTATAAATAACATTCTCTCATATAAGATTGGTTCTAAATATAAGTAATAACCCGTGTTTGTCTAAAAAATTGATTCAATTCTTTCATTTTAACCCTAATTAATTACACCCGTCTCTCATTTTTATAGGATTAAGGTTCAAAAATATCCACCAGCCAACTTATACTAAAAGTGCATCCAATACTATAAATTTTTCTTGAATGCAAAAATAACCACAAACATTCAAAACCAGAGTAAAAGTGACAAGTCTATTATTTTTTGTAGTGTGGCCCACATTATTTTTTTGAAAGCACCAAAATGCCCTCGGCTCAAAAATAGTAAACATGTAAAAACATCCATAAACTTTTACCTCAAGTGCGTCAAACATCATATATTTTTTAAAGGTGAAAAATATCTATAGACATTCAAAATAGATACGGAAGTGCCAAAATACTCCCAACTTATAAAAGAAATTATCTATCTAGCTATTCAAATTTTATGTTGTAGTTATGAACATAATGTGGAATTGTAAACATTAACTTTAAATTAACAAGAAAATTATTGTTATCTACTTACATACTTTTATTTATAAGTCACTTCTAATATATTTTATCATAACTAAGAAAAATCTTAAACTTAATTAATTTGATCTTTAAACTTAGTTCTAATTTTATCCCTAGTTAATATACAATCAACTCCAATTAAATGGATGTGATAATTTAGCAATTGGACGTAATAATGTATATTATGCGACATGGGGTACATGTTATTATATTTTCTATTAATTTTTTATTTTTATTTTTTCTAAATTTTCTTAAGAAATTAACTTACAATTAGCACACTTAAATTTTCTAGCTAAACCCTAAACCCGAAAAATTAAAGTGGCTGGAATATAAAATTGATTTAATTAAAAAATGAATGAAGTTATTAAACTAAGTTAGATTCAAAATTCTTAGACCAAACAAAAGAGAAACAAATAACAAGATGCAAGCTTCAAATTACTAGAGTAACCAGAAAATACATGATAATAATTTTCATAAAATATATTCACCATATGTATATGTGTATGTGAATTTGTTTTTACTGGGGGTATTTTGGTACTTCCAGGTCCATTTTGAATGCCATTGGTATTTTTGTATTTTCAAAAAACAGATGGTGTTTGGCGCACTTTGGATAAAAATTTATGAGTATTTTTGCACCTTTACTATTTTGAGCCGGGGGCATTTTGGTCCTTTTAGAAAAATAGAGTGAGCCCCAATATAAAAAGTAATGGATGTTAGCCCATTTTGACGGATATATCATTTTTTATCTGATTTTGAATGTTTATAAGTACTTTTGCATCTAAAAAAAATTTATAGTGTTATATACACTTTTAATATAAGTTGATGGGTATTTTTGCACCTTAACCCTTTTTTTTATACTTATCATCTCTTTTTCCACTCTTTCTCTATCTCCCACACTTGCCGTCTTTAAGGTATAATCAGAAAAAAAATACATATCTTACACATTTATTGCTTTCAACTAATTTTAGCCGATACTCTGATCTACATGATTTTTTTATACACCAGAAATAAATTTTGATCAACATGATTTAGGTAGTTTTTATTTATTAAAAAAAAAGTCTGGAGGGAATATAATTTAATCAAAATTAAAAAAAAAAATTGTATATAACCTAAAAGGAGTAACGTTTAAGCAAAAAGGACATTAGTTCATAATTAATGAACCAATAAAACATTTTTTGGCTAACCTAATCAAAAGTACTAAAGTATAAATATGACAAATTTCTATTTTTCTCCATTTTTAAAATCAAAATTACATCATTTCAAGCTCAATAAAGAGGATACAAATATAACATTTAATTTGGTCAACTCATCAAAAACTCTTGATCACTAGCCATTGGTCACTAAAAAATACTTACATATTTCAGAAGTACTATATATCATCTCAAATTTGTTTAATAAAAAAACAATAGCTTAGATTACTTTAATTTTAATTAGCTGCTGACTCATTTAAAATAATTCACATTTTATTCTGTTTTCAAAGAAAAATAAACCTCTTAATTTTAAAAAAACAAAAACTTTGCCTGCTAGGATTAAGAGGTTTGTTCTTTTTAAAAGAATATAAGAACAAAATAAAATGTGAATTATTTTATCTGAGTGATCAGTTATTAGAACTTAAATGATTCGAGTTGTATTTTAATTAGATAGAAGGGTCAAGGGGCATTTTTACTCTGGAAGTTTTCACCGAAGAGCAATTTTGCCCCGGAAGTATAATAAAAGGATCAATTTTGCCTTGATGAGATAGCAATCTACATATCATTCACGTTATTTTTGTTCAAATGCAAATTTATCCCAAAAGTTTTAAATTTAACTTTGAAAAAAGATAAAATAGATGACATATGGACTTTTGATGCAAATTTACACCTTAACAAAAATGACACGTCCATTGTGAACTTAGCATATTTAGTCAATTAACGGTCAAAATTAACTGGTATAACGGCTTGGACAAAATTGATCCTTTTTATATTTTCGGGGCAAAATTATGGCTATTACCGGAGCAAAAAAATGTGGAGATGACTATGAAGGGAAGAGCAAATGCAAAATGCATTGATTTGACTAGGTAATATAAAATACCAGTAATTGACTATTTAATTACTGTCATGTTCCATTAGTGACGATGATTTAAAACATCTCGCCTTGGCTTGATTCTATCTTGTCATAACTCTATGTTTATTAATGCTTAAAATTAAGAATTAAGCTCGTGTGCTTGTTCAAGTGCCCGTTTGGATATCCTCATAATCAATTTTTGTTAATCATTTTTACATTTTATGAAACAAAGCTCTCTCACATATTAACCTCAGGTTAAACAATTAATCTTCAACGCTAATTCAGACGGACATACCTATTGATTGTAAAATCAATCAATGGGAAATTAAGCCAATTAACATAATTGTAAGTAAAAAAAATTATGGATATGATGGCTTAAGTAGCATATAAAGCTTGACTTATCCAAACGATATTTGTGAAATTGTGATCTTACTATAATAGCCGATATTTTTATATTGTAATAATAGTAATTATAACCATAGGCCATTACGATTTACCACGGTTGACTACAACCATCCATGGACTAATTTTTTTAAACTCTGAAACCATTTTCAAATTAATATACGCAAAACGATTTTTTAATTTTATTTTTGAAAAAAACTATTTTTAAAAATTAGTTTACAAAATACGAGTACTTGTCACAAATGAAGAGTAGAAACAAAATCTATTACATAATTATTGCTTTTAATTAATTTTAATTAACATTTTTTTATAATTTTAATCAGCAGTTTGATTTCTCATGATTTAGCTAGTTGTTAATTACTAAGGATTGAAGGGAGTAATATTATCTCTGGTTTTACAAAAAGTGTTACAGGATGTGAAATCCACACGCATATACGAATGGCATATCTTATTGATCGATTTACTTTTTTCACAGAAACAGTAAGTTTTGGCTACAGACTTACAGTAACCCGTGCACAAAATTATTGCTAAAATTTCATTTCCAACCCGTATCACATAGTAGAGCCGGGAAAACGGGCCGAGCCCGTCGGGCCGGCCCTTCAAGGGCCGGGCTTGTAAATTGTAGCCTGAAAAGGAAGTTGGGCCTAGAAGGGCCGGCCCTGTAGGGCCTTGGGCTTAAAAGGGCCGGCCCTTTAAGCCCGTTTATCTTTTTTTTTTTTTTTGCTTGGAAAGGGAACCATGTTACATTTTTGAATTGCCTTATCGATCTATATGTCACTCTATCCTCATATTGTATATAGTATGATTTTTGAGTATATTGTTTTGTCTAATTGAATCATATTGTGATTTTTGAGTATATTGTTCTGCCTATTTAGAATAAAATCATATTATATACTGTTCTCCCTGATGGAGTATGATTTTTGATGGAGGTTGTGATTATTTGACTACTTGAACTTACTACTCAAAGTGAAACACAATCAAATGTCCTTGAAATTGATGATAGTAGTGAAGGAGGTGAAAATGATAGTCGTCATACTCATGTTGCTTAGATGTTAGAGCATTTAGCGTCTTGCCTTTTTATACTTTGGCTTTTGTGTGAGTTATTTATGGACATGATTTTACCTTTGATTACACATTAGTAACTGTGTTTGTTTGTTGCAAGAGACGTGTTATTTAAATCTTAATGTTGACAACATTTATGTATTAAATTAGAACTTTAATCATTGTTATTTACTAATTATATCTCTCTGGGGAAAATACATAGGAAAAATAGTTAAATATTGTAAAAAGGACTTCCGGGCCCTGCGGGCCGGCCCTGGCCCTGATGCTCTCGGGCCGGGCTTTGAAAAAATGCAATTTTCCTGACCCCGAGCCCTTTAGGGCCAGCCCTGTTAGGCCCTGGCCCGTCAAGGGCCGGCCCTGATTCCCAGCTCTACATATAGGGGAGAATTTGCAACTGCAAGTAGGGGTGTTCATGAGGCCCAGAGGCCCGCAATGCCCGCCCGAGCCCGACAAAAAAATGCCCAGCCCGAACTTAAAAAATATGCCCATAAATCATTTGGGCATCTTCGGGCTGAGCCAAATACCGGGCAGGGCTGGGCACCGGGTAAGGTGTGCTGCCCTGTCCATTTGGCCCTGCCCAATATGTATGTATAATTGTATTTAAAAAATATATATATTGTATATATAATTGAATAAGTATTTACTTACCATTCAATTAGAATTTAATGAATAAACATATCTTGTATTTACTAGGCATATAGGCATATTTTTTCATACACATATTTAATTAAGAAGTGGGTAAATTGAGTTTTTGAAAAGTAAATTATTTTCAAATAATAAGAAAATAATCTCTATTGAATTAATTTGTTTTATTGGCCCATGAATCAAATCTAAATAATAAAATCTTAAAAGGACTATGACATAAAATATGTTTTTGAAATACCAAACTATATATTTTTTCTGTATTATTATTATTTAATACTTTATTATTTTTAAATTTTTAAGAGATTTTTGGGCATACAAGCCCGTTCTGCCCAGCCCAGCCCGAAATTACCCGGGCTTTCATTGGGCAGGGCTGGGCAACGGGCCTCAAAACGCCGCCCATTCTTTTTCCGGGCTGGGCATCGGGCATGGTCCATGCCCTGCCCATGTACACCCCTAACTGCAAGCAAGGCCTTTAATTTAAGAGACTATATACATTATTTAAATTTAAATGTTTTAAAATACATTTTTCATTACAAAAATTTATAAACGCCTTTAATTTCTGTGTATATTAAAAGAATTATTCAAATCTTCAATCAAACTTTTTCTATCTACGTTAACTAAACTATTTAAAATCATATTCAAATACAATAAAAATATTAAATAAATATTTGCCAAAAATAAAAATAAAATTAGAGAAAAGAAAAAGAAATTTCTGTTTGGAAGCATATTAAATTTGATTTAAAAAAACTGGTCTGGATAGTAGACAGATATATAAGAGCCATTTAAATCTATTCTCTCATTGCTATTGTTGGATCCTATTGTTTTTTTTCTACTAGAGAAATTATAAAATCATTAGTAAACTTATCCTCTAACTATTCTCATGGCAATTGAACAAAAAGGACAACAATATCCAATGGTGAAGGAAGACTCTATAACATAAAATATGATTTAAAGTAATATTTAATATCTTCAGTTTTTATTTAAATTCTCCCCACTTTCTTTTTAAATAGATGTTTTTATTTCTTCTATTGAAAACAAAGGTATTTAAGGGTAGAGAACACCTAGATGAGATTATTCAAATTCAAATTATTCTAACAACTTCACCTCCACATACTCGGTGCCAGTTTCTTCATCCAGCATAATGAACAAGTTATCCTCCATATGCTCAACTATAACAGAATCCTGTTAAATTAACAACTCTAAGGATGAAGAATTTATATGGTTACTCTTACTAAATTAGAATATTGATGATAAGATGGGCAACATACTGGATCTTTATCAATAAGATGCCTTAGAGTGGAGATAGCAAGATGCCCGCAATGTTGGCTGCATTAAGAAAGCACAAGAAAGTAAGAAAATATATATATATATATATATATTTATGTTTTAAAGGAAAGTAAATAGCTTTGGATTTAGAGTTCTCATCCTTTGAAACATGCAAAAAAAAAAAAAAAAAAAAAAAAAAAACTGAGAAGTAAAACAGCAAGATGGTTTAGGAGATAATCTAAAAATCCACATTGAAATGCCACAAACTCGATGGGAAGATAATGTTGATTTCCTTGAACTTGTGAGATTTGCAAACAGGAGATTTTTTTTTTTTGGCCAAACACAAACAGGTGATAGGAAACTGAAAATACAAAAAGAATACTCAACAGTATGCTTTAGAGATGTAAAGACTGGTTTTCAAAATGACAAAGAGGCAAAAGTATGGACATACAGATCTGCACTTGTGAAGATTATCCACCATCTTGGCTGTATTACACTCAACTTTCACTTGCTTAAGCTGCGGGATTTAGAGGCACCGAGTAGATTGTAGACCAAAACCAAACTTGACAGTGATTTATAGACAGGGTAGGGATGAGAGGCCTGGACAAAAGAATTCTGTAGCACGTTTCCTCAGCCACGTACCGTAAGGTTAACATGAAAATGGAAACTGGAAGAAGCAATGAATGAAGAAAAAGAAGTAGCAAGTAACCTCGCATGCATGCTTTGCTACTCTGGCCTCTGTCAAGAAAATGAAACAAAAGATACAAGAGAGGAAATAGAAAATCACTGGAAGACAAGACAGCGAATCACTGAGAAAGGGAGCAAGATAGATATCGAGAAGAACGAAGCAGTTTGCTTTGATAACTGAGTGGTGGAAGCAAAACAATCTTACGGGGTTTGGAAATTTGAGTGTGAATGGAAGGAAAAAAAGGGAGGCATGTTTGAGAAGCCTCAATTTGGAAGGGCTTGACTCTTGAGGGTGTGACAGAAAACGAAGAAAGCAGAAAGAAGAAGAGATGAAAGTTTTCTGATATATGCTCAGTGATGTGGAAAGGGCAAGAGTGTTGCAATATGTATTGGAGAGTAGCCTATAGAGTGATGACACGTATTACAAGCTCACACTCTAGTCTCTATCGGTTGCTTCTTTTATTTGAACCCCTTTTCCATTTTGTGTTTATTATGGAGGCAGAGAGCAGAGGTAGTACTAAGGTGAAATTTTTGTTTGCCCCCTCTGTAATAAAATGAAATTAATTTTTGTAAATGAAAATATAATGTTGCCTTTATTTTATTTAACTTGTAAATTATTTTATTTATCTTGTAAATACTCATATTCATCTTGTAAATTACCAAAATACTTTAAACTTCCTATGTTCTTTTGAATCCCTTTATTTGTTTTGTAAAATGTTTTTATTTGTCTTGTAAATACGCATATTTATTTTATAAATTGTCAAAATATTTTTAACTCCCTCGGTTCTTTTGAATCCCTTTATTTCTTTTTTTAAATATCTTTATTTGTCTTGTAAATACTCATATTTATCTTATGAATTTTCATATTTTTCTTATAAATGACCAAAATGTTTTAACTCCCTAGGTTCTTTTGAATCTCTTTATTTATCTTATAAAGTTAATTTCATTTTAACCATGGGGTGCAATGAAGTTTTAGAAAATTTTGGGGTTGACTAACGATAGTACAAAGGAGGTTGACTGAGATTTTCCCTAGTATTAATTAAGGGCTTTGACCGGAGCCTTTAAATTAGCTCTTCTTCCTTTTATTTGTTGCTGCTTCTGTGAACTGAACCTGTGCCTTTGCCTTTCTCTGTTGTAGGCAGCTCAGCCTTGTTCCCTCTCTCAGCTTTGTTCTTGTGCTTTCTGAATGAAGCGTACTGTTAGGCGGGATAAGAAAGTAACTTATGTGAGGGATGTGTGTAAGCAATGCCTAATGAAACGTACTAGTCTCTTTGGATAAAAGAGAATAAAGAAATGAGGAGGAGAGAGAGACAAGACATAAGCAAATAATATTATGGGTAAGCAGAAAAGAAAACTGGTCTCTCTGTGTCTGTGTTGTGTAATGTGTTTTTGGTACGTGAGTTTGGTTGAATCTTTCCTCCTTAACTATACTAGCTGTGTTGGAATATTTGTGCTCTTTCTGCATTTCTTAGGGTGAATCTTGAGAAAGAAAACCTTAGCTACCGTACTCCCTTCCTGATCCCATTTTGCACACTTCACTCTAGCCTCCTCCTCCTAAAACCATAATATTCAAATCTGCAGGTTTGGTAAGAGTGCTCCATCTTGCATCTGCTCTTCTTCCTCTTGTTATCGTCATAGTCATCTCCATCTTGCATATGCCCTCATCTCCACGTCTTGATTCTAGTAATAGTCATTTTCATCTTGCATCTGCTCTTCTTCCTCTTGTTCCCTTCAGAATCATCCGCACGTTTTTCTTGAATTATTCTTGATGATCTTTTCCGAACATTATTTTCCTTTGATTTAGTGAATTGCATTTTATTTTATTATACATTAATGATATATATATATTTTTATATATAGGAAAGCATAAGTTACAGTGAAACAAAATTCTTTTAACTGGGGAGAGGAGAGGGTATTAAAGTCATTTTACCAACATTTTGAAATCCTAAATTTGGTTAATGACTTAATTATGAATTTATTAAATTTACTAACATGATTTGAAATTTCCCAATTTTATATAGCTTTTTATGGGATTTTCCCTTCCTCATCACTTTGTGCCATGTCCAAGAACCCTCTAAGTTAGCTTTGCCCTCAAGTTATTTGCGGGAACTCCAAGGAGTTTTGAAACAATTGTACTTACTGTCAAGAAATTTTAAAATGGGCTCAAAATTAAAAGATATTACTATCCTTGATCCTTAATATAAGACTCGGTTGATTTTTGGAGAGATTAAGGAAGCTAAATAAGTTACTTTAAAATATTTATATTTATCATTTTTCTTCAAACTAATTTGTTTGACATATAAACTAATATAATCAAATAATACACAACATATGTTATAATTAAGTAGCTTATTTAACTTTCTTAATCTTTCAAAAAAATTTAATTGGGTCTTATATTAAGGACGAAGGGAGTACAATCAAGTACAAAACTTAATTTTTGCATAAACTCTAAAGTATGTGGCAAGTAGTTATTCTTGGCCATCCTCGCCTTTTATAGTGTACGTGCCCAACATCTACTCTTAATTACACAGGCATACCGTTACTTTTAAATAATCATGGATAGAATATTAACAGGAAATAGATGAGACAAAATTGTTTTATTATAAAATTAGGGTTATTTAGTATACACCCCGTTTGGATGCGCGAGGGCGAGAACGACTGTAATTTTATATATTACATATCTAATAATTTTTAGGAGGTAATTTGATCTTTTCCAGCACAATCCTTAATGCCATTAACTCAAATTTTTTTCCTCCGCTCACTTTCCCTCCCATTCCCTTAGACCAAACAAGCCCCTAGACGTCAAATGACCCTTGGACCATTGGCCAATTAATTTGCCAATGGGAGATTTTTCCTCAATTTTGCCCAAAATTTTCCTCAATGGGCTATAAATTGTGTTTTATTATGTTTTGTTATACATATTATTGGTGTTACATAGATTGAGGCTATAAATTGTTATTCTGCCATTATTTTAATAAATTAAATTATGCTTCGCTTTCAAAAGAAGCGTATAGAATTGGAGAATAAAAATGTGATTGGGGGCATGTTTAGAATATGGGTAGACCTTTCTCTGTTTCTCATTTATAAATGGGTCTGAGGATGCACATGGAGGCATGTAACACGCCTAATATAAATTCTACTAATAAAACCATCATTTCAACCTTTTCTAAGATCGAGGTAGAAAGTTGACATCCTTTTCTAAGGTGTCACTACAATAAGAATGAAAATCAAAATGGGCAGAAAGACTATTATTAGCAAATTCTTCTTGCATGCGACTGAATGACATTGTTCAATACTAATAATTTGAATATTTAGATTCATTAAATAAAGTTTTTGTAGTATTGCATTATAACAACCCATTTAATTGGCATGGAGTTTAGACTCATGTGTCTCACATTATAATATTACATGATGCAAGAAAATCAATACAAGAAAATGGACAACTGGGCAAGAGAAAGGGCGACACCCACATATATAAAAAAATTATCTATTATTCTATATTGATGACGTAACAAATAAACAAGCTGGTAACTGATCACAATCTTATGAAAAAAATAAAAATCAAAAAAATCAAAAATGTAAAACTCAAGAGTGTTTGAACATGTGGACTTTCAGGATAAATTTGTATCTTAACAAAAATGACATGGATGACATGTGAACTACCTACTCAACATATTTGGTCAACTATGGTCAAAATTAACTAGGATAACGTCCAAGTCAAAATTGCGTTCCCTTTTTTACACTTATGGAAAACATTGCCCCTTAACCTAAAATAAAATGAGGAAGAAAAAGAGATATTTATGATCATGTTTCTACGTAATCAACAGGATCACCTCATTCTCTAGAGAGAGAGAGAGAGAGAGAGAGAGAGAGAAGGCCCATCATATTATTAAATACAGAGACCCAGATGGTTACGGATTTTTTTTGGTTTTTTCTGTTTTTATCGAAAATCAAATGCTCACCTCTAAATACCCCTTTCCAAAGACCCAGATGGTTACGGATTGAATTGGACTTATAAAAAATGGGATTTCTAAATTAATTTTGTTTCAATAACAAGTAAAGTTGGTTTACCCTAATTTTTGTTTGCTTTTTGATTTTTTAAACAAGTAGTTTCAAATAAAATAAACTGTCTACATATTGTTCAAAAAAATAAAAATATCAACTACAAGCCGATATTTATTTTTCATAGGAAATTGTAATGGCCTAGGGTGATAATTATTACTATTACAATATATAAATGTCGGCTTGCAGTTGCTATTTTTATTTTGGACAACATGAACAACTTTGTTGCTATTTTTTCACAGGAATAGGAAGTTTTGGTTCCAGACTTATAGTAACTACTTGACAAAAGTTATTGCTAAACTTTCATTTTCCAGGGAGGCTCTGCAAGCTAGAAGAAGGCCAGGACAAGGAGTTAACTTATACCAAGGCAAGCAAGAAGATGAAAAAGAAAAATCTAAGAGAAGGAGAAAGAGTGAGAGGGAGAGAGAGAGGAAGATGAAAAAATTCAAAAGACTGAGACAACGAGAATGCTAGGATAAGGAGATATAGGAGACACAACCTTGAATATGACACCAAGACGTCCTCCTGCTATCAATATTTCCTCTTGCTGCAACAAAATGGCACAACCCAAAGGTTTAAAAAGGGGTGCATGTAACACCTTGCTTTTATACTAAGTCAGATGAGTTACTATTTAATGATTTTGAACCTAGGTTGGGTTTTGGGGAGTAAACACTTCTGTAAATAGTTGAAAAACTTAACTCAAACACAAAGTTTGATCCTATAAAATGAATGAGCTTTTTTGAAAAATTTAGAACTTTCTAAAATAATTAATCAATGGTTCAAACTCTTCATTAAAATCCATAATTCCTTAAACTAGATTTGATAGTATCAAAGTTCTTTTCTACTATCACAAGTAATATATTGCCTTGCTTTATGCTTAATCGTTCGTCAAGTTTTGGGCTCGATTAATACATGTGCCCATCATTGTATCTTTAATTAAGCATAATAATAATACTGATACCATCACTATGTGCATTGATACTATGTGAGAGAAAAGTATTAGAGTACTATAGCAGAGCTTCCAACAAAAGAGTATTGCCATTGCCTTAATCTTATGTCTAGCCAAATTCCTCGAGCTTCATGCATTTGAATGAGGGAAGGAACTTTCGAAAATATGTGGTATCAAAGAAAGGTATCAGAGTGCGATATGAGACAATTTTGTTGGAGTATTCTAGCAAAGCTTCCAATAAAATAGTGTCATTGTTGCCAAAGACTTGTTTTTAAAATGACAAAATGAAGAGGCAAAAATATGGGCATATAGATTTGCATTTGTGAAGATTATCCACCATCTTGGCTGTGTTACACTCAACATTCACTTGCTTAAATGGTGGGATTTAGAGGCACTGTGTAGATTGTAAACCAAAAAAAAAAAAAAAAAAACTTGACAGAGAATTATAGACAAGTTAGAGTTGAGAGGCTTGAAAGAAAGAATTTTGAAATCAAAGAGTGAGAAAAACATTGCCTCCAATATTAATGTACATGTATGAAGCATGTTTCCTCAGCCACGTACTATAAGGTTAACATGGAATGGAAACTGGAACAAGCAAGAAATATAGAAAACAGAAGTAGCAAGTAACCTCGAATGCATACTCAGCTACTTTGTCGTCTCTCAAGAAAATGAAACAAGATATGAAAGTTTTTTGATATATATTCAGTGATGTTTGAACTATTAATTTGTGCTTAATGTTATTTTTGTTTATTTAATCTTGTATTATTTTGTCTACTTAGTGTTTGATCATCACTATGAATTTGAAGAATTCAGATTAGCCTTGGAAGAGGATCTTAATTGGACCATATGATTAAGTAATGTGTGATTAGAATTTATTATAATTTGCCAATAGGATAGGAATATATCTATTGAAATCATTTAATCATATTAGAGTGGATTTAGTTATTTATTGCCTCTTGAGTAAAATGGTTAGGAATAACATTTTAACTTGAGAGAGGGGTATGAGTAATTGGAGATACTTTTATCCATTCAAACTTTAAATTAACAAATTAACATTAAGTGCATTTATTTTGGGAAATTACATGCTTTAAGACTTGAAAAAGAGATTAGCCACTGTGAGTTGTTTTTATCAATTAAAATCATAAAAACATTAGTTTACTACTTTTGCACTTGTTTAAATTAATCTTTAATTTCTTTTTTTTGATTTGCTCAACTTAAATGAAAAATGGAATTTTGATACCTAATCACTAGTTCAATTAAATATCTGCGGGACGACCTTAATTTACTATTATATTATTTTCAAGGTCTGTATATTTGTGGTGCTTACTAGGGGTGGGCATGGGCAGGGCGAGACCCCTGCCCGATGCCCAGCCCAAAGGATGAATGGGCTGCATTTTTCAGCCCGATGCCCTGCCCTGCCCACTAAAAGCCCTAACCATTTTGGGCTGGGTAAGGGTGGGCTGGGCAGGGTGGACTTCCCTGTCTAAATTGATAACGCCTTGTCTTGTCTACATATGAAAAAAATAATTTCATATCAATTTCATGAATATTCCTATAGTTACCAATACCATATGTCTTAACTTCGCTGTAAGTAATATAAACTTCAAATACATTTGATGATTCCACATCTTGGGATATTTCAAAATAAGTCTATAACTTGAATCTTGAAATTTAAAAACTACCATATATCTTAACAAATATCCATACTTTAAAAATTAAACATCCATAATCCATTATAAATAAGAAAACAAAATGATTGTAATTAAAGTCGTGAAGTCAAAGTAGTTTGTATCAATTCAATGTCCCAAAAGTTGATCAAATGATGAAACATTTGGAAAAAAAAATAAAAGCAACTATAGTTTAATACATCACAAAGTAAAGAAGGAAGGAAGAAATTTACTTGTAAATAGTGTTTAGTGACTAGGACAAAAAAGAGATGACCAGAAGAGTATTATACAATAGACAATATATATTTTAAATAAAAATATATATATGAAATAATATTTAATTGATATGAAATTTTATATTTTAAATAAATGAATATAATTTTCAGGGCAGGGCCAAATGGGCAGGGCAGCACCCCTTGCCCGATACCCAGCCCTGCCCAGTTATTAGCCCGCCCAAAGCTGCCCAAAATCTTTTCGGGCCAATTTTTTAGGGCTGGGCTGGGCAATTTTTTGCAGGGCCAGGGTGGGTGCACCGGGCCACTGGGCATCATGCTCACCCCTAGTGCTTACTTAAAATTTAGTAGCATCACTACTCTCTCAATTCCATGTTCTATATATATTGTACATATAGTATACTCACATATAAATAGATGTAACTCTTAAACGTATGGTTATATAAAAATAAACATAGCAATTAAATCATAAAGGATATTTCTTTTTATAAATCCGTATATCTCTATGGCAGTCCTTCTTGAATCATGCTTGGGTTATAATCTATCAATTGTAGACTAATATATTTCAACAGTTGGAATACGATTTCGGGCTTCAACAATAATTGGAATTTCTAATTTTCGCGTCTCAAATGCATGCCTTTCTTGGGGAAATTATACCTGAAGTTCCATGTGGCTTCCTTTCTTGAGAAAATGTTATTTTGCGTCTATATTACGTTCCCTACTATCAATTCTGCTTATTCTCATGATTTTTGAAATATGATATGGAACTACAAATTGTTATATTTCCCTTACGTGATGAGGCAGCAAGTCATGCTAATATGTAAAAGATTAACGAGTCAAAAAAGCAGGAAAAGCATGCCATTTGCCTTAAAGCTATAGTGAAAGAAAAGCTTCGATTCTTCCATTTCTCCCCCTACGTTTAATATGAGAATTCTATGCTATTGGAGGGGACAAAATGCTTTTCATGTTTAATTTATACTAGGAGTAACTTCTGACATTAAAACTAAATATCTAGTTGATGTTTTTGGGTCCAATGCAGAAGTAGTTTTTGATAGCGATGTAGTCTGACTAATGTTGACCAAATTTATTTGAACATGTAATAAAGCCACCAAACCGTTTGCCATAAATCCCATTTATTGTACTAATAATAATACACAGAGACAAGAGATTTGGTGCTGCTCTTTAAGGGACCCTGTATCCTCTTCTAGTTAAGAAGATACCCACACAATGGAAATAAATGCTTACTTCCTGACACAGTGATTTTGCAGAAAAAATCACTGTGTCAGGTGCAAAGAGAGTTAATGATGTTGATAAACACAGTACTGAACACAAAGGACCTGTTCCCTTGCTGCTTTTTTAGGACTCGTTACCTCAAATGCTCCAATATTATGGGTATTGTACTTTGGGATTTCAGCTTCATCTTTGCCCTCAAGTTCATTGATTTATGGGAACTCCAACGAGCTTTAAAGCAATTGTACTTACTGTCAGAGAAATTTTAAAATTGGTTCAAAATTAAAAGATATTACTATTCCGATCTTTAATACAAGACCCACTTGATCTTTTTAGGGAGATTAAAGAAGTCAAATAAGTTACTTTAAAATATTTATATCTATCATTTTTCTTCAAACTAATTTGTTTACCTTATAAACTGATATATAATCAAATAATACACATCATATACTATAATTAAGTAGTTTATTTAACTTTCTTCATCTCTTTAAAAAAATCAATTGGATCTTATATATTAAACATGGGAGGGAGTACAATCAAGTACAAAACTTAATTTTTGTATAAACTCTCACAAATATATAGAAAGTGGTTATTCTAGGCCATCCTCACCTTTTATAGTTTGCCCAACATCCACTCTTAATTACACAGGCACATTGTTACTTTTAAATAATCATGTATAGAATACTAATAGGAAATTGATCCGACAAAATTGTGTTTTATTATAAAATTAGGTTTATTTAGTGTAGAAACGTGATGGCCAGAATAACTATAATTTTATATATTACATATCTAATAATTTTTAAGGGGCATGCAATTTGATCTTTTCCACCTCAATACTTAGTGCCATTAAAGGACATCCAAAAGTCAAATGACCCATGGATCATTGGCCAATTAATTTGCCAATGAGGAAAATTTTCCTAAATTTTCTTGGCACATCACATCTTTTGGACCAAAGCCACATCACATCTTAAATGTTTAAAAACAATTGCACCTTACAAATCACATGGGGAAGCATTAAATACATGTTTTTGGTGTTACATAGATTGAGGCTATAAATTGTTATACTGACATTACTTTAATAAATTAAATTATGCTTCGCTTTGAAAAGGAGCGTATGGAATTGGAGATACCTCATGAAAATGTGATTGGGGCGCATGTTTATAACATAGGTGGATCTTTCTCTGTTTCTTATTTATAAATGGGTCTGGGGATGCACATGGAGGCATGAAACAGGCCTAATATAAATTCTGCTAATTAATAAAACCATCATTTCAACCTTTTCTAAGATTGAGGCAGAAAATTGACATCCTTTTCTAAGGTGTCACTAAAATAAGACTGAAAATCAAAATGGACAGGAAGACTATTAGCAAATTCTTCTTGCATGTGACTCAATAACATTGTTCAATACTAATAATTTGAATATTTAGATTCATTAAACAAATTTTTTGCAGTATTGCATTATAACAACCCATTTAATTGGCATGGAATTTAGACTCGTGTCTCACATTATAATATTACATGATGAAAGAAAAACAAAGCAAGAAAATGGGCAACTGGGCAAAAGAAAGGGCAACACCCACATATATAAAAAGTTATCTATTATTCTAAATTGATAATGTAATACATAATCCAGCCGGTAATTGATCAAAATCTTATGAAAAAATTGAAAAAAAAAAAATCAGAAATGTAAAACTCATGAGTATCTGAACATGCGGACTTCAAAAATAAATTTGCACTTTAACAAGAACGGCGTGGATGATATGTGGGTTGTCAGCTCAACATATTTGGCCAACTAATTAACGGTCAAAATTAATTGGGATAATATCAAGACAGAATTACTCCTCTTTTTTACTCTTATGGATAATATTGCCCCTTAATCCTAAAATAAAAGGAGAAAGAAAAAGAGATATTTATGATCATGTTTCTACGTAATCAAGAGGACGACCTCATTGGGGGGGGGGGAGGGAGGGAGAGAGAAGGCCCATCATACTATTAATAGTTCTCTAGTAGGTGGGAGAACTAGAGACTCTGGCCCATCATGAATACTCATTCTCCGCCGGGGGGGGGGTACACAAGCATATCACCACTTTGATCAATGCCTTTCATCATAATGGTGGCTTAAGCTTTTTAGGCTTTGCCCTTCTTGATAATTGCTTGTTCCTTTTGTGTAGTCTCAACCCTGCTCTTGTCATCATCCTGGTTCATTCATTAATTTGAAATAATGTTTTTATAGTTAAATCTGAGTGGTACTATCAAACCCCTTAATATTTTGATTTTTACAGAGTAATAAATCTATAGTTCAGAGGGCATACAGAAATAGCAAAAATATACTGATAATTAGTGCTAGTTTACATTACGGAAAATCCCTATAAGGTTTAAAAAATATATACAGAGTCCAAAAGAAATAAAACTACAACTACATATGATCAACTACACTCCTTGCTTTTATACTAATTAAGTCAGATGAGTTTTATTTAATGATTTCGAACCACTAAGTTTGGTTGGGTCTTGGGGAGTAAACACTTCTGTAAATAGTCGGAAAACTTAACCTAAACATAAGGTTTGATTCTATAAAATGAATGAGCTTTTTTGAAAAATTTAGAACTTTCTAAAATAATTAATCAATGGTTCAAACTCTTCATTAAAATCCATAATTCCTTAAATTAGATTTGATAGTATCAAAGTTCTTTTCTGCTATCACAAGCAATCTATTGCCTTGCTTTATGCTTAATCGTTCGTCAAATTATGGGTTCGATTCATACATGCGCCCATCTTTATATCTTTAATTAAGCATAATAATAATACTGATTCCACTACTATGTGCACTGATACCACCACTTTCTATACTGATACCACTATTATGTGTATTGATGCCATTATTATGCATGCTTATACTACCGTATACTGATACCACTATTATGTGTATTCATACTACTACTTATGTACTGTTGTTGCCTTCACCTTATTTGTGGTATCAAAGAATAATATCTGAGTGAGGTATGAGATAGCTGCATTAGGATATTGTAGAAAAGCTTCCAATAAAAGAGTGTTGTTGTTGCCTTCACCTTATATGTGGCCAAATTCCCCAAGTTTCATGCATTTGAATAAGGGAAAGAACTTTCCAACATGTGTGGTATCAAAGAATAACATAAGTGTGAGGTGTGAGAGAAATGTATTAGAGTACTACAGCAGAGCTTCCAACAAAAGAGTATTGCCATTGCCTTAATCAAATGTGTGGCTAAATTCCCCGAGCTTCAAGTATTTGAATGAGGGAAGGAACTTTCCTAAATATGGGGTATCAGAAAAAGGCATCAAAGTACGGTATGAGACAATATTGTTAAATGGACTGGTAATATGTCTTCTTCCTATACTATGTGAGATGGATATCATTTATTACAAAGGACATCGGATAAACTAATAGGAGATGTGCGTATAGTCTATCCGTGTACGTCTTTCCATTATTGGTGTGCTTGCAATTCATGAGATAATATTAGGATGTTGTTTCAAATAATGGTATCAGAGTGCTGCATGAGACCACCGTATTAGAGTACTATAGAAGATCTTTCAATATAAGAGTGCCGTCATTGCCTTCCCCTAATATGCCACCAACTTCCCGAAGCTTCATGCATTTGAATGAGGGAGGGAACTTTCCAAAATATGCGGTATCAGAGAACGGTATCAGAGTACTCTATGAGACAACATTATTAGATGGACTAGTAATATTTTTAAACTCATTTTTTACTACAAACATTTATAAACGCATTTCATTTATTTGTGTTATGTAAATAACCCTAATTTTATAATGAAACACAATTTTGTCTGATCTATTTCTTGTTAATAGTCTGTACATGATAATTACTTAAGTATCATCACACTCCCTTTTTTCATGTTTGTGAATCTCTGCCTAAGTTTGCTGCAGTCTGAGCCCTCTATATATGAAAATGGAATTCACATCTATTAATGCCATGAACACCCCTTCCCAAAGACCCAGATGGTTACAGATTGAATTGGACTTATAAATAAAAATAATTTTGGTTCAATAACAAGTAAAATTGGTTTGCCATAATTTTTGTTTGGTTGCTGATTTTCAAACAAGTGGCTTCTGATAAAATAAATTGTCTACATATTGTTAGAACCGGCTGACACCCAAGAGGGGGGGTGAATTGGGTGTAAGATAAAAATCTTAAGAACTTTGAAAATCTTTTTGCATCTTAGAGGAAGCAATAAATATGAAAATAATGAATCATAAATCAACAGTTAATATATGCTGGAAATATAAGAGTTTAAGGAAGAGAGTATGCAAACTGTGATTTATCCTAGTTCGGTTCAATCTATGATGGCCTACGTCTAGTCCCCAGGCTCCTCCTGAGATTTTCAAATCCACTATTTTCTTGTTTAATGCAGGCACAAGAAAAGCCTTTACAAAGTTCTTACTAAGATACTCCCCCTTACAGCAAGTCTTACGAGCAGAGCAATCCCGAAGATCTTTCCTTCCTGCTTACCCGTGCAAGTCTTACGAGCAGCAACGTTATCTCCTGCTTACACCTCTGTAAGTCTTATGAGCAGTAACGTTCTCTACTGCTTGCACCTTATAAGTCTTACGAGCAGAAAGTCTTACCGGCAATTCTCTCTACACTTGCTCGTAAGGAAATCAACCCACTCAAGGTCCCTCTACCTTGACATCAATTCAGAAATACAATTGAAAGTGTTTACAAACTCTCTCACAGAGTAGATATGATGAACATTGAAGTACACTACAAAAACTCTCTCAAATATACATGATATGGAAAATAGATAAGAACAGAGAGTATTCGGGTAGAAGTGGATGATTCATAATCTTATCATGTTATATGTTGTTGTCGTCTACTTGAATCTCTTGTATTTATAGTTGAGTAGGATATAACCGTTGTGAGTATTTCAACCTATCCGTTGAGTCCTATTGCTTCGTTTGGTCGTTCTTCACATTTGAAAAACTAGGCGTTAGAACGTTGACGTTCCGCTTCCGTAAATTCACCTTTTGACTCTTCACATCATATCTTCATTGTATTCCTGAAGAAATACATTAAACACTAATACAATGAAGTGTTAGAGTGATTAGAAGCAAGAAGAATGAGTTATATAATCATTCCATTGATTTCCAGAATCTTCGAGACGTTGTTCTGTTTTCCTAGGAAGCATTACTCGAGTGCTCACTCGAGTGGACATCAAGTTTCTTCACAGGTTACTCGAGTGGCCTTCCATTTTCTACATAGCTTACTCGGGTAGTAATTTAAAGTTCTCTTCTAAATAACTCTGCATACTCGGGTAGTAACTTGAAGTTCTCTTCTAAATAACTCTGCATACTCGGGTAGTAACTTGAAGTTCTCTTCTAAATAACTCTGCATACTCGGGTAGTAACTTGAAGTTCTCTTCTAAATAACTCTGAATACTCGGGTAGTGCCTCGAGTGAAGTAATAATAGCATTTTAAGTTATTCGAGTATTACCTTCAAGTTTTGCTTACCATAGTGAGTTACTCAAGTAGCTCCTTGAGTAACATTGGCAGGATTGAAATGCCGAGAGCAACTGCAAGTCTTTCTCTTGGTTACTCGAGTACTTACTCGAGTAACGTTGGCAAGTTACTTGAAGGTCGACTATGGTTACTTCAAGTTTCTGTTTCTTGACTCGAGTACTGACTCGAGTAACGTTGGCTGGCCGAGAGCAACTGGAAGTTTTCTATTTGATTACTAGAGTACCTACTCGAGTAACGTTGGCAGGCCGAGAGCAATTGGAAGTTTTCTATCTGATTACTCGAGTACTCACTCGAGTAAAGTCTTTTGTTTTCAACTAGTTACTCGAGTGGTGCCTTCAACTGAATTCTTGATTTTGACTCGAAACATGGCAAATTATATATCATCGGAAAGCCCTCATTATCTACATTCCAATGCAACAAGAATCAACTCCAAACACGTTGTGTACTGAAAGTTATGATCCAAAGAGTATCTACTATTCTTAGACCATTTCTGAACTCACGAGCTATCACGAGCACCAACTTCCAGAAATCATAGCTCTTAGGATATAGCTTCAAATGTGACAAATTATATATCCATGGAAAGCTCTTTGAGTATACTTTGATATGGCACCTGTTTCGTTGCAATTTGATGTGTATTTTGGGAGTTATGTCTAAAATACCAAAGCTGTCCAAGAATATGATGCTGATTCATGTGGCAACTTTCGAAGCTTATATCTATCTCATCTGAACTCCTTTGAATATGATCTTGGTGTCAAAAGTTTGTGCTGGAAGTCTAGTTTTATATGCCACCAGTTTCAGTTCAGTCCGACATGTGGTTCATGAGATATCATCAAAATACCGAACCTCTATTCTGCCACGCAAAAACAGAGTACCCATTACCTCAAGTGCCGCCTCGAGTGATTCATCAAGTAACCCGGCAGATTACTCGAGTAGCTACTCGAGTAATCACCTCCGAAATGAGGCAGTGCCCTATTACTCGAGTGATTACTTGAGTAATCATCCCCAGAGGCACCATAACTTCCGCATACATCATTTTAGCTTCGTATTGACCCATTCCAACTTCTGTTTGACCATAGAAACCTCCGATATCACTTCTAATAGCTTGAATCTTGATATTCTCATGTGATCTTGCAAGTTCTTCTTTCTTTAATATCTTTCTTCTTGTTTTGCCACTTGATGATCATTCTTTATCTCCCAACTTCAACCTTCTTGATGAATATCTTCAATCGTCATCTTTTTTTCTTCTTTCTTCAATTCCTTGCCTCTTGATTTTCTTCTTGATGATTGTTCTCCATTTATGAGGCATTATAACATCAACCCAACATTGGGTTTATGACTAATCTACAAGATATACAACATTAAATATGGTAGTTAGTCAATGTAGAAGATAAGTATATTATACAAACTTTTTGCTCATATTTGACATCTATATTTGACATCATCAAAACTATTCATATCTAACACATATTGTTCATCAAAATAAAAATCCCTACTGCAAGCTAATATTTATTACCAGTCCATCTGACAATATTTGGAGCCTAATAAGGAGGGACTGGATAATTGAAAAATTGCCGAACCACCTGTATGGACTAAAGTCACAACAAAAAAAATATTTAAAAAACAATAAAATGGGGCCCACCTAACAAAAGTAACAGACATTAACTTTAACTTTATTAATAGATGTGGTATTTTTGCTATCTTTTTAACACTTTATAATCACTTTTACTCCTAAAAAATATTTAAGGTGTTGGATGTTCTTTTAGAAAATGTATATATATGTATGTTTACACCTTAATCTATTTTTTAAAATCAAATTTAATAGGCTTCCAAATAGGATTTTTTTTTCTTTTCTTTAATTTTATTTTTTCTTTTGCAAATATTTATTTAATATTTTTATTATATTTGAATATGATTTTAAGTAGTTTAGTTAACATACATAGAAAAAGTTTGATTGAAGATTTGATTATTTCTTTTAAATTTAAAATCTCAGTTAGAATGGAGAGTCAGAGAGAGACAAGGCCTTATGAGGACTGAGAAACCTGTATCTCTACTACATATACGTACATGCATAAAGCTGTAAAACTCCTTACGAACCTCTAAAACTCGAAAGGCAGAATTTTAAATGAACCTTACCAACCTATGTACCAATTCATTCACTCCTTCGACCAAAAAAAAAATTCACTCACTCACTCACTCTCTCTCTCTCTCTCTCTCTCTATATTACTCACTGACGATCTCTAATATCTTACCCGGCCCATTTGTCTCTGTTTGTTCGTGTGCCAGTTCCTTAATATCTGGGTTTCTTTTTACCTCCTCTCTGTCTCTCTAAAGCTTCCTACTAAGACTTTGGGTCACAAATACCTGGATCGGGCACGAAACACAAATACGCCGAGGAAGTCTTGATAGCTGGATTTGGACGAGCAGTGGGTGATATTCCTGGTGTCAGATTCACAGGTTGTGAAGGTATATATCTAGTGTCTCCTTCTTGGTTTTTCATTGTCTTGTTGCAGTCTTATGAATCTTGCTTCGTGGTGTTGAAATTTTTTGATGAACTATTTTTTTAATTGCAATGAATGTAGCCAACAATTTTGACACTTTTTTTTCTTTTAGAGAATTTGGCACATTAGAAAATGGAATTGCAATTTTAGAGTGTGATAGGTGTAGAGTGTTTTTGTGTACATTTTGTGGAATCAATGGTCAAGTTCTGGTATGCCACTATTATTCATTCCAGGGGAAAGGAAGAAACTAGGAAAAAGCTAACAGCTTAAATACACCTTTTGAATATATGGAGGAGATACAAGTTTATTTGCCTCATCAGTCATCCCTCGGAGCACCCTCCTCCACTGAGGAGAGTGACAAGTTCTATACCTCTCAAAGGAGTGAGGGGTTTTATGCTTACCACAATAACAGTGTGAGGAGTGTGGGGTCTTATACCCCCTCAATCCCTCACTTGAAATTGAGACTCCTCAGGAGACTCAGGAGGAGGACCATCTGAATCAACGAATTTGAGTCATAGATAAACATTTAAATATTTTATAATATGAAAGATTAATTAATTAATTAAGCTAATAATCAGTATTTATTTTTTCAGGTTATGGCCTAAGTATATGTATATCACTGGTATGTTCTTAGGGCTTTCCATTTTGTAGATTCTTTATATTATCCCGGCCCTAGGTATGTCTCTTATGCTAATTATTTGGGTACCTTTTCTTATATTCCTTTTTATTTACTCTCTGATTATTTGGGTACTCCTTTATAGGGAAACCAATTAAGGGTCGTGTTCTCATAGGTTTGATAACATATGTACTCGTAACTGTTTTAGAATGGAGTATCATCATCTAGATTTCAATTATCAAGTTTGAAATTCACCAGGCACACCACCCGCGTGTCGAAGCTGTCGCACTGATTGTTGTTGCCTTCACCTTATTTGTGGTATCAAAGAATAATATCTGAGTGAGGTATGAGATAGCTGCATTAGGATATTGTAGAAAAGCTTCCAATAAAAGAGTGTTGTTGTTGCCTTCACCTTATATGTGGCCAAATTCCCCAGGTCTCATGCATTTGAATAAGGGAAAGAACTTTCCAACATGTGTGGTATCAAAGAATAACATAAGTGTGAGGTGTGAGAGAAATGTATTAGAGTACTACAGCAGAGCTTCCAACAAAAGAGTATTGCCATTGCCTTAATCAAATGTGTGGCTAAATTCCCCGAGCTTCAAGTATTTGAATGAGGGAAGGAACTTTCCTAAATATGGGGTATCAGAAAAAGGCATCAAAGTACGGTATGAGACAATATTGTTAAATGGACTGGTAATATGTCTTCTTCCTATACTATGTGAGATGGATATCATTTATTACAAAGGACATCGGATAAACTAATAGGAGATGTGCGTATAGTCTATCCGTGTACGTCTTTCCATTATTGGTGTGCTTGCAATTCATGAGATAATATTAGGATGTTGTTTCAAATAATGGTATCAGAGTGCTGCATGAGACCACCGTATTAGAGTACTATAGAAGATCTTTCAATATAAGAGTGCCGTCATTGCCTTCCCCTAATATGCCACCAACTTCCCGAAGCTTCATGCATTTGAATGAGGGAGGGAACTTTCCAAAATATGCGGTATCAGAGAACGGTATCAGAGTACTCTATGAGACAACATTATTAGATGGACTAGTAATATGTCTTCTTCCTATACTATGAGAGATGGATATCATTTATTACAAAGGACATCGGGTAAACTAATAGGAGATGTCTTCCCCCAATATGCCACCAAATTCCCGAAGCTTCATGCATTTGAATGTGGGAAGAAACTTTCTAAAATATGTGATATCAAAGAATAGTATCATAGTTTAGTATGAGATGGCCGCATTAGAGTATTGTAGCAGATCTTGCAATATAAGAGTGCCGCCATTGCCTTCACCTTATAATATGCCAAATTCCCCAAGCTTTATGCATTTGAAGGAGGAAAGAAACTTTCCAAAATTTGTGGTATCAAAGAATAATATCTGACTGAGGTATGAGACATCTGCATTAGGATATTGTAGAAGAGCTTCCAATGAAAGAGTGTTGTTGTTGCCTTCACCTTATATGTGGCCAAATTCCCTAAATTTCATGCATTTGAAAAAGGGAAAGAATTTTCCAAAATGTGTGGTATCAAAGAATAACATAAGAGTGAGGTGTGAGAGAAAAGTATTAGAATACTATAGCAGAGCCTCCAACAAAAGAGTATTGTCATTGCCTTTATCTTATGTGTAGCCAAGTTCCCCGAGCTTCATGCATTTGAATGAGGGAAGGAACTTTCCAAAATATGTGGTATCATAGAAAGATATACAGATTTGCACTTGTGAAGATTTTCCACCATCTTGGTTGTATTATACTCAACATTCACTTGCTTAAATTGTGGGATTTAGAGGCACTGAGTAGATTGTAAACAAAAACAAAACTTGACAAAGATTTATAGACAGGGTAGGGTTAAGTGGCCAGAAAAAAAGAATTTTGAAATCAAAGAGTGGTAAAAACACTACCTCCAATATTAATGTACATGTTTGAAGCATGTTTCCTCAGCCATGTACCATAAGGGTAACATGAAAATGGAAATTGGAACAAGCAAGAAATAAGGAAAACAGAAGTAGTAGGTAACCTCGCATGCATAGAATACTGTAGCAGAGCTTTCCAAAATGTGTGGTATCTAAGAATAATTCTTAAAGTGAAGTGTGAGAAAATTGTATTAGAGTACTGTAACGGAGCTTCCAACAAAGAGTATCATCATTGCTTTCACCTTATATGTGGCCAAATTCCTCAAGCTTCATGCATTTGAATGAAGGAAGGAACTTTCCAAAATATGTGGTATCAAAGATAGGTATCAGAGTATGGTATGAGAAACTTTTGTTAGATTATTGTAGCAGAGCTTCCAATAAAATAGTGTTGTTGTTGCCTTTGCTTTATATGTTGCCAAACTCCCCAAGCATCATGCATTTGATTGAGGGAAGGAACTTTTAAAAATGTGTGGCATCAAAAAATGGTATCAGAGTGTGGTATGAGATGACTGTATTAGAGTACTATAGCAAAGCTTCCAATATAAGATAGGGCAAGGAGATATTTAGACCTTCACAATGAAAATGATAGGGCAAGGAGATATAAGGGGACACAACCTTGAATATGACACCAAGACTTCCTCCTCCTATCAATAATTCCTCTTGCTGCAACAAAATGGCACAAACCAGAGGTTTAAAATGGGGTGTATATGTGTGAAGATGGAGACTAAGATTAATGCGCACACGTACTCACCTTCTATATATTTCATGATATGAAGGATGATACAAATCACTGCTCTAGGATTTGGTTCATAGTACCTTGAGACAAAGCAATTCCACCTTTCAAAACCTTCCATAAACATGTCAAATCCAATTCATATTCAAACCCCCCAAATCACCCATTCCATAAACGGTAGCTGTTGCAGCTGGTCCTAAGAAATGAGCTGCTGTTGCATCCCTTTAGCAGGCAGCAGCATTAGATACTGTTCAGCGATTGTGATAATATTAGGGTTACATTTCAAGATGCAATAGTAATACATCACAACTTCCTTTAGGGGCAAAAACAAACAAACAAACAATATGGATTTGGAGTGCGATTGTGATCATATGGATATATTTTATTTATTTAAGGAAAATAATATATCTCATCACATCTATTAAAATTTGTTCATGTACATTTCTTTTGAAAAGTTAAGGGAAAATCCCATATGAAACTGCCTCAAATAAGGAAATTCTAAATTAAATTGTTGAACTCAACAAATATCCAATTAAGTTATTGACCTAATTTAGAATTGGGAAAATCCCATATACATCTGCCTCAAATATGAAAATTCTAAATTGGGTTGTTAAACTCAATAAATTCCTAATTAAGTTACTGACCCAATTTAGTATTCATATTTTTTAGTAGAGTAAATATCTGATATAATATTTTTATTCGGTATTTAGAAAATATAAGAAGTTATAATTAAAGTTAATAGCATACATATAGATAAAATAATGAGAAAAGAAAAATTCTAAATAAAGGGAGTTAGGATTATATATATAATAGATAATATATATTAACTTAAACGTTTTGAATTTGAGAGGTGGAAGTGTTTACGTGTAGCAAGGAGAACTGCATTTTGATAATGATATTAATATATTTCAATATATGTTTTAGATCTTATTAAGCTATTGGAAAAGATAATTAATAGATAATATATATTAATTGAATATGAGAGGTACTTTAATTCTTAAACTATATTTTCAGGAAAAGGACATATTCCTTATTTGTGTCTCAATTAATAATCCCTCAATTAAGACTCAACTAATGCAATATGGGATAATAAATCAAACCTTGGTCTAGCTTATGTTTGGATTAAGTAGGAAGTCCTGATTAATAGTGAACTCCAACAATATACAATATATAAAACTAGCCTTGGAATCCAGATGTACATATATGCGTATTATATAATTTATAGAGGATGCAAAAACGGAGAATTTAACGTCATCTTGTGATTTTTTTTTTCTATTCTAATTATTGAATTTTGAAAACAAATATTGCACCCTATCCAGATCCCAACTGGGTCCTCACTTTTCTTTGTTTTAATATATAGCATTTATTTATTTATTTTTGGGAAAAGGAAGAAAGGAAAAGATGAAAACAAAAGTGGGGAAGTAATGATCCAAGAGGAAAAGAGGGGGAGTGATGTGCGTGTCAGTTTGCATGAAAATGTCAATAGTAAAAGTCGAGGAAAGAGAAATACTCTTTCTGTTACTTGGTCCAATTAAAAAAAAAAAAAAAAGGAGAAGGGTAGACAAGGAATGCATAGAGGGTATATATTATATTGCATTTCTGTGTAAAGTGGTTTTTTCTCAAAATGCTTCGCTGCTTTTTCTCAAAACATATACCCAAGAACAGAACAAAGAGATAAAAAAGAAAGAGAGATCGAAGAGAGTGAAAAGTAGGGAGGGTTAAAATTAACGGAGGGGCATGGTGTTAAGCAGAATGAGGTCAGAGTGAAAGAGAGAGAGAGAGTGAATGGTGGGTGTGGGAATTGGTAGGTAGTTTGCTTTGGTAAGTATCATTTAACTTTCTGTCTTTTGAGTATTAGAGGGACTGTACAAGATTGGATATATAGTATATAGTAGCTAGCTAGCTTATATGTAACTTATATCCCTTGCTATTGTTAACAATGAGCTAGCGCTCTTGAACACATGCATGCATTAAAACGAGAGAAATAGAGCGTGTCTCTATTCGTTATATGAAAATTTATTAGTTTAAATTTAATATTTTATAAATAAATTTTGAAATTTTGATATTTGAACTGAAAGTTATAATGAGTCATTAATTTTAAACCCCAAACTTTGACCATTTTATAGAAAATCCCACTGCAACATTGGACCACATACCCAACATGCCGGGATCTAAATGCCATAGGCTTAATTTTCCTATCTTTCTTTTTTCCTTAAAAAAGCTTCGGACTTTGAAAGATAAAGCTGTTAGAGTTAATTTTAGTCCTAATAACTTCAAATGTTGCAGAATATCTTTTAATTCTCATGTTTAATTTTTAATATGGAGGTGCAGTTATCCGTACTCCAACATAGTTGGATCCACGGTGAACTTATGTTTTTTTCTTTCTAATTCTTAGTTTTTTAATCTTTACTACAGCGCTTTATTACATTATTTTATTCTTATTATAAGTCACTTCCACTCTCTCCCTCACTAGTGTTATTAAACATAGGCCGTATGTTGGGAAAAAAAAAATACTCAATACTCACTGAAACTAGCAAATAGCTTATAAAAAGGATTAATAACCCTGTTTAGCAGGTGCGCTATAATAGAAATTAGAGGGATTATAAATAATATTCTCTCGCATAGGGTTGTTATTCAACCAATAACATTTTTTTCATCTCTTTTTCTCATATATTATCTCTCATATATTAAAAAATTATTTCTTTTAATTCTAAAATGGTTATATATTGTAACCGCTATAAATATGCTTTAAACTTTGTAGCGGTTAGAGGAAGAGACGGCCCTTTGCATTTCGTAGCGGTTACTATAATAAAAGTCACTACAAAATAATCACCACAATAGTCGCACTAGCTTCGCTCCTTTTGGCTCCAAGCTAGCACCACATTTGTAGCGGTTAATATGGAATAACACCTACAAAATAACTGCGACAAATTTGACACCAACTTGGCACCAAAATTTATAGTGACGTCGCCTTGTAAACTGCTACAAAATGCATTCCCTAACCAGCATGCTATTTGGCACGAGTCATATCATTGCAAATTTGTAGCTGTCTTGTTTAGAATCACTATAAATCCTGATATTTTTAGCAATTTATTTCAACGGCTACAAATGCACCGTTACGAATTGTCATTTTTTTTTTGTAGTGGTAACTTATGTGAGGGATTTGTGTAAGCAATGCCTAATGAAACGTACTAGTCTCTTTGAATGAGAGAGAATAAAGAAATGAGGAGAAGAGAAAGACAAGACATAAGCAATAACTTTCTCAGGACATATCTTTCCGATCAAACAAAACTGGGAAACTATGATCCTGTTACAATTGTTAATATTAGAAATTGCATAGCCAATCTGTCATTGCATGATTTCAGCTTGCTAATCTTGTTAAGACGTTAAAAGGTAAACTAAGGATGAAGAATTCTTAGTCTAGTTGAAAGGTGAACTAGTTTTTCATTTGTGGTAATCTAGGATGACCATTTTGTTTTTGTTTTCTTCTCCGTGGACATAAGAGAATAAAGAAATGAAGAGAAGAGAGAGATAAGACATAATAACTTTCTATAGACTTTTATGTCATGTTCTTTCTTTCTTTCTTCTCTGTTTTTATTTTTTTTCTATATTTTTGAGTTTTCTTCCCAAGCAATATTATGGGCAAGCAAAAAAGAAAACCCGTCTCTATGTGTCTATGTTGTGTAATGTGTTTTGGTATGTGAATTTGGATGAAAACGTTAGCTACCGTTCTCCCTTCCTGATCCCATTTTGCAGACTTCACTCTAACCTCCTTCTCCTAAAACCCCTAATATTCAAATCTGCTGGCTTGGTAAGAGTGCTCCATCTTGCATCTGCCCTTCTTCCCCTTGTTACTGTCATAGTCATCTCCACGTTGTTTTGCTCTGGTAGTAGTCATCTCTATCTTGCATATGCTCTCATCTCCATGTCTTGATTCTGGTAATAGTCATCTGCATCTTGCATCTGCTCTTCTTTCCCTTGTTACCTTCAGAATCATCTCCACGTTTTTTTTGGTTTGGTACATCTATCTACAGATTAAATATGGAGATAGAAGAATTAACTCAACATTCCAACGAAGTTACCCCCTCCACTAAGGGGAGTGAGCAGTTTCAGACCTCCCTCAATCATGCATTTGAAATTGAGATTGAACTTTGGTCCCTAAAAACTAGTCTCAATATCAAATACATGATTGAGGGGTTGAAACTGCTCACTCCCCCCAATAGAGGGGGTCAATTCCTTAGATGACTGAGTTAATTCTTCTATCTCCATATTTGATGTGTAGATGCACCAAAAAAAAAAAAAAAAAAAAAAGACTGGAAGATGACTCTGTAGGTAACAAGAGGAAGAAGAGTAAATGCAAGATGCAATTGGCTATCATCAGAGCCACAAAATGTGGAGATTACTATGTCGACTAGTTCACACAAATCTAAAATTTTCTAACCCATGTGAGAGGCAGTAAATATAAAATAAAGCTTCCTGCAATGTAAAGATCAAAGATCAATATTCTATATGGAATCACTGGCTTGCTTAACCAAGTCCCATTTGTGTATTATACTGAATAACTTAAAAGTATGAATAAAACTTCAGATAGGAGAATCAAATCCAACTAGTCAACATACTTATTATGATCTAAATGGTACTCATACATGTTTAAACGAGTTTGAAGGGAAAAAAAATTGCAGAAAGAATAAGAACATTATTTTTTTACCCCCAGGATGTCACTGAAGCAGAGCAAAACTGCTACAAGTAAAGATAACTGTTGACTGACCTGCAAATAATGTAAAAAAAATGTTGAGCAAGATAGATAATGAGAAGAACAAAGCAGTTTACTTTGATAACTCGGTGGTGGAAGCATAACAATCTAACGGGTTAGGAAATTTGAGTGTGCATGGAAGGGAAAAATGGGAGGCATGTTTGAGAAGCCACAATTCGGAAGGGCTTGCCTCTTGAGGCCTTGATCGCTGTTTTTTTAAATGGAAGATCACTGCTATCTAACCAACAATTCTGTTTAATTTTTTCATTTCTTTTCCAGCCATTACATTATAATATGACCTTGCTAAAGTTGTGCATGGCTTCATGTAATCGCAAACAAACCTGTTAAGGGATATCTTTAGTTATTATTCTTTTCTTTTGCTTTAAGCTGTTTTTTTAGGTAGTAATATAATAATATAATGACATATCTTTTTTATACGTCCTTTCATTTCTTTGTAAAAGACCAAACAAATATTTTAACAAATCATTTTGGGTGAAAAGATAATGATGTCTTTAAAGGCGAAAAAAGAAAAGAAAAGATAATGATACCATTACCTTAAAGTTTTCACTTAGGAGTAATGTCATCCTAAAAATTTCAAAATGTTACCATCTTATCCAACCTGTTAAAAGAATCTGTTAACATTTATAAACCTGCACACTTTCGTGTTTAAGATAATATTTTAGGTTTCACTTTTTGAATTATGAATGGAAAAAGTATATATGTTTTCATAAATTTGGCAAAACAATTTTAAGCAGGCATAACAAAAAAGGAAATACATGCAAGGATGGAGGAGGTCTGCAGACGGCATATCTGGCTTCTCTTTTACTTCTATACAATTAATATCAATAATTAATATAGAAAAAATTTCAATTAAACGCATTTGGTAACAACTCTACATGATACTTCCTCCCGTAATTTTCATAAGCAATTTTTTTTATTAAGCAAAACGAACTGACGATTAAGGTTAGTTATAAATAATAAAAGTGTCAGAATTAAAATGTCATATCTTTTCTAGATATGCCCCTATTTATAAAAAGAGAATAGAAGAGAGAATGAATAAAAAATATGACAGAATATAAGTATAAAACATGAGAGAGAATGGGTTATAATAGAGAATTAGTTATTTATTGATATAAAGATAGATATTTAATAGAGGTATAAAAAGAAAAAGTAGTTAAAATTTTGAGGCACAAAAAAAGTTGCATACATTAAGAACCAATCTCAAGAGTGTAAGTTGCTAATAAATATTATTGGAGGGATTAATTAGTCATTACCAGTGTTTTTTGAGCCGGCTCGGACTAGATGGTTAGACCAGTTGGACCGTCACCGGTCCAGGCAATGACTAGGATATTGGCGTCAAGCCGCTTTTTCTGTTAAGTCGTGTTAAGCCATCTTTTAACCGTTTTTGAGTCGGAACCCACTGTTGGCCTGGGACCCAAAATGGGTTTTAAAAAACCGTCTGAGTCTACGGAAAGGGAAGGATGCTTTTTTTTTTAATCTAAAAAAACACTAGTAAAAAAATAATTTTCAATCCAAAACAAAAAACAAATATCAGTGTCGAGTCTTGCACATTAGAGAAGAAGATTAAAAAAAAAGATTTTAAGAATGAGGATGAAGGACTGAAGGAGCCCAGGATAGTAGATGCAGACTGAAAGAGGGAACATATTCATCAAAGAAGAAGGGATAAAACTCTTATATGTGAGACAAATCTAATTCTTCTCTAGGGTTTAAATATAAATTGTGATCTTTGATTTCTTGTCTCATCCGACTCTTATCCAATCCTCAGGGCCATTCTTTATCACCGGGAAGAACAAAGTTGAAGGCTTGGAGTGGAGAAGGAAAACAAAAGAAAAAATGATAAGACATGAGGCTGCCGCAGGAGAGAGAAAAAATGCTTGTGATTCCTTGTTAGTCGTGAGTTGAGAACAAAAGCGTCTGAATTATGCTAAGGATTCGTTATGGTAAGGATTTTGAAACTTGTGATTATGACCATAATGCAATTTCATTATATCATTCTCATAGTGGCAAGTTTCCCAAATCCCATCATCACAATTCATGGACAAAAGTTTGCATACACGTATGTTAATTGAATCTTATTTCTCATGCCTTTGTTCTTTTTAAGTTTTTTTTTTGTTTGGATGCCCCCTCTTTAAAAGGGCTTAGATCATTATTAAGTGTTGGGTGTGAGTGTTGATTGTAATTTTAACCCCAACGTATGGCAGCTGCGATGCGTGGTGCATATTGCGGGCCATCTTTATAGTCGAATGCTGCTAACCTTGGATTGTGTGTGAAGTTTACTAAGCTTAGGCATTTTGGCTCTTTTGAGACTTCAAGTAGAATATGGCTCTGGCCTACCTTAGTTTTAGGTGATAAAGATGAAGTATCTTATTTAATGAAACTAAGTCTAATATGGTTGTTATATAAATTTGAGAATCCTATTTTATATGGATGAATATGGTTGTGTGATGAGGTCTTGGTTGAGATAGAAATCAAAGTGAAGGATAATAATAAAGAGCTGCTAGACTAGGTGGAATTACTAGGGATGAATTGATGATTAAGATGTCTAAATTTGACGATGAAAAATGTAGGTTGGGTGATCTATGCTTGCAAGAAAAAATTCATTGAACTAGATTACCACCCAGTGCAATAAATTTGTCCTTGTAAGTGATAATCATCCAACCAATGTTTTTCATCCTCCAAGTTAGACTTTTTAATCCTCACATCATCACTAGTATTTCTACCTAGTTGGTTATTTCGTAATTATTGGCCTTCAGTTTGTTTTCCATCTCATCTAAAACCTGATCACGGTCTCAAATTCTCTTATTTGTGTATTAACTCTACTATATTTAGGTTTATTAAATAAGAATCTTTTCCTTTATCTTTTGAGATTGGGGTAGGGTAGAGCCATGTTTCATATTTGAGGTCTAAAAGAATCAAAATGCATAAGGATGATAACTTAGCACCCAATCTGTAGATAGCTGCATTCAATTTTAGGAATGTTCATAATATGAATCTTGCGTTAACAACATGCAGATGCTGGCCTAAAATTGCATATAGTAAATCCAACACTAAAAAGTTATCTAACTCCTTTGGAGGTGGGAAAATGCAAGCAAAGAAGTCAACCTTAAAAAATAAATGCCGAAATTAAGATTAAATAATTATCTAATAATATAGATTCATGGTTATTAGTTATAATTATTTTTTATATCAATTGCATTTGCATTTTTAGGGTTGTCTGTAGATTTTATATTGCATAATATAGCTTTTAGATATAATAATATCCGATAGACCAACAAGCTTCTGTGAAACAAAATAAAACATAAATTTTTAGAAAAATAAATTGTCCACTTGTTAGACCTAGTATGAAATTACCTAGTCTAAAGTGGGCATTTTTTTTAATTATAAATTGAAACTTTTTAAGATCGATCGTTTAAACACCCGGTTTAAAAAAAGTAACTTTTAAGATTTGTTGAAGGTTCGGTCTTAATAAAGATAGACTTTTTAAACCGGTCGATATAAGACCTGAAGTAAATCTAATCTAACAAGCCACTTTCAACCGGTCTAAAAGACCTTTTTTCAGGTAGTGATGTTTTTTTTGTTTTTTTGTTTAGTATGTCTACAAATCAAATGTGGAGATAGAAGAATTAACTAGCCATCCAACGAAGTGACCCCCTCCACTGATGAGAGTGAGGAGTTTCAGACCCCCCCTAATCTTGTATTTGAAATTGAGACTGGTTTAGAGGAAGAGGGCCAACGGTTTGTACAAAGGGGTCTAAGGTTCATGTGGGTAAACCTTTGAATCTTTATGACATGTGATAGATAATTAATTATTCATTCATTAAGCTAATAATCAGTAGTTATATATCTTGTTTTTTAGCGCATGGATCATGTATTCGGGTACCCTTTATTGTTTATAGTAGGAACCCTTGTTACGCCCTTATCTTGTTTTCACCTTTTTCAGAGTATTTGTGAAAAACGATACGCAGTTTGGTGGGCAACACAGGAATAACATAAAAATACTGATATATAGTACATGATTACATTACCAGAATTTCCCATAGGGGCTTGTACATGATAATTATAATCAATGTAGCCACGCATGGCTACTTAGATGTTTAAACTTGTCCCAGTGAAATGGAGACATCCTCCCGTCTTTGTTCCACCGCTGCAATCCAATCGTGCAGTTTTCTTCTCTGATCTCTGTGTACCTTCTGTATTCACCTGTCTAAATTGTTGGTAGGGGAGGGTGAGATTCTAGAGAATCTCAATAGGAAATAGTACCAATATGCATGCAGGATAAATACTTAATGCATAACATGCTTGCATTACATAAACTCATGCTAACACAATGACATATTTGCATACTCAATGTTTCAAACAACATATGTATAGCCATAATATAAATAGAAATAGAGCTTCAATTATTCATATATGTTTCACTTAATCAGGCAAAGCAATAACATCCATCAATACACCAACACGAATATCAAATACACGCAGGAGAGGTAAGTTCCCTACATTAACGCTTTTCCCACCTCGAACATCGTGCCTAGTAATGCATGCAAACGAATGGGCTCTCAACTTGGTTTTAAAATATCAAATGTACAATTTAGACACTTCCATAATGTTTCTAGTGGCTATATGAGTCTATATTGAAAAATTACTAAAATGCCCTTTGTAATATCCCAATTTTTGATTAAGGGATAATCATGATTATTGTGGATAATTATGGATTAATTGGGAATTATTATGTGTTTTATGGCTATTTTAATTAATATGTCATAATTATTGAAAAATTGGAATAATGGAATTATTGGCCATGAGTTGGTAATTAAGGGAGAAATTAATTACTAACTAAGAGAAAATGGGATGTAAGATTAAAATGGCTAATGGAGAGATTAGATAAGTTAATTGGTGACCTATTTGGTGAGAACCAATAGCAATTTGACATGTGGCAAAGAGAGTATGTGTGTGTAAAAGTCAAATGGGATAAAAGATTATTTTCTCTCTCCTCTCCTCTCTCTTGTTCGGCTGAGGTATGGGGGAGGGAGTGTGTAATCATTTCCTTCTTCTTCCTCACTCCATCTCTCACATTCTCTCTCTCAAATTTGAGCTGCCATTGTTGGGCAAGAAAGAGAAAGGCAAAGCTTGATCTTTGGGCAAGTAAATGCCCTCTATTGCTCAAACACCATTTATAAATGTTGATCCTTGAATCATGGGCTTCATTTTGGTGTGTATAGTGTGGCCATTTGGTGTTGATTTGTGCTACACGAAAATTTGGAAAGTAGTGAATCAAGAACTCTCTTTGGAGAAGTTGATAAGGTGAGTAAAACCATTCTATCTATCTATGTTTCATACCATTTGAAGTAGTTTATAAATTCTGGAAATTTTGGCTTGAATCCGAAAATTTGATGCCACTGTTCATTTGGTATGTTTTTGGCATGAGAATGGTGTTTTGGAATGAGTTTAGGATAGATAGATTGATTGGTAATTGAAATGTGAAGTTTGGTTAAGATTGGTGTATTATTTAAATTGTTGCCCAAAACCCAAATCATGATAATGGAGTAAGATTTTGAGGATTCTGTTGATTCCATTGAGTTTATTGGGTATTTTTGTGTGGGAATGGCTTTGGGTTAAGTTTTGTATCCATAGGAATCAATTGGGCAAAGGTTAAGGAGAGTGCCTCTGTTTCTGCGTTTTTTGCTATCTGGTAGATTCACTCGAGCAGGGATGGGTCTGCTCGAGTGAAGGATGAATATCACCCGAGCAGAAATGGGTCTGCTCGAGTGAGGGATGAATGTCACCCGAGTACGGTAGTGCAATTATCGTTTCTTGCTCTCTGTGTTCTTATTGCACTCCCTGGGTCATAGCAAGCATAGCCTCACTCGCGAGTGAGGGATGAACATCACTCGAGTGACCCTCCTTGTGCTCGAGTGATGAGTGTATTTGACACCAAAGGACTTGCTTCTCGGGTTGTCACTCGTGAGTAGGTGCACGGGTGTGCCTTCTCACTCGCGGGTATGGACACCGTGCTCGAGTGAGCTGTGTGTGCTCGAGTGCAGTGAGCCATTTGGGCTACTGCCATTTCTCTTGTGCTCTCGGGCATGTGCTTTTTGTCTTCACTTCCTTGTGCATGAAGTGATTTCCGTACTTGTGCTCGAGTGAGGGCATTTGTGCTCGAGTGAGCCTGCTTCTGAAAACTTCCTTGTGCTCTCGGGTGTTCACTCGCTGCCTCTCACTCTCTTGTGCCCGAGTGATGTCCGTACCATCACTCGAGTGAAGCCGTTTTCACTCGAGTGTCCGTACATCAGCACTTGAGCATGGTCATCTGTGCTCGAGTGAAACAGTGTAAAATCTCAGTTTTGTGCTTCCAAAAGGGGATCTTTGGGATAGTTCTTCCTACCCCTTTAGGAGTTTTGTTAGGGGTATTTAATGACTCCAAAAGAGAAATAATGATAACCAATTAAGCATTATAAAGTGAATTAAGTCTTGGAATAGAGAATGACTCTTCGTCCCTAATTGTGAAAAATAGGATTTGATATTTGCCCGACGCGGGAGAGACCGGTGCCAAGGAACGCCCGGAAGAACTCAGGTAGTGACTTTTCTCTCATATCTTGTATGATGTTTGGCATGCATAACTTATCGTTGAAATTGTGAAATGTGTGCCATGGTCCATTACGGCGCGAGCAGGTCAGCGTGAGCCGTATAGGGAGTGACAGTGGTCATCTCTAGGTTGGCCATTGGACTGCCGTCGTAATCGACATGGATCTTTGTGTATCCGACCCGTGGGGCGACGTTTATGAAACCAGCCGTGGGCTGTGTGTGTGTATCTTGCCTATGTGGCTTGCGATTATGATATGCTTTATATGGATCCCAGCTGTGGTGAATTATACTGTGTTGATTGTTGTGATGCAATACAACGTGAGCAATTCAGCGTGAGCAATCGTCAGGGATGACATGTGTCATACTAACCATTGCCATTGTAACTGCCGTTGTAGTTACTTGTTGTTGATAATGATTTGCTTACATGCATTATTATTGTACATTATATGATTGATTTGACACTACGGGGATTCTTTAGAATCTCACTCTCCCAAAATTAACCATTTTAGACAGGGCTGAAGGATCAAAAGGCAAGCGTTCGACGAAGAGTGGTTAGAGCTCCTGTTTAGGAGTATATTTTGGAGTTAATGGTTATCATTGTATATTTTGGACTTGTATATGGTAGATTTTGTGTAATCCCTAAGAAGAAGGGTATGAATTGTAGGCTTTGTGCCTTGTGTAAATCCCTTTTATTTATGAATGGAACCCGAGTGAGTCGGGAACTTATTTGCACTCTGATATTTGTAAATGGAATTCACCTGTTCATGCCATTATTGTTTTGTATTGTGAATATGAGACCATTGTGAAGAAGTTTGAAAAAGTTTTTGCAAATCCGATTTTTGGGCAAAAGATTTCTTTGATAAGTCCCAACTTGAATTATGGTCTCTAATTACAACTTAATTATGAATTTAAGAACTTAATCTCGGCCTAAGGTGGGAAGGGGGTTACACCCTTGGGGACCCGACCCTGCCTGGCTTGACCGTACTTTTCCTGAAATTCTAACCTGGGCTTTCTTGACATATTTTTTCCCTAAGGAATCCATTTTTGGACTCAAAATTATCAAATTCACTGCCAAAAGACCATAATGCCTTGGTAGCCCCCTATTTCAAGGTTTCAGGGGTGTTTTAGTAATTATGCTTTTTAGAGCTTTTCTGAACAAGTGTTCAACTGTAACCCCATCTAATTTTCTCTTCTGAACACAATAGAATCATTAGATTATCAAAAATCTAACCCTAAACCCCTGGACCAGCACTGGCTAAAATCTACAATTCTCCGAAAAAATTGGGGTTTTCCAATTCTAACTCCTCTAACTTGCTCCTTTCTACTCCTAACCACTTTATTAACCATTTAATTATGTTAAAACCACCATTTAGACTCAATTTGGGTAGCATAACGTTTGGGACACAACTTTTGCCAAATTTACAATAAGAGCAAATCCAGCAGAAATTCACTGATTGAATTATCCACAACAGCCAGAACAACCAATAATTGAAGTTTAGGAAGTTACCTTTGCTTCCTTCTGGCTCTCCCTTTGTTTGGCCGAAAACTCTAGCTTCTTAACACTAAAATTCTTACTTCAAAACCTTAAATCACATGGAAGAGAAGCTTAGAGGAAGGATAATACACGTTAGGAACCAATTCTTCAAAGGAATCAACTTACCTTTGTAAGTTTTCTTCTCCTTCTCTCTCTACTCAACACAAGCTTACTCTCTCTTCTTTGTGCTCAAATGGCCAACTGTTTTTGTGTAGGGAAGAGGAAGCAAATGATTTTATAACATTATGCTTATGTCATAATTCCCTACAATTATTTATTTTATTACCAAAATTCAAAATATTGCCTTTTTGTGCACAAATAATTATGTATTTGGGATGATGTTCATAGTTGCTCCCTTGTTACCTTAACATGTAAGGATGATGTAGTGATGGTAATGGCAGCCTTCAAATATACCTATTGAATATTATCTTAATTAATTATTTATTTATCATACCATGAAGGTTCAAAAGTTTACCCACATAAACCTCGGACGCTTGTGTACGAATCGTCCGTCCTACTCCTTTAGACCATTTTTAATTTCAAATACATGACTGAGGGGCGTCTATAACTCGTCACTTTCCTCAGTGGAGAGGGTCACTTTGTTGGATGGCTGAGTTAATTCTTCTATCTCCATATTTTATTTGTAGATGTATCAAACCAATAAAAAAACAAGAGGAAGAAGAGCAGATGCAAGATACAGTTGGCTATTACTAGAGCCAAAAAAGGAGGAGATGACTATGTTGACTAGTTCACACAAATCTAAAATTTTCTAACCCATGTGAGAGGCACTAAATATAAAATAAAGCTTCTTGCAATTAGGGGTGGGAACAGGCCAGGCGGCCTGTCAGGGGCCTGCCGCCTGGCCTGTTCTGGGCCTGACCAGGCCTGGCCTGTCAGGCTAATAGGCCAGGCTAAGGCCTGCTTCGGAGCCTGTTTCATTTAATAGGCCAGGCTTAGGCCTGTTAATTGGCCTTTTAAGCCTATAAAGCCGGCCTGTTACCCATTAAAAAAAATTGAGAGGGAAATAATTTACCCCATACACCGAATAATTTGATCACTCACCGAAAGTATAAGTGCTCTTTAATCAAAAAAACAAAGAAAAGCACAAGCACTCATTACTTTGACCTTTGTCACCTTGTGCTACTCCCCTGACCCCACAAGCACTCACAGCTCACAAGCACATCACTCAAACACTCATCGACAGCACAACTGCACAAGCACTCACATCTCATCTTTTTTTTTTGTTCAAAACTCACATCTCATCTTCAAGCGCACGTTCTGCTTCTTTCCTCTCGGCTTCACTGTCAAGCGCAAGTTCTTCTGTGCTCTCTGTGCTTGCCGATTAGAATTGTTCAACTAGATTCTAGATCTTTCTATTTTCCCTCCTTCTTGACTCCATGGCTCCACGGCTCCACGGCTCCACTCCTCCCTTCTTCGTGACTCTTTTTATGCTACTCCCCTGTCTCATCATCATCGTCATCTGCCGTCCCTTCTCTGTCAGGCATCGTGTTTCTGCTACTCCGTTAGCCTTCTCCGTCCATCATCCATTCTCCTTCGTTGTAGCCTTCTCCGTCATCGTCATCTGTATTCGGTTGATGCTCTGACGATCCTTCGATGCCAACATCGGTTGATGCTCCGATGCTCCTCCGTCATCGTCATCTGTATTTGCTTCGACGTTGGTTGATTTTTTTTGAAGGTCTTTGAAGAAGAAGAAGAAGAAGAAGAAGAAGAAATTATATTGAAGATTTGATGCGAAGATGAGAAGGTTTCATAGGTTTTGTATTTAGTTTCATATTTTGTGATGTATATTGGATTATTAGTGTAGTTTGGCCTTTTTTTTTTCTGACCATTTTTTTAAGAGATCTATTGTATGGCCTGTAAACCTATTTAAAATATTTTAAAATTTTAGGCTCCTTAACAGGCCACAGGCCAGGCTAGGTCTTTATACAGGCCAGGCTTAGGCTAAAAAAATGGCCTCTTACAGGCCACAGGCCAGAATCAGGCCATCTTGATATAAAACAGGCCTGGCCTGTTAAGCCAAAAGCCTGGCCTGGCCTGGCCTATTCCCACCCCTACTTGCAATGTACAGATCAATATTCTATATGGAATCACTGGCTTGCTTATTTCAATCCATGGAGTCTCCAAACCCTGTTTAAGTTTATGTGTGAACCCTTCATTTTAGAAAAATATATATTGTTGCATTCACTTCAGTATCATACTATCATTAATTAGCTTCTTCTTCCTGGCATTACCCAGTTTATGGTGTTTTAGATAAGCATCAGACAACTAGAATTTCATTCAATATAGCCCCACTATTGACAAGTGAGAAATATGTAGCAAGACATTTAATTTATAACATACAAGAGGAAGAGAGCAGATGCAAGATGCAGATGCCTATTACCTATTTCAGCAACCTAGGATTAAGACCAGCTGGGATTTAATGCTATTTTAAAAAAAAAAATAAATAAATAACACACTGCTTGAACACCAATGTTTACAACCCAGTCTTGTCATGAACTCCAACAACTTTTTCCTATGTTCTCCCCTCCGCATTATGAGTGGAATTTGTCACTGTGCCCTTATTGATATTCAGACGCAAACAAATTCATTTTCGACGAACAACATCTTCCAACATTAGCAACAGAGTAAAAAACATGTGAAATCAAGATATTACTAGTTAAGATTAGTAGTAGTTATGTAAACATATTTAGTAATATCTAGTGACTAGTCGGTTCCTAGTCTTGTATATTTATTTACTGTATTCATTGAGTAACAAGATGAAGAAGAGCATATGCAAGATGCAGATGGCTATTACCAGAGCAAAAAAATGTGGAGATCGATGACTATGAAGGGAAGAGCAAATGCAAAATGCATTGATTTGACTAGGTAATATAAAATACCAGTAATTGACTATTTAATTACTGTCATGTTCCATTAGTGACGATGATTTAAAACATCTCGCCTTGGCTTGATTCTGTCTTGTCAGAACTCTATGTTTATTAATGCTTAAAATTAAGAATTAAGCTCGTGTGCTTGTTCAAGTGCCCGTTTGGATATCCTCATAATCAATTTTTGTTAATCATTTTTACATTTTATGAAACAAAGCTCTCTCACATATTAACCTCAGGTTAAACAATTAATCTTCAACGCTAATTCACATAGGGGAGAATCTGCAACTGCAAGCAAAGCCTTTAATTTAAGAAACTATATAAATCATTTAAATTTAAATTTTTTAAAATACATTTTTCACTACAAAAATTTATAAACGCCTTTAATCTCTGTGTATATTTGCGTGTGTATATTAAAAGAATTATTCAAATCTTGAATCAAACTTTTTCTATCTACGTTAACTAAACTATTTAAAATCATATTCCAATACAATAAAAATATTAAATAAATATTTGCCAAAAATAAAAATAAAATTAAAGAAAAGAGAAAGAAATTTCTGTTTGGAAGCATATTAAATTTGATTTAAAAAAATTGGTCTGGATAGTAGACAGATATATAAGAGCCATTTAAATCTATTCTCTCATTGCTATTGTTGGATCCTATTGTTTTTTTTCTACTAGAGAAATTATAAAATCATTAGTAAACTTATCCTCTAACTATTCTCATGGCAATTGAACAAAAAGGACAACAATATCCAATGGTGAAGGAAGACTCTATAACATAAAATATGATTTAAAGTAATATTTAATATCTTCAGTTTTTATTTAAATTCTCCCCACTTTCTTTTTAAATAGATGTTTTTATTTCTTCTATTGAAAACAAAGGTATTTAAGGGTAGAGAACACCTAGATGAGATTATTCAAATTCAAATTATTCTAACAACTTCACCTCCACATACTCGGTGCCAGTTTCTTCATCCAGCATAATGAACAAGTTATCCTCCATATGCTCAACTATAACAGAATCCTGTTAAATTAACAACTCTAAGGATGAAGAATTTATATGGTTACTCTTACTAAATTAGAATATTGATGATAAGATGGGCAACATACTGGATCTTTATCACTAAGATGCCTTAGAGTGGAGATAGCAAGATGCCCGCAATGTTGGCTGCATTAAGAAAGCACAAGAAAGTAAGAAAATTTATATATATATATATATATTTATGTTTTAAAGGAAAGTCAATAGCTTTGGATTTAGAGTTCTCATCCTTTGAAACATGCAAAAAAAAAAAAAAAAAAAAAAAAAAATCTGAGAAGTAAAACAGCAAGATGGTTTAGGAGATAATCTAAAAATCCACATTGAAATGCCACAAACTCGATGGGAAGATAATGTTGATTTCCTTGAACTTGTGAGATTTGCAAACAGGAGATTTTTTTTTTTGGCCAAACACAAACAGGTGATAGGAAACTGAAAATACAAAAGAATACTCAACAGTATGCTTTAGAGATGTAAAGACTGGTTTTCAAAATGACAAAATGAAGAGGCAAAAGTATGGACATACAGATCTGCACTTGTGAAGATTATCCACCATCTTGGCTGTATTACACTCAACTTTCACTTGCTTAAGCTGCGGGATTTAGAGGCACAGAGTAGATTGTAAACCAAAACGAAACTTGACAGTGATTTATAGACAGGGTAGGGATGAGAGGCCTGGACAAAAGAATTCTGTAGCACGTTTCCTCAGCCACGTACCGTAAGGTTAACATGAAAATGGAAACTGGAAGAAGCTATGAATGAAGAAAAAGAAGTAGCAAGTAACCTCGCATGCATGCTTTGCTACTCTGGCCTCTGTCAAGAAAATGAAACAAGAGATACAAGAGAGGAAATAGAAAATCACTGGAAGACAGCGAATCACAGAAAGGGTGCAAGATAGATATCGAGAAGAACGAAGCAGTTTGCTTTGATAACTGAGTGGTGGAAGCAAAACAATCTTACGGGGTTTGGAAATTTGAGTGTGAATGGAAGGAAAAAAAGGGAGGCATGTTTGAGAAGCCTCAATTTGGAAGGGCTTGACTCTTGAGGGTGTGACAGAAAACGAAGAAAGCAGAAAGAAGAAGAGATGAAAGTTTTCTGATATATGCTCAGTGATGTGGAAAGGGCAAGAGTGTTGCAATATGTATTGGAGAGTAGCCTATAGAGTGATGACACGTATTACAAGCTCACACTCTAGTCTCTATCGGTTGCTTCTTTTATTTGAACCCCTTTTCCATTTTGTGTTTATTATGGAGGCAGAGAGCAGAGGTAGTACTAAGGTGAAATTTTTGTTTGCCCCCTCTGTAATAAAATGAAATTAATTTTTGTAAATGAAAATATAATGATGCCTTTATTTTATTTAACTTGTAAATTATTTTATTTATCTTGTAAATACTCATATTCATCTTGTAAATTACCAAAATACTTTAAACTTCCTATGTTCTTTTGAATCCCTTTATTTGTTTTGTAAAATGTTTTTATTTGTCTTGTAAATACCCATATTTATTTTATAAATTGTCAAAATATTTTTAACTCCCTCGGTTCTTTTGAATCCCTTTATTTCTCTTGTAAATATCTTTATTTATCTTATAAATGCTCATATTTATCTTGTGAATTTTCATATTTTTCTTATAAATGACCAAAATGTTTTAACTCCCTATGTTCTTTTGAATCTCTTTATTTATCTTATATAGTAATTAATTTCATTTTAACCATGGGGTGCAGTGAAGTTTTAAAAAGTTTTGGGGGTTGACTAAAATTAATTTGCTATAGTACAGAGGAGGTTGACTGAATAAGGCAAAGACAAAAAATATGTTTCTTCAAGAATGTACATTTTTCTCGAGCCATGATGTACAATCAAAGGATGGGGGTGGGATTAATAGGCGATTTGGGAAAATACTTAGGAATTCCCCTAATCCATAAGAACATCAGTGGGATTTTTGCTCCAATCATAGAAAAGACCAAGAGGAAGCTAGCGGGTTGGAAAAGATCATACTTAACTATGGCAAGGCGCACCACTCTAATCAAGTATGTCCTTTCAACCCTTCCTTACTATCATATGCAAACAATGTTGCTTCCTAAGGGAGTAATTAAGGAACTTGAGAAGCATAGTCGAGATTTCCTATGGGGAGATACTGAAGACCAAAGGAAGTTGCACCTAGCTTCATGGGAACTTATGACTAAGAATAAGGAAATTAGAGGCCTAGGACTGAGACATCTCAGGAAACAAAATGAAGCTCTGCTGGAACATCATCCACAACAAACAAGCTCTATGGGTTAGTATACTCTGAGGAAAATACAAATGTGGGGATGACCTTATGCCGAAGGTGAATAGAAGGAAGAATTCTTCCCTAACTTGAAGGAGTATTTGTGAGGTTTGGGAGAGATTCAAAAAAGGAGTACGGATAAAAAATTGGAGATGACAACAAGGCCCTATTTTGGACTGATAACTGGTTTGAAATGAATTTTCCTCTAATCAACTTCATGTGAGGCTATGAGCATTTGGTGGATAAGGGGGAGAGAGTGCTGGATTATGTTACACTAAGAGGTGATTGGAGTACACAAAAACTTCAGTATTGGCTTCCACCCGATGCTATTGAACTTATCCTAAAGACACACCTACCATGTGAGTAGAGGGGAGAGGACAAAATATTTTGGTCACTGTCTACTGATGGATGCTTTTCTATTAGATCTGCCTATAATTTCCTTTTTATAGGTACACAGCAACAGGAGGAAGGCTATTAGAAGATACTATAGAAGTGGAAGATACCTAAAAAGAAATTAGATCTTTCATGTGGCTGGCTTCTCATGACAAAGCCCACACCGCCCAATTCCAAGCAAGAAGAGGAATGATGGAGGATGATAGTTGCCCGTTCCAGTGCAACCATAAGGAGGATGTCATGCACCTGTTGAGGGACTACAAGAATGCAACTAAGAGATGGAGATCAGTAGTCCACCCTTCATATTGGGATACATTCTCAAATCTCAATGGAAAGGATTTGATCAAATGGAATATTAAACATGAAGCAGGGCAAGATTACACCAAGAAAATCAAATGGCCTATTCTTTTTGTGGATATATGTTGGGACATATGGGTGACCAGATGTATTAAACTATTTGGTGATGAGATCCCTCCTGATCACTCTAATGCCCTTTCTAGTCTATTTAGAGCTTGCTGGGATCAAGATCTTGTATCCAAATGTTCTTTCTATGGTAACCATAACCAGATTGGCCATGAGGACCTGACTGGAAATGCAGGTTACGTGAATCTGGAAACAGATGCATCAGTCAGGGAACTAGGAAGTAATGGATGCGGAGGAGTTGTTCATGGAGATCAAGGGGAATGGATATGTGGCTTCATGTTCAAGGTCATAGCAGTGCCTCCAGCCATAGCGGAAGTCCTTAGCATTATTCATGGACTCAACTTATGCTGGAGCCGGGGATTTAGGAAGGTTATAGTACGATCAGACTGTATGGAAGCGATCAACTGGTTCCTTAGGGAATATCCACCAAACCACCCTTTTTGTGATATTCTTGAAGAAGCTAGACTTCTTATTCATAAAAATTGGACTGTTGTAATTTTTCATGTTCCTAGGGAAACAAATAGTGTAGTAGATAGCTTAGCTAAAAGTGCTCATAATCTTGTAGGTAATTTTTATATTCTTGATCAACCACCTACTCCCGATTAATGGAGGTGGTGGATAATGAGGAACGTCAGGATAGATTCCTAGGTTAGGTGTCTTTGCATTTAGCATATATGGTTGTTACTCTGATTTTTTGGAGTTAATGGTGTATAGTTTTCATGCAAAAAAAAAAGAAAAAAGAAAATTCTAACTGCAACTATTACGCAGTAACAAAGTGCACTGAGTCCATTTTAGACTAAAAATAATGAAGTTCAGTTTTATATATTTCACCCAAAAAAGTTTAATTGTATCTACTAAAAGATTGGCACATATCAATTATCTGGAATTAGGTGAAACAGAGACTATCTTGTAGCGAAGTTATGGGAGGCCTTCCTCTATTTTTGCATTCAACAGTTGGAACAATGACAACATAGATTGTAAAGGAGCACAATAGACTTGAAATTTCAAATTTATCTACAATTTAATTGATTCTTGTCATCAATAAAATATCCTTTTAGAAAAAAATGATATTGCCTATTCACAAAAATATTGTCATTGATGTTCAGCCTAGTATTAGGCAAACTGCACCAAGAAGAATTGGAAGATAGCCGGTGCATCTTAATCTCCTCGTTGTTCTTAGGCTTATTAGAGTAATTAGTGACAGTAAATCCAGAACTCGAGCTCCTTAGCAAGACGAGACTCCATAAATGGAGAGGGAGGGAGGGAGGGAGAAGAGGATATATAAGTAAAATATCTTAATTTTAAAAGTCTAAATTGATTGCTTGATGTGATTTATAATTTACTAAATTTAAAGGCCCAATTCAAGATATGAGTATTTCAAAAGACTTTTAATAGGATTCTCCCATTAAATTATGGTTAATTAGATTTATCTTTTAATATTCACGTATCACAATAAAATATTATATCTAGCTTATCCTAATAGTAGCTTGGTTATGTTAAGATTTGATTTAAGTCTGTATAAATGGCTGGAATAAGTTTTATGCCATTGTGTGAAATTTAAATGAATCACATTATTGAGATATAGACACGTGTAATGCTATTTATTATAACTTATAGAAAGCATGGCTTCTTGTAATATATGATCTTCTACCTTTTTAATATTTTACATTGATATTAATATTAACGATATTTAACCTAAAATTTTTTAATTTCACTTTAACTCATAATTTTAGGCGAAATTGGGGGATGCCTGATTGGAAATTATATTGCTGGAAGGATCTGAAAATTTTTTATACATAGAAAGCATAACTTAGTTCTTTTTCAAAAAAAAAAAAATTATAATAGGGGACTTTATTTCAAATTGTTCCTATATTTTATTCTGAAAATATTATTAGCATATGCCCTAATTCAACGTAGAGAGTCATTGTCGAGACACCTCAGGCCTCAGCCACTAATAATAGTAAGGCCAAGGTGGGAAAAAAATAGGCCTTTTTTTTTTTCAAACTCACAGATCACAGGCCACGAAAGCATTGAAAATGTCAATTACTCCGTAGTGCGATGAAACTTTCTTTATTACGAGTTATCATTGAGATTAGATGTGAAAAGAACTGGGGCCAGAACGGATTTTACATGTCTGGGAAGCAATTGACGATGCAAAAATGTCAATAATGATCAATTAAGAGGAAAATTGGTTTCTGAATATTAATTATGTGGATGTCTATTAATTCATATCCAAACCAACTTGCTCTTCTAGTCCACAAGATCTCTAAAACTAAACATTTTCTGTTTATACAAAAATACTGTTCATATATGATTTATTGAAGCAGTACTGTAGCAGTGCGGGGTTATTGTAGCAGTTACTGTGCAGTCACCATTCACATCGTTTTGCGCCTGTAAATATAGGTATTGAGTTAAACAAGCACTAACTCCCCGTGCGATGCGCGGGATGAATTAACTAAATGTACTCAATATTCTTAATATATTCAATCACACATAAATTAGTTCCAATGACATAAACTGCACACAACACACTCAAAGATTAATATTAACTAAAATGTCATAAAATTGCTAAAAAAGAAATTACCACATACATTACAGAATGAATCTTCGTTAAAATGTGACACATTATGAACCAGCATGATGCTAACCACTTATCTCTAATCATAAATACTACAATGCATTTCACATGAATGAAATTGAACATTTCTCTCATTGGAATCATCCAAAAGCCACCGTACAACAAACCATGGAAATAATAATCTCAATAACTATTAGAATCTCTCCAACATTGTCATTACCAATGTCAACAACAAGGAAGATAAAAATCCAGAATGGAGTGGTACATAGTAGAATGAAAGTAGCAATATGAACATATATGTTTCCAAAACTAATTCTCTTCATGTTCTTACCAAACACACAAAAATTGTAGAGATATGCAGTAGATATATCCTCCAAATTTCAAGTATTTCTCCTTTCTACTATTGTTCATTCTCAAATACCCTATGCAAAACTTTATTCTGTGAGTAGTAAGCAAGCAATTTAAAATACTTGCCCCCAAGCCTGAGATCCACTATTGTTCATTGGTAAGCAAGCAAATTTCAAGTATTTCTCCTTTCCACTATTGCTTTATGAGTTTCGAGGGCTCCTGTGCTCCCACTTTAACCTGACTCTAATATGACGTTTCGAGGGTGATTTTTCAAAACAGTTCAGCAAGCTAAAACGTACTTTCATTTGATAGTTGGCTGTGGAGATTAGTATGGGCTCCTTTTTTTCTGACCCGCTAGAATGGATTAATAAATTGATGAGCAGTATCATTTCAAGTTATTGTAAAACTTATGCATTGTTGGATCAGAAATAAATTTTTTGAAATTGCTGTGTTAACTTGCACTCTAGTACTTCACTTTTCACTGTCACCATCAAGTCTATTGCATACACACAAGTTGCATTTGAGATTCATCCAAAATAAGAATTTAAACCATTTCCAAATGCCGCAGCCATTGGCTTTGTTTTGGGCAAACACAAATGAGTAACAAAAGCTGTTCAATGTCATGACCCTCTCATAATAGCAGGTTGATAAGGTGTTCCATCAGCAAATACATTACAATTTAAAATACTTGCCCCCAAGCCTGAGATCCACTATTGTTCATTGGTAAGCAAGCAAATTTCAAGTGTTTCTCCTTTCCACTATTGTTCATTCTCAAATGACCAGAAGTTTTAAATCTCTTAAGTAATAATTATGAGTATTAGTGATCCATGCTTCTTTCCAAGCAATGAGCATCATCAAGATACGAAATAAGTTCAATATACTTATCCTATGTCATGAGAGGCATAATGACATGCAAAAAAGGGTGAATTAGAAACATGTTTACAACTAAAAAGCACAGTAAGAACAACCCAAATAGTACTAAACATTTGAGCTTTGGGTAAGTGATAACAGGACCCTTTTTCATGATCCCATGTAAGTCTGAGGGTGATTTCGCTCTTTTGTAATTAGTAATGAAGGACGATCTGACAAACAATTGAAAATGAACAAAAATTTTGATTAGGGAAAAAAACCAAACCTCAAAGAGAGTTCTCAAATGCATTGAAGATAAGCCTTGTATAATATAATCACCAGGCCTTAAATATATATCATCATCAGCTTTGACATAAAAATCAGCCTCAAAAAGTGCATAGGTAGCTTTGAAGAAAGCTAGACTGTAAAAAATAGAATATGCAACTTAGCAACATCCTATAGGCACAAAAGACATTCATCCAAATATCATTAACACTAACGTTTTGTATGGAAGCTTACTGTACTCCTCTTCAAAATCCAATTGAATAAAATCATCATATTCTGCTACTTCCTTCTGTAGTTCTGACATCTTTAATTTGTCATTTGTTCTACTGATGATAAGCCTGAAAGTTCAGATAAGCATGCTACTATTGTGAACAAAAGCACTAATTGACAGATTTTCTAGCCCAGATTCCATCGAAACATCCAAACCAACAACTGGTCTATATAAGCAAAAAAAGCAGAACTACGTATATGTAGGAGGTGAAAATTACATGAATTACACTATATTATATCAAATTCAACCCCTCATGCGTATTAATGGCTTACTAATAAGATTCACCAACGGATTTAGAGTAAACTTGGACATTTACTTTTGTCAGCCAAAGCTACTAGAGACTTTCCAAGCTGTAAGTTTACATATGCAAAGCACTGAGAACATATACAAAATTTACACCATTTTCGAATCCATATTTTCTTTAATGCAAAGTTTTTTTAGAACTAACTAAAGACTCACAGAAGTCTTAGGTTTTTCTTTATAATGTAGTATTCATCAACAACAAACAATGCTTTAATAAAAAAACTTTGCCAAGTCATTACCGGACGACTTGATCACAAACTCGCCACAAGCAGCTTGATGAGTAGTCTTGGCTATGGACGCCAAGTCCTCCACCTCCGAGCCGGAGTTCGTAGAGAAAGCCTGAAAGATTATTTTTTTTAATAAAAAAACTTTTTGGAGGAAACTCAGTCGTGGTGTCTTCCATTTTTAATAACTAACTTGCAACTCAGTCGTTCCCTTCCCTACCTCAAATTTGCAGCAATTAGAAACCTCAGACCATCATAAGGAAGAGAAATCTCAGACCAAAAATGGAAGACACCACAGATCTTGAAAATTTTCTTAATAATAACACTAAGTGAAGGACGAAGAAAAGGAAAAGCAACAGCCAGCCTGGTATTAAGTTTGAAGAAATGAAAGAAAGAAATCAAATTAAGGCAAGCAAGTGTAGCTTTATGAAGGGAAGAAATTCCAAATACTTTAATGATAGAGGAAATTAATCCGACCTTGTTTGCGGTCACGCTCGCAGTGCTTTCCAAAATTATGAACAACAGCATCTCGGTGGAGGCATAACCGGCAGCTAGAATCTCATCCTTATTGTTATTGGAGCCATTTTGAGGATGCTCGTGTTGCAGAGATTCTTCATACTCACACTCTTCCTCATGGAATCGACGACTTTAACGCCGAACAACATGATCTCGTCAGGCGGAGGTAGCGGAAGAAGCATCACCGTCAGTTGAAGTGGCGGAGAGTGATCGAGACATGCAGAGATCAGAAGTGCTTGGGCTTGGGCGAAGTGATGAAGCAACCTCATCATTTTTTTGGAGGGAGTCAGGGAGACGGAGGACACCGAGGGAGAGGTTAGAGAAAGACATCCTAAGAGAGAGGGGAGATAAAAGGATGTAGGAAAGAAAAGTGATTACTAATGGAGGGAATTTCAAAATTTGAAATCATCTAAGAGAGAAAAGGTAGGCATGAAGTAAGGTGCAGAACCCGATACTATGCACGAGGTGGTACTGTTCATATGAACAGTAAAATTGTGATAGAGATTTATTATTATATATAGATATTTTATACATATATAAGTGAATGAGAAATTCTATCAATATTCTCTCTTAAAATTCTCCCTTATTTTCTTATTACAGATACTTTTATAACAGTTCCATCATTAAACCAATTGAGAGAGTAGTTTGTGAGTTGGTGGTCATGCAGAGTTAACTTTTTTTTTTATCAGTAAAGCAGAGTTAACTCAATCATGATAGAAATAATACTTCCTCCAACTAACTGTGCTTGCGCCCCGTTGGGGAGAAGTGTCCACAATTTTTTAGTGCCAATAGTGTTTGGAACAAAATTATTTCCAATAGAAGGTATTTGTATTTAAGAAAAAAAATAATACTCCCTCATATCCTATTTATAAATAACATTCTCTCATATAAGATTGGTTCTAAATATAAGTAATAACCCGTGTTTGTCTAAAAAATTGATTCAATTCTTTCATTTTAACCCTAATTAATTACACCCGTCTCTCATTTTTATAGGATTAAGGTTCAAAAATATCCACCAGCCAACTTATACTAAAAGTGCATCCAATACTATAAATTTTTCTTGAATGCAAAAATAACCACAAACATTCAAAACCAGAGTAAAAGTGACAAGTCTATTATTTTTTGTAGTGTGGCCCACATTATTTTTTTGAAAGCACCAAAATGCCCTCGGCTCAAAAATAGTAAACATGTAAAAACATCCATAAACTTTTACCTCAAGTGCGTCAAACATCATATATTTTTTAAAGGTGAAAAATATCTATAGACATTCAAAATAGATACGGAAGTGCCAAAATACTCCCAACTTATAAAAGAAATTATCTATCTAGCTATTCAAATTTTATGTTGTAGTTATGAACATAATGTGGAATTGTAAACATTAACTTTAAATTAACAAGAAAATTATTGTTATCTACTTACATACTTTTATTTATAAGTCACTTCTAATATATTTTATCATAACTAAGAAAAATCTTAAACTTAATTAATTTGATCTTTAAACTTAGTTCTAATTTTATCCCTAGTTAATATACAATCAACTCCAATTAAATGGATGTGATAATTTAGCAATTGGACATAATAATGTATATTATGCGACATGGGGTACATGTTATTATATTTTCTATTAATTTTTTATTTTTATTTTTTCTAAATTTTCTTAAGAAATTAACTTACAATTAGCACACTTAAATTTTCTAGCTAAACCCTAAACCCGAAAAATTAAAGTGGCTGGAATATAAAATTGATTTAATTAAAAAATGAATGAAGTTATTAAACTAAGTTAGATTCAAAATTCTTAGACCAAACAAAAGAGAAACAAATAACAAGATGCAAGCTTCAAATTACTAGAGTAACCAGAAAATACATGATAATAATTTTCATAAAATATATTCACCATATGTATATGTGTATGTGAATTTTTTTTTACTGGGGGTATTTTGGTACTTCCAGGTCCATTTTGAATGCCATTGGTATTTTTGTATTTTCAAAAAACAGATGGTGTTTGGCGCACTTTGGATAAAAATTTATGAGTATTTTTGCACCTTTACTATTTTGAGCCGGGGGCATTTTGGTCCTTTTAGAAAAATAGAGTGAGCCCCAATATAAAAAGTAATGGATGTTAGCCCATTTTGACGGATATATCATTTTTTATCTAATTTTGAATGTTTATAAGTACTTTTACATCTAAAAAAAATTTATAGTGTTATATACACTTTTAATATAAGTTGATGGGTATTTTTGCACCTTAACCCTTTTTTTTATACTTATCATCTCTTTTTCCACTCTTTCTCTATCTCCCACACTTGCCGTCTTTAAGGTATAATCGGAAAAAAAATACATATCTTACACATTTATTGCTTTCAACTAATTTTAGCCGATACTCTGATCTACATGATTTTTTTATACACCAGAAATAAATTTTGATCAACATGATTTAGGTAGTTTTTATTTATTAAAAAAAAAGTCTGGAGGGAATATAATTTAATCAAAATTAAAAAAAAAATTGTATATAACCTAAAAGGAGTAACGTTTAAGCAAAAAGGACATTAGTTCATAATTAATGAACCAATAAAACATTTTTTGGCTAACCTAATCAAAAGTACTAAAGTATAAATATGACAAATTTCTATTTTTCTCCATTTTTAAAATCAAAATTACATCATTTCAAGCTCAATAAAGAGGATACAAATATAACATTTAATTTGGTCAACTCATCAAAAACTCTTGATCACTAGCCATTGGTCACTAAAAAATACTTACATATTTCAGAAGTACTATATATCATCTCAAATTTGTTTAATAAAAAAACAATAGCTTAGATTACTTTAATTTTAATTAGCTGCTGACTCATTTAAAATAATTCACATTTTATTCTGTTTTCAAAGAAAAATAAACCTCTTAATTTTAAAAAAACAAAAACTTTGCCTGCTAGGATTAAGAGGTTTGTTCTTTTTAAAAGAATATAAGAACAAAATAAAATGTGAATTATTTTATCTGAGTGATCAGTTATTAGAACTTAAATGATTCGAGTTGTATTTTAATTAGATAGAAGGGTCAAGGGGCATTTTTACTCTGGAAGTTTTCACCGAAGAGCAATTTTGCCCCGGAAGTATACTAAAAGGATCAATTTTGCCTTGATGAGATAGCAATCTACATATCATTCACGTTATTTTTGTTCAAGTGCAAATTTATCCCAAAAGTTTTAAATTTAACTTTGAAAAAAGATAAAATAGATGACATATGGACTTTTGATGCAAATTTACACCTTAACAAAAATGACACGTCCATTGTGAACTTAGCATATTTAGTCAATTAACGGTCAAAATTAACTGGTATAACGGCTTGGACAAAATTGATCCTTTTTTATATTTTCGGGGCAAAATTATGGCTATTACCGGAGCAAAAAAATGTGGAGATGACTATGAAGGGAAGAGCAAATGCAAAATGCATTGATTTGACTAGGTAATATAAAATACCAGTAATTGACTATTTAATTACTGTCATGTTCCATTAGTGACGATGATTTAAAACATCTCGCCTTGGCTTGATTCTATCTTGTCATAACTCTATGTTTATTAATGCTTAAAATTAAGAATTAAGCTCGTGTGCTTGTTCAAGTGCCCGTTTGGATATCCTCATAATCAATTTTTGTTAATCATTTTTACATTTTATGAAACAAAGCTCTCTCACATATTAACCTCAGGTTAAACAATTAATCTTCAACGCTAATTCAGACGGACATACCTATTGATTGTAAAATCAATCAATGGGAAATTAAGCCAATTAACATAATTGTAAGTAAAAAAAATTATGGATATGATGGCTTAAGTAGCATATAAAGCTTGACTTATCCAAACGATATTTGTGAAATTGTGATCTTACTATAATAGCCGATATTTTTATATTGTAATAATAGTAATTATAACCATAGGCCATTACGATTTACCACGGTTGACTACAACCATCCATGGACTAGTTTTTTTAAACTCTGAAACCATTTTCAAATTAATATACGCAAAACGATTTTTTAATTTTATTTTTGAAAAAAACTATTTTTAAAAATTAGTTTACAAAATACGAGTACTTGTCACAAATGAAGAGTAGAAACAAAATCTATTACATAATTATTGCTTTTAATTAATTTTAATTAACATTTTTTTATAATTTTAATCAGCAGTTTGATTTCTCATGATTTAGCTAGTTGTTAATTACTAAGGATTGAAGGGAGTAATATTATCTCTGGTTTTACAAAAAGTGTTACAGGATGTGAAATCCACACGCATATACGAATGGCATATCTTATTGATCGATTTACTTTTTTCACAGAAACAGTAAGTTTTGGCTACAGACTTACAGTAACCCGTGCACAAAATTATTGCTAAAATTTCATTTCCAACCCGTATCACATAGTAGAGCCGGGAAAACGGGCCGAGCCCGTCGGGCCGGCCCTTCAAGGGCCGGGCTTGTAAATTGTAGCCTGAAAAGGAAGTTGGGCCTAGAAGGGCCGGCCCTGTAGGGCCTCGGGCTTAAAAGGGCCGGCCCTTTAAGCCCGTTTATCTTTTTTTTTTTTTTTTGCTTGGAAAGGGAACCATGTTACATTTTTGAATTGCCTTATCGATCTATATGTCACTCTATCCTCATATTGTATATAGTATGATTTTTGAGTATATTGTTTTGTCTAATTGAATCATATTGTGATTTTTGAGTATATTGTTCTGCCTATTTAGAATAAAATCATATTATATACTGTTCTCCCTGATGGAGTATGATTTTTGATGGAGGTTGTGATTATTTGACTACTTGAACTTACTACTCAAAGTGAAACACAATCAAATGTCCTTGAAATTGATGATAGTAGTGAAGGAGGTGAAAATGATAGTCGTCATACTCATGTTGCTTAGATGTTAGAGCATTTAGCGTCTTGCCTTTTTATACTTTGGCTTTTGTGTGAGTTATTTATGGACATGATTTTACCTTTGATTACACATTAGTAACTGTGTTTGTTTGTTGCAAGAGACGTGTTATTTAAATCTTAATGTTGACAACATTTATGTATTAAATTAGAACTTTAATCATTGTTATTTACTAATTATATCTCTCTGGGGAAAATACATAGGAAAAATAGTTAAATATTGTAAAAAGGACTTCCGGGCCCTGCGGGCCGGCCCTGGCCCTGATGCTCTCGGGCCGGGCTTTGAAAAAATGCAATTTTCCTGACCCCGAGCCCTTTAGGGCCAGCCCTGTTAGGCCCTGGCCCGTCAAGGGCCGGCCCTGATTCCCAGCTCTACATATAGGGGAGAATTTGCAACTGCAAGTAGGGGTGTTCATGAGGCCCAGAGGCCCGCAATGCCCGCCCGAGCCCGACAAAAAAATGCCCAGCCCGAACTTAAAAAATATGCCCATAAATCATTTGGGCATCTTCGGGCTGAGCCAAATACCGGGCAGGGCTGGGCACCGGGTAAGGTGTGCTGCCCTGTCCATTTGGCCCTGCCCAATATGTATGTATAATTGTATTTAAAAAATATATATATTGTATATATAATTGAATAAGTATTTACTTACCATTCAATTAGAATTTAATGAATAAACATATCTTGTATTTACTAGGCATATAGGCATATTTTTTCATACACATATTTAATTAAGAAGTGGGTAAATTGAGTTTTTGAAAAGTAAATTATTTTCAAATAATAAGAAAATAATCTCTATTGAATTAATTTGTTTTATTGGCCCATGAATCAAATCTAAATAATAAAATCTTAAAAGGACTATGACATAAAATATGTTTTTGAAATACCAAACTATATATTTTTTCTGTATTATTATTATTTAATACTTTATTATTTTTAAATTTTTAAGAGATTTTTGGGCATACAAGCCCGTTCTGCCCAGCCCAGCCCGAAATTACCCGGGCTTTCATTGGGCAGGGCTGGGCAACGGGCCTCAAAACGCCGCCCATTCTTTTTCCGGGCTGGGCATCGGGCATGGTCCATGCCCTGCCCATGTACACCCCTAACTGCAAGCAAGGCCTTTAATTTAAGAGACTATATACATTATTTAAATTTAAATGTTTTAAAATACATTTTTCATTACAAAAATTTATAAACGCCTTTAATTTCTGTGTATATTAAAAGAATTATTCAAATCTTCAATCAAACTTTTTCTCTCTACGTTAACTAAACTATTTAAAATCATATTCAAATACAATAAAAATATTAAATAAATATTTGCCAAAAATAAAAATAAAATTAGAGAAAAGAAAAAGAAATTTCTGTTTGGAAGCATATTAAATTTGATTTAAAAAAACTGGTCTGGATAGTAGACAGATATATAAGAGCCATTTATTACTATTCTCTCATTGCCATTGTTGGATCCTATTTTTTTTTCTACTAGAGAAATTATAAAATCATTAGTAAACTTATCCTCTAACTATTCTCATGGCAATTGAACAAAAAGGACAACAATATCCAATGGTGAAGGAAGACTCTATAACATAAAATATGATTTAAAGTAATATTTAATATCTTCAGTTTTTATTTAAATTCTCCCCACTTTCTTTTTAAATAGATGTTTTTATTTCTTCTATTGAAAACAAAGGTATTTAAGGGTATAGAACACCTAGATGAGATTATTCAAATTCAAATTATTCTAACAACTTCACCTCCACATACTCGGTGCCAGTTTCTTCATCCAGCATAATGAACAAGTTATCCTCCATATGCTCAACTATAACAGAATCCTGTTAAATTAACAACTCTAAGGATGAAGAATTTATATGGTTACTCTTACTAAATTAGAATATTGATGATAAGATGGGCAACATACTGGATCTTTATCAATAAGATGCCTTAGAGTGGAGATAGCAAGATGCCCGCAATGTTGGCTGCATTAAGAAGGCACAAGAAAGGAAGAAAATTTAAATATATATATATATATATTTATGTTTTAAAGGAAAGTCAATAGCTTTGGATTTAGAGTTCTCATCCTTTGAAACATGCAAAAAAAAAAAAAAAAAAAAAAAAACTGAGAAGTAAAACAGCAAGATGGTTTAGGAGATAATCTAAAAATCCACATTGAAATGCCACAAACTCGATGGGAAGATAATGTTGATTTCCTTGAACTTGTGAGATTTGCAAACAGGAGATTTTTTTTTTTTTGGCCAAACACAAACAGGTGATAGGAAACTGAAAATACAAAAAGAATACTCAACAGTATGCTTTAGAGATGTAAAGACTGGTTTTCAAAATGACAAAGAGGCAAAAGTATGGACATACAGATCTGCACTTGTGAAGATTATCCACCATCTTGGCTGTATTACACTCAACTTTCACTTGCTTAAGCTGCGGGATTTAGAGGCACCGAGTAGATTGTAGACCAAAACCAAACTTGACAGTGATTTATAGACAGGGTAGGGATGAGAGGCCTGGACAAAAGAATTCTGTAGCACGTTTCCTCAGCCACGTACCGTAAGGTTAACATTAAAATGGAAACTGGAAGAAGCTATGAATGAAGAAAAAGAAGTAGCAAGTAACCTCGCATGCATGCTTTGCTACTCTGGCCTCTGTCAAGAAAATGAAACAAAAGATACAAGAGAGGAAATAGAAAATCACTGGAAGACAAGACAGCGAATCACTGAGAAAGGGAGCAAGATAGATATCGAGAAGAACGAAGCAGTTTGCTTTGATAACTGAGTGGTGGAAGCAAAACAATCTTACGGGGTTTGGAAATTTGAGTGTGAATGGAAGGAAAAAAAGGGAGGCTTGTTTGAGAAGCCTCAATTTGGAAGGGCTTGACTCTTGAGGGTGTGACAGAAAACGAAGAAAGCAGAAAGAAGAAGAGATGAAAGTTTTCTGATATATGCTCAGTGATGTGGAAAGGGCAAGAGTGTTGCAATATGTATTGGAGAGTAGCCTATAGAGTGATGACACGTATTACAAGCTCACACTCTAGTCTCTATCGGTTGCTTCTTTTATTTGAACCCCTTTTCCATTTTGTGTTTATTATGGAGGCAGAGAGCAGAGGTAGTACTAAGGTGAAATTTTTGTTTGCCCCCTCTGTAATAAAATGAAATTAATTTTTGTAAATGAAAATATAATGTTGCCTTTATTTTATTTAACTTGTAAATTATTTTATTTATCTTGTAAATACTCATATTCATCTTGTAAATTACCAAAATACTTTAAACTTCCTATGTTCTTTTGAATCCCTTTATTTGTTTTGTAAAATGTTTTTATTTGTCTTGTAAATACCCATATTTATTTTATAAATTGTCAAAATATTTTTAACTCCCTCGGTTCTTTTGAATCCCTTTATTTCTTTTTTTAAATATCTTTATTTGTCTTGTAAATACTCATATTTATCTTATGAATTTTCATATTTTTCTTATAAATGACCAAAATGTTTTAACTCCCTAGGTTCTTTTGAATCTCTTTATTTATCTTATAAAGTTAATTTCATTTTAACCATGGGGTGCAATGAAGTTTTAGAAAATTTTGGGGTTGACTAACGATAGTACAAAGGAGGTTGACTGAGATTTTCCCTAGTATTAATTAAGGGCTTTGACCGGAGCCTTTAAATTAGCTCTTCTTCCTTTTATTTGTTGCTGCTTCTGTGAACTGAACCTGTGCCTTTGCCTTTCTCTGTTGTAGGCAGCTCAGCCTTGTTCCCTCTCTCAGCTTTGTTCTTGTGCTTTCTGAATGAAGCGTACTGTTAGGCGGGATAAGAAAGTAACTTATGTGAGGGATGTGTGTAAGCAATGCCTAATGAAACGTACTAGTCTCTTTGGATAAAAGAGAATAAAGAAATGAGGAGGAGAGAGAGACAAGACATAAGCAAATAATATTATGGGTAAGCAGAAAAGAAAACTGGTCTCTCTGTGTCTGTGTTGTGTAATGTGTTTTTGGTACGTGAGTTTGGTTGAATCTTTCCTCCTTAACTATACTAGCTGTGTTGGAATATTTGTGCTCTTTCTGCATTTCTTAGGGTGAATCTTGAGAAAGAAAACCTTAGCTACCGTACTCCCTTCCTGATCCCATTTTGCACACTTCACTCTAGCCTCCTCCTCCTAAAACCATAATATTCAAATCTGCAGGTTTGGTAAGAGTGCTCCATCTTGCATCTGCTCTTCTTCCTCTTGTTATCGTCATAGTCATCTCCATCTTGCATATGCCCTCATCTCCACGTCTTGATTCTAGTAATAGTCATTTTCATCTTGCATCTGCTCTTCTTCCTCTTGTTCCCTTCAGAATCATCCGCACGTTTTTCTTGAATTATTCTTGATGATCTTTTCCGAACATTATTTTCCTTTGATTTAGTGAATTGCATTTTATTTTATTATACATTAATGATATATATATATTTTTATATATAGGAAAGCATAAGTTACAGTGAAACAAAATTCTTTTAACTGGGGAGAGGAGAGGGTATTAAAGTCATTTTACCAACATTTTGAAATCCTAAATTTGGTTAATGACTTAATTATGAATTTATTAAATTTACTAACATGATTTGAAATTTCCCAATTTTATATAGCTTTTTATGGGATTTTCCCTTCCTCATCACTTTGTGCCATGTCCAAGAACCCTCTAAGTTAGCTTTGCCCTCAAGTTATTTGCGGGAACTCCAAGGAGTTTTGAAACAATTGTACTTACTGTCAAGAAATTTTAAAATGGGCTCAAAATTAAAAGATATTACTATCCTTGATCCTTAATATAAGACTCGGTTGATTTTTGGAGAGATTAAGGAAGCTAAATAAGTTACTTTAAAATATTTATATTTATCATTTTTCTTCAAACTAATTTGTTTGACATATAAACTAATATAATCAAATAATACACAACATATGTTATAATTAAGTAGCTTATTTAACTTTCTTAATCTTTCAAAAAAATTTAATTGGGTCTTATATTAAGGACGAAGGGAGTACAATCAAGTACAAAACTTAATTTTTGCATAAACTCTAAAGTATGTGGCAAGTAGTTATTCTTGGCCATCCTCGCCTTTTATAGTGTACGTGCCCAACATCTACTCTTAATTACACAGGCATACCGTTACTTTTAAATAATCATGGATAGAATATTAACAGGAAATAGATGAGACAAAATTGTTTTATTATAAAATTAGGGTTATTTAGTATACACCCCGTTTGGATGCGCGAGGGCGAGAACGACTGTAATTTTATATATTACATATCTAATAATTTTTAGGAGGTAATTTGATCTTTTCCAGCACAATCCTTAATGCCATTAACTCAAATTTTTTTCCTCCGCTCACTTTCCCTCCCATTCCCTTAGACCAAACAAGCCCCTAGACGTCAAATGACCCTTGGACCATTGGCCAATTAATTTGCCAATGGGAGATTTTTCCTCAATTTTGCCCAAAATTTTCCTCAATGGGCTATAAATTGTGTTTTATTATGTTTTGTTATACATATTATTGGTGTTACATAGATTGAGGCTATAAATTGTTATTCTGCCATTATTTTAATAAATTAAATTATGCTTCGCTTTCAAAAGAAGCGTATAGAATTGGAGAATAAAAATGTGATTGGGGGCATGTTTAGAATATGGGTAGACCTTTCTCTGTTTCTCATTTATAAATGGGTCTGAGGATGCACATGGAGGCATGTAACACGCCTAATATAAATTCTACTAATAAAACCATCATTTCAACCTTTTCTAAGATCGAGGTAGAAAGTTGACATCCTTTTCTAAGGTGTCACTACAATAAGAATGAAAATCAAAATGGGCAGAAAGACTATTATTAGCAAATTCTTCTTGCATGCGACTGAATGACATTGTTCAATACTAATAATTTGAATATTTAGATTCATTAAATAAAGTTTTTGTAGTATTGCATTATAACAACCCATTTAATTGGCATGGAGTTTAGACTCATGTGTCTCACATTATAATATTACATGATGCAAGAAAATCAATACAAGAAAATGGACAACTGGGCAAGAGAAAGGGCGACACCCACATATATAAAAAAGTTATCTATTATTCTATATTGATGACGTAACAAATAAACAAGCTGGTAACTGATCACAATCTTATGAAAAAAATAAAAATGAAAAAAATCAAAAATGTAAAACTCAAGAGTGTTTGAACATGTGGACTTTCAGGATAAATTTGTATCTTAACAAAAATGACATGGATGACATGTGAACTACCTACTCAACATATTTGGTCAACTATGGTCAAAATTAACTAGGATAACGTCCAAGTCAAAATTGCGTTCCCTTTTTTACACTTATGGAAAACATTGCCCCTTAACCTAAAATAAAATGAGGAAGAAAAAGAGATATTTATGATCATGTTTCTACGTAATCAACAGGATCACCTCATTCTCTAGAGAGAGAGAGAGAGAGAGAGAGAGAAGGCCCATCATATTATTAAATACAGAGACCCAGATGGTTACGGATTTTTTTTGGTTTTTTCTGTTTTTATCGAAAATCAAATGCTCACCTCTAAATACCCCTTTCCAAAGACCCAGATGGTTACGGATTGAATTGGACTTATAAAAAATGGGATTTCTAAATTAATTTTGTTTCAATAACAAGTAAAGTTGGTTTACCCTAATTTTTGTTTGCTTTTTGATTTTTTAAACAAGTAGTTTCAAATAAAATAAACTGTCTACATATTGTTCAAAAAAATAAAAATATCAACTACAAGCCGATATTTATTTTTCATAGGAAATTGTAATGGCCTAGGGTGATAATTATTACTATTACAATATATAAATGTCGGCTTGCAGTTGCTATTTTTATTTTGGACAACATGAACAACTTTGTTGCTATTTTTTCACAGGAATAGGAAGTTTTGGTTCCAGACTTATAGTAACTACTTGACAAAAGTTATTGCTAAACTTTCATTTTCCAGGGAGGCTCTGCAAGCTAGAAGAAGGCCAGGACAAGGAGTTAACTTATACCAAGGCAAGCAAGAAGATGAAAAAGAAAAATCTAAGAGAAGGAGAAAGAGTGAGAGGGAGAGAGAGAGGAAGATGAAAAAATTCAAAAGACTGAGACAACGAGAATGCTAGGATAAGGAGATATAGGAGACACAACCTTGAATATGACACCAAGACGTCCTCCTGCTATCAATATTTCCTCTTGCTGCAACAAAATGGCACAACCCAAAGGTTTAAAAAGGGGTGCATGTAACACCTTGCTTTTATACTAAGTCAGATGAGTTACTATTTAATGATTTTGAACCTAGGTTGGGTTTTGGGGAGTAAACACTTCTGTAAATAGTTGAAAAACTTAACTCAAACACAAAGTTTGATCCTATAAAATGAATGAGCTTTTTTGAAAAATTTAGAACTTTCTAAAATAATTAATCAATGGTTCAAACTCTTCATTAAAATCCATAATTCCTTAAACTAGATTTGATAGTATCAAAGTTCTTTTCTGCTATCACAAGTAATATATTGCCTTGCTTTATGCTTAATCGTTCGTCAAGTTTTGGGCTCGATTAATACATGTGCCCATCATTGTATCTTTAATTAAGCATAATAATAATACTGATACCATCACTATGTGCATTGATACTATGTGAGAGAAAAGTATTAGAGTACTATAGCAGAGCTTCCAACAAAAGAGTATTGCCATTGCCTTAATCTTATGTCTAGCCAAATTCCTCGAGCTTCATGCATTTGAATGAGGGAAGGAACTTTCGAAAATATGTGGTATCAAAGAAAGGTATCAGAGTGCGATATGAGACAATTTTGTTGGAGTATTCTAGCAAAGCTTCCAATAAAATAGTGTCATTGTTGCCAAAGACTTGTTTTTAAAATGACAAAATGAAGAGGCAAAAATATGGGCATATAGATTTGCATTTGTGAAGATTATCCACCATCTTGGCTGTGTTACACTCAACATTCACTTGCTTAAATGGTGGGATTTAGAGGCACTGTGTAGATTGTAAACCAAAAAAAAAAAAAAAAAACTTGACAGAGAATTATAGACAAGTTAGAGTTGAGAGGCTTGAAAGAAAGAATTTTGAAATCAAAGAGTGAGAAAAACATTGCCTCCAATATTAATGTACATGTATGAAGCATGTTTCCTCAGCCACGTACTATAAGGTTAACATGGAATGGAAACTGGAACAAGCAAGAAATATAGAAAACAGAAGTAGCAAGTAACCTCGAATGCATACTCAGCTACTTTGTCGTCTCTCAAGAAAATGAAACAAGATATGAAAGTTTTTTGATATATATTCAGTGATGTTTGAACTATTAATTTGTGCTTAATGTTATTTTTGTTTATTTAATCTTGTATTATTTTGTCTACTTAGTGTTTGATCATCACTATGAATTTGAAGAATTCAGATTAGCCTTGGAAGAGGATCTTAATTGGACCATATGATTAAGTAATGTGTGATTAGAATTTATTATAATTTGCCAATAGGATAGGAATATATCTATTGAAATCATTTAATCATATTAGAGTGGATTTAGACATTTATTGCCTCTTGAGTAAAATGGTTAGGAATAACATTTTAACTTGAGAGAGGGGTATGAGTAATTGGAGATACTTTTATCCATTCAAACTTTAAATTAACAAATTAACATTAAGTGCATTTATTTTGGAAAATTACATGCTTTAAGACTTGAAAAAGAGATTAGCCACTGTGAGTTGTTTTTATCAATTAAAATCATAAAAACATTAGTTTACTACTTTTGCACTTGTTTAAATTAATCTTTAATTTCTTTTTTTGATTTGCTCAACTTAAATGAAAAATGGAATTTTGATACCTAATCACTAGTTCAATTAAATATCTGCGGGACGACCTTAATTTACTATTATATTATTTTCACGGTCTGTATATTTGTGGTGCTTACTAGGGGTGGGCATGGGCAGGGTTGGGCAGGGCGAGACCCCTGCCCGATGCCCAGCCCAAAGGATGAATGGGCTGCATTTTTCAGCCCGATGCCCTGCCCTGCCCACTAAAAGCCCTAACCATTTTGGGCTGGGTAAGGGTGGGCTGGGCAGGGTGGACTTCCCTGTCTAAATTGATAACGCCTTGTCTTGTCTACATATGAAAAAAATAATTTCATATCAATTTCATGAATATTCCTATAGTTACCAATACCATATGTCTTAATTTCGCTGTAAGTAATATAAACTTCAAATACATTTGATGATTCCACATCTTGGGATATTTCAAAATAAGTCTATAACTTGAATCTTGAAATTTAAAAACTACCATATATCTTAACAAATATCCATACTTTAAAAATTAAACATCCATAATCCATTATAAATAAGAAAACAAAATGATTGTAATTAAAGTCGTGAAGTCAAAGTAATTTGTATCAATTCAATGTCCCAAAAGTTGATCAAATGATGAAACATTTGGAAAAAAAATAAAAGCAACTATAGTTTAATACATCACAAAGTAAAGAAGGAAGGAAGAAATTTACTTGTAAATAGTGTTTAGTGACTAGGACAAAAAAGAGATGACCAGAAGAGTATTATACAATAGACAATATATATTTTAAATAAAAATATATATATGAAATAATATTTAATTGATATGAAATTTTATATTTTAAATAAATGAATATAATTTTCAGGGCAGGGCCAAATGGGCAGGGCAGCACCCCTTGCCCGATACCCAGCCCTGCCCAGTTATTAGCCCGCCCAAAGCTGCCCAAAATCTTTTCGGGCCAATTTTTTAGGGCTGGGCTGGGCAATTTTTTGCAGGGCCAGGGTGGGTGCACCGGGCCACTGGGCATCATGCTCACCCCTAGTGCTTACTTAAAATTTAGTAGCATCACTACTCTCTCAATTCCATGTTCTATATATATTGTACATATAGTATACTCACATATAAATAGATGTAACTCTTAAACGTATGGTTATATAAAAATAAACATAGCAATTAAATCATAAAGGATATTTCTTTTTATAAATCCGTATATCTCTATGGCAGTCCTTCTTGAATCATGCTTGGGTTATAATCTATCAATTGTAGACTAATATATTTCAACAGTTGGAATACGATTTCGGGCTTCAACAATAATTGGAATTTCTAATTTTCGCGTCTCAAATGCATGCCTTTCTTGGGGAAATTATACCTGAAGTTCCATGTGGCTTCCTTTCTTGAGAAAATGTTATTTTGCGTCTATATTACGTTCCCTACTATCAATTCTGCTTATTCTCATGATTTTTGAAATATGATATGTAACTACAAATTGTTATATTTCCCTTACGTGATGAGGCAGCAAGTCATGCTAATATGTAAAAGATTAACGAGTCAAAAAAGCAGGAAAAGCATGCCATTTGCCTTAAAGCTATAGTGAAAGAAAAGCTTCGATTCTTCCATTTCTCCCCCTACGTTTAATATGAGAATTCTATGCTATTGGAGGGGACAAAATGCTTTTCATGTTTAATTTATACTAGGAGTAACTTCTGACATTAAAACTAAATATCTAGTTGATGTTTTTGGGTCCAATGCAGAAGTAGTTTTTGATAGCGATGTAGTCTGACTAATGTTGACCAAATTTATTTGAACATGTAATAAAGCCACCAAACCGTTTGCCATAAATCCCATTTATTGTACTAATAATAATACACAGAGACAAGAGATTTGGTGCTGCTCTTTAAGGGACCCTGTATCCTCTTCTAGTTAAGAAGATACCCACACAATGGAAATAAATGCTTACTTCCTGACACAGTGATTTTGCAGAAAAAATCACTGTGTCAGGTGCAAAGAGAGTTAATGATGTTGATAAACACAGTACTGAACACAAAGGACCTGTTCCCTTGCTGCTTTTTTAGGACTCGTTACCTCAAATGCTCCAATATTATGGGTATTGTACTTTGGGATTTCAGCTTCATCTTTGCCCTCAAGTTCATTGATTTATGTGAACTCCAACGAGCTTTAAAGCAATTGTACTTACTGTCAGAGAAATTTTAAAATTGGTTCAAAATTAAAAGATATTACTATTCCGATCTTTAATACAAGACCCACTTGATCTTTTTAGGGAGATTAAAGAAATCAAATAAGTTACTTTAAAATATTTATATCTATCATTTTTCTTCAAACTAATTTGTTTACCTTATAAACTGATATATAATCAAATAATACACATCATATACTATAATTAAGTAGTTTATTTAACTTTCTTCATCTCTTTAAAAAAATCAATTGGATCTTATATATTAAACATGGGAGGGAGTACAATCAAGTACAAAACTTAATTTTTGTATAAACTCTCACAAATATATAGAAAGTGGTTATTCTAGGCCATCCTCACCTTTTATAGTTTGCCCAACATCCACTCTTAATTACACAGGCACATTGTTACTTTTAAATAATCATGTATAGAATACTAATAGGAAATTGATCCGACAAAATTGTGTTTTATTATAAAATTAGGTTTATTTAGTGTAGAAACGTGATGGCCAGAATAACTATAATTTTATATATTACATATCTAATAATTTTTAAGGGGCATGCAATTTGATCTTTTCCACCTCAATACTTAGTGCCATTAAAGGACATCCAAAAGTCAAATGACCCATGGATCATTGGCCAATTAATTTGCCAATGAGGAAAATTTTCCTAAATTTTCTTGGCACATCACATCTTTTGGACCAAAGCCACATCACATCTTAAATGTTTAAAAACAATTGCACCTTACAAATCACATGGGGAAGCATTAAATACATGTTTTTGGTGTTACATAGATTGAGGCTATAAATTGTTATACTGACATTACTTTAATAAATTAAATTATGCTTCGCTTTGAAAAGGAGCGTATGGAATTGGAGATACCTCATGAAAATGTGATTGGGGCGCATGTTTATAACATAGGTGGACCTTTCTCTGTTTCTTATTTATAAATGGGTCTGGGGATGCACATGGAGGCATGAAACAGGCCTAATATAAATTCTGCTAATTAATAAAACCATCATTTCAACCTTTTCTAAGATTGAGGCAGAAAATTGACATCCTTTTCTAAGGTGTCACTAAAATAAGACTGAAAATCAAAATGGACAGGAAGACTATTAGCAAATTCTTCTTGCATGTGACTCAATAACATTGTTCAATACTAATAATTTGAATATTTAGATTCATTAAACAAATTTTTTGCAGTATTGCATTATAACAACCCATTTAATTGGCATGGAATTTAGACTCGTGTCTCACATTATAATATTACATGATGAAAGAAAAACAAAGCAAGAAAATGGGCAACTGGGCAAAAGAAAGGGCAACACCCACATATATAAAAAGTTATCTATTATTCTATATTGATAATGTAATACATAATCCAGCTGGTAATTGATCAAAATCTTATGAAAAAATTGAAAAAAAAAATCAGAAATGTAAAACTCATGAGTATCTGAACATGCGGACTTCAAAAATAAATTTGCACTTTAACAAGAACGGCGTGGATGATATGTGGGTTGTCAGCTCAACATATTTGGCCAACTAATTAACGGTCAAAATTAATTGGGATAATATCAAGACACAATTACTCCTCTTTTTTACTCTTATGGATAATATTGCCCCTTAATCCTAAAATAAAAGGAGAAAGAAAAAGAGATATTTATGATCATGTTTCTACGTAATCAAGAGGACGACCTCATTGGGGGGGGGGAGGGAGGGAGAGAGAAGGCCCATCATACTATTAATAGTTCTCTAGTAGGTGGGAGAACTAGAGACTCTGGCCCATCATGAATACTCATTCTCCGCCGGGGGGGGGGGGTACACAAGCATATCACCACTTTGATCAATGCCTTTCATCATAATGGTGGCTTAAGCTTTTTAGGCTTTGCCCTTCTTGATAATTGCTTGTTCCTTTTGTGTAGTCTCAACCCTGCTCTTGTCATCATCCTGGTTCATTCATTAATTTGAAATAATGTTTTTATAGTTAAATCTGAGTGGTACTATCAAACCCCTTAATATTTTGATTTTTACAGAGTAATAAATCTATAGTTCAGAGGGCATACAGAAATAGCAAAAATATACTGATAATTAGTGCTAGTTTACATTACGGAAAATCCCTATAAGGTTTAAAAAATATATACAGAGTCCAAAAGAAATAAAACTACAACTACATATGATCAACTACACTCCTTGCTTTTATACTAATTAAGTCAGATGAGTTTTATTTAATGATTTCGAACCACTAAGTTTGGTTGGGTCTTGGGGAGTAAACACTTCTGTAAATAGTTGGAAAACTTAACCTAAACATAAGGTTTGATTCTATAAAATGAATGAGCTTTTTTGAAAAATTTAGAACTTTCTAAAATAATTAATCAATGGTTCAAACTCTTCATTAAAATCCATAATTCCTTAAATTAGATTTGATAGTATCAAAGTTCTTTTCTGCTATCACAAGCAATCTATTGCCTTGCTTTATGCTTAATCGTTCGTCAAATTATGGGTTCGATTCATACATGCGCCCATCTTTATATCTTTAATTAAGCATAATAATAATACTGATTCCACTACTATGTGCACTGATACCACCACTTTCTATACTGATACCACTATTATGTGTATTGATGCCATTATTATGCATGCTTATACTACCGTATACTGATACCACTATTATGTGTATTCATACTACTACTTATGTACTGTTGTTGCCTTCACCTTATTTGTGGTATCAAAGAATAATATCTGAGTGAGGTATGAGATAGCTGCATTAGGATATTGTAGAAAAGCTTCCAATAAAAGAGTGTTGTTGTTGCCTTCACCTTATATGTGGCCAAATTCCCCAAGTTTCATGCATTTGAATAAGGGAAAGAACTTTCCAACATGTGTGGTATCAAAGAATAACATAAGTGTGAGGTGTGAGAGAAATGTATTAGAGTACTACAGCAGAGCTTCCAACAAAAGAGTATTGCCATTGCCTTAATCAAATGTGTGGCTAAATTCCCCGAGCTTCAAGTATTTGAATGAGGGAAGGAACTTTCCTAAATATGGGGTATCAGAAAAAGGCATCAAAGTACGGTATGAGACAATATTGTTAAATGGACTGGTAATATGTCTTCTTCCTATACTATGTGAGATGGATATCATTTATTACAAAGGACATCGGATAAACTAATAGGAGATGTGCGTATAGTCTATCCGTGTACGTCTTTCCATTATTGGTGTGCTTGCAATTCATGAGATAATATTAGGATGTTGTTTCAAATAATGGTATCAGAGTGCTGCATGAGACCACCGTATTAGAGTACTATAGAAGATCTTTCAATATAAGAGTGCCGTCATTGCCTTCCCCTAATATGCCACCAACTTCCCGAAGCTTCATGCATTTGAATGAGGGAGGGAACTTTCCAAAATATGCGGTATCAGAGAACGGTATCAGAGTACTCTATGAGACAACATTATTAGATGGACTAGTAATATTTTTAAACTCATTTTTTACTACAAACATTTATAAACGCATTTCATTTATTTGTGTTATGTAAATAACCCTAATTTTATAATGAAACACAATTTTGTCTGATCTATTTCTTGTTAATAGTCTGTACATGATAATTACTTAAGTATCATCACACTCCCTTTTTTCATGTTTGTGAATCTCTGCCTAAGTTTGCTGCAGTCTGAGCCCTCTATATATGAAAATGGAATTCACATCTATTAATGCCATGAACACCCCTTCCCAAAGACCCAGATGGTTACAGATTGAATTGGACTTATAAATAAAAATAATTTTGGTTCAATAACAAGTAAAATTGGTTTGCCATAATTTTTGTTTGGTTGCTGATTTTCAAACAAGTGGCTTCTGATAAAATAAATTGTCTACATATTGTTAGAACCGGCTGACACCCAAGAGGGGGGGTGAATTGGGTGTAAGATAAAAATCTTAAGAACTTTGAAAATCTTTTTGCATCTTAGAGGAAGCAATAAATATGAAAATAATGAATCATAAATCAACAGTTAATATATGCTGGAAATATAAGAGTTTAAGGAAGAGAGTATGCAAACTGTGATTTATCCTAGTTCGGTTCAATCTATGATGGCCTACGTCTAGTCCCCAGGCTCCTCCTGAGATTTTCAAATCCACTATTTTCTTGTTTAATGCAGGCACAAGAAAAGCCTTTACAAAGTTCTTACTAAGATACTCCCCCTTACAGCAAGTCTTACGAGCAGAGCAATCCCGAAGATCTTTCCTTCCTGCTTACCCGTGCAAGTCTTACGAGCAGCAACATTATCTCCTGCTTACACCTCTGTAAGTCTTATGAGCAGCAACGTTCTCTACTGCTTGCACCTTATAAGTCTTACGAGCAGAAAGTCTTACCGGCAATTCTCTCTACACTTGCTCGTAAGGAAATCAACCCACTCAAGGTCCCTCTACCTTGACATCAATTCAGAAATACAATTGAAAGTGTTTACAAACTCTCTCACAGAGTAGATATGATGAACATTGAAGTACACTACAAAAACTCTCTCAAATATACATGATGTGGAAAATAGATAAGAACAGAGAGTATTCGGGTAGAAGTGGATGATTCATAATCTTATCATGTTATATGTTGTTGTCGTCTACTTGAATCTCTTGTATTTATAGTTGAGTAGGATATAACCGTTGTGAGTATTTCAACCTATCCGTTGAGTCCTATTGCTTCGTTTGGTCGTTCTTCACATTTGAAAAACTAGGCGTTAGAACGTTGACGTTCCGCTTCCGTAAATTCACCTTTTGACTCTTCACATCATATCTTCATTGTATTCCTGAAGAAATATATTAAACACTAATACAATGAAGTGTTAGAGTGATTAGAAGCAAGAAGAATGAGTTATATAATCATTCCATTGATTTCCAGAATCTTCGAGACGTTGTTCTGTTTTCCTAGGAAGCATTACTCGAGTGCTCACTCGAGTGGACATCAAGTTTCTTCACAGGTTACTCGAGTGGCCTTCCATTTTCTACATAGCTTACTCGGGTAGTAATTTAAAGTTCTCTTCTAAATAACTCTGCATACTCGGGTAGTAACTTGAAGTTCTCTTCTAAATAACTCTGCATACTCGGGTAGTAACTTGAAGTTCTCTTCTAAATAACTCTGCATACTCGGGTAGTAACTTGAAGTTCTCTTCTAAATAACTCTGAATACTCGGGTAGTGCCTCGAGTGAAGTAATAATAGCATTTCAAGTTATTCGAGTATTACCTTCAAGTTTTGCTTACCATAGTGAGTTACTCAAGTAGCTCCTTGAGTAACATTGGCAGGATTGAAATGCCGAGAGCAACTGCAAGTCTTTCTCTTGGTTACTCGAGTACTTACTCGAGTAACGTTGGCAAGTTACTTGAAGGTCGACTATGGTTACTTCAAGTTTCTGTTTCTTGACTCGAGTACTGACTCGAGTAACGTTGGCTGGCCGAGAGCAACTGGAAGTTTTCTATTTGATTACTAGAGTACCTACTCGAGTAACGTTGGCAGGCCGAGAGCAATTGGAAGTTTTCTATCTGATTACTCGAGTAAAGTCTTTTGTTTTCAACTAGTTACTCGAGTGGTGCCTTCAACTGAATTCTTGATTTTGACTCGAAACATGGCAAATTATATATCATCGGAAAGCCCTCATTATCTACATTCCAATGCAACAAGAATCAACTCCAAACACGTTGTGTACTGAAAGTTATGATTCAAAGAGTATCTACTATTCTTAGACCATTTCTGAACTCACGAGCTATCACGAGCACCAACTTCCAGAAATCATAGCTCTTAGGATATAGCTTCAAATGTGACAAATTATATATCCATGGAAAGCTCTTTGAGTATACTTTGATATGGCACCTGTTTCATTGCAATTTGATGTGTATTTTGGGAGTTATGTCTAAAATACCAAAGCTGTCCAAGAATATGATGCTGATTCATGTGGCAACTTTCGAAGCTTATATCTATCTCATCTGAACTCCTTTGAATATGATCTTGGTGTCAAAAGTTTGTGCTAGAAGTCTAGTTTTATATGCCACCAGTTTCAGTTCAGTCCGACATGTGGTTTATGAGATATCATCAAAATACCGAACCTCTGTTCTGCCACGCAAAAACAGAGTACCCATTACCTCAAGTGCCGCCTCGAGTGATTCATCAAGTAACCCGGCAGATTACTCGAGTAGCTACTCGAGTAATCACCTCCGAAATGAGGCAGTGCCCTATTACTCGAGTGATTACTTGAGTAATCATCCCCAGAGGCACCATAACTTCCGCATACATCATTTTAGCTTCGTATTGACCCATTCCAACTTCTGTTTGACCATAGAAACCTCCGATATCACTTCTAATAGCTTGAATCTTGATATTCTCATGTGATCTTGCAAGTTCTTCTTTCTTTAATATCTTTCTTCTTGTTTTGCCACTTGATGATCATTCTTTATCTCCCAACTTCAACCTTCTTGATGAATATCTTCAATCGTCATCTTTTTTTCTTCTTTCTTCAATTCCTTGCCTCTTGATTTTCTTCTTGATGATTGTTCTCCATTTATGAGGCATTATAACATCAACCCAACATTGGGTTTATGACTAATCTACAAGATATACAACATTAAATATGGTAGTTAGTCAATGTAGAAGATAAGTATATTATACAAACTTTTTGCTCATATTTGACATCTATATTTGACATCATCAAAACTATTCATATCTAACACATATTGTTCATCAAAATAAAAATCCCTACTGCAAGCTAATATTTATTACTTGTCCATCTGACAATATTTGGAGCCTAATAAGGAGGGACTGGATAATTGAAAAATTGCCGAACCACCTGTATGGACTAAAGTCACAACAAAAAAAATATTTAAAAAACAATAAAATGGGGCCCACCTAACAAAAGTAACAGACATTAACTTTAACTTTATTAATAGATGTGGTATTTTTGCTATCTTTTTAACACTTTATAATCACTTTTACTCCTAAAAAATATTTAAGGTGTTGGATGTTCTTTTAGAAAATGTATATATATGTATGTTTACACCTTAATCTATTTTTAAAAATCAAATTTAATAGGCTTCCAAATAGGATTTTTTTTTCTTTTCTTTAATTTTATTTTTTCTTTTGCAAATATTTATTTAATATTTTTATTATATTTGAATATGATTTTAAGTAGTTTAGTTAACATACATAGAAAAAGTTTGATTGAAGATTTGATTATTTCTTTTAAATTTAAAATCTCAGTTAGAATGGAGAGTCAGAGAGAGACAAGGCCTTATGAGGACTGAGAAACCTGTATCTCTACTACATATACGTACATGCATAAAGCTGTAAAACTCCTTACGAACCTCTAAAACTCGAAAGGCAGAATTTTAAATGAACCTTACCAACCTATGTACCAATTCATTCACTCCTTCGACCAAAAAAAAAATTCACTCACTCACTCACTCTCTCTCTCTCTCTCTCTCTCTCTCTATATTACTCACTGACGATCTCTAATATCTTACCCGGCCCCTTTGTCTCTGTTTGTTCGTGTGCCAGTTCCTTAATATCTGGGTTTCTTTTTACCTCCTCTCTGTCTCTCTAAAGCTTCCTACTAAGACTTTGGGTCACAAATACCTGGATCGGGCACGAAACACAAATACGCCGAGGAAGTCTTGATAGCTGGATTTGGACGAGCAGTGGGTGATATTCCTGGTGTCAGATTCACAGGTTGTGAAGGTATATATCTGGTGTCTCCTTCTTGGTTTTTCATTGTCTTGTTGCAGTCTTATGAATCTTGCTTCGTGATGTTGAAATTTTTTGATGAACTATTTTTTTAATTGCAATGAATGTAGCCAACAATTTTGACACTTTTTTTTTTCTTTTAGAGAATTTGGCACATTAGAAAATGGAATTGCAATTTTAGAGTGTGATAGGTGTAGAGTGTTTTTGTGTACATTTTGTGGAATCAATGGTCAAGTTCTGGTATGCCACTATTATTCATTCCAGGGGAAAGGAAGAAACTAGGAAAAAGCTAACAGCTTAAATACACCTTTTGAATATATGGAGGAGATACAAGTTTATTTGCCTCATCAGTCATCCCTCGGAGCACCCTCCTCCACTGAGGAGAGTGACAAGTTCTATACCTCTCAAAGGAGTGAGGGGTTTTATGCTTACCACAATAACAGTGTGAGGAGTGTGGGGTCTTATACCCCCTCAATCCCTCACTTGAAATTGAGACTCCTCAGGAGACTCAGGAGGAGGACCATCTGAATCAACGAATTTGAGTCATAGATAAACATTTAAATATTTTATAATATGAAAGATTAATTAATTAATTAAGCTAATAATCAGTATTTATTTTTTCAGGTTATGGCCTAAGTATATGTATATCACTGGTATGTTCTTAGGGCTTTCCATTTTGTAGATTCTTTATATTATCCCGGCCCTAGGTATGTCTCTTATGCTAATTATTTGGGTACCTTTTCTTATATTCCTTTTTATTTACTCTCTGATTATTTGGGTACTCCTTTATAGGGAAACCAATTAAGGGTCGTGTTCTCATAGGTTTGATAACATATGTACTCGTAACTGTTTTAGAATGGAGTATCATCATCTAGATTTCAATTATCAAGTTTGAAATTCACCAGGCACACCACCCGCGTGTCGAAGCTGTCGCACTGATTGTTGTTGCCTTCACCTTATTTGTGGTATCAAAGAATAATATCTGAGTGAGGTATGAGATAGCTGCATTAGGATATTGTAGAAAAGCTTCCAATAAAAGAGTGTTGTTGTTGCCTTCACCTTATATGTGGCCAAATTCCCCAGGTCTCATGCATTTGAATAAGGGAAAGAACTTTCCAACATGTGTGGTATCAAAGAATAACATAAGTGTGAGGTGTGAGAGAAATGTATTAGAGTACTACAGCAGAGCTTCCAACAAAAGAGTATTGCCATTGCCTTAAACAAATGTGTGGCTAAATTCCCCGAGCTTCAAGTATTTGAATGAGGGAAGGAACTTTCCTAAATATGGGGTATCAGAAAAAGGCATCAAAGTACGGTATGAGACAATATTGTTAAATGGACTGGTAATATGTCTTCTTCCTATACTATGTGAGATGGATATCATTTATTACAAAGGACATCGAATAAACTAATAGGAGATGTGCGTATAGTCTATCCGTGTACGTCTTTCCATTATTGGTGTGCTTGCAATTCATGAGATAATATTAGGATGTTGTTTCAAATAATGGTATCAGAGTGCTGCATGAGACCACCGTATTAGAGTACTATAGAAGATCTTTCAATATAAGAGTGCCGTCATTGCCTTCCCCTAATATGCCACCAACTTCCCGAAGCTTCATGCATTTGAATGAGGGAGGGAACTTTCCAAAATATGCGGTATCAGAGAACGGTATCAGAGTACTCTATGAGACAACATTATTAGATGGACTAGTAATATGTCTTCTTCCTATACTATGAGAGATGGATATCATTTATTACAAAGGACATCGGGTAAACTAATAGGAGATGTCTTCCCCCAATATGCCACCAAATTCCCGAAGCTTCATGCATTTGAATGTGGGAAGAAACTTTCTAAAATATGTGATATCAAAGAATAGTATCATAGTTTAGTATGAGATGGCCGCATTAGAGTATTGTAGCAGATCTTGCAATATAAGAGTGCCGCCATTGCCTTCACCTTATAATATGCCAAATTCCCCAAGCTTTATGCATTTGAAGGAGGAAAGAAACTTTCCAAAATTTGTGGTATCAAAGAATAATATCTGACTGAGGTATGAGACATCTGCATTAGGATATTGTAGAAGAGCTTCCAATAAAAGAGTGTTGTTGTTGCCTTCACCTTATATGTGGCCAAATTCCCTAAATTTCATGCATTTGAAAAAGGGAAAGAATTGTCCAAAATGTGTGGTATCAAAGAATAACATAAGAGTGAGGTGTGAGAGAAAAGTATTAGAATACTATAGCAGAGCCTCCAACAAAAGAGTATTGTCATTGCCTTTATCTTATGTGTAGCCAAGTTCCCCGAGCTTCATGCATTTGAATGAGGGAAGGAACTTTCCAAAATATGTGGTATCATAGAAAGATATACAGATTTGCACTTGTGAAGATTTTCCACCATCTTAGTTGTATTATACTCAACATTCACTTGCTTAAATTGTGGGATTTAGAGGCACTGAGTAGATTGTAAACAAAAACAAAACTTGACAAAGATTTATAGACAGGGTAGGGTTAAGTGGCCAGAAAAAAAGAATTTTGAAATCAAAGAGTGGTAAAAACACTACCTCCAATATTAATGTACATGTTTGACGCATGTTTCCTCAGCCATGTACCATAAGGGTAACATGAAAATGGAAATTGGAACAAGCAAGAAATAAGGAAAACAGAAGTAGTAGGTAACCTCGCATGCATAGAATACTGTAGCAGAGCTTTCCAAAATGTGTGGTATCTAAGAATAATTCTTAAAGTGAAGTGTGAGAAAATTGTATTAGAGTACTGTAACAGAGCTTCCAACAAAGAGTATCATCATTGCTTTCACCTTATATGTGGCCAAATTCCTCAAGCTTCATGCATTTGAATGAAGGAAGGAACTTTCCAAAATATGTGGTATCAAAGATAGGTATCAGAGTATGGTATGAGAAACTTTTGTTAGATTATTGTAGCAGAGCTTCCAATAAAATAGTGTTGCTGTTGCCTTTGCTTTATATGTTGCCAAACTCCCCAAGCATCATGCATTTGATTGAGGGAAGGAACTTTTAAAAATGTGTGGCATCAAAAAATGGTATCAGAGTGTGGTATGAGATGACTGTATTAGAGTACTATAGCAAAGCTTCCAATATAAGATAGGGCAAGGAGATATTTAGACCTTCACAATGAAAATGATAGGGCAAGGAGATATAAGGGGACACAACCTTGAATATGACACCAAGACTTCCTCCTCCTATCAATAATTCCTCTTGCTGCAACAAAATGGCACAAACCAGAGGTTTAAAATGGGGTGTATATGTGTGAAGATGGAGACTAAGATTAATGCGCACACGTACTCACCTTCTATATATTTCATGATATGAAGGATGATACAAATCACTGCTCTAGGATTTGGTTCATAGTACCTTGAGACAAAGCAATTCCACCTTTCAAAACCTTCCATAAACATGTCAAATCCAATTCATATTCAAACCCCCCAAATCACCCATTCCATAAACGGTAGCTGTTGCAGCTGGTCCTAAGAAATGAGCTGCTGTTGCATCCCTTTAACAGGCAGCAGCATGAGATACTATTCAGCGATTGTGATAATATTAGGGTTACATTTCAAGATGCAATAGTAATACATCACAACTTCCTTTAGGGGCAAAAACAAACAAACAAACAATATGGATTTGGAGTGCGATTGTGATCATATGGATATATTTTATTTATTTAAGGAAAATAATATATCTCATCACATCTATTAAAATTTGTTCATGTACATTTCTTTTGAAAAGTTAAGGGAAAATCCCATATGAAACTGCCTCAAATAAGGAAATTCTAAATTAAATTGTTGAACTCAACAAATATCCAATTAAGTTATTGACCTAATTTAGAATTGGGAAAATCCCATATACATCTGCCTCAAATATGAAAATTCTAAATTGGGTTGTTAAACTCAATAAATTCCTAATTAAGTTACTGACCCAATTTAGTATTCATATTTTTTAGTAGAGTAAATATCTGATATAATATTTTTATTCGGTATTTAGAAAATATAAGAAGTTATAATTAAAGTTAATAGCATACATATAGATAAAATAATGAGAAAAGAAAAATTCTAAATAAAGGGAGTTAGGATTATATATATAATAGATAATATATATTAACTTAAACGTTTTGAATTTGAGAGGTGGAAGTGTTTACGTGTAGCAAGGAGAACTGCATTTTGATAATGATATTAATATATTTCAATATATGTTTTAGATCTTATTAAGCTATTGGAAAAGATAATTAATAGATAATATATATTAATTGAATATGAGAGGTACTTTAATTCTTAAACTATATTTTCAGGAAAAGGACATATTCCTTATTTGTGTCTCAATTAATAATCCCTCAATTAAGACTCAACTAATGCAATATGGGATAATAAATCAAACCTTGGTCTAGCTTATGTTTGGATTAAGTAGGAAGTCCTGATTAATAGTGAACTCCAACAATATACAATATATAAAACTAGCCTTGGAATCCAGATGTACATATATGCGTATTATATAATTTATAGAGGATGCAAAAACGGAGAATTTAACGTCATCTTGTGATTTTTTTTTTCTATTCTAATTATTGAATTTTGAAAACAAATATTGCACCCTATCCAGATCCCAACTGGGTCCTCACTTTTCTTTGTTTTAATATATAGCATTTATTTATTTATTTTTGGGAAAAGGAAGAAAGAAAAAGATGAAAACAAAAGTGGGGAAGTAATGATCCAAGAGGAAAAGAGGGGGAGTGATGTGCGTGTCAGTTTGCATGAAAATGTCAATAGTAAAAGTCGAGGAAAGAGAAATACTCTTTCTGTTACTTGGTCCAATTAAAAAAAAAAAAAAAAAAAGAGGAGAAGGGTAGACAAGGAATGCATAGAGGGTATATATTATATTGCATTTCTGTGTAAAGTGGTTTTTTCTCAAAATGCTTCGCTGCTTTTTCTCAAAACATATACCCAAGAACAGAACAAAGAGATAAAAAAGAAAGAGAGATCGAAGAGAGTGAAAAGTAGGGAGGGTTAAAATTAACGGAGGGGCATGGTGTTAAGCAGAATGAGGTCAGAGTGAAAGAGAGAGAGAGTGAATGGTGGGTGTGGGAATTGGTAGGTAGTTTGCTTTGGTAAGTATCATTTAACTTCCTGTCTTTTGAGTATTAGAGGGACTGTACAAGATTGGATATATAGTATATAGTAGCTAGCTAGCTTATATGTAACTTATATCCCTTGCTATTGTTAACAATGAGCTAGCGCTCTTGAACACATGCATGCATTAAAACGAGAAATAGAGCGTGTCTCTATTCGTTATATGAAAATTTATTAGTTTAAATTTAATATTTTATAAATAAATTTTGAATTTTGATATTTGAACTGAAAGTTATAATGAGTCATTAATTTTAAACCCCAAACTTTGACCATTTTATAGAAAATCCCACTGCAACATTGGACCACATACCCAACATGCCGGGATCTAAATGCCATAGGCTTAATTTTCCTATCTTTTTTTTTTTTCCTTAAAAAAAGCTTCGGACTTTGAAAGATAAAGCTGTTAGAGTTAATTTTAGTCCTAATAACTTCAAATGTTGCAGAATATCTTTTAATTCTCATGTTTAATTTTTAATATGGAGGTGCAGTTATCCGTACTCCAACATAGTTGGATCCACGGACCACGGTGAACTTATGTTTTTTCTTTCTAATTCTTAGTTTTTTAATCTTTACTACAGCGCTTTATTACATTATTTTATTCTTATTATAAGTCACTTCCACTCTCTCCCTCACTAGTGTTATTAAACATAGGCCGTATGTTGGGAAAAAAAAAATACTCAATACTCACTGAAACTAGCAAATAGCTTATAAAAAGGATTAATAACCCTGTTTAGCAGGTGCGCTATAATAGAAATTAGAGGGATTATAAATAATATTCTCTCGCATAGTGTTGTTATTCAACCAATAACATTTTTTTCATCTCTTTTTCTCATATATTATCTCTCATATATTAAAAAATTATTTCTTTTAATTCTAAAATGGTTATATATTGTAACCGCTATAAATATGCTTTAAACTTTGTAGCGGTTAGAGGAAGAGACGGCCCTTTGCATTTCGTAGCAGTTACTATAATAAAAGTCACTACAAAATAATCACCACAATAGTCGCACTAGCTTCGCTCCTTTTGGCTCCAAGCTAGCGCCACATTTGTAGCGGTTAATATGGAATAACACCTACAAAATAACTGCGACAAATTTGACACCAACTTGGCACCAAAATTTATAGCAATGTCGCCTTGTAAACTGCTACAAAATGCATTCCCTAACCAGCATGCTATTTGGCACGAGTCATACCATTGCAAATTTGTAGCTGTCTTGTTTAGAATCACTATAAATCCTGATATTTTTAGCAATTTATTTCAACAGCTACAAATGCACCGTTACGAATTGTCTTTTGTTTTTTTGGTAGTGGTAACTTATGTGAGGGATTTGTGTAAGCAATGCCTAATGAAACGTACTAGTCTCTTTGAATGAGAGAGAATAAAGAAATGAGGAGAAGAGAAAGACAAGACATAAGCAATAACTCTCTCAGGACATATCTTTCCGATCAAACAAAACTGGGAAACTATGATCCTGTTACAATTGTTAATATTAGAAATTGCATAGCCAATGTGTCATTGCATGATTTCAGCTTGCTAATCTTGTTAAGACGTTAAAAGGTAAACTAAGGATGAAGAATTCTTAGTCTAGTTGAAAGGTGAACTAGTTTTTCATTTGTGGTAATCTAGGATGACCATTTTGTTTTTGTTTTCTTCTCCGTGGACATAAGAGAATAAAGAAATGAAGAGAAGAGAGAGATAAGACATAATAACTTTCTATAGACTTTTATGTCATGTTCTTTCTTTCTTTCTTCTCTGTTTTTATTTTTTTTCTATATTTTTGAGTTTTCTTCCCAAGCAATATTATGGGCAAGCAAAAAAGAAAACCCGTCTCTATGTGTCTATGTTGTGTAATGTGTTTTGGTATGTGAATTTGGATGAAAACGTTAGCTACCGTTCTCCCTTCCTGATCCCATTTTGCACACTTCACTCTAGAGAAGTTATTCTGTCATCTAACAGATAAACTTGAATTGGAGTACTAATTCCAGACCTAAAACAGGCTTTCACCAGAATTTGTACTGCTGCAATATATATATTCTGAATTCTCGGATTATTCTCCCTCCAAGGATAGAAGAAAAGAATTTTCAAGAAATTGAAAATAAAGGACAAAGTAGTAATACAAGTCAAATATTCTTTATACCTATGGTAATAAAGAATGAAAGAATTGCACAAAACTGTGAAATCAATGAAGAAATACAGTACTCTCATATTCAAATCTGCTGGCTTGGTAAGAGTGCTCCATCTTGCATCTGCTCTTCTTCCTCTTGTTACTGTCATAGTCATCTCCACGTTGTTTTGCTCTGGTAGTAGTCATCTCTATCTTGCATATGCTCTCATCTCCATGTCTTGATTCTGGTAATAGTCATCTGCATCTTGCATCTGCTCTTCTTTCCCTTGTTACCTTCAGAATCATCTCCACGTTTTTTTTGGTTTGGTACATCTATCTACAGATTAAATATGGAGATAGAAGAATTAACTCAACATTCCAACGAAGTTACCCCCTCCACTAAGGGGAGTGAGCAGTTTCAGACCTCCCTCAATCATGCATTTGAAATTGAGATTGAACTTTGGTCCCTAAAAACTAGTCTCAATATCAAATACATGATTGAGGGGTTGAAACTGCTCACTCCCCCCAATAGAAGGGGGTCAATTCCTTAGATGACTAAGTTAATTCTTCTATCTCCATATTTGATGTGTAGATGCTCCAAAAAAAAAAAAAAAAGACTGGAAGATGACTCTGTGGGTAACAAGAGGAAGAAGAGCAAATGCAAGATGCAATTGGCTATCATCAGAGCCACAAAATGTGGAGATTACTATGTCGACTAGTTCACACAAATCTAAAATTTTGTAACCCATGTGAGAGGCAATAAATATAAAATAAAGCTTCCTGCAATGTAAAGATCAAAGATCAATATTCTATATGGAATCACTGGCTTGCTTAACCAAGTCCCATTTGTGTATTATACTGAATAACTTAAAAGTATGAATAAAACTTCAGATAGGAGAATCAAATCCAACTAGTCAACATACTTATTATGATCTAAATGGTACTCATACATGTTTAAACGAGTTTGAAGGGAAAAAAAATTGCAGAAAGAATAAGAACATTATTTTTTTACCCCCAGGATGTCACTGAAGCAGAGCAAAACTGCTACAAGCAAAGATAACTGTTGACTGACCTGCAAATAATGTAAAAAAAATGTTGAGCAAGATAGATAATGAGAAGAACAAAGCAGTTTACTTTGATAACTCGGTGGTGGAAGCATAACAATCTAACGGGTTAGGAAATTTGAGTGTGCATGGAAGGGAAAAATGGGAGGCATGTTTGAGAAGCCACAATTCGGAAGGGCTTGCCTCTTGAGGCCTTGATCGCTGTTTTTTTAAATGGAAGATCACTGCTATCTAACCAACAATTCTGTTTAATTTTTTCATTTCTTTTCCAGCCATTACATTATAATATGACCTTGCTAAAGTTGTGCATGGCTTCATGTAATCGCAAACAAACCTGTTAAGGGATATCTTTAGTTATTATTCTTTTCTTTTGCTTTAAGCTGTTTTTTTAGGTAGTAATATAATAATATAATGACATATCTTTTTTATACGTCCTTTCATTTCTTTGTAAAAGACCAAACAAATATTTTAACAAATCATTTTGGGTGAAAAGATAATGATGTCTTTAAAGGCGAAAAAAGAAAAGAAAAGATAATGATACCATTACCTTAAAGTTTTCACTTAGGAGTAATGTCATCCTAAAAATTTCAAAATGTTACCATCTTATCCAACCTGTTAAAAGAATCTGTTAACATTTATAAACCTGCACACTTTCGTGTTTAAGATAATATTTTAGGTTTCACTTTTTGAATTATGAATGGAAAAAGTATATATGTTTTCATAAATTTGGCAAAACAATTTTAAGCAGGCATAACAAAAAAGGAAATACATGCAAGGATGGAGGAGGTCTGCAGACGGCATAGCTGGCTTCTCTTTTACTTCTATACAATTAATATCAATATTTAATATAGAAAAAAATTCAATTAAACGCATTTGGTAACAACTCTACATGATACTTCCTCCCGTAATTTTCATAAGCAATTTTTTTTATTAAGTAAAACGAACTGACGATTAAGGTTAGTTATAAATAATGAAAGTGTCAGAATTAAAATGTCATATCTTTTCTAAATATGCCCCTATTTATGAAAAGAGAATAGAAGAGAGAATGAATAAAAAATATGACAGAAAATGAGTATAAAACATGAGAGAGAATGGGTTAAGGAATAAATAATAGAGAATTAGTTGTTCATTGATATAAAGATAGATATTTAATAGAGGTATAAAAAGAAAAGGTAGTTTAAATTTTGAGGCACAAAAAAAGTTGCATACATTAAGAACCAACCTCAAGAGTTTAAGTTGCTAATAAATATTACTGGAGGGATTAATTAGTCATTACCAGTGTTTTTTGAGCCGGCTGGATTGGATGGTTAGACCAGTTGGACCGTCACCGGTCCAGGCAATGACTAGGATATTGGCATCAAGCCGCTTTTTCTGTTAAGTTGTGTTAAGCCATCTTTTAACCGTTTTTGAGCCGGAACCCACTTTTGGCCCGGGACCCAAAATGGGTTTTAAAAAACTGTCCGAGTCTACGGAAAGGGAAGGATGCTTTTTTTTTTTTAATCTAAAAAAAACTAGTAAAAAAATAATTTTCAATCCAAAACAAAAAACAAATATTAGTGTCGAGTCTTGCACATTAGAGAAGAAGATTAAAAAAAAAGGATTTTAAGAATGAGGATGAAGGACTGAAGAAGCCCAGGATAGTAGATGCAAACTGAAAGAGGGAACATATTCATCAGAGAAGAAGGGATAAAACTCTTATATGTGAGACAAATCTAATTCTTCTCTATAGTTTAAATATAAATAGCGATCTTTGATTTCTTATCTCATCCGACTCTTATCCAATCCTCAGGGCCATTCTTTATCACCGGGAAGAACAAGTTGAAGACTTGGAGTGGAGAAGGAAAACAAAAGAAAAAATTATAAGACATGAGGCTGCAGCAGGAGAGAGAAAAAATGCTTGTGATTCCTTGTTAGTCGTGAGTTGAGAACAAAAGCGTCTGAATTATGCTTTGCTATGACCAGGTCAAATCAATTTCCTCCTAATTAACAAATAGAGTATCTTTCATTTGAAAAAAAAAAATAGAGTGACTTTTTAAAAATATATTCTATTAACAGAAATGCTTTGGGAAATACCTGAAGTGGGTCCATTGCGAAGTAATATTAATATCATCTCTCTTTCCAATGTTATCTTTGAAAAGAGAGATAATTGAATAAATGCGGATAAATTATATTTTTTTAATGTTAGCTGGCTGACAAAAGAGATATTGTGGGGATAGGATTAGAGCAAATATTAATAAGATTTATTGTATATGTATTTAAATTCATTCTTTTGGGTATTTTATTTCTAATCAATCAGTTGTGCATATAAAATTATACAATATTTTTACTTTATAATTTAATACATCAATGACTTTAAATATTATAGAATTTTAAATTTTGTTGAATTATTGATTTTATTTTATATATATATATATATAATATTATTTTTAATTTAATTACTATGTCACTGGTTCAACCAGATGGCCTAACCGTTCCAACTGTTTAAACCGCGACCCATTAGTCTTTCCGGCTCGACATTTAGTCCAACTTTTAAAGCATTGGATCAAACTCTTTAAGTATAGAAAACATAATTTTAGGAGTTTTGTTGTATTAGTTAGATAGAAAGTAGTAAACTTTAATATTACTAGAGTGAAGTTATGATGCACACTTTTGCCTCAACTGAACATCTAACAATGGATGAGGAGAAAGATAACAACAAACTAAAATGATAGCAACAAAAAAGAAAGGGAAATAATTCAGGTCCTTGGTGGAGAGGACAAGGGACAAAACCCATATTCTACTTTAAATTTTGAATTTGAATCAATGGAAGATGACGAAAAATCTAAATGCAATATTAGGATGAAAGTGACAGAATGGTATTCTACATTTTGCCTTGTTAATGTTAAACTGCAGCTTCATTACTCTACCACTTAAAAGCTATAATATGAAAATGGAATTTGCTTATAGCTTTATGCATGTACATATATGTGGTAGGGATACAGGTTTCTCAATCTTCATGAGGCCCTGTCTCTCTCTGACTCTCCATTCTGACTGCAATTTTAAATTTGAGGGGATGGGGGTGATTTTAATTTTCATGTATGTGTATATGTGTATATATATTAAAAGAAATAATCAAATCTTCAATCAAATTTTTTCTATGGATATTAACTAAACTACTTAAAATCATATTCAAATATAATAAAAATATTAAATAAATATTTGCAAAAGAAAAAATAAAATTAAAGAAAGGAAAAAGAAAATCCAATTTGGAAGCCTATTAAATTTGATTTTAAAAAATGGGTTAAGGTGCAAAAATGCATATATAACTTTTCTAAAAGAACATCCAGCATCATAAACATTTTTTAGGAGCAAAAGTGATTATGAAGTTTTGAAAAGATAGCAAAAATGTCACCTCTATTAATAAAGATAACGTCCGCTACTTTTGTTAGGTGGGCCCTGTTAGAACCGGTTGACACCTAAGAGGGGGTGAATTTGGTGTATGATAAAAAACTTAAGGACTTTGAAAATCTTTTCGCATCTTAACGAAAGTGGTAAGTATGCACGTAATGAATTATAAATCAACAGTTAGATAAAATAATATATGCTGGAAACATAAGAGCTTAGGGAAGAGAATATGCAAACTGTGATTTATCCTAGTATGGTCCAATCTGTGATGGCCTACGTCCAGTCCCCAGGCTCCTCTTGAGATTTTCAAATCCACTATCTTCTTGTTTAATCTAGGCACAGGAAAAGCCTTTACAAACCCACAAGCTTAGTCGGGCACTTGTGAAGCCTTTTACAAATCTCTCTCTGAGATACTCCCCCTTACGGCAAGTCATACGAGCAGAGTATTCCCGAAGACCTTCATCTCCTGCTTACACATGCAAGTCTTATGAACAACAACGTTCTCTCCTGCTTATACCCCTGTAAGTCTTAGAAGCAGCAACGTTCTCTATTGCTTGCACCTTGTAAGTCTTATAAGCAGAAAGTCTTACCAGTGATGCTCTCAATAGCTTCCCCCGTAAGGAAATCAACCCACTCAAGGTCCTTCTACCTTGAGATCAATTTAGAAATACAATAGAAAGTGTTTACAAACTTTCTCATAGAGTAGATAGATGAGTTGCAGAAGATAACCATTGTAAGCATTCGTACGTTGGAGTCCCATTGCTTCATTTGACCATTGAGTGCATTTGAATAACAAGCCACTATGAAATGTCTGTTGAAGAGCGGAGAGTCTCGTTGAAGAGTGGAATGTTTCATTATGCGATGTACGTCATATTGTGGAGTGTTTGTGTTTCAGATATTCATTCATGGTGGGTCAATCTTTTTTCGTGGTAGGTAGTCGATATTCGGTATGTAATGATGTTTCCTGCCACAATTGACTCTTTCATTTGAATTTGTAATCTCAATGTTAAATTTCCTATTTCACACTGCAAAATGCTTAATCACTAATGTGATGAAGTGTTAGTCATGGGTATGTTGGATCATTGGTCAAAAGATGAATTTCTGATTTCTGGACTTATCACGTTGAGTAATGATATTTGCGATACGTGACCTCCATTCTTGAAGATGCAATTCAAATGCTTAATCTCATGTTTCTCACTTCAAATATATGTTAGTTAACGTTTATGTATACTAACAAGTGAAAGCATAATGAATAAATTGCATTGAACCCTATTTGAGTTGATCACTGTAAGCCTCTGTTTCGTTTCTAGTCAGCACTTGCACCAAGTTTTCAGAGAGTGCAATCCTGCACTTGCAAGTGTTACGTCCTTACTCGAGTGCAGTTGACTTACTCCAGTGCATTTCATATTTTCATGTTCTGGCTTCCTCTTGGACAAACACTTGATACACTTCACGTACAGGACTCGAGTGTATTTCTTGCCATCACTCGAGTGTTACCAGTCAGGCTCGAGTGCTCTTCACGTTTCTCTGGTTATATTTCTTCTCGGGTTAACACTTTCATATCAGTACTTGCATAACTTAAGTGCATACCTTGACTTTACTTGAGTGTATTGTCATTCACTCGAGTGTAGCTAAAATACTTCTACTTCACAACCACTTTTGGACAACACTCGCATCTAAATATCTAAGAGTGCATTTTTGGACTCGTGAGTATAATGGTGCCACGTCAGAATTCATTTATTCATTTGAATCTAAATATGGCAAATGATGTATCAAAAGAAAGCTCTTGTCATATGTATTTCAATGCAAAAAGGATCAACTCCAAACTCTTCGTATTCTACAAGTTATGATCGAAAGAGTGTCTATTGCACTAGGCCAAACAAGCGTCTACTTCCAGAAGGCATAGCTCCTAGAATATAACTTCAAATTAGGCAAATTACCTATCCAAGGACATCTCTTTGAGTCTACTTTCATATGGCACTAGTTTCGTCTCAATCTGATGTATCGTTTGTGAGTTATGTCCAAAATAGCAGACCTATCTTGAAAAGTGATGGTGATTTTAGTGTCAACTTCCACGGATCATATCTCCTTCATCTGAGCTTGTTTTAATGTGACCTTGGTGTCCATAGTTCATGTTCGGAGCCTATTTTTATATGCTACCAGTTTCAGTTCAATTCAACGTGTGGTTGGAGAAATATGAACAAAATACCGAACCTTTGTTCTACTGTGCGAAAACAGAGACTGTCACTCTTAAACATCACTTCGAGTGCAATGGGACTTCACTGGAAGTGATCTGTCAATTTTAACATTCACTTGAGTGATTCTGAGATCACTCCAAGTGATCTGACAAGTTTTGGATATCACTTCAAGTGATTCTGGTATTCACTTGAATGCGCTGGGAATTCACTTCAAGTGATCTGTCAACTTTCAACATATCACTCGAGTGTATTGAGATTTTAGTTGAGTTTTGCCATATCACTCCAAGTGATTTCAAGAGAACTCTAAGTGATTTTTGAATGAACATGGAAAAGCTATTTTAACTTCGAATTGAGTCATCCCAACTTCCATTTGATCATCGAGACTTCCAATACACTTTTAAGTGCTTGAATCTTAATATTCTCATTAAATCTTGCAAGTTCTTCTTTCTTCAATCTCTTTCTTCTTGTTTTTCCTCTTGATGATATTTCTTCATAACTTAACTAGATATTTTCTTGAATATCTTCAATCTTCTTCTTTCTTTACTTGACTAATCTATAAAATATCCAACATTAAATATAGTAGTTAGTCAATGTATAAATACATTATATAAACTTTTTTCTCTTACCATTTCACATCTATATTTGACATCATCAAAACTAATCATATCTAATATTCTCCCCCTTTTTGATGATGACAAGTCCTTTATGAAAAATATGTATGAGTATGGAAACATTTTAGATGCACATATTTTTCGTACAATATTTCTCCCCCTATTTGACATCAGCAAAAAGTTAGAAATATAAAGAAGTAAGGCTTGTGGAGAAGTTTGAAATAAAAAGTAGACATGCCTTTCTTTTTATTAATCAAAATGAATGAGTCAAGAAAACAGTTTATTCTCCCCTTATGTTAAAGTATTTTCATTTTTAATTGGATGGGACTGAAACTAGAGTTGGAGAGGTTTTCAAGAAAACTTTCATAATCAAGGTAAATTGAAATTAAATAAATGAAACGTAATCTTGAAATATGAAGGGAAAAGGTTTAGAAATGCTTATGTAGATTTTGAGAAATGATGAAGCGCTCCATGAAGTCCGTTGCTTTATCCTTTGGCAATGCTAGTTCACGATGATGTACACCACACTTCTGTTATGCAACTCAGATGTATTTTCATATTGTTGCTAGGATTCTCCAATTGAGTTGAGCTTCTATTTAGCATGTTCAATGCTCATTTGTATTGGAATATGTATTTATTGCTTTGAATGTTTTAGCCAATATATTTCCCTTGTTTAAAATGTTGAAACATCTTTACTCAAGTTTGATAGTTTCTTCTTGTAGTACGTTAAGGAATGTTATTATGCAAAATAAATTGTCCTGTTACAAATTTAAATCTATCTTTGCAAAGAGAATTGTTAGTTCAAAATATTTCCTTGTTGTGTACATAAACCTTATGTACATGTAAATGGTTCACAAGCCCAATTGAAATTCAACTAATATTTCCCTCTCTAGTCAGCCCTTTACACGTCCAGGGGTCCAAATTAGAGCCAAAATGGGTTGATATCAATTTGATACCAAAATGTTTTCCATTTTCGGATTTATACAAATTCTAGGAGATTTTCTGCCTAAACTTTGAAAAATCATAACTAAATTTGTAGAAATCGAATTGGAGTGATTCTAAGAGATATAGAACCCTTATTGACTCTAGTTTCAAGGAAAAATATAGACATTTTCCAATTGAAAGTACAAAATTCCTAGAATTATATTCTTTGGATGCTGTTCCAGAAAATCAACAGTTTTTCTGGGTTAATTTCAAAAATTCATAATTTTTTACATACAGCTTCAAAAATTATCCTTTACATAAAGCTTATGATGTCTATTTTCTTCTTATAAAATTTCATAATTTTTGACCTTTATTTGGTCATCCAAAACTATTCGACAAACTCACTGCCTACAGGAAATCTCACTAGCATCACTATTCACATTCTACAAAATTCACCATTTTATTTCATTGACTATTTCCAACAATTACCATACATATTGGTGAATAAAATTTGGGTTTTTACAACCCTTGTGGCCTTAAATATGTAAGGATGATGCAGTGATGGTAATAGAAGCTTTCATTCTCTAATTCTAAATCCTCTTGATAAGTGTTGACCAATTCCAACAGATAAAAGATAAGACATGACCCACTATACAAACAATAATCAAACATCCATTACATGGATACTTAATTGGTTCCAAAAATATTTAGGATGTTGTTGAAAATAGTGAACTTCACTATTTTCCACAAGATCTTAAATATTTTGGAAGCAATTAAGTATCCCTTTGATGGATACTTGATTGTTGTTTGTACAGTAGGTGCTATCTTATCTTTTATGCTGCTCGAACTGTTGATCAAGAGCATTTAAAATTATAGATTGAAGGCTGCCATTACCATCACTACATCATCCTTACATGTTTAAGGTAACAAGGGATCAACTATGAACATCATAGAGTACCCCAAATACATAATTCGTGGCCTGAGAAAACAAATATACCTATTGATTATCATCTTAACTAATTAATTATTTATCATACCATGAAGGTTCAAAAGTTTACCCACATAAACCTCAGACTCTTGTGTACGAATCGTCGGTCGAACTCCTTTAGACCATTTTCAATTTCAAATACATGACTGAGGGGCGTCTAAAACTCGCCACTCCCCTCAGTCGAGAGGGTCACTTTGTTGGATGGCTGAGTTAATTCTTCTATCTCCATATTTGATTGGTAGATGTATCAAACCAATAAGAAAAACAAGAGGAAGAAGAGCAGATGCAAGATGCAAGATGCAGTTGGCTATTACTAGAGCCAAAAAAGGTGTAGATGACTATGTTGACTATTTCACACAAATCTAAAATTTTCTAACCCATGTGAGAGGCACCAAATATAAAATAAAGCTTCTTGCAATGTACAGATCAATATTCTATATGGAATCACTGGCTTGCTTATTTCAATCCATGGAGTCTCCAAACCCTGTTTAAGTTTATGTGTGAACCCTTCATTTTAGAAAAATATATATTGTTGCATTCACTTCAGTATCATACTATCATTAATTAGCTTCTTCTTCCTGGCATTACCCAGTTTATGGTGTTTTAGATAAGCATCAGACAACTAGAATTTCATTCAATATAGCCCCACTATTGACAAGTGAGAAATATGTAGCAAGACATTTAATTTATAACATACAAGAGGAAGAGAGCAGATGCAAGATGCAGATGCCTATTACCTATTTCAGCAACCTAGGATTAAGACCAGCTGGGATTTAATGCTATTTTAAAAAAAAAAAAAATTAACACACTGCTTGAACACCAATGTTTACAACCCAGTCTTGTCATGAACTCCAACAAACTTTTCCTATGTTCTCCCCTCCGCATTATGAGTGGAATTTGTCACTGTGCCCTTATTGATATTCAGACGCACACAAATTCATTTTCGACGAACAACATCTTCCAACATTAGCAACAGAGTAAAAAACATGTGAAATCAAGATATTACTAGTTAAGATTAGTAGTAGTTATGTAAACATATTTAGGAATATCTAGTAACTAGTCGGTTCCTAGTTATGGATATGATGGCTTAAGTAGCATATAAAGCTTGACTTATCCAAACGATATTTGTGAAATTGTGATCTTACTACAATAGCCGATATTTTTATATTGTAATAATAGTAATTATAACCATAGGCCATTACGATTTACCACGGTTGACTACAACCATCCATGGACTAATTTTTTTAAACTCTGAAACCATTTTCAAATTAATATACGCAAAACGATTTTTTAATTTTATTTTTGAAAAAAACTATTTTTAAAAATTAGTTTACAAAATACGAGTACTTGTCACAAATGAAAAGTAAAAACAAATTCTATTACATAATTATTGCTTTTAATTAACATTTTTTTTATAATTTTAATCAGCATTTTGATTTCTCATGATTTAGCTAGTTGTTAATTACTAAGGATTGAAGGGAGTAATATTATCTCAGGTTGAACAAAAAGTGTTAGAGGATGTGAAATCCACACGTATATACGAATAGCATATCTTATTGATCGATTTACTTTTTTCACAGAAACAGTAAGTTTTGGTTACAGACTTACAGTAACCACCGCACAAAATTATTGCTAACATTTCATTTCCAACCCGTATCACATAGGGGAGAATCTGCAACTGCAAGCAAGGCCTTTAATTTAAGAGACTATATAAATTATTTAAATTTAAATTTTTTAAAATACATTTTTCACTACAAAAAATTATAAACGCCTTTAATTTCTGTGTATATTTGTGTGTGTATTAAAAGAATTATTCAAATCTTCAATCAAACTTTTTCTATCTACGTTAACTAAACTATTTAAAATCATATTCAAATACAATAAAAATATTAAATAAATATTTGCCAAAAATAAAAATAAAATTAAAGAAAAGAAAAAGAAATTTCTGCTTGGAAGCATATTAAATTTGATTTAAAAAAATTGGTCTGGATAGTAGACAGATATATAAGAGCCATTTAAATCTATTCTCTCATTGCTATTGTTGGATCCTATTGTTTTTTTTCTACTAGAGAAATTATAAAATCATTAGTAAACTTATCCTCTAACTATTCTCATGGCAATTGAACAAAAAGGACAACAATATCCAATGGTGAAGGAAGACTCGATAACATAAAATATGATTTAAAGTAATATTTAATATCTTCATTTTTTATTTAAATTCTCCCCACTTTCTTTTTAAATAGATGTTTTTATTTCTTCTATTGAAAACAAAGGTATTGAAGGGTATAGAACACCTAGATGAGATTATTCAAATTCAAATTATTCTAACAACTTCACCTCCAAAAAAATTTGATGACTTCGACTATTCATATCATAAATGTGCTATGAAACTTCTACTATGTTTTACAGAACATATGCAACCTTTTTGTCATATTTGAATTTGATTAAAACGTATTAAACACTACGAATTTATCCTAATTTGAAAGATAATATGCTATTCATATTCATAGTTTTTTAATATGACTTTGTTGTTTAAACGAGTTTGAAGAAAAAACAATTGCAGAAAGCATAAGAACATTATTTTTTACATACAGGTAAATTACAATGATTTACAGTTTCCTTGGCAAGAAGAGCTCAAAATGAGCAGGAATTTTTTTACCAAACATGCACACAAAGCTCAAGCCTTTAACTCGGATTTCAAATTCAAATCAACCTTGTATCAATTATTGTTGGAAAGTGCAATGTCTAAATATTAACTCTGACTTTCGACCCCCAAAAAAAAAAACTCTGACCCAACATTATTTAAATCTACAAACTGAAATAAGAAATTATGCCACATGTTAGTTACTATGATTCCATGCTTTAAGGCTTTTTCTACACAGATAGTTACATTTATACCTCTCCTATATACCCAAAGGAGTTATATCTTTTAATTCAAGTTAGAGGTTGCGCTCTCTCCCTTTTATCATCTATATATGTACACTATTAAATTTAATGTTAAGTTCAAAAAACAATTAAGTCTAAATTTTTACAACTTTTGTGACTATCTCATATCTGCTGCCATGGTATTCCTTTACACTTTGTTGTTAAAATATTTGAATGAAATCAAAGACATTAACACAGAAAATAAAAGTGAAAATATTAGAATAAAACAAGTGGTTCAGATACACCCAAGAGCAAATAAAAATATGAAAGATGAACAATTTTGCTCCACATACTCGGTGCCAGTTTCTTAATCCAGAATAATGAACAAGTTATCCTCCATATGCTCAACTATGATAGAATCCTGTTAAATTAACAACTCTAAGGATGAAGAATTTATATGGTTACTCTTTCTAAATTAGAATATTGATGATAAGATGGGCAACATACTGGATCTTTATCAATAAGATGCCTTAGAGTGGAGATAGCAAGATGCCCGCAATGTTGGCTGCATTAATACAGCACAAGAAAGTAAGAAAATTTATATATATATATATATATATATATATATATATATATATATATATATATATATGTTTTAAAGGAAAGTCAATAGCTTTGGATTTAGAGTTCTCATCCTTTGAAACATGCAAAAAAAAAAAAAAAAAAAAAAAAAATCTGAGAAGTAAAACAGCAAGATGGTTTAGGAGATAATCTAAAAATCCACATTGAAATGCCACAAACTCAATGGGAAGATAATGTTGATTTCCTTGAACTTGTGAGATTTGCAAACAGGAGATTTTTTTATTTTGGCCAAACACAGACAGGTGATAGGAAACTGAAAATACAAAAGAATACTCAACAGTATGCTTTAGAGATGTAAAGACTGGTTTTCAAAATGACAAAATGAAGAGGCAAAAGTATGGACATACAGATCTGCACTTGTGAAGATTATCCACCATCTTTCACTTGCTTAAGCGGCGGGATTTAGAGGCACCGAGTAGATTGTAAACCAAAACGAAACTTGACAGCGATTTATAGACAGGGTAGGGATGAGAGGCCTGGACAAAAGAATTCTGTAGCACGTTTCCTCAGCCACGTGCCGTAAGGTTAACATGAAAATGGAAACTGGAAGAAGCTATGAATGAAGAAAAAGAAGTAGCAAGTAACCTCCCATGCATGCTTTGCTATTCTGGCCTCTGTCAAGAAAATGAAACAAGAGATACAAGAGAGGAAATAGAAAATCACTGGAAGACAGCGAATCACTGAGAAAGGGAGCAAGATAGATATCGAGAAGAACGAAGCAGTTTGCTTTGATAACTGAGTGGTGGAAGCAAAACAATCTTACGGGGTTTGGAAATTTGAGTGTGAATGGAAGGAAAAAAAGGGAGGCATGTTTGAGAAGCCACAATTTGGAAGGGCTTGACTCTTGAGGGTGTGACAGAAAACGAAGAAAGCAGAAAGGAGAAGAGATGAAAGTTTTCTGATATATGCTCAGTGATGTGGAAAGGGCAAGAGTGTTGCAATATGTATTGGAGAGTAGCCTATAGAGTGATGACACGTATTACAAGCTCACACTCTAGTCTCTATCGGTTGCCTCTTTTATTTGAACCCCTTTTCCATTTTGTGTTTATTATGGAGGCAGAGAGCAGAGGTAGTAGTAAGGGGAAATTTTAGTTTGTCCCCAGTAATAAAATGAAATTAATTTTTGTGGATGAAAATATAATGATATCCTTATTTTATTTGTCTTGTAAATTGTTTTATTTATCTTGTAAATACTGATATTTATCTTGTAAGTTACCAAAATACTTTAAACTTCCTATATATGTTCTTTTGAATCCCTTTATTTGTTTATTAAAATGTCTTTATTTGTCTTGTAAATACCCATATTTGTCTTGTAAATTGTCAAAATATTTTTAACTCCCTCGGTTCTTTTGAATCTCTTTATTTCTCTTGTAAATATCTTTATTTGTCTTGTAAATGCTCATATTTGTCTTGTGAATTTTCATATTTTTCTTATAAATGACCAAAATGTTTTAACTCCCTAGGTTCTTTTGAATCTCTTTATTTATCTTATAAAGTAATTAATTTCATTTTAACCATGGGGTGCAGTGAAGTTTTAAAAAGTTTTGGGGGTTGACTGAGATTTTCCCTAAAATTAATTAAGGGCTTTGACCGGAGCCTTTAAATTAGCTCTTCTTCCTTTTATTTGTTGCTGCTTCTGTGAACTGAACCTGTGCCTTTGCCTTTCTCTGTTGTAGGCAGCTCAGCCTTGTTCCCTCTCTCAGCTTTGTTCTTGTGCTTTCTGAATGAAGCGTACTGTTAGGCGGGATAAGAAAGTAACTTATGTGAGGGATGTGTGTAAGCAATGCCTAATGAAACGTACTAGTCTCTTTGGATAAAAGAGAATAAAGAAATGAGGAGGAGAGAGAGAGAAGACATAAGCAATAATTTTCTGAGGACATTTCTTTCTGATAAAGCAATTTTATATAGCTTTATATGGGATTTTCCCTTCCTCATCCCTTTGTGCCACGGCCAAGAACCCTCTAAGTTAGCTTTGCCCTCAAGTTCTTTGCGGGAACTCCAAGGAGTTTTGAAACAATTGTACTTACTGTCAAGAAATTTTAAAATGGGCTCAAAATTAAAAGATATTACTACCATTATCCTTAATATAAGACTCAGTTAATTTTTGGAGAGATTAAGGAAGTTAAATAAATTACTTTAAAATATTTATATTTATCATTTTTCTTCAAACTAATTTGTTTGACATATAAACTAATATAATCAAATAATACACAACATATGTTATAATTAAGTAGCTTATTTAATTTTTTTAATCTTTCAAAAAAATTTAATTGGATCTTATATTAAGGACAAAGGGAGTACAATCAAGTACAAAACTTAATTTTTGCATAAACTCTAAAGTATGTAGCAAGTAGTTATTCTTGGCCATCCTCGCCTTTTATAGTGTCCGTGCCCAACATCTACTCTTAATTACACAGGCATACCGTTACTTTTAAATAATCATGGATAGAATATTAACAGGAAATAGATCAGACAAAATTGTTTTATTATAAAATTAGGGTTATTTAGTATACACCCCGTTTGGATGCGCGAGGGCGAGAATGACTATAATTTTATATATTACATATCTAATAATTTTTAGGAGGTAATTTGATCTTTTCCACCACAATCCTTAATGCCATTAAAGGACCTCTAGGGTCTGTTTGGCGTGAGGGATTTGGAGGGAAAGCGAGGGGAGGAAAAATTTTTATGAGTAGAATTTTAAAAGATTGAAGAAGTGGGGTAATAAAATTTTAATAAAGAGAATATATAAGATAAAAGAGTAAGAAAAGTTAATTAAAAACTTTTAACCTCATTTTTCTAATTTTTTTAAATTTAACTCAAAATTTTTTTTCCTCCGCCCACTTTCCCTCCCCTCCCCTTAGACCAAACAAGCCCCTAGACGTCAAATGACCCATGGACCATTGGCCAATTAATTTGCCAATGGGAGATTTTTCCTCAATTTTGCCTAAATTTTTCCTCAATAGGCTATAAATTGTGTTTTATTATGTTTTTGTTGGAATTTGGGTCCAGGTCCGCCCTTGATGGGCCAGACTTTTTGATTAGGAAATAAGTAGACTAATCAAATAAGAATAAAATCAGCATAAAATGCAGATTTGGGAATATTTCAGCAATAATTATGGATTTGTTAAAAGAGGAACAAATCACCATAATTAGGGAATTAATTGAGAGACAATTAATTGCTGTCTTGTAGGGCAAGAAAGAGTGCACACGTTTCCTAATTAGTGGCCTCCATAAACCATTATAAATAAGGTGTGCCTCCTCAATTGCAATTCAGCCCTGCCATTGAGTTTTCTAGCAATTCCCTTCTCTCCTACCATCTTTCTGGTTCTGGTGATCTGCTGTGCAAATCACAATCAGGCTCTAGTAGTCTAATAATTGTGTGGGTACAAGTATGGAGTATTGGAGCTTTGACCCGGATCCGAACATGGATTCGTCCAGGTATGCCTAATCTCCTTTTAGCTAATATTTTTCCTACATTGGCATCAAAGCCATTTGATCCTTGAGGCTGTGATTATTCTATGTGAATAATAATGTGATATAATTTTTTTATATCTCTCCATCATATTTTCCGCTGTGCTATTGTTTTTTTCAAGCTTTATATCCGTAGCCTCTATTGCTTGAAATTTTCGTTGGATATGCATGTTCTCTGGTTCATATGTGAATACTTTTGGGAATCGGGGCGTATGTTTTCTAAAACGTGAACATGTACATATATGTATTTAAGCTTCCGCATGTTTGAAAGCCTCACGCATGTATAGATACATATTTGTTTTCATATGATTGTATACAATGTTTTTTTTTTGTCTCTGCCTCCATTTGTTTTTATATGACCATACACTGCTTCTGTCTCTGCTCTTCTAGTCATTTTCATCCAGCGCGTTTTTCTTCTTCTCCCTTCTTCGATCACTTTCAAGTTGGTATTTTTGGAACCTACGTGGAACTAAAAACGGAAAAGACTTGACTCCTCAAAGATTAGAAGAGCCTTTGAAACACAGAGACACACATCCGATTGGTTTACGTCGCGCCGACAACGTCGAGAAAAATTGGGTGTTTGAAACTCGGTGTTTTTTCCCAAAGTAAGTACATGGATGTGTAGATCTCGAAGAGACGATTCCAACGATGCTTAGAATGCGTCAAACGGAGTCCGGATGAGGGAGAAACAAAGGAAAGAAGTTCGTGGGTTGTTAGTCGCCGCTGCAACTTCACTCGTGATTTGATCAATGAAACAGAGGTTTTAAGATCAAATAAATGCCATGGATTTGTAGTTCGCTGAACTACGATTCCAACAACACCAAGAATGCGAAAAACGGAGCTAAAACGAGGGAGATATGGCCTCCCGAAGTTGGCGGGTCGCAATGACCCGTCAGAGCTCCAACCGGGTCGGGTTGGCTGGAGGTTGAAGACGATGACGTGGCAGTCAACGACACGTCATCGGTCAACTAATGCCATGTGGCACCACTGAGCGGTTGCCACGTCAGCATCAAATGCCATGCAAGCATCGGTCAATGAGGCCACGTCATCTGTTGACTAGCCACGTTGACCGAGACACGTCAGTGCCACGTTAGCGATGACGGGTCACGGTTGACCGGTCAACATTGACTGTTGAAAAAAAAATGGGACATAGGCGCGTGGGGCCCACTGGGACCTCCGTTTGACACGTGGCAAGCACTGTTGGAGAGAGGACGGCGCATGGAGTCTTGGGAGCCAGCGCGTGTCACCGGCAGAAGGCCGCAAGGCGGCGCGTGTATGTCACGCGCCACCTCCAAGAGTGGCCAACGCTGGAATTTTCTAATTTTTCAGGATTTTTCCATCCAGACACCTTCTAGGGGCGCGTGAGAGTGCGTGGGACCTCCGATTGAGACGTGGTTGGTTCCTAAAAATCCCTAAATTTGAGAGCTTCAATTTGATATATGATTGGCATATATTTGAAGCAAGTTTGGATATGATTTGAGTCAAAAGTGTGCTTATGTGCACTTAGAGGGTCCCAAAAACGTTGGAATTGAATCAATGTTGGTTCTATTATTTTTTGGGATAGGTTGGCTTAGTTTTTTAAGAGTATTTTCAGTTGTAACATAAGGTTAAATGCTGAAAGATTCTTTAAAAGTAAGCGATTATTCAAATGAGTTTTTGAATATAAAATCCTATCCAACCTTGACTCAAACTCTTAGAGATAAAAACTTGAAAAATTGCAGCAACTTAAAATTATTCAATAATTATTGAATAATAATAAGTCTTACCAAATGTTGAAGTAATGACTTCTAAAAGTCAACCTTTTATCACATATGTTGTGACAAAGGACAAGACAGATAGAGATGTGAGAATCATCTCATCAAGTGGGAGATATACTGCAAATACATCCAAATGAGTGGATGTAAACATGGTAAAGAGGAGCTTGACATTGTAGCTAGATGCTACATGAGTTAATATAATCAGAAGGGCCTATGAGAAGGAGAACATAGTTAAGAGACAACAATATGTGGCTTAAATTTTTTTTTGAATGTTCTTGTTTTTTCATTGAATTTAAGATTAAATTCTCTGTTAGTTTATAAAATTAAATTCAATATATTCTCTTCTTGTTTTCTTGAACATTCATGCTAGTTAGATGATATTGTGTTATTATCTTGTTAATATAACTGCTCTTTGATTGAGTGGGAGTTTTTTGGAATGCGTCTAGAAATCCAAAGGGGAAAGTGTTCAATGAAGACTGTGGTTTAAAGGGTGATGAGCTAACTAGTATGATTGGGATGGGAGTCAACATAATTGTCTCCTGAACATGAAACTAGTGAACTCATTATCTAATTATCCTTTGCCTTAATTGAACAAATAAGATTTGTATACCATAATCGTCTAAGTGACCAATTATGACCAAGTCTATTTGACTGAGCTTATGAAGGCAAGCTCAATAGAGATATCTGTGGAGTTAAAAACTCTCAAATCTCTTTCATTCAAGAAGAATGAGATGTCAGGGACATCCTACCAACTAGTCTTCAGCATTTAAAGGTTGAAGCAACCGAAGGATACAAGAGGTTTATGCTATCAAGTATAAAAAGAACAACATTGCTTAAACTTATGTTGGTATGAGCAATGTAACCTTATCCAAGCCGTGTGGATAGTGTTGGAAAATAGTGAAATAGGTGATCTTCTTCCATATAGTTAAAACTAAGTTAAGTTTTAACATAGTGTACTAAGTCCTAACATGTTGTTTAGGCAATACTTGAGGCAGATGTCAAACTAAGAAGTTGAGACAAACTAAATGCCATGTTCTTTCTAACAAATAACAAGTGTATGTTGTGATAAGACATCTCCCAGTGAGTGCGAGGAAGCTATGTCTCCCAGTGAGTGGGAGTGAGCCATGTCTTCCAGTAAGTGGGCATATACGAAAGTAAAGATTGCCTCTGATATGTATATTGTAACCTTCAGCAATGTGATTCACCACATTGAACTTGAATGTGAAAGACTAAAGGATTTAAGATCCATCAGTCAGATGAACTTAGCTAAAGAGTGGGAGGATTCATCCTCCATGCCTAAGGGCAAGAAACCTATGAGGTAAACTTGATCTAGAAGAGGTCAATGGTTTCTGTAAAGATAAAATGCTACATTGATAAACCTTTAAGGGTTGTAAAAGTAGCAATCCACATGAGTTGTGGATATTTCAAAGAAGCATATGGCTTCATATCAAATGCAAAGCAACAAAGAGATAGAATCAAGGGATTGGAACTTGCACGTTAACTCTGCATAAATAAACCACCTTGATTTACTCCATGCAATTGCAACTGACAGAATCACATCTTTGCTATCTCTTTAGTCAAGGATCGATGGGACTATGATTCTCAAAATCCTTTGTTGGATTTTGATGTTTCTTTTCTAGGGATAAAAGATTCCATTTCTTGCCACATTTACACCTTAATCAAAGGGAATGATCAAATTAGCAAAAGAGTATTTGCTAAATAACGTGTGCTAAAGGGTTAATACCCTTATGAATAAGTTGAAAACTTATTCTACCTGGCAAGAAAGACAAAGAAACATTTTTTGAGAATATCCATTGCAATTGGCAAATTATGACGTTAGTGAATCAATAAACGTGAGGGCAAAACACAAACAGTTTAGTGTTTCGTTGACGTTGTGGACGTTTACTCGAAATACAGTAATATTTACTTGATTTTTGGCAACTGTGAAGCTGTTAGATAATGGCTGATCTAGTCAGAAATCAGTGAAACTGAAAGGATAAGACCTTTTGAACTAACAAGGGTTAAAGACACCCATGTGCTTAGTTCAAGCTGTTTGGTGTACAAGAAAGGCATAGTTAGACAACTATCAGTACCTAAAATCCTTCAACATAATAGAGTTTTTGAAATGGAGAGATAGACCTCTCCTTTGATTTAGTTGTGAACATAATGGCATCAATAAGGCTATCAGTCATATGTTGGTAGGTAGACTTGCAACTATTATATTCACACTTAACCAAATGCCCTCTATGTCAGTCACGACCTTACCCTATGAATTGTGGATGGGCCTTAGACCAGGGCCAAGCTCGTTAGGACCATAAGGGTCATCAACTTTATATTCATAATTCTTCCTATGAGTAAGGAAGATAGGGGTCAAGGTATACAAGGTATCTCTTTGTGAGATGACATGAGAATTTGACATGACACGTCTTCACTATTGAAAATGATGACGGTTCAGTGACTGAGAGAAAACCGTAGGACACAACGTTCATAAAACCAGGATTTCCTAGCAGGAAATGAGCATTAATCACAATAAATCTCTTTAAGAGGTTCACAAGTGACAAGGAATAACCAAGTGTTTCTAAGTTCATTGATCCGAGTGGGAGGATTGAGACCATTTTCATAATGAAAGAGGTAAGAGGTAAGTTACAAGAGAATTACCTCACTCATACATAGGAAAACTATGAAATCCACCTCGGAGCAAATTGTCATCTAGCAAATGACTATAAGGGATAGATTCCCTAATAGATTGAATACTCCCTTCATCATTTAGAAGGTGATGATAAGTACCTATAAGTGTCTGAAAGACACTAGAAGGACCTGCTAAGATGAATTGCAAAGTGTCATGCAGGAGGATTTGGATTCCTTTTAAGCCAAATACGTGTTTGGGTAATTGTCAACTAGCTAAGAGGCGATTGGAAACAAGTAGATTCTCAAATCTGTTGAGCGCATATAGAACCTAAAACACTTAGTGGCTAAGGGGTAATACAATGGAAGGTTGTCCATTGTGCGTTTTAACTCTGAACTTTGGCTATAACAACAAGCTTAGTCTTGAAAATTGCAAAGACCACCTTCCAAATTGGAATTTTGGAAATTGGATGATAAACTCTACATGAAGCAGCTTAAGGGCTTCATAGAAACAATCACCCAAATAGTAGTATATGAGGTTTTTCACAAGGTGAAAGCCTCACCAACTTCGAAATAATCGAAGAGCACTACATAAGTTTCAAATGGTCTAGTGATGATTCTTTGTGAAGTCATCCTTTGTCAAGTGACAAATGAAACAAGTGTCAAGGGAGTCAAAGGAATAAAGGATCAGAGAATCCTTAAATTCTAAGTTGAGAAAGTCATGGGTTGAACAAATATCTTGATTGACAAGATAAACGGAGTTGCACAAGAAAGATACAGTCTTTTCCACCTAAGACATGTATAAGTGTAATCCTTAGACATCTTAGGATGTCAAAGTGCAAACCCATGGACACCCCTGAAGTCAAGGGCAAAACCTAAAGAGGTTACATGTCCTATGAGGAATCCAACATAAGAAAGGTGGATAGAGTCTCATATGAGACTATAGTTGGTAATATGAATGTGCACATTGGTGTACATAAAACCAAATGATTTTTTTGGTCAGACTTAGAAGTTGCTTTTTGGTCGTGCTGTGAAATGGGTTATGAGAATAACCATGGATTAAGTTGTCAAGACAACAACTTTCCTTTTTGAAAGGATACTCCAATACAAGACCTAAGCAAATGGTGATGGAGTAAGGAAATATACATAGTGTTTTTTCCTGTTATCCATAGAAATAGAACGCATGGCGTGTTCTGCCATCATTCAAAGTGCCATATGGCTAAAGTAATTCCTATGAGAGATTAGGAATGAATGGTGGATAGAAGGATCCAAATGATAACATCTTATGATAAGGATCCTAAGTATCATAGCAAGACAAAACATACTTTTTGATACATCTCTATAAGAGATATGCTTTTAAAGAGGGAAAGCGATAGTTCAATGACCTTCTACTGATAGAATGTTGGTAGATCCCCTTATTGAGCCCATAGTTTGATTTTCATTGAGTTAGTGAAAATCTAGGGGCGCAAATAAAATATAAGGTCGTGAACTTCTTTTATATAAAGATAAAAGAAATGGTATGTATGTTATGAGTAAATACATAAAAGTATACAGTTTTGTATGTTGTATAGGTCAAAAGAGGTTGGTTCACTCACACGAACAACCATCTTCCCATGTTTTGCAACGGCATGTGAAGGTAAGACGAGCAAATGATCACCATAAGATGGTTGAGAAGAATCTTTGCATTTGAGTCGCCTCAGTTAAACTGAGATGAGATCTACATGTGTGCATATACACAGAAAATGGATCGAAGCATGAATGTAGACCTGTAGCCAGGCAAAGAACTCTTTTTCACAAACGAGATATTGTGAAAAAGAAAGTTCTGGTTCGAATGATTGAGTATATTTTGGAACTAATGTCTGTATGGTGAAAGATAAAGAAATGTATGTACACCTCAAACCATTCACCATAGCATGCAATTCATACTGCATGTGCTTAAGAGTTAAACTTGTTAGAACTGGCTATCACCCAAGAGGGGGGGTGAATTGGGTGTATAATAAAAACTTAATAACTTTAGAAATCTTTTCGTATCTTAACGAAAGCGGTAAATATGAAGGTTCATAAATCAACAGTTAGATTAAATAATATATGCTGGAAATATAAGAGTTTAGGGAAGAGAATATGCAAACTGTGATTTATCCTGGTTCGGTCCAATCTGTGATGGCCTACGTCCAGTCCCCAGGCTCCTCCTGAGATTTTCAAATCCACTATCTTCTTGTTTAATCCGGGCACAAGAAAAGCCTTTACACTCCCACAAGTTTAGCCGGGTACTTGTGAAACCTTTTACAAATCTCTCACTGAAATACTCCCCCTTACGGCAAGTCTTACGAGCAGAGCAATTCCGAAGATCTTCATCTCCTGCTTACTTATGCAAGTCTTACGAGCAGCAACGTTCTCTCCTGCTTACACCCCTGTAAGTCTTATGAGCAGCAACGTTCTCTACTGCTTGCACCTTGTAAGTCTTACGAGCAGAATGTCTTACGGCAATTCTCTCTACTGCTTCTCCGTAAGAAAATCAACCCTCTCAAGGTCCTTCTACCTTGAGATCAACTCAGAAATATAGATGAAAGTGTTTACAGACTCTCTCACAGAGTGGATAAAATACTCACTGAAGTACAATACAAATAATCACTCTCTCAATGATAAGTAATACAGAAACTGAAAATAGAGAGTGTATGGGTAGAAGCAGAGGATTCACATTTCTATCATTTTTCTGGTAGTTGCTTGCTGTCTCTGTTTTTCTGTGTTTTTCACTATTTTTCTGTCACACATCCAAGTTGAATGCTCTCTCATTTATAGTTGATGAAGATGATGACCGTTGTGAGCATTCGTCCGTTGGAGTCCGTTGGAGTTCCACTGCTTCATTTGACCGTTTGAGCATACTTGAAAAATCAAGGTACTATCCGTTGTGGAGCAAGGTGGAGTGTCTAGTTGGACAGCATGAAGATTCATTTTGAGCTGTACATCACGTTGTGGAGCGTTTTGTGTTTCCGACAGTTTTTCATGGTGGGTCCTTTGCTTGTCGTGTAACCACCGTGTGTAATGCATTTTATTTGAATCTGCAATCCGAATGTTTAATATCCTGTTTCACACTTGAAATATATGTTAGCTAACATTAAGAATCAATAACAAGTGAAAACACACTGATTTAATAACATATAATCATATTTGGATTGTTCGCTGTGAGACTTGGTGTTTTTGGTCTTCTTCCAGAATATCACTCGAGCATAAAATGGCTCACTCGAGTGATCTTCCATTTTTCCTTCATATGCTTCTGTTATCGGGTTGTGCTTGCATGAGATTTTAAAGAGACAGAATTCTCACTCGCGAGTGAAATGGGGTCTCACTCGAGCACAACTTCCTCTGCTCGAGTGATCTTGCATTTTCCATTGGAAAGTCTTCTCGGGTCATCACTCGCACGTTATTTTAACAAGAGTGAGATTTTGTACTCGCGGGTGATTTGGTCCTTCACTCGAGCACACATACTCCTGCTCGAGTGATCTTGTATTTTGCACTGGGAAGCTCTTCTCTGGACAGCACTCGCAGTACCTTGCTCGAGCACAGAATGCTCATGCTCGAGCATTGACGTCTCTGCTCGAGTGAATGAAGGAGGCATCCCATTACTTGCTCTCGGCCAAACACTCGCAGACCCTCACTCGCATGTGTTCTCGAGTGAGAATGACTTCTCTGCTCGAGTGCATACCTTAGTGCTCGAGTGTTGCAACTTTCTTCACGTTTCAGCTGCTTCTGGACATCACTCGCACGACATTTTCAGAGAGAAAGTTTTTGCACTCGCGGGTGATGTGGGGCCCCTTTAGAAAAATTTGATTCATTTGATTCAAATGATGTATCATAAGAATGCTCTTATCATATGCATTCCAATGCAACAAGAATCAGCTCCAAACTCCTTGTATTCTATAAGTTATGATCGAAGGAGTGTATATTTCGCTAGTCTGCACAAGCATCAACTTCCAGAAGGCATAGCTCCTAGAATATACGTTCAAATTATGCAAATTACCTATCTATGGAAAGCTCTTTGAGTCTTCTTTCATTTGGCACTGGTCTCGTCTCAATCCGATGTGTGGTTTGTAAGTTACGAGCAAAATACCGAACCTGTGTCGAAATATGACGGTGATTTCAGTTTCATTTTCGACGATTCATAACTCCTTCATTTGATCTTCTTTCAATGAGATCCTGGTGCCAATTTTACGTGTTGGGAGTCTTCTTTCATATGCCACCGGTTTCGGGTCAATCCGACGTGTAGTTTGAGAGATATGATCAAAAGACCAGACCTCGCTCAGGCTGAACGTAAAACAGAGTAGAACAGAGTATGCACCCGTGCTCGAGTGAAATCAGCTGTGCTCGAGCATGTTCTTCCTGTGCTCGAGCATAACACCTTGTGCTCGAGCATAACTCCCCTAGAAGTGCCAAAACTCATATATAAGTCATTTTAGCTTCATATTAACATATTCCAACCATTATTTGATCATAGAAACCTCCGATAACATTATAGACACCTCCAATATCACATCTAACAACTTGAATCTTGATATTCATGATAGATCTACCAAGTTCTTCATTCTTCAATATCTTTCTTCTTGGTTTTCTTCTTGATAATAATTTTCCATAACCAAAGCAAGCATCTCTTTGATTATCTTCAATTTCTTTCTTCTTCTTCCTCTTGTTCATTTTCATTAATTCAATCTTCTTCTTTCTTTGCTTGACTAATCTACAAAATATGTAACATTAAATATAGTAGTTAGTCAAAGAAATACATTATATGAACTTTTTGCTCTTATCACTTAATATCTATATTTGACATCATCAAAACTAATCATATCTAACATTCTCCCCCTTTTTGATGATGACAAATCCTTTAAGAAAAATATGTCTGAATGAAGTGCAACATACATGTATAACGCAAAGTGCAATCATACATATACATATTATAATGCAAAGTGCAACATACATATTTTTCTTACACATACATATTTTTCTTACATTTTTCTCCCCCTATTTGACATCAGCAAAAAGTTTGAAATATATAAATAAGTAAGGTTTGTGAAGAAGTAAATAAAGTAGAAATGACTTTAATCACAATGAATGAACCAAGAAAACAATTGACTCTCCCCTATGTGAAGGAACTGAAAATAGATTTGGAGAGGTTTTCAAGAAAACTTTTATAATCAAGATCAATGAAAAATATGAAACGTATTCTTGAAATGTAAAGAGTGAAGGTTTAGAAATGCTCATGTAGTTTTTGAAAATTGATGAAGCGCTCCATGAAGTCCGTTGCTTTATCCTCTGGCAATGCTAGTTCATGATGATGTACACCACACTTCTGTTATGCAACTCAATATATGTTGTTGCCAGGATTTTCCAATTGATTTGAGCTTCTATTTAGCATGTTCAATGCTCAGTTATATTGCTTTGAATGTTGTAGCCAATATATATTCCTTGACTGAGCATTAAAAACATCCTCAAGGTTGATAGATTCTTCTTGTAGTATGTTGAGGAATGCTATTGCGCAAAACAAATTCTCCTGTCATAAATTTAAATCTTTCTTTGCAAAGAGAATTATAATTCAATCAAGTAACAAACTGTTCCTTTCCATATGATATATTAAGATCATGAAAAGAACAATATAAGAATAATTCATCATCAAAACTAATCAAGACATGGTGAATACAGATGAGTATATTAAAAGGATTTTCTTTCCAATAGGATATGAGCTTTCAATATAAAACACATGTGAATGTGAAGCTCCCCCTTAATTGATGCATGGTTTTAAAAAATTTTCATTGGGAAAATAGTTAATAATTCTCCTGGATTTGAGAAAATGATTTTGAAAGTATGAATATTTGGAAAGAAATTAAATGGCAATACTAATAAGAGGTTTTAAGAGATATAACCCAATATCACCTGAGTGGTTACTTGAGTGATTCTACTCAATCATTACTCGATTGTATACTCAAGTGATACAACTCAAGAATTTTGAATTAAGCAAGAATACAATACCTCACTCGAGTAATATCGTAATCACTCGAGTCATAATCCTATGTAGTCCATTGATACATCGTTGGCTAGTTACTTGTCTAAATATATGATCTGACGATGTAATCTCTGTTGCTACTAGAAGATACCAAATTAAGCTAGGAGCAAGGCTTTATGTGCATATTGGCTTAGTATGTGCCCCTTGCTTAGCAAACATCATTGAGAACTTTTAATTTCATCATAGCACATAACACCCTTACTTTGTCATCCATCATTTCAAATAGAACTTTGAAGTTCTGGTTCACATAGCTGCTTTATCTTATCATTGACTGATGATCTCAGCATTGTTTGTAGCAAGCTCTGTGTGATTGTTGAAGCTCCTCTCTCAGAAAGCCTTAGACAAATGGACCAAAGCATGAAGAATCATGGAGGCCAACTCTAGCAAAGTGTTGTCTCTCCTTGTTTACCATAGCTCTAGTATAGGTATAGCAGATAATCCAGTGAAGATTTAGACATAGAGCTAGGATAGTAGTTAAGAATCCTCATAGGTTCATCAAGCTTGATGATTCTGTGCATCTCAGCATCTTCCTTTGAATATCTCTGTTGGCTCCATATCATAGTGAAAATGTCTGATCACCTTGAAACGATAAGGAAGATGGGTAGGCAACAAAGATTCATATTGGATAAACTTATTCTTGGCTCTGTGCTGCTTTGAAATAATCTCCGCTGGGTCTCCTAAGAGATCTTCCTTCTCTTTCTCTTTCTCTAATTGTATCACTAGCTAGTTTTTTGCTAGTGATGGGATGTCATTTGAGTAATATCATATATTCTGCTTCATCTCACGCTGCAACATTATCAGTCATGCCTTTTCTGTTAGCCTCTGACCTTTGTATCCAAAATGAAAGCATCTTGATCAACTCCTGTAAAAGTATAAACATATGCTTTCTGGTACCCATCTTCTTTGGGTCCGTACAATATTAGACATAGAAACTCTTATGCTCTTAAGCAATTAATCATATGAAATTTCAGCAAAGAGTATCATAAACCCAAAATATAATTCTTTTCCCAATCAAGCATAACGAACAAGTAATACCAAGAATGATGATTTCAAAGATCAATGACAATTTGTAAATACATTTTAAATAGAAATTATGTCATTGATAAGATTTTCATGCAATAGATGTAAGTTGGATCAAAGAGAGTAGAGAATCTATCCATAATGACCAACTTTTATTAAGTGATAAATCATGAATGAAACCAAATTTTCAAGAATGATAATGAGATATGCCAATTATTTCAAAATCTCATATGTTCTTTCGAATCATAAATATGCATTATGACATTAAGATTTTGAATACATGAAAACTCATTTATGAAGCTTGTTAAATACAAATGCTTATGCCAAAAACAATGGAAGTCATCAGTTGTAAAATATATAAATCAGAAAGCTTCACTAAGGAATTCAACAAAGATAACATGTTAATTATAAGAGTTAACATGTTGAAGAATTTTCCCAAGAACAAAAGTCATATGAAAAATGAATTAGCCAAATGGCTTATCTTGACATATATAAGCATGATGACTTTAGTATTGATCAAGATATAACCTTGCCTTTTGGAGTTGCGTCTTAAAATGGATAAATATTCAAGGCAACAAGACTTAAAGTGCAAGATTCTAGTTACTCAAAAATTGGATGAAGACAAATGGTAATGCATTTGAGCAACAATATGAATATATGAATTTATGGATGATGAAGCATATACTCATTGATCCAAATGACTAGAGTTCTAGAAGATTATCCTGGTAAGTTATTCCACAATAATGGTTAATGCATTAAGATTTAATGCACTAATGAACATTTATAATGCTTGGAATAACGTGGCCAACTAATGATTTATACATTAGGCACAAGGCTTTCACAAGTTGAATTCTTATCAAGGGAATATACTTGACACTCATATAGATAGTTAACTTGCTTAGACGTAAGGTCTAGCATGTTAAGGAATAAAGACTGAAGAGAGTTCAAGTATTGGATAGCACATTTAAGATCAAAGTGTCAATGATGGGAAAATACTTTGATAAAAGAATTTGAAGCATTATGACTTTCAGTATACAAAAATATTAACTTCCAATTTTGAAACTGATTTGAATGCAAACAAGATATGAATAATTTCCAAATAATGTGTATGCACTTTTATAAATAGAATGATTTGAAATCCAAGTAAATTTGTGAAATAAGTATTTCAAATTTCCAATGCATAGAAAAATCATGCACAATTCTATTTCGATACATTTAGCAATCTGAATATTTTGAAAAACCATAAATTATTGATTGCTAATGATATGTAGTAATGAGCAAGAATTTACCACTCAAATTGAGTTGGGAAGAATGAGTACGATGGTTGAGTTTTGAAATTACTGATACAGCGTACCTGGCTTGAGTGTAACTTGTAGACACCCAAGTTAATTTCCATCTTCTTGTATCTTTGTACTCAAGTCCTCCAAGATCACTTGAATAAACCATATTTTGAAGCTAATTTATGCGTTTATACCAGTACTTGAGTGTTAACATGTCTTGCACTCGAATGTTCACTTCTAGTGTCATGCTTCTCTTTTTTTTTTTTAAATTATTCCTGCAAAAATCATATAACCATTTTTCTTCCTTGGGTATCCAATTCTACTTGGATCCACTCATGGTTATCTTTGAAAGAATCATAATTCAAATGCTCTAATAATATAGTTAATTTGAAACAATTGAGCATAATGAATTAAATATGTCTTTATGCATAAACATTGTTTTCTCATGAAGTATATATATGCATAACAAGTTAGACTAACCAACATTGCAACTCTTTATGTATGATTTTTCTAAAGATTGAGAAAATTTATGTGCAATGCTTATATCTAAGGTAACAAGTAACAAGGTATAAACCTCAATAAATATTAAAAAACAACAGCATAGGAGGTTTTATCATTGTGTACCTTTACCTTAGATATTTGGAGGATTGCTTTTGCTTACCCATTGCATCTTTCTATGATGTTGATACTTTGAATATATTGCTTTGGGTGCTGGCAACTTTCTTTCAAAATATATAGACTCCAGGAGTCTTTTATTTGATGCTTGAGAGATCCTCCTTTTCTTGTTCTCCTCAAGATAGTTGAATGGTATTCTATGGTAGTTCATTCTTGAGGTGGAACATACTTCTTTTCTCCATTGCCTTTCTTTATGGTTAAACTTTGCAGTTCTAGCAATGGGTGGTTCGAGAGTTCTCCTAATTGGTGTGAATCTCCATTTAGGTGCATGAGAAACTCTTGGCTTCTTTTTCATCTTATCCTTACCCTTATGTCCATTTCTTTTCGGATCATCCTGCAAACATAAAGCACTAGATGGACATTTTGGTACCCACATATACTTGGGTCCTTGATTGTTAGTATTAAACTTTACATGTTTCTTCGGTACCCAAATATACTTATTTCTCACATGGGAATTTCTTCTAATATAGCATGTATGAGAAATATGACCGGATTTGCCACAATAATTGCAAATTGTATCAAGATATACATTATGGGATATCATGCAAGTATTATGTCGATCATGAGAGTAGAAATTCGAATGGATTTGATTTGAATATTCTTTCTTCCCAACAAACTTTCCAGCATATTTGAAAACATTTTTGCTTTTCTCAATAAAATCAACAATTGGTTGAGAAACAAACTTTTGTAAACTCTGAAAATCATTTTCATGAAAATCACACAAAGAATTGGAACTTTTTACCTTAAGTTCATCTTGAGCTCCGGAGAGTGATTTTTCATGTTCGTCCATACTGAGCTCTTTTCGGGAATCCTCTTCTTCTTGTTTATCCATGTTGACTGTATGGAAGTGTTCTATGATTTTTCCATCTTCATCATCAACTTCCAACTGTTCATGCACAGTAGATGTGTAGCGTGTAGTTTCACATGAACTGTCAACACTTTCAATTTCAACACAATTGTTAGAAGCATAAATAGAATCAAGAGTGTCCCATATATGTTTAGCATTAGAACAAAATCTAATTTTCTCAAAATCATTTTCGGTTAAAGCACTATACAGAATTTTCATTGCTCTAATGTTCAACGAAAACATTCTCTTTTCACTTTCTGTCCAATCCTTTCTTGGTTTGAAATCAAAAGCTTTTGTAAAAACATTCCACATATCAAAATCAAAAGCTTTTATAAAACTAGTCATTCTAGCTTTCCAAAACCAAAAATCAATATCTTTCAAAAACGGTGGGATTGTATAATCAAAACCTTCTGAAAGTATAAAACACCCAAAATTAGCCATTGTAACTCTTGAGACGGTTAAGTCCTTTAAACAAAAGCCCGGGCTCTGATACCAAATGTTAGAACTGGCTATCACCCAAGAGGGGGGTGAATTGGGTGTATAATAAAAACTTAATAACTTTAGAAATCTTTTCGTATCTTAACGAAAGCGGTAAATATGAAGGTTCATAAATCAACAGTTAGATTAAATAATATATGCTGGAAATATAAGAGTTTAGGGAAGAGAATATGCAAACTGTGATTTATCCTGGTTCGGTCCAATCTGTGATGGCCTACGTCCAGTCCCCAGGCTCCTCCTGAGATTTTCAAATCCACTATCTTCTTGTTTAATCCGGGCACAAGAAAAGCCTTTACACTCCCACAAGTTTAGCCGGGTACTTGTGAAACCTTTTACAAATCTCTCACTGAAATACTCCCCCTTACGGCAAGTCTTACGAGCAGAGCAATTCCGAAGATCTTCATCTCCTGCTTACTTATGCAAGTCTTACGAGCAGCAACGTTCTCTCCTGCTTACACCCCTGTAAGTCTTATGAGCAGCAACGTTCTCTACTGCTTGCACCTTGTAAGTCTTACGATCAGAATGTCTTACGGCAATTCTCTCTACTGCTTCTCCGTAAGAAAATCAACCCTCTCAAGGTCCTTCTACCTTGAGATCAACTCAGAAATATAGATGAAAGTGTTTACAGACTCTCTCACAGAGTGGATAAAATACTCACTGAAGTACAATACAAATAATCACTCTCTCAATGATAAGTAATACAGAAACTGAAAATAGAGAGTGTATGGGTAGAAGCAGAGGATTCACATTTCTATCATTTTTCTGGTAGTTGCTTGCTGTCTCTGTTTTTCTGTGTTTTTCACTATTTTTCTGTCACACATCCAAGTTGAATGCTCTCTCATTTATAGTTGATGAAGATGATGACCGTTGTGAGCATTCGTCCGTTGGAGTCCGTTGGAGTTCCACTGCTTCATTTGACCGTTTGAGCATACTTGAAAAATCAAGGTACTATCCGTTGTGGAGCAAGGTGGAGTGTCTAGTTGGACAGCATGAAGATTCATTTTGAGCTGTACATCACGTTGTGGAGCGTTTTGTGTTTCCGACAGTTTTTCATGGTGGGTCCTTTGCTTGTCGTGTAACCACCGTGTGTAATGCATTTTATTTGAATCTGCAATCCGAATGTTTAATATCCTGTTTCACACTTGAAATATATGTTAGCTAACATTAAGAATCAATAACAAGTGAAAACACACTGATTTAATAACATATAATCATATTCGGATTGTTCGCTGTGAGACTTGGTGTTTTTGGTCTTCTTCCAGAATATCACTCGAGCATAAAATGGCTCACTCGAGTGATCTTCTATTTTTCCTTCATATGCTTCTGTTATCGGGTTGTGCTTGCATGAGATTTTAAAGAGACAGAATTCTCACTCGCGAGTGAAATGGGGTCTCACTCGAGCACAACTTCCTCTGCTCGAGTGATCTTGCATTTTCCATTGGAAAGTCTTCTCGGGTCATCACTCGCACGTTATTTTAACAAGAGTGAGATTTTGTACTCGCGGGTGATTTGGTCCTTCACTCGAGCACACATACTCCTGCTCGAGTGATCTTGTATTTTGCACTGGGAAGCTCTTCTCTGGACAGCACTCGCAGTACCTTGCTCGAGCACAGAATGCTCATGCTCGAGCATTGACGTCTCTGCTCGAGTGAATGAAGGAGGCATCCCATTACTTGCTCTCGGCCAAACACTCGCAGACCCTCACTCGCATGTGTTCTCGAGTGAGAATGACTTCTCTGCTCGAGTGCATACCTTAGTGCTCGAGTGTTGCAACTTTCTTCACGTTTCAGCTGCTTCTGGACATCACTCACACGACATTTTCAGAGAGAAAGTTTTTGCACTCGCGGGTGATGTGGGGCCCCTTTAGAAAAATTTGATTCATTTGATTCAAATGATGTATCATAAGAATGCTCTTATCATATGCATTCCAATGCAACAAGAATCAGCTCCAAACTCCTTGTATTCTGTAAGTTATGATCGAAGGAGTGTATATTTCGCTAGTCTGCACAAGCATCAACTTCCAGAAGGCATAGCTCCTAGAATATACGTTCAAATTATGCAAATTACCTATCCATGGAAAGCTCTTTGAGTCTTCTTTCATTTGGCACTGGTCTCGTCTCAATCCGATGTGTGGTTTGTAAGTTACGAGCAAAATACCGAACCTGTGTCGAAATATGACGGTGATTTCAGTTTCATTTTCGACGATTCATAACTCCTTCATTTGATCTTCTTTCAATGAGATCCTGGTGCCAATTTTACGTGTTGGGAGTCTTCTTTCATATGCCACCGGTTTCGGGTCAATCCGACGTGTAGTTTGAGAGATATGATCAAAAGACCAGACCTCGCTCAGGCTGAATGTAAAACAGAGTAGAACAGAGTATGCACCCGTGCTCGAGTGAAATCAGCTGTGCTCGAGCATGTTCTTCCTGTGCTCGAGCATAACACCTTGTGCTCGAGCATAACTCCCCTAGAAGTGCCAAAACTCATATATAAGTCATTTTAGCTTCATATTAATATATTCCAACCATTATTTGATCATAGAAACCTCCGATAACATTATAGACACCTCCAATATCACATCTAACAACTTGAATCTTGATATTCATGATAGATCTACCAAATTCTTCATTCTTCAATATCTTTCTTCTTGGTTTTCTTCTTGATAATAATTTTCCATAACCAAAGCAAGCATCTCTTTGATTATCTTCAATTTCTTTCTTCTTCTTCCTCTTGTTCATTTTCATTAATTCAATCTTCTTCTTTCTTTGCTTGACTAATCTACAAAATATGTAACATTAAATATAGTAGTTAGTCAAAGAAATACATTATATGAACTTTTTGCTCTTATCACTTAATATCTATATTTGACATCATCAAAACTAATCATATCTAACAAAACTGCAACATGGGATGTGGGTGAAAGATCTCTAGTTCACCACAGTGTGAGTCTCAGGAAGGAAGAATCCTTCCACGATGCCCTTAAGACTTATGCGACATCATGAAAGCTTGGTTTGGTGACAGCTACTTTAGCTGAAGCTCCATGATCACACTTGATTCGGTCAGACGAGTGAAAACTAGGAAAGCGACCAAGTCAAGATAGACTGATGTTTAGTCAAAAAAGAAGATTTACTCCTAGATACATAAGATGTGCTAGTATCTATGGTCGACCCCTTACTGGCTCTATGTGTAGCAAGTAAGTGCGGATACTATGTGCGTGGAAGGCAATCTGAGTTAATCAACATATTAACTCGAGAGGGATTAGATATGCCATGAGTAATATGTATGGGAGAATCTGGGGCATATGAGGTAATAAATATATGGCTTAAGGTTATATATAAAGGGTGTCCTTGGATGCTGATCCGATATAAAGGATTTTTAGTATCACAAGCACCAAATCTTAAAGACGTTTTTTGCCCACGCAGTCACGGCAGACGCCAAGTATGAAATAAGAAAGAGTAACGCACGCACGATGGGAGGCCCATCAAGTGCGAGTGGCAGATGTTGGACTTTGGGTCCAGGTCCGCCCTTGATGGGCCGGACTATTTGATTAGGAAATAAGTAGCCTAATCAAATAAAAATAAAATCAGCATAAAATGCAGATTTGGGAATATTTCAGCAATAATTATGGATTTGTTAAAAGAGGAACAAATCACCATAATTAGGGAATTAATTGAGAAACAATTAATTGCTGTCATGGAGGATAAGAAGGAGTGCACATGTTTCCTAATTAGTGGCCTCCATAAACCACTATAAATAGGGTGTGCCTCCTCCATTGCAATTCAGCCCCGCCATTGAGTTTTCTGGCAATTCCCTTCTCTCCTACCATCTTTCTGGTTCTGGTGATCTGCTGTGCAAATCACAATTAGGCTCTAGTAGTCTAATAATTGTGTGGGCACAAGTATGGAGTATTGGAGCTTTGACCCGGATCCGAACATGGATTCATCCAGACACGCCTAATCTCCTTTTAGTTAATATTTTTCCTACAGTTTTGTTATACATATTATTGGTGTTACATAGATTGAGGCTATAAATTGTTATTCTGCCATTATTTTAATAAATTAAATTATGCTTCGCTTTCAAAAGAAGCGTATAGAATTGGAGAATAAAAATGTGATTAGGGGCATGTTTAGAATATGGGTAGGCCTTTCTCTGTTTCTCATTTATAAATGGGTCTGAGAATGCATATGGAGGCATGAAACACGCCTAATATAAATTCTACTAATAAAACCATCATTTCAACCTTTTCTAAGATCGAGGCAGAAAGTTGACATCCTTTTCTAAGGTATCACTAAAATAAGAATGAAAATCAAAATGGGCAGAAAGACTATTATTAGCAAATTCTTCTTGCATGCGACTGAATGACATTGTTCAATACTAATAATTTGAATATTTAGATTCATTAAATAAAGTTTTTGTAGTATTGCATTATAACAACCCATTTAATTGGCATGGAGTTTGGACTCATGTGTCTCACATTATAATATTACATGATGCAAGAAAATCAATACAAGAAAATGGACAACTGGGCAAGAGAAAGGGCAACACCCACATATATAAAAAATTATCTATTATTCTATATTGATGACGTAACAAATAAACAAGTTGGTAACTGATCACAATCTTATGAAAAAAATAAAAATGAAAAAAATCAGAAATGTAAAACTCAGGAGTGTCTGAACACGTGGATTTTCAGGACAAACTTGTATCTTAACAAAAATGACATGGATGACACGTGGACTACCTGCTCAACATATTTGGTCAACTACGGTCAAAATTAACTAGGATAACATCCAAGTCAAAATTGCTTTCCCTTTTTTACACTTATGGAAAACATTGCCCCTTAACCTAAAATAAAAGGAGCAAGAAAAAGAGATATTTATAATCATGTTTCTACGTAATCAATAGGATCACCTCATTCTCTAGAGAGAGAGAGAGAGAGAGAGAGAGAGAGAGAAGGCCCATCATATTATTAAATACAGAGACCCAGATGCTTACGGATTTTTTTGGTTTTTTCTGTTTTTATCGAAAATAGAATGCTCACCCCTAAATACCCCTTTCGAAAGACCCAGATGGTTACAGATTGAATTGGACTTATAAAAAATGGGATTTCTAAATTAATTTTGTTTCAATAACAAGTAAAGTTGGTTTACCCTAATTTTTTGTTTGCTTTTTGATTTTTTAATCAAGTAGTTTCAAATAAAATAAATTGTCTACATATTGTTCATCAAAATAAAAATCTCAACTGCAAGCCGATATTTATTATTCACAAGAAATCGTAATGGCCTAGGGTGATAATTATTACTATTACAATATATAAATGTCGGCTTGCAGTTGCTATTTTTATTTTGGACAACATGAAAAACTTTGTTGCTATTTTTTCACAGGAATAGGAAGTTTTGGTTCCAGACTTATAGTAACTACTTGACAAAAGTTATTGCTAAACTTTCATTTTCCAGGGAGGCTCTGCAAGTTAGAAGAATGCCAAGACAAGGAGTTAACTTATACCAAGGCAAGCAAGAAGATGAAAAAGAAAAATCTAAGAGAAGGAGAAAGAGTGAGAGGGAGAGAGAGAGAGAGGAAGATGAAAAATTCAAAAGACTGAGATAACGAGAATGCTAGGATAAGGAGATATAGGAGACACAACATTGAATATGACACCAAGACGTCCTCCTGCTATCAATACTTCCTCTTGATGTAACAAAATGGCACAACCCGGAGGTTTAAAAAGGGTGCATGTAACACCTTGCTTTTATACTAAGTCAGATGAGTTACTATTTAATGATTTTGAACCTAGGCTGGGTCTTGGGGAGTAAACACTTCTGTAAATAGTTGGAAAACTTAACCCAAATACAAAGTTTGATCCTATGAAATGAATGAGCTTTTTTGAAAAATTTATAACTTTCTAAAGTAATTAATCAATGGTTCAAACTCTTCATTAAAATCCATAATTTCTTAAACTAGATTTGATAGTATCAAAGTTCTTTTCTGCTATCACAAGTAATCTATTGCCTTGCTTTATGCTTAATCGTTCGTCAATTTATGGGCTCGATTAATACATGTGTCCATCACTGTATCTTTAATTAAGCATAATAATAATACGGATACCATCACTATGTGTACTGATACCATCACTTTCTGTATTGATACTATGTGAGAGAAAAGTATTAGAGTACTATAGCAGAGTTTCCAACAAAAGAGTATTGCCATTGCCTTAATCTTATGTCTAGCCAAATTCCTCGAGCTTCATGCATTTGAATGAGGAAAGGAACTTTCCAAAATATGTGGTATCAGAGAAAGGTATCAGAGTGCGATATGAGACAATTTTGTTGGAGTATTGTATCAAAGCTTCCAATAAAATAGTGTCATTGTTGCCAAAGACTTGTTTTTAAAATGACAAAATGATGAGGCAAAAATATGGGCATACAGATTTGCACTTGTGAAGATTATCCACCATCTTGGCTGTATTACACTCAACATTCACTTGCTTAAATGGTGGGATTTAGAGGCATTGAGTAGATTGTAAACCAAAAAAAAAAAACTTGACAGAGAATTATAGACAAGTTAGGGTTGAGAGGCCTGAAAGAAAGAATTTTGAAATCAAAGAGTGAGAAAAACATTACCTCCAATATTAATGTACATGTATGAAGCATGTTTCCTCAGCCACGTACTATAAGGTTAACATGGAATGGAAACTGGAACAAGCAAGAAATATAGAAAACAGAAGTAGCAAGTAACCTCGAATGCATACTCAGCTACTTTGTCATCTGTCAAAAAAATGAAACAAGATATGAAAGTTTTTTTATATATATTCAGTGATGTTTGAACTATTAATTTGTGCTTAATGTTATTTTTGTTTATTTAATCTTGTATTATTTTGTCTACTTAGTGTTTGATAATCACTATGAATTTGAAGAATTTAGATTAGCCTTGGAAGAGGATCTTAATTGGACCATATGATTAAGTAATGTGTGATTAGAATTTATTATAATTTGCCAATAGGATAGGAATATATCTATTGAACTCATTTAATCATATTAGAGTGGATTTAGACATTTATTGCCTCTTGAGTGAAATGGTTAGGAATAACATTTTAACTTGAGAGAGGGATATGAGTAATTGGAGATACTTTTATCCATTCAAACTTTAAATTAACAAATTAACATTAAGTGCATTTATTTTGGGAAATTACATGCTTTAAGACTTGAAAAAGGAATTAGCCACTGTGAGTTGTTTTTGTCAATTAAAATCATAAAAACATTAGTTTACTACTTTTGCACTTGTTTAAATTAATCTTCAATTTCCTTTTTTGATTTGCTCAACTTAAATGAAAAATAGAATTTTGATACCTAATCACTAGTTCAATTAAATATCTGCGGGACGACCTTGATTTGCTATTATATTATTTCCACAGTCTGTATATTTGTGGTGCTTACTTAAAATTTAGTAGCATCACTACTCTCTCAATTCCATGTTCTATATATATTGTACATATAGTATATTCACATATAAATAGATGTAACTCTTAAACGTATGGTTATATAAAAATAAACATAACTATTAAATCATAAAAGATATTTCTTTTTATAAATCCGTATCTCTCTATGGCAGTCCTTCTTGAATCATGCTTGGGTTCTAATCTATCAATTGTAGACTAATATATTTCAACAGTTGGAATAACATTTCGGGCTTCAACAATAATTGGAATTTCTAATTTTCGCGTCTCAAATGCATGCCTTTCTTGGGGAAATTATACCTGAAGTTCCATGTGGCTTCCTTTCTTGAGAAAATGTTATTTTGCGTCTATATTACGTTCCCTACTATCAATTCTGCTTATTCTCATGATTTTTGAAATATGATATGGAACTACAAATTGTTATATTTCCCTTACGTGATGAGGCAGCAAGTCATGCTAATATGTAAAAGATTAACGAGTCAAAAAAGCAGGAAAAGCATGCCATTTGCCTTAAAGCTATAGTGAAAGAAAAGCTTCGATTCTTCCATTTCTCCCCCTACGTTTAATATGAGAATTCTATGCTATTGGAGGGGACAAAATGCTTTTCATGTTTAATTTATACTAGGAGTAACTTCTGACATTAAAACTAAATATCTAGTTGATGTTTTTGGGTCCAATGCAGAAGTAGTTTTTGATAGCGATGTAGTGTGACTAATGTTGACCAAATTTATTTGAACATGTAATAAAGCCACCAAACCGTTTGCCATAAATCCCATTTATTGTACTAATAATAACACACAAAGAGACAAGAGATTTGGTGCTGCTCTTTAAGGGACCCTGTATGCTCTTCTAGTTAAGAAGATACCCACACAATGGAAATAAATGCTTACTTCCTGACACAGTGATTTTGCAGAAAAAATCACTGTGTCAGGTGCCAAGAGAGTTAATGATGGTTGATAAACACAGTACTGAACACAAAGGACATGTTGCCTTGCTGCTTTTTTAGGACTCGTTACCTCAAATGCTCCAAGCCTCCAATATTATGGGTATTGTACTTTGGGATTCCAGCTTCATCTTTGCCCTCAAGTTCATTGATTTATGTGAACTCCAACGAGCTTTAAAACAATTGTACTTACTGTCAAAGAAATTTTAAAATTGGTTCAAAATTAAACGATATTACTATTCCGATCTTTAATATAAGACCCACTTGATCTTTTTAGGGAGATTAAGAAAGTTAAATAAATTACTTCAAAATATTTATATTTATCATTTTTCTTCAAACTAATTTGTCTACCTTATAAACTGATATATAATCAAATAATACACATCATATATTATAATTAAGTAGTTTATTTAGCTTTCTTCATCTCTTCAAAAAAATCAATTGGATCTTATATATTAACCACGAGAGGGAGTACAATCAAGTACAAAACTTAATTTTTGTATAAACTCTCACAAATATATAGAAAGTGGTTATTCTAGGCCATCCTCACCTCTTATAGTTTGCCCAACATCCACTCTTAATTACACAGGCACATTGTTACTTTTAAATAATCATGTATAGAATACTAATAGGAAATTGATCCGACAAAATTGTGTTTTATTATAAAATTAGGTTTATTTAGTGTAGAAACGCGATGGCGAGAATAACTATAATTTTATATATTACATATCTAATAATTTTTAAGGGGCATGCAATTTGATCTTTTCCACCTCAATACTTAGTGCCATTAAAGGACATCCAAAAGTCAAATGACCCATGGATCATTGGCCAATTAATTTGCCAATGAGGGAATTTTCCTGAATTTTTCCTAAATTTTGTTGGCACATCACATCTTTTGGACCAAAGCCACATCACATCTTAAATGTTTCAAAACATGCAATTGCACCTTACAAATCATATGGGGAAGCATTAAATACATGTTTTTGGTGTTACATAGATTGAGGCTATAAATTGTTATACTGACATTACTTTAATAAATTAAATTATGCTTCGCTTTGAAAAGGAGCGTATGGAATTGGAGATACCTCATGAAAATGTGATTGGGGCGCATGTTTATAACATAGGTGGACCTTTCTCTGTTTCTTATTTATAAATGGGTCTGGGGATGCACACGGAGGCATGAAACAGGCCTAATATAAATTCTACTAATAAAACCATCATTTCAAGCTTTTCTAACATTGAGGCAGAAAGTTGACATCCTTTTCTAAGGTGTCACTAAAATAAGACTGAAAATCAAAATGGACAGGAAGACTACTAATAAGCAAATTCTTCTTGCATGTGACTCAATAACATTGTTCAATACTAATAATTTGAATATTTAGATTCATTAAACAAAGTTTTTGCAGTATTGCATTATAACAACCCATTTAATTGGCATGGAATTTAGACTTGTGTCTCACATTATAATATTACATGATGAAAGAAAAACAATACAAGAAAATGGGCAACTGGGCAAGAGAAAGGGCAACACCCACATATATAAAAAGTTATCTATTATTCTATATCGATAATGTAATACATAATCCAGCCGGTAACTGATCAAAATCTTATGAAAAAAATGAAAAAAAAAATCAGAAATGTAAAACTCAGGAGTATCTGAACATGCGGACTTTAGAAATAAATTTGCACTTTAACAAGAACGGCGTGGATGATATGTGGGTTGTCAATTCAACATATTTGGCCAACTAATTAACGGTCAAAATTAATTGGGATAATATCAAGACAAAATTGCTCCTCTTTTTTATTCTTATGGATAACATTACCCCTTAACCCTAAAATAAAAGGAGAAAGAAAAAGAGATATTTATTATCATATTTCTATGTAATCAAGAGGATGACCTCATTAGAGAGAGAGAGAAGGCCCATCATACTATTAATAGTTCACTAGTAGGTGGGAGAACTAAAGACTCTGGCCCATCATGGATACTCATTCTGGGGCCTGGGGGGCTACACAAGCATATCACCACTTCCATCAATGCCTTTCATCATAATGGTGGCTTAAGCTTTTTAGGCTTTGCCCTTCTTGATAATTGCTCGTTCCTCTTGTGTAGCCTCAACCCTGCTCTTGTCATCATCCTGGTTCATTCATTAATTTGAAATAATGTTTTTATAGTTAAATCTGAGTGGTACCATCAAATCCCTTAATATTTTGATTTTTGCAGAGTAATAAATCTATAGTTCAGAGGGCATACAGAAATAGCAAAAATATACTGATAATTAGTGCTAGTTTACATTACGGAAAATCCCTCTAAGGTTTGAAAAATATATACAAAGTCCAAAAGAAATAAAACCACAACTATAGATGATCAACTACACTCCCACTTGAACTGGAGCCTCAATTACCGGTAATTACTATTTTGCCCTTAAAGCCGGTATCTTCTGCTAGAATATTTTTAAATGTTGAAAAAGGGTGAGATTCAAACGAATCTCAATAGTAACATGCAACCAATCATATAAAATATGATAGATAAATATGTCATATACCATATAATGCAACATAATAATAACACAAACTATACGGCATATGCACATGAAATGGGGCTACTTCTTCACTATCCGTAAACCTTAGTAGGATTCTTGCCCACAACTAGGTAAATGTTCCTCCTCACACAATTGCTCTACTCAATAAAACAATGTTCATCATACATATCACATAAGATAGCATAAACAAAGCATATAAACATTCACATAATGTATAAAAGATAGAGTTACTACTTGAGTCCTTTTTCAATTCCAATGTCCGTCCTATACTCTTGTTTCGGCTCGGGCTATTTCCAATTCCTATAAAAATTAGAGTTACAAATAACAGATTATTACTTGTACTATTACTACCTTTGAATCAAATTCTGCTAGTTATCTATAACAGTTCCAGCAATTTCTGCACAGTACAATTTTGCACAGTGCAATTTCACAGTTTCCAGAAACTGACAGATTTTCAATCAGATTTGAAAATTCATAACTAATTCTAGAAAATTCCAAATTGACTGATTCTAAAGCCTAAGTGAAGCTCTTTAAGTGTATTTTTACAGAAAAATACTTAAGTTTGCCCAGTTTAACCACATTATTCCCAGAAATTCGCCAAACTCCCTATTCCCAAAATGCATTCCAGAAACATAGCGCAACTTTGAAAAATCATATCTTTTAATATACTAGTCCAAAAGTTATGTTCTACCCATCAAATTAAACTACTTTGAATCTAGAAAGTTTCATAATTTCGATCAAGGTTTAGATTTCCAAAATTTTGCTACAACCAATCTAACTTCCAGAAACATAATCTGACAACAACTAATTTCAAAAATTCATATCTCTTAATATACTGATCCAAATAACATCTATTATATATCAAATTAAAGCTTATCATGTATGCATTTGTTCTGGAAAGTTTCTTGGCTATTGAACAAGATTATATTATCCAAAAACATAACACAACCAAACTGCTAGAACCTGGACGTCCAGAATTTCCCCTATTTCTGACTTAATTTTCAATAACTCTCTCTACAGGTATCCAAATAATGTATTCTTGGACTTATTTTAAAGCTATGAATATCTACTATATATCCCTGTAAAATTTCAAAAATATTAGATAAGATTTGTCTAATCAAAACTCAATATGAAGCTGATTGTCTTAAAAAAAATGTCAGTTTTGACAGTCTAAGTTTACAAATCAAGAACTCATTCATTTTCACTCCAAACTGCACTCTTCTTGATTCTCTCACCTACTACACATCCTAAACTTTCTATACTAAAAGACCCAGACAAAAACTCCCTCTATATCCTCCATTTAAGCTGTTGCAACTTTCCGGTTGATACTCTGTTTTCCAGGGAGCATAACAAGGTGAAAAAAACTAATATGCAACCATGAATTTGTATTCTAAACCTCATGAATTTTAACTCTATACTCTCTTACACATATGTCATGAGGTTAATGATCCAATTTCATAACCAAAGTGACTAGAAATCCCACCCAAAATTGATATACAAGCTCTGGTTTGAAACTTAATGGTTGACAGAATTTTTCTGACGATGTTTCGCACTTTCGGCAATGAAATGACCCGGAAAATCACTCAAATCCAATGGAAAAATAAAGATAAATGTGTAGGAGACTCACCTATACCAAAATATGGAGTTGCATGTGTGATTTGTAGCTTCTTCTTACTTCGGTTTCACTCTCTCACTTCTCTCTTTCTCTTTCTCTATTCTGTTTCTTTCTTTCTTTCACTCTCTCTTTGACCGTACGAAATGATAAAATGAGAGTGAGTGAGGTTCTTAAATTAATAGGTGATTATGTGTGTGGGGTATTTGGGATGGCCATATGGTCAAATGAGAGAAGGTTAGGTGTCTAGTTTAATTATGTAAGTGATGATGAGAGGAGATGAAGTGTAAGCTTACGGTGGATCCAAAATAAAAGTGAAGACGTTGGATGTTTGTGTATGTCGGTGTGTTTATATATTTAGCTATAGGTATATTTTTATCCTATTAATCACACACATTAAGCCCTAATTTTTTCCTTCATCTAATTTAAGATTTCTTAAATTTCTTAGGTTTTATAATTTGACTTATTATCTAATTTCATAAATCAATCCTTAATAATTTTTAAGAACTTTCTTCTTTAATTAACTTCACAGAGTCTTAAAAATAATTTCTCAAAAATTTCCAAGTCAAATTATGAACGTTAACTATTGTTCCTCAAATTTTTAAAGAAATAGGCCTTTAAATTCCAAAATTTATCTCTAACATCATTTAAATTTTATTTTTAGAAAATTTAACTATTTACTAAATTTTGGGATATTACAAGTACTAAGTCTAATCATGCGGCGGAAAAACTCTGTTCTTTCATTAATTAGTTGTTTGCCTTTTTGGCAGCCCATAGATTAGGATTTGCATGAGCTTTTTACATGTACAAGAAAACTTGGACACAAGCTAACTTCAAATTTTAAGTTGGCTATATATTTGTAAAAAAGAAGTTTTAGTTTTCTTAAATATAATTTAATCATTTATATATTGAAACCAGCTTTTGATACCTCTTCCATCAAGAGAGATATACTTTAGGGAAATTATCATCCGTATTGACCATATGCAACTTATCAAAGGCAAATTCATGAAGAAAGGGAAATTTTAATAACTGGTTTAATCTTCTATAACATTAATTCAATGAGATGAAATGGAAAATGGGAAGTGGAAAAAACCAAGTTAATTAATAAACAAAGGTTTCATATTTTTCAAATAAATTAGAACTATAAACTTTTTTTTTTCGTAAAAACCAAAAAAGACTAATTGATCTATGATATGGCTAACCAAGTCTTTACATCTGAACATATATAATTTTCTTTTCTTACCATTCTAAAATCTAATCTTAAAAATATTTTTATAATGTTTGCTCATCAAATTTGTATAAATCATGGTTTATTAATTCATACGCATTCCATTTATTAATTCATACGCATTCCATTAGTGCCCATTATTTTCAAAATGGTTATAATTTTAACTTATGGGCATTTCATTTATATAAACTCCGAACTGTTTATGTGGAGGACAATCCTAAAGTTTGTTTTCATAAGATAAGACTACGGATTCAATGGAAACACGAAGAAAAATGTATGTCCAACCCTCCCTCAACATGCCATAAGGATGCCATAAAAAATAAATAAATACAGAGAGATTATAAAAAAAAAATCCCTAGGATTTTGTTTCATTCGATATATAGCTAGTATAAATCCATTAACTTTAAGATATTATATAAATTATTTAAATTTAATATTTTTAAACTCATTTTTTACTACAAACATTTATAAACACCTTTCATTTATTTGTGCTATGTAAATAACCCTAATTTTATAATGAAACACAATTTTGTCTGATCTATTTCTTGTTAATAGTCTGTACATGATAATTACTTGTTCCACCTCACCAAAATCAAAACCATATCATCACATTCCCTTTTTTCATGTTTGTGAATCTCTGCCTTAGTTTGCTGCAGTCTGAGCCCTCTATATATGAAAATGGAATTCAAATCTATTAATGCCATGAACACCCCTTCCCAAAGACCCAGATGGTTACAGATTGAATTGGACTTATAAATAAAAATAATTTTGGTTCAATTACAAGTAAATTTGGTTTGCCCTAATTTTTGTTTGCTTGCTGATTTTCAAACAAGTGGCTTCTGATAAAATAAATTGTCTAAATATTGTTCATCAAAATAAAAATCCCTACTGCAAGCTATATTTATTATTCGGCCTATGGTGGCAATTATTACCATTACAATATATAAATATCGGCTTGCAGTTGCTATTTTATTTTGTACAAATAAAATTCTTAACATACATAAAAAATCATATGTGCCACAATTTATGACCTAAGATATTTGGGGGGGGGGGAATTATCATAATTAAGTTATTACTAGTAATTATTACTCATTCTAATTTACCCATAATATTTTAACAATTCGTGTGTGTGTGAATACACGCACAGCAGTTAATGAAAATACTCTTTAATTACTTCTGACCACTCTACAATTTGGGGGTGCATTGGAAATTTGACGACGTTCATGAGAAAAATGTTTTCTTTTATGTGTTTGTGTGTGTTGATTGTTGTGGAAGATGCATGCATGGAGGAGTGAAGTTCAGGGTCGTCATATGTACAATATTTAGAAAAAGCTGAAGAAAGAGTTGAGTGATAACAACGAAACCCATATGGCCGGCCGGAGTAGACTTATTCGCATTGTTGTTGCCAGAGATGGAGCCACTGGTAAATCAAACTTGATATTTCCGGTAGAATTTAAAATACAAGATCACACACACACGCACACAGCATGCATGAATTGCAGGAAGGGAAATGAGTGCGAGGATGAAGAAGATCTGCATGAATTGCAGGCACACCAATAATAGAAAGGCGTGCAAGGATGCAGCTCTTTTTCTCTTTTTCCTAGCTTTTAGCCTTTTCCTTTTTTCTGTTTTGTTTTCCCCCAAATTTTGTGGGCAAGATTTCACTGAGTAGATAAATAAGGAAAGTTGGGAAAATTGGACAAAATATTCGCGATGATTTCTAAAGCATCTGATAGACTGCAGATATATCTCCTATCAGTTAACCTGATCTCCTTTGTAATAAATGATAACTATCTCTCATGGTATATGAACAAGACATATTACCAGTCCATCTGACAATATCTGGAGCCTAATAAGGAGGGACTGGATAATTGGAAAATTGCCGAACCACCTGTAGGGACTAAAGTCACAACAAAAAAAATATTTAAAAAACAATTAAAATGGGGCCCACCTAACAAAAGTAATAGACATTAACTTTATTAATAGATGTGGTATTTTTGCTATCTTTTTAAAGCTTTACAGTCACTTTTACTCCTAAAAAATATTTAAGGTGTTGGATGTTCTTTTAGAAAATATATATATATATATATATATATGTATTTTTACACCTTAATCTATTTTTTAAAATCAAATTTAATAGGCTTCCAAATAGGATTTTCTTTTTCTTTTCTTTAATTTTATTTTCTTCTGCAAATATTTATTTAATATTTTTATTATATTTGAATATGATTTTAAGTAGTTTAGTTAACGTACATAGAAAAAGTTTGATTGAAGATTTGATTATTTCTTTTAAATTTAAAATATTAGTTAGAATGGAGAGTCAAAGAGAGACAAGGCCTTATGAGGACTGAGAAACCTGTATCTCTACCACATATACGTACATGCATAAAGCTGTAAAACTCCTTACGAACCTCTAAAACTCTAAAGGCAGAATTTTAAATGAACCTTACCAACCTACATACCAATTCATTCACTCCTTCAACCAAAAAAAAAAAAAAAAAAAAAATCACTCACTCACTCTCTATCTCTATATTACTCACTTTCGATCTCTAATATCTTACCCGGCCCCTTTGTCTCTATTTGTTCGTGTGCTAGTTCCTTAATATCTGGGTTTCTTTTTACCTCCTCTCTGTCTCTCTAAAGCTTCCTACCAAGACTTTGGGTCACAAATCCCTGGATCGGGCACGAAACACAAATACGCCGAGGAAGTCTTGATAGCTGGATTTAGACGAGCAATGGGTGATATTCCTGGTGTCAGATTCACAGGTTGTGAAGGTATATATCTGGTGTCTCCTTTGTTTTTCATTGTCTTGTTGCAGTCTTATGAATCTTGCTTCGTGATGTTGAAATTTTTTGATGAACTATTTTTTTTAATTGCAATGAATGCAGCCAACAATTTTGACACTTTTGTTTTCTTTTAGAGAATTTGGCACATTAGAAAACGGAATTGCACTTTTAGAGTGTGATAGGTGTAGAGTGTTTTTGTGTACATTTTGTGGAATCAATGGTCAAGTTCTTGTATGACACTATTATTCATTGCAGGGGAAAGGAAGAAACAAGGAAAAAGCTAACAGCTTAAATACACCTTTTGAATATATGGAGGAGATACAAGTTTATTTGCCTCATCAGTCATCCCTCAGAGCACCCTCCTCCACTGAGGAGAGTGACGAGTTCTATACCCCTCAAAGGAGTGAGGGGTTTTATGCCTACCACAATAACAGTGTGAGGAGTGTGGGGTCTCATAGCCCCCCTCAATCCCTCACTTGAAATTGAGACTCCTCAGGAGACTCAGGAGGAGGACCAACCATCTGAATCGACGAATCTGAGTCATTGGTAAACATTTAAATATTTTATAATATGAAAGAATAATTAATTAATTAATTAAGCTAATAATCAGTATTTATTTTTTCAGGTCATGGCCTAAGTATATGTATATCACTGGTATGTTCTTAGGGCTTTCCATTTTGCAGTTTCTTTATATTATCCCGACCCTAGGTATTTCTCTTATCCTAATTATTTGGGTACCTTTTCTGATATTCCTTTTTTTTTTTTTTTTTACTCTTTGATTATTTGGGTACTCCTTTATAAGGGAACCAGTTAAGGGTCGTGCTCTCATAGATTTGATAACATATGTACTCGTAACTGTTTTAGAATGGAGTATCATCATCTGGATTTCAATTATCAAGTTTGAAATTCACCAGGAACACTGCCCGCATGTCGAAGTTGTCGCACTGATTGCATACTCCTTTTGCAACTATACCCTAAATGTTTTTGGAAGCAGATGAGTATCCCTACATTAGACACTTATATGTTATTTCTACCACGGGGTCCTTCTTGTCTTCTATGGTGCTTGAATCGGTCAACCCTGATCGGCATTCAGGACTTAGTTTTGATAACATCTAATACCACAACTGCATAATTCTCGCATTTATAAGAGCCAACTCAACTATTTATAATATTATATTCAAGAACGCTAATACTGGCTTTCCTTTTTTTAAATACTTGGTCAGCAATTTTTGAACTTTTTGACAAATTGTTTCAAAAGAGAATGACATTGCTCAATTCCCATGTCTAGCGGCCATTTTTCACCCACCAGGTTAGCTACCAACATTTTTTTCTCTCTCTGTGTTTTGTGAACAATTTCAGATGTTATGGTTTTTTGTGTGTGGCATATGATGCTCTGCCACATATGATGTTGATGTTTATCACTGTTTGCTTCCAAGTGGAGATGTGCTCATATAAAGTAGAGATGTGTCAATATAAGCTTTCTTCTTATTACGCTATTTTTTGTGGTCCTTTATTTCATTTGTCTTGATTTTTGTAATTGGTTAACTTCCTGAATGTTCAAAAAACACTAAGATTGGTACTTCAACGTGCTCATCTAGGTAGTTTTAACATTTGGTAGGTATTTCTTCTCACGATGTATGATTTTATTTGCCTCCCCTTTCTATGTTCTTTTCTCTCTATTTAAAAAAAAAAAAAGTGAAATATTAACCGTGGACAAGGTTTAAAACATGGTTGTTCACAAAACTTGGGGTTGGCTTCCCGAAATGGAAATAAAAATGGAAAAATAATATAGATGCTTGTTTGTGTGAATTTTACCATGGTGGGATTAGTGAAAGTCAAAAGGTAAATAAAAATGATTGGCTTCCCGAATAACCAACCTTCTCCACGGTCAATATTTCACATTTTTTTTTTTAAATAGAGAGAAAAGAACATAGAAAGGGGAGGCAAATAAAACCATACATTGTGAGAAGAAATACCTACCAAATGGTTAAACTACCCAGATGAACACGTTGAAGTACCAATCTTAATGTTCTTTGAACATTCAGGAAGTTAACTAATTACAAAAATCAAGACAAATCAAATAAGGGACCACAAAAAATAGAGTAATAAGGAGAAAGCTTATATTGGCACATCTCTACTTTATATGAGCACATCTCCACTTGGAAGTAAACAGTGATAAACATCAACATCATATGTGGCAGAGCATCATACGCCACACACAAAAAATCATAACATCTAAAAATGTTTAAGGGATAACATAGGTTAGTGTCGACAAATTGTCCACAAAATACAGAGAAAGAAGAAAATATTGGTAGCTTACATGCTGGGTGAAAAATGGCCGCTAGACATTGGAATAGAACAATATAATTCTCTTTTGAATCAGTTTGTCAAAAACTTCAAAAAGTGCTGACCAAGTATTTAAAAAAGGATAGCCATTATCAGTGTTCTTGAGTATAATATTATAAATAGTTGAGTTGGCTCTTATAAATGCGAGAATTATGCAGTTGTGGTAATAGATGTTATCAAGACTAAGTCCTGAATGCTGATCAGGGTTGACCGATTCAAGCACCATAGAAGACAAGAAGGACCCCGCGGTAGAAATAACAAATAAGTATCCATCGTAGGGATACTCAGCTGCTTCCATAACATTTAGGGCAGAGTTGAAAAAGGTGTAGGTAATTAGTACGACAGCTTCGACACGCTGGCGAAGTGCCTGGGGAATATCAACCATGATAATTACAATCATGATGATAATTCATTCTATAACAGCTACGGTTGAGAGCATGACCCTTGAAGACAAACATCAAAGCTGGTATCTTTGGAAAAGGAGTACCCAAATAATCAGAAAGTTAAAAAAAAAAATAAGCATAAGAGAAATATCAGGATAGGTACCCAAATAATAAGCATAAGAGAAATACCTGGGATGAGGGTCCTGCTAGTACAAAGAAAGTGCACAATGGAAACCCGAAGAACATAGCAGTGATATATATATACATAAGCCTTGACCTGAAAAAATAAATACTGATTATTAGCTTAATTAATTAATTATTCTTTCATATTATAAAATATTTAAATTCTTACCTACAACTCAGATTCGTCGATTTAGATGGTTGGTCCTCCTCCTAAGTCTCCTGAGGAGTCTCAATTTCAAGTGAGGGATTGAGGGGGGTATGAGACCCCACACTCCTCACACTGTTATTGTGGTAGGCATAAAACCCCTCACTCCTTTGAGGGGTATAGAACTCGTCACTCTCCTCAGTGGAGGAGGGTGCTCCGAGGGATGACTGATGAAGCAAATAAACTTGTATCTCCTCCATATATTCAAAAGGTGTATTTAAGCTGTTAGCTTTTTCCTTATTTCTTCCTTTCCCCAGCAATGAATAATAGTGGCATACCAGAACTTGACCTTTTTTGATTCCACAAATTGTACACAAAAACACTCTACACCTATCACACTCTAAAATTGCAATTCCATTTTCTAATGTGCCAAATTCTCTAAAAGAAAACAAAAGTGTCAAAATTGTTGGCTGCATTCATTGCAATTAAAAAAAATAGTTCATCAAAAAATTTCAACATCACGAAGCAAGATTCATAAGACTGCAACAAAACAATGAAAAACAAAGAAGGAGACACCAGATATATACCTTCACAACCTGTGAATCTGACACCAGGAAAATCACCCACTGCTCGTCCAAATCCAGCTATCAAAACTTCCTCGGCATATTTGTTTTTCGTGCCCGATCCAAGGATTTGTGACCCAAAGTCTTGGTAGGAAGCTTTAGAGAGATAGAGCGGTGGTAAAAAGAAACCCAGATATTAAAGAACTGTCACAGGAACAAACAGAGACAAAGGGACCGGGTAAGGTATTAGAGATTGACATTGAGTATGTAATATAGAGATATAGAGAGAGAGAGAGAGAGAGAGTGAATGAATTTTTTTTTTTGGTTCGAAGGAGTGAATGAATTGGTACGTAGGTTGGTAAGGGTCATTTAAAATTCTGCCTTTTGAGTATTAGAGGGATTGTACAAGATCAGATATATAGTGTAACCCCCTTCACGCTCAAAGCCGAGATTTACATTAATAAACACGTAATTAAGTTTGAATTAGAGACCTTAGATGGTTTGGGACTTAAACCAAATTAAACTTCCCAAAATCAGGGTCTATGAAAACTTTTCAAAAACTTGTTCACAAGGACTCATATTCACATTACAAATACAAAAATGGCCTGTATAGGTTGATTTCATTCATACATATCATAATAAAGCATAAATTCCCGACACACTCGGGTTCTATTAATTCACAAAGGGATTATACAAAGGCACACAACCCATAATTCATACCCTTTACTCAAGGATTACACAAAACTACATCACAAATCCCGATATATACATATATTTCTCATAATATATCCAATAATATACAATGATAACCAATAACCAAAAAGGAACTTATAACACGGAGCTCTACCCGCTTTTCGTCATGAGAGGTGTGATATAATAAGTCATGAAAAATAATCAACAGCCCAAAACCAACCTAATTTAGTTATCGGTGCCCAAAGGCCTAAAAGTGATCAAAATAGTGAATGATCACATTGAGAACCCTCAGAATAGATGTCGATGTAGGATGTAGCCACTAACATAAAAAGGCAAATTAATTTCATTGATAAGGTTTGAGTATCAGTTTCAATCTTCAATGCATTAAAGAGATTAGACAGACAGAAGAGTGCATCATACAGCTATCGTGAGCAGGATCGGCTCAAATCTATATGCACTTATTAACAGAATGATTGTGGATGTGATGAACATGGGCTTGTTTAATAGATTGGGCATCTCATTAATAGACCATTAGAAGTCTGAAAACAATAAAATAAAATTACTATAAATTAACCTCGTGTGGTCTGTCAGGTTGCAAGTAATGCTTGAAAAAAAGATACTGTTCGTCCTTATTTGGGTATCTGCATAAGTAAAATGGTCAACAACCAATTAGAAAACTCATCAAGCAAAAAGGGAGAGAAACAAACAGAATGAGAATAGGATACAAAGACATACAACTTGTAGTCACAATCATAGCCTGCAGCCTGCATACTCCGAAAAATGGTTTCCGATGTCAAAGCCTCTAAAGTTGTATGATGCATACTCATAATCGATGAGGTAAAGTTTATCTGGAAATTTGAAAGAGTACCAACTCAATGAAATTTGAAGGAGAAAAATACATAATGATGATAAATGAATAAGTTGGTCAGTTGGGTATTCTCGCTTCATGTGCGAATGATGCGCTTCATGTGCCAGATGTGAACATCAGAGGCATGTTCAGTCTCCCTAGTTCTTAGTAGTTTGCTATAAATGGAGATAAATTATGCAGAGAATGTGTTTCCTGTACCAAGCGCACACCATAAGTTTTATTGCATGATCACTGTACCTATTCTATCAGTTCAATCCCATAAAACTGAAAAATGGGTGCCACTGTACCAATGCTGTCATCCTTACAGTGAAATACTTCATGCAGAAACCACTTATCAACCATTGAATTACACAATTGAAAAAACTAATTAAAGTGTTTGTTTGGATTAGTTTTTTTTAATAGCTTTTACGATTTACGAGGTAAGTGTGTGAGAGGAGTTGTGTCTCGGGTTGCGCAAACCATGGTTAGGAGGTTTGCCAAACACACACTTAAGTTCTGGTTTGCTCAAGATTTTTAGTGAGAATGCACAAATGTCAAAAAGCAAGAAAGGAAGAGAAGATGAAGGAAGAAAATTGTTCCAATAAAGGGGAATTTATATAATCGTAAGAACTCACATCACATGGTTCATAGAGAAGATGCACTTCTAAGGGACAGAGTAAGAGAAGATCACATACAATATGCAAGATTGTAAAATTAATTACTAACTAGAAGCTCCCTAGAGTATGAGCATATCAACTACTAAAAGTCCCATCAGAATCATACTAAAAGTCCCTAGAGTAGAGAGAAGATCACATATAATGTTTACTACCATAAAATAAAAACACTAAAGTCTGTCAAATCCAGTGATATGGTGGACATTGCCCATTTAGGAAATGTTCGGAAAATACACGTACCTTGAGTTCCAAAATTGCATTGTGGACTTCCTGAAATGAAATTGTCCTATAAGTCGTCTGCTTCTTAGGATCATCAAACTCAAGAGCAGATGCTGTAAAAGATAGGGGGAAAAGCAGCAACTCAAATACTTGAAATGTCAAATTTTAAAGCATGTATAATTCACTATCCCTTCGCAGGAGTGGCATGTAGTTACTATATCCCTAAAATTCATATTTTAGTGATGCCAGACTTTAAATATTGAAGGATTTCTTTTAAATCAGGCAATAGAAAAATGTATTTGGGAATAAGGATCTTCTACTGAATAAAATATGAACTCCAAATAAGTGCACATATGCGTGCTAGGGAACAAAATCCATTAATAACCTCTACTTTTAAGCTGCTTGTATTGCAAAATACTTCATTTTGCTTTCAGCCAATGCCACTAATGGAATACAAAAGGTATATGCTAATAAACTCAATGAATATTAAAACCTATTTCTATCAGAAAGTCAAATATAGGGAGGACAAAGTTGGAGGGTTGCCTGATATTTCGGCCAAAATCAAAGAAAAAGGTCCAAATAGCTGGCCCCATATATTGCCTACATTGCAGAAGGAAAAAAGAAGTGAAAGAGTTCCCTAAGTTGCAATCGCTCAATCATAAGAAAAGGTCCACTAAATATGGGCAAAGAGGCTGTTAAGGAAAAGAACAGAAGTGTACACCATCAGGAAATGCAAGGGGAGCCAGTTATGGGCAAGGGTTTAGAAAGTGGGCATCAACCACAGATTATGGAGCAGACCATTACATCAAACAATAGCAGACCACCAGATATAGTGGAGAATAATGGAAGTAAGACCAATATGCTTAAGACATGGGGGAAACTGAGCTGTCTTATTTGACAAAGGACTAAAGCTGTGGAGGGTGATATAAAAATTTAAATTCAATTCAAAGGTAAGTCCAAGACTCAAACAATTCAAAGTCTTTATAGCTTGCCAAATATAGGATAATCAAGTAAATCTACGATCAAATCAGCTGTAAATTCAAGGTTATCCAGTAAGAAGTCTTCCAATAGATTATGCCTTTCAGTCAAAAAAGTAATTCCAATATCTGCTACAGCACAATTTATATTTATATAGAAATATACTCCCCCTCCGGTCCTTAATATAAGACATATTTGGAGAGTTAATCTTGATGCTAAATAAGACATAGTTTACATATTTGTCAATCTTTTCCTAATCCATCCCTATTGATGTTCCCTCAACAATAATCAAGGAGAATAGGGAAGAGGGAATTGAGGAAGATGACTAGGATATTTTAGAAAAAAATGTCATATTAACTAACTCAACTAACTTCCTCAATCTAATTAAATTCGATAAATATGTCTTATAATAAGGACCAAAAGGAGTAATCTATAAGAAGTTGTACTGTCCACAAGCCACAAAATAATGCAACTTATTATCCAAACTCCATGGAATGCATAAGCCCGCATCTAATTCAAAAAAATCCATGATTTGTGGGGAGAATAACTATTCACAGATGTTTTAAGTTTCGGCCAAAAATTTATAAAGAAGCATGAACGACAACATCAAATTATTTAAATATTGCATTGACTTTTTACTAACCAAACTAAGTCACTGCCTGCCCTTACAGAAAATTTTGAAGTATGTACCTGGTGGGGATAGAGTACGTGCATTGATAAAAGATTGCACCATGCCATTTCCAAAAATTCCAAGCCATTTAGCACCAAATCCTGCAGCTGAGATGTATTTGGTGGCCTAAACACAATATTTGGATAACCATTACAAGGTAGGCCGTGCAAGTAAAAATAACGGACTATATATGCAGAAAGGAAAAAGATTTTAGGGCATTTCTATGCAAATGAACCAAGTTTTGTTTTCTAATATAGATCATCAGTCCCATTAACCCATAGCAGAAGAAGATCAAGCATATAAAAAAAAAAAGTACAGTTGTTTGTAGATGTCCTGATTCTAACTTGAGCATTTTTAATGCTAAAACGGGACAAGAAAAGAGTGGTATGAATTGGATATCAGATGTTACAAGACATTGAAATTATGATTCCCAAAAATTGATAACAACTTAAATATTGTAGAAAACTATGGGAACTTGTATTAAGTTATTTCAGTACTATAATCTTATTCCCTTCATACAAAAGGAAAAAAGAAAAGAATAGAAGGAATTCACTGAATTAACTTTGCTGAAATCTGTTTATCATAATTTAAGTTCGTAGGAGCATATAATAATTACCCAAAAAAAACAAAGCTAATGCAATATACAATGTTCAAATGATTTAACTTCAATAAGTAGAAAAGCATTCAATAGACAGAAAAAGACACAGAATATCACAATCAGAAGCATTGGCATGAGCATATCTACAGTTTACGCTATCCTGTGACTCCAATAGTTCTTTAGCTCCAGAACAAGATTCACAGGAATGACAAGAGAATCAAATTGCCAGCACGATTCCAATACAAGATAAACCACTCAATTTGACATTATCATATAATAGACAGCCTAACCTGCAATTCACGTTCATGGTCGATGATGTACTCAGTATACGGCCCATACAATCTGATGGTTATGGAGACATCATCACCATTATCTTCCTTCACCGAAACCTTGAGTACTGGGAATTATTGATAAACTATTAGTTGGGCCATAGTACCAAAAACAAGAGGAAAAAGATAAGCATGGATATGAAGTAATTTAGTAATTTCATTTCTGATAATAATACTCGATAGAAATTGAAGATTTAATTATTCTTCTGAACTTAATTTTTTTCCGAGTCATTCAGAAACTATTGTTTTGAGTAGCAACACATTAGAAGTAACTTATTGTTAATTATATTTTGATATAAACATCACTTTAACTAAACTTATCCTGGTCAAAATAAACCGCTCAAGCTAATCGTACAAGCAAAGAAACGTTATCCAATAAAGACCTAAACAAAACAAATTATCCTTAACTTAAGGAAAAGAAATAAAATGACTTGAGCAAAATCAATCTTTGATTTCCAACAACAATCATTATTGCGGGAAACAATAAGGAAATAACTCACACATATTTGTGATGCCTCCAGAAACTGTCTCAATAGCAAAGCGAGAATCATCCAAATTTGACCATTTCTTGAACATATCCTTGCACAGCTCACTGCAGAATCACAACAAAAGGTAATTATTGCATTTTCTCCAGCTCATAACTATTATTAGAAAGACGTAAAGATAGCGTCTGAATACAATTGAGAGGACCGGGAAAAATAGCAACCCAGAAATGATTTCCACTTCGAATGAAAGCCCAACACGTATTAAGTTACATAGAAGATTTCTTCTCATAGAATGCAACGGAGGGAAACGACAAAAATCACATTCAATTCCAATATGGTATCACCCATATTCTCATATTTTCGCGGCAACCAGACGCAAGAATCAACTTAAACAGAAATAAAATAAATCGAGAAATCCAAGATACCAGGACAAAAAAGAGATGCGGACATTCAAAAAGAGAAAGGGTCAAAGTGGTTAGTACGAACATGATGCGAGGATTCATTTCACGAGGAGAGAGTGACGGACCAATCGTGAGAGTGGAGGAGAGAATCTGAGAGCCATGGTCTTGGCGAGCTTGGGCGGCAAGTTCCGTCCCAGGTGTTGGCGGCACCCATGCGATTCCCAGTACGAAGCAGGAAGAAGAAGAAGGATTTCAAAGGAAAGTGAAATCTGAAGAATGGAATTGAATTTCAAACGCAGCGATTTTGGGAGAAACAGATCCTTCCCAGAATTTTTATGTGTTCCCCGCTTCACGGATCCCTCCTCTTTTAAAATTAGGAAACAAGAATAAAAGATATACGTATCACGTGCGTCTGTTTTTGGGGGAATGACGGCAAAGTCGAATCAACAAACAAAATCACACTAAAATCCTTATAAAAAGTCAAAGCATAAAAAATGGCTTATTGTTATGAATATTAAATATGTGGATGTCCATTGACTCATATTACTCTTCCAGTCAACTTGACATAAAGAAGAAAAGATGACTTGATACAAAGCAAAAGCAAAAGAAGACAAGGACATAAAGAAAAGCAAAAGAAGACAATGACATAAAGACGATATAAAGTAACTATGGTCATTTAAATATAACCATGGTAATACAACCAGGGTTAGATTTCTGCCTCTATATAAAGGGCTGTAATCGATTGTTTCAATTGAACTGAATGAGAACATCTCTCTAACATCTCTCTAGAAACTCTATCAATTTTCTCTGAATCCTATCAATCTTCTCTCTTACTTTTATAATACGTTATCAGCACGAAGCTCTAAAAGAAGGTATGATCTTCTTATGGTTACTTTAGTGATTTTATATACGTTGTTTTATTTTATAGATCTGGGATAATCTAAGCCACTATATGGAATAAGAAAGATTCTTTTACCGAATGTTATATAACATCGGGTTCCATGGTTAAGATTGGAGATTGTTATTGTTTTTATATATTATTTACAAGTTCTTTTATATTATTATTATTATTATTATTATTATTGTTATTATGGCCAGAAGCCATATACCCATATGATTCTTGAAATTATGACCAGAAGTCATAATGTTTTAATTTCTTATAATATGGCCAGAAGCCATATCCATTCTTATTATATAGCCAGAAGCTATATACATTTTTCATCTTATTATATAGCCAGAAGCTATATATATATTTTATCTTATTATATGGCCAGAAGCTATATATATTTTTATATTTTATCTTATTGTATGACCAGAAGTCATGTACAACTTTTATCCTGAAGATAATAGTTAATTCCTCATCTTGAGATTAAATGGCCCGAAGCCATACATGGCCTGAAGTCATGAGATTAAATGGCCCGAAGCCATACATGTTTTAATTTTCTTATTTTGCCTTATGATTTATTTATTGTCTTTATGAATTTACAGTTATTATATTTACAGTTCATATTTTAATTATTTTCATTTATTTCTTTAATTAGTTTGAACAATGGCAAACATGGCAAAACTTGAAATTGTGGCTCTTGATATTACCGGGAAAAATTATTTATCTTGGAAGTTGGATGCGGAAATTCACCTAAATGCCAAAAGTCTGGAAGACACGATTAAAGAAGGGAATAAGGCATCCAACAAAGATAAAGCCAGATCCATGATTTTTCTTCGCCACCATTTACATGAGGATCTAAAAACTGAATATTTGACAGTGATGGACCCACTTGTCCTGTGGAACAATTTGAAAGAAAGATATGATCACCAGAAGTTGGTCATTCTTCCAAAAGCTCATTTTGATTGGATGCATTTACGCTTGCAAGATTTTAAATCTATAAGCGAATATAACTCAGCTATGTTCAGAATTACTTCTAAATTGAAATTATGTGGAGAAAATGTTACTGATGATGATATGTTAGAAAAGACATTCTCCACATTTCATGCATCCAATTTGCTCCTGCAGCAGCAATATCGTGAAAAAGGTTTCAAGAAATATTCTGAGTTAATTTCTTGTCTCCTTGTGGCTGAACAAAATAATGAGCTTTTGTTGAAAAATCATGAATCCCGTCCAACAGGCTCAACTCCATTCCCTGAAGTGAATGTAGTAACTAATGAATTTTATCGTGGCCGTGGCCGTGGCCGTGGACGTGGACATGGACGTGGACGTGGGCGTGGCTACAGCCGTGGGCGTGGTCGTGGTCGATATCATGGAGGTTCAAATTCCTACCAGAAGTGGGAAAAGACTGATAAGAACCAAAAAGAGGAAAGCAGTAGGCATAATAAATATGCTGATAATCCATGCTATCGATGTGGTGGAAAGGGCCATTGGTCTCGTACCTGTCGTACACCAAGGCACCTAGTTGATCTTTACCAAGAATCAATTAAAAATACTGGTAAAAGATCAAATGTTGAAGTTAATCATGTTGATCAGGGCGAGAATTCTGAGTATGGCGATATAGATAATAACTATTTGGATGTTGCAGATTTCTTAATATAATTTGAACTGTTATATTTAAAGTTATTTCTATCATATGTATTAATTTTATTTATGTTTTTATGAAGAATGAATTCTATTGGCATCAATCCTGAAGATTTATGTCTCGTTGATAGTGCAACAACCCACACCATACTCAGACATGATAAATATTTTTCTTCCTTGGTAATACGAGAAGCCAATGTTCAGACTATATCTGGTAGTATAAATTTAATTGAAGGCTCCGGAAGAGCTAATATTTTGTTACCTGAAGGAACAAAATTATGCATTGATAATGCATTTTATTCTACCAAGTCTAAAAGAAACTTACTGAGTTTCAAAGATATCCGCAGAAATGGATATCATTTAGAAACAACAACTAAAGATAATAAGGAATATCTTGTCATTACAAATATAGTTGCTGGTAGAAAATGCATATTAGAAAATTTTCCTATTTTTTCTTCTGGTTTGTATTACACATGTATAAGCACAATTGAAACACATACTATTCAGAACCAGAAGTTCAATAATGCAGACCAGAAGTTTGCTAATACAAACCAGCAGTTTGATAATGTAAACCAGAAGTTTACTAATGAATTTAATGTTTGGCATGACCGGTTAGGCCATCCCGGTTCAATAATGATGCGATAAATAATTGGGAATTCATGTGGACATACCCTGAAGTGTAAACAAATACCACAATCCCATGATTTCTCATGTGCTGCATGTTCCAAGGGAAAATTAATTATTCGCCCCTCACCAAGCAAAGTAGAAAGTGAGTCTCTCACATTTCTCGAACGGATACAGGGAGATATTTGTGGGCCAATACACCCACCATGTGGACCATTTAGGTACTATATGGTTTTAATTGATGCATCAACTAAATGGTCACATGTTTGCTTATTATCTTCTCGCAACCTGGCGTTTGCGAGATTACTTGCTCAATTGATTAGATTAAGAGCACATTACCCTGATTATCCTATCAAGAAAATACGTCTTGATAATGCTGGTGAATTTACATCACAAGCTTTTAATGAATATTGTATGTCCCTTGGAATTGATGTTGAACATCCTGTAGCTTATGTTCACACGCAAAATGGACTTGCAGAATCATTGGTTAAAAGGTTGCAACTAATTGCAAGACCTTTACTTATGAAATCCAATCTACCAATTTCTGCTTGGGGCCATGCCATTTTGCATGCAGCAATGTTAATTCGCATTAGGCCAACAAGTTATTTAAAGGTTTCCCCCTTACAAATGGTTTTTGGTCAGGAACCTAATATTTCCCATATAAGAATTTTTGGGTGTGCGGTATATGTGCCTGTAGCACTACCACAACGCACTAAGATGGGCCCACAAAGAAAGATGGGAATATATATTGGGTATGAATCTCCATCAATTATAAAATATTTAGAACCATCTACAGGAGATTTATTTACGGCACGATTTGCCGATTGTCATTTTGATGAATCATTTTTCCCAACATTAGGGGGAGAAAACAAACAGCTGGGTAAAGAAATTAGTTGGAATGAATTATCATTGGCTCATTTTGATCCTCGTACAAAACAATGTGAACTTGAAGTTCAAAAGATAATTCATTTACAGAATTTAGCTAATCAAATGCCAGAAGCATTTACTGACCCAAAGAAAGTGACAAAGTCACATATCCCAGCTGCTAATGCTCCTATTAAAATTGATGTCCCTGAAGGACAATCTGCTATGAATGAATCCAAAGCACGCCTGAAGCGTGGCAGGCCTATCGGTTCCAAAGATAAAAATCCTCGAAAAAGAAAAGGAGCAAAGAATTTAGATGGTCAAGTCGAGGATAATGAAGAAAAATTAGTAGCTCCAGAAGAGCCATCTCCTGAAGAGATATTATCTCCAGAAGAGAATGTTGTAGTCCCAGAAGAGACCCAGGTACCTGATATATGTGAAAATAATGAGATCTCAATAAATTATGTTATGAATGGAATCCGATGGGATAGAAATGAAGTTAACGTTGATGACATCTTTGCTTATCATATAGCATATGATGTAATGAATGATAATGAGGATCATGAGCCAAAATCCATTAGTGAGAGCCAACAAAGAAAAGACTGGCCCCTATGGAAAGATGCCATTAATGCAGAATTAAAATCATTGGCAAAACGAAAAGTATTTGGACCTGTAGTCCTTACACCTGAAGATGTAAAACCAGTTGGATGCAAATGGGTCTTTGTACGAAAAAGAAATGAAAAGGGCAAAATAACTAGATATAAGGCACGTCTAGTAGCCCAAGGTTTTACGCAAAGACCTGGCATTGATTTTGAAGAAACGTATTCACCAGTAGTGGATGCGACTACTTTTCGTTATTTAATAAGTCTAGCAGTAGATGCAGGACTTGATTTACATCTCATGGATGTTGTGACTGCCTATTTATATGGATCACTTGATAGTGATATTTATATGAAAGTCCCTGAAGGACTTAAGATGCCAGAAGAATCCAATTTAAATTCTCGAGAACAATACTCAGTTAAGTTAAATAAGTCCCTGTATGGCCTGAAGCAATCAGGGCGCATGTGGTATAATCGCCTTAATGAATATTTGTTGAAAGAAGGATATAAAAATGATCCGATATGCCCATGCATCTTTATGAAAAGATCTAATAATGAGTTTGCTATAATTGCTGTTTATGTTGATGATATCAACATCATTGGAACTCCTGAAGAGCTTCAAAAGGCAATTAATTGTTTGAAGAAAGAATTTGAAATGAAGGACTTGGGAAGAACAAAATTTTGTCTTGGATTACAGATCGAGTACTTCAAGAAAGGGATCTTTGTATATCAAGAAACTTATACAAAGAAGGTCCTAGAGCGATTTTACATGGATAAATCTCATCCATTATGTACCCCAATGATTGTAAGATCTTTGAAGGTGGATAAAGACCCATTCCGACCCCGAGAAATCAGTGAAGAAGGTGATGAAGAACTACTTGGTCCAGAAGTACCATATCTTAGTGCTATTGGAGCACTAATGTATCTTGCTAATCACACACGTCCTGATATATCATTTGCTGTTAATTTACTAGCAAGATACAGTTCTTCACCAACACGAAGGCATTGGAATGGAATAAAGCACATTTTTCGTTATCTCAGAGGTACAACAGACATGGGGTTATACTACTCAAATGTATCCAAACATGAACTGGTTGGGTATGCAGATGCCGGATTTTTGTCTGATCCACATAATGGTAAATCACAAACGGGCTATCTATTTACATGTGGAGGTGCAGCTATTTCATGGCGATCTATGAAACAGACTATATCAGCCACATCATCTAATCATGCAGAAATTCTAGCAATACATGAAGCAAGTCGAGAATGTATGTGGTTGAGATCAGTAATACATCATATACGTACAACTTGTCATTTATCTTCTGGCAAAATGATCCCAACAATCCTCTATGAGGATAATGCTGCATGTATCGCTCAACTTAAAGAAGGCTATATCAAGGGCGATAGAACGAAGCATATTTCACCAAAATTCTTCTTCACTCGCGACCTTCAAAAGGATGGTGAAATAGATATCCAACAAATCAGTTCAAGTGAAAATCTAGCAGATTTATTCACCAAGTCACTCCCAGGTACAATCTTTGAAAAACTTGTTCATGATATTGGTCTTCGGAGATTCAAAGATTTCAACTGATATTATCAAGAGGGGGAGTCGATACACGCTGTACTCTTTTTCCCTTATCTAGGTTTTGTCCCACTGGGTTTTCCTAGAAAGATTTTTAATGAGGCAGCACTCGACGGTGTATCAATGAATGACGTACTCTTTTCTTTGGCTAGGTTTTTATCCCACTGGGTTTTTCCTAGTTAAAGTTTTTAATGAGGCACATTCATAATGGACATCCAAGGGGGAGTGTTATGAATATTAAATATGTGGATGTCCATTGACTCATATTACTCTTCCAGTCAACTTGACATAAAGAAGAAAAGATGACTTGATACAAAGCAAAAGCAAAAGAAGACAAGGACATAAAGAAAAGCAAAAGAAGACAATGACATAAAGACGATATAAAGTAACTATGGTCATTTAAATATAACCATGGTAATACAACCAGGGTTAGATTTCTGCCTCTATATAAAGGGCTGTAATCGATTGTTTCAATTGAACTGAATGAGAACATCTCTCTAACATCTCTCTAGAAACTCTATCAATTTTCTCTGAATCCTATCAATCTTCTCTCTTACTTTTATAATACTTATAATGAGTTGTTATCTTTTTTACTTACGGATATTATTATGATCTTGTTTGGTCTTTGGGACTATACGGTCATTCTTCCTCTATTTTTTCATCACGCCAATTATAAATAGGGAGAATTGTTCAAAAAATATTTTTAAGATAAATTAATTACTGATTGCAATCAAACGTACAAACAATCTTCTGTGTAAATGATCTTCCGTTTTATATAAATTATCTTCAGTGTGTGTAAATTATCTTTAATATAAATATGCAAATAATCTTCTGTTGTATGAAAAATATCTTCCGTTATGTACAATAGATTTTTCATGATAGCATTCAGCAATTAATTTATCAAAAAAGTTTTTATCAACAATTCTCCCTTTATAAATATTGTCATTTTCCCATTTAAGTGTCAATAAATAATTCTATTTATATGTACCAAAACTCTGTAATTGCCAAATTTCTGAAAATTGGATCGGTTAGTTGAGGAGTGGTGCAAAAGTCAAAAATCTAACTGCAGTGAATTGGGAATATGATTAAAATAATTTAACTTAATTTAATTAAAATATAATATCAAATATTAGTATATAACTCGGAATATATATGTTGAAATTAATTCATTTGTAAATGGAACATTAATATATAAATTAAACATCATCCAATAAATAAGAGTTACTAAAAGTCTAAAACACAATTTGAATTATTGCTACTTTTTATGCTTCTTAAATTTTAACTTAAAACCATGTCCTATTAAGCTTGGCAAGGAGAGAAAAAAATATATAAAATCTAATATTATTAGCCGGTTCAAAACTCTTAACCAAAACTCCAATGAAGATATTAAATAAGAATATTTATGTATTAAAAAATTAGGGAAAATCCTTTTAAAAGCCTTTTGAAATACCCAAATCCTAAATTGGGCTGCTAAATTTAAGAAATTATTAATCAGGTTATATGACCCAAAGTTGGATTTACAAATTTTGTCAATTTACGTCATTGCCCCTAAAATGTTAGAAAAAGAGAAGACTCGACACTAATCTCTTAAACCCAGAAGACAGATTGTCGATACAATTACATTGACTCTTCATATATAAATTGACCGTGAATTCTTTATTGAAATTGAATTGTCAATTATTCTTTGATATGAACAAAAACAATGTTTGTTGCAAATTAAAAATCATTTGATACTTTATTTTTTTGGCATCCTCATCCTCTATCGCACAACACCAATACTCATTTCAATAACTTTATTTTTCTTCTACTCAATTACTCCCGCTAAATGCCAAATATGAAAATTCCTTTTTTTTTTTTTTTTTCCTATAGCAACATGGATGCAAACATGGGGCATCTGTATGGCGTGAGCTTCCATGTGAGTTTTACTCCACAGAGAAACCTAGTTTTGATTTTGGAATATTTGATTAGGGATTGCAAAACTCCACGCCAAAATGAAAAGAATTCTAATTGCAACTATTACACAGTAATGAGGTGCACTTAGTCCATTTTAGACTAAAAATAATAAAGTTCAGTTTTATATATTTCACCTAAAAAAGATCTGGAATTAGGTGAAACAGAGACTATCTTGTAGCAAAGTTATGGGAGGCCTTCCTCTACTTTTGCATTCAACGGTTGGAACAATGACAACATAGATTGTAAAGGAGCACAATAGACTTGAAATTTCAAATTTATCTGCAACTTAATTGATTCTTGTCATCAATAAAATATCCTTTTAGAAAAACACAATATTGCCTATTCACAAAAATATTGTCATTGATGTTCAGCCTAGTATTAGGCAAACTGCACCAAGAAGAATTGGAAGATAGCCGGTGCATCTTAATCTACTCATTGTTCTTAGGCTTATTAGAGTAATTAGTGACAGTAAATCTAGAACTTGAGCTTCTTAGTAAGAGGAGACTCCAAAAATGGAGAGGGAGGGGGAGGGAGAGGGAGAGGGAAAGAGAAGAGGATATATAAGTAAAAATGTAAAATACCTTAATTCTAAAATTCTAAATTGGGTTGCTTGACGTGATTTATAATTTATTAAATTTAAAGGCCCAATTTTATACATGGAAAGCAACGAGCAACATTGTTTTAACTTGGTTTTTTTCAAAAAAAAAATGTAATAGGGGATTTTATTTCAAATTGTTCCTATATTTTATTCTGAAAAGAATATTAGCATATGCCCTAATTCAACGTAGAGAGTCATTGTCGAGACACCTCAGGTCTCAGCCACTAATAATAGTAGGCCAAGGTGGGAAAAAAAATAGGCCTTTTTTTTTCAAACTCACAGATCACAGGCCACGAAAGCATTGAAAATGTCACACTAGTACAAAATTCCCTTTTTAGACTGCCATATTTAGACCGGTTATAGCGGATAAGGTCTAAAAAATTTGACCGGTGGCAGTTTTGTAATTATATAAAACTTCTAAGACCGGTTCTCAAAAAAAATGGTCTTAAAAAAATTATTTAGACCGGTTATAAATAAAACCGGTCTTAAAATATCAAAATATTTAAAAAATTAAAAATTTTAAACTTTTAAGACCGGTTATTATAAATAACCGGTCTAAAATATCAAACATTAAAAGTCCAGACTTTTTAAAAACCGGTATAAAAATTTTTTTCAAGACTTTTAAGACCGGTTCTTAAAATAACCGGTCTTAAAAGTCATACGTTTTAGACCGGTTATTAGAATAACCGGTCTAAAAAGTACTTTTAAGACCGGTTATTCTAATAACCGGTCTAAAAAGTGATATTTTTAAAAAAAAATGGATTTTTTTTAAAAAAAAATTCACCCTTTTAAGACCGGTTTTATTTATAACCGGTCTAAAATATCAAACAATAAAAGTCCAGACTTTTTAAAAACCGGTATAAAAAATTTTTTTCAAGACTTTTAAGACCGGTTCTTAAAATAACCGGTCTTAAAAGTCATACTTTTTAGACCGGTTCTTATAATAACCGGTCTAAAAAGTACTTTTTAGACTGGTTATTCTAATAACCGGTCTAAAAAGTGATATTTTTAAAAAAAATATGGATTTTTTTTAAATATGAAAATTTTTTTAAAAAAAATTTTCACCCTTTTAAGACCGGTTTTATTTATAACCGGTCTAAAATATCGACCCTAAATTTTTGAATCTCCTCTTTGTCACGCCTAATTTTCGCTCTCTTAATTTGAAACCTCTCTTCTTGGTGCGATTAGGCGCGACAAAGAGGAGATTCAAAAATTTAGGGTCGAGACAATATGATGATAAGAAGGAGAGACAATCTGAAACCTCTTTTCTTGGTGCAGACTCAGCATTTTAGAAAAGGTTGAAGAAGATAACATCAACCTTGCGTTGTTACGAAGGAAGCATCTTTTCGTCTTTTTAGTTTTAGTATACTGTAAGTGATGATAAGAAGGAGGAGGTTCCTGAAGTTAGTATTCTTCTTTCCCTCTTTAATTATTTATGATTTTACAACGTTGTTTTGCTTTGTGTTTCGTTTGATTAGCTATGCAAGGATTTTTTTTTTTTTTTGTTATGATCTATAAGTTGTTAGATTCATGTTTCTACTCTCTGGCAACCCCATTTGATCCTACTAAGAAGAAGAAGAAGAAGAAAGTTGCAATTATAGATCATGCTGATGATTTAGTTGACAACTTGGCTGAGAAGACAGAAAACTTGTCTGGTATCTAATTTAAACCAAAAGATATTTTTATTATTGTTGCCGATGTTATCATTTGAGGTATCTCTAACTGTGCATATGCATGGTTCATTCTCATTTTTGCAGTTTCGGATGAGGCTAAGACTCCATTTGCTGGTTTAAAAAAGAAGAAGAAGAAGACAGTAATTCATTCAGTATTTATGTAGAATATTTTTGCACACAATCTCTGTCGAAGCCATTGGAATATATAATTATATGGGGGCAATATGATGCTTGTTTTTTGATTGAAGGTTGAAACTCGTAACTTTACTAATGAGGGTGGAGATGCTGTTGAAGATTTAGATGGTAAGAAGTTGTATTATTTATTATTGTGCGATAAAATGAACTCAATGACTGTATGTGTGTTATACTCTTGATGTCAAGTGAAATTAGCTGAATAAGTGATGAGCATCTAATAAATTTTGAACTCATTACATTGAATAAATCTAAAATAAGTTGCTCTTATCTCAGAGATATGGATTGATAGAAAAGTTGAGTGAATATGATAAAAAGATGATTCTTTCTTTCTTTTTCTTTGTTTTGTTCTGTTTCTCATTGCCCTTTGTTCAGAGTCTAGAGTGAAAAGGGTGATACAGGTAGAGTACTACAAAAAAAAATCCACATTTATTTTTTTAAAAAAAATATCACTTTTTAGACCGGTTATTAGAATAACCGGTCTTAAAAGTACTTTTAAGACCGGTTATTCTCTAAGAACCGGTCTTAAAAGTACTTTTTAGACCTATTATTATAAGAACCGGTCTAAAAAGTATGACTTTTAAGACCGGTTATTTTAAGAACCAGTCTTAAAAGTCTTGAAAAAAAAATTTTTTATACCGGTTTTTAAAAAGTCTGGACTTTTTAGACCTGGTCTTCAAACAACCGGTCTAAAAAAGTGATTTTTAAGACCGGTTGCTTGACCAGTCTAAAAAATAACAGACTTTTTAGACCGGCTGTATTAAGACCGGATCCAAAACTAGGGGTGTTCAAATCCCGGGACGGGACCTGGATCACCCAATCCCGGGTCCCGTCCAGGGGGTGGCCGGGAATGGGAAACCATTCCCGGTCCCAGTCCCGGTCCCGGGACTTTCCCGGCACCGGGACCGGGAATTCCCGGTCCCGGTTGTAAAGCATAGACGGACCGGGAACATCAGCGCTCAGCATTTTGACCTTCACCGATGAATATATCCAAGCACTGGAATAGAAGAGTCAAGCATATGAATAACATTACTTCACCATGCAAAATGAGAGCAGAAAAGCACAAAGACGCATCAAAACTTGCAAATAATGATTTGTTCATGTGTTTAGAATATCATTCCATTGACTCAAAACCAACATTTGCCAGAGGTAATTCAACTGCTCTGGTTAAAACATCACTATGGGGCCTTAATCACATGGAAGATACCAAAGCATGCTATCAACTGAAGACAAATCATTTTCTCCATAGCAGAAAAACTAGGGACAAAACAGCATTACCATTGCAAATTTATTTAACCCGACCACATTAGCTACTGTATTATCATAATTCCAAACTGTGCTGATTCAAACAATTGGAGGCATATAGAATGCAAATATAAGAAAAATCGTTTTCTTTACATGGCAAATAACTGAGCTACATTAACATGCTGCTTTGCCAATCTACAAAATGCTTCTTGTTAATGATTTCTACATTCCCAGAACCTCTTGAAGTCCAATTCCAGTTCATGTGTGTCCCTGATTTCAACCTTCAAAAGGTCATACTCACATGTAGTGGCATAAGAAAAATAAGTCATAATATATTTAGCAGAAAAAAGCCTTAAAACAAGGCAAGCATTACCTAGTCGTATGTCTTGATCTTTTGTCAAGAATATATTAGAACACTGAAAATGTGGGAAACATGAAAATGTGTTGGTCCTCTATGTTCTCATAAGTCCTAGCTACATAACATCCATAATTATTAAATTCTAGAAGCCATTTACCTTGACGTCACGATGAAGGATATAGTTTGCATGCAAGTAATCAAGTGCCATCAAGAGTTGAACAAGCCATTTACAAAGTTTCTGTATACATAGATCAGTAAACATTAGCAACTTACTTAAGTATAGAAGTGAAAACTATGAATCAGGCAAGAAGGAGAAGGACTTGCTACAATAATGACCAACCTCTTCTGGAAAATGAACACCACTAGCCTTCTTAATAGCTTCTGCCCTGTAGCACAGACATATTATAGGAGGATTACAAAAGTAACAAGAACAAGCTAAGCAAGCCGTATACAATGTTCTAACTTCCCCAGACTTGAATTGATTGTAAATCATAACTCACATGTCTCCACCTTCACAATAGCCTATGACAATGCACACGAAACAACCCTGGAAGTGAAGACACCAACTTATCAATTTCAGAATCATAAATCAAGCACATGATTTAGGCCTTCACATAATGCATTGTAAAAGGGGTTCCCAATATAAACATCTCCATTAGTAAGAAAGCAAAGATGTAAAAATTCATAAACAAATAGGAGAAAAGCAAACTTTTTAAATTTCAAAACTTAAAACAAGTTAACTGGATCAACATAAACCTAAATTTAAACTCTAAACTCTCTTAAAAAGTAAACCAAACAAAAAGGCAAAAGCAGGAACAAAACAATAGAGTAAGAAAGTTCTAATTTAGAAAATAGTTATAATTATAATTAAATAATAATAATAATAAGCTGACCTTTTCTACCCAGGAATCTTTATATTCAACTATAAAGGGATTTCGTACTCTAGAGATTAGCTCCATCTGTGCAAAAAAAAAAAACGACAAAGCATCTTACAATTTGATAAAGTGGAGTAATAAATCCAAGACAAGAATATAAACCAATGAGGAGAAAAATGGCATTCACTTTAATGCAATACTGACTGAATGAATAAAACTTAGGAGATACGTGAGCTGTGAGAATGTATATGTTTTTTTTAATATATAAAACCAACGGGACTAAATTTTTTATTTTGTATCTTGAAATATAAAGTATCAGCAATAATCAAGCTTCAGCAGAAAGAGGGGAGCCAATATCTGATGTAACAGTGGGGGAATTAAAAACGGGGGCCAGTAGAGTACCTCCTGGTGGGCAGATCTACGGGTTCTATCAATTTGACGGGCAAGGCGGATCTTCTTGAGGACATTAATTAACAATTTAACCTGTAAACGATTATGTAACATTAGGTTTGAACAGAGTTTGGAATCATTCTCACCTTTTCCTTTCATGCTTGTGCCTCACAAGCAGGGCAGAACCAAAGGAACCTTTGCCAAGGAAATCAAGATGGTGGTTCGGAGGGCAAAAACATGAGCAAACACATGATTTAATCAAACACATTAATCAAACACATGTTTAAATAGCAAGAGTTGGTAGAGCAAAAACACATTACAACAACACTAAATTCAGATTACAAGAGCAAACAAAGTCTCAGTCCCACAAATTTAATCAAAACAGCAATGATTCAATGAACAAACAACAAAGACCTATTTATGGATTTGGACATTGCTCTTCAGCTGCAAAAGTGAAAAGAAAAAATTGGTTGAAGTTAAAATTATTATTAAGAACTTAAATAAAACAAGTGAATTAAATTAGACAAAGATTACGATATTACCGATTAGAGCAACTAATACTTCCTCAGTGTCATTGAAGTTATCAGTCTCAAGTGATTCAAGTCCAGTTGGGAGTAATGTGGATGGAGAGAGCCAATTTTGTGCACAAATGAGGGCTTCAACCATCTTGGGTGATAATGAACTTCTGTATGAATCAATAACAAGGCCCCCTGTGCTGAAAGCCGATTCTGAAGAAACGGTTGAAATAGGCACAGCCAACACATCACGTGCCATCATGGACAGGACTTTGTACTTACTTCCATATATTTTCCACCAATTCAAAATAAGAAAATCAGGATCACGACCTTCAACTAAGTCAGATTGAAGATACTTGTCCAACTCCGCATACTTATCACTCTGACCCTCATTCTGATTATCGGCCCTAAATCTTCTCTCTGCTTCACTCTCTTCTGTATCAATATCAAAAGTATCTTTTTTAGCACTTGTTACAGCGCTGCAACTACTATCAGTTCCTTCTTGTGCCTGACTTTGACTCTCAATAACAATCCCAGATGTGCCAAGATGACTTGAATAATGATCAAATAAACGATAGAGGACATTAGAGACTTTTTGTATCATGTCTACACGACTATCAGGATCATCAGGATACATAGCATCAAAAGCATACCTCAAAAACTTCATTTTATACCTGGGGTCAAGCACCACTGCAATCACCAACAAAGGATTGAAGTTTTTAAACCGATCCCAATACTTATCATATTTGGCCTTCATACTGTTAGCCATGGCATACAAAGAAGAACCATGATTGGTTGAAGCTTTATTGAGAATAGAAGCAAGATTTGATACTTGTCGGAAGGCCAAATGTGAGGTCACAAAAAGTGATCCAGAAAGTTTCAGAGTGACATTGTAGAACAATTTCAAAAATTTAGTAAACTCGCTAGCTTGTTGGAATGACTCAACCGTAGGAGGACCAACTAAACCTTTATCAGAGAAGTATTTCTTGTAGTCATCGTCTGAGGCCATCCTTTCAAACACGCTACTGAATTGAATGGCACTCTCTAACATAATGTAAGTGGAATTCCACCTAGTTGGACAATCCAAGCTTAGCAAACCCTTCGACTCAACTTTCATCTTTTCCACAAGCGACTTGAACTTTCGAAACCTTGAAGGAGAAGATCTTACATATTTAATGGCATTCCGAATGGCTTCAACTGACTCATGCATATCCTTTACACCATCACAAACAATCAAATTTAAAATGTGTGCACAACACCTCAAGTGCATGAAGTCCCCGTCACATACTAAACCACCATTCCAATGTTTGAAAACGGACTTCAACCTTGACAATGCACTATCGTTGGAAGAAGCATTATCAACAGTGAAAGTAAATACTTTATCAATCCCCCAAGACAACAGGCATTTCTCAATTTCATCTGCCATTGTTTCACCCTTGTGGTTTTCAACTACACAGAAATTCAATATTCGCTTTTGGTATGTCCAACTCTCGTCGATCCAATGTGCAGTCAGGCACATATAATTTGCATTCTGATTTGAAGTCCAAGTATCCGTAGTAAAGGATACTCGAACTTTTGTAGTCTCAAAGTGCTTTTTCAATTTCACCGCCTCTTCAAGATACAAATTGTAGCAATCTCTAGTAATCGTTGATCGTGAGGGGACCTTAAAGCGGGGTTCTACATCACTCATCATCGCTCTAAAACCAACAGATTCCACAGTTCGAAAAGGCCTCTCCTCCAATATAATGTACTTTGCAACACCTCTTCTGCATCTCTCTTGACTGAATACATGAGAAGTCACAGTATTAGAGGACCCTATCTGAGTCGTAAACAAAGATTGGTTCTTCTTGTTTGCTTTGTTTGGATTTTTAGGACATGTCTGTAAATGTCTCCGCAATCCAGAAGTCCCTTGTTTATGATGGCAAAGAATTTCTTTTGGGCAATAATTACACTTGGCTGTGTGCTTTCCAGTAGTTGGGTTGATTTGTACCTTCCCATAATGGTCCCAAACACTTGATTTTTTCTTTTTCCCTGGTCTTTCATCTCCCTCTAAATCATCTTTAGCTTCAACATTTTCATTTGCTTCCCTAGCTTCTTGTTCGACTGTACTTGGAGTTGCTTGGACTGTTGGTTCACTTTGTCCAACAGTTTCTTCATTGGCACTTGTACTTGTAGTAGTATTGGCCAAGTTTCTAGATCTTTTCACCATCTATTAGTAAGCATTAAAGAGCAACATTCTAAGTGACTGCATCCAAACATATACCCAATCCAATGCACTAAAAACTCCCAAAAACAGCAACTATACAGCATTCTAACATTGTATTTTCTTATGGCTTACAACAAAAACCAGCAGATATTTAGAGGGAACATAATATACGTAATCGTAGAAGGAGAAACTGAACATCACAGACCAAAGTAAAAAGCCAAATCAGGCCATAACTCAGAGTCTCAGAGCATTAAAGAACCGAAAGATGTTGTTGTATTCATGCTTCATTACCATTTGATTACCAAGATTAATCGATTAAATAAGGAAAGCAAAGAAAGAGTTGTAAATCAACTCACCTGAGGCTGGGACTGGAAAGGCGACGGCGAGGGGAGAGCGACGCCGCGGCTGCCGGCTGGAACTGGAAAGGCGACGGCGAGGCTGGGAGTGAGCGACGGCCGTCGAGGCGGGGAGTGAGCGTCAGTCCGAAAGGAGACGAGACGAGGCTGGGATTGAGTGTCGGCCGAAAGGAGACGAGACGAGGCGGAGTCGCAGGCACGAGACTTGAGATTGACCGTTTGAGAGAGGCGGAGTCGTGGAGAGGAGAGGAGACGAGGCGGAGGCACAGAGTGAGAGAGTCAGATCCTCAGCTCAGATGACAGATCAGGAGGCACGAGAGAGGAGAGGCCGAGGGATTGAGTTTGAGGGAACAGGGAAGGAAGGACCGAACTATCGAAATCGAAGGAGGGAACAGGGAAGAGGGATTAGTGTTTTAGGAAAGGGGAAAAAACAAATAAAAAAAAAATATTAACCCGGGACCGGGACCGGGATTCCCGAAGCCCTGCCCGGATCCCGTCCCGGTCCCGGGATTTTTACTCCCGGTCCCGGTCCCGGACTGACCGGGAATTTTTGATCCCGCTTCTACCGGGACCGGGACGGGACCACCGGGACCGGGATCCCATGAACACCCCTATCCAAAACCGGTCTAAAAAGTCCTTTTTAACCGGTCTAAAAAGTCATTTTTCCACCGGTGTCAATTACTCCGTAGTGTGATGAAACTTTCTTTATTACGAGTTATCATTGAGATTAGATGTGAAAAGAACTGGGGCCAGAACGGATTTTACATGTCTGGAAGCAATTGACCATGCAAAAATGTCAATAATGATCAATTAAGAGGAAAATTGGTTCCTGAATATTAATTATGTGGATGTCTATTCAGACATATCCAAACCAATTTGCTCTTTTAGGCAACAAGATCTCTAAAACTAGACATTTTTTGTTTATACAAAACTACTGTTCATATATGATTTATTGTAGCAGTACTGTAACAATACGGGGATATTGCAGCAGTTACTGTGCAGTCACTATTCACCTCATTTTACGCATATAAATATAGGTATTGAGTTAAATATTTTATATACACACAAGTGAATGGGAAATTCTATCAATATTCTTTCTTAAAATTCTCTCTTACTTTCTTACTACAGATACTTTTATAACAGTTCCATCATTAAACCAATTGTGAGAGTAGTTTGTGAGTTGGTGGTCAAGCAGAGTTAACCCTTTTTTTTTATCGGTAAAGCAGAGTTAACTCAATCATGATAAAAATAATACTTCCTCCAACTAACTGTGGTTGCGCCCTGTTGGGGAGAAGTGTCCACAATTTTTTAGTGCCAATAGTGTTTGGAATGAAATTATTTCCAATAGAAGGTATTTGTATTTAAGAAAAAAATAATACTCCCTCATGTCCTATTAATAAATAGCATTCTCTCACATAGGATTGGTTCTAAATATAAGTAATAACCGGTGTTGTTTAAAAATTTGATTCAATTCTTTCATTTTAACCCTAATTAATTACACGCGTATCTCATTTTTATAGGATTAAGATTCAAAAATATCCACCAACTGATACTAAAAGTGCACCCAATACTATAAACTTTTCTTGAATGCAAAAGTAACCACAAATATTCAAAACCAGAGTAAAAGTGACAAGTCTATTATTTTTTGTAGTTCGGCCCACGTTATTTTTTTGAAAGAACCAAAATGCCCTCAGCTCAAAAAAAGTAAACATGTAAAAATATCTATAAACTTTTACCTCAAGTGCGTCAAACATCATATATTTTTTAAAGGTGAAAGATATATAGACATTCAAAATAGATATGGCAGTGCCAAAATACTCCCAACTTATAAAAGAAATTATCTATCTAGCTATTCAAATTTTATGTTGTAGTTATGAACATAACGTGGAATTTTATACATTAACTTTAAATTAACAAGAAAATTATTGTTATCTACTCACATATTTTTATTTATAAGTTACTTCTAATATATTTTATCATAACTAAGAAAAATCTTAAACTTTATTAATTCGATCTTTAAACTTAGTTCTAATTTTATCCCTAGTTAATATACAATCAACTCCAATTAAATGGATGTGATAATTTAGCAATTGGACGTAATAATGTATATTATGCGACATGGGGTGCATGTTATTATATTTTCTATTAATTTTTTATTTTGATTTTTTCTAAATTTTCTTAAGAAATTAACTTACAATTAGCACACTTAAATTTTCTAGCTAAACCCTAAACCCGAAAAATTAAAGTGGCTGGAATATAAAATTGATTTAATTAAAAAATGAATGAAGTTATTAAACTAAGTTAGATTCAAAATTCTTAGACCAAACAAAAGAGAAACAAATAACAAGATGCAAGCTTCAAATTACTAGAGTAACCAGAAAATACATGATAATAATTTTCATAAAATATATTCACCATGTGTATATGCGTATGTGAGTTTTTTTTTACTAGGGGTATTTTGGTACTTCCATGTCCATTTTGAATGCCATTGGTATTTTTGTATTTTCAAAAAACAGATGGTGTTTGGCACACTTTGGATAAAAGTTTATGAGTATTTTTGCACATTTACTATTTTGAGCTGGGGGCATTTTGGTCCTTTTAGAAAAATAGAGTGAGCCCCAATATAAAAAGTAATGGATGTTAGCCCATTTTGACGGATATATCATTTTTGATTTGATTTTGAATGTTTATAAGTACTTTTACACATAAAAAAAATTTATAGTGTTAGACACGCTTTTGATATAAGTTGATGAGTATTTTTGCACCTTAACCCTTTTTTTTATACTTATCATCTCTTTTTCCACTCTTTCTCTATCTCTCACACTTACCGTCTTCAAGGTATAATTGGAAAAAAAAATACATATCTTACACATTTATTGCTTTCAACTAATTTGAGCCGATACTCTGATCTACATGATTTTTTTTATACACCAGAAATAAATTTTGATCAACATGATTTAGGTAGTTTTTATTTATTAAAAAAAAAAGTCTGGAGGGAGTATAATTTAATCAAAATTAAAAAAAAATTGTATATAACCTAAAAGGAGTAACATTTAAGCAAAAAGGACATTAGTTCATAATTAATGAACGAATAAAACATTTTTTGGCTAACCTAATCAAAAGTACTAAAGTATAAATATGACAAATTTCTATTTTTCTCCATTTTTAAAATCAAAGTTGCATCATTTCAAGCTCAATAAAGAGGATACACATATAAAATTTAATTTGGTCAACTCGTCTAAAACTCTTGATCACTAGCCATTGGTCACTAAAAAATACTTACATATTCCAGAAGTACTATATATCATCTCAACTTTGTTTAATAAAAAAACAATAGCTTAGATTACTTTAATTTTAATTAGCTGCTGACTCATTTAAAATAATTCATATTTTATTTTGTTTTCAAAGAAAAATAAACCTCTTAATTTTAAAAAAACAAAAACTTAGCATGCTAGGATTAAGAGGTTTGTTCTTGTTAAAAGAAAATAAGAACAAAATAAAATGTGAATTATTTTATCCGAGTGATCAGTTATTAGAACTTAAATGATTCGAGTTGTATTTTAATTAGATAGAAGGGTCAAGGGGCATTTTTACTCTAGAAGTTTTCACCGAAAAGCAATTTTGCCCCGGAAGTGTAATAAAAGGATCAATTTTGCCTTGATGAGATAGCAATCTACATATCATCCACGTTATTTTTGTTTAGGTGCAAATTTATCCCAAAATAAAACCTTTTAATGTCCCAAATTAAGAATTGGGATGTGTAAAGTCCCCCTATGGAGGATTTTAGACGTCCCAACTTTTTTGGGACGTCTTTTCTTAAAACATATTACGCTCCCTACATAGACGTCCCCCAATTTTTGGACGTTAAAAGTGCCAAAATAGGGACGTTAAAACCCCTTTTTGTAGTAGCATCTGATTTCTTAGACTTGGTCCTTTCTAATTCTAATCACTTTATTAACTATTTGATTATGTTAAAACCACCATTTAGACTCAATTTGGGCATTATAATGTTTAGGACACAACTTTTCCCAAATTTACAATCAGAGCAAATCCAACAGCAATTCACTAATTAAATTATCCACAACAGTCATAACAACCAATATTTAAAGTTTGAGAAGTTATTTTTTCTTCCTTCTGACTCTCCTTTTGTTTGGCTAAAAAACCTAGCTTCTCAACACTAAAATTCTTACTTCAAAACCTTAAATCACATGGAAGAGAAGCTTAGAGGAAGGATTATACACGTTAGGAACTAATTCATTGAAGAAATCAACTTACCTTTGTAAGTTTTCTTCTCCTTCTCTCTCTACTCAACACAAGCTTACTCTCTCTTCTTTGTGCTTAAATGGCCAACTGTTTTTGTGTAGGGAAGAGGAAGGAAATGATTTTATAACATTATGCTATGTCATAATTTCCTACAATTATTTATTTAGCCAAAATTCAAAATATTTCCTTGTTGTGTACATAAATCTTATGTACATGTAAATGGTTCACAAGCCCAATTGAAATTCAACTAATATTTCCCTCTCTAGTCAGCCCTTTACACGTCCAGGGGTCCAAATTAGAGCCAAAATGGGTTGATATCAATTTGATACCAAAATGTTTTCCATTTTCGGATTTATACAAGTTCTAGGAGATTTTCTGCCTAAACTTTGAAAAATCATAACTAAATTTGTAGAAATCGAATTGGAGTGATTCTAAGAGATATAGAACCCTTATTGACTCTAGTTTCAAGGAAAAATATAGACATTTTCCAATTGAAAGTACAAAATTCCTAAAATTATATTCTTTGGATGCTGTTCTAGAAAATCAACAGTTTTTCTGGGTTAATTTCAAAAATTCATAATTTTTTACATACAGCTTCAAAAATTATCCTTTACATAAAGCTTATGATGTCTATTTTCTTCTTATAAAATTTCATAATTTTTGACCTTTATTTGGTCATCCAAAACTATTCGACAAACTCACTGCCTACAAGAAATCTCACTAGCATCACTATTCACATTCTACAAAATTCACCATTTTATTTCATTGCACTATTTCCAACAATTACCATACATATTGGTGAATAAAATTTGGGTTTTTACAACCCTTGTGGCCTTAAATATGTAAGGATGATGCAGTGATGGTAATAGAAGCTTTCATTCTCTAATTCTAAATCCTCTTGATAAGTGTTGACCAATTCCAACAGATAAAAGATAAGACATGACCCACTATACAAACAATAATCAAACATCCATTACATGGATACTTAATTGGTTCCAAAAATATTTAGGATGTTGTTGAAAATAGTGAACTTCACTATTTTCCACAAGATCTTAAATATTTTGGAAGCAATTAAGTATCCCTTTGATGGATACTTGATTGTTGTTTGTACAGTAGGTGCTATCTTATCTTTTATGCTGCTCGAACTGTTGATCAAGAGCATTTAAAATTATAGATTGAAGGCTGCCATTACCATCACTACATCATCCTTACATGTTTAAGGTAACAAGGGATCAACTATGAACATCATAGAGTACCCCAAATACATAATTCGTGGCCTGAGAAAACAAATATACCTATTGATTATCATCTTAACTAATTAATTATTTATCGTTCCATGAAGGTTCAAACGTTTACCCACATAAACCTCAGACTCTTGTGTACGAATCGTCGGTCCAACGATCCTTTAGACCATTTTCAATTTCAAATACATGATTGAGGGGCGTCTAAAACTCGCCACTCCCCTCAGTTGAGAGGGTCACTTTGTTGGAGGGCTGAGTTAATTCTTCTATCTCCATATTTGATTCGTAGATGTATCAAACCAATAAAAAAAAGAAGAGGAAGAAGAGAAGATGCAAGATGCAGTTGGCTATTACTAGAGCCAAAAAAGGTGGAGATGACTATGTTGACTAGTTCACACAAATCTAAAATTTTCTAACCCATGTGAGAGGCACTAAATATAAAATAAAGCTTCTTGCAATGTACAGATCAATATTCTATATGGAATCACTGGCTTGCTTATTTCAATCCATGGAGTCTCCAAACCCTGTTTAAGTTTATGTGTGAACCCTTCATTTTAGAAAAATATATATTGTTGCATTCACTTCAGTATCATACTATCATTAATTAGCTTCTTCTTACCGGCATTACCCAGTTTATGGTGTTTTAGATAAGGATCAGACAACTAGAATTTCATTCAATATAGCCCCACTATTGACAAGTGAGAACGATGTAGCAAGACATTTAATTTATAACATACAAGAGGAAGAAGATTAAGATCAGCTGGGATTTAATGCTATTTTTAAAAAAAAAAAAATTAACACACTGCTTGAACACCAATGTTTACAATCCAGTCTTGTCATGAACTCTAAAAACTTTTTCCTATGTTCTCCCCTCCGCATTATGATTGGAATTTGTCACTGTGCCCTTATTGATATTCAGACGCACACAAATTCATTTTGGACGAACAACATCTTCCAACATTAGCAACAGAGTAAAAAACATGTGGAATCAAGATATTACTCCCTCCGGTGGTTAAATTTAAAATGACGTCGTCAATATCCCTCAACAACTTCCGATCTACTCTTATTAAATTATTAATATGTTTAATTATTATTGAGAAAGTATCGATAAGGGGTATTTTGGGAAGAAATTGACAAAAATTAGAACTTTGTCCTATAATTAGGACCAAGATCAACTCTCAAATGTTATCCTATAATTAGGACTGGAGAGAGTACTAGTTAAGATTAGTAGTAGTTATGTAAACATATTTAGTAATATCTAGTAACTAGTCGGTTCCTAGTCTCGTATATTTATTTACTGTATTCATTGAGTTACAAGATGAAGAAGAGCATATGCAAGATGCAGATGGCTATTACCAGAGCAAAAAAATGTGGAGATGACTATGAAGGGAAGAGCAAATGCAAAATGCATTGATTTGACTAGGTAATATAAAATACCAGTAATTGACTATTTAATTACTGTCATGTTCCATTAGTGACGATGATTTAAAACATCTCGCCTTGGCTTGATTCTATCTTGTCATAACTCTATGTTTATTAATGCTTAAAATTAAGAATTATGCTCGTGTGCTTGTTCAAGTGCCCGTTTGGATATCCTCATAATCAATTTTTGTTAATCATTTTTACATTTTATGAAACAAAGCTCTCTCACATATTAACCTCAGGTTAAACAATTAATCTTCAACGCTAATTCAGACGGACATACCTATTGATTTTAAAATCAATCAATGGGAAATTAAGCCCATTAACATAATTGTAAGTAAAAAAAATTATGGATATGATGGCTTAAGTAGCATATAAAGCTTGACTTATCCAAACGATATTTGTGAAATTGTGATCTTACTATAATAGCCGATATTTTTATATTGTAATAGTAGTAATTATAACCATAGGCCATTACGATTTACCACGGTTGACTACAACCATCCATGGACTAATTTTTTTAAACTCTGAAACCATTTTCAAATTAATATACGCAAAACGATTTTTTAATTTTATTTTTGAAAAAAAAACTATTTTTAAAAATTAGTTTACAAAATACGAGTACTTGTCACAAATGAAAAGTAAAAACAAATTCTATTACATAATTATTGCTTTTAATTAACATTTTTTTTATAATTTTAATCAGCATTTTGATTTCTCATGATTTAGCTAGTTGTTAATTACTAAGGATTGAAGGGAGTAATATTATCTCAAGTTGAACAAAAAGTGTTACAGGATGTGAAATCCACACGCATATACGAATGGCATATCTTATTGATCGATTTACTTTTTTCACAAAAACAGTAAGTTTTGGTTACAGACTTACGGTAACCAATGCACAAAATTATTGCTAACATTTCATTTCCAACCCGTATCACGGGAGAATCTGCAACTGCAAGCAAGGCCTTTAATTTAAGAGACTATATAAATTATTTAAATTAAAATTTTTTAAAATACATTTTTCACTACAAAAATTTATAAACGCCTTTAATTTCTGTGTATATTTGTGTGTGTATATTAAAAGAATTATTCAAATCTTCAATCAAACTTTTTCTATCTACGTTAACTAAACTATTTAAAATCATATTCAAATACAATAAAAATATTAAATAAATATTTTCCAAAAATAAAAATAAAATTAAAGAAAAGAAAAAGAAATTTCTGTTTGGAATTAAAGGCCATCTCCATCTTGCATATGCTCTCATCTCCACATCTTGATTCTGGTAATAGTCATTTTCATCTTACATCGGCTCTTCTCCCTCTTGTTTCCTTCAGAATCATCCGCATGTTTTTCTTGAATTATTCTTGATGATCTTTTCCACACATTATTTTCCTTTGATTTAGTGAATTGCATTTTATTAATTTACTATACATTAATGATATATATATATTGGAAAGCATAAGTTACAGTGAAATATAATTCTTAAGTGGGGAGAGGAGAGGGCATTAAATTCATTTTACCCACATTTTAAAATTCTAAATTTGATTAATGACTTAATTAGGAATTTATTAAATTTACCAGCCTGAATTAAAATATCCCAATTTTATATAGCTTTATATGGGATTTTCCCTTCCTCATCACTTTGTGCCATGTCCAAGAACCCTCTAAGTTAGCTTTGCCCTCAAGTTCACTGATTTGCGTGAACTCCAAGGAGCTTTGAAACAATTGTACTTACTGTCAAGAAATTTTAAAATTGGCTCAAAATTAAAAGATATTACTACCCCTTATCCTTAATATAAGACTCGGTTTATTTTTTTAAAGAGATTAAGGAAGTTAAATAAGTTACTTTAAAATATTTATATTTATCATTTTTCTTCAAACTAATTTGTCTGACATATAAACTAATATACACTACTACAAAAAGGGGCTTTAACCTCCCAAATTTGGCACCTTTAACGTCCCAAAACGGGGGGACGTATATACTGGGGGCGTAGTAAGTTTAAACAAAAGACGTCCCAAATGATAGGGACGCCCAAAGTCTGACTTTAGGCGTCCCAAATTACAATTTGGGACGCCTAAAGTCCCACCCTGGTGGACTTTAAGCCTCCCAATTCTTAATTTGGGACGTCTAAAAGTTAGATTTTTTTTTTATATCATAATTTACATTCTGTATTACCCAACGAATTCAAACTGCAGAAACAGAATAGAAGATGGATTCATAAACCACACTGTCCATTACAAACTGGTAAGGACATCCAGCACTACAATCTTTACGATATATACATACAATAACCTTTCATACAACCTACTACTATATATATCAACAAAAAAAAACCAGAAAGTGTCAAAACGCTGTCATCACACAAGTACAAATTGATATAAAATAACAAGTTTACTGCTCTATATATTGAAGAAGATGTCCAGCCAAAAGATCTCTGATCAAATCAAGGTCTTCACGTAGGTAGGCATCTTCATTATCAAAAATCTGAAAATTAGAAAGTAAGCTTTGATGAAATGAATCTCAAGCAAATGAATTAATTAGCATTTCGATTAGAACACCAAAAATATTATCATTTGAGAATGAAGAAGCCTACCTACGTGAAGACCTTGATTTGATCAGAGATCTTTAGGCGTCCCAAATGGCATTTGGGACGCCTAAAGTCCTGGTTTAGGCGTCCCAAATGCCATTTGGGACGCCTAAAGTCATCTCCAGGCACTAAAAAATATTTATGAAATTTATATTTCGTGCCAGGAAGCACTTTAGACGTCCCAAATTCAAATTTGGGACGCCTAAAGGTTCCCCTACATATATATAATTATGAAAATGCCACCGCCTCCCTTTTTAACCACCCAATTTTCAATTTGGGACGTCTTTGGGGGTGGTTATATCTCAATTCTGTAGTAGTGATAATCAAATAATATACGACATATGTTATAATTAAGTAGCTTATTTAACTTTCTTAATATTTCAAAAAAGTCGATTGGGTCTTATATTAAGGACGAAGAGAGTACAATCTAGTGCAAAACTTAATTTTTGTATAAACTCTCACAAGTATGTAGCAAGTAGTTATTCTTGGCCATCCTCGCCTTTTATAGTGTGCCCAACATCTACTCTTAATTACACAGGCACACCGCTACTTTTAAATAATCATGGATAGAATATTAACAGGAAATAAGATCAGAAAAAATTGTGTTTTATTATAAAATTAGGGTTATTTAGTTTAGACCCCGTTTGGATGCGCGAGGGCGAGAATAACTATAATTTTATGTATTACATATCTAATAATTTTTAGGGGTAATTTGATCTTTTTCACCGCAATACTTAATGCCATTAAAGGACCTCCAGAAGTCAAATGACCCACGGACCATTGGCCAATTAATTTGCCAATGGGACATTTTCCCTCAATTTTCCCTAAATTTTTCCTCTGAGGGCTATTTATGTTTTATCATACATATTATTGGTGTTACATAGATTGAGGCTATAAATTGTTATACTGCCATTATTTTAATAATTAAATTATGCTTTGCTTTCAAAAGAAGCGTATGGAATTGAAGAATGAAGATGTGATTGGGGGCATGTTTAGAATATGGGTGGACCTTTCTCTGTTTCTCATTTATAAATGGGTCTGAGGATGCACATGGAGGCATGAAACAGGCCTAATATAAATTCTACTAATAAAACCATCATTTCAACCTTTTCTAAGATCGAGGCAGAAAGTTGACATCCTTTTATAAGGTGTCACTAAAATAAGAATGAACATCAAAATGGGCAAAAAGACTATTATAAGCAAATTCTTTTTGCATGCGACTCAATGACATTGTTCAATACTAATAGTTTGAATGTTTAGATTTATTAAATAAAGTTTTTGTAGTATTGCGTCATAACAACCGATTTAATTGGCATGGAGTTTAGACTCATGTGTCTCTCATTATAATATTACATAATGCAAGAAAATCAATACAAGAAAATAGGCAACTGGGCAAGAGAAAGGGCAACACCCACATATATAAAAAATTATATATTATTCTATATTGATGACATAACAAATAAACAATTTGGTAACTGATCACAATCTTATGAAAAAAATAAAAATGAAAAAATCAGAAATGTAAAACTTAGGAGTGTCTGAATAAGTGGACTTTTAGGACAAATTTGTATCTTAACAAAAATGACATGAATGACACGTGGACTACCTGCTCAACATATTTGGTCAACTACGGTCAAAATTAACTAGAATAACATCAAAGTCAAAATTGCTTTCCCTTTTTTACACTTATGGAAAACATTGCCCCTTAACCTAAAATAAAAGGATGAAGAAAAAGAGATATTTATGATCATGTTTCTAATTAATCAACAGGATCACCTCATTCTCTAGAGAGAGAGAGAGAGAGAGAGAGAGAGAGAGAGAGAGAGAGAGAGAGAAGGCCCATCATATTATTAAATACAGAAACCCAGATGGTTACGGATTTTTTTGGTTTTTTTTTGTTTTTATCGAAAATCGAATGCTCACCCCTAAATACCCCTTCCCAAAGACCCAGATGGTTACAGATTGAATTGGACTTATAAAAAATGGGATTTCTAAATTAATTTTGATTCAATAACAAGTAAAGTTGGTTTACCCTAATTTTTGTTTGCTTTCTGATTTTTCAAACAAGTAGTTTCAAATAAAATAAACTATCTACATATTGTTCATCAAAATAAAAATCTCAACTGCAAGCCGATATTTATTATTCACAGGAAATCGTAATGGCCTAGGGTGATAATTATTACTATTACAATATATAAATGTCAGTTTGCAGTTGCTATTTTTATTTTGGACAACATGAACAACTTTGTTGCTATTTTTTCATAGGAATATGAAGTTTTGGTTCCAGACTTATAGTAACTACTTGACAAAAGTTATTGCTAAACTTTCATTTTCCAGGGAGGCTCTGCAAGTTAGAAGAATGTCAGGACAAGGAGTTAACTTATACCAAGGCAAGCAAGAAGATGAAAAAGAAAAATCTAAGAGAAGGAGAAAGAGTGAGAGGGAGGGAGAGAGGAAGATGAAAAAATTCAAAAAACTGAGACAACGAGAATTTCAGGATAAGGAGATATAGGAGACACAACCTTGAATATGACACCAAGACGTCCTCCTGCTATCAATACTTCCTCTTGCTGCAACAAAATGGCACAACCCAAAGGTTTAAAAAGGGCGCATGTAACACCTTGCTTTTATGCTAAGTCAGATGAGTTACTATTTAATGATTTCGAACCATTAAGCTAGGTTGGGTCTTGGGGAGTAAACACTTTTGTAAATAGTTGAAAAACTTAACCCAAACACAAGGTTTGATCCTATAAAATGAATGAACTTTTCTGAAAAATTTAGAACTTTCTAAAATAATTAATCAATGGTTCAAACTCTTCATTAAAATCCATAATTCCTTAAACTAGATTTGATAGTATCAAAGTTCTTTTCTGCTATCACAAATAATCTATTGCCTTGCTTTATGCTTAATCGTTCGTCAAGTTATGGGCTCGATTCATACATATGCCCATCACTATATCTTTAATTAAGCATAATAATAATACTGATACAACCACTATGTGCACTGATACCATCACTTTCTGTATTGATACTATGTGTATTGATACCACTATTATGTGTACTGATGCTATTACTATGCATGCTTATACTACCGTGTACTGATACCATTATTGTGTGCATTGATACTACTACCTTGTGTACTGATACTTCTACTATCTACACTGTTACCACCACTTTGAATATTATGAAATATTCAAAGGTATACCCACGTGACAACCAAATCTCGATGTACAAATCGATCCTCCTCCTCCTCTAGAGGAACAGTCTCGAGATTGAGGGAGGCAACATAGCAAATATGTTCAGCAATATAACCTTGACAGTTCAAAGCAAATTTATATATAAGCTAGCTAGCTACTATATTCTATATATCCAATCTTGTACAGTCCCTTCAATACTCAAAAGATAGAATTTAAATGACCCTTACCAAGAGCAACCTACCTACCAATTCCCACACCCACCATTCATTTATTCTCTCTCTCTATATATATATCTCTATACCAGTCACTATCTCTAACACCTTACCCATTTGGGTAATTCCTTTTTTCTACTTTTCTTTTTACCACCCCTCTCTCTCCCTCTCCCTCCCTCCCTCCCTCCCTCTCTCTCTGATCTCATTATGCTTTACACCATACCCCTCCATTAATTTTAACCCTACCCACTTTTAACGAGAGATGAAAAAGAAAGACAAATCGAAGAGAGTGAAAAGTAGGCAGGGTTAAAATTAATGGAGTGGTATGGTGTAAAGCAAAGTGAGATTAGAGAGAAAGAGAGAGAGAATGAATGATGGGTGTGGGAATTGGTAGGTAGGTTGCTTTTGGTAAGTGTCATTTAAAATTCTGTCTTTCGAGTATTAGAGGGACTGGATAAGATTGGATATTTAATACCACTATTGTTCTATTTATAATTCTCTTTTGATTAAAAAATTTGGTTCTATTTATAAGTCCAGTTTTAAGGTGGTAAATGCATTTTATATTTTTTGCTTTCTATTAATTGTAATAAACAAAATGAATTTATTCATGTTGACTTTTGGAACCAATCATAGATAGGACGAAATTGGAAATTCAGTTCATAGTTAATGAGTTAACTAACTCTCTTTGGTATGCGAGAATTAGTTAAAAAGACTTATAAATAGGATCAGAGTGGTATATAATAGCTAGCTAGCTTATAATTTTGCTTTGAATTGTCACGTTTATGGCTGAACATATTTGCTACGTCACGTACATTCCCATGCTTAGGCCAGCTTTTAATGCATATACGCTCACGAGATTTGAAGGCTCTCAGCCATTATTTCAATTTGCCTGTCACTCTCAGCGTCATTAGTAATTAATGCGCTTCGTTTATTCTCAGTGAGTTTCCTTCATTCTTCAAATCTCTGAAGGAAGCAGGCATATGTCCCTCTTTGATTCTTTTATTATCTTATTTTAATTTATACTTCTTCAAATATTTATTTTTTCTTTCATTTTCTTATTGCAATTTCTTTGAATCTTTCGGTTTATTCTTGAATCTTCCTTCACAGTTAAGTCATTCACAATCATTCTTTCTCTATTAAGTATTCCATTGAGAGCGATTTTCTAATTTCTGATTTTTTTGTTACTTTTATTCAAATAATTAAAATTGTGTTTAATTTTTCTTCTTCTTCTAGTTTTTATTATTTTAAAAAAATAGCAAAAAAACTTATAATATATTTATTTTGAAAATATGTGATTTTTCATGAAAAAGAAGCTTAAACAAATGGGATATACCTAAAAAGAATATTTAAAAATGAAAAATACTAAAATTTAAATTTCTTACACAATAAATTCCCAAAATAAACTGCGAATATTACAAGCATCTCAATATCTAAGTAATTAAAATCCAATTTGAGATAGGGTTAAAGAAAAGGGAAAATATCAGCTAGGTCCCAAGGTATAGAAATAATCTCAAAAAACTCCCTTTACAAATTCCAAGGCCAGAAAAGTCCCTAGGGACTTTTCTGATAGCAATTCCCTTTGAGCAATTACTAGAATAACCCCTACTCAAATTTAAAAAAAGGAGCTTCATTTTGAAAAGAAAACACAGAGGGTTCGAATTGCTGGGCGTACGCTCTGCTTCTCGTTCCTCCGTTGTGCCTTGGTTCTCCATCTAGCGTCGGTGGCCTTCGACGTCGCGTCACTGCCGTTCGACTCGGCGTGGGTGAGTCCTCCGTTCCCCAAGCGTGCATCACAGTCTGCCAGTGGGGAAGCACGCTGTTCCTGGGCAGCGCCAGCGTCGGCCGGTGTTGCAGCGGCAAAGAATCCGGCGTCCGTCCAACAATGTCAGCCGCATCGCTTCTTCCAACACCCAGTGTCCCTCCATTGCTCCTCCGACGGTCAGTCGTCCGCGCCTTTGATGTGTGGTTTTTTTTTGTTTTTTTGTGAAATGGCACCATTAATCTATTGGGTTGCCACTAGTTTGGGATTGAGGGAAAGTATTGATTCTTGGAATTTACTTGGGGAAATACATTGGTTAAGGAAGTTGGTTGTCAGGTTTAAATTTTTTCTTTTTCTGTGTGTCGCTGCTCTGTGATGGCTGAATCAGTGTTGTTGTTTTGGGGGTATAGATGTTTATTTATGAGTAACGTTGAAGGCCAGGGAATGTTTTATAATGTGGTTTGCTCATAATGTGCTGCTTTAGCATTGGGTTTGAGGTCAGAATCAATGGGTATGAGGCTAATAATGTGCTCCTCTAGAATTGGTGCATTTGGAAGTAAGTTACTGTTAAAAATTGATGTCCTATTAATGCTTCAGTTTGTGTTGCTTATTACTGTTTTTGAGTGGTTCCAACAGAAGAATGGGCAGTATAGGAAGTAAAGTTGGCTTTAGGTACAACATACACTATTGTACGAATTGGTACTTGTCAGTATAGAATAGTTAGCAACTGTTGATATGAAAAATTGTTTGTTGTGTGTGATGAGTTGCAAAAGAAAGTTTTGTTCATGACCTTATGCTTCATTGTTGATTTATATGACTTAGTGATTGATATATATATATATATTGTCTAGATGACTGTGTTTTGTATATTGATGATGTGGAATTACAATTAACTTCATAAATTAGTTGTTCGTCATATACAAATGATTGGTTAATGTCTTATGTTTTTGGTGGTGTGTGAATAAAGTAGTAATTACGCTCAAGGTTAAGCAAAAAATGGCAAAGAAGAAAGAAAGGAAAGATGGAAAGGGAGAGAGGGTGAAAAAAGTTTCAGGGTATATATTGTTTACACAAGATTATTTTAAGAACAAGAAAAATAAGAAGGAGGAGTGCAAGCATTTAAAAGAGGAGACACAGTCCATGAAAGAAGCTTGGGACGCATTGAAAGATGAGGAGAAGGAGGCATATAGGGTGAGGGCAAAGAATTTAAGGAGTGAGGCAAAAGGGACAAAATAAGTTGTTCCATTCTTGACTCGCTGTGCTCCTAATCAATTTATGAAAGTGTGCAACAGTGTGAAAAATATAGACGATAAGATGGATAGGCTAAAGAAAGTCGGATTTGACAAGTTAGTTCACATAAGCTGCTCACAAATCCCCCGAGATCTATATGGTCAGTTGATGTCTTCATTTGACCCTCCAACTAACAATGTTTTGATTCGAGGGAGGTTATTGAACATCCGCTGGGAAGATGTACAACAATTGATGGGGTTACCGTGTGAGGGGGGACATTGAGGAAAAAGTCAATAAAGAAGAAAAAGGTTTTGAACAATTGAAGACATTGTACGGGACAGTGCCTTACAAGACCATTGGAAAATGGCTAATTGAGAGAGACGAGGATCCAGACTTCGAAATCCTCTTTGTCATATATGCGTTGGGAACTCTCTTGTGTCCCAGATCGGGTATTAAAGTAACTGATAGAGTGTTGAAGGTCATGGTGGCAACAAAAGGAGGTCTTGGGAAGTACGATTGGTCGAGTTTTGTGTTGATTGAACTATTAAATTCTCTTGCACAGTACAAGAAGAAATTAATGAAAGGGAAAGATGCAGGCAGGATCAATATGGGGGGATGTATATATTTTCTAATGGTAAGTGCATGTTTGATCTATGTAACGTTTATTGGCTTTTTTAATTAGTTGTAAATTGCTGCATTAGATGTTGAATTCTGCTGCTGTTAAGGTGTTATATAATTTCTGTACATGTGTTTTGCTTGCAACATTTTCCCCTAGGCCAACTACATGCCTCTACATGTGAAAATGTGCTTGCATTTTGGAATGACAACAACGTCAAGAGTAGAGTGCAGATAGAGAAGGAAAGCAACCAAGGGTTGCTACATTCAGTTAGTAATGTAGTTGGTTCTACCTCTTCTGAATTGCATGAACAAACTATGCTAACACACCCAGTAAGATGTGAAATTTGATGTCAGCTGTAACCCCCTACCATAATTAATATTCGAAATACGTGATTTAAAGTGAAATAGAGACCAATAAGAAACAAATAACATTTTACAAACCCATCTACCAGACGGGGTTTTCACGAATACCTTTCGAAATCATTCATGACCTGGTCTCACATTCACATTTTCGAATACAATTACTACACAAAGATAAATCACATTTAAATATATCAGAGTACGCAATGAAATAATTCCAGCAATTCCGGATTCCATTTATTATCTCAAGCCTTACAGGGCACAATCGCCCATACAAGCCCTCATATAGGGATTACACAAACCTTTCTCATAGACATAACAAATCCTCATCAACATACATGTAAACACATCCAAGTACAAATATCCCATCTGAGGTGATAACCAACTATCAAAACAACTACCGAAGGAAGTCCTTATCGCCCTTGGATGCATGCTCTATCCTCAATCTACTACCCTGTCCTCTTTCCACGTAAGCTCCAGCACAGCTTACCCACGACCAGGCGAATATCGAACCACGTTTAGGGCGAACATCAAACCCTCTTCCTCTTTCCCAAACCAATTCTTTGATTCTCCATCTTTCCAAATTTCCTCAAGCCATCAAACACCACTAATCAAGAATCTTTTTCTTTTCTCTTTCTACCTTGAACTTGGACGCCAATGGACTTGAAGAGAGAGGAAGATGAGATGATAATATGCAGAATTTTGGGCAATTGAAGGACCTTTAACCGACTAGAAAAAGAGAGAAGAGAGATATGAATATTTGAAATGTTGACCAAGATCAAGGGCTCATATTGTGACACTTGTCACAATCTTATCACACCAACCATGAGCTCACATAGGCACACCACATGGGATTCCACCCCTTGATCTATTGCATAAATCAATCTCAACCATTGATCTTGAAGTTACCAATGAGTTTCCTCTTCGGTAACTGACCAATTGGTCGGTAACTTTACCGTTTTGCCCCTGATTATGGTAATTCTCATTGAATCACCACCAACACTTCACATCTTTTCATTTAGCCACAATATGCGCCTTCCCTCTATCTTAAGTCAATTTAGATGTTAATCCATAATTGAACTCAAATACAGGGTTTCAGCGCTGCTCACAGCATATACGAATCACATCGGGTGCCAAAACACACCATAATCTCCAAAAGGGTTATTTATCATGAACCGCTTCCACTTTTGGAGTCATTATCCCTTAATCACAATTTGGGATCCTGCTAAACCAGGGCTTAGCAATCCACTTATCTCAGGCTTATTCTCTAGCCTCAAGTCTCAGAATTCGGGATATTACATCAGCCGCACATTCAGTTGAAAGTATTAACTTAAGTTTTTATGATGTCTAATTTGCAGGAAATCAAGAGAACATATGATCGAATTATGTCAAGGGTGATGTCAATAGTGCAAGAGGAACTTGTTTCCCTTCAGGCGATGCTGTTGGGCGGGGGAAACATCGATGAAGGGGATGAAAAGGTGCAAGACGTTAAATCTTCTTCTGAAAGTGAAGATGATGAACATGTATTATCAAGTGAAGATGAGGGGGGGTGACATAAGAAAAAGAGAAGATGATGAAGTGCAGTCTATAAGTGCAAACGAAGGGTCAGAGGAAGAAGTAGGAGGTGTACATGCTATGGTAGATAAGGAGGAAGTGGAATCGAAAGGAAAGGAAAAGGCACAATTGAGGAAATCTACAAGGGTTAAGAAACCTGCTATTGGGTTTCCTTGGGTGACAACAATGGCTAAGAAGAGAAGTCAAGATGAGAAGGATAAGGAAGTTTTATATCAAATGTGCACTACATGATGTAATTTAGCAGAGGATGAGCAAAAGTAAGTAATCACACTTCTTCAATCTCAACTTAGATGAATCACAAAAACTGACTTTGTGCGCTTGTTTGTGTATTAGGGAGTTTGTGGATATGTATGATTATTTCTTGACCCGCGGTGAACTATATTGCCTTCGTCCAAGGGGGTGGATTAGTAACAGGGTAAGTTACTTGAACAATAAACTCATACTATGTTCATTGAATTCTGCGAATTGCTGACCCTTTTTTTAATGGTGCATAGTTTATGACCATGGTTGCGAGGACGTTAGTGGGAGATCAAGTACACAATAGCAGCCGGGTGACTAGACACATATTTTCCGTAGAATTGATGCAAAAAATGGCAGTGGCTCCGAACAAGTGGTCATTGGAATCACATGCTGCGGAGATCTTGCCTGAACATATTGGTTACAACATTGGTGATTGCGACTTGATTTTTGCTCCTACCCTACGCCTGGATCATTGGTTTTGTTATGTTTTGGAGACAAAGACAATGTGGTTTTATGTGCTGGACTCATTGGTTGACCAATTAACATATGCAAGGGCACAAAAGGTAGAAGAAGATGCACGTTCAGCGGCTGACCATCCAACAAAACCGAAGAGAATGAGCAAAAGCCAAAAAGAAGATTTTCGAGCCAAAGAACGGCTCGCACAGCAGTGTGTAAGTGCTTCTTTCTCAAATGGTTTGTGTGCATTCGTCATTGTTGTTTTCTGACATAACTTCTTTTTCGTACAACTTCCAGAGAGATTGCATTGTTAACATACTTCGTCGAGTAAAACCCGAAGTATATGACAAAGGGCAGGAAATACCAAAGGAAGTTACTTGGGCAAAAATGCATGTCTTAGCTGATACGTTAGTGCTGTTTTTGTTCCTCCAACTCTTTCAACTATAGCTTTTTTTACCCATTCAATTGTTATAACATTGGAACTGTATATGTGGCTTTTTGTTTTGCAGCGATTCGTGTGGTGTTCATGTTCTGTCATGGTTACATAGCTGGGATGACTCTACACATGACAAGGCGGGGTACACCATGCCTAAGCTTGGTAATCATCAGATTCGGCAGGTGAAGGTGGATTGTTTATGGTGGCTAGTTGCACATGAACAGAACAAACACGCTCAAAAGATGTTGTCCCTTCTCAACGGAAGTCAACAAATGAAGAGGAAGAAAGTCGTGTAGCATTTGACGTATTGTTCTGTGAATATGGCTAGTTATAGTGTACTGTAGTTGATATTTTGTAGGAATGCCAACTTGCAGCAAAAGGCACTAACGTATAGTTACTTTACAACATCATCAGTTATTTTGGTGACATAATGAATTAATTTTACAACATGTACATATCAAATGCTTGACTAGGTCCCCAAACAGCTTATTTTGCTCAGGTTATTTTGCTCAGCTTATATCAACATGTACATATCAAATGCTTGACTAGGTCCCCAAACAGCTTATTTTGCTCAGCTTATATCAACATGTACATATCAGTTATTTTGCTCAGGTTGTTTGACATGTCATTTGAACAAGTGTTTGCTGTTTTTATGTTTTCACAACGGTCATTGGATGCGTGCTTGTCCCACAAACTCTCAAAATCTCAAATATTTATGTTTACAACATGTAAGAAATAAAGTCTTAAAGATATGTTTACAACACATGTTGCTACGTTTACAACACCTTAAGTTCCTTTTACAAGTGTTTAAGCTACGTTTACAACTACTCCCACCAGGGACACCAGGGCAGTAGCTTGTGCAACAAGCCACAACATACACACCACTTTCTTCTATCATCGTTTACAATATGTTCTGCTATATTTACAACATCATCAGTTATATTAACAACTTAATAAGCGACGTTTACCACTTGTAAGAAAGAAATTCTTAAAGATATGTTTACAACACATGTTGCTACGTTTACAACACCATAAGTTATTTTTACAAGTGATTAAGCTACGTTTACAACTACTCCCACCAGGGACACCAGGGCAGTAGCTTGTGCAACAAGCCACAACATAGACAACACTTTCTTCTATCATCGTTTATAATATGTTCTGCTATATTTACAACATCATCAGTTATATTAACAACTTAATAAGTGATGTTTACCACTTGTAAGAAAGAAAGTCTTAAAGATATGTTTACAACACATGTTGCTACGTTTACAACACCTTAAGTTCCTTTTACAAGTGTTTAAGCTACGCTTACAACTACTCCCACCAGGGACACCAGGGCAGTAGCTTGTACAACAAGCCACAACATACACACCACTTTCTTCTATCATCGTTTATAATATGTTCTGCTATATTTACAACATCAACAGTTATATTAACAACTTCCTCTGTACAGTATAGTTTTTGACACTCTCACGGTGTCTTACCATCAGCTGAACCCAGTGATGTAGCGATGTGCATAATATTCTTGAGCTGACACTAGCAATATCATGAGGCCTTGTGCACAAGCCATTATGTATGTATGTTTTCACAACAAAAAAAAGTTGTTTTCACAAGGTCATTGCCCAACCCTCTTATGGTTGTACAATTTCATGTGGCTCCTGTCACAACAACATAGCATTAACTTAAACAAAATAATAACTGTACTGTTACAACAGAATAGCTTATCATTTCCATATATACTAAGACAATAAAATATTAAGTACTATCAGTAAGTACCTTTTGTTCACTTACTCATTGCACTTAATATGATATACTAATTACATAGATACACCAAGTTGGGGATGCATTCAACAAGCAAAAGGGGTGAGGGAATGCAACTACTTCATGGTCAATATATACATCACCAGAAAGTTACTACCAAAAGAATCTACATTTATGTACTTGTTTTTAGGATGGATTTGGATTTCTACAAGTTTTGACTATGTGCCCAGCCTCATTGCATCTCCCACAATGATATATCTTTTTGTTTTGAAACTAAGATTCCCTTCTTTTCCTTTTCGGTCTCTCTGGTGGCCTTGAAGTGATTGGAGGGTCTAAGAATGTCTGTGTTAGCATATGTGTCACCGTCGGAGACTCAACCCGTGAATAATCATGAGTTGCGACTGGCCTCATGGAACTTTCATATATTTTTCCCTGTACTTCCAGTTTGAACTAGTCATTTACACATGTGTAGACATTACCACTAAGTACCTTAATAGCTGCACATGCATGGGCGCAAGGTACTCCACTCATTTGCCATGCTAGACACATGCATTTTCTTTCACCAAGATCTACATTCACAAAAATGATGGCATCTCCACATCTACTTCGAACCGAGAATTGATTGTCTCCATAATATGATGCTTCCATATTTTCAGCATGTTTAACTTGTTGCAGCAATTTTTCTTCAATTCTTGGTCCCACTGCATTTTTCCAACTACCCATGGCCATCTTGATTGCAATCAATTTTCGAGCCAATTTCTCCCGATGTTCATGAATTAAAACTGACACGGTGTGCTTCCTTTCTGTTAACATCCATGCATTAAACGACTCTGCAAGATTACTGGTTATGTTATCCCATCTTTTGAAAGGAAACTTGCTTATAGCCCATTTCTCAACATCCCCATGATTCTCCACCCAATTTGCCAATTGTGGATTGAACAGTCTTAATGTACCCATTGCACTAGTGAAGTCTTCATCCAACCTTGCATATGCAATTGCATCAAGAAGAAGGAGTGTATTCTCCTTGCTATTCGCCGATGTTCGTGTCCGACCTCTATTAATTCGTAGGAACTCGGCACTATAATTTTCCTTCACATGCCGGTAGCAAAAAGCATGTCTCTCACTGCCAAATATTTCTTTTACATCACCAATAATCGCATTATTGCGATCTGAGACAATTGTTATCAATATTGAGCCTGTAATGTCTTTCATGTTCGATAGAAACCAAGAATATTCATCATACGTCTCACCGCTCACAATGGCATATGCTAGGGGAAACATCTGGTTGTCTACATCATATACACTAGCTGACAATATTGTTCCCTTATAAGGGTCACTTAGATGACAACCATCTACATAAAATATGGGTCGACAACCTTCTAAAAACCCTTTAATAGAACAACCGTAAGCAATAAATACCCTATGAAATCTATTGTTAGATGAGGCTGCCCATTTTGCAACTGTGTCCGAGTCACTCTCGATTAGTCTGTCACATATCCAAGGAATTACCATGTAAGAGTCTTCTACTCGACCATGTAATTCCCTTAACGCTCTTTCTTTTGCCCTATATGCTTGACGGTAGTTCAGCCGCACCCCATACTCTTTGTACATGTCTGATCGAATGACATTAGCAGTCTTATCAATATTGCACCTCAAACCATCCATTACGATTGATGATGTCAAGCTCGACCTGTGTGGATGCAAAACTATTAGGCTATCTTGTGCTTGGTGAACATGTTCACTTTTGAGTGTTCTAATGGTTAAAAACTCTGTATCTTGATGTTCTCCTGATGAATATGCACCCATGTACCAAAGACAACCTTCAACCTTGCACTTCACAATTATCTTGTGTTGATTGTTCTTGACAAATTGATATGCAAACTTATGAGCAATACTATATTTGTATAACGTTTGACGAAGGCTCACAGCATTCAGAAAAATCTGTCCTGCTCCAATAATCAAATCCCTCCATTTTCCATAATTCATTTCTGGTATAGGGGTTGGCACCATTTGCGTAGCACAAGTCAATGATGGGATCACTTGACCTTCATTTAACAAACCATGTGGGGATGTACACATTCCTCCTTCACCTCCAAACAAATGATCAATCCTGCAAGAAATTACAAGTTTTATTGCTCTTGCACATATTCACGTTGGAAGAAATTACTTTTCTTAGGACAAATAAACTTACACTTCTTGCTCTTCCATTTGACCGTTCATTGCTGGTTCTGTACTGTCATTATCACCATCCTCTTCAATATACACATGACCATATTGTTCATTATATTTGATTAAATGATACACCCCTTCGTCATCTACAAGATCCACAAATGTTGATGTATCAAGGACAACTTTGAACTTCATTTGCATTTCATTCCTTTCTTTTCCCGTTATGGATGATATGATTTTTCGCAACTCCTCATATGTTGTGCCTTCCTTTACTCATCTTGTTCTTACTAAACCACCAACATATTGCATTTCATCTTCTCCACCATTTAAAAACTCCCCCCCACATGAAAGAAACAAAATAAATTCTTTCTCGAACAACTTCCCATCTTTCATGTCAATCTGCAACACAAACTTCGTATTATCAATTTCCAAAGCAATATTTACAACTTCATACGCACATATTAACAACACGTTAACTACATGTTTAATTCCTGCATATATGCTTTTTTTAATAACACCAAACACACTAAAAACAAGGCCAAACCTCTGTTTTCTTCCCCAAAAATATAGCACAGCTACGGTACGTATTAACAACTTCCACAGCAATATTTACAACTTCATATGCACATATTAACAACACGTTAACTACACGTTTTATTCCTACACATATGCTTTTTCTAATAACACCAAACACACTAAAAATAAGGCAAAACGTCTGTTTTCTTCCCAAAAAATAGAGCACAGCTACGCTACGTATTAACAACTTCCACAGCAATATTTACAACTTCATATGCACATATTAACAACACGTTAACTACACGTTTTATTCCTACACATATGCTTTTTCTAAAAACACCAAACATACTAAAAACAAGGCCAAACCTCTGTTTTCTTCCCCAAACACAGAGCACAGCTACGCTACGTATTAGCAACGTCCACAGCAATATTTACAACTTCATATGCACAAATTTACAACAATTTTTTTTGTTCATTTCAGCGTTTTTCCAGCAAAGAATACCAATAACATTCATCATTCTCACTTTAAACACAGCAGCTCCTCTGTTATCATGCCACAAAAACAGAGCACTCTAACATAAACCCAACCCACCCAAGGTGAAATCCCAACTTCAATGATCAAGCTCATTTGTCTACCAAATTCTTAGCTTTTCTTGTCTACCACCTACCACTTACTCCATTTTTTAGCTCAAGATCCAACTTTTCACCAAACCCTCACTCTCAATCTAACCAACTTTCACACAGAAAAAAACAAAATTTTCCAGTTCGTTTCTCTATGTTGCTGCACGTACCTGGACGATGATGAAGACGATGTTCCTAGCCACATTAACACCACTTTGTATCCATTCAATGTTGCACCACCTACGCCCTTCATCCGTGTGCGTTTTTCTCTTTTTCCTTAATGCCTTGATCACAAATACGTGCTTCACTCCTCTCTCCTCTGTGCGTTTTCTTTTCTTATTTGAGTGGGGGTTATTTTAGTAATTGCTCAAAGGGAATTGCTGTCAGAAAAGTCCCTAGGGACTTTTCTGACCTTGGAATTTGCAAAGGGAGTTTTTTGAGATTATTTCTGTACCTTGGGATCTAGCTGGTATTTTCCCTAAAGAAAATGTAGGGAGTTTGGTCATGGATAACTTTGTAATTAAATATTTATATTTTAGTTTTTGGTCCATTAAAATAATTACTTTTTTTAAGGCCCTTATTAATAAATATTTCTTTTCCTTGGTCCTTCTCCCTAATTTTCCCTTAAAAAAATGTCTTCATAATATTTTTTTAAGTTTTATTAGGCGTCACTAGAAATAGTTTTTTTAAAAATAATTGTATCTTACAAATAATATGGGGCAGTATTAAATACATAATATTGGTGTTACATAGATTGAGGCTATAAATTGTTATACTGCCATTATTTTAATAAATTAAATTCTGCTTTGTTTTCAAAAGAAGCTTATGGACTTGGAGATACCGCATGAAAAAGTGTTTGGGGGGCATGTTTGTAATATGGGTGGACCTTTCTCATTTATAAATATAGACACACAAAAGTAAAAGGCGTTTGTAAATGTTTGCAGTGACAAACGCATTTAAAAATTTTAAATTTATATAATCTCTTAAATTAAATGTCTTGCTTGTAGTTGCAGATTTCATATTATTCTAACAAATTAAAAGTATAAACTTTTTTTTAACAAAAAAAAAAAAGACTATTTGATCTATGATCAGGTTAACCAAGTCTTTACATATATAAGCATATATAATTTTCATTTCTTACCATTCTAAAATCTAATGTTAAGGATATTTTTATTATATAATATGTGCTTATAATTTTGTATTAATTATGATTTATTAATTGATAATTCGTACACATTCCATTAGTGCCCATTATTTTCAATGGGCTGTATTTTTTTATATGGAGAAAATGGTTATAATTTTAACTTATGCGCATTTTATTTATATCAACTCCAAACTGTATGTACTTGTGTGGAGGGCAATCCTAAAGTTTGTTTTCATAAGGTAAAACTTCGGATTCAATGGAAACACAATCAAAATTGTATGTCCAGCTAGGCATGAGTAAGGAGCCCGTAACCCGATAAGCTCGCCCATACCCGTAATAAATTTATCCATTTTGGGCCCGCCCAAAACAGACCCGTAACGGGTGGGCAAATTACCCACCCTTTTAAGCATTAAACGGGCGGGCTATGGGTACCCCTTCGGGCTGCCCTTACCCGCCTGTTTATTTTTTTTATTTATTGGTTTTATTGAAGATTCAATAGAAATGCAAGGATGATGCATGTTAAGAAGACTGATTATGGAAAGATGTCAATGCTTTTATTGAATGACTTTTGTTAACAGTTTTGTTCCTTTAGATTCAAAGTTTGAATACTCTTTTTAGTTGTGATTTAAGGCTTAAATTCTAATTGTGAATGTTACTATGTGATGTTTTAATTTAAACTAAAAGGTACATTGCAGACAGTTATATGAGTATTATGTGTTTGTTAAATGCAAAAGCGCAGTACTGTAGGACTTAAAGTATGGCAATGAATTGTTTTACACTTTACAATAACATGATTTTTTTAATATCATATGTTAAATGGGTTGCCCATTACCTACCCAAATTTAAACGGGTATGTCCAACCCGTTTATTACCGGGCTATCTCATGTACTTAACGGGTACGGGCTAACCCGTACCCCTTAAGACATAAACGGGCGGGTAATGGGCTGACCTTCGGGTCAGCCCAACCCGCCCATTACTCAACCCTATGTCCAGCCATCCCTCAATATGTCATAAGGATGCTAAGAGACCCTAGTTAACTTTAAAAAAAAATTAAATACAGAGAGATTATTAAAAACCCTAGTGTTTTGTTACATCCTATATAATATATATATATATATATATTTTGCCAGAGTTTCATCCTATTTATAGCTAGTACAAATCCATTAACTCTAAGAGATTATATAAATAATTTAAATTAAAATTCTTAAACACATTTTTCACTACAAACATTTATAAACGCCTTTCATTTTTGTGTGTGCATGTGTGTATATATTTATACATATACATATATTAAAAGAAATACTCAAATCTTCAATCAAACTTTTCCTATCTACATTAACTAAACTAATTAAAGTCATATCCAGATACAATAAAAATATTATATATATATTTTGCAAAATAAAAAAAATTTAAAGAAAAGAAATAAAAAAGTCTGCATCTGTGAGAACAACTTTGGCAACCGTACATCTATATCTCAATCCTGACTCCTCCTTCTTTTGTCTCTAATTAAAAATAATTCTTTTTTGGGTTCAAAAAAGTAGCAACCGAGTTCTTTATACTGTCCAAATAAAAATTAACAAAATATAATATATTCTTATATTTAAAGTTTCATGTCGTGCAATGGAAAATATATTTATTTAATACAATAAATTGTGAGTAAGTTTTAACAAGCTCTGAGTGACATCAACCAACATACAGCATTTTCCGTTTTAATTTTTCTTGGATCATCCAACTCAGTGTAACTAGTACTACCTACGAATAAAATTATAATTCTGTAAGAAATTAAAATATAAATATACAAATACTAAATTTTCCTAAACAAAATTCCCTATAAATACTAATTATACATTTTTTCAGTACTTAGGTTAACTTGCTTATATCTATCATGGGTCAAGTCCTCAAATCTCCCAATTTGTCATATGGATTTTTCTTAAAATAAAAAGTCACATTCATAAATTTTTTAAATTTTGTTGAACTACTATTAATAATAAAAATCACCCATATGACAAGTTGTGATGGGAGAACTTGGCCAAATGGATGTAAACAACTAAAAAAGTTTAATTTAGGAGTTTTACTGGAAAATATTTTAGGATGCGAGATGCACAAAAAATTACTCTGGGATAATGGGTGCTACTAAAAGATATTTAACATACCAAAATTTTAAGATATTAAGTGCTACTAGAAAAATACATTATGGTGCTTTATACATAAAAAAAATTACTTATCCTCTTAACTGAATGCCTTAAAGCATTTATTGCGTTTTTTCCAACTTTATCTGTAACATCCCAAATTTTATTCACCAAGAATATATTGTAATTATTATATATATTCAATGAAATGGTGAATATTTAAGGCCAAAAGAATTAAATATTGAAAATTGAAGGTGGAACAGTGTTTTCAGTGAAATCGCCTGCGAGGCAGTGAGATTGTCATATAGTTTTGGAAGACCAAATGATGACCAAAAATTATGAAATTTTATAGGGTGAAAGTAGACATCCTAAGCTTTAATTTGATAGGTCATATTACTCAATTGAAGCTATAGACAAAAAGATATGAATTTTTGAAGTTTGCCCAGCGAAATTGACTAATTTCTGGAGCAGCGATCAAAGATGTAAAATCTGGGAATGAGATGATCATTTCCAGTAAAATTACATATTTTTCCTTGAAACTAGACTCAATGAAGGTTCCATAGGCTTTGGAATCGACTCGAAACGATGTCTACAAAATTAGTTATGATTTTTCAAAGTTAAGGCAGAAAATCTGCCAGAATTGGCATTATTCCGAAAATTGAAAATGAAATGTGTTAGAAATTGATTAATGAAATTAAAATGCCAAGTGTCATGAACATATAAGGAGATAAGACCCAAGTACACACATGATCACAAGGGATGGCATAAGGTTGAGTGAGTTGGTAGGTTAATGTTGAGTGTAAGAATGGAAAGAAAAGCTTGAGTGTAGGAGTGGAGTAATTGGGTGGTTGGAAGAGGACACATGATTGCATGAAGAGTGTGAACATAGGAAAAGAGGCATGGACTAATGGAGAAAAGAAAGGGAGAGGGACGGATTTTTTGAGGAAGAAAAGGAAGAAATTGATTCAAATTGAAGGCAAGTCAATGGAGTAATTGTGAAGAGAAGAGAAGAGTGTGACAAGTGTCACATTAGAAGCCCTTGATCAAGTCAATGGCCAAGATGAAAGATGACAAGATTGGTACATATTTTCCCTTCCTCTTTCATGAACCTCACGCACAAGCCATAGAGAAAAGAGAAAAAAAAGTGAGTTTGTGGGGCTCTTGAAGCTAAAGAGAAGGAGGAAGAAAAATCAAGGTAAGAGCTTATGTTCCAAGGTGATTTAAGCTTCTTATTTTGTGTAGTTCATTCTCTAATCTCTTATTCTTCATGGAAATCATGAATTAGCAAGCTAATCTTCAAGGTTGGGAAGAGAGAGAGGACGTTCTAGAGAGAGAAACACCAAGGATCAAGGGGTAATCTCCAAAATCTCAACTTCTTTGTGTATTGAAGTTGTTGTTGGTGATTGTTGTTTGATTTATGTGATTTTTGGTTAAGTTGTAAAATTGGAAAAGCCATAAACCTAAGGGGTTATGCTGCCCAAAATCCTTTAAATCATGATTATGAAGTTTTTAAATGAATTAATCAAGGATTAGAAGTGGAAAAGTACAAGTTTTGGAAGTTAAAACACAAAGCTTCATTTTTCTATTTTCCCTTCAATATTTCGGCCAGACCAGAACTGGTACAAGGAGTTGGATTTTCATGAAATAAATGGTTCCATTGGACTCAGTGGGCAAAAATAGGTGGGGTTACAGTTGGGCACTTTTTCGGTAGAGGCCGAAAAAGCATAATTACGAAAACGCCACTGAAATCCCTAAGTAGGGGCTGTCAAGGGTATTTTCGTAATTTGACAGTGAATTTGGTGATTTTGAGCCCGGAAATGGATTCCTTGGGCGAAAATAAGTCAGAATAGCCTTAGTCAAAATTTTGGGAAAACGTGCCATCGGGCCGGGTACGGCGGGGCCGGGCCGGGTTCCCGGGGGCATTTTTGTAAATTTTCACCATAGACTAATATAACCACAATAAACATTATGGAAGAGTTTAAAATGATACTTGGATAGGTTATGACCTATTTCTTGTACATTTAATATTTTAGGACCGATTTGGAGGCCGGATACGACACGTTCTTCGAGGCACATTTAAAAGAGGATTATAAAGCTTTGAGGTAGGGACATTATCCTTCATACACTATGCCATAAGTTATGTGATTGTGTGGATAACAATGTTTTGTAAATGCACTTTATTAATAACTTGATTTGCCTAGAGAGAGGCTGTTAGTGCCAGAGGTGCACTTACACTGGGAGTTGGCAGAAGACCAACCGGTGTAGATTGTGGGGCTGGGCCCTACTCATGTATACATGAAGATGATGTGTTTATATTGTTCATTAATTTGTGCATACCTTGGCGCATGACATATTTACTTTTCGCATTTTCTATGAACGATATTATGTCTCTACGGAGATTCTTCGGAATCTCACCCTATTTTTAAACAAATACCTCAGCGGGTACCAGTGGGCCAAAGGGCAAAGATGTTGACCCCGGAAAGTAAGTGGCACGTGTCTCGAGGTGCAGACAAGATCGTGGGCATAATTAGTCTATTTTGTGATATTTTGGTGAAATTTGTAAATATTAAAACTTCCGCTGTATTTTCTGTTTCTGCCGACGAACAATATCGGAATTGTAAACGAACGACGTTGGGATTGTAAACAAGTATTTTTATCAGTATAATTGTACTTTTCTGTATGCCCATTGAATTCCGTCTTTATTACTCTTCGATTATCGAAATGGAAACGGGTGTTGACATTATCCCTTAACTGTATGTGTTACATTTATTGTCTCTCACACTTATCATCTTTACAAATAAGGACATAGTTGGAATATATATATATATATATATATATATATATAATCCTTCTAACTAATTTTAACTATTTTCTTGATAAGCGCAAGTCGGTTATTTAAATCTTATATTTAGAGTCAAAGAGAGTATTTATGATTATTACTCAATGCCATCATGTTAGTATATCACTTTAATCCTATTTATAAGTCCCAATCATCTAACTCTGATATATCAAGAAGAGTTAGTTAACTCATTAATTACAATCTAAATTTCTAATTTTGCACTCATTTATGAATGGTTCCAAAAGTCAATATGAATTAATTTTTTTTGTTTATTGCAATTAGTAAGGGCAAAATTGTAAAAGTCACATATCTTACTTTGAAAGTGAACTTATTATAAGGATAACCATTTTTTCCTTAAAAATAACTCATAAATAGGACTAGAGTGGTACTATTGTTTTCATTGAACATGTCAACGTAGTGTATCGGTTTCTAGAGACAAGAGCTAACTAATGATGCAAACTTTTTTATATTGAAACTGGAATCATTATCTCAATAGAGATGATATAACAAGCTTATCTTTCATCAACGTCTGCCTCCTATACGAAAGGAGGAGGTTGATCAAGGAAATAAAAATTTTCATCTATCATGTGGGAGTATCTAGCTAACCTATCAGCAACACTTATGGTCTCTCTGTAACTATGGTTGACCATAACTTGCTAATCCCTGTGAAGTAACAGCCTAACATCATCGACAATATCTTAAAAGGATGATCCCTATCACACCCTCTCAACATATAGTTCATAGCATCTATACAATCAGTGAACAAAAAAATTTCCTATAACCTTTTACAGCAAAAGCCACCAAGCCATCTCTCATTCTGGTCTCTAATGTAGCCATCAACTTCCTTGAAACAAAAGGGACAAGTAGCAAATGTCTCCAATCCTCACTGGATTCTCAGTTTTGCTGTATGAGCCCTATCATGCATTGCTAACCACATGAAAGTTTTGGTCTTTTCTAGAACATAACATCTCCATAGGATCTCCTATATGTTATCTTCCACCTACGAGTACCTAAAAAAAGAAATTGATATACAGATTTTACAGAAAAACAACCATTAGTGGATGGTTTCTAGTATCTTTTGTCCTCCTCTCTCTCCTCACGGGGTGGAGAGAGGAGAGGACAAAAGAAACTGATACAAACTTTCAAATATCAAGGTGCAATGTAGCTTTTATTTATTTGGTTGATTGCCTGTATTGAAGTTAACTAAATGAACTTCACCAGAATTTGATCCTTACCTTTATAGTTTACTCCTCCGCTCTAAAATATATGAGAAAATGACTTTTAATTATGGTACTAAAACTAAAGAAAAAAGGTTAACTTATAAATCTTTTTTTTTGTAAATTAAAAAAATTTTTTTGCTCATATTCAAATCTGTCTCACATTTGTTCATTTTCTCGCTATGCAATGTGCCCCACAAATAAATAAGGATAACTTTGTAAAATGGTACTCCCGATCCTTAATATGGGACATACTTTGATACTTTAAAAGTTGGTATTGATGTTAAATGTAAGACATATTTTTTGTATTGGGTTAATATGCAATTTTAACAATAAAATTTCATATGAATAGCAGTTGACAGAATAAAATTTACTTGTATGCAAAAATATACACAAACTTTGTTAGTTGGGGTAAAAATGACACCTATGTCAACCAAACCAAATGGACGTTATATTATTTTTATGGGGCCCTCAATACCGTCCAGCTCTAATATGGCACTGGGATTAACTTTGAACGCGTGGCGTGTTCCTCTGATTGCAATAGCTAAGAAAGTGACCAATCATACCTCTTGGGCCCACCAGATTCTCACTTTCCCAACTCTCCCTCGCTCCCCGGCCACGAGATGACTCGCTCCCATGCTTGAGGCGAACATACACTGGCACACATTCAAAGTTTAAGTCTGATCTCCGATGAGGTAACTTGCGTAAAGAAGCAAACTTGTTTTCCTTCAAAGCCCCATGACCGTAGGTGTACATAAACATGTGGGTTTTCCAAAACCCCTTTCTAGTTTACAAAACTCTGAACATGTTAAAAATTAATTACATATTAGAAAAAAAGATACGGAAAACAAAAGACATGCCTCAAAACGGTCGAGGGTCAACGTTCTCAGATAGACGGAAGTGGCATAATTGCCCCTTTTTGTAACCTTATGTATATATATTTTTTTCACATATCTAAACTTTATGGTGTAGATGCTCCTCATCAAAAATTTTACTGTTAAAATTGCACTTTGGTCCTAATTTTTATTTTATTGTCTAATTTGTTAATCCAAACATGAAAAATATATTTGCTTAAAAAAAGACCTGTATATAACCATTTTTTTTAATAAAAGAGAGATGTATGTATATTTAATTTATAATAAATCACATGAGGTAAAAATTCATCAGTTATCTAAAATCTTTTAAGGTAAGGGCTTGTTTGTTTTCACGGCAGCTTAAAAAATAAGCCCGAATTATGCAAGCCGAGAAAAAACTCCTCTCACATATTTACCTCGTATACCGTGAATCACGAATTATAAGCACATTTTGGACAAAAATAAGCCATTCCAAACGAGCACTAAGATGATTCATCAAATCTTGAAAGATTTCAAGAAATTTTACCTCAACGTAGTCTGAGGGAGTATCTTGACATTGCACTTTTTCACTTTTACCTCAATGTAGTCTGAAAAATTTAATAAATGTCACTTTTCTATTTTCATGATAGGGGTCAAATGGCAGGAGAAAGAAATTAAAGAGCCTAACAAGAAAGAGGCAAAGTGTCAAAGTCAATAACGCAGACGAGTCAGAGACCTTTTTGGCGGGAAAAAAAAGAAAAAGACAAACCACATACGAGTAATTTACTCATATAAACTGTTGGAAATTGGGCTTGATCCACCTTTGATGGATTAGGCCCAAAACCCAAACCCATTAAGCTTTAAGTTTTGAGGTAAAATAAAATACCCAGATAAATATGGGGTATTTATTTATAATTTTCCCCAAGGGTTCAAAATTGAAATTTGGAGGGAGCAGTTCCCCGTATATTTTGGAGGGAACAGTTGTTTGAGAAACAAAATGTATGTGTGTGCGTGAATAAGTACACAGAACACAGAACGGACAAAAAAAAAACAGAGAGAAAAACATTCTCTGAGAACTCTCTTCTCCACTCTTCCCTTCTTGTGCATTTGCTGTGTGATATAGTCGAAATCGTGGTGATTCGACTCACGTGGGTACCGGAAGAACTAGAAACGACACTTCAGGTACGCCCGAAATCCAACATAAACTATAACTCATTTAGGTTTAACAATAATCATCTTTTTTTTTAGAGTGATTAACAACTAACCCTAATTTTAGAAATATACGAGGGACTTCACCCATCACTGTAAAGCTAAGAGTAGGAGAATATGTTGTGCTCATGCCAGAAGTCAACTCCCATGCAAATTCTGGCACATCTGGACTTGAACCTAGTCGGGACTTGCATCAAACATCTTGAAGCCATTGCTGCCATTAAGACCTTAATCCTTGGGCTCATTAGCACCAATCCAGCAAATGGACCCTTCCTCAGTAATGCTCCACCTGGAGGCTCCATGGATAAATATTTCCATGTTCTAACAGAGCAACACATCCACCACTGTGATCATGGAGTTAACAAAGCTGCAACGTTGGGCTAATACAGAGTCTTTTGATCAAAGGAGAGACATGAACACATAGAACTATGTGAGAGAATTAGAAAACTATCAATGTTGCTGTCAAGTTGCCAATGCGTGTCTTAAAAACTTGTCATGGGTCCAAAAGCATTTACTGCTTATCGAATAAAAGAAGAACTTGGCAGAGGAGATTCTGTTTCAAAGCTTCATCTGACATATTTTGACCCATATAGCACAAGATCAGTAAGCCAAGAAAGATTAACAACTCTGGAGCACAAAACATTACCACTGAAACATAATCGTGCTGAGGTCTCGAAGAACTCAAAGGAAAATCCACCACCTAACAAAATTCCATGCCTTTCTAATATAATGGAAAGAAGGAGTTGTGCTGAGGTCTCGAATGGCGAGAATCTTGGGAGGAATCGAAGAATTGAGTGTGAGATATTTTAATTAATACAATATAATTATTAGTTATTAATTAGGTTAATTAAAATATCCTGAGTGTGGCCCGTTAGTCAGATTTATGCCCAACTAGAGAGATTAGGGTAATGGTGGACAAGCTATTTATTTTTATTTCTGATGGTGAAATAAATGATTAAAGTTTACAGCCGTCTGAATAGAGCGTATGAGTGAAAGTCCTAGCTGCTCCTTGAGGTTCCCTGACTGGCGACGACTCTCACACCAGTTGCCATCACTGTGCCTTACAGTCAGTCAGAAGAGTTACCTGTCAACCTTTTCTTCTGACTCATTTTGTTTTGCAGTCTTAAATTCCCAGTGTTCGTGAACTCCTTCTGATCAGAGAAAAGCTATGGCGAGAAGTATTTATTAAGTCTTCCGCTGTAATTTGTAGAATATCTTATGCTATGATTATCATGATGTAATTGACAATAAGTATGATTTATTCTAACATGTGGTATCAGAGCCACGCTCTCTGACCCTCTGCCTGTTTTTCTTTGATCGGGGATGTTTCAAATATGGAATTTAATTGAATCTACCGTAGTAATTCCTACACGGGTTCCATATCTGAAATCGGAGATCACGATTTATTAAATTAATTATTGCCTTCATTGGGTTTTCGAAGGAACTGTTTCTGGGATTATGTTTTCAATGAACATTTTTTCGACTATGTTTTTTTTATCTTGTTTTGGTATCTCTGTCAAATGCTCTCTGTTACTGTGATTAATGGCGTCGGAACCTCCGTTGGGTTTTTTTCGAAATCTCAGTTTTGATCTTGTGATAAATAAATGCGTTTCAGTTCTGTGTTTGATCATTTTTGACACACTGGTTCTCAGATTTTCTGTGACTAAATCACATTTTCTATTCATTGCTTTCATGGTTGTACCTGCGAGATCTGTGATTTTGTTATTGCTTTGATGATTATCGCCGTCAACGCCGTCGGAATCTCTGTTTTTTAGTTTTCAAATATGAGAATTTTGTTTAGAAATTGTTACATGTATTGAATGTATTGCGTTTCTGGATAAATTTATGTGAAAACAGCTGTGAGACGTCACCGGTTTAGCCCCTCCGATTACCAGAAAGAACCCTTGAGATCGCGGGTTGCGGCAACCCTTACCGGGTTGTGCTCAGGTCGGGTACAGTAGGGTTGCAGGGAATCGAGTGGGGAAGGAGACACGGGACGACGTCGTTTTGACATTAGTCAAAACACCGTCGTTTTAGGTCATTCAGACGAGCTTCTCCCACGAGCGCGAACGACGTCGTTTGGCCCTTAAGTGAAACGCTGCGTTTCACTTATCTGGTTGGTAGACCGGACGCGTTTCTGGGCTGGGCGTGCCCTATTGGGCCGAGATTAAAAAACCCTGGGCCGACATTATCACGTTTTGGGCTTCTGCATTTTTTTTTTAAAAAGCATAATGAGAACTGGGCCGAACAAAAAAAAACAATTTTTGTTTAATTGAACAGTGACATTTTTTTTTGGTTGATTTCCGGGCCCTATACGTTTTTCTTTTTTCTGGACCATGAATATTGAATAGTACAATAACCAGAAACAAATTATTGGGCTTATGAGTTTTTTGTTCTTCTGGGCTATGGGCTTTAAGATTTCCAGAAAACGTTTTGGGCTTTTCTTAAACCTTTACTTCACTGTTTAATTAAATATATATATGCTTTATGTATTTTTCTAATTAGTGACTTTAAATTGTTTAAATTAGTGACAGTAATTAATTTTGGCATTTTCACGTACTAAAAAATTTGTAAAATTGTTTTCATGAGTTAATTAGTTGTCTAACATCTTGAAAATAGCTTTAGACAATTATTTAACATTTCAAAAATTTTGCAAAAATTGAAATTTGAGTTGAAAGGTGCCAAAAGTAATTATCTAAACAATTTTGAATACATAAAACAGTGGGAGGGATTTAATTAATTATTTACTGTATTTATTAAATTAATTAATCTCTCCATTATGATGTGCATATTTTGATTTAAATGCACTTAAATGATATTTGTGACTAGCATGCTACTTTTCCAAGGAATAGCCACAACATCCTTTAGTTTTGCATGCAGCATGATCACATATGGAACTTATAAAATATCTAATTGTAATTAAATATAGAATTATAAGTGATCTTTACCCACAGGTAGACAGTTATGATTATATATTTAATTAGGGTGGGATAGTTTGGTCTTATATTTTCTAAGTTGCCCACAGGTATTAGAAAATGTAAATTACACACTCTAGGCCCACCAATTTGTGATAAATGCATGCAATGCTAGGTTCTTTGCCCACAGGTAGAATTTAGTGATACGCATTTATATTTATTGCATGTTTCCATTGGTGCATAACATGCATACAAAAGGCACAGAATTCGTGATTGTCTCAAATATTTATCTTGTGAGCTAATTTAAGTTTTTAAATTGCAGCACCTACTACTTTCCCTAATCTTTTTGCTGACACTACTGGCAAAATTGTGCTGGATGGTACTAATTACCCTGAGTGGAGAGAGGACAAAACTTTGCAGATTGATATGTTGCACATGCATTTTGTAATGGAGAAACCTAGACCTCCCAAACCAACTGACAAGTCAACTAAAGATGAAATTGACTATCAAGAGCGCTGGGAGCACTACAATCGCATGTGCTTGTCATATATTAAGACCAGGATCCAAAGAAGCATCAGGGGAGCAATTCCTAAATGTGAAACTGCTAAGGAGTTTCTGGAAGTTGTTGACAAACAATTTAAGCCAACTAACAAATAGATGGGAAGTTCCATCATGTCAGAGCTGTGTGCCATGAAGCTGACAGGTACTAATGGAGTCATACAACATATCATGAGGATGAGAGACTTTTCCTCTCAGCTGAGGGCCTTTGACATGGAACCAACAGAACAGTTCCTAGTGCATCTGGTACTGAACTCCCTTCCTTCTCATTTGATGCCTTTAAGGTCTCCTATAACACACATAGGGAAAAATGGACAATTGATGAACTGCTGTCCATGTATGTTCAGGAGGAAACTAGGCTTCAAATGAGTGGCAGGGAGGCACCTAGGGGCAGCTCATTTGGCTAAAACTTTCAACAGGAATGGTGCCAGGGGCAACAGGGACAAGCAGAAAAAGAAGAAAAAGATTCCTGCTGTGCTATCCATTAAGAAAGCTGAAGCTATTTTCTTCTTTTGCAAGAAGAAAGGGCACATAAAGGATGAGTGCCTGAAGAGGAAGGCATGGTTGAAGCATAAAGGTATGTATTCTTCAAGTTTAGCTTTAGAAGCTCATCATATTAGTATTAGTAATGATACTTGGTGGATCGATACGGGTTTAATGATCCATATTTCTACTACCATGCAAGGGTTTCTAAACACCAGGCCTCCACTTCCTAATGAAGCACGAGTCCTTTCAGGAAGTGGGAAAGGAGATCTGGTCGAAGCAATTGGAACTTTTAGAATTGTTTTCCCAAATAAAACCGTACTGGATCTTTTGAATTGTTTTTACATTCCTAGTTATATGAGAAACTTGATTTCTATGTCAAAACTCATTCCTTTGAATTATGGTATTTATTTGCAAAAGGATCTGATGTATTTTCGTAAGGACTATTTTCCAATTGCAAGGGTTATTATGATTGATGATTCGTTTAAAATAATTCTTGAACCGCCTGAACTTTTTTCTGTTTCGCATGGTATTAGACAAAGTATCATTGATAAGAATTCTATTTCCTTGTGGCATAGGATATTAGGACATATCTCTGTTGACAGGATCAAAAGGTTAACTAAAGATGGAATCCTTCCATCTTTAGACCATTCAGAATTCGATACCCGTATGGACTGTATAAGGGGAAAGCAGACCAACAAGTCACAAAAGGGAGCTAAAAGAAGTTTTGATTTACTTGAAATTATACATACCGATATTTGTTGTCCTGACTTATCTGCAAACAGTCAAAAATACTTTATCACTTTCATTGACGATTACTCGCGATATACTTATATCTACTTGCTTGATAATAAAAGCGAGGCACTAGATACCTTTAAGGAATATAAAACCGAAGTAGAAAAACAAGTTGGGAAACCAATCAAGATCATGAGATCCGATAGAGGTGGTGAGTACTACGGTAGGTACACTAGTGAAGGACAAGCGCCAGGTCCTTTTGCTGATTTTCTTCGGGAGCATGGTATAGTTGCTCAATATACCATGCCTGGCTCACCAAATATGAATGGTGTAGTAGAAAGAAGAAATAGGACATTGCTAAACATGGTTAGGAGCATGATGAGTGGCTCCAAACTTCCAACATCCTTGTGGAAGGAGGCACTCAAGACAGTTGTGTACTTATTAAACAAGGTTCCAACAAAGGCAATACCAAAAACACCCTTTGAAATCTGGGAAGGATGGAAACCCAGCTTAAGACACCTTAGGGTATGGGGCTGTCCTGTAGAAGTAAGAGTATACAATCCACAAGAAAAGAAACTAGATTCTAAAACCATTAGAGCTTACTTTGTAGGCTATCCATGTATGACTAAGGGTCATAGATTCTATTGTCCTTCACCTTCTGCACGTTTTATAGAATCTAGGAATGCTGTTTTTCTTGAGAATGACGTGATTAGTGGGAGTGATCAAACAAACAATGATCATATGGAAGTAACCCCTGATTTACGTCATAAAGGTTTGTTTTAGATTTATCCACCTCCCACACATAAATAACCAAGACAGGTTGTGGTGGAGTATGTCCCGAATGAACAATCTGAACCAATCTAAGAGGTTGAATTAAGAAGATCAACTAGAGAAAGAAGGCCAGCATTGCTTAATGACTACGTGGTGTACTCTGTTCAGACTGATTGCGATATTAACATTGAAAATGATCCATTAACATTTACTCAGGTTGTTAAGAGTGAGAACTCCAAGTTGTGGCATGATGCTATGACTGAAGAAATGAATTCTATGGCAAACAATGATGTATGGGATCCTGTGGAGTTACCAAGTGGGTCTAAAGCCATTGGCTGTAAATGGGTTTACAAAACCAAAAGAGACTCACAAGGTAACATTGATCGATACAAGACTAGGTTGGTTGCCAAGGGCTTCACACAAGTGGAAGGGGTCGACTACAGGGAAACCTTTTCTCCTGTATTAACGAAAGATTCTTTCCGCATAATCATGACATTATTTGCACATTTTGATCTAGAGTTACACTAAATGGATGTTAAGACTGCATTCCTCAATGGGGTTCTTGAGGAAGAAGTTTACATGAAACAACCTGAGGGATTTGTTGCAAAGGATAAGGAAAATCTGGTATGCAAGTTAAAGAAATCGATATATGGCTTAAAGCAAACCTCACGACAGTGGTACTTGAAGTTCTATGAAGTAATTACATCATTTGGATTCGATGAGAACATCATGGATAAATGCATATACCACAAGGTTAGTAGGAGCAAAATCATATTTCTGGTTTTATATGTCGATGACATACTACTTACAACCAGCGATCTAGGACTATTACGTGAGGTAAAACAATTTTTGTGCAAGAACTTTGATATGAAGGATATGGGTGAGGCATCTTATGTTATTGGCATCAAGATCCATAGGGATAGAGCTCAAGGCATTTTAGGCTTGTCTCAACAAACCTATATCAACAAGGTTCTTGAACGATTCAGGATGCAAAACTGTTCAGCTAACATAGCTCCTCTTGAGAAAGTGGACAAGTTTAGTCTAGGTCAATGTCCTCAAAATGAGCTTCAAAGAAAGTAAATGGAAAGGGTCCCATATGCATCAGCAGTGGGAAGCTTGATGTATGCACAGGTTTGCACAAGACCTGATATAGCTTTCGCTGTTGGCATGTTGGGAAGGTACCAAAGCAATCCAAGGGAAGCACATTGGACAGCTGTAAAGAAAGTGTTTATGTACCTACAAGGTACTAAGCACTATATGCTCACATACAGAAGAACAGATGACCTGGAAGTGGTTGGTTACTCAGAATCTGATCTAGGAGGATGTTTAGACACAAACAAGTCTACTACTAGTTACATCTTCTTACTAGCAGATGGAGCTATATCATGGAAAAGTACAAAACAGACACTTACAGCTTCCTCTACTTGTGATGCTGAGTACATAGCGTGTTTTGAGGCAAGTTCACAAGCGATCTGGATAAGGAATTTCATTGCTGGTCTTAAGATTGTGGACTCAATCTCTAGGCCAATCAGGATGTACTGTGATAACACAGCCACAGTAGCCATTGCAAATAACAAAAGGAGTGGAAGTCAAAGCCGGTGGGTCGAACTGAAATTCCTAAGTTTAAAAGAAAGAATTGCAGATGGTGAAATTTCGGTTGATCATATCAATACAAAGGACATACTAGCTGATCCTTTGACTAAGGGAATGAAACCGAATGCGTTTGTGTTACACGTTCCTCAGATGGGGGTTAAACCTTCATTCATGTAGAAGAGGTATGCAATGAAATTGACTTTATGGTTTATTATCTCTATCATTATCTGTATACATTCTATTAATGAGACTAATAAACACTAAGTTTGGAATCGAATAAACATTGGTGTTTATTTATAAGATTATACCCATAAAGTAAGGGTGTTGCATGTAATACATGGAAGATAATACTCGGCCTAAGAGGACTTACATGATTCTTGCAGCATAGCCTTAGTTTAATCTGGAAAGGGTGACTGACATTTAGATACGGGCCAGGTGGGAGAACGCGAGATATTTTAATTAATACAATATAATTATTAGTTATTAATTAAGTTAATTAAAATATCCTGAGTGTGGCCCGTTAGTCAAATCTAGGTCCAACTACAGGATAAGGGTAATGGTAGACATGCTATTTATTTTTATTTCTGATGGTGAAATAAATGATTAAGGTTTACAGCCGTTTGAATTGAGCGTACGAGTGAAAACCCTAGCTGCTCTTGAGGTTCCCTGACTGGCGATGGCTCTCACACCAGTTGCCATCACTGTGCCTTACAATCAGTCAGAAGAGTTACCTGTCAACCTTTTCTTCTGACTCATTCTGTTTTGTTGTCTCAAATTCTCAGTGTTCGTGAACTCCTTCTGATCAGAGAAAAGCTATGGTGAGAGGTATTTATTAAGTTTTACACTGTAACGTGTAGAATATCTTATGCTATGATTATCATGATGTAATTGACAATAAGCATGATTTATTCTAATATTGAGAGCTATTTTGTAGCGGAGGCGAGTTTCAAAATCCGACCCAGTGCTTAAAATTCCAGGAAATCAAGGAGGATTGTGGATCTTGGCGGTAAATCTCGCCTTCGAAACTGTCAACAACTCATAGGAGAAGAAATTTGCAAGATTGACGGCGCAAATCAGAACAATAATCAATGGACTTTCTGCAAATCACAAAACGGAGACCCTTGCGAGATTGTTTTACTTGTCTGGGAAGCAATTGACCATGCAGAAATGTCAATAATGATCAATAGAGAGGAAAATTGGTTCCATCATTAAACCAATTGAGAGAGTAATTTGTGAGTTAGTGGTCAAGTGGTGTTTCAGTCATGATAAAAATAATGCTTCCTCCAACTAACTGGGGTTGCGCCCCGTTGGGGAGAAGTGTCCACAAATTTTTAGTGCCAATAGTGTTTGGAACAAAATTATTTCCTATACGAGTTTATTTGTACTTCAGAAAAAAAAAAACTCCCTCATGTTCTACTTATAAGTAACATTTTCTCACTTAGGATTGGTTATAAATATAAGTAATAAACCGTGTTTGTCTAAAAATTTGATTCAATTCTTTCATTTTTACCCCTAATTAATTACATGTGTGTCTCATTTTTTAAAGAATTAAGGTTCAAAAATAACCAACTTATATTAAAAGTGCATCCAACATTATAAACTTTTCTTAAGTGCAAAAGTATCAACAAAAATTCAAAATCAGAGCAAAAATGACGAGTCCATTACTTTTTGAAGTGCGGCCCACGCTATTTTTCTAAAAGTACCAAAATGCCCCTGGCTAAAAAATGATAAATGTGTAAAAATACCCATAAACTTTTATCCAAAGCGCGTCAAATACCATATTTTTTTTTGGGTGCAAAAATATCGATACATTCAAAATGGACATGGAAGTACCAAAATACTACCAACTTATTAAAAAAAATTATCTATCTAGCTATTCAAACTTTATGCTATAGTTATGAACATAGCGTGGAATTTTATACATCAACTTCAAATTAACAAGAAAATTATTGTTATTTACTCACCTGCTTCTATTTATAATTCACGTCTAACATATGTTATTATAACTAAGAAAAAATCTTAAACTTCATTAATTCAATCTTAAACTTAACTCTAAATTTATCCCTCGTTAATATATGATCAACCCTAAATAAATGGATGTGATAATTTAGCAATTGGACATATATATTATGTGAGATGGAGTACATGTTATTATTTTCTATTAATTTTCTATTTTTATTTTTTAATAAATTTTCTTAAGAAATTAACTTAAAATTAACACTTAAATTTTCCCGCTAAACCCTAAACCCAAAAAATTAAAGTGGCCGGAATATAAAATTGACTTAATTAAAAAATGAATGAAGTTATTAAACTAAGCTAGATTCAAAATCCTTAGACCAAACAAAAGAGAAATAAAGGACAAGATGCAAGCCCTAAATTTGATTTTTATTTTGATTTTTTACAAGTTTTCTTAAGAAATTAACTTAAAATCAACACTTAAATTTTCTCGCTAAACCCTAAACCCAAAAAATTGAAGTGGCTGGAATATAAAATTGACTTAATTAAAAAATGAATGAAGTTATTAAACTAAGCTAGGTTCAAAATCCTTAGACCAAACAAAAGAGAAATAAAGACCAAGATGCAAGCCCTAAATTTGACTAGAGTAACCAAAAAATACATGGTAATAATTTTCATAAAATATATTCACCATGTATATATGTGTGTGTACGTTTTTTTACTGAGAGTATTTTGGTACTTCCATGTCCATTTTGGGTGTCATTGGTATTTTTGTATTTTCGAAAAGTATATGCTGTTTGGCATATTTTGGATAAAAGTTTATGTATATTTTTGCATATTTACTATTTTAAGCTGGGGGCATCTTGTTACTTTCATAAAAATAGCATGGGCCCCAATATAAAAGTAATGGATGTTAGCCCATTTTGATAGACATATAATTTTTTATATGATTTTGAATGTTTAAAGTACTTTTGCATTGAAGAAAAAATTTATGGTATTAGACACACTTTTAGTATAAATTGGTGGCTTGTTTTGCACATTAACCCTTTTTTTATACTTATAATTTCTTTTTCCACTCTTTCTCTATCTCTCACACTCAACATCTTCAGGGTATATATAATTGGAAAAAAAATACATATCTTATACGTTTATTGCTTTCAACTAATTTTAACTGATAGTTTGATCTACATTATTTTTTTAATACACCAGAAATAAATTTTGATCTACATTATTTGGGTAGTTATTATTTATTTAAAAAAAGTCTAGAGGGAGTATAATTTAATCATCAAAATAAAAAAAAATATTTGTATATAACCCTAAAAGGAGTAACATTTAAGCAAAAAGGACATTAGTTCATAAGTAAATAAAACATTAATGTATAAAAAATCCAATAAAACATTTTTTTTGCAACCCTAATCAAAACTACTATAGTATAAATATGACAAATTGCTATTTTTCTCCCTTTTTTAAATCAAAATTACATCATTTCAAGTTTAGTAAAGAGGATACAAATATAAAATTTAATTTGGTCAACTCGTCTAAAACTCTTAATCAGACTAGCCATTAGTAGTACCATATCATCTCAACACTATTTAATAAAAACACAATAGCTTAGATTACTTTAATTAGTTGCTGACTCATTTAAAATAATTCACATTTTATTTTGTTTTCAAAGAAAAATAAACCACTTAATTTGAAAAAACAAAAACTTAGCCAACTAGGACTAAGAGGTTTGTTTTTTATAAGGGGAAAAAACAAAATAAAAGAATTATTTTATACAAATAATCAGTTAATTAGAATTGAAATGATTCAGGTTGTGTTTTAATTAGATAGAAGGTTTAGGGGGCTCTTTTGCTCCAGAAGTTTTCATCGATAAGCAATTTTGTCTCGAAAGTTTTTTTGGGGGCAATTTTACTCCGGAAGTGTCAAAATAGGAGTAATTTTGCCTTAACTTTTATTCTAGTTAATTTTGACTATTAGTTGATCAAATATTCTGAGTTGACAGTCTACATGTCATCCACGTCATTTTTGTTAAGGTGCAAATTCACCCCAACATTTTTAAATTTAAATTTGAAAAAAGATGAAGTAGATGATATATGAACTTCCGGCGTAAATTTATACCTTAACAAAAATGACGTGGATGATATGTGGACTGCTAGCTCAATATATTTAGTAATTTAACGGTTAAAATTAATTGGGATAACTGCCAAGGCAAAATTGCCCCCAAAAACTTTTGAAACAAAATTGCCCCGCATTAAAAACTTGCATGACAAAATTGCCCCTTAACCTTATATAGAATTCAGATGAAGTACACTCTTTCTTTATTAGCCTGGTCTGTTTGGGCAATCAAGTTGAATTTTTGTACCCGGAGTTGCAAAATTTCTGTAAAAAGGTCACTTTTATTTAGTTCAAAAAATACGATTTCTAAAAGGGTTAAGGTGCGCTGAGCAGTCTGAAATGTTTGTTGAGGTAAATCCAGCACCCTAAAACATTTTGTGGTACAATTCTACCCTTCAAATATTAAAAATGGATCAGTTTTCTGGAATACGCAGTGGGCATAGCGATGGAGGAAGGGCGGGAGGGAGAGGACTTGGCTAAAAGCTATTTTTTGGAATGAGATCACGGACGTTTGATTGCGGTTATGTGAGGGGCAAAATTGATTGATTTTTAATATTTGAAGGCATAATTTATCCACAAAATATTTTAGGGTGTTGGGCATGCCTCAAAAAATATTTCAAGTTGCTCAATGCACCTTAACCCTTTCTAAAATGTCAGAAATTTATCAACTTTCTTTTTTAATTTCTATCAGTGAAATTTATTAACTTTCTATGAAACTTGACATTAACTTCCTGAACAAAATCTTGAAAAGTTGTATTTCATAAGTATTTCTCAAAATATTTTTTGTAATTTTTTTCACAGCGCAAAATATTTTCGTAATTAAATCTCCTAAACATTAAACAAAGATATTTATGTCATTAATATTAAAAATTAGCATATTTATTTTTTAAAAATAAATTTAAATCTGAAAAGTAAAATTATATAAACTTTCTTTGCTTCCTCACATATATAAACTTTTTGAAAAGTTAATTTTGTAATAAATATGCTTCTTGAAAATGAAGTATTCTTATTGAAGAGTAGCTTTCCGTTTGGCCAAAAAGGAAAAAGCAGCTTTCCAAAACATATTAATGGTCAAATTACCAAGCCATTACAAAAAAAAAAAAAAAACCGATTAGTAGTGGTTAAAAAGGTGTATTTGTAGCAGTTTACATCACTACAAACGATATTAATAGTGGTTAATAAAATCGTTACTAAATCCACTGTTACAAACATTTTTACAGCGGTTACATAGGACTGCTACATACTCACGTAAAAAAACCGATACTAACTTTGTAACGGTTTAATACAACCGCTACAATATTCAACAACGTTTTCATTTTTTGTAGCGGTTTTTATAACCGCTACAAATATTAAACCCTGTGGCGGGAAATGAAAGAATGAAAAATTTACCATGTTTATAGTGGTTACAAAACCGCTACTAAATTGAAAAGGAAAAAGACTAAAAATTAGTAACGGTTTGATAACCGCTACTAATATAATATAAAATTTTAAATTTGACTCCAGAAATTTAATTCTTTTTTATTTTTAAATTTGTAGCGGCTGTTGTTTTTAAAACCGCTACAAGTTTTTGTGAAATTTTTAAAAAAATGACACATTTATCTGTCTTAATTTTTATAATATGGTATTGAGTAATTTATTATTTCTGTAGTTTAGTTGATAATAGTTATTATCTAAAAAGAACGATTTAATTAAATTGGTATAGTATAAACTATATTTTGATATTATTATTGAGAATATATAGGTAATAATAAATTATTATATTATCTGCTGCAATGTGATTATCATTATGTAAGGAAAAAAGGAAACGGTGAGAAAAGGTCTTTCAATATCTGTAAAAAAGGAAAATAGTGAGAATAAATATTATGCAAGGGAAAAAATATTTAAATGAAAGAATTAAAAAACTTTTTATCATATTTGATCACCTTTTTCAGCTTTTGGAAAAATATTTGTAAATGAGAGAAAACGAAAGAGAGGAAGGGTTGAAAGAAATGAGAAAGTGTTTGAAATGAGGTGTGATAGGTGTATTTATAAGGATCTGCGTAGTACTTGTAGCGGTTAGAGTGACGTCTTTGTAGCGGTTTTGTTTGAATTTTAAACAGCTATAAATAATATCCTGATTTTTTTAAAAAAAAATTATACATCAAGGATTACAGAAATTATGTGAAGAAATTGTTAGTATGGTATTATTTTATAAAAAAAATTAAATTTAAATGATGTTAACTTAAAAAAACGCACTGAAGTAGAGGTAAATTGTTATCGCTTTTAGGGAAGAAGTTTTCAAAACTGGTGGGCTGAAATAACTCATTTTCGTAGGCCATGTTATCGTAATTACCCATGTCGTAAATGTCTCAAGGATTTAAATGACAACCATGTGTCAATTCATGTGCCTCTTGTCTTTGACATAATAAACCTGGTGTGCCTCTAAGGCAAAAATATACGGCTCATCATCTTTAGAATGACTAGTGTGAATTGGCCGTGAAAAATTTATCAATGTGATGTCTAAATCGTCAGTTATGAGTCCCCGGAAAGTAGTGGTATTTACTCACAAATACTTGAACAATGTCATGGTGAAACGGCCTTGGTAATAAAGTTCGACGATATCAAGAAGCTTCCATAGTAAGGGACGCCTCCGAACTGCATGTTAGCGTCACTGCTGCTTGCATAACTCCTTGTCCCAAAAGTGTCATAAACACCCGAATTTTATGTTTGCAATCCTTGATCTAATGAGACCGTGCAAAACTTGAAACCATTGACATTGTATGCTGTAAACCTTTTTAGATGGTCAAGAGGGCCGATTGCGAGAACTTTGAAATATGATGAGTATGAGTTGTGGTCATTTAGTATTTTGCGTGCAAACCAGCTTGGGAATTCTCTGTGGACTTTTTTGTTAACTTCGGAGAATGTTTGTGTACGGATCCTGAGTTGATGTTTAATATAACTTCTAAATTCCCTGCAATTAATTATGGGAAGGCGATCATGAAATGTAAGTAAAAAATGTTACAAAAGATATAAAATAACATATAAGTGTACAATTCTTACTAAAGAAAAGGTTCAACTTGAGTGTAATTAATCAAAACATGTCTATGTACTTGTAATTTTTCAATTACCGTTAGTTTGAAGTTCTCAATTCTTCCAACTGGTTTACCAACATGAGGGATAAATTCATGTCACCTGACTTACTTGGAGATAGGAGAAAGGGTAAGGGGGTAAAACGGTCACATAGGTGAGTTCCATAAAGCTTCTCCGGGGGCAAGGAAGTGGCAATTCTCAAATTTAATGGAATTGATACTTCCCTGGAACTGGCTTGCACCATGCCAAACAAGCCAAAATCCCACTTCCCCCCTCAATTTTAGTTTCATCTCATTTTCATGCTACCAAACGGGCGTACTAGTGTTCCTTGCAACTGAATACTCGCCTGTCAACATTCCTGATAAAAGGTTTGCAGTAACCTTTATACACCTAAAAGAAACAAAGATGTTAATATTTGGGCAAGAAGTCTTGTCTTGTTCATACCATATGAAACCTACAACTTCACATAATTGTTCCCAAACACAAAAAAGCTACTCACTACTTTCTAGTATAATAACCCAAACTAGTCTCAATGTTTTACCACTTGAATTTTTCCTTAAACCTATATGCACCAGCCGCATGAAAATCAGTCAAAAGCCTGCAATTCTCAGGACATATGGAAGCTAATGATTGTAGGAATTCATGCTCATCAGAGTCCTCTGAATCATGTACACCAAGCACAATGACAACATCCCTTAAAACTGTTGCATTCTCCCACATAAATCGTATGATTTCATACTCACTGTCAGAGCAATAAACGGCATAAAAAACGAACACCTTCAGGTGTGATGAAATACAAGGAGGAACGTCAGGTGGAGTTGTTTCCATCGGCAGAATATCATCATCATCATCTATAAAAAGCTGACCACACACACATAATTTATAAAACTAAGAGAAGAAAAGGATTTATGCAACACAAATCAAATTTAATTTTCAAACCTTGCCATTTGTCACAAGAGTTTAAAGTTTGGGAAGCTTCGGAGAGAGCTAACAAAAGTACGCCACACTTCATGATTTAAAACAATTTCCAAGTGAATTAAATTGTTAAATATCGGAATATCATCTCCAAGGAATTGATAATCCTGCACGAAGAAATACCAAGCCAAACCAAAAGAATTTATATATAAAATTTGGTCAGGAAAAGAGACAATATGAAAATACCAATCATAGGTCATTCATACCTCAATTAAGCATAGAAATGTAACATTAGAAAACACTTCTGTTGGTAATAGAGACGTTGGACCATTTGCAATATATGCAGTAACCAAATGATCAAGCCTTCCAATGTCAAGCTTCGGCTTTGGATACTCACAAGTCACACGCAAGGACGACAGTCGCAATTCTTTGAGATTAATACCATTAGAAAGAAGATATGCCAAAGATCCAGATTCCGAAAATTTAACAAGCTCCAAATTCAAGGCTCTAAGCGAAGGCAAATTAACGGTATAAAGATTACTCAGGATCACCCCTACCAACATTATGACCCTGATGGTGTTGCACATGAAAATGCTAGTAGGCAATCTAATAGGATGATATGGAAAATATATATCCAAATACTCAAGTTTGCTCTTCATCTTAACTCAAATGTTAACCTTAACAGTGGGTGCCTGAAAACGCCTACAGTTCAAAACAAACGTTTTAACAGATTTAAGATCAACTACGATGAAGGCCATGTCTACAAATTGGAGGAAGGATTCAGGACTATGAAAGCCAATCTTGCTGTCAAAGCGAAGCTTGCTTGGGAACAGAGAGCCAAAATAATCTCCACCTCTTGGACAAGGGGCTTGTGGCAACAACAGCTTTAGTTTTAAGAGAGTCAGAAGAGAGAAAGGCGCCGAAGCAACTAGTCCGGTAATTCAGTGATTATATCGCTCATTATTACTTCACCTCTTCTTTGCTTTAGTTGAAGCTTACAGCATACAATGACAATTTTACACTTGAACGCCCAAATAAACTTTGACTGATTAATTTATACTGCAAACATAGCAAACAACGCATCAAAAGAATTACACACAGACTTGCCATACAAAAAACATTAAGTAGAGGTGGGTTAGAGACAATTTAAACATTTTAATTTAAAAACTTAAATAATCATTCACCCCAAATTATTAAGGAAAAAATCATTGAAAAAAAAAAATGAAGCAAAGGATAATATATTGAAATGATAAAGACGGTTACATATTTCATAGGATGAAATCCACTGTGATTGGGGGAAAATTTTAAAATAAACAACATCTGGTTTTAAAAGTTCAACTTATAAGATTTTTCTTCTAATGATGTGTTGAATTTGCAAAACTCTAAGAATAAAAATAAGAATCAACTCAGCCGGCCAAAATGTATGCATTTAGCTTCAAAAATGCATTTAAAGGGAGAAAATTAAAATATATGTATCAAGAGTAATAAGGATCCTGCAACGTTAAATATAAGTATAACAATAATAAGGAAGTAATTATAATGGTATAAGCCAAAAAAGAAGCAAACAAAATTAGGTGGACATTTCCTAATTTTAAAAGAGACACCCTGCAAAAGTAGGTCCCCATTCTCATTTTTTTAATACTGTCAGTAGCTTTAAATTCCTTTGAATTCCTTTTTCAGCTTCAAAGTAGGAAACAAGAGGAAGAAGTGATTTTCTTATTAAAAAGAAGCCCAAACTATCAAAAAGATTTTTATGATTTTTCAATTCTTTTTGTTTCTCACTTTTATGCGTAGCGGGCCTAAATAGCTTTCTTTAAAAAATCAAGACTTCAAATGCATATCCACCCTAAAAGTATTCCAACAATCCTAATGTTGTCTTAAAAGTTTTCCTGATTTCAATATCACTTTAAAATATAAAACCGTTGCAATGTTTACCCTACCCAATAATAAAGTTAACTTTGATAGTTAAAAGACATATGACAGTCAAAATGCCACCTCATTATCATGCTTCTTTCCCATCAATCTCATCATCTGTCAACCCCTTCCTCTCTCCCTATCTTTCAATGTTAATGGGCATCTATCATTTATATTCGCGCACCTCCACAGCCTCCTATAACTCTCATTCATAACAGTGGCATCTTTCTATATCAATAAAAGCACCAAAATATTAAGAACAATTACAGCTAATCTTCAACTCATCTACTAAAAGAGAAGCAACGAACAAAAAAAAAAAAAAAAAAAAAAAAAAAATCAAAACAACCACAGTAACACAAACGATTCCAATTAAATCCACATCCAACAACAAATTCAATATTTTCCTCAAAACCAAAATTGTGAGAGTAAATAACTTAACCAGGCCACTATATGTTGATAAAGATCAGCTTCTTTCTGCAACATTATACAAAGAACACAAAAAAGAAGATGAAAAAACAGAGAGAGAGAGAGAGAGAGAGAGAGAGAGAGAGAGGCAACCCAGTAGCAAAATAATCTGGCTAACCCTTGTTGATTTCGTCCAGATCATAACCCTTGTTGATTTGAGAATTTAACACTTTACACAATTTCTCAGATTTCGTCCTTATCGGAACCCTTGTTGAAATTCGTGAAGCACTTTTCAGGTTTCTTCTCATCCGAAAACTTAAATCTGAGAAATCAATACCAATGAGTTCAAGATGCTTCCTTCCTTTTAGCTTGTCACAATCTTCCCTGCCGATTCGAATCCTTCAACTAGCAGGGAAGATCGAAGTATTGCTCATAATCCAAGTAGCAGCGCGTGAATGTAAATATATCTAATGATGAGTTCAACCAAGTTCAGACAACGAAGAGTATTTATGGAATATTCTAGAATAAGCAGCAAGAATAGTGCAAAGCATTCTTGTTTTTGATAAACCTACAATGCAAAGCATTCATAAAATATTCTAGGATTCAAATGAAGCTGATGTAACAACTAAATTAATCAAATACTTAAAAGGAACCAAAAGTAAGATAACAGAATGAGTATGGGTTCTCTTACTCTTTTGTATCATTTTCTTCTTATAATCTTATTTTTACATTTTTATTAAAAATATTTATTATTCGGATTTTATATTTTATAAATTTTTATTTTAAATATAAATAAATAAATTTAAATTATTAAAATCTTATCTATATATTCATAACTGCAACCTAAACAAAATTTAAAAAAAATTATAAAATATTATGATAATATTTTTAAAAAATATTAAATGTCAATCCTTCATTTTTTGATCAGAGTATAGAAAGGGGATTAAAGAAAAAAAAAACTAAAAAAAAAAAATTCTGAATGACTGAATGTATCATCTTCCTAACCGAACACTATTTCTAATTCAACATTAGCGCAAAACTGCGATGTAACATAGTTGGAATGAAATTTCTAAAGGCTTAAGACTACTTTCTAACTCGGAAATGGCCACCCATAGCCATAGAAATCGTGACCGAGAGAGAAAGCAAGGTGGCTTCTTTTTCCCCAATTGTTAACCGCCATGAGAACCCTTGTTCGGATGGGAGCTAAAGGAAAATTACTGAATTAGGAAGAAAAATAGGAGGAGAAATAAAGTTGGGAAAATGCCATAAAAATACCAATGAAATATAAAAAGCCCAGATCAAAAATTCAAATTTCAATGACCACAATCCTTATGTTAGTTTACTTATATACATTATGTGAAGTTTTCTAATCACACATAACAATGTATCTTATTTTTCCCTGTACATTTATAATTAAATGATAATAATTTAAAAAAAAAAACATTTAACTGACGGGAGAACTTAACATAATGAAAAATAAGTTTTCTCCTTTCAATGATCCCAAGTCAATCTTAAAATTTGGAACGTTGTGGAAAAGACAACATTGCTCCTCACTTTTATTTCTTTTAAATCCCCCTAAGCACCCAGCGTTATTTGCCGGCCACCGAAGTTTCGGTAAAACTGCAAGATAAAATCGTTGGAATGAAATTTCTAAAGGCTTACGCTACTTTCTTACTCGGAAATGAACACCCATAGCCATAGAAATCCTGACCGAGAGAGAAATCAAAGCAAGGTGCTTCTTTTTCGCAAATTGTTAACTGCAATGGTAACCTTTCTTTCGATCTCCACTGACCCTTCTCACCACTTAATTTCTCTAAAAGATTTTATTATGGAAAAATAACATTATCATTTAATATTTAATATTACAATAGTATTTTTAACATAATATAAAATCTCAATCATAACATGGTGTTGTCTCGCTGATTTCTCTACATTTGTAGCACTGGCGAAGAAATTTCCTGAGAAAATTAGTGTACTGAACACTTGAGAGACACCTAAAAAAATATCCCATATCATATATCAAATATAGGGATTTAGATTTCCCCTTTTATGTATGAGATTCCCTCGTGAGCTAAAGACACCAAAGGATGATAATGATACGATTTCCTGTTTGCTATATAAATTAAAAAAGCTTTAAAATTGATCACAATGAGAAGTTTGAAGCAAAACATTTTCTTAGGTCTTTGTACCATAACATTAATTAGCCTTAATCCCTTCCAGTTATAGCTCTCGTACTAAATGAAATATTTTACTTTAAGGTTTGTTTTCATGTTACAAAAAATATGGCCCTGGTACAATTGATCAAGTTGGGAGATTCAGATGTTGCTGGATGTATGTGTAATCTAAATAGCATTGCTTGTGTTATCTTGAGCGTCATACTATCATTCTGTTGTATGACAAATATGGATGCTTTTTGTTCTTCCGGTTTGGTTTTACTTCAAAGGGATATAAAATCTTCAGAGTACTTTGGTAAATTTGCTGAAGCTGCGTACAGGGTAGGGAGATCAAATACTTGCAAATCAAATACATTTGTTGCTTGTTAACTTAAATTGAGCATTTATCTGATGCTATGATGCAGGTCCATTACTTGATGTTGGGCAAAATCCTTTCATTTATCTGAATTTACTTGATAGTGTGAATTACAGCCATAGAGCTTGCTAAAATATATTCTGTTCTTCTTGATTGCCTGCACGTACTCTGGTTATTGTTAATTTAGCAGTTCATTTGTTTTTTGTTTTTGGAACCCAAATTTCAGGTTCAGTTTTAAATGTGGGAAATCAGACATACCCAAACCCAACTTGAGATGCCCGCCTACACATCTCCCTTCATCTGGGTGTAATGTTGTCATTCTAAACATTGCAGTATTCATCTTTGAAAAGCTATGAAATATATAGATTTAATTTTGAAAGCTAACCACTCTAAGATCAGAGAAAGTGAAGATTTGTGTGCAACACTAGAATCTGACACATTAATTAATGAAGGAATATCTATGAATCTTCAGTCAGTTCTCTGATATATATTGAAGTCAGATCAAGTACATGGTTTTAGAATGATTATAGAATGACGCTGAAGTATGGGCTACATGCAAAGGAAAAGAAATGTTATATGAAACTATGACTAATACATTTTTACGCCACGCAATGGCAAATGGCAAACCATGTGAAGATTTGACTCAACACTAAACTAACATTTGAAAGCAGATATTTATTTTTTCAAATGAAGCAACTAACAAATATGGAGTTCAAGCTTAATTATAGCTCGGAAGGACACAATAATATGCAGACTCGAACTCAGTATAAAAATTGTACAAATCATATAATTGTTATTAATATTGAAGGAAAAACATGAACAAAATAATAGAAGCAAGAGAGAAATGTAAAGATGAGGATAATGGATAATTCTCATTCATATAACTTTTCATCTATAGCTAGTAATTGTAATAGGAGAATTATTCTGCATAGTAATAAATAGTACAAACCTTTTAACTTTTGGGGATCATATGGCATAATGTCATTCAATATATTGCTACCTCATGCAAGAGTACTGATATATCCCAATTGTATCATAATATTTAATATCTTATTTAGGTATTTTATCATTATTTTTGTGCTAAATAGCATTTATTATGATTAAATTGAATTAAAGGTGAGTGTCTGAAAATAAATCTTAAAAGGATATATTTGTTTTAATCTTGTGATTACTCTTTAAAATTTGAATTTTGAATGAATATATGAGATTTGAATTGTAGGTCATTTTGGAAAGTTGGAGATGAACGACCCAAAAGTAAAGATGCACAAGGACTAAAAAGAAAATGAAATTCTGCACGTGGTTGATGGGAATTGAGGCAGAAATTTGGGTTTTTATGTAATATTAGCCCCTACTTTCAGTGAAGAACATATCAGCAGAAATTACAGAATAGACTCCGAATTGTAAAAATGCCAGTTTGGTCCAAAATTTTCGCAAAACACCGCTGGCATTGATTCTTTTGATAGCTGATTAATGGGAAATCTGATTTGAATATATTCCCATGGGATTCTGCCACAAATGGAGGGATTCTAATGAGATTTCAGATCAAAGGAAAATAATAAATGAATAAAAGGGATTGAGATCCTTTAGGCATCGGCACTTTAAAAGCAAGACCTGGAAAAAAGAACATAGAACATACATTGAGTAGCAGCTGCGAATGAGAGAGAGAGAACGAGAATCGCTTCCTATCACCAACATCGTCTCCCTCCTTCTCTAATCGGTTCCTTCCACCTCAGTTCCATGGATTCTTGGTGTCTTCAAAGAATTGTGGTGGTGATAAACTCTATGAGAGGCTAAATTCCTTCTTGCTTTTGGAGATGGAAGATTGGTTTGAGTTTCAGAGACATATTAAGAGGAGTTATTTGTTTTAATCTTTTGATTTAGCTATGTAACGGATTTCTTGAGTTAGGATTTTATGTTATATGGTTAATTCATTGAGATTGCGTGTTGTTTATCTTAATTTGGATTGAACAATTGTGATTTGGATTGGATTGTGTGGTTTGAGATTTAATATATATTCCCTTTTTAGTTTAACATGGTTGTGCTATTTTTTCATAGTTTGAATGAGTATTATAACTACTTTGATCTTATTTGAATATCTCAGTTGAGTGTTTATTGTATAGAGGAACAAGTTGCATAAATCCAATCCTAAATTGCATATTAAGTGGTATTTAATAGTTTATTAAGAAGTAATTATCTAGCTAGAGTTCTAGCGGTAATCACTAATTAATATCACTAGATTTAGTGAGTTGTTAAGGTTTAATTTTTGACTTAGTGAGTAGTTTGACTCCCAAATCATTTAAGTAAGGATAACCTATATTCAATTTTTCCAAGAAGCATTCATCATCAAATTGTTTAAATCAAAATTTCATTAATTATCTCAACAAATTCTCAAAAACCCAAAAAATAGTAGTCTAGGTTATTTTCCATTATTAAAAAAAATCAATTTCAAACCCATCTTAATGTTTTTGTCACTTAGTTTAGCTTAGGAATCAAATAAAAGGCTCCTCAAGAGAATACGACATGAGTTGTGCCCTTCATTGCATAATTTGGTTTAACTTGATTTAACCTGAGGTGAGCGGGTCTGTAGTATGGTGGTGGAGGAAGGTCGCTTGCCGGCGACCATAATGGAAGAGGAGGCCGCCTGCTAGAGGAAGATGAAGGTAATGAAATCAGAGGGAGGCACCACAGACAAAGGGGGGACCTTGGATCTTCAACTTGAGCACACTCCTTTCATCGTCGCCGGTGACCTTTACTGGCACTACCATCACCGGCAACATTGAAAACTCCTCCGTCCTCACCTCTCCAATTCCGGTGAGACTCAACCGTGGGACATCTAGCCGAGAACAAAGCTTGAGAGTGAGACCGGAGAGAGAGCTTAAGAAGAGAAGAAAGAGATGGAGAGCCACCGCCACCGTTGAGGACTTCTTTCTCCACCTCCCCCGGCGTCTTCTCCACCTCCCCCGACGTCTTCTCCACCATTGAGTGGTAGTGGAATCTGTCAGACACCAGAAACCAGAGCAGCATCGATGACCTCCTTTCCTAGTCCATCGTCATCGAGATTGACACCATCACCACTATCTTCATCAATCCTTTACCACCGCCATATCCACCTTTGTCACCCATCAAGCCATTTTTGTCTTCCTCTTCACCGTAACTTTCCCTCCACTGGCAGAGATCATAGTGAGCTCTTATCACCACCTCTGTCTTCATTGTTCGTACAAGTTTCTCCCTCTCTACTATCCTATGTCCTAACCATAATCACCTTCAGCTTCTCTCTAGAGCTTATTTCCAGATTCCGGAAAGTGTATGAATTTTCTAGCGAGTGTTTGAGTTTTCTGGTGAGATAACTGGTGAGCTCATGAATTTTTCGGCGAGTGTTCAATTTCTGAGCTGTGGTTATTTTAAAGCAATGAGAGGCTGAGGATTTCAACTCTTGAGGATTGGGGATTTGTCTTGAGTTCAATAGCTATAAAAGGGGAGTTTTTCTTAGTTCCTTTATGAATTTTCTATTGTTATTTTAATTCCTAGCTATGTTCTAAGGTATTTTCAGTAGGATTTTGTTGAGTTATTTGGACTCCATATTATTGAACTAAGATTGTTTATATTGTGTTTGGATTGGAATTATTGTGATTGGTTGATTAATAGTTATGTATTTCCTATTAATTCAATGAGATTATACTTGCTATGTGTTCACTAGTTTGTGTAATTGATTTGAGTTAATTTGAGTGGTGTGTTTGTGCATTCATAGTAGAGGAAACAATTGCATTAATTTAATCCATTTCATACATCAAGTGGTTTTTAACAATTTATACAAGAGATGACTATGAATGTGATCGTAGTATTAGTCATTACTTAGATAAATTGGATTCAATATGTTTGCTTGAGGTTTTTAATTAAGACTTGATGGATTTCAAACTCCCATATTATTTAGTGAATTAGGATAGCCAATTAACCAATTTCTCAAGAGAATTCACTTCATTCATTTATTCATATCCATCCATTTTTATAAAATACCAAAAATAATAGTTTAGTATTTAATTAAATTGAATTTTCTTTTAGCTATTAATTTGAAAAACCCAGAACCGATTTCCCCTTGTTTTATTGTATTTGCATGGCATTCAGGTTACTTAGGATTCAATAAAAGACTCCTCGAGAAGAGAGAACGATATTAGGTTTGCCTATACGCAATCATTGGTTAATTTTTTATTGTGGACCCCAAGGCTAGCATACGAAAAAAGTCATAATCAAATGACGCTTTTGCCGGGGAGTCAATTTATTTGAATCCTTGTTTAACTAAGTGTCAATTTAAAAAAAAAACTGGGTTAATCTTTTGTGTGCCTTCTAGTTAGCTAGTTATAGTTTCTTGCATTCATTTATTATATAGGTTTTAGGTTGCACTTGCATCACATATCATACATTTTGCACATTGCGGTTGAATTTTGTGTGCATGTCCTGAGGTAAAAAAGTTGTGTCTAGTGATCTTGATCTTGACATAACTTTAAAACAGCTTAAGGAACAACAGAAAAAGGGTAAAGGAAAAGGAACAAGGGGTACTAGTAAAATTCATTTAGAACATCACATATCTACTGAACCTAGTGCCTTTAGGGAACTTCATTTTGACATAGGTGATCAATTTAATCAGAATTTAGATATGGAGGACCATAATGAGGATGAAGGGGAAAACAATGATATTCCATATAGAAGAAGACCAATTAGGGAAGTCACTACTTCTAATATTGATTTTAATCATCTTGCTAATGCTGGACGTAACATGCATGTTGATTTTGAGATTAAAGGTTTATTGATCAATGCACTACCTAAGTTTCATGGTTTGTCTGTAGAGAATCCATATCACATTTAAAGGAGCTCTACTTGAATTGTTCGAGTATGAAGCTGGTTGGAGCTTTTGTAAAGGATGTCATGTGAAAAGTCTTTCACCACTCATTAGAAGGTAAGGCAAAGGAACGGAACATGAGCTTACGAAGACATGTAGCTGATGTATACAAAGTTGGCAAAACTTCTAGAAAGCTTTTCTTGAGAAGTACTTTCCTGCATCTGGAACTTCTGCTATGAGAAAAGAGATCAATTAAATTCTCCAAGATCCAGATGAGACCTTATATGAGTATTGGAATCGTTTTCAAGACCTCTGGGCTTGGTGTCCACATCACCAGGTTCCTGATAAGCAGTTGGCTCAAACTTTCTATGACGGTTTGAAAGAGAAAGATCAAGTCAAGATCGCAGCCGCTGGTAGTGCTATCATTGATTTCAATGCTCCTGAAGCTTGGGAATTGATCAGGAAGATGGCCCTAGCTAAGCAAACCTATGGGGAGCCAAGAAGCAATGCCAGAGGACTTTATCATGTTAGCTCTTCACCTCTACACATTTCTTAGCTTGACACCTTCACCGATTAAATCTCTGCTTTGATGACAAAGTTAGACCAGATTGCTTCTAAACCATCCTTTTAAGAATAAGTCAACTCGATTGGTAAGGAATTGGTAGCCCCAAGTTGTGATCTTTATGGCTCATCTATGCACATCTTCTGCAATTGTCTATCTCATTATGAACAGGTCTCTGCCATGTATCAAGGTCGCCCTAACAATCCCAAGTGGGATCCTTACTCAAATACATATAATGAAGGGTTGAGGTAAAATCCTAAAGTGAGTTGGAGAGACAATGATAATAGAAGACAAAATCTTTTTCAACAAGGGAATATTGGAGCTAGTGCTTCTTCCAGCCAGTTTCAAGAATCCTCGAAGATTGTCATTCCACTCTAAGATAACATGCTTTCCTAGCCCAACCAACCAATTATTAAAGAATATGGCTGCTCAACTTACTAATATGGACAATCGGATGAAAGGAGATAAAGCTTTAAATGATATTCAATTTCCTCTATTGTCACAATCCTATAGCAAATGCAAAGTAATAGAGCAAGTAACAGTAACCAAATGGAAAATATTTGTAAGAAGTTGGAAGAGTTAGAAATGAAGAATAACACATTGTAATCTCACTTAACTCAAGTCTCCAACACTCTTAATGACTTGTAAGCAAAGAATGGGGGTGGTATACCTTCTACCACTGTGATCAACCTTAAATCTGTCAACGCCATTAAGTTAAGAAGTGGCAAGATGGTGCATTTCCCAAGAGAGGGTGAAGACCATGTGGATGAAGAGATAGAAGCTGAAAGTCCACCCTTGAGCCCTATGAAATTGGGTAATTCTGAAAGTATCAAAGAGAAAGAGATCTTAGAGAAGAAGAATGGCAAGGAAGTTGAGCAACCTTAAATGGAGGAGCAATTGCTTCTTGAAGAGGTCAATAAGAAAGCTCGATCCACACCTGAGAAGGGCAAATCAAGCATGTAAGGAGGCTTAATGCAAAATCGTAGGGAGGTAAAAATTTCTGATATCCCTTTCCTTAATGTTTACTTTAGAAGTAAGAAATTGCATGATGATAACACTGAAAAAGAAATGTTTAAGTTCTTTAGTAAGTTAGAAGTGAATACGCCTTTTTTCAAAATGATTAAAAGCATGCCTGTATATTGTAAGTTCATTAAAGATCATTACACAAGTAAGAAAAAATGAGGCCTAATAAAAGAGTTCAATTGAGTTCTAATGTGTTAGCCATCTTTAAGCCTCAACTTCCCATAAAATGCCAAGACCCTGGTGCCTATACCATTCCTTATACCATAGGACCTGTTAACATAACTATTGCTTTGCTAGATTTAGGGGCTGCAATTAATATGATGCCTAAGTTTGTTTATACTGCTCTAGGGATCAAAGCTATTAAGCCCACCAGTGTTGTGTTACAACTAGCTAATAGGTCAATTAGGCATCCAGATGGCATCTTAGAGGACATCTTAATCAAAGTGAAAGGCCTTGTGTTCCCTATTGATTGTTATGTCCTAGATGTGTCTAGTAAATTAGCTTGTGATTTGACCCTTATTCTAGGTAGACCCTTCCTTAGAATAGCAAACACCATCATAGATATGAAGGAAGGTGCTATAACCATGGAGGTTGGGGGTCATAAAATCTATTTTAATATGTATGAGGCAATGAAACACCCTTATGAGGATTATTCCTTGTTAGGCATTAATGTTATTGATTTGGCCATTTAGAATGCTAGAGATGATATAAATTAAGCTTGCATGATGATTACTATTTCCATATGCATGCTAAACATGATTCTTTTGAGCTTGATGATAACATAGCTGCTTATGATGCATATTTTTCATCTCTCCCTTATATACATTATTTTTCTGATGTTTGTGGTAGTGACGTGACTTGCCTTGATTTTGATATCAGTTGCACTCTTTCTGCTTTCCAAGTTTACACCTTTTCTTTTAACGATGCTAACTCCTCTTTTACAAGTGATTCTAGTTTGGAAAAGGGTTTGCTTCTTGATTGTGCAGATACTTATAATAAGGTGGAAGCTGAGAATCTAGTTGGAAGTGACTGCAATAGCTTTCTTGACCAGGAAGATGAAGAAAGCTTCCTTCCAGCTGTTCCACCCTCTCCTACATTTGAACCGCAACAGAAGCAACCTTTGTCCAAGAATAATGGGCTTAAGGAGACTTATTCACTTGTCACTACCCCTAAATCTATTATTTCTCCTCATGCCTTAAAATATTTGTAAGATATTCTCTCTAGTTGTGATGTAGGTATAGAGGATGATAAACCTAAGTTTGTTGCTACTATCAGTCAACCTCAAGTTGACTCAAAACGTGGGAAGGTCAAGGAGCAAGAGATGAATGCAAAGGAGCTTAATGCACACCAACCACCTGAGGTTACAAAGGGAAGTTCTCTCTACTCTTTTCAACTCCCTGAACTAATCCCTTCTACTGTTCAACCCCCTTCCCTTGAATTGAAACCTTTGCCCCCTAATCTTAAGTATGTATTCCTTGAGCATGATGATAAACTGCATGTAATTATTTCTAATGCTTTGTCTTATGATGAAGAGGCTAGATTGCTTTGTGTGCTTAGGAAGAATAAGGAAGCCATTGGTTGGATATTGGCTGATATAATAGGGATTAGTCCATCTGTATGTACTTATAGGATTTTGTTGAATGAGGGTTCTAAGATGTTAGACAACCCCAAAGAAGACTTAATCCATTGATCTTAGATGTTGTAAAGAAAGAGGTTACTAAGTTGCTTAGTGCTGGAATTATACATTCTATTTCTGATAGTGAGTGGGTTAGTCTTATTCATGTGGTTCCAAAGAAGAGTAGGCTTACTGTTGTTGAGAATGAGTAAAATAAGTTTATTCCCTCTAGAGTCTAGAATGCTTGAAGGGTGTGTATTGACTTTAGAAAACTTAATGATTCCACTACAAAGGACCATTTCTCTCTATCTTTTATTGACCAAATGCTAGAGAGATTAGCGGGAAAGAGTCATTACTGCTCCTTAGATGGGTGTTCTGGGTACTTTCAAATCCCTATAGCTCCTAAGGATCAAGAGAAAACCACCTTCACTTGCCCCTTTGGCACTTTTGCTTATAGGAGGATGCCTTTCGGTCTTTGTAATGCTCTTGGTACTTTTCAATGTTGCATGATGTCAATCTTTTATGATTTCCTTGAGCATTTCATGGATGTTTTTATGGATGACCTTACTATTTATGGTGACTCATTTGATGCTTGCTTGTCTAGTCTTGATCATGTCTTAGCAGGATGTTTTGAGAAGAAATTTGTTTTGAATTATGAAAAATGTCATTTTATGATCACTCAGGGCATAGTGCTTGGACATTTGATTTTTCAAAAAGGTATTGAAGTTGACAAGGAAAAAATTGAGGCGATTTCATCATTACCCTACCCATCTTCACTTAAGGACCTTTGGTTATTTTTAGGGCATGTTGGTTTCTACCAATGCTTTATAAAAGATTTCAGTAAAATTGCATTGTCTTTGTCAAAGTTACTACAAAAAGATGTGGATTTTGTGTTTGATGACAAGTGCAAGTTAGCATTTGATGAGTTATGATATAGATTAGTCACTCCTCTTATTTTGGCCTCTCTTAATTGGGAACTTGCATTTGAGTTGTCTTGTGATACGTCCAATAGTACTGTTGGAGCAATGCTTGGCCAAAGAGATAGTAAGGTCTCTAAGGTCATAGCTTATGCTTCCAAAACATTAGACAGTACTCAGATTAATTACACAACTACTGAGAAAGAGTTGTTTACAATTGTGTTTGCCTTGGATAAATTTAGATCATATCTAATCAACTCTAAAGTTGTTGTCCTCTCAAATCATACAGCTGTCAGGTATTTGTTCAAAAAGCCACAGTCTAAGCCAAGACTGTTTCATTGGGCTCTTTTTATGCATGAATTTGATATTGAGATTAAGGATCGAGCCGAAGCAGAAAATCATGTAGCAGATCACCTCAGTCATCTTCCTAATGATACAAGGGGAGTTGATTATTCTGCTTTAGTCTGTGATGATTTTCCTGACATTGCTTTGTGTGTTGTGGAATTAAAGGAACCATGGTTTGCTGACTTGGTTAATTATTTATTCTTAGGATTGATTCCTATACATTAGTCTCCATTTCAGGTGAAGAAATTAAAGCGATAAGCCTAATACTATGTCTGGGATAAACCACATTTGTGGAGAATGTGCAGTGACCAGATAATTCAAAGATGTGTACTTGAAGAAGAATTCTAGTCCATCCTTTCTGCTTGCCATTCAATGATATGTGGTGGACACTTTGCACTAACAAGACCTTTAGGAAAGTGTTAGAGGCTGGGTTTTACTGGCCTACCCTGTTTAAGGATGCGTATTTATATTGTAGGGCATGTGATAAATGCCAATGATTTAGGGGGTTAGGTAAATGGCACGAGATGCCACAACAACCCATGCTCTTTTATGAGGTATTTGATGTATGGGGCATAGACTTATGGGCCCTTTTCCACTATCATATGGGTTTACTTATATCTTATTAGCTGTAGATTACCTCTCTATGTGGGTAGAAGCCATTCCCACTAGAAAAGATGACGCCCAAAAGGTCTTCAAGTTTCTCAAGACTAACATCTTTTGTAGATTTGGAGTGCCAAGGGCTATAGTAAGTGATAGAGGTACCCATTTTTTTAATAGGGTTGTCAATAACCTACTTGCTAAACTTGGAGTTACCTACAAAAGGTGCATTACTTATCACCCACAAATGAATGGGCAAGCAGAAATGTCCAACTGAGAGGTCAAGTAGGTTTTGGAAAAGATTGTTAAGCCTTTAAGGAAAGATTGGAGCTCAAGGTTAGAAGAAGCATTATGGGCATACAGAAATGCATTCAAAACACCAATAATGATGTCTCCTTACCGGCTTATCTATGAAAAAGCAAGTCACATTCCAGTAGAGTTGGAGCACAAGACTTATTGGGCAATAAAAATATGCAATATGAATATGGAAGAATCCGGTTTAAAGAGGAAGCTACAACTGCAGGAATTGGAGGAGATGCAATTGGAAGCTTATGAGAGCTCTCGCATCTACAAGGAGAAAACTAAACAGCTACATGACTAAAAGGTTATGAGAAAACACTTCAAAGTTGGTGACAAGGTTTTACAATTCAAGGTTCAATTTGCACTCAAACCTGGAAAACATAATGCCAGGCGGGAAGGGCCATACATAGCCACCAAGGTGCATGATTTTGGAATAGTAGAGCTATTGATGAGGCTAGCGGATCAGTGTTCAAAGTCAATGGTCACCTCCTCAAGCTCTACCATGATAGTGCTGAGCCGCCTTGAGGCCAGGTTGTTCCTTTTGTAACCCTCTGTCTTAATTAACGTAATTAAGATTGGATAACATATAGTAAAAAAGGGTTAGAGACCGTCGGATAGTTCAAAACTCATTAACACGCCCACTAAATAGTAGGGACTTTTTAAAATTTTCAAAACTTCTTTCCTATTCCAGTCTCAAGTTCAATTATCGAATATAATCACCTGTGCAGTTAATTTACATTTATACATATTAGAGTATATAACCAAAGATCCCGGCAACCCCTGGGTTCCATTCATTCACTAAAAGGGTTATAATTCCCATAGAGGGGATTACACAACTATATTCAACTACTAATTACAACCTAAAATAATTTACAAGATCTCTATCCAATATGATTAACTAACATATCCAAAAGAAAATGTCCCTATAGGGTTCTAGCCACTTCGAGTCTTGCGCTTCACCTTGGAGCCACTCGCCCTGTCTGAAAGGTTAGTTTAAGGAAAGAGTGAGATTCAAGAGAATCCCAGCAGTAACAAAACATTTATACCACACATAAGCACACATCATGTAAGCAAATCATTATACAGCAGCAGTAGCACAAATCACACTCCACCCTCATCCCCTTTCTCCACTGGGAAGGCACACCGTCCTAACCCGAACCATTGTTAGCTACTCAGGGACTGTTGGCGTGGCAGTGCATACACATAGCCTTATAGCTCATACAGCTATCCGGCTTCCACAAATGGCCCGTCGGCCTTCACAAATAGCTTTTCGGCTTTTCTCATAACATAATCACAAAGTCACACCTCATCCTCATCCCCTTTCTCCGCCGGGAAGGCACACCGTCCTAACTCAAACTGTTGTTAGCTACTCAGGGACTATTGGAATGATGGTGCTTACACATATTCACAATATCGCAACATACGAATTTATCACAGATCAATGATAATACACACATACAATGCATCACATATGGTACGAAAGAAAAGTTACTACCTCGTTCCTTCCTGACGTTTGCTGGCTTAGTGGGCTCATGAGGACGGCAGATATCAAATCCTATAAACCAAAATAGGGACAATAGGTCAATCTCTTTTCCAAGTTTCCAAATTTCGCAATACTTTATGTTGGTTATCATTTAGACTCTTTAGGTGGCTATAATAGGCCTAAACATATCCCGAAAGGGTTGGAAGAAACTACCTAGAAGATACCTTTTTTGGATGCAAAACACCACTTTTGGGCTGCCTCACTCGAGTGACAACCACCTCACTCGAGTGATGCCCTCAATTGTGCTCGAGTCCCAGCGAGTGAAACACAGAAAGTGTTTGCCCGAGAGTAAATCCTTAAAATATCTCTCACATTCACTAGAGCACAAGAAGCCGCACTCGAGCAATGACCTCAAGTGTACTCGAGCACCAAAAAGTGCAACACTAAGAGTGTTTGCCCGAGAGCACAGACCACTTCCAGGCAAGACCTCACTCGAGTATGCCCATATGCACTCGAGCAGGATCATATCTTACTCGCAAACTAGTAAGTATGCTCGCGGTTTCTGCCTAAAGACTTAACCAAAATTCCCAGAAATTTATATTGTGCTCGAGTGAGATCTTCCTTCACTTGAGTGATGCCTATCAGATGCCAAATCCCAGCAACTGATATGGTTTTCTAGAATTGACCAATTTGCTACCAATGGTCCTAAAACTCATACCACAACTTATTCTCACTTGTTTTAACACCAAGAATCCATTGGTAAACCCAAAACAACGAAATCCTACTCAAACAACACATTCTCATCTCTAGGTTACAAGATCTCTTAAACCACAATTTAACAAACTTCCTCTTTTCAAATCCAAACCATAAACATTAACTTCTTTACACCATTTGACCTCTATTTTACCACATTACATTGCTTAATTCATATTTTCTAAAATCACAAGAAATCAAGGCAAAAATCTAGAATTTACAAAACTACACCAATGGCCAAAACAATTATGTCAAACTTCATAAAAAACTCACCTCTTAAGCTTGCTGAAATCAAAACTTTGATTCTTCCACTTTCAAATTTCCTCAAGTTTCCATACACCACAAATCAAAAATCTGAAAACATTGAAATAAAGCTCTTGACCCTTTGAACAAAATCAATGAAGGTGAAGTGAGCATCTAGAGTCAAATACCCACCTATAATTTAAACCTTTTCTTTCTCTTTCTTGCCTAACTGCATCGAATGGAGAGAATGGAAAGAGAAAGTGAGATATTGATGAAGAATCAGATTTTCCTCTCTCTCCCATGCACACAACCGACTCTAAGAGTGGGAGGGAAGAGTAATGAGTTGAATCTTTGACTTCAATCCTATGGTCCATAGTTTGCCACTTGTCATAATCTAGTTCTTTCTATCCTTGGACTCATGTAAACTCATTACACATGATTCCACCCGTTTAACCTCTCAATATTTAATCCCAACCATTGATCTTGATTACTAGGGAGTTTCCTCTTCGGTAACTGACCAGTCGGTTGATAAATTTACCGTTTTGCCCTTAATTATCACAATGTTCATTAAACCATTACTAAGCACCTTTACATCACATTGCATAACACATACTTCAAAAGTGCTTAATTAACATTAATTACACCACTTCAAAGTTATTAATCCTTGATTACAATTCAGGATATTACACCTTTCCTCTCTTAATCTCTCATATCATGTATATAATTGCTTGTGAAATGTGTTGAACATGAATGTTTGGGATAAGTGGGGGGAGGGACATTCCCAGTAGTGACAGTAGGATTAGTGGTTTAGTGTTTAAATCCAACAAGACCCCCTATGTTTCCTTGGTTCTCTTATCATATGCCATCCTCTCTCTCTCTCTCTCTCGTACATTTAAGGTTAGTTAGATTGCTGCATTGTATTCCTTGAATACATTGAGGACAATGTATTGAGTAAGAGTGGGGGAGAGTGTGTTTTGAAAAAAATACCGCACTTGGATTTTTGGTACTTGAATGTTTTGAATAATGGAAGTTTGTCCAAAGTCATTAGTACATTTGAGAGTTGAGCTTGATTATGGTTAACTGTAATGTTTTGATTAGTTGTTGTTTCTAATTCTAGCATTGGAAATAGCCAAGTAAATGCTTTATGGTTAGCCTATTATGTAGTTGAGTGTTTTGGTAAGCATTTGAGAAGAACCCTTATTGGAAGGTTATTTGAGCACTAAATTTTTTATTTTTATGTGTTCATGCTTTCTTAACTTTTCATCTCCTAGAACTTGTCTCAACTCTGTGTCAAAGCTGTATTTACATTAATGTGATGGAAATGATAGAGGCATTCGATTCTAAACCCTTTCTACCTGAACACAAACCTTTCAAATCATCCATTTTGAGCCCTTTGAGCCATTCATTGAGTTGTTATGCATGTGTATATCATTTACATAGTCTTTGCATCCTACCTTGTATTAAGTAAATCGTCATCACCCTTAGTTTCTATGAATGTTGAATTTCCATGTATATACATATTGAAAAAAAAAGAAAAAAAAGAGAGAAAAATGGTGAAAAAAAGGAAAATAAAAAAGAAAAAAAATCATTCAAATAAGGCGATTATAGGGAATCTCTATAAATGACAATATAATAATCATACGCACTTTAAGTGGTAAATTGGATACTAAATGATGAGTTATTAGCTTATATACATGCATAACACTTGTTTCTTTCTCAATTATTTCATGTGGCCTTCTCCATCATTACAACCCATGAAAGTCCTCTTGATTCATTACATTACTGTTGTTAGCTGTAGAGATGTTAGAGTCATTACAAGCCTATGGTAAAGTGATAGTTAAGTGAGCCAGAGTGAGATGACTCTAATGAGGAGAGTTGTGCATAAACACTAATAGCCTAGAGAGCTCGCTTATGCTTATTTCAATTACATTTGATTGTGTAGTGGAATAATCCGTTTGCATTGCTTTGCACTATGACTTATGCTAGTTGTGGAGATTAATTATTTGATTTATTGCTTTTTATACTATGAGATTGCTCATCTTTAAATTGTATTGATGTTCATCTTGGATGGTTTTTAATTGATAATCTTTGTCCAGGAGTACAAATGTCCAAGTGTGGGGGAATTTGATATATCCCAATTTTATCATAATATTTAATATCTTATTTAGGGATTTTATCATTTTATCATTATTTTTGTGTTGAATAGCATTTATTATGATTAAATTGAATTAAAGGTGAGTGTGTGAAAATAAATTTTAAAAGGATATATTTGTTATAATCTTGTGATTGCTTTTTAAAATTTGAATTTTTCAATGAAGATATTATAAAATATTGATTTAAATTGTAGGTTATTTTGGAAAGTTGGAGATGAAGGACCAAAAAGTAAAGATGCACAAGGACTAAAAAGTAAATGAAATTTTGCACGTGGCTGGTGGGAATTGTGGTAGAAAATTAGGGTTTTTCTGTAATATGTCTTATTTTTTTTCAATATGGGTTTATTGTTAAATGATAATAATTTCAAAAATAGGACATATAGTCATATGTATTTGGAGAACTTGATGAAATGGATCTAAGAAACTTGGCTTAAATATTGTCCTATATTTATTACAAATTGAATCACCCACGTATTGTATATAAATAAAAATATTGTAGAAATATCAAATCACAATGAATTATATAACATATATACTAATGAATTGAATCCTCCCAGCTAAAATTCCTATATCGTTTTATCATCATCGTCTTCAAAAAAGAACAGGGAAAAGGGATGGAGAAGTTGGCATTTGTTCAAGTTATCAGGTTTAGAGAATTTTTAAATTACCCACATTGTAATATCCCGAAATTTAGTAAAAGGTTAAATTTTCCAAAAAGAAAATTTAAATGGTGTTAGAGATTAATCTTTGTTAATTAAAGGTTTATTTTCCTAAAACTTTAAAGAACAATAGTTAGATGTCATAATTTGACTTGAACATTTCTGAGGAATTATTTTAAGGCTTTATGAATATAACTAAAGAAGAGAATCCTTAAAAATTATTACGGATTGATTTATGGAGTTAAATAATAAGTCAAATTATGAAACTTACGAAATTTAAGGAATTTTCAATTAGACAAAGGGGAACAATTAGAGCCTAGTGTGTGTAACTAATAGGATAAAAATATACCTATATATATATATATATATATATATATATATTAAAAAAACACACTTAAAACACTCACCGACACTCACATCCACACTCCAACATTGGAAGACACATTGCACACATAAACACTCACACATGACACTTTCTCATCCCTACACACACACTCCACCAAAATACGGACAAAACACACACAAATTCAGCACCCAATTAGTCAATAAATAGAGCACTCCCTTTTACTCTTTCAATTGTGCACGTCAGCCAAAGCAGAAGAATGAACCATAATAGAGAAAGAGAAAGAGAGACATGAGTGAGAGAAAGTGAAACCGGACAAGGAAGATAAACGGAGAAGAGGAAGAAGGAAGTGTTAAACCTCACATGCAACCACTGATCCTTGTGTAGGTGAGTTCCCTTCACATATTCCTAACTTTTTTTAGTTGATTTGAGGCTGTTTTCGGTGGTTTGTATGGTTGGAAGTGAGAAACATTGTCGAAAAAATTCTATCAACCGATAAGTTTTAAAGCAGAATTTATATGTCAGTTTTTTAGGGATTTTTGGACTTCTTTAGTTTGGTTTTACTGTCATTAAAATAGGGCTTGATGTTAGGTATTCTTAGGGTCAAATTTCTGGAGGGTTAGAGTTCAAAATCATGAATATATGTTGGTTTTTCTTCACCTTGTTCTGTTCATCAGAAAGCAGAGTTTCTGCAAGAAAGTTACAGAAGCTTAAACAGAGCTTATAGGTGGAGATTTTATCTGGTTCTTTTTGGTATGAAAATTTTAGGATGTTTAGTAGGTCATAGAATAAAGAAGAGTATAATTTGGAATGAAAATGAATGAGTTCTTGAGTTTTAAACCCAAACTGTCAAAACTGACGTTTTTGAATGCCAGTCAGTTTAAAGAGACGAATTTCATAAGGTTAATCTAGTAGTTTGTCCCTGTGATTATTTTTCCCTTAAAGTAGACATCTATATCTTTCTATTGAGTATTAGAACTAAACATTGAATGTGTAATTTGCAAATTATGAATTTTTAAAATTTGAGTAGAAAATCTGGCAAATTCTAACTCTATTTGGGCAATCAATTTGGACGTTGAATTTGGAAAACTAAGTCTATGAGTTGACCCTGGCAAGTATTTTTCTTATACAGAGAACTTCAAGAGCTTCACATAGAAGGTTGAACCACCTCATTTAGAATTTTCTAGATTAAGATATGAATTTTCAAATTTGCATAATAAAAACTAGCATATTGGGTTAAATCTGAAAATTTCCAGTTTTTAAAGAAATTGTGATTAAGAGATAAATGAGGATTAGAGACATGTTTTAAAGAACAATTTGACCACATTGAATACCCCAAATCACAAGGGTGGAAGACATATAGAATGTCTTAAATTAGATATACACTAGCACAAAAGAGTATTAAAGAACACCAACAAAAGTTAAATAAAGGACCAAAATTTGGGATAGGTCAAGAATAACATAATCTTTATTATGTCAATAAAAGTGGAATAAGTAATGACATATCTATTCATGAATTCTAAATTATAGGATTTGATTTTTGCCCGAGCACATAAAGGACATTGGAAAGGCTGTCAGGTAGTAACTTTTCTCTTATATCATTTGTAATGCTTTGTATGTATTTCCCTGTCATCTTGATATGTGCGGGACAGTTAGTCCCTAGGTGTTAAGACCAGTGAGTTCAAGTTGCATGGGAGTTACCTTGGGTGTCTTGAGCCAGGTAGGCTTAAGGCAGAAGGCCCATGAATGCACCTTGTATGGGGTAGAGGCTCTGGGTTACCAGATCGAGATCACCAAGTACTGTGGTACTGTGGTAAGAGGCCAGTTAGGTCTTTTGTTTGTTGCATATTAAGAATAACTATTTTATGTGATGATTGTTTACATGCTCTGTAATTTACATATCATATGAGTGATTTCTGTTACTACTGAGATTCCTATGAATTTCACCCTTGCCAACAATTAATCTACAGCAAAGGCAAGCAATTCTAAGGGCAAGAAGATAATCACGGACGAGTAAAGCGAGTGACAGAAAAGTTTATATTTCCGTTGGTTATCTATTTTTGGTGAATTATATATTTTGTATTTGTAATTATAGTAAGACGAGTACCAGCAGTAGTAGTAGTTGCAATAGCTGTAACCACGTACATTAGTACATTAACGTGCATACTAGTAACTTCACATGACAAATGAATTAGAATCGGATAACCAAACACTGAGAACCCATAAGATAACCACTAGAGGTGGTAATATGGGTTGGGACCATAGGCCGAGCCCGCCCAACTTGACAAAATGGGTCATTTGGGTTCTACAAAACTGGGACCATATTGATGCGGTCCTTTTAGGCCCGAACTCATATAGTTCTAACCCGTGATGGGTTGGACCATCGGGTTGGTGGGTTGGCCCATTTTTTTTAAAAAAAAAAGACCAAGAGGGAAGAGCTATTAGCTAAGGCCAAACCCACAATTGTCCAAGACCGTCACTCCAAAGTCTAGCCCAGTACTCCCACCTCTCAATCCTTATTCCTCAGCCTGGTCAACTCTCTTTTGTTTTTGCTTGAAATAGTCTCTCACTCCTTGTCTCTCTCATGACTCATGCTCTCAGTCTCAGAAATCAGTCTCAACTCTCTTTAATTTGCAATGTATTTTTAATTTTGTTATGTTTAGGTGTGTAGAAAAAATAATCTTATTGTATAAAAAAATCTTAATATTATTATGAAAATTGAAAAAAAAATATGCGTGTGCCCGCCCAACTCGCCAACCCAACGGTTATAGGTTGGGTTGGCTAAATGCCAACCCATATTGATGCGGTCCTTTTGGGCTCAAACCCATATGGTCCCAACTCATGGTGGGTTAGCCCGAACCCACTGGGCCAGACCATATTACCACCTTTAATAACCACGACGACGAGGGTTTTTTTTACTAAGAACGCTCTAATTTCAATATAATGAACTAAGAATTGATGAGTTATAATGAAATCGTAAACTGTATTGAGACCGCACTTAAAGTATTTAAAAAAAAAGTTTTCAAAAAAACTACTCAAGTGTAGGTTTGTACCCTGTATTGAAGTCAGGACTTCAACTATTTTCAAATGAACACTAGTCTTAGGTTTGAAGTCATTATACATTCAAAGTCATCTAAAGGCTTTAGAAATTATGGTGTTACATGTAATATCCTGAATTTTGGGATTGGAGGCTTGAGAATAAGCCTAAATTAAGCAGACTGCTAAGCCTCGGTTTAGCAAGTGTCTCAAACGTATTCCCTAATATTTTTTATATCTTTAAGGTATTAATGGGAACAAAATGGTAAATTAAAGCGTATGGGAAATTTGTATACAAAAATGGATTTTTTTTTGGAGTTGCAAGTGCATTCTGTTTTAATGCTTCTAGTGAGACAGTGTTGTTGTGCAATGCATTTTATTGATCAAATGTATTCAAAAATTATGAAATTTTATAGGGTGAAATAAGACATCTTAAGCTTTAATTTGATAGATCATATAACTCAATTAGAGATATATACAAAAATTTATGAATTTTTGAAGTTATGCAGCAAAATTGATTATTTTCTAAACAACATGCAAAGTTTGAAAATTTGGGAATCTTATGCTTCCAGCTCACAAAAGACTATATTTTTCCTTGAAACTAGACTTAATAAGGGTTCTATAGCCTTTAGAATCACTTTGAAATGATATCTATAATTTTAGTTATGATTTTTTAAAATTTGGGTAGAAAAACTGCTAGAAAATCCGAAAATAGAGAAAAATGTAATTGCAAACTTGTAATTTTGCCAAACAAGTGCTAAGTTAATTATTTTCCAATTAATTAAGGTTAATTTCAATTAATTATGGAAAATAAAATTGAAAAAAAATTTAGAATATTTTGGTCAATTTAATATGAATTTATAAAAAATTTGAGTAAAGAGTGCAATTTTGACCAAAATTGAGACTTTGCGTATATACGTAACTGGAACAAGTTGTGAAGCCAATTGAGAACAAAGGGTAGGACCCCTAGGTGTCTCCTACATGTGTCATGAAGAAGGAAATATTTGGCTTAATGAGTAAAGTTACATGTACATAGGTTTATGTACACAAAATTGGTTTTTGGTAATTTTGGAAATTAGTAAATAAATGAAATATGACATAAGCTAATGAAATAAAACTTCATCTCCTACCTTTTGCTCTCATAAACTGATGTGAAGTTCAGCTGGAGGAGAGAGGAAGTACAACAAATTTCTAGAGAGAGAAAGGGTAGACAAACTTATACGGAAGGTTGATTTCTTCGGTAAATCTTGTTAGATATGATTAGTTTTGATGATGTCAAATATAGATGTGAAATGATAAGAGCAAAAAGTTTATATAATGTATTTCTTTGACTAACTACTATATTTAATGTTACATATTTTGTAGATTAGTCAAGCAAAGAATGAAGAAGATTGAATTAATGAAAATGAACAAGAGGAAGAAGAAGAAAGAAATTGAAGATAGTCAAGGAGATGCTTACTTGGGTTATGGAGAATTATTATCAAGAGGAAAATCAAGAAGAAAGATATGAAAGAAAGAAGAACTTGTAAGATCTTATGAGAATATCAAGATTCAAGCTGTTAGAAGTGATACTGGAGGTTTCTATGATGATACCGGAGGCTTCTATGATCAAATGATGGTTGGAATAGGTTAATACGAAGCTAAGATGACTTATATGTGAGTTATGTCACTTCTTGGGGAGTTTTACTCGAGCATGGATCAAATACTCGAGTGCCAGAGGTGTTTCACTCGAGCACGGATGAACACACTCGAGCACGGGATGAATACTCTGTTCAGCTCTGTTTTACGTTTAGCTTGACAGAGGTCCGGTATTTTAGTCATATCTCTCAAACCACACATCGGATTGACCCGAAACCAGTGGCATATTAACGAAGACTCACAACACATAAAATTTGCACCAAGATCACATTGAACAAAGCTCACCATGATCCATGGAAGATGACAGTGAAATCACCGTCATATTTCAACACAGGTTCGGTATTTTGAGCATAACTCACAAACCACACATCGGATTGAGACGAGACTAGTGCCAAATGAAACTAGACTCAAAGAGCTTTCCATGGATAGGTAAGTTCCCTAATTTGAACGTATATTCTAGGAGCTATGTCTTCTGGAATTTGACAATTGTGCAGTCTAGTAGGATAGACACTCTATCGATCATAACTTGCAGAATACAAGGAGTTTGGAGCTGATTCTTTTTGTATTGTAATGCATATGGCAAGAGCTTTCTTATGATACATCATTAGAATCAAATAAATAAATTTTTTCTACAGTGGCCCCACATCACTCGCGAGTGTAAAAACGAACTCTTGGAAAATGTCGTGCAAGTGATGTCCAGAAGCAGCTGAAACATGAAGAAATTTACAACACTCGAGCACTAGGATCCATACTCAAGCATTAGACTATTTCTCACTCGAGCACATGCAAGTTTTGACATGAGAGTTTTAACCTGAGAAGAAGCATGTACGTGAAAACAAGAGGCGCACTCGAGCAGGATGTGTTGTGCTCGAGTGATGTCTAGAATTCACTCGAGCAGATGCGAGTGAAGAGCAGCGAGTGTTTGCCCGAGAGGAAGCTAGAACGTGAAATTATACATGCACTCGAGTGAGGCTTCTTTGCACTCGAGTGAGGTCCTGACAGAAGCAACGTAGAAGTTCAGACTCTCATGGCCATCAATCCAAACGTGGTTAAATGTTATACAATCATTATGTTTTCAGTTCTTATTGTTCCTAAACATTAACTAACATATATTTCAAGTGTAAAACAGGAGATTAAATATTTGGATTGCATCTTCAAGAATGGAGGTTACGTACGGCAAATATCATCACTCAACGAACAATCCAAATATGGTTACATGTTATTGAATCATTATGTTCTCACTTGTTATTGTTTCTAAATGTTAGCTAACATATATTTCAAGTGTGAAACATGATATTAAACGTTCGGATTGCAGATTCAAATAAAAGTCAATTATGGTGACCTTCATCATTACACATCGAATGGCAGCTACCTACCATGGCAAGCAACTGACACACCACAAAAGATTGTCTAATATTCAAACATCTTCATACCGCTCCACAACATGACATACAACTCACAATGAAACATCCCACTCTTCAACGAAATGCTCTGCTCTGCAATGGACAGTAGCTTGTTTTTCAAAAATGCTCAACGGTCATAATGACTCCAACGGACGAATGCTCACAACGGTCATCATCTTCATCAACTATAAATGAGAGAGCATTCAACGTCGATGGGTAACGCAGAAAACAGAGACAGCGAGCAACTACATGAAAAATGATTGAAATATGAATCCTCTGCTTCTACCCAAACACTCTTTGTTCTGCGGTTTCAATATTACTTATCATTGAGAGAGTAATTATTTGTATTGTACTTCAGTGAGTATTAAACCCACCCTGTGAGAGAGTCTGTAAACACTTCAACTATATTTCTGAGTTGATCTCAAGGTAGAGGGACCTTGAGAGGGTTGATTTCCTTACGGGAGAAGCTGTAGAGAGAATTGCCAGTAAGACATTCTGCTCGTAAGACTTACAAGGTGCAGGCAGTAGAGAACGTTGCTGCTCATAAGACTTACAGGGGTGTAAGCAGGAGAGAACGTTGCTGCTCGTAAGACTTGATGAGTAAGCAGGAGAGGAAGATCTTCGGGATTGCTCTGCTCGTAAGACTTGCCGTAAGGGGGAGTATTTCAGTGAGAGATTTGTAAAAGGTTTCACAAGTACCCGGCTAAACTTGTGGGATTGTAAAGGCTTTTCTTGTGGCCGAATTAAACAAGAAGATAGTGGATTTGAAAATATCAGGAGGAGCCTGGGGACTGGATGTAGGCCATCACAGATTGGACCGAACCAGGATAAATCACAGTTTGCATATTCTCTTCCTTAAGCTCTTATATTTCCAGCATATATTATTTAATCTAACTGTTGATTTATAAACCTTCATACTTACTGCTTTCGTTAAGATGCAAAAAGATTTTCAAAGTTCTTAAGTTTTTATTATACACCCAATTCACCCCCCCTCTTGGGTGATAGCCGGTTCTAACATTTGGTATTAGTGCCTGGGCTCTTGTTTAAAGGACTTAACCGTCTCAAGATTTATAATGGCTGATTTTGGGTGTTTTATACTTTTTGAAGGTTTTGATTATACAATCCCACCTCTTTTGAAAGATATTGATTTTTGGTTTTGGAAAGCTAAAATGACTGGTTTTATAAAAGCTTTTGATTTTGATATGTGGAATGTTTTTACAAATGTTTTTGATTTCAAACCAAGAAAGGATTGGACAGAAAGTGAAAAGAAAATGTTTTCGTTGAACATTAGAGCAATGAAAATTCTGTATAGTGCTTTAACTGAAAATGATTTTGAGAAAATTAGATTTTGTTTTAATGCTAAACATATCTGGGACACTCTTGATTCTATTTATGCTTCTAACAATTTTGTTGAAGTTGAAAGTGTTGACAGTTCGTGTGAAACTACACGTTACACATCTATTGTGCATGAACAATTGGAAGTTGATGATGAAGATGAAGAAATTATAGAACACTTCCATACAGTCAACATGGATAAACAAGAAGAAGAGGATTCCCGAAAAGAGCTCAGTATGGACGAACATGAAAAATCACTCTCCGGAGCTCAAGATGAACTTAAGGTAAAAAGTTCCAATTCTTTGTGTGATTTTCATAAAATTGATTTTTAGAGTCTACAAAAGTTTGTTTCTCAACCAATTATTGATTCTATTGAGAAAAGCAAAAATATTTTCAAATATGTAGGAAAGTTTGTTCGGAAGAAAGAATGTTCAAATAAAATCCATTCGAATTTCTACTCTCATGATCGACATAATACTTACATGATATCCCATAATGCATATCTTCATACAATTTGCAATTATTGTGGCAAATCTGGTCATATTTCTCATACATGCTATATTAGAAGAAATTCCCATGTGAGAAATAAGTATATTTGGGTACCGAAGAAACATGTAAGGGTTAATACTAACAATCAAGGACCCAAGTATATGTGGGTACCAAAATGTCCATCTAGTACTTTATGTGTGTAGATTGATTATAAGAAGAATGGACATAAGGGTAAGGAGAAGATGAAAAAGAAGCCAAGAGTTTCTCATGCGCCAATAAAGAGGTTCATATCATTTATATCAAAAAGGAGAACACTCAAGGCACCCATTGCTAGAGCTACAGAGTATAACCAGAGAAAGAAGCAATGGATAAAAGGAGTACGTTTTACCTCAAAAATGAACTACCATAGAATACCATTCAACTACCTTGAGGAGAACAAGAAAAGGAGCATCTCTCAAGCATCAAATAAAAGACTCCTGGAGTCTATATATTTTGAGAGAAGGTTGCCAGCACCTAAAGCAAGATATTCAAAGTATCAACATCATAGAAAGATGCAATGGGTAAGCAAAAGCAATCCTCCTATCTAAGGCAAAGGTATACAATGATAAAACCTCCTATGCCATTGTCTATAATATTTATTGAGGTTTTATATTTTGGAATCTTAGGAATGGGCATTGCAAATGATTTTGAAATTATGTTTTCGCATCCCTTAAAAAGCCATTTAATAGATTTATTTATAAAGGGATTGTAATGCTCAACAGGTTAATTCTTTATGCATCTATAATGATTTGAAAAGAAAATATTTCTCTTATGCATAAAGACATATTTAATTCATTATGCTCAATTGTTTCAAATTAACTATATTCTTAGAGCATTTGAATTATGATTTTTTTTAAGCTAACCATGAGTGGATCCAAGTAGAATTTGATACCGAAGGAAGAAAAATGGTTATATGATTTTTACATGAATAATTTGAAAAAGAAGCATGACACTAGAAAGCAGAAGTGAACATTCAAGTGCAAGTCATGTTAACACTTGAGTACTGGTATAAACGCATAAATTAGCTTCAAAACATGGTTTATTCAAGTGATCTTGGAGGACTTGAGTACAAAGATACAAGGAGATGGAAATTAACTTGGGTGTCTACAAGTTATACTCAAGCCAGGTACGCTGTATCAATAATTTCAAAACTCAACCATCGTACTCAATCTTTCCAACTCAATTTGAGTGGTAAATTCTTGCTCATTACTACATATCATTAGCAGTCAATGATTTATGGTTTTCAAAATATTTTTAGATTGCTAAATGTATTGAAATAGAATTGTGCATAATTTTTCTATGCATTGGAAATTTGAAATGCACATTTCATAAATTTACTTGGATTTCAATTCATCCTGTTTATAAAATGTATATACATTATTTGAAAATTATTCATATCTTGTTTGCATTCAAATCGGTTTCAAAATTGAAAGTTAATATTTTTTTTGTAAACTGAAAGTCAGAAATGCTTCAAATTCATTTATCAAAGTATTTTCCCATCATTGACACATTGATCTTAATTGTGCTATCCAATACTTGAACTCTTCAGTCTTTAGTTCTTAACATGCTAGACCTTACGTCTAACAAGTTAACTATCTATATGAGTTCCAAGTGTATTCCCTTGATAAGAATTCAAGTTGTGAAAGCCTTATGCCTGATGCATAAATCTCTGGATGATTATGTCATTCCAAGCATTATAAATGTTTATTATTGCATTAAATGTTGATGCATTAACCATTATTGTGGAATAACATACTAATATTCTTAAACTCTAGTCATTTGGACTAATGAGTATGTGCTTCATCATCCATAGATCAATGTACTCATTTTGTTGCTCAAATACATTAATATTTGTCGTTATCATTTTTTTTTGAGTAACTAGAATCTTGTACTTTAAGTCTTGTTGCCTTGAATATTTATCCATTTTAAGATGCAACTCTAAAAGGCAAGGTTATCTCTTGATCAATACTAAAGTCATCATGCTTATATATGTCAAGATAAGCCATTTTGGCTAATTCATTTTTCATATGACTTTTGTTCTTGAGAAAATTCTCCAACATGTTAACTCTTATAATTAACATGTTATCTTAGTTGAATTCCTTAGTGAAGCTTTCTGATATATATTTTATAACTATTGACTTCCATTGTTTTTGGCATAAGCATTGGTATTTAACAAGCTTCATAAATGAGTTTTCATGCATTCAAAATCTTAATGTCATAATGCATATTTATGATTCGAAAGAACATTTGAGATTTTGAAATAATTTGTATATTTCATTATCATTCTTGAAAAACTTGATGAAAACTTTTATGGATATATCTACTACTTTCTTTTGATTTGACTTACATGCCTTACATGAAAATCTTATCAATGACATATCTTTTAAAGTGTATTCACAAATTGTCATTGATATTTGAAATTATCATTCTTGGTATTATTTGTTCATTACTCTTTATTATTCAATTGCTTGAATTTATTTAATTGGGTAAAAAATTATATTTTGATCTTTGTTGGTTTATGATACTCTTTGCTCAAATATCATATGCTTAAATTGTATAAGAGCATAAGAGTTGCTATGTCTAATATTGTATGGACCCAAAAGAAGATGGGTACCAGAGAGCATATGTTTATACTTTTACAGGAGTTGATCAAGATGCTTTTACTTTGGATACAAAGGTCAGAGGCTAACAGAAAAGGCATGACTGATAGTGTTGCAGCATGAGTTGAAGCAGAATATGTGATATTACTCAAATAACATCCCAGCACTAGCAAATAACTAGCTAGTGATACAATCAGAGAAAGAGAAAGAGAAGGAAGATCTCTTAGTAGACCCAGTGGATATTATTTCAAAGCAGCACAGAGCTAAGAATAAGTTTATCCAATATGAATCTTTGTTGCCTAGCCACCTTCCTTATCATTTCAAGGTGATCAGACATTTTCACTATGATATGGAGCCAATAGAGATGTTCAAAGGAAGATGTTGAGATACACAGAATTATAAAGCTTGATGAGCCTATGAGGATTCTTAACTACTATCCTAGCTCTATGTCTAATCTTCACTGGATTATCTGCTATACCTACACTAAAGCTATGGTGAACAAGGCCAATAACTTTACTTACTTCATTAGGAAGAATACCACATAATGGCCTATATTATAAGCAAGGAGGAGAGAAATACTGGAAAGATCATGTCTGTCAGAGAACAAGAGGTCTATATATACTTCTACAAGACTTACTCCAAGTAATATGAAATTACTTCAAGTGATCAGCAATTACTCCAAGTAAATCTAAAACTCACTTCAAGTTAACACAAGTGGCATAGAGGATGAGATCTGAGACTTCAAGAATAAATGAGAGACAATACTTTGCTAGAGTTGGTCTCCTTGATCCTTCATTCTTTGGTCCATTTATCTAAGGCTTTCTGAGAGAGGAGCTTCAACAATCACATAGAGCTTGCTACAAACATGCTGAGTTCATCACTTCTGTGAATGGCAAGATTAGACAACTCTATGACTTGATCAACTAGAATCCCAAGGCCTTATTCTGAGCTCATCTTGGTATACTAAAGTGCTCACAGAAGACTACACTTCAGAATCCCTCAGTACCAGTCACATCTCCAATATTGACTAGAACATGATGCATCAATGGACTACAGAGGATTATAACTCGAGTGATTATGATATTACTCGAGTGAGGTATTGTATTCTTGCTTAATTCAAAATCCTTGGGTTGTATCACTTGAGTATACAATCGAGTCATGATTGAGTAGAATCACTCAAGTAACCACTCAGGTGATATTAGATTGTATCTCTTAAAACCTCTGATTAGCATTGCCATTTAATTTCTCTCTAAATCTTCATATTTTCAAAATCATTTTCTCTATAAAGTTTCCAATGGTTTCTCAAATCCAGGAGAGTAATTAACTGTTTTTCTAAGACAAGTTTTAAAACCATGCATCAATTAAGGGGGAGCTTCACATTCATATGTGTTTTATATCTTGAAAGCTTATCTCTTATTGAGAAGAAAATCCTTTTAATATACTCATCTATATTCACCATGACTTGATTAGTTTTGATGATGAGTTACTCTTATACTGTTCTTTTCACAATCATAATTTGAACATATCATATGGAAAGGAACCTTTTGTTTCTTGATTGAACTAATAATTCTCTTTGCAAAGAAAGATTTAAATTTATGACAGGAGAATTTGTTTTGTGCAATAGCATTCCTCAACATACTACAAGAAAACTCTATCAATCTTGAGGATGTTTTTAACGCTCAGTCAAGGAATATATATTGGCTACAACATTCAAAGCAATATAACTGAGCATTGAACATGATAACAGAAGCTCAACTCAATTGGAGAATCCTGGCAACAACATGAATATATATATCTGAGTTGCATAACAGAAGTGTGGTGTACATCATCATGAACTAGCATTGCCAAAGGATAAAGCAACAGACTTCATGGAGCGCTTCATCATTTGTCCAAATCTACATAAGCATTTCTAAACCTTTACTCTTTACATTTCAAAAATACGTTTCATATATTTCATTTATCTTAATTATAAAATTTTTATTGAAAAACCTCTCCAAATTTTTTTAGTTCCCTCTCATTAAAGTAGTTTATACTCTATTTACTTCTTCACAAGCCTTACTTCTTTATATATTTCAAACTTTTTGCTGATGTCAAATAGGGGGAGAAAAATGTAAGAAAAATATGTATATTGCATTATATATGTATGTTGCACTTTGCATTATATATAATATGTATGTTTGCACTTTGCATTATATATGTATGTTGCACTTCATTCAGACATATTTTTCTTAAAGGATTTGCCATCGTCAAAAAGGGGGAGAATGTTAGATATGATTAGTTTTGATGATGTCAAATATAGATGTGAAATGATAAGAGCAAAAAGTTTATATAATGTATTTCTTTGACTAACTACTATATTTAATATTACATATTTTGTAGATTAGTCAAGCAAAGAATGAAGAAGATTGAATTAATGAAAATGAACAAGAGGAAGAAGAAGAAAGAAATTGAAGATAGTCAAGGAGATGCTTACTTGGGTTATGGAGAATTATTATCAAGAGGAAAATCAAGAAGAAAGATATGGAAGAAAGAAGAACTTGTAAGATCTTATGAGAATATCAAGATTCAAGCTGTTAGAAGTGATACTGGAGGTTTCTATGATGATACCGGAGGCTTCTATGATCAAATGATGGTTGGAATAGGTTAATACGAAACTAAGATGACTTATATGTGAGTTATGGCACTTCTAGGGGAGTTTTACTCGAGCACGGATCAAATACTCGAGTGCCAGAGGTGTTTCCCTCGAGCACGGATGAACACACTCGAGCACGGGATAAATACTCTGTTCAGCTCTGTTTTACGTTCGCCTGACAGAGGTCTGGTATTTTGGTCATATCTCTCAAACCACATATTGGATTGACCCGAAACTAGTGGTATATGAACGAAGACACATAACATGTAAAATGTGCACCAAGATCACATTGAAAGAAGCTCAAATGAAGGAGATATGATCTGTGGAAGATGACAGTGAAATCACCGTTACTTTTCAACACAGGTTCAGTATTTTGAGCATAACTCACAAACCACACATCAGATTGAGATGAGACTAGTACCAAATGAAACTAAACTCAAAGAGCTTTCCATGGATAGGTAATTTGCCTAATTTGAATCTATATTATAGGAGATATGCCTTCTGGAATTTGACTCTTGTGCAGTCTAGTGGTTAAATGTTATACAATCATTATGTTTTCACTTCTTATTGGTCCTAAACATTAACTAACATATATTTCAATTGTAAAACAAGAGATTAAATATTTAGATTGCATCTTCAAGAACGGAGGTCACGTACAACAAATATCATCACTCAACGAACAATCCGAATATGGTTACATGTTATTGAATCATTGTGTTCTCACTTGTTATTGTTTCTAAATGTTAGCTAACATATATTTCAAGTGTGAAACATGATATTAAACGTTCGGATTGCAGATTCAAATAAAAGTCAATTACGGTGAACTTTATCATTACACACCGAATGGGGGCTACCTACCACGACAAGCAACTGACACACCATGAAAGACTGTCGAATATTCAAACATCTTCATCTGCTCCACAACGTGACGTACAGCTCATAATGAAACATCCCACTCTTCAACGGGATGCTCTGCTCTGCAATGGACAGTAGCTTGTTTTTCAAAAATGCTCAACGGTCAAAATGACTCCAATGGACGAATACTCACAACGGTCATCATCTTCATCAACTATAAATGAGAGAGCATTCAACATCGATGGGTAACACAGAAAATAGAGACAGCGAGCAACTATGTGAAAAATGATAGAAATATGAATCCTCTGCTTCTACCCAAACACTCGTTGTTCTGCGGTTTCAATATTACTTATCATTGAGAGAGTAATTATTTGTATTGTACTTTAGTGAGTATTATACCCACTCTGTGAGAGAGTCTATAAACACTTCAACTATATTTTTGAGTTGATCTCAAGGTAGAGGGACCTTGAGAGGGTTGATTTCCTTACGGGAAAAGCTGTAGAGAGAATTTCCAGTAAGACATTCTGCTCGTAAGACTTACAAGGTGCAGGCAGTAGAGAACGTTGCTGCTCATAAGACTTACAGGAGTCTAAGCAGGAGAGAACGTTGTTGCTCGTAAGACTTGCATGAGTAAGTAGGAGAGGAAGATCTTTGGGATTGCTCTGCTCGTAAGACTTGCCGTAAGGGGGAGTATTTCAGTGAGAGATTTGTAAAAGGTTTCACAAGTACCCGGCTAAACTTGTGGGATTGTATAGGCTTTTCTTGTGGCCGAATTAAACAAGAAGATAGTGGATTTGAAAATCTCAAGAGGAGCCTGGGGACTGGACGTAGGCCATCACAGATTGGACCGAACCAGGATAAATCACAGTTTGCATATTCTCTTCCCTAAGCTCTTATATTTCCAGCATATATTATTTAATCTAATTGTTGATTTATAAACCTTCATACTTACCGCTTTCGTTAAGATGCAAAAAGATTTCCAAAGTTCTTAAGTTTTTATTATACACCCAATTCACCCCCTTTTTGGGTGATAGCCGGTTCTAACAAATCTCTACCTAACGTGTATAACTCAGCCCCTAAGCTATTCTTCTATGTGGATTAAGGTTTTGAAGCTCAAATTTCAGTCTTGGGAGCTTGGGGTTTTCAACGAAGTCAAGAAAAACTAGTGGGAGCTTGAGGTAACTTCCAAACCTTCGTATATTAACTATTCTGGTTGATGTAGGCAATTTAATCGGTGAAATTTCACTAGATTGCCGTTAGTTTTAAAATTTGGAAATTGGGTTGCCTAAGGATTATGCTGCCTAATTTTAGTTCAAATGGTAGTTATAACCTAATGTAATAGTTAATAAAGTGGTTAGGAGTTGAAAGGAATGCATTTATAGAGTTGAAATTGAAAAACCCCAATTTTCCTTGGAAAACCCATATATTTTGGCTAGGGATGTAAATGGGCCATATAATTGGATTTTCAATGATTTGATGGTTCCATTAAGTTCAGAAGGGATAATTAGATGGGGGTTACAGTTGGTCACTTTTTCGGAAAAGCCTGAAAAATCATAATTACAAAAACGCCCCGGAAACACGAAAATAAGGGCTGTGAAGAGCAATTTTATCTTTTGGCAGTGAGTTTGGAAATGGATTCCTTGGGTGAAAATATGTCAGAAGAGTCCATTTCAAAATTTCAGAAAAAGTACAGTTGGATCGGGTCCCTCGGGGGTATATTTGTAAATTTTCATAACTGGTTTATATAACCAAAAAAATACTATGGAAGTGTCTAAATGGTACATTTGGAATTGTAGGACCAAGTTGAGAGCCCGAGTTGCTGGCACGCAAATCGAGGAGAAAAGACTGGAGGTAGGGGACTTACTTTACATGCATGTATTTGAAATATTTGCTTTATAGTGATGTATGTGATTGCTTTATTTGATTGTGTGGAACATATTTGAATATATGAAGCTCTGTTTCTATTTTACTGTGGCCATAGTTTTTTTACATGAAACATTGAGCATGCAGAAATGTCATTATGGGGCATATATCTAGATAAAGCTAACATGTCATATACATAACATCTATGATGCATGCATTATGGTATATGTTTTCTATTGAGATTTTCTCGAATCTCACCCTCCCCTACTAACAATTTAGACAGGTGAATACAAAAGATATGCTGAGAATAAAGAAGAGAACTATACGAGGAGATTGCAGTAGTGGAATGTAGACGGAAAGTTGCCTCCGTATCACTAGGACGTGTTTAGATACCATAGAGCCCTGTGCGGCAATAAGGTTTGTAATTATTATATACGAACCCCTATGAAGAATTTCTGTAATCATGTTCATATTATTAGTATATTTCTGCTATTTCTGTATTGGCCACCGAACCACATATCATTTTCTGCGAATACTCTGGTAAAGCTGAAATTAAAATAAAGGCGTGACATTTTGGTATCAGAACAAGGATTCTGGCTACAGAATTGTTTGCTCAGAGTAAATGTAGTAGTTCTGGAAACATGATATTATACTGATATGCTTGATTATATAGTGATAGGAATAGCGAAGTGTATTACTTCGGCTAGTTCTCAAGCCCTGAAAGGAACAGACACGCCTCGGGGAAATAGTGGAATACCCAGAAGGCAGTATATGTTACCATTCTGGAGAGAGGATGGTATAAGGATGACACAGATACCGACGGAGCAGATCTGAGTAAGGCTAAAGTGTGGAGCCTTATCCTAAAACAGAGTCACTAGTTGGCTCTTCGTCACCCACTTTCCTTTTGATCCTTTGGCCCTGTCTAAAAATTAGTTTCTGGGAGAGGGAGATTCTAAGGAATCCCCGTAGTAACAAATCACTCATAGTATGCATAATAATAAGGCATGAAAGTGATCATAACACACACATAGCAACTATAATGGCAATTACAGCGGTAAGGGAAGGTATGACTCATGTTTGTTAGATCCCAAGTTTTGATGATAACAAAAGGTAATTGTTTGCAAAGTATGTTTTTACAAGTCTAAAGAACGATTACAAGGTTACCGAATGCATATGGCAAAATTTTGTAATGTCTGATGTCAGTTTTACTGATGCACTTGAGCAACAGCGCTATCACTCAAGCATAAACCTCTTTTACACTCGAGCACATGCAAGTGTTGGACAAGAAGTGTTTGGCCGAGAGCAATTACTGTCAATCTTACTGATGTACTCGAGCACTATAACCAACACTCGAGCATGAAGTTGTTTTGCACTCGAGCACTAGTGAGTGAGGGACTGCGAGTGTTTTGCCGAGAGTCATACAGAACAGAGAAGCACAAGCATGCCCGAGTGAGAGTTCATATGCCCGAGTGATATATCAGTACTCACGAATGATCATTATGTTGCACGGCTTGTGAGCCTGCACATGATAAAGGGATGGATTGAGTGATAAAAAGGGATCCCCTAACAGTAGACGTTTAAATTTTGAGGATGAAATTTATTGAACCGGGGGGGGGGGGGTAAAATGCAATATCTCGAATTTTGGGATTGAAGGCTTGGGGATAAGTCTACATTAAGCAGACTGCTAAGCCCTAGTTTAGCAGGTGTCTCAAATGTATTCCCTAATATTTCTTATATCTTTGAGGCATTAAAGGGAATAAAATGGTAAATTAAAGCATATGGGAATTTTGTATACAAAAATGGAATTTGTTAGAGTTGCAAGTGCATTCCATTTCATTGCTTCCAGAGAGGCAGTGTTGTTGTGTAATGCATTTCATTGAACAAATGATATTAAAAAATTATGAAATTCTACAAGGTGAAAGTAGATATCTTAATATTTAATTTGATAGGTCATGTGACTCAATTAGAGCTATATACAAAAAGTTATGAATTTTTGAAGTTTACCTAGTGAAATTGACTATTTTTTGGAACAACAAGCAAAGTTTGAAAATCTGGGAATCTTGTGCTTCCAGCTTGCAAAAGGCTATATTTTTCCTTAAAACTAGACTCAATAAGGGTTCTATAGAGAAACAAGAGCTAAGTTAATTATTTTCCATTTAATGAAAGTTAATTTCAATTAATTAAGGAAAATAAAAGGGAAAAAATATATTTAGAATATTTTGGTCAATTTAATATGAATTTATGAAAAATTTGAGCAAAGAGTGCAATTTTGACCAAAATTGAGATTTTACGTATATATGTAACTGGAACAAGTTGTGAAGCCAACTGAGACCAAAGGGTGGGACCTCTAGATGTCTCCTACATGTGGCATGAAGAAGGAAATATTGGTTTGGCTTAATGATCAAAGTTACATGTACATAGGTTTATGTACATAAAATTGATTTTTGGTAATTTTTGGAAATTAGTAAATAAATGAAATATGACATAAGCTAATGAAATAAAACTTCATCTCCTACCTTTTGCTCTCATAAGCCGACGTGAAGTTCATCTGGAGGAGAGAGGAATTATAGCAATTTTCTAGAGAGAGAAAGGGAAGATATACTTGTACGTTAGGTTGATTTCTTTGGTAAATCTCTACCTAACGTGTATAACTCCGCCCCACAGCTATTCTTTTATGTGGATTAAGGTTTTAAAGCTCAAATTTAAGTCTTGGGAGCTTGGGGTTTTCAGTGAAGTCGAGAAAAGCTAGTGGGAGCTTGAGGTAACTTCCAAACCTTCATATATTAACTATTCTGGTTGATGTAGGCAATTTAATCGGTGAAATTTCATCGGAATGCCGTTAGTTTTAAATTTTGAAAATTTGGTTGCTAAGGGTTATGCTGCCCAATTTTGGTTCAAATAGTAGTTATAACCTGATGTGATAGTTAATAAAGTGGTTGGGAGTAGAAAGGAATGCGTTTATGGATCTGAAATGGAAAAACCCCGTTTTTCTTGGAAAACCTATATATTTTGACTAGGGCTGTTAATGAGCCTTAGAGTTGGATTTTCAATGATTTGATGGTTCCATTAAGTTCATGAGAGAAAATTAGATGATGTTACAATTGGTCACTTTTACGGAAAAGCCCCAAAAATCATAATTACGAAAACGCCCTGAAACATGAAATAAGGGTTGCCAAGGGCAATTTCATCTTTTGGAAGTGAATTTGGTGAATTTGGTGATTCTGAGTTTGGAAATGGATTCCTTGGGTGAAAATATGTCAGAATAGCCCATGTCAAAATTTTGAGAAAAGTAAAGTCGGACCAGGTACGGCGGGGCCGGGTCTTCCTTGTCATTTTAGTAAATTTTCATAATTGGCTTATATAACCACCATAAATACTATGGAAGTGTCTAAATGGTACATATGGAATTGTAGGACCGAGTTGAGAGCTCGAGTTGCTGGCACGCAAATCGAGGAGAAAAGATAAGAGGTAGGAGACTTACCTTACATGCATGTATTTGATATATTTGCTTGTGTAGTGGTGTATGTGATTGCTTTACTTGATTGTGTAGAGCATATTTGAATAAATGAAGCTCTGTTTCTGTTTTGCTGTGGCCATAGTTTTGTTATATGAAATATTAAGCATGCAGAAATGTCATTATGGGGCATACATCTAGATAAAGCTAACATGTCATACACATAGCATCTATCAGACATGCATTATGGTATATGTTTTCTATTGAGATTCTCTCAGATCTCACCCTCCCCTACCAATAATTTAGACAGGTGAAGACAAAAGATATACTGAGAATAAAAAAGAGAACCGCACAAGGAGATTGCAGTGGTGGAACTAAGACGGAATGATGTCTCCGTTTCACTGGGACATGTTTAGATAACCTAGAGCCCTATACAGCTATAAGGTTTGTAATTGTAATATCCCAATTTTTGATTATGCATAATTATGGATTTAATGGGAATAATAATATGTTTTATGGCAATATTAATTAATATGCAATGATTAGTGGAAATTGAAAGAATGAAATTGTTGGGTAATTAGTTGGTGATTAATAGAGAAATTAATTACTAGCTAAGAGAAAAAAAAGATATGTGATTAAGTGGCTAATTGGTGACTTAATTTGTAGAGAGTTAATAGAGATAAGACATGTGGCAAAAATTTGGTATGATGAGAGAGTGTAGAAAGGAAAGTCAAATGACATTTTTATTCATTTTTCTCTCACTTCCTTCCTCTCTTTTCGCTAAATTGGCATGGGAGGGAGTATTATATCATTTCATCTCATCTTATCTCTTTCTTCTCTCTCTTGTTCAGCAGCATGGAGCTTAGGAGAGAGAAAGAAAAGATGGATCTTGAGGTAAGCAAATGGCCTCAAATGCCAAAATGCTCTTCATTAATATTGATCATTGAGTTAACAGCTTCAATTTGAGGGTTGCAGCTTCTCCATTGGTGGTGATTTGAGAAATCACGAAAATTAGAGGTTAGAGATCAAAGAATCTCTTTGAGAAAGTTGTTAAGGTAAGTGAACCCAATCTTTCTATCTATGTTTCATGCCATTGTATGAAGTTTGAAATTTTTGGTATTTATAGCCTTGAGTTCAAAAATGCTGATCATTGGGTAGTTTGTCATGTTATTGGCATAGAAATAGGTGTTTGGTATGAGTTTTGGATAGATAGATGGATTTGGGATTGAATGATTAAGTTTGTTAAGTTTGGAATTTTGGATGTTTATATTGCCCTAAACCAAAGCATGTTAATGGAATGGGATTTTGGTAATTCTGTTGATTCCATTGAATTCCTTGGCAATATTTATGTGAGGATAGCTTTGGTAGAAGTTTTGAGTCCATTTGGATCAATTGGGTAAGTGTTAGGAAATATGGTCAGTTTAGCTGCGTTTTCTGGTTTTTGATAAGATCACTCGAGTGTTTGGGATTCACTCAAGTGCGTGATGAAGATCACTCGGGTAAGGTTGAGTTATGCTCAAGTGTTATGCATAAATTCTGTTTTCTCTTCAATTTTTCTGTTGTGTTTCTGGAAAACCTCAAGAGTGTATAGTCTTACTTGTGAGTGCGGTGGGACATCACTCGAGTGAGCCTCCTTATGCTCGAATGACTTGTGTATTTGACACCAAGGTCTTGCCTCTCGGGTTGTCACTCACGGTTATGGTGCAAGAGTGTTCCTTCCCACTCACGGGCATGGGGTATCACTCGAGTGAGCTGTGTAGTACTCGAGTGCAGTAAGCTATCTGGGCTACTGCCATTTCTCTTGTGCTCTCGGGTTCTCACCTTCTGGACTTTACTTTCAGGTGCTCGAGTGAGGCATTTGGCTATCACTCGAGTGAGATCCAATGTGCTCGAGTGTTGTAGTCTATGAAAGTTCTTTGTGCTCTCGGGTGTTTACTCGCTATTGTTCACTCTCTAGTGCCTGAGTATTGACCGTACCATCACTCGAGTGAGGTCTCCTTCACTCGAGTATCCGTACAATATCACTCAAGTGAGGCCATCGTCACTCGAGTATCTCAGTGTAAAATATCAGTTTTGTGCTTCCAAAAGGGGAACTTTGTGATAGTTCTTCTAACCTTTAAGGGCTTGTGTTAGAGCCAATGGTGAGGGCTTAAGGGGCAATAACGGCAACCAACATTAAGTATTATGGAAGTGAACTTGGAATGGAGAATAACCCGATGTCCTTGATTTGGTTATAGGGTTGGGTATTCGCTCGGATTATGGTTTGATATCCGCTCGGATCGCGAGTAGCCGATGCTGGAGCATACGTGGAAAGAATGAGTGTAGGGAACTTACCTTTCCTGCATGCATTTGATAATTGTGTTAGTGTATTGATGTATGTTATTGCTTTGCTTGATTATGTGAACAATATATGAGTGATTGAAGCTCTATTTCAATTTATGCTTTAGCCATGAGTATATTGTGTGAACATTGAGCATGCTGATATGTCATTGTGAAAATATGGATTATGTATAGCAAGCATGTTATGCATTAAACACTTGCATACATATTGGTATTGTTTACCTATTGAGATTTCCCAGAATCTCACCTTCCCCTACCAACAGTGTAGACAGGGCAAGTGGATCAAGATGGAGTAAGTAATCAAGGGCGGCAAGGACTTCCTACGGGTTGAAGCTTCGGTAGTTGGTTATCATAGTTGGGAGTATATGGATTTGGATGTGTATATATGTATGTGGATGAGGGTTGATTATGTATTTGAGATGGATTTGTGTAATCCCCATATGAGGACTTGTAATGGGCGAATGCGCCCCATAAGGCTTGAGTAATAAATGGAATCCGGAATTGCCAGAATTATTAAATTACGTACTCTGATATATTAAATGTGATTTATCTTCATGTAGTAATTGTATTCGGAATGTGAATGTGAGACCAGGTTATAAATGATTTCGAAAGGTATTTGTGAGAACCCCATCTGGTATATGGGTTTATAAATGTTGTTTTTGTCTTATTGGTCTCTATTTCACTTTAATTGTGTAATCCGGATATTAATTACCGTGAGGGGGTTACATTTTTGGTATCAGAGCTGAAGTTCCTGGCAAGTATGGGAATTTGCTAGGATAGCTCCCTGAGATCTCTGCCTTGGTGGTAGAAGATAATTTGTGATGGTTGTTGTGTATACATATATGCGTTTTGTTAATTTGATATATATGAGATTTGTGGACTGTGTATACATTATTTAGTTATTCTGAAGTGGCAAATCATTGTAAAATCGAAAGATATAGTGGTTCGCCCAAGAATCTAATGTGTAGACCTAGAGGTGGAGGTAATCAGACCCTTTATCTGATTAGAGAACTAAGGAAAATGATTTCATAGTTATGTGATATTGAGATTCTAGGTGTCATGATCAACCTAGACGTTGGGTGAGAAACCCTAGGTGGTGTGACATCATTGGCCATGTCATATTGGATTTGTGTGTTCAAAGGCCTTAAGACCTAGGGGATCAGTGTGCCTTAGGCTGGCCGAGATATTTGAACTTGTGTTGGAGCTTAAGATGCTCTATGGAAATTAGGGAAGTGATTTCCCAATTTAACTGAGGTTGAGGTTTACAAGATGAACTATTATCCAAGGATCAGACTTAATAACTGGGCTGATTCTTAGGAAGTTGATTTGACCTGAATGGTTTGTGGTGCCAGGGTATGGTACTAGAATTGAATTGAAACATGTATCAGGTACCCTGAGATTTCTAGTTGTAAATCTAGCAGAGGGAAAAGTTACCTATGGAGGATACGGATTGGAGATGGCTATCTACAGAGAGTTCTGATCAGAGAGGGCTACCTATGGTGATATCAGATCGGAGAGGCTATTTGTGAGTCTGCTACTTACGGCCCATCGGTGGTTTCGGTGGGAGGATCGTACCTTCGGGTGTTATCATACGGGGGGTGAGACTATGTGACTTTATGGAAGCTGCTGTGACGATAAACCCTAGTGTACAGCCACCGTGATAACGAACCGTAGAGAGTAGTCACCGTGACGTTGAATCTTGAAGTAGAGCAATGAGAGCCCATATTCTCAACGATGTGTTGGTTATGGCCCTGAATGATTCAAGTTGAATCGGGCCAAGGTCTGACATAGATGAATATATGTTGTATATTTATGCTATTCTTGTGTTGCCTACCGAACTGCATATCATTTTCTGTGAATACTCTGGTAAAGGTGAAATTAAAATAAGGGTGTGATATTACACACACAATAGACATACTATACAATGTAACACTTTTTGTAATTTTTAAATATGAAAATTATGAAAAAAATCTCTTAATCAGCAACATTTTGTTTGTATAAAAAAGAAGTTTCGCAAATGAACAACATGGCGGAGAAATAAAAAAAACTAGAAAGTCTAGAATTTATTTGGAGGGCCTAAAAAAAAGATTTTAATAAAATTGATTTATAACAATTGATTATTAGAAGCTTATTTGAATAGCTCTAGAAGGGTGTTTAATAATCCAGATTTTAGCTCAAAAATATATTTTATCGTTAAGAGAGATGTTGAGACCATTTTAGTATATATTATTTATTTTTACTATTTTTAAGGTCTTGACAAAATACAATGTTCATAAAAACAATACATGATAATTCATTAATTATCATTTGGTAACAAGGAAACTAATGGAGAAATTTGATCTTGTACATATGTCAAGTTTATGATAAATATCTGAAGTGAGTAAATAGAAAGTGAGTAGAGGTATGAAAGTGAAATATCACTTCTTCTTGTTCTTCTTTTTTAACAATAGATAGTGAAATATCATTCCTACGGCCACAATATACGTCATCCTATTTTAAATGAGTAGTCACAAAAGTACAAAAGTACTTATTCCTAAAAGGGAGTATCATTATCCAGGATTTTCATCATATATATTAGCTTATGTAATGTAATTTATAAGACTATTACTAAGTTTATTGCTAATTGAATTAAATATTTCCTCCCATAGGTCATCTCTCCAAATCAATGTAGCTTAATTCTTGGTAGGACAAGCTTAGATAACATTATCGTTGTATAGTTGTTTCCTCCCACAAGTCATCTCTATGGGTTTTTGTTATTAAAGGGAAGTATGGTGGTGGCAATGATCTACTTTCTAGAATTAACCCTCTAAAGGTAGGTTCTAATACCTAGAGCTGAACTAAACACAATTGGCCCAAGGTAGAAGAAGGGATAGAGTTAGTTCATGACAGCAATGGGAATGAGAGAGTGAAGTGGAAATGTGAAAAGAGTGGTACGTTCATAGTTCGCTCAACTTACCATGCCCTTTCTCAGCTTATTGATTCTCCTAGTAGTCATTGGAATGATATATAGAGACTCAAGATAGCACAAAGATGCACAACTTTTGTATGGCTAATGATGCATGGAAGACTTATCGCTAATGCAATGAAGCATTGGATGACTCTTCATCCTACTAGTTTGTACGAGCGTTATAACTCTTGCATAGAAGATGATCTTTATGCCATTTAAGATTGTAAAGCAATCAGAAATTTCTTATTTATGATTGAGATTGATGATGTATAAGAAAGGATGATAACCCCTGAGAATAATGGGATTAAATGGTGGAGTTAGTGACAAGGTTGATATATAAATACTGAATACCACGTGGTAGGCCACTAGTTTAATTATTTGGCACCACTAGCTGACATTTAATTACAGGGTAGTATTCCCTGATATGACACTCTAGGGGCTTCAGGGCAGTATTCCCAGGGCCCGGGCAATATTCCCATGGCCAGTAACCCTATTGGAGGAACCCATGGTACCTTGTGTGCTCTGTAGTACTCTGACTGGTCTACACCGCACTTGTGGAGATCTTGTAAGAGTTACCAGTAATGTGGACTAGGACTTAGCCCTTGGGTTCAGTAGGAGGAAATAAGGAGGATATAAGGATTGTTAGGCGTTAATGAAAGACAAGAAATAAATGATTGCTTTATGATGTGTTGTGATGTAGCATGCCATGATATGATATGATATGTTTACTTATTCTTCGAGGATTATAAATTAATACTTCCTCTTTCTAAGTTATTTGACTATCTTCATGTGGGTTTGTTAGTCCCACCTGGCATCCCACGGATGGTGCCAGTAGGTAATATGGGTAGTGATTAAATTACTGAGACAGTGACCTTACCCCATTACTTCTCACATTTTTTCAGATAAGGGCTCAAGGGGTAACGCAACTGGGAAGGCATTGGAGGCTTGACACATTGGCAATAAAAAGCCACTTTGTATTTGTCTATTTTTACCACAGTTAGAGTTTTATTCAAAATTTAGGATTTTGTTTAATTCTCATTAATTGTCTTTTTTGGACATCAATAATGGATTACCTGAGGCCTAGGATTTTTGTGGAGTTGCTTTATTATAAATTCTAGTTTTTTTAGTCATGGAATTTGAATATGGAAGTATTATATCTTCTTGTGTATAATTTATGGGTTGGGGGCCTAGAGCGGAGCTCCCTTATGTTGTGATGCTTGTACTAGGTGCATGATAATTATGGCTCTTGCATGGGATTTAATGAAAAACCTTAAGTTGACTTTCATAGGTCTTATTTAAATAAGAGTGACATTATGTTGATGCAAAGGCAAAGGAAAACAAGTTCTATACCTAAACAACTCGACATACATAGCAGCCCAACCTTCTGAGTATGTATCGGCTCTTTCGTTTGGCAGAAGGACCCTCATGTGAATATCCTTAGGTAAGTAGTAAGATCTACGAATGTTTCTAAGACCCCTAAGATCTATACTGGATACCACCGACACTTCCAATATGCCCATATTCTTTAGAACCATGGCTATATTTTTGTCCCTCAAACTACCTAAGCCCGACTCTTCACTAGACATAACTTCAACTTCAGGATCCCCCTCATTATGGCTAGTGATACTTACAGATGAACTATCCAACTCTGACATAGTAACCTACATGAAGCAAGACAAATAGCACTCAAGGATTAAAAACTACCTAAAATGAGGAGGGTAGAACGATGCAAACCAGAGAATGGTAAAGGAAAATACACAACAAGTTCAAAGATTTACACATAAGAAGAAGAAAACTCAAAACCCTAACTTTGTCAGTACTAAAGAACATATCAAATAGAACATGAAATCCTGGCCGTAACCCCAAAAATTGAAGGAAAAACAAAGCTAGGAGAAGAAAGGAGATACCTTTACAAAGAATTGCCTTTGGAGAAAAAGCCAGCACAGAGGGAACCTTCAACATTGCCTCTCAAGCTCTATAAAAAACCCTTGCACGTCTCAATACAAATTAAGTAGGGAAGCACTGAAGAAACTTAATGATGTGAGAATATGGGAGAAACCGCCTAATGGGTGTTAAGTAATTGATAGAAGAGTAGAAAGGTCACCTCAGGAAGGAACCGTTGGCTCAGAAGAGTTCAAACCTAGCCGTTAGATCTTGCAAGGCATTTCGATGAATGAGATTGAGTTTACTTCTCAAGCCAATAGTTTATCAAGTTTGTGAAGTAGGGGACTTATTGTGTGTACCAAAACCGGTTCCTTAGGTCTACATACAAAGCAAGCCCAGTAAGAAGGTTCTGGTTGAAGGAGAGGTGAAACCATTGGAAGCCTAATAAGATGCAAACCTTGACTAAGCCCACAACTCTTCACAAAATGCTTAGTCAAAATAATCAATCGAAAGAAGATCCAAGCCCATGAAGATAGAAACAACCACATCCTCTTGGATCTGTGAAGATAGCAACAGATGGACTTAGGGGTGAATATAAAGGACGACAGTACTAAGAAGGAAGGTTATTGGATGCATTCTAGAATTCGCACCTTATACTCTGGCATTAAGTAGATTCAATTCCTATTTTTTCTCTTGTTGACCATCGCTTTGTAAAATGGCTTGTACACTATTAATCATATCACCCTTTCTTATTTTTCATACTATATGTTACAAAATCATATGTTGCTGATGACCTAGTAAATAAAACCTTTCCCTACTAGATTTTGGTTATACACTGGATGTTCTCAAAATCAGTTTGGGAACTCACCTATAGTTCCTTAGGAAGGTCCTTCCTCTTCTAAGCAAGTGCCCGTACAAGAGCATAATAGGGAAAATGCTCTGATGAAGATGTTGATCAAGTTATGTGATAAAGTAGAGCAACTGGAAGTAAATGTTGTAAATATTGCATATGGGTATGTCAAAGAAAAAGACTCTAATATTATGGAATATGTTTAAATAAAGAGATGCGTTTTGAGAAGTCATGTTCTTATAAATTAACGGATTTGTGTTGGTTCATGAATCAACATGGTTCATGAATTTAACAAGATAATTATAACTTTCTCATTGAAGAGGTATAGTCTTTAAGGGGCACCGCTTTATCGGTTCATCGATTTAAGGTGTATTCTTACAGGAAGGGTTTGTAACATCCCAAATTTTTCAGTCACCAAAATTCCTTATATCAAAGGGAATAAAATGATGAATTTTGGCACACTTTGAATGGCCAAATAGTGACCGCACGAAATTGGGCCACAATAAGACATAAGAATTAAATTTTTGTCTTCATAAAAAGCCATTATGGGAGCCCAAATTGATTAATGGAAGAACACAATTGTTGGGCCCAATATATTGTGTATTTTGGCCTAAACAAAAGAAAAGGGAAGAGGCCTAATTTAATTACAAAAATGTAAGGGAAAAGTAGTCATTTAACCAATAAAGCAAGAAGCTTTTATTTTTCCCTTTTCTTTATGATATTTTCAGCCAAAAAGAAAATAAATGGAGGGAAAATATTTATTTGGCTACAAATAATGCCATATGGGAGGAATAATAGCCAAGTGAAAAAGATGATGACAAAAGTCAATTTTCACATGTTAATTGGCCATAAAATATTATTATCTTAAGGAGGTGGATAAATGATATTTTTAAAGCTCTTATCTTATTTCCAGAGCTTATTTTCATCCAACACAAAGAGAAAAGAGAGAGAGAGAGACTTGAAGAAAGCAAGAGAAAAGAGAAAAGATTGGACGGTTGAAATCTAACCAAAGGCATCTTGGTAATTTTTGCACAAACTAAGGGCCAATTGGAAAATTGACTAATTATCTCTCCTCCCTCTCTATTAATTTCGTTCAGCCACTGAAAAAGAAGAGAAAAATCAGAAAAACACAAGAAAATGGAAGAGGAAAGAGAAAGAATGACTAGTGAAAGCTCTTGAGCTGATTTCACTTCCGATTCTTTATTTCTAGCTTCTGGAGTCTTCTATAACGTTGTTTCCCTCATGGAAAGAAACATTTCTATGGTTTTGGATTTTCAATCAGAGGTGTTTGATTCCATCTACTTAGAGGAGGTGCTTCCAAAATCAAGAACAGATCACATATTTGAAATCTAGTAAGTATAAGCTATGATTTGAATCGAATATTTTGTTATTTCTTTGAGTAGTTCAGTGGGCACACATGAATAGCACAAATATCCTGATAAAAAGTGCTCGATTAAATAAATTCCTTACAAGGATTGTACATAATAATTACAAATAATGTAGCCACACAGGGCTACTAGGGTATTTAAACACGTTTAATGAAACTCAGACATCTTTCCATCTTCATTCCACCACATCAATCCTCTTGTGCAGTACTCTTCTTGTACTCAGCACGCCTCCTGTGATCATCCGTCTAAATAGTTGGTTGGGGAGGGTGAGATTCGAGGGAATCTTAGTAGCAAATAATACCAATATACATGCAAGATAGGTGATTAATATATGACATGCTTGCCTTATATAAACTCATGCTAACACAATGACATATCTGTGTGCTCAATGTTTCAAACAACATACTTATAGCCATATCATAATAGAAATAGAGCTTCAATCATTCATTTATGTTTCACATAATCAAGCAAAGTAATCACATGTATCAATACACAAGCACAAATATGAAATACATGCAGGAGAGGCAAGTTCACTACCTTGTGTCTTTAAGTCCTCCTCTAGTACCTTTTCTTTTCCAACCATTGAAGATGCTTCTTCTTGACTTCTCATGGCCCTAAATAAATACTCATATTATTAGAGCCATGAAATTGAATGTCCAATGGGCTACATGGGCCTTTAGGACATGTCTCTTATTTTTGGCCCAATACTTATGACAATTTTTAACATTATTGCAGTAAATTTGTAGGTTAGCCCAATCTGCCATTTTTGTTAAACAAACTTTGGAAATTCATAATTAATTCTAAGAAAATCTAAATGGGTTGATTCCAAGTTCTATAAAAATATATTTAGTTCCTCTTTCAATGAAAAATATCATAGAGAATCAATTACAATAACCCATTTCCACAAAATTTGTCAAATCTAGTCTGCCACAGATTTTGTTCCAGATTCAGGGTCAAACTTTGAAAAATCATAACTTTCAATCCATTAGTCCAAATGGGTGACACTACCTATCAAATTAAAGCCCAGGATGTCTACTTTAATCTTATTAAATGTCATAGCATTTGAACCAAGTTTGTCTTCTCAAAAACACGTTGCAAGTTCTCTGCCTCTAGAAAACGAATTCAGGCAGATTTCAACACTAACTTCCAAAATAATCATAATTCATCATAAAACCTCTTTTAACCTCATAATCACCATCTTAATCATGATTAATTAAAATTGGGCAGCACCTCCCCTTAGGGTTTCATCTTTCAATTTTTACAAAACAACCAAATCCAAGCCAAAATCAATAGCAACAACAACATCATATAAAGCGAGAGGATCAAGGTTTTGGAAATTACCTCTTGATTTCTCTAACTTTCTCTCTCTACACGCTTTTGCCCTCTCTCTCTCTTCTCTCTTGATTTAGCTTGCTAACCACAATTTTCAAGAAGAAGAAGAGGCTAGAAGAAGTTCTCAATAGATTAGAAGGCATAAGCACCGTGATTTCAAGCTCTTACCTTGGATTTTGGCTTCTTGAACCCTAAGACCTCTTAGTGTTCTTGAGCTCTCCTCTCTCTCTCTCTCTCTCTCTCTCTCGCTTAACTGAAATAATGAGGAAGGAAAGAGGAAAATATGTCTTAAAATATCTCCTCCTGCTTTTTGTTTATTATTGTTTAATGCAAATTAACATGTGCATGTTTTGCTTGGCTATAATTAATCCCTCTTGAATTAATATAGACCAAGTAAATTATTTTCCTTTCTTGCTCCATACTTCAGCCAAAATCTATCCCAATTAAAGGGGAAAACAAATAGCTTCTTGCTTTATTGGTCAAATAACTATTTTGCCCTTACATATTTTTCCATTTTCATCAAACTTTAAAAATTCATATATTTATTTATAGATATCTAATTACAGTGGTTTCAAAAGCCATATGACCCTTACTAAGTCTATTGTTAGGGAAAATATAGCCTTTAGCCAATTGGAAGTTCATAATTCTAAGAATTTCCATATTTGAATGTTGTCACAGAAACTTGCTAGTTTTACTGAGCTAACTTCAAAAATTTATAACTCTTTGTGTATAGCTCCAAATAACTTATGACTAATCCAATTAAAGCTTGATAAGTCTACTTTGTCTACTTTTATGCTGGAAAATTTCACATTCATTGGACATCATTTGATTATCCCAAACCATACTACCACGTAGGAAAAATGCACTGGCAACAAACTTTACATTCCTGGGACTCTTGCTAAACCAGGCTTAGCAGTTTACTTGATTCAGGTTTATTCTCAAGCCTCAAATCCTAAAATTTGGGATATTACATTTTTCCCCCCGTTCAATAAATTCTGTCCTTAAAATTTGAACATCGTATATAATCATCTATATCTTGGGGAATTCCTTTTTATCACTTAATCTATCTCTTTCATGTGCAGGCTCACAAACCATACAACACAACCATCATTATATTCTTAACACAGATCTCAAATAGTATTTAGCATTTGCATTCATTATAATGACATTCAATAATCAGTGTGCAACATAAACAACTGGCATATAAGATCGTACAGTAAATGATCTCTACTCCCCATCCTCAGATCACTGCCTGTCACAATTTTGAATACATCTGCTAGCCTAAGGACACACTGGTCCACTATAACCTAATTGGCAATCTTACATGTTGAGTCTTATAGTCTAGGGAATCATCCATATGATTACAAGCACCTCAGTACTTACTGCCTCGAGCCTTTGCTCCTTACCATTCTTAAAAACATAACATTCTGCCGACCTAAGGACTTATTAGTCCATTAGGTCTTATAATCTAAGCATATACAATTCATCATCTTTGTTGAATACATATCGAGACTAACAACCTCAGGACATACAACCCATTTGATATTACTACCATGTACAAACATGTACATTAAGGCTTACACCAACATGAGTAGGTATTTAATTCTGAGAGGCTATAGTGTAGAGAGTATTTGCCACCACTTTGCCCTACTACATTAGGGCTCATCCCAATCTTTGTTTACATGTGTCACCACAAACCATATATACTATTGGCCACACCACCTCAGTACACATGTTTTACGCCCAGCCTCTTGTCTGATAAGGTCTTGATTACATTGTATAATGAAAATGCACAGAATGGGGCACTAGAGAAGTGAATTACCCATCTTCTGTGAATTATCCCTGGAGGATCAGCGAATACTCAAAGGGCAGCTAGTATCATAAACTGGATTAAGAGTGGTACAAGGATATTGTGAAACTCGAGGCAGCAGGTACAACCAAGGCCGGTGGAATGACATGGTATCACCTGTGAGCTTATCAATAGGGGACATAAAGACAAATTTTATTGATTACATGGAACATACCAAGGTACATATTCAAGTACATATATCGGTACTTATATATGGATTCCACACACTATATTTTGATGCCCGGAGATAATGGCCACAATTTTTGAGATGAGGGCTTATGGGGTACCGATAGTTAGAAGCAGTTAGAGCTGGTATCTGTATTTCTGTAGAGGTACACAAAAATTAAGCTTGCTCAACCTAGGAAAATCTCGAGACGGGTGACCCCCCTGGGAAGTCACACGTATATGTGGTGACATGTGAGGAAAAAGGAAAAGCACATGTTATACAGTAGTTCAGAGGTTGCAAGATGTTGCAGGCTTTCCCTGACATCTATAGACATCTGTAATATGTTATTTCAGGCACATTTGTGTACCTAAAATAGTATAAAATGATAGATATACCCTTATGTTTATGTGGAATTTACCTCTTCTTTGTTTACATATAGTGAAACATAAAGAGGATGAGATTAAGAAGTACAAGTGCTGGGTAGGGTCAAAAAGTTAGACCTGACTCAATGTAGCCAATAATGGGCATGTTAACAGAACATCCAACAATGATCAATGATCATAGTAATTAGTTGCAAGAGGTGCAGAAAAAGTAGAACACATATAAGTGGGCACACATGACTATTATAAATATACTAATAAAAAGTGCTCAATTATAGAAATTTCCTGTGAGGATTGTACATAATAATTACAAATAATGTAGCCGCATATGGCTACTAGGAATTCTAAACTCGTTTGATGAAACCCAGACATCTTTTCATCTTTGTTCCACCACAGCAATCCTCTTGTGCAGTGCTCTTCTTATACTCAACACACCTCCTATGATCACCCGTCTAAATGGTTGGTTGGGGGAAGCTGAGATTTTAGGGAATCTCAGTAGCAAACAATACCAATATACATGCAAGATAGGTGCTTAATGCATGACATGCTTGCCTTACATAAACTCATGCTAACACAATGACATATCTGCATACTTAATGTTTCAAACAACTTACTCATGGCCATAGCATAAAGAGAAATAGAGCTTCAATCATTCATATATGTTTCACAAAATCAAGGAAAGCAATCACATGTGTGAACACCCTATTTTGTCCGGGCCCCACTCAAAAATACAAAAATAATTGATGATGATTGGAAGAAAAAAAAGAAATAAAAAATGAAAGCAAGGAAAAAATAAGAAAATCCTCCTATTAATGATGATCGATGTCCAAATTGGCGATCATCATTAAAAGGAAAAAGAAATTAAAAAAAATTTAAATTAATCCCCTCATTGATATGATTGGCATTGTCATTTATTACGGGAAAATAATAAATAAAAAAAATCTCATTTATGTTTGTTGGACTTTGGTTCCAAGTCCTCCCTTGATAGGCCGGACTATTTGATTAGGAAATAAGTAGCCTAATCAAATAAGAATAAAATCAGCATAAAATGCAGATTGGGGAATAATTCAGTAATAATTATGGATTTGTTAATTAAGGAACAAATCACCATAATTAGGGAATTAATTGAGAATCAATTAATTGCTGTCTTGGAGGGAAAGAAGGTGTGCACACGTTTCCTAATTAGTGGCCTCCATAAACCACTATAAAAAGGGTGTGCCTCCTCAATTGCAATTCACCCTACCATTGAGTTTTCTAGCAATTCTCTTCTCTCCTACCATCTTTTCTGGTTTTGGTGATCTGCTATGCAAATCACAATTAGGTTCTAGTAGTCTAATAATTGTGTGGGCACAATTACGGAGCATTGGAGCCTTGACTCGGATCCGAACATGGATTCGCCCAGGTACGCTAGTTCTCCTTTAGTTATATTTTTCTTGCATTGGCATCAGAGCCTTCTTGATCTTGTTGCTGTGATTATTCTATGTGAATAAACTAAATGATATAATTTGTTTATATCCCCATCTAATTCCGCTGTGCTATTATATATATGAATATATGATGTTAATATGTGCCATTGTACATATTTTTATTCTTCAAGCTTTATATGCTTAGATTCTATTACTTGAAATTTTGGTTTATATGTGAATACGTAAACATGTATATATATATTTTGCTTCTGCCTACACATATGAAACTCTATCACAAATATATATATACAACTCACATGCATCTGTGTTTTATGCACTGCTATTCTTCTTCCTAGTTTTTTCCCCTTATTCGACCAGAACTCCATATACACACAAATATTACTGGGTTTATGATTGTTAGCAGAATGCGTTTGCTCCTTTGATTATTACATATGCGCATGTGTATATATATTGTATGGCGCAATTCCTTCGTCTTCTCTTCACTTCTTCGATCTCTTTCAAGTTGGGTGTTTTTGGAACCTATGTGGAACTAAAAACGGAAAAGACTTGACCCCTCAAAGGTTAGAAGAGCCTTTGAAACACAGAGACACACATCCGGTCGAATTGCGTCACACCGACAACGTTGAGAAAAATTGGGTGTTTGAAACTCGGTGTTTTTGCCCAAAGTAAGGACATGAATGTATAGAGCTCAAAGAGACGATTCCAACGATGCTTAGAACGCGTCAAACGGAGTTTGGATGAGGGAGAAATGAAGGAAAGAAGTAGGCGGGTCAATAGTCACTGCCGCCACTTCACTCGAGATTTGATCAATGAAATTGAGGTTTTCAAATCAAATAAATGCCATGGTTTTGTAGTTCGCTGAACTATGATTCCAACAACACCAAGAATGCAAAAAAAGGAGCTAAAATGAGGGAGATATGGCCTCCCAAAGTTTGCGGGTCGCAATGACCCGTAGGAGCTCCAACCGGGTCGGGTTGACCTGGCTGGAGGTTGAAGATAATGATGTGGCAGTCAACGCCACATCATCATCAACTAATGCCACGTAGAACCAATGAGAGAACGCCACGTCAGCATCAAAGACACGTCCTTGCCACCTCATACCACGTCAGCCTGGTCCTGGTCAAGAGTTTGACCCGTGGCGAGCACCGTCGGAGATAGGACGGCCGCAAGGCAGTGTGTGTGGCCAACGCTAGAATTTTCCAAATTTTCAGGATTTTTTGATCCAGAGACCTTCTAGGGGCGCATGAGAGCTTGTAGGACCTCCGATTGAGACGCGGTTTGTTCCTAAATATCCCTAAATTCGAGAGCTTCAATTTGATATATAATTTGCATATATTTGAAGCACGTTTGGATCTGTTTTGAGTTAAAAAGGTGCTTGTATGCACCTAGAGATTCCAAAAAAAAAAATATTGGAATTGAATCAATGTTGGTTCTATTGTTTTTTGGGATAGGTTGGCTTATTTTTTAGGAGTATTTTTCAGTTGTAACATGAGGTTAAATACTGAAAGATTCTTTAAAAGTAAGGATTATTCAAATGAGTTTTTAAATATAAAATCCTATCAAACCTTGGCTCAAACTTTTAGAGATAAAACCTGAAAATTGCAGCAACTTGAAATTGTTTAATAATTATTGAATAATAACAAGTCTTCCTATGTTTTTAACCACATTGATTCAATTGGGATTGAATCAGTGACTTCTAAAAGTTAACCTTTTATCACATATGTTGTGACAAAGGACAAGACAGATGGAGATGTGAGAATCATCTAATCAAGTAGGAGGTATGCTGCAATTATATCCAAGTAAGTGGATGTAAACATGGCAAAGAGGAAATAGACATTGTAGCTAGATGCTACATGAGTTAATATGGTTAGAAGGGTTTATGAGAGGGAGAACCTAGTTAAGAGATAACAATAAGAGGCAAAAAGTTTTTTTATTGAATATTCTTTTCATTGAATTTATTATTAAATTCTTTATTTTTAGAATTGAATTCAGTATATTCTCTTCTTGTTTTCTTGAACATTTATGCTAGTTAGATGATATTGTGTTATTATCTTGTTAATATAACTGCTCTTTGATTGAGTGGGAGTTTCTAGAATGCGTCTAGAAACCCAAAGGGGAATGTGTTCAAAGAAGACTATGGTTAAAAGGGTGATGAGCTAACTAGCATAATTGGGATGGGAGTCAACATAGTTGTCTCCTGAACATGAAACTAGTGAACATATTATCTAATTATCCTTTGTCTAACTTGAACAAATATGATTTGTATACCATAATCATCTAAGTGACCAATTATGACCAAGTCTATTCAACTGAGCTTATGAAGACAAGCTCAATAGAGATATCTGTGGAGTTAAAAACTCTCAAATGTCTTTCATTCAAGAAGAATGAGATGTCAGGGACATCCTACCAACTAGTCTTCAACATTTAAAGGTTGAAGCAACTAAAGGATACAAAAGGTTTACGCTATCAAGTATAGAAAGAACAACATTGCTTAAACTTATGCTGGTATGAGCAATGTAACCTTATCCAAGCCGTGTGGATAGTGTTGGAAGATAGTGAGATAGGTGATCTTTTTTCCATAAAGTTAAAACTAAGTTAAGTTTTAACATAGTGTACTAAGTCCTAACATGTTGTTTAGGAAACACTTGAGGCAGATGTCAAACTAAGAAGTTGAGACAAAACTAAATGCCAAGTTCTTTCTAACAAACAACAAGTATATGTTGTGATAAGACATCTCCTAGTGAATGGGAGGAAGCTATGTCTCCCAGTGAGTGGGAGTGAGCCATGTCTTCCAGTGAGTAGGCATATACGAAAGTAAAGATTGTCTCTGATATGCATATTGTAACCTTCAGTAATGTGATTCGCCATATTGAACTTGAGTGTGAAAGACTAAAGGATTCAAGATCCATCAGTCAGACGAACTTAGCTAAAGAGTGGGAGGATTCATCCTCCATGCCTAAGGGCAAGAAACCTATGAGGTAAACTTGATCTAGAAGAGGTCAATGGTTTCTGCAAAGATGAAATGCTACATTGATAAACCTTTAAGGGTTGTAAAAGCAGCAATCCACATGAGTTGTGGATGTTTCACAGAACCATATGGCTTCATGTCAAATGCAAAGCAATAAAGAGATAGAATCAAGGGATTAGAACTTGCACGTTAACTCTGTGCTGATAAACCACCTTGATTCACTCTATGCAATTGCAACTAACAAATCACATCTTTGCTATCTCTTTAGTTAAGGATCGATGGGACTATGATTCTCAAATCCTTTGTTGGATTTTGATGTTTCTTTTCTAGGGATAAAAGATTCCATTTCTAGCCACATGTACACCTTGATCAAAGGGAATGATCAAACTAGCAAAAGAGTATTTGCTAAACAACGTGTGCTAAAGGGTTAATACCCTTATGAATAAATTGAAAACTTATTCTACCTAGCAAGAAAGACAAAGAAACATTTTTTGAAAAAATACATTGCAATTGGCAAAATATGATGTTAGTAAACCAATGAACTTGAAGGCAAGACACAAAGCTTGGTGTTTCGTTAACGTTGTGGACGTTTACTCGAAATACAGTAATGTTTACTTGATTTTTTGCAAGTGTGAAGCTGTTAGATAATGGCTGAACTAGTCAAGAATCAGTAGACTGAAAGAATAAGACCTTTCGAACTAACAAGGGTTTAGGACGCCCATGTGATTAGTTCAAACAGTTTTGTGTACAAGAAAGGCATTGTTAGGCAACTATCAATACCTAGATTAGTTCAAATAGTTTTGTGTACAAGAAAGGCATTGTTAGGCAACTATCAATACCTAGAACCCTTCAACATAATAGAGTTGTTGAACTGGAGAGATAGACCTCTCCTTGATTTGGTTGTGAACATAATGACATCAATGAGGCTATCAACCATATATTGGTAGGTGGATTCACAGTTATTATATTCACACTTAACCAAATGCCCTCTATATCAGTCACGACCTTACCCTATGAATCGTGGATGGGCCTTAGACCAAGGCCAAGCTTGTTAAGACCATAAGGGTCATCAACTTTATATTCATAATTCTTCCTATGAGTAAGGAAGATTAGGGCCAAGGTATACAAGGTATCTCTTTGTGAGATGACATGAGAATTTGATATGACATGTCTTCATTAGCAAAAATGATGGCGGTTCAGTGACTAAGAGAAAACCGTGGGACACAACGTTCATAAAACCTAGATTTCCTAACAGGAAATGAGCATTAATCATCATAAATCTCTTTAAGAGGTTCACAAGTGACAAGGAATAACCAAGTGTTCCTAATTTCACTGATCCGAGTGGGAGGATTGAGACCATTTTCACAACGAAAGAGGTAAGAGGTAAGTTACGAGAGAATTCCCTCACTCATACATAGGAAACGAATCCTATGAAATCCATCTTAGAGCAAATTGTCATCTAGCGAATGACTATAAGGGATAGATTCCCTAATGGATTGAATGCTCTTTTCATCATTTAGAAGGTGATGATAACTACCTATAAGTGTCTGAAAGACACTAAAAGGACCTGCTAAGATGAATTGCAAAGTGTCATGCAGGAGGATTTGGATTCTTTTTTAAGCAAATACGTGTTTAGGTAATTTGTCACCTAGCTAAGACACGATTAGGAACAAGTAGGTTCTCAAATCTGTTGGGGGCATGTAGAACCTAAAACACTTAGTGGCTAGGGGATAATACAATGGAAGGTTGTTCGTTGCGTGTTTTAACTCTAAACTTTGGCTATGACAACAAGCTTAGTCTTGAAATTACATTAAGATGATGTAAAGACCACCTTCCAATTTGAAATTTTGGAAATTGGATGATGAACTCTACATGAAGCAGCTTAAGGGCTTTGTAGAAATAATCACCCAAATAGTAGTATATAAGGTTTTCACAAGGTGAAAGCCTCACCAACTTCAAAATAATCGAAGAACACTACATAAGTCCCAAACGGTCTAATGATGATTCTTTGTGAAGTCATCCTTTGTCAAATAACATATGAAACAAGTGTCAAGGGAGTCAAAGGAATAAAGGATCAGAGAATCCTTAAATTCTGAGTTAAGAAAGTCATGGGTTGAACAAATATCTTGAATGACAAGATAAACGGAGATTGCACAAGAAAGATACAGTCTTTTCCACTAAGACATGTACAAGTGTACTCCCTAGACATCTTAAGATGTCAAACTGCAAACCCAGGGACACCCCTGAAGTCAAGGGCATAAACCTAAAGAGGTTACATGTCCTATGAGGAATCCAACATAAGAAAGGTTCATAGATTCCCATGTGAGACTATAGTTGGTAATACGAATGTACACATTGGTGTACATAAGACCAAATGTTTTTGGTCAGACTTGGAAGTTGTTTTTGGTCCTGTTGTGAAATGGGTTATAAGAATAACCATGGATTAAGTTGTCAAGACAAAAACTTTCCTTTTGAAAGGATACTCCAATACAAGACCTAGGCAAATGGTGATGGAGTAAGGAAATATACAAAGTATTTTTTCTTGTTATCCATGGAAATAGAACGCAGGGCGTGTTCTGCCATCATTCAAAGTGCCATATGGCTGAAGTAATTCCTATGAGATAATGGGAATGAATGGTAGATAGAAGAATCCAAATGATAACATCTTATGATGAGGATCCTAAGTAGCACAACAAGACGAAACATACTTTTTTATACATCTCTATGAGAGATATGCTTTCAAAAAGGGAAAGCGATAGTTCAATGACCTTCTACTAACAGAATATTGGTAGATCCCCTTATTGAGCCCATAGCTTGATTTTCATTGAGTTAGTGAAAATCTAGGGGAGCAAATAAAATGTAAGGTCGTTAACTTCTTTTATATGAAGATAAAAGAAATAGTATGTATGTTATGAGTAAATACATATAAGGTATACAAGTTTGTATGTCGTACAGGTCAGAAAAGGTTGGTTCACTCACACGAACAACCATCTTCCCATGTTTTGTGGGGGCATGGGAGGGTAAGACGAGCAAATGATCACCATGAGATGGTTAAGAAGAATCTTTGTGTTTGAGTCGCCTCAGTTAGACTGAGATGAGATCTACATGTGTGCATATACATAGAAAATCAATCGAAGCATGAATATAGACCTGTAGCCAGGCAAAGAACTCTTTTTCACAAAATAAGATTATAAAAGAGATATTGTGAAAAAGAAAGTTCTAGTTTGAATGTTGAGTACATTTTAGAACTAATGTCTGTACTGTGAAAGATAAAGAAATCGACATACACCTCAAACTATTCACTGTAGCATGCAATTCATATTGCATGTGATTAAGAGTTAACTGCAATATGGGATATGGGTGAAAGATCCCTAGTTCACTACAGTGTGAGTCCTAGGAAGGAAGAATCCTTCCACGATGCCCTTAAGACTTAGGCGACATCATGAAAGCTTGGTTTGGTGACAGTTACTTTAGGTGAAGCTCCATGATCACACTCGATTTGGTCAGACGAGTGAAAACTAAGAAAGCGACCAAGTCAAGATGGACTGATGTTTAGTCAAAAAGGAAGATTTACTCCTAGATACATAAGATATGCTAGTATCTGTGGTCGACCCCTAACTAGCTCTATGTGTAGCTAGTAAGTGCGGATACTATGTGCGTGGGAGGAAATTTGAGTTAATCAACATATTAACTCGAGAGGGATTAGATATGCCATGAGTAATATGTATGGGAGAATCTGGGGCATGTGAGGCAATGAACATATAGCTTACGGTTATATATAAAGGTGTCATTGGATGCTGATCCGATATGAAGGATTTCTAGTATTACAAGCACCAAAATCTTAAAGACGTTTTTGCCCACGCAGTCACGGCAGACGCCAAGTATGAAACAAGAAGGAGTAATGCATGCACGATGGGAGGCCCATCAAGTACGAGTGGGAGATGTTGGACTTTGGTTCCAAGTCCACCCTTGATGGGGCAGACTATTTGATTAGGAAATAAGTAGCCTAATCAAATAAGAATAAAATTAGCATAAAATGCAGATTGGGGAATAATTCAGTAATAATTATGGATTTGTTAATTAAGGAAAAAATCACCATAATTAGGGAATTAATTGAGAATCAATTAATTGCTGTCTTTTATGGCAAGAAGGTGTGCACACGTTTCCTAATTAGTGGCCTCCATAAACCACTAAAAATAGGGTGTGCCTCCTCAATTGCAATTCACCCCGCCATTGAGTTTTTTGGCAATTCTCTTCTCTCCTACCATCTTTCTGGTTTTGGTGATTTGCTGTGCAAATCACAATTTGGCTCTAGTAGTCTAATAATTGTGTGGGCACAATTACGGAGCATTGGAGCCTTGACTCGGATCCGAACATGGATTCGCCCAGGTACGCCAGTTCTCATTTAGTTATATTTTTCTTACAATGTTGATAGGTTTAAATTAGGAAGTTACTTGTCAGGTGAATAATAAAGAAAAAATAAAAAAAAAATTAAAAAAAAAATCTTCACTGATGGTGATTAGGTCAAGCTAAGAAGTTTTTTTAATAGAAAATTAAAAAAAATAAAAAACAAAAATAAAAAAAAATCTCCATTGATGATAATTTGGTTAAGTTAGGTAGTTCTTAACATAAAATACAAAAAAAAAATTAAAAAGAAAAATTCAAAAAAAAAGGAGCATTTATGAAGAAAACCCTACCTTAAGACAATAAATGGGAGTGCAAGGGTTGAAGCAAGAGAGACAAAAATTCCTGAGAGAAAGGACGCAAGGTAAAGAGCTATTATTCTTTTACATAATTCTTCTAAAATATGTGGTTTTTCTCTCGTGGGTGTAAGAGAGGGTGGAGCTGATTGAGAATTTGTTTGGATTCTTTTCTTCCCTCTTCTATCAGGTGTCTATATATTTTCCTATGCCAATGAAATTGTCAAGATGAAAAGAGGCACAGACATATAAGATTCTTGCATCCACATACCATCTCACATTCTCTTTCTTGCAATCAAATTCTTGCTTGTATTAATTTTTTTGTGTCAGGGAAGGAGTAAGTTTTTTCTTATTCATGTGATTATTAGGCTTCTTGATGGCATATATGATGGTTCAATGCATGATTTGAAGCATGGGTCTTAATGCTATGTTATATCATACATATTCCCATTATTTCTCTCTCTCAATTAGTTGTTTGGGCAATTGACTAAGATTATGCATTAAGAGTTGTATATGCTTCTACTTTAAATTTTTTTCCCATATTTCCCTAAAAAAGGGGATTCTTATACTTTGATGATACAATTTTTCTTGGCCTCCTCACTTTGTCTCTTTTGTAGCAAGACTCAAAGTATCGAAGGTACATGCTCTCCCCACATCTTTCTTGATCTTCTTGTCATTTTGAATATTCTACTATAAATGATATGATGAGAATGCACTTCTTTTCTTTTTCTTTGCAAATAAAAATGTTTTAACATACAAAAAGTAGATTCTTTTCTTTAAATGAATTTGGTTTCATATGAGATAATAAAAAAAATGCCTTTTGAAAAAAAAAGTAAAAAACACAAACCAAACAAAAAAAAGATATTTTTCTCAAATAAATTAAATTAACATTTTCTAAAAAACACTAACCAAGTGACACGCCTTTCTACCCTCGAACTACGTGGGCTTTGATCCCTCTAAAGGGTACGTAGGCCTTAGGTTTTCATCCTAGGTCAAGTCCAATTTTATAAATAAATATATTTTTTCTTATTTTCTTATTGTAAATAAATGTTCTTTTTTTAAATAAGTATATTTTTCATTATTGTAAATAAGTGTTCTTTTTTCTTCTTCTTTTGCTTTCATTTCATTTAGTTTTGTAAATATTATTTTTTTTATTTGGGTAATTATAATAAAGTTAAAGGCCATTTTTATTTTTAAATAATTAACTTAGGGTAACCATTCTTATGAATGGGTGTTGCAGGGTGCCTAACACCTTCCCCACACACAATCAACTCCCGAACCCTAAATGGTTTTTGTAGACCAGTTTTCATTTTTAAAAAGGTTTCCAAAGTTATCCTATCTTTAAAATTTTGGTGGCGGCTCCTTGTTTTTCCAAATTCCGGGCGCTACAACATGCATCAATACACAAGCACAAATATGAAATACATACAGAAGAGGTAAGTTCACTATCTTGTGTCTTTAAGTCCTCCTCTTGCACCTTTTCTTTTCCAACCATTGAAGATGCTTCTTCTTGACTTCTCATGGTCCTAAATAAATACCCATATTATTAGGGGCATGAAATTGAATTTCCAATGGGCTACATGGGCCTTTAAGACAGGTCTCTTGTTTTTGGCCCAATACTTATGACAAGTTTTAACACTATTGTCATAAATTCGTAGGTTAGCCCAATCTGCCAGTTTTGTTAACCAAATTTTGGAAATTCATAATTAATTCTAAAAAAATTCAAATGGGTTGATTCCAAGTTCTATAAAAATATATTTAAGTCCTCTTTCAATGAAAAATATCACAAAGAATCAATTACAGCCACACATTTACAGAAAATTTGTCAAATCCAGTCTGCCACAGATTTCTTTCTAGATTCAGGGTCAAATTTTGAAAAATCATAACCTTCAATCCACTAGTCCAAATGGCTTATACTACCTATTAAATTAAAGCCCAGGATGTCAACTTTAATCCTGTAAAACTTCATAGCATTTGGACCAAGTTTGACTGATCAAAAACACGTTGCAAGTTCTCTGCCTCCAGAAAATGAATTTAAGCACATATGAACACTACCAAAATCATCATAACTCATCATAAAACCTCTTTCAACCTCATAGTCACCATATTGATCATGATTAATCAAAAGTTGGGCAGCACCTCCCCTTAGGGTTTTATCTTTCCATTTTTACAAAACAACCAAATCTAAGCCAGAATCAACAACAACAACAACATATAAAACAAGAGGATCAAGATTTTAGAGATTGCCACTTTATTTCTCTAACTTTCTCTCTCTACACACTTCTGCCCTCTCTCTCCTCTCTCTTGATTTAGCTTGCTAACCATGATTTTCAAGAAGTAGAAGAGGTTAGAAGAAGTTTTAAGTATAGTAGAAGGCATAAGCACCTTGATTTCAGCCTCTTACCTTGGATTTTGGCTTCTTGAACCCTAAGACCTCTTGGCGTTCTTAAGCTCCTCTCTCTCCCTCCCTCCCCCTCTCTCTCTCTATTTCTCTTGCTCAACCAAAATAATGAGGAAGGAAAGAGGAAAATATGTCTTGAAATATCTCTTCTTGCTTTTTGTTTATTATTGTTTAATGCAAATTAACATGTGCATGTTTTACTTGGCTACAATTAATCCCTCTTGAATTAATATGGACCAAGTAAATTATTTTCCTTTCTTTCTCCCTACTTCAGCCAAAATTTATCCCAATTAAAGGGAAAAATAGGTGGTGTAACCTCCGCCGTCATCAAGGCCATGATTAGTGTTTAAATACGTTTTATAATTGAATAAGAGATCCGGGATAATTAAAACTTTTTGCCACACTTGTACAATATGATCTCCATTCATTTTTTAAATAAAAACAATTGGCCTATTCGGTTTGTCACATATACAATATCAAAGTATTAACAAAATTCCCGACATACACCTGGGATAATATCATTAATCCAAGAGTTTTATAGGGCATCATTGCCCATCTCAATTTCCCATACCGGGGATTACACAATAACTACAAACCTATGGTCAATCTAATATATACAAACAGTTGTTCAAATGATAACCAAAAACCAAAAAGAAACTAAGACTACCACCGGCAATCCTAGTCATCCTTATTCACTTGCTTGTCTCGAGATCCACTTGCCATGGCTAAAAGTGTTATTTGGAAAGAGTGAGATTCAAAAGAATCCCAGTAGCAATAGTTTACGTATATGATGTATAATTAAACAAAGCAAATAAGCATATATCACAATGCAACATAACAATATTCAAGGCCAGGCTAACCACCACGTCCCCTCAATCAATATTTAAGGCCGGCCTCACACCACGTCCCTTCAACAATATTCAAGGCCGGGCTCACCCACGTCCCCTATTCAAGGCCGGGCTTACTGCCACATCCCCTCGCTCATTCAATGATAAATACATACAAGTAATGCATTAAACATGATATAGGATCAAGTGTCATTACCTTGATCAGGCGCATGCCTTCTACGTTTGGGCAAATATCGAATCCTATAGTCATAATTAAGGACGACGCGTTATCACTTAATCCAATACTCAAATGACTTCAAAACATTTAGTTTTGGTTATCATTAAAGTCCCTTGGGTGACTACTAGAAGCCTAAACAAATTCCTAAAGGGTTGTGAAGTACTATCTCAAAGACCACCTTTATTAGTGTGCCTCGTAAAACATGCAACTTCTGGCTTCCGACTCAATCCTAAAATATTAAATGTACAAGAAATAGGTCATAACCTATCTAAGTATCATTTTAGACTCTTTCATAGTGTTTCTTATGGTTATATTAGCCTATGGTGAAAATTTACCAAAATGTCCCTGGGACCCTGCCCCTGCCCCGCCGTACCCGGCCCGATGGCACGTTTTTCCAAATTTTGACCAAGGCTATTCTAACATATTTTCGCTAAAGTAATCCATTTCCTAGTCTCGAAATCACCAAATTCACTGTGAAATTACGAAAATACCCTTGACAGCCTTTATTTAGGGATTTCAGTGGCGTTTTCATAATTATGCTTTTTGGGCCTCTACCGAAAAAGTGCCCAACTGTAACCCCATCTATTTCATGAAAATTCAGCTCCTACCACTTAGAAAAGTGCTAGCCGAAAGTTTAGTTAAAAATTGGAAAAATTAGACTTTTGTGTCTTAGCTTCTGAGAATTATAACTAATTCTAGAAAAATCAAAATGAGGTGACCCCAAAGCCTATTGAAAGATATTTAAGTCCTCTATATAGGAAAAATATGAATCAAGGCTATCCATAACCACAAAAATACAGAATTGAAGAAATGTACACACTGCTCCAAAATTGATCCTAGATTTACCATCAAACTTTGGACAGTCATAACTCCTAGCTCACAAGTCGAAATTATATAAATTATATGTCCATTTTGAAGCTTGGTATGTGCAATTTAAGATTGGAAAGTTTCAGAATTTTGTAACACCATTTTCTATTTCAAAACGTCCATGCAAGACCACTGCCAGCATAAAGTTTTTCAGTAACCAAAATTGCAACTTTTCAACCTAAGTTTCCAATCAACTTCTATCTATCCAAGATATATCTCAAAACATCATATCCATGACAACAACAACTTAAACACCACAAGACCCTAATTTTTGAAAATAGGGCTAAATTCCCAAAAAATCCCAACTTAACCAAATGACCACAAAACTTATATCAAAATGCTCAACTCACTCACCTCTTTAACTTTCCCAAAGGAGTTCTTTGGTTCACCAAACTCTATATATTTCCTTGAGAGCTCAATTCACCACCAATGGCAAATCTAAAGCCATAGAATTGAAGCTATCAACACAAGGAACAAGATTGAAGAAGGGAGCTTTTGCAGTAGAGGTCATTACAAGGGTCACATGGCTTACCTTTTGTAAGAACACTTCCTCCTTCCTTGGTCTGCAATGGCAGCCGAATGAGAGAGAGGAATGAGAGAGAAATGAGATGGATGAAGAGTAAAGAAGAAGGAGAAATGATGGCTCTTCCTTAGGCCATACCATTTCAGCAAAAGTGAAGGGGAAGAGAGAGGAAAAAAAGGATAGATAATGTGTATTTGCCTTTTCTTCAACAGCTATCACCATATTATCTTATCACATGTCCAACTTTCCTCATTTCTCACCAAATAAGCAACCATATAGTTACACTAACTAGTCCATTAGTCATTTAGTTACACTTTTCATTTCTCCTTAGTTAGTAATTAATTTCTCCATTAATCACTAACTAATCAACCAAAAATTTCCATTCTTTCCATTTTTCCACTGATTATGGCATATTAACTTAAATTGCCACAAAGCACGTATATTACTTCTTTTCCTTCTTCCATGCATCATTTACCCCTATTTTAGCTCCAAAAATTACTTATCACATAATTATACTAAAATATAGGGTGTTGGGCATTTTCAATAATTAATTCGAGTCACAAATCAACTTGAATTTCACAAATTCATTCTCAATAATCGTCATTAGCCCTTAATCAAAATTTGGGGCATTACAGGTGGTGTCAAACCCTTTAACATCTTGATATTCACAGAGCAATAAGCATATAGTTTTGCAAGGCATACAGAAATAGGAAAACATACTGACATTAAGTGCTTGTTTACAATACAAGAAAATCCCCGCAGAGTTTGAAAAATATTTACAAATGTACAAGTGTTCCCAAAAGAAACTAAATTATAAGCATAGATAACTATAGCAGCTTTGGAGTTCCTCGGGACTCTATTCAAAAATTTCTGGTATGATCACTCGAGTAGCTACTCGAGTGAAGTTTATGACCACTCGAGTAAGCCCTTGAGTGATGTCAGGATTTAGGGTTATTTCATTCGACACTTGGTCATTTCTCACAAAATCGCCTCAAGTGATTCTCCTACTGCTCTCACAAAAAATTTTCACAATCATTTTCCCTACTCATAACTGTCAAAACCCATTGAGTTTTACTTACAAAAACTTCTCATATTTCACTAAATCCTCTACCCTACATTCGCGACTCACGGTCCCTGTTTTTTTCAGAAATCCTGGTTTCTCTCAAATCAAAATGGTGAGGACTAAATCACCTAATCTTAGCACTCCTTCTGAGTCCTCTGAACCATATCAACCCTCTAATTCTCTTTCATCTCCTCGTACCAAGAAAAGAAAAATCTCTCCCAAACCAAAAGTAAAGTCTAAGTAGTAAACCAAGCTATAGGTACAAGGGGTTGTGATTAAGGAGCTCATTGCCACAAGAGCTCAAGCCAAGAAGAGTTCACCTCCAAGAAAAGGAAAAGGAACAAAAGAGCTATCTCCTCCTCCTTTTGACTCATCTGACACACCCACCTTTTCTCCAAAACCTCTGAAAAAGCCCAAGATTGATGAGAAGATTACTAAAGTCATGGTAGGCATGCTTGAAGAAGCTTTTTAATCTAAGGAAGCAAAGAAAGGGCAATCTTCAAGGCAACCAAAAGAGATGGATGAAGAAATCACATTTCCTCCAAAAGGATTCAATGTGAACAAGCTTGAGGAATCTCAAAAGTACTTGAGTCACTTTGCAAGAAGAAATGTGTGCAAGATGCACTACATTGACTACAAGGTTCTTCAAGAGGTATTAAAATTCGACCTGAGTCCCTATCTTGATTCCTATATGCCCTGGCTGTCTGTTAAACTCCCATTTTGCACCAAAGTAGTGAGGCATTTTTACTGTAACCTTGAACCTATAAATGATCCTATTAGGAAGTCTGTGGAAGAAGAAATGACTTATAAGGTTAGAGGACAGAGAATTCTAATCTCACCTTCCAGAATCAATAACTGGTTAGGAATAGAGAACCATCCTTATGATGATTATCCTAATTATGATTCAAACCAATTCTTTTCTATCCTAAGACCTAGTGAGATGGTGAGACCCCTCAATTTCAATCCGAGTGGTATGTGTGATTTTTATCGAGTTTTATGGTATATTTATTCTAGAGCCATAGTGAACAAATCCAATAACTTCACTCATTTCATTGAGTGGGACTTCAAAAAAGTCACCTAATTGCTTCTCAAAGAACAAAAGGACTTGGGAGAATATATCTTTAATGGGATCAAGAGATATAGGTATGAAGGAAAACCTACTACTCCAATGCCTTATCCTCAACTTATGTCCTTATTCCTCAAGAAGAATAAGATTTGGTGCTTGGAGAGTAAGGAGCCGATTGAGAATATAACATTAAGATTCCTCTGAAGACTCCTCTAGAAGCAAATCCTAAGAAGAAGAAGAAGACTGACACTGCAACTAGGCGAATGGATGACACACAGTCTTCTGCTCCAATTAACACATTTTCTCCTTCTTTCTTTGGTGCCGCAATACAAATATTCATGGAGAACAATCTGAAAAGATTTCATATCGACATTACGAATACCAATGTGGAGTTGGTAACCTATATAAATGAGCAGATGGGACAACTTATGGAGAGAATGGATAAGAGGCACGAAGAGTTGTTAGCTGAACAACGTGCCTAGGGTGAGCTGCTGAGATCCATTATTGTCAGACTTGATGCTATGGCATCTGGCACCCCTATTCCTGGTCCTTCTGTTATTCCTGAGCTAGTACCTATCTCTGAACATGAACTTGGACCCTCTATACCTACTGAGCATAGACCCTCTGTGATTGGACCCAGTAATCTCTTATTCTCTATGCCTGAACCTGACACATCCGAGCCAATCCATATCACCACTGATGATCCACCTCAGCTTGTTCAGTCAGAGCCCATATCCATTCCCATTGCCTCACCTACACGCATTGAGGAGGTGCTTGTGTCTTTACCTGTTGCTACAAAGGAAGTAGAAATTACTTCTCTGGTTCCTTCCCATCATCTCCAATGAATCCTCCAAAGGATCTTCAGATATCCCTATTGAACCTTCCTGACATGAACCTTCATCTTCAGATTCTTCCTGTTCAGATGGTTCACATGAATCTCTGGCATTTCCTGTTACTCCCATCTCAACAGTCAAGCCATCCACTCCTTCTCATAATTGATTCCACCTTTGTGATGAAGACAAAAAGGGGGAGAAGAGCCTAAGTGATTTTGTGATCAATGGATGACTAAATGCATAGGGGAATTGGGTGTATGGGGTTTAAGGAGTTTTTAACTTTAAATTTTAAACTTTGAATTATGTAATGAATTCTTCTTTATGCCATTAAAGTTAAATTTCATTGAAGTTATATTGCATTGTGGGACTAATGTGTTTTCGATTGTGTATGCAAGGTGAACAAGTAAATAAGAATAAAAACTTTGAAAAGATCATTACTAAGCTATTTCAAAAGAGTTTTTAAGTTTAAATTGAACTAAAGATTTCATATGAAAAGTATTTAAGAAGCATATGTTTGAAAATTCATTTTCAAAAACTTTGTTCAAAATCACCAAGTTTTGTCATCATCAAAAAGGGGGAGAATGTTAGATTCCATATGTTTTGATGATAACAAAGATTAGACTAATGATAAAAGAGGATATGATAACAAATGAATTTGAACAAAGTAAATAAATGGAAGACAAAGCATTACTTGAAGTAAGCACTGGAGTAATGAAGAAGATCAGAGAGAAAAAGCAAAGGAAGAACATCACTGGCAGTTTTTGTCTATGTTTACTCGAGTAAGGAACACTGTTACTGGAGTGTTCACTCGAGTAATATTGAAAGAAAATGTTTTCAGAGGCACTGCCAAAATTTGGAAGAAGTTACTCGAGGGGCCACTAGAGTAATCTGCAAAGTTATACGAACCATTACTCGAGTAGCCACTCGAGTAACAGATGAGAAAAGGCATTACTCGAGTAACCACTCGAGTAAACAGGTAAAAAATCTTCCAGTAGCTCTCAGCCAAGAAATGCATCAATTTACTCGAGTAGCCACTCGAGTAACCAGGTGAGAAAAAGGCTTTACTCGAGGGAGTACTCGAGTAATATGCCGAGTTATTTGAAGCATTACTCGAGGGGTCACTCGAGTAATTAGGTAAACAAACTCTCGGCCAAGATTTGAATGACATTACTTGAAGAAGTAATCGAGTAATCTACAGACTTATTTGAAATTTACTCGAGGGCTTACTCGAGTAACTTGTGAAGAAAAAACATGGCCACTCGAGTAGTGACTCGAGTAATCAGGTATTTTCAAGATTTGTACTATATCTTACTCCATGTCTCACTCGAGTAATATCTTATGAAAAATATTGAATTACTCACTACCATATTTTTTATAAGTTTACTCGAGGGACAACTCGAGTAATGAGCATGATCACTCGAGTAAAGCAGTCCAGAAAGCTTGATTTTGATCGAATGTTTATTGAATTGTTTTCTATATGATTAACCATTCATTGTATTAGCATTCTAACTGTATTTACAGAATAACAATGAAGAAATGATAGAATAAGAGAAGAGTCAAATAAAGCATCCGAGATCTCACCTACCGCTACCTACCGCAAACAGATAGTTTTTAAATTTGAAGAAAGGTCAACCGTTGCTGCGGGACTCTAACGGACATGTTTGAAATGCTTCCAACGGACACTACAAATCATCTATATATATGGAGCATTCAAAGAGCATAAAACAACAATTGAGAACACACGAACATACACTGATCAACACACTCTTAGTGGTTTGTTTTCTTATACTCATTCATTGTACTCTAGATCCCTTGTGAACAAGGCCAACAACTAAACCCACTTCTCTGATAGGGACTTTAGATGGTTTGCTTCCTTACTCCTGAAGGAACAAAAAGATTTGGAGGAGTACATATTTTCTGAGATGAAGAGGTACAGAGTAGATGGGAAAGCTACCACACCTATGCCATATCCTCATATTGTTTCACTCATTCTAAAGGAAAATAAGATATGGTACTTGGAGAGCAAAGAACATATTGAGAGGATTACTCTAGTTGGGAGAAATCAAATTGGCAAGCTCAACATTAAAATACCTCTCAAGGGTCCTCTGGAGTCTAGGTCGAAGAAGAAGAAGAAGACTGAGATTGAGACTAGTAAAATGGATGACACTCAATCTTCGGCTCTAGCTGCCACTACATCATCACCCTCTTTCCTCAATGCCACACTTCAGCATTTCATGGAAAATATGCTGAGAGGATTCCATGTGGACATTGCCAACACAAATGCTGAGTTGATAACTCACATGAATGGAAAGATGGCTGAGTTGGTAGAGAAGATGGATAAGAGGCATGAAGAGTTGCTAGCTGAGCAACATGCCCAGGGTGAGACATTGAAATTGATTCTGGCACGATTGGACTCTTTGGGTCCCAGACCTTCTACCGGTCCATCATCTTCTGCACATGAGACTTCTTCATCTCCAGAGCATATACCATCCCCAGAGCATACAACACCACCTCCAGAGAACATCCCATCTGACCTTCATCACATTGAGGTTGAGAGTCCTATCCCTCCAGTCTCTAGTCCACCTGAGCCACAACCCAAAGATATCTTATACTCAGTGGATAACCCCGAAACCAATGAGACCATCCATATCATCATTGATGATTCACCACCCAAACCTCAGCCTGAACCCTCTTCTAAACCTATTCCATCTCCTACCCATACAGAGGAAATCTCTCTTTCTTCATCCTTTGATCATCATACTCCCGGGGTATTGAAGAGGTTGAGAACACCACTATGATTGTCTATCAGCCCTTTCCTATTCCTCCAAAAGAAGACATCCATATCCCTCCACTTAATCTTCCTGAACCAAAATCTTCTAGTTCTTTTGATTCTTCTGGTTCAGATGGCTCTATGGTTCTTCCTGTGAAGCCTATCTCCATGGTCAAGCCTTCTAGTCCTCCACTTGATTGATGAAGACAAAAAGGGGGAGAAGAGCTTGAGTGTGATTTTGTGGAGTGTCTGTGTTTCTTTTTGGGTATATGGGTGTATATGAGATTTAAAGAGCCTTTTTCAATTTATAACTTTTCATCTTGTAATGCAATTTTAAGTTTAATGCAAGTTTACTTAAGTTATGATTTCATTTCAAGTCTATTTAAGTCTTTAAATTATGATACATTGTTGGACTAATGAAGTTTATTATGTATGCAAGGTGAATATGTTATAATTGCAACCTTTTTCAAACACTTTGAATATAAACTTAACAAGGTTTTCAAAATTATCATTGAATTCAAGAAGTGTTTATTTGATAACTTACTTTCAAAAAAATCTTGTTCAAAATCACCAAGTTTGTCATCATCAAAAAGGGGGAGAATGTTAGATCTCATGTTTTGATGATAACAAAGAATGGCATGAAAAAGATTTGATAAACAAACAAGTTTGAACAAATTAATAACAGACAAAATCATCACTTGAAGTAAGCATTAGAGTAATGAAGAAAGGCCAAGAGAAAAAGCTGAGAAACTTGATCAGTGGCAAGTTTTCTAAGGCATTACTCGAGTAAGTACTCGAGTAATGAGACAGAAACTTGAAGTAACCAGAGACGCCTTCAAGTAACCTGCCAATGTTACTCAAGTAAGCACTCGAGTAATAAGGTAAATGTTTTCTAGTTGCTCTCATCCTGCCAACGTTACTCGAGTAGCTACTCGAGTAACCATGTAAAAGACTTCCAGTTGCTCTCGGCTTGCCAACGATACTCGAGTATGTACTCGAGTCCCCTGTTTCAAGAAATATGTTGCTCTCGGCATTTTCAACCCTGCCAATATTACTTGAGGAGCTACTCGAGTAACTCACTGTGGTAAGCAAAACCTGAAGGTAATACTCGAATAACTTGATCTTGTTTTATCACACTTCACTCGAGGCACTACTCAAGTATGTAGGTATTCAATGACTTATTTAAAATGGATTACTCGAGTAAGTAATCGAGTAATGTGCAGAATTATTCACACAGAACTTCAAGTCACTACCCGAGTAAGCTATGCAGAAAAATTATGTTTACTCGAGTATGTACTCGAGTAACAAGGTATTCAAACTTGAAGTGCTCTCGGCTTTGAAATCCTGCCAACATTACTTGAGTAAAGCATCGAGTAACCTAAAGTTTATTTGAAGGTTTACTCGAGTTGGTACTCGAGTAACCTATGAAGAAAAGAGTGCAATACCCATGTAAGTACCCGAGTAAACAAGTTTTTCCAAAGGTTTGAAATTTTGTTTATTCCATGCACTACCCGAGTAATGTTATGTTTGTTTATTGACTTACAGTTTATCAAAGTTTTCCTGATGATACTCGAGTATGTACTCTAGTAAGCTGTAATGAATACTCGAGTAACTACTCGAGTATGCAAGTCCAGAAATTTAGAAATCATTCAAACGTTCATTGATTTGTTTCCTATATGATTAACCTTTCATTGTATTAGTATTCTTAGCAAATTTATAGATACACAATGAAGAGACTTTATCAAATAAGGAAAGTCAAATGTAACATTAAAATGCTACCTACCGCCAACAGATATTTTTCAAATACTGGAAAAGTCAACAGTGGCTGCGCACTCTCTAACGGACGAGAAGAAGATGTTCCAAAGGTCACTACCAACACTCCTATATATATGGGAACATCCAAACAGAGAAACACAACAAGAACACACACGAACGTATCATCAAGTTCATTACTCTGTTTTACATTATACTTATAATTCTATGCTTCAGTGATTCTTATTCACTCTGTGAGAGAGATATTTCATTCAAACTCAATATTTGTTATTGAGATAACTTAAGGTTGTGGAACCTTGAGTTGGGATTGGATTACAACTTGTAAAGGGGAGCGAGTGTCCAGGTGAAGGAACTTGCTTGTACTGAGGTGCCAAGAACCCACTGAATCTTGGAAGTTATAGTGAAATTCTCAGAGAAGCTCTGAGGACTAGACGTAGGTCAAAGTGGTTGTGGCCGAACCAATATAACTCTCGGTGTACACTTCGGTGATATTTCTCCTTACTCTTTATTGCTTTATATTTACCGTCAAGTTTTTATTTGCAACGAAATTTTAGTATCACCCAATTCACCCCCCCTCTTAGGTGAAACGCTTGCTCTAATACAGTGATTATATATATGCTCTTTAAGAGAGTTTTTCATACAAACTCAATATTTGTTATTGAGACAACTGAAGGTTGTGGAACCTTGAGTTGGGGATTTGATTACAATGTGTAAGGGGGAGCGAGTGTCCAAGTGAAGAAACTTGCTATGTACTGAGGTGCCAAGAACCCACTAAATCTTGGAGAATATAGTGAAAATCTCATAGACGCTCTAAGGACTAGATGTAGGTAAAAGTAGTTGTGGTTGAACCAGTATAACTCCTGGTGTACACTTCGGTGATATTTCCCTTTGCTCTAAACTGCTTTAAATATTCTGTCAATTTTCTTATACCCAACAAAATTTCTAGTATCACCCAATTCACCCCCTTCTTGGGTGAAACGCTTGCACTAACAACATCAACACAATGCTCAATAAGGTAAACTTAATGCACCCCTCATACAATGGCTTGACCACATTGCCCTTCAAAGTTTCCATCATTTTAGGAAAATCCCGAAGATCCTCTTCCAATGCCTTGGCTATATGATCAAAACAATCAGTGTCAAATGCACTTGTGTTGAAATCAATTGATGCACAAATTTACATATGTTCAACCACCCCACTGATTGCCTCCCCATGCCTCGTCCAACATATATAAGTAGGATCAATTCCATGAATCACTAAGTATGACATACAAGTTTCTTGATTACACCATTATACGTTATCATACTTTATACAGGGGTAAAGAATCAAGTAATTGTTGTTTGGGGGATTATGCGCAAATGCAAACCCAATGAAATTTTTTGGCCCATCCCAATAGTCTCTCGTTAGTCGATCAGCATACATCCACTGATTATTCCAAGACCACATCTAGCATAAATAATTTAGAAACAAAACCACAATTAAAATCCAATAATCATCTGTGTCCAGAATAAATTCAATAAAATGTGCAATGAAAGAAAAACCACAAACCTTATGTCAACCCAACCAGAAGTTGAAGAAAGAAAACTCTAAGGTTGAACGGATACCTTTCTCAGAGCTGAAAGATCTAGAGCTTTTAATCGAGTGCGAAAGTTTTCAAATGTTAAACTTATTTGATGTTTTAAAAACAAACCCCTGTTATAGATTTTAAGGTCTTACATAACGGTTAGGTGGTAAGAATTGCTAATAGTTTTATTTTTATAACGGTTATATTCAAGTAACTATGAGGTATGTAATTAAAAAATCTACAGTGTTTAAGGTCTTACATAACTATTTGCTATAAAAAGCACTAATTATATTTTTACCTTTATAACTGTTATTTTAAATAATTTACTGAGAGGTGTGTTTATCATGGTTCTTTAATAACAACCGTAAGGAATATTATTGTTTTTTTAATATATATATATATATGTTTGAGTTATTACATTAATATATTTTTGTATATAAAAATAAAAAATAAAAATAAATAAAACCCACTCATCTTTCTCGGAGTAGTGATCTGAATCATATGAAAGGATGAGGTCCAGCGATGCGGAAGCCATAGCATAGTCAGCAGTAGGCTAGAAGTGGAGAAGCAGGTTGGGAAGGAAGAGCACGACGAGGGCATGGAAGTTTGGTGGGATGAGGAAAGGAAGCATGAAGGGGTGGAGGAGGAAGAAGCAAAGCAGTTGGAGGAGGAGCAGGTTGGGAAGGTAGATGAAGAGAAGCAAGAGGAGGAGTAGGTTATGAAGGAGGAATCTGCAGCATTTCTTCAGCTCGCCACTTGAACATGATGATGAGGAGAACAAAGGAAGAGGGTGAAGAAAACATATGAAAATGTAGAGTTTAAATAGATTGGAAGTGAAGCGTGCTATGGAAGTTGAAGAGGAATCTGTCCAAGTAATTATATACTTTATTTTCCCACACCATGAGTTTCATGATGGTTGTTTTATAAACACCATTATTTATCTACGAATTCATGACAGTTGTTTTGAAAGAATAGTTAATGAACCATTATTTGTTATATTTTATAATGGTGTTCTCTAATAACCATGAGAAATGTTTTGTATTTTTTTACAATAGAAAATTTAAAAAATAGAACAATGGCAAGTTCATCAAGCTACTCGTTACTAGAGGAGTGGCCAAGATCATTGTCAGGATCATGACCAATCTTATACTCATAAAGTATAAGATTGACCCTCCTGTTCATTCTCAAGAGGTATAAAGAAAGCCTCCTCACAACATGGTTAATGTGTTCTGCATGCTGCAACATTGCCTCTAGTTGTAGAAGCATAGGATGTGGAGGCAAAGGTGGCTGATGTTGGGGAGGAAAAGGAGGAGGTGGAGGATTAAATAGAGGATGACACCAAGAGCTTTTTGGAAATTCTTCCACACAATATTTTGTCTTTGCAATTGAGATAACAAGAAGAGGAGGACAATAAAGAAAAAGTAGGAAAAAGAAATAAAAATAGGGAGTTTAAATAGACGTCTAGAACTCTAGAAGGGATGGAAGTTGAACAGGACATAATGAAAGGGTACTGGTTCTCTTGATGATCATTGGGTAACAGGGAGGCACCCAGAGTCGACCAGCGTGGGGAAGAAGAAAGGTTTGGAAAGCTTTAATTTATGTTTATTAAATATGTTGGTTTTTTGAAACCACATTAAAAAAAATACTTTATGGTTATTAATTCATAACTATAAAGGATGAAGTAGTTTTGTTTACTTATTTTTTAAAATATTTTAAAAATACAATAGTGGTGTTCAGTCATCACCACCACTACTGTTTTCCTCTTGCTCCTCTTCATTCTCATCATTGGAGGAAGGAGATGAAGGGTTTGATTGCAAGTCATATTAAACCTTATTGTGATGAAGTATGAGGTTTAACTTCCTGTTTAGCCTATTGGTGTATATCATGAGATGCCTTGTGTGGCGATCATAGCCTGCCAACAACTGCATCAGAGCCTCCATTTCAAGAGGAGGAGGAGGTGGTGGTGATGGTGGTTGTGAAGGAGGGGGTGGTGGTGGCAGAGGAGCTCACTAGGATGTTAACGTGATAGAGAGAAGAAGGAAACCAATAAACAAAAAGTGTAAGAATCACAAGGAATAGGTGAGTTTAAATAAAGGTCTAGCAAATGTTATGAAAAGTTATTGTTATGAGTATAAATAGTCTATTAAATAGTGCAAGTATACATTGTCGTAATTAAGTAATGCAGAAGTGAGTAGAGTATCGTTCCCATGAGAATTAATCACTAAGTACCAAAATAGGTAATTTTAATTCTATTTAGTTGATTGATTAGTTGGTGATTGAGGGTACGAAATAAAAAATGATTAAATATGAGTGCAAATGATATGAAAGCAACTAAGAGAAAAAGCCCTTGGGGTCAAATTTCACTTAACAAATTTCAGATTGAATCACTTATCTATTTTAGCCCAATTTATTCCACATGATTAATAGTTGAGTTTCCTTAATTTAATTACTTGCCTCTTCCAAGGTCAAGCAATTATATAATTAATTGCTAATCTAATATATTCCTATATGAATTTAAGCAATTAATTATGCATTAAGATTTATGAAACTCAGTAAGACTACACAACTCATATGAATATATTCCTATTTCATCCATAAAATCATCATATAAGGGAAAATAAATATGCAAATATTTTACTTATCAAATTCTCCTACACTTAGCTCTTGGACATCCTCGGACAACAAGGAGTGACTAATAAGTGCTTCCAATAAAATCCGAAGTGTCAAGTCATAAGCAAGACACAATTGAAGAATAAAGAGATGATAGTATTCATGAATAAATGAAAATATAAACTGGTAACTTTATTTAAAATGAAAGAACCGAGTTCATAATTGCAACTTATTCTCCCTATCTCTCAAGTGTTTAAGGGTACGTGTTTCACTCAAATTCAAAAAAAAATTGCATTACCATAGGCTTGCTAAAAATCTCAATCTCCACTACCTAATTCACATGCATAATTCAAATCAAAAGGACTTGTTAAGGGTTGTAATAGTGTTAAGGTAAAAGGAATGTAAAACATGATATGAAGGGCTACATTTAAAAAATAGAGCAATTGAAAAATCGGCCAACTTATAAATTTATCTCATCATAACAACCTATAATTTTAATTCAAATACTCAATATTTTTTTTCTTTCTTTTTTTTTTCCATAAAACTCTGAAACTCTAAGGTTGACAATATATACACCCCCACACTTATCAAAAGCCCATTTTACAAAAACTTCAAATGCTCTGTTAATCTTCCTAAAGCACTTGCTATATCATTAAAACACATGTTAATGGGTTGAGAACAAAGAAACAGTCAATTAGGCTCAAAGGGGCTTATCAACGATATAATTGCAAGGTTAGCTATTTGGATTTGGCTAAAAAAAATGAATGTCGTTATCATTTTTGAATGTGCATGTGAGATGTAATTTCAACCAGATTTAAAGCAAGTTCTAAAGTGATAACTTAATAGGTGAATATCACACACACAAGAGAAATAATCAATATAGGCTCAAAAGCTCATGGTTATGGGCTTTCGAACTTAGCTCATTTAATTTCAAAATTCATCACCAATTACAACAATCAATTGTTCATTCATGCTATGAAATCTCTAAATTCAATTGATGCATACTTAAAACTTATATACTTCTTAAGATCATTAAAATGCATTTAAATAGGATGATTTTTTTAAAGAATGAACAAAAACATGCAACTAATAAAATGCATTTTAGGAGTTAAGAACAACTTCTTACTCTGGCATTTTTTTCACACCCCATATATCTAATGGTTTTACTAACTAACTAAATAAAAAAAATTTACTACTTTTTTTTTACTACTCCTCCCCCATTCTAAATTAGACATTGTCCTCAATGTCTTCTAAAGCTTAGAGAAATTTTTTTTTCATAGACATTAATACATAATAAATGAAACCAAAATGCTAGGAGTAAAACCAAGAGATTAAGGAAAGTTACAACCGAAGAGTGGTATCTGGATTCTGCTTCTGACTACTATCTGAAGATTGCCCACCTATGTGCTTGACTAATAGATCTGGTTTAGCTTCATAGGTTTGCAGTTAATCAAGTAGCTGTGTTGGAAATTGTGCCCAAAGGGCCAATCATTGTACTTTAAACATTATTAATTTAATGAAATTTCTCCATTCTGTTATCATATTATTTTCATATTAACTATGATAATTGTATCCTTGGATAATTCATAAAGATTGTCCTAAAATGTCCCTAGTCGGTCATCTATACAGCAGCAGAGATGAAACAAGATCAGTATGACTTTGATAAGATATGGAGATACGATTCAAAGTCTTAGGCACTTGTAAGAGTACAAGATGCAAGACCGACCCACTATGAGAAAGCTACATAGATCAAGTCATAAGCTTTTCTCATATATGACCACATCATAATACCCTTTGACCTGAGGTCATCATGGATTCCTACATGAGAGTTGCTAAGCTTTCAAATAGTCAAAAGTCACCTTTGATTAGGTGATGATAAAGGCTACAATCGGCCTTGGTGGTTTTTCACGCAGAGGAATATGAATGATCAAGATGGAATTTGTCCCTCACATTAGTAGAGAGATATTACTGGGCCCCTCGATAAATAAGTCTGAAAAATGTATGGCCATACTATAATGGAAAGGAGTTTCCATTTCTATTGTCAGACTACTCAGGAATCGAGAAAGTAATAGTTAGGAATAAGAGGATGATATTATCCATGCCTTATCCTTGACCGATATATCGTGTGACAAAAAGGACGTGACATGGTTGTATGACAGGTTGCATCGTGCTAAAGATCCTCATATGAATTGGGTAGTCGTGATGTCTTGCTAGAGGCCGCTTGTGACTTGTGGGTTAATACAATTATTGGTCCACTGCCAACTTCATATGGGTCTACAGGGTCGCACACAAGAATGGCCCAACACGAGATAATGTTTAATTAGGGTGGACGAATTTTATATTTATATATATATATATATATGTATATATGTAATATAAAAAAATTCGTTAATAATATTATATAGATATGTATTTTCGAAATACATATTATATATATATGTATATATATTATATGATATTATTATATTGTGTTAGTTTTAAATTTAATTTATTAAGATAAATTAAATCTAATAACTAACATGATAGAGATATGATATCTCATATTTAATTTATGAAGATAACTTAAATCTAATGGCTCTTTATTTGGATTAAATAAATAGGTTAAATTAAAACTGTTGGACAGATTTAATTTAAACTGAATTTATTTAATTAGCTCATCAAGATAATTGATAGTTAATTAATTTCGAAATTAATGATGATTAATTTTGAAATTTGAAAATAGCCCTCATAGGTTATAAACTTGATAGAGCAGATATACTGAGATACACATGAGAATTGAGAGCCGCAAGTGAAACCCTAGGAGACATTAGAGGCACTAGCACGTAGTCTCGGTTGGAGAGCATTCGTGTGGATACCGGTAGAGGGAGCGGACCTAACTTGTTGGCTCCTAGAGATCGTGAAAACCTTGAATCATAAAAAAGGTATGAATCCTTCCAACTTGGTTTAAACGCCATTGATAGATCCTCGATTAGGATCGATGAAAATTTTTAAAATTCTTCCGCTGTGTCTACCGATCCTAACAAGCTGATCAACAATTGGTGCAGAAATTGTGGAATGGTGAGTTTCTTGGGATATGAATCCTATTTCCACAACATGATTAAAAATAGACAACAGATCATCATAAAAACCATTAACTTTTAACAATTCTAATAGCTTTTTGTGAAAGTTTAACTTAGTCTAATATGCAACGCTAGAAATCCCATCCAACATCTCCAAACCACCGAGCAGAGTGATAAAAACTTGAGCATAGTAGAACATTCATCCCATTCATTTAGGCAAGCTTGAAACCTGTAACTCTTGTCTTAAGGAAAATGTGTGATCTTCCAACTCCTTCACCCTTACACACAAACCCTTGCTTCCATTGATGGATGCAGAAATTGCCATACTTCCCCTTAGGCCCTGGATGCCTCACTCGTATATAAAGTTGATCTTTCTGGCAGCTAATGCAATTCAAAGTTCTTTTGCTACAGTTAGAGACTCTCCATCCTTGCATGAATTAGTTTCACCGAAAATGCAGATAGATGTAAATCTATATTTTTGTGTGATACCCTTTTTCTCTTCTTTTCTCTCTGACCATTTATGTTTACAAGTAGAAGAGTTCATATTTATAAGTGGAAGAGTGCATATATTAATACTAAAACAACGATAACCCGATCATGCAAATCACATATTTTTAAAAAAATTAAAAAAATTTCTGACACGAATGACCGGTAGGCCGTTGCATGAAGAAATTTAAACAAAATGAGAAGGAAAGTCAAAAGTTACTGAAAAGATAAGACATATTAGACAAAAGCATGATTATGAATAATAGTTGTGATTTTGGCTCACATCTTCCTCTGGTTTTACGTCCAGTAACTGCTTAAACGCTTTTTATGAATCAAGGATTTGCTTCCCATCCAGTTTTCTTATAAACTGGCAAACAGGGTCTTTTAACGTCAGATTCCCAAGAGAGTAGCGCTCTTTTTCTTTGTTAAATATGTTCAATAAATTGAGAAGAATACGATGAATATTACCACTAGGATACGTCTCAAGAGTTTGAATGATATCATCTAATGACTCCTTACTCAGTCCATCCTTTATGAATTTAATTTTATCTTCTCGATTTATGGAAACCATACCTTTGCTCGTACAATCTAATCACATATCCACCTTACACATTTATGGCAGACTTGCATTCTTTTAGCTCTTCTCTTTTTGGAGTAAGAACTTATTTCCATTTCTGGCATAGGTTTAATAATCAACTTATGAATCTCACCTGCTAAACATACTTTAGCTTCAATCATCCAGCGTACGTCCTCAAGAAGGCCTAAATGCTTGAATATCTTCATCCTTTCAAGTCAACATCTATAGATCTTCCTAAGCACATCTTTGGGATGAGTAGGGAACCTGTTCTTAAGCTTTACATGAGATTCCTCCATATCAACTTGAAATGAAAATAATGACAGCTAAAATTTCTAACACAATGCAATATTTTTTAATGAGTATAAAAGAAAAATGAGTGAGAAAAAAACAAGTTTTTGGTTACTTCACAAATAGCCGCCCTTATTTAACGTCTTTAGCTAGATAAAAACCAAACCAATTTGACTTTTTTTTAAATTTTTTTATTTTATACTAGAAAGAGGACTTACCTATTAGTTTCTCAAACGTGATGACAGTTTTCAAAGTGTTGAGTACACTTTCATTGTACTGTTTTAGCCTTTGCCTATTCACTTTGAATTTTTTATCACCATCTTGAATCTCTACAGTTCCATATGGCCATACCTAAATTACAGTAAAAGGACCTGACTACCTTGATCTCAGCTTTCTTGGAAAGAGCTTTAACCTTGAGTTATATAAAAACACTTTTTGTCCCAGAGTGAACTCTCCTCAAAATTCTTTTGTCATGCCACATTTTTGTCTTCTCCTTTTATAACTTGGCATTCCCATAAGCTTGTTGTCTAAATTCTTCAAGCTCATTGAGTTGGAGAAGTCTCATCTTACCAGCTGCCTGTAAGTCCAAAATTAAGGCTTTTATTGCTCAATATGCTTTGTGTTAGAACCGGCTGACACCCAAGAGGGGGGGTGAATTGGGTGTAAGATAAAAACTTAAGAACTTTGAGATTCTTTTCGCATTTTAGAGGAAGCAATAAATATGAAAGTAATGAATCATAAATCACAGTTAGATATTTAAATGATATATGCTGGAAGTATAAGAGCTTAGGGAAGAGAATATGCAAACTGTGATTTATCCTGGTTCGGCCCAATCCACGATGACCTACGTCCAGTCCCCAGGCTCCTCCTGAGATTTTCAATCCACTATCTTCCTCAAGTTTAACTGGGTACTTGAGAACCACTACACTCTCACAAGTTTGATCCGGGCACTTGTGAAGCCTTTACAATTCTCGTACTGAGATTACTCCCCCTTACGCACCGTAAGATTACAACCAAGTTGCTCCCCCTTACACACCGTAAGGATACAACTTTGATGTTGAAAGGATACAGTCAATCTTCTCTCTCAGAAGTGAATAGATGAATACTGAAGCACAATACAAATAATATCTCTCTCAAAGGTAAATCATATAGAAGCTAGAGAAACAGAGAGTATGTGCGATGAGTATTGATGTCAGGATGTTGGCATTTGGACGATGTATATTCTGAGTCTCTTACTTCTGTTTTGGATGATCTTCTATTTATAGCTGATGAGGATTGATGACCGTTTGAGCATTTCAACATAACCGTTGGAGTGTGACTGCTTCGTTCGTCCGTTGCTTGATTTTGAAAAACTAGCCGTTACGTACGTTTGACGCTCCGCTCCGTAAAACTCAACTTTTATCTCTTCTCATCATCTCTTCATTGTTTTACTGGAAAAATGCATTAAACACTAATACAATGAAGTGTAAGAATGATTAGAAGCAATAAGAATGAGTTATATGATCATTTCATTGATTTCCAGAATTTTCGGAACGTTGCTCTGTTTTTCTGGGAAGCATTACTCGAGTACGTACTCGAGTAAACATCAAGTTTCTTCACAGGTTACTCGGGTACCACCTCGAGTAAATGTACTTTTTGAACTTGACTTACCCGGGTAGTGACTTGAAGTTTTCGTCAATAACTCTTCATGAACAGTGATTTACTCCAGTAGTGACTTGAAGTTTTCGTTCAAAAACTCTTCATAAACAGTGATTTACTCCAGTAGTGACTTGAAGTTTTCGTTCAAAAACTCTTCATGTACAGTGATTTACTCCAGTACCGACTTGAAGTTTTCGTCAATAACTCTTCATGTACAGTGATTTACTCCAGTACCGACTTGAAGTTTTCGTCTAAAAAACTTGCTAGCACAGTGCTTTACTCGAGTACATACTCGAGTAAATTGTTGCAGTGGTACAAAACGCCGAGAGCAATATTTTTGAGAAACAGAGTTACTCGAGTAGCTCCTCGAGTATCTTTGTCAACCGGATGGCAACTGGAAGTTTTCCACATGGTTACTCGAGTAGCTACTCGAGTAATGTTGCAGGCCGAGAGCAACTGGAAATTTTCTATCTGATTACTCGAGTACCTACTCGAGTAAAGTCTTTTGATATCAACCAGTTACTCGAGTAGTGCCTTCAAGTGAATTCTTGATTTTGACTCAAAACATGGCAAATTATATATCATTGGAAAGCCCTCATTATCTACATTCCAATGCAACAAGAATCATCTCCAAAATCGTTGTGTACAGAAAGTTATGATCCAAAGAGTATCTACTGTTCTTAGACAATCCTGAAATCACGAGCAGCAACTTCCAGATGGCATAGCTCTTAGGATATAGCTTCAAATGTGACAAATTATATATCCATGGAAAGCACTTTGAGTCTACTTTCATATGGCACTGGTTTCGTCTCAATCCGATATGTATTTTGAGAGTTATGTCCAAAATACCAAAGCAATCCTAGAATATGACGGTGATTCATGCGTCAACTTCAACAGATCATATCTCCCTCATCTGAACTCCTTTGAATGTGATCTTGGTGTCAAAAGTTCGTGTTGGAAGGCTAGTTTCCTATGCCACCGGTTTCAGTTTGATCCGATATGTGGTTGGAGAGATATGCCCAAAATACCGAACCTATGTTCTGCGCGCGAAAAACAGAGTACCCATTACTTCAAGTTCCGCCTCGGGTAATTTTCAAGTAACCCGGCAGATTACTCGAGTAAGGCCTCGAGTAAACACGTCCAAAATCAGAAAATGACATATTACTCGAGTGATTACTCGGGTAATCATCCCCAAAGGTACCATAGCTTCCGTATACATCATTTTAGCTTCGTATTGACTCATTCCAACTTCCGTATGATCATAGAAACCTCCGGTATCACTTCTAGGAGCTTGAATCTTGATATTCTCATGTGATCTTGCAAGTTCTTCTTTCTTTAATCTCTTTCTTCTTGTTTTTCTTCTTGATGATCATTCTTCATAACCCAACTTCAATCTTCATCTTTCTTTCTTCAATTCCTTGCCTCTTGATTTTCTTCTTGATGATTATTCTCCATTTATGAGGCATTATAATATCAACCCACAATGATGTCTATGACTAATCTACAAGAAATACAACATTAAATATGGTAGTTAGTCAATGTGGAAGGTAAGTATATTATACAAACTTTTTGCTCATATTTAACATCTATATTTGACATCATCAAAACTATTCATATCTAACATTCTCCCCCTTTTTGATGATGACAAATCCTTCAAGAAAAATATATATGAGTTATAAAAACTAAGTAAGAACAATATATTTTTATATTTTTCTTGCCTTTTATTTTTATATTTTTCTTGCCTTTCTCTCCCCCTATTTGACATCAGCAAAAAGTTTGAAGTATAAAGAAGAAAGACTTGTAGAGAAGTAAATATGAAGTCAATATGAGAAATGTCATTTTCCCCATTAATCAAAATAAATGCATCAGGAAAACAAGTTTCTCTCCCCCGTTTTGAAAGTAGTTTCATTTATAATTTGATGTAAATGAAAAATAATTTTCATGAAAACAAATTTGAAACAATTTGGAGAGGTTTTCAAGAAAAACATTCATAATCAAGGATAGGCAAAGTAAGCTCAAAATATAAAGAGAGAGTTTAGAAATGCTCATGTAGTTTTTGGAAAATGATGAAGTGCTCCATGAAGTCCGTTGCTTCCTTTTCTTGTTGTGTTGATCTGTGATGTTGTGTTCACCATACTTTTGAAGCACAACTCTGATGAATAAAGTTCATAAGAGTGAACTATAGCTGGCTTAGTGGTAGACTCTGAAGTGTGCTCAATAGAAAGCTTAGGAATAGCCTTCCTTAGAATGCTACTAAAATCATCCTAACTTGTGCCTTTTGTTGCTTTGAGTGTTGTAGCCAGTGTTAAATCATCTTTCCTCAAAGTTGATAGATTCTCCAATTGAGTTGAGCTTCTGTTCAGCATGCTCAATGCTCATTTGGATTGGCATATGTATTTATTGCTTTGAATATTGCAGCCAATTTATCTCCCTGATTGATTGTTAGAGCATATGTCATCATATATGCTCCTTTTAGTATGCTGAGGAATGATCTTGCATAGAACAAATTCTCCTACTATAAAAGCATTCTTACAAGGAGAGTGGTTAGTGCAATCAAATATCAAATTTATTGCATAAACCAAAGTCATCCTTTCCATATGATATGTTAAAAATTAAGATCATGAAAGGAAAATATAAGAGTAACTCATCATCAAAACTAATTGAAAGATAGTGAATTCAGATGAGTATGTGAAAATGATTTTCTTTCAATAAATGAGATGAGCTTTTAAGATATAAAACACATGTGAATGTAAAGCTCCCCCTTAATGAATGCATGACTTAGAAAAAATCGTTATGAGCAAAACAATTAATAACTCTCTTGAATTTGTAAAATCATTGGAAATTTTGTAGAGAGAATGATTATGAAAATATGAAGATTAAAGAATAATCAAGTTTTGAAAATGATGATGCTAGTCAGGGTCTTAAGACTGTAACCCTGTATTACTTGAGTCATTACTCAAGTGTTTACTTTGAGTGATGCAACTCAAAGAATTTTAATTAAGTAAGAATACAATACCTCACTCGAGTAATATCGTAATCACTCGAGTCATAATCCTCTGAAGTCTATTGGCGCATCGTTGGAGACTCACTATATGATAATGTGATCAGTACTGGGATATTCTAAAGTGTAGTCTTCTGTAAACACTTTAGGATACCAAGATGAGCTCAGAATAAGGTCTTGAGATTCTGGTTGATCAAGTCACAGAGTTGTCTAATCTCGCCATTCACAGAGGTAATAAACTCAGTATCGTTCGTAGCAAGCTCTGTGTGATTGTAGAAGTTCTTTCCTCAAATAGCCCTAGACAGATAGACCAAAGAATGAAGGACCAGGAAACCAGCTCTAGCAAAATGTTGTCTCTCATTTATTCTTAAAGTCTCAGCTCTCATCCTCCGTGCCTCTTGTGAGTAAGATTCAGATTTACTTGGAGTAAGTCCTGTAGAAGTATATATATATACCTCTTGTTCTTTGAAAGACATGATCTTTCCGACGTTCCTCTCCTTCTCACTAATAATATAGGCCATTGTGTGATAATCCTTTTATAAAGCGATTGAATTGGCCTTGCTCACCAAAGCTCTAGAATAGATATATCATATAATTTTGTGAAAACATAGAGCTAGGATTGTAGTTGAGAATCCTCATAGGCTCACCAAGCTTGATGATTCTGTGCATCTCATCATCTTCTTCTAATCATCTTTTGATCACCTTGGAACGATAAGGAAGGTGGGTAGGCAACAAAGATTCATATTAGCTATACATGTTCATGGCTTTGAGCTGCTTTGGGATGAATCTTGTCTAGGTTCACTTGAGAGATTTTCTTCTTCTTTCTCTTTCTCTGGCTGCATCACTAGCTACTTACTCGTGATGTCACTTGAATGATACCACATATTTTGCTTCTGCTCACATTGCAATACTGTCAGTCATGCCTTCTCTGTTAGCCTTTGATCTTTGTATCCAATAGTAGAGCATTTTGATTAATTCCTGCAAAAGTATAAATAAATGCTCTTTGGTACCCAACTTTCTCTTGGGTCCATATAATATTAGACATTATAACTCTTATGCTCTTATATAATTGAATCATATGATATTTGAGCAAAAAGTATAATAATCAACAAAGACCAGAATATAATTTTACCCAATTAAATAAATTCAAGCAATTGAATCATAAAGGGTAACGCACAAATAATACCAAGAATGATGATTTCAAATATCAATGACAATTTGTAAATACATTTTAAAAGATATGTCATTGATAAGATTTTTATGCAAGGCATGTAAGTCAGATCAAAGAGAGTTGAAAATCTATTTATAATGACCAAGAAATGATAAATCATGAATGAAATCAAATTGTCCAAGAATGATCATGAGATATGCACATTGATTCAAATCTCAGATTTAATTTCAAATCATGACAATGCATTGTAAAACTAAGATTTTGAATATATGCAAAACTCATCTTTGAAATATGTTTATAATCAATGTTTATGTTGAAAATAGTGAAAGTCAACAATTTAAATATACATATACCAAAAAGCTTCCTTTTTAGAGAACAACTAAGATAACATGTTAGACATTGGAGTTTAACATGTTTGAGAATTTTCCCAAGAGCAAAAGTCATATTGAAAAACAATGACTTTGCTATTGACCAAGAGATAAACTTGACTCTTAGAGATGTGCTTGAAGAATAGGGATATTCAACTCAAGAATTTGAATAGAAGGATCTAGTTACTCGAAGAATGAATGAAGACAAATGGAAATGCATTTGAGCAACAAGATGAGTATAAGAATTTATAGATGATGAAACACATACTCATTGATCCAAATGACTAGAGTTCTAGAATATTATCCTGGAAAGTTATTCCACAATAATGGTTAATGCATTAATAATCATTCATAATGCTTGGAATAACATAGCCAACCAAAGATTTATGCATCAGGCATAAGGCTTTCACATATTGAAATTCTTTTCTGGGAAATACACTTGAAACTCATGGATAGATAACTTGTTAGACATAAGGTCTAATTTGTTAGAAAATAATGGTTGAGGAGTTCAAGCAATAACAAGTTTAAAATCAAGAAATAATATGTGAATGATGGGGAAAAACTCTAGTGATGGATTTGAAGCATTTCTAACTTTTAGTATACATAAATATTAACTTCCAATTTTGAAACCAATTTAAATGCAAACAATATATAAGTAATTTTCAAATAATGTGTATGCATTTTTATAAACAAGAAGAATTGAAATCTAAGTATATTTTTTAAAGATGAATTGGAATCTAAGTATATTTTTGAAAGATGAATTGGAATCTAAGTATATTTTTGAAAGATACATTTCAAAACTCAAATACACAATTTCATTTTAAGTCCATTTAGCAATCTAAAAATAATTTGAAAACCATAAATGATTGATTGCTAATGGTATGCAATTTTATAACACATGATGGAATGAAACCAAAACACATTTTTGAATTGTGCACTTCAAAACATAAACTGATAGATAAACTATGCACAATTTCACTTATCGTTCATTTAGCAATCTATAAACAAATTAACAATCATGAAGGATTGATTGCTAAATGAATGCAATAATGGACAAATACTCATTACTCAAAATAAATAATTCATATAATCACAGTATAGAGTAAGGATTAGATATCACCGTAATTCCTCTTGTCCTTGTGACAGCTTGCTTGATTTTGGTGGAATAATATTGATTTCTCTCCTTTGCCTTAGATACTTGGAGGATTGCTTTTGCTTACCCACTGCATCTTTCTAGGATGTTGATACTTTGAATATCTTGCTTTGGGTGTTGGCAATCGTCTCTCAAAATACATAGACTCCAGGAGTCTTTTACTTGATGCTTGAGAGATCCTCCTTTTCTTGTTCTCCTCAAGATAGTTGAGAGGTACTCTATGGTAGTCCATTCTTGAGGTAGGACGTACTCTTTTTCTCCATTGCATTTCTTTGTGATTAAACTTTGCAGTTCCAGCAATGGGTGCTCCGAGAGTTCTTCTTTTCGATATATATGGTATGAACCTCTTTCTTGGTGCATGAGAAACTCTTGGTTTCTTCTTCATCATCTCCGTACCCTTATGTTCATTCTTCTTATATTCAATCTGCATACATAAAGTACTAGAAGAACATTTTGGTACCCACATATACTTGGGTCCTTGATTGTTAGGATTAGACATTACTTGTCTTTTTGGAACCCAAGCATATTTATTTCTCAAATTAGAATTTCTTCTAATATAGCATGTGTGAGAAATATGACCTGATTTACCACAATAATTGCAAATAATATGATGATATGTATTATGAGATTCTATGCAAGTATTGTGTTGATCAAGAAAAGATGATTTCAAATGATCAGTTTGCCTAAGTTCTTTCTTTCCGCATGAATTTCCAGCATGATTGAAAATCTTTTTGCTTTTCTCATTAGAATCAATAATTGGTTGAAAAACAATTTTATGCAAGCTTTGAAAATCAGTTTTACAAAAATCACAAGAAGAATTGGAACTTTTTACCTTAAGTTCATGTTGAGCTCCAGAGAGTGAATTTTCTTGTCCGTCCATAACGAGCTCTTTTCGGGAATCATTTTCCTCTTGTTCTTCTATGTTGACAAGATCATGGAAGTGTTCTATGATTTCTCCTTCTTCATTGTCAACTTCCACTTGTTCATGAATCGTGGATATATAGCTTGTAGTCTCACATGAACTGTCAACACTTTCAACTTCAACACACTTGTTAGAAGTATACATTGAATCAAGAGTATCCCAAATATCTCTTGCAGTAGAGCAAAATTTAATTTTCTCAAAATCATTTTCAGTTAAAGCACTATACAAAATTTTCATTGCTTTAATGTTTAACGAAAACATTTTCTTTTCTCTTTCTGTCCAATCCTTTCTCGGTTTGAAATCAAAGACATTTGTAAAAACATCCCACATATCATAATCAAAGCATTTTATAAAAGATATCATTCTAGCTTTCCAAAACCAAAAATCAATATCTTTCAGAATAGGTGGAATTGTATAGTCAAAACCTTCAGAAAGTATATAACACCCAAAATCAGCCATTATAAACTCTTGAGACGGTTAAGTCCTTTAAACAAGAGTCCGGCTCTGATACCAAATGTTAGAACCGGCTGACACCCAAGAGGGGGGGTGAATTGGGTGTAAGATAAAAACTTAAGAACTTTGAGATTCTTTTCGCATTTTAGAGGAAGCAATAAATATGAAAGTAATGAATCATAAATCACAGTTAGATATTTAAATGATATATGCTGGAAGTATAAGAGCTTAGGGAAGAGAATATGCAAACTGTGATTTATCCTGGTTCGGCCCAATCCACGATGACCTACGTCCAGTCCCCAGGCTCCTCCTGAGATTTTCAATCCACTATCTTCCTCAAGTTTAACTGGGTACTTGAGAACCACTACACTCTCACAAGTTTGATCCGGGCACTTGTGAAGCCTTTACAATTCTCGTACTGAGATTACTCCCCCTTACGCACCGTAAGATTACAACCAAGTTGCTCCCCCTTACACACCGTAAGGATACAACTTTGATGATGAAAGATTACAGTCAATCTTCTCTCTCAGAAGTGAATAGATGAATACTGAAGCACAATACAAATAATATCTCTCTCAAAGGTAAATCATATAGAAGCTAGAGAAACAGAGAGTATGTGCAATGAGTATTGATGTCAGGATGTTGGCATTTGGACGATGTATATTCTGAGTCTCTTACTTCTGTTTTGGATGATCTTCTATTTATAGCTGATGAGGATTGATGACCGTTTGAGCATTTCAACATAACCGTTGGAGTGTGACTGCTTCGTTCGTCCGTTGCTTGATTTTGAAAAACTAGCCGTTACGTACGTTTGACGCTCCGCTCCGTAAAACTCAACTTTTATCTCTTCTCATCATCTCTTCATTGTTTTACTGGAAAAATGCATTAAACACTAATACAATGAAGTGTAAGAATGATTAGAAGCAATAAGAATGAGTTATATGATCATTTCATTGATTTCCAGAATTTTCGGAACGTTGCTCTGTTTTTCTGGGAAGCATTACTCGAGTACGTACTCGAGTAAACATCAAGTTTCTTCACAGGTTACTCGGGTACCACCTCGAGTAAATGTACTTTTTGAACTTGACTTACCCGGGTAGTGACTTGAAGTTTTCGTCAATAACTCTTCATGAACAGTGATTTACTCCAGTAGTGACTTGAAGTTTTCGTTCAAAAACTCTTCATGAACAGTGATTTACTCCAGTAGTGACTTGAAGTTTTCGTTCAAAAACTCTTCATGTACAGTGATTTACTCCAGTACCGACTTGAAGTTTTCGTCAATAACTCTTCATGTACAGTGATTTACTCCAGTACCGACTTGAAGTTTTCGTCTAAAAAACTTGCTAGCACAGTGCTTTACTCGAGTACATACTCGAGTAAATTGTTGCAGTGGTACAAAACGCCGAGAGCAATATTTTTGAGAAACAGAGTTACTCGAGTAGCTCCTCAAGTATCTTTGTCAACCGGATGGCAACTGGAAGTTTTCCACATGGTTACTCGAGTAGCTACTCGAGTAATGTTGCAGGCCGAGAGCAACTGGAAATTTTCTATCTGATTACTCGAGTACCTACTCGAGTAAAGTCTTTTGATATCAACCAGTTACTCGAGTAGTGCCTTCAAGTGAATTCTTGATTTTGACTCAAAACATGGCAAATTATATATCATTGGAAAGCCCTCATTATCTACATTCCAATGCAACAAGAATCATCTCCAAAATCGTTGTGTACAGAAAGTTATGATCCAAAGAGTATCTACTGTTCTTAGACAATCCTGAAATCACGAGCAGCAACTTCCAGATGGCATAGCTCTTAGGATATAGCTTCAAATGTGACAAATTATATATCCATGGAAAGCACTTTGAGTCTACTTTCATATGGCACTGGTTTCGTCTCAATCCGATATGTATTTTGAGAGTTATGTCCAAAATACCAAAGCAATCCTGGAATATGACGGTGATTCATGCGTCAACTTCAACAGATCATATCTCCCTCATCTGAACTCCTTTGAATGTGATCTTGGTGTCAAAAGTTCGTGTTGGAAGGCTAGTTTCCTATGCCACCGGTTTCAGTTTGATCCGATATGTGGTTGGAGAGATATGCCCAAAATACCGAACCTATGTTCTGCGCGCGAAAAACAGAGTACCCATTACTTCAAGTTCCGCCTCGGGTAATTTTCAAGTAACCCGGCAGATTACTCGAGTAAGGCCTCGAGTAAACACGTCCAAAATCAGAAAATGACATATTACTCGAGTGATTACTCGGGTAATCATCCCCAAAGGTACCATAGCTTCCGTATACATCATTTTAGCTTCGTATTGACTCATTCCAACTTCCGTATGATCATAGAAACCTCCGGTATCACTTCTAGGAGCTTGAATCTTGATATTCTCATGTGATCTTGCAAGTTCTTCTTTCTTTAATCCCTTTCTTCTTGTTTTTCTTCTTGATGATCATTCTTCATAACCCAACTTCAATCTTCATCTTTCTTTCTTCAATTCCTTGCCTCTTGATTTTCTTCTTGATGATTATTCTCCATTTATGAGGCATTATAATATCAACCCACAATGATGTCTATGACTAATCTACAAGAAATACAACATTAAATATGGTAGTTAGTCAATGTGGAAGGTAAGTAATACAAACTTTTTGCTCATATTTAACATCTATATTTGACATCATCAAAACTATTCATATCTAACACTTTGTGCTGCATTTCTACTAGGAGATGGCTTGCTTTTCCATAAACCAATTGATATGGGGATGAACCAATTAGTATCTTGAAGGCAGTTCTATAATCTCAAAGTGCATCATCTAATTTTAGTGCCCAGTCATTCTGATTGGAATTCACCGTCTACTCTAAGATTTATTTTAGTTCTCTATTTGAGATTTCCACTTGCCCGCTAGTTTATGGATGATATGGCGTTGCAACCTTATGAGTTATTCCATATTTAGCCAACACCGACTGAAGCTACTGATTGCAAAAATGTCTTCCTCCATCACTGATTATAGCTTTAGGCATTCTAAATCTTGTAAAAATATTTTTCCTTATAAACTTCGCAACCACTCAAGAATCATTTGTAGTAAAAGCAGCTGCTTACACCCACTTTGAGACATAGTCAACAGCTACTAAAATGAACTGATTGCTAAATAAGGATGGAAAAGGCCCCATAAAATTGATCCCCCATACATTAAAAAGTTCAACTTCTAAGATATTGGTTAAAGGGGCTTCATCTCTCCTTGAGATATTTCTCATCCTTTGACATCTATCACAAGTTACCACAATTTTGTGGCATCCTTGAAGAGTGTGGGCCAATAAAACCCTGATTAAAGGACTTTAGTAGCTATTCTATTTGCTCCAAAATGACCACCATATAGGGATGAATGGCAGTGATTTAAGATGATGGCCATTTCTTCTTCAGGAACACATCGCCTAATAATTTGATCTGGGCTTTGATTGTATAAGAACATATCCTCCCAAAAGTAATGCCTTATATCAACAAGAAACTTCTTCTTTTGCACTTTAGAAAGTTCATAAGGCATTACTCCGCTTGCCAAATAATTTACAAAATCAGCATACCAAGGGGTGGGTTGTGATTCCATGACAAAAAGTTGCCCATCTGGGGAAATTCTCCTAGATTGGTGATTCTCTCTTCCATTTTGGTGGCTCTAACCGAGAAAGAAGATCTGCCATGAGATTCTCAGTCCCTTTTTTTATCTTTGATCTCCAAGTCAAATTCTTGTCGCAAAAGCACCTATCTGATCAGTCTAGGCTTGGCATCTTTCTTCTCAATCAAGTATTTGATTACTGAGTAGGCTATCCAAACAATGACCTTTAACCTAATCAAATAGGCTATGAATTTGTCAAATGCAAACACAACTACTAATAGCTCCTTTTATATTGTTGCATAATTCAGCTGCACATCTGAGATTGTCCTGCTAGCGTAATAGATGGCATGAAAAACCTTGTCTCTTCTTTGGCCTAACACAGCTTCAACTGCATAATCACTTGCATCGCACATCATTTCAAATGAAAGGTTCCAAATGGAGCTATGATAACTGGTGCATAAGTCAAGGCACCTTTTAGAGTTTGGAAGGCTGATAAGCACTCCTCATTAAACATAAAAGGAGTGCTTTTTCTCCAACAACATACAAAATAGCTTTGTGATTTTTGAGAAGTCCTTGATGAATCTTCTATAAAAGCCCGCATCTCCAAAAAAACTCCGAATGCACTTGATTGAGGGGGAGGTGATAGCTTTTCAATTGTTTCAATCTTAGCTTGGTCTACTTCAATGCCTCGATTAGATACCTTGTGACCCAACATGATTCCTTCTTTCACCATAAAATGACATTTTTCCTAATTTAGAACCAAGTTTGTCTCCATACAATGTTGCAAGACTTTTTCAAGATTTGAAAGACAAAGATCACATGATTCTCCAAAAACTGAAAAATCATCCATGAACACCTCAATGAACCTTTCCACCATATCTGAAAAGATCACCATCATACTCTTTTGAAATGTTGTTGGTGCATTACATAAACCAAATGGCATCTTTCTAGAGGCAAAGGTACCATATGGACATGTAAAAGTTATTTTCTCTTGATCCTTTGGTGCAATTGTAATGTGATTATATTCTGTGTATCTATCCAAGAACAATAATAGGCTTTCTTAGCTAGTCTGTCTAACATCTGGTCTATAAATGGCAGAGGCAAGTGATTTTTTCTAGTAGCTTTATTGAGCTTTCTGTAGTCAATGCACACTCTCCATTCAATCACCGTTCATTATGGAATTAGTTCATTTTTCTCATTAGGCACCACTGTCATTCTAGCTTTCTTTGACATAACTTGGACTAGACTTACCTATTGACTGTCAGAGATTGGGTAGATTATACCAGCATTCAGCCACTTTATTACCTCTTTTCTCACCACCTCCTTTATATTTGGATTAAGTCTTCTCTGGTGCTCGACTGATGGCTTGTAGCTGTCCTCCATCAAGATCTTATGCATACAAATTGAAGGACTAATCCCTCTAATATAAGCTATTGACCATCCAAATGCTGTTTAATACTCCCTTAAAACTCTTAATAACATTTCCTCTTCATCGGGAGTAAGAGCTATAGAGACGATTACTAGTAATGTGGAATTTTTTTTCCAGATAAGCATACTTTAAGTAAGACGGCAGTACTGTCAACTCCAGTGCTGGTAGTTTCTCTATTGATGGTACTGGCTTACTAGGCCTTTCTCTCAAATCTTCAAATGGTTTCTTGATAAAAATTGGGAATTTGCTTCAAGGTACCTAATCTGCTCTAAGACCTCAGGATTAGTAAATTTTGATACATCTACCATTCCTATTGCAATTGTAGATCTATGCAAATTTCGTTCACCACATCTTTTGTACAGCTAGTCAATGTATCTACTCTGTAATAGGTGTCATCTTCATTTGGAAAGGACAAAGCCTTAAAGATGTTGAAAGATACTTGATTATCTTGAACTCGCAAAGTTAACTTACCCTATTGCACATCTATTAATGTTCTCCCAGTTGCTAGGAATGGCCTCCCAAGAATAATAGGAATTTCTTGGTCTTCTTGCATATTGAGTATTATAAAATTAGCAGGAAAGATGAGTTTGTCCAACTTTACCAAAACATCTTCTAAGACACCCCTTTTAATACCCTGAATTTTGAGATTTGAGGCTAAAGAATAAGCCTGAAATAAGTGGACTGCTAAGCCCCAATTTAGAAGAAGCCCAAATTTATTCCCTAATGATTCTTCTATCTTTAGGGTATTAAAGAAAGTAAAATGGTGAATTTTGGAGAATACGATATACGTTGTGAGTCGAATGTGCTGTAGCCGGTACCCAAGCCCTGCATTTAAGCATAATTGTGTGTCAAAGCTTAAAATATGTCATAAGGGAAGGCTAGGGTGTATGGCATGAGGAAATGTGATATAAAATGTGTTTGGTGGTGATTCAAGAGGAATTGTCATAATCAGGGGCAAAATGGTGAAGTTACCGACCAATTGGTCAGTTACCAAAGAGAAAACTCATTGGTAAATTCAACATCAATGGTTAGGATTGATTAATGTAAGAGATCAAATAGTGGAATCATGTGTGTGTGTGCCTATGAGAACTGTTGAGAGATCTGATAAGAGGGTGACATATGGCACTTTTTGGACCCTTGATCTTGGGTCAAAGATTCATCACTCTTCCTCTCTTCTCTCTCCCTTATTTGGGTGTTTTTAGGGGCCAAAATCTGCCCACCTTCATCTTCTTCATCTTCACCTCTCTTTCTTCTCATCTTTATTTTTGCAAGCTTGGGGGAGGAAAGAGAAAGAAACAAGGTGAGTTTTGGTTTGGTAAATGGCCTCTAATGCTTAAATCCTCTTTATTAATCTTGTTTATAGTGATGAGAGCTTTATCTCTATGGTTTTAGATTTGTGAAAGAAGGTGTTTGAGAACTTGTGAGAATTTGGAAAGATGAAGAATCAAAGAATTGGTTTCGGAAAGAGGAAGAGGTGAGGAAGAGCTCTCCTTTGACCTATATATTGTGAGTATTGGTTAAGTTTTGAGAATTATGGTTTTTGCCCTGATTTTGGTATATTTATGAAATGGAAGAATTGTTTTGTGTATTGTGGTCACAATGGTGTCATATTGTGTTTTGATGCCATTGGAATTGGTTTTGGATTAGAAATGGAAAGAGTTTGCAATGTTGAGTTTGTGTTGTCGAATGGTGATGACATTTTGAGATTATTGTGAACCATATCAATGAAATGTGAATTTGGTTGATTTGGTGTTTCCAATGGATTCCTTGTGAAAATTTAAGTGGGAATAATGTTTGATGTGAAAATTGGACCATTGGAAGTAATTGAGCCAAAACTAAAATTCTGTCCAGTGTGAATTTTGTTCTGGGAAGTCTGTTTGTATTGACGTTTTGAATAAACAAATGGTGTCTAAAAATTCTGAACCTTTCCAGTATTAAATTTCACATTTCAAGCTTCAAAATGGACATATAATTTGTGTCATTTCGATTTTTGAGCCAAGAGTTATGATTGTCTAAAGTTTGGTGTTAAAACAAGAATCTATTTTGAGGCAGTGTTGAGTTTTGTGTTATTCTGTATTTGTGTGGTTATGGAAAGCATTGATTCATATTTTTTCTATGAAGAGGACTTAAACAGCTTTCCATTAGCTTTGGAATTACCTCATTTCTATTTTTCTAGAATTAGTTAAGATTTTGGAAGTTCAGCCAAGAAACACGATTTTCTTGGTCTCGACCAAAGGTTATGGACCATGGCCCAAATGTTTCTTACCCATTTTTGGCCTCAGTCAGTGGATTTATAAGCCACAGCCAACCCCTAAAAATCAGTATTTTGCACTTCTGAGAGGTGTTTTTTTGTATAGCTTCTCCCAATCCTTCACGCATGTGTTTGGGCTTTGAGTAGCCACTTAAAGGTCGTGGATGAGAACCAACTTTAAGTGTTATAGAAGTAAGAATTTGGGAATAGAGAATAACCCTATGTACTTGCTTTGGTTATAGGATTTGATATTCGCCCTGATCATGAATAGCCGGTGCTGGAGCACACGTGGAAAGAATAAGTGTAGGGAACTTACTTCTCCTGCATGTATTTGATATTTGTTTTGGTGTATTGGTTTATGTTATTGCTTTGCTTGATTATGTGAAACATATCTGAATGATTGAAGCTTTGTTTCAATTTATGCTATGGCCATAAGTATGTTGTTCGAAAAGTTGAGATTGCAGATTTGTCATTGTGTTAGCATGAGTTGTGTAAGGCAGGCAGTCATGCAGTAAACATTTATCTTGCATGCATATTGGTATTGTTTCCTACTGAGATTCTCTCAAATCTCACCCTCCCCTACCAACAATTTAGATAGGACAAGTGGATCGAGGAGGGAGCAAGCAACCAAGGGCGGCGAGGACTCCCTAGGGATATTTGATTTGGTAGTTGGTTATCTATTCGATTGGGATTACTGTATATTTTGTTGTCAATGTATATTCTGATGTGTGTTTGGATATTTGGATGTATATATGTTTGGGTGAGTATTTTGTTATGTATTCGATTCGATATTATGTAATCCCCTATTTGGAAAATTGTAATGAGCGAATATGCCCTGTAGACCCATTAGTAAAGATATGAACCCAGGATTGCCAGGATTACTGTTGTGCACTCTGATATTTATATGAATATGATTTATCTTCATGAAGTAATTATATTCAAAATGTGAATGTGAGACCAGGTGGTTTGAATTTTGAAAAGATATTTGTGAAAACCCTATCGTAAATATGCGATATTAAATGAGTTTTGTTTATCCATCAGTCTCTAATTTATTTTAATAGCGTATTCCAGATATAATTACGGAAGGGGTTACACCCCTCAGATGTTTTATTGATCGGTCTGCTAGAAGTAATGAAACTATGGTCAAATTCACTTCTCCAAGACCGAGTTTCTTGTAGAAAGATAAAGGCATGAGGTTTATACTTGCTTCAAGGTCACAAAGTGCTCTTTGAAAGTGACATTGACCTATGGTGCAAGGTATGCAGAAGCTTCCTAGATCTTTCAACTTTGGTGGTAACTTCTTTTTGTGAAATAGCATTGCACTCCTCAGTAAGTGCAACTGTCTCAAATTCCTAAAGCTTACGCTTATTAGAAAGAATGTCCTTCATGAATTTTGCATAACTGGGCATCTGGGCAAGAGCGTCTGCAAAAGGAATGTTGATATGTAACTTTTTGAAAACCTCCAGAAACTTACCAAACTGCTTGTCTGGCTTTGCCTTCTTGAGTCTCTGAGGGTATGGAACCAGTAATACATATAGAGGGGGATTATCTAGAAAGCTGATTCTTCCTAGTATCACATCATCGTCCTTCGGTTTTGTACTTCCTCCTTCTGTTCTTTTCTACTTTCTTTCTTTTCTTAATCATTCTTCTTTTTAATTATAGGATCTTTCAATTCTTTCCCACTTCTTAGTGTAACGGCCTTCACATGCTCTCTTGGGTTTCTTTCAGTGTCACTTGGTAGAGTTCCTGGTTGCCTAGAATTCAATATATTTGCAATTTGTCCCATATGGATCTCCAAGTCCTTTATTGAGGCTTCTTGGCGTTTGAGTATTGCATCAGTCCTAGCCTTGAATTGAGATGTATTCATGGTTAGTTGAGCCAGTTCATCTTTTATATTCATTTTGTGCTGTGATGGATTTGCTGGTTGATAAGCTTGTTGCTGGTAATTCCCTTGCAGCTTGAATAGATTTGGATTATTCCTCCAACTAAAGTTTGGATGATTTTGCCAACCTAGATTGTAAGTGTTTGAGAAAGGGCCATTTCTTTGATTTTCAACATAATGGGCTTGCTCCGGCATGAATGAGTATCCTTCTTGATGTTGCATGCTTACATGATTTCCTCCACATCAATCACAGGCTTTAGTAGGAGTGCTGATTATATTTGCTTGATTTGTCAATGATCCCACTTACTTGGATATAGATGCAACTTGGGACAACAAAGGTGTAAGGACATCCAGTTTGTGCACTCCAAGTGCTTTCTTTGAACTGTTACGTACGAAAGGCCATTGATATACATTGGCTACCATCTCCTCAAGTAGATTGTAAGAATCCTCTAGACTTTTTCCCATTAAAGATCCTCCAACTGCATCATCTATAAGAATTCTGGAGATTTGCATCATCCCACTATAGAAAGTTTGTAGTTGGCACCAATCTAGTAACCCATGATGAGGACATCTCCTCAGCAACTCCTTGTATCTTTACCATGCTTCATATGGGCTTTCTTGTTCATGTTGGGTAAATGAGGCAATTTCATTCCTCAATTTGGTAGTTTTAGCTAAAGGAAAGTATTTTTCCAAAAATTTATGTGCCATAATATCCCATGTAGTTATGCATTCCACTAGTAGAGATTGTAACTAGCTCTTAGCCTTATCCTTGAGTAAAAAAGGGAAAAGTTTAAGTCTAATGGCATCATCAGGAACACCATTATGCTTGAATATGTCGCAAATTTCTAGGAAGATGGCTATATATGCGTTAGGATCTTCTGTTGGTAAACCACCAAACTGATTTATTTGCACCATCTGGATAACTACAGGCTTGATTTCAAAGTTGTTTGCTGCTACTGGTGGTTTTCTGATTCTAGAATTTGTCCCCATGACTGTTGGTGTTGGACAGTCATGGAGTGTTTTGGTACCTGTTGTTTCTCCCTCCGGATTTGCCATCGAATTGCTTAGGATTAAAGTTAGCTACTTTCAAACTCTTTGATTTCTTCGACAGGTTCTTTCGATCTCAGAATCAAGAGGTTGTAGTTCTGTTTTCTTCAATCTGGTCATGCATAAGCAAAAGCCTGAAAAAAACACAAGACACCAAGAAAAACAAATGTAATATGAAGACCAAATCAGTATTAAAATTACTTGGTATTGATATTAATGGCAACAATCCCCGGAAACAGCGCTAAAAACTTGTTACGAGTGTAAGTGGTCTATTAAATAGTACAAGTATACACTGTCGTAGTCAAGTAATACAAAAGTAAGTAGAGTATCATTCCTACGAGGATTGATCACTAAGTACCAAAATGGGTAATTTTAATTCTATTTAGTCAATCGATTAGTTGATGATTGAGAGTACAAAATAAAAAATGATTAAATATGTATGCAAATGATATGAAATCAACTATGAGAAAAAGCCCTAGGAGTTAGATTTTCACTTAACAAATTTCGGATTGAATCACTTATCTATTCTAGCCCAATTTATTCCATGTGATTGATAGTCGAGTTTCCCTAATTTAATTACTAGCCTCTTCCAAGGTCAAGCAATTATATAATTAATTGCTAATCCAGTATATTCCTATATTTAAGCGGTAGCTGAAATGGTAGGTGGAATGGTATGTAGAAATTCACATTCTGATCTTCATGAAAGTTGCAACTCTGGATCTTAGCTTGAAGATGCAAGTGGAAACTCCTCATTTCAATATTTACAGCTCCAGTTATGATCAAATTAGTGGGCAAAGGTCAAACATGGACAAATTCATGTTCTCAACTTCCGAGCAAAATTTGAAACTCTTAGAGATAGAACTGGGTTTTGGTCTCAACCTAAAAGTTGCATATCTCTTTCTTCACTTTTTATCCATATAAAGAACTTCCAATCCGATATCTAGAGCTCCAGATATTGCCTGAAAACTAAAACAGGATCTGATTTAGTATTTTTCAAGATATTCTATTTTACACCAAAATAATTATTTATTTATTAATTACACCCAAAATCATTAAATTGAGCTCAAATATCATCCATAAAATTATCATATAAAGGAAAATAAATATGCAAATATTCTACTTATTGTTAGATCTCACATGTTTTGATGATAACAAACAATGGATGTGAAAAAGATTTGATAAACAAATAAGTTTGAACAAAGTAATGACAGAGCAAATCATCACTTGAAGTAAGCACTGGAGTAATAAAGAAAGGCCAAGAGAAAAAGCCGAGAAACTTTATCACTGGCAGAATTTCTAAAGGGCCACTCGAGTAAGAACTCGAGTAATGAGACAGGAACTTGAAGTAACTAGACCACAGAACTTCAAGTAACTCACGCCCAGATACATCACTCGAGGGATGACTCGAGTGATATAAGGTGAAAAGAAGAGTTACTCGAGTCAACACTCGAGTAACCTGCCAAAAGAAATGAGTTACTCTCGGCCATGTAATCCTGCCAACGTTACTTGAGTAAGCACTCGAGTAATCAAGGAAATCACTTCTAGTTACTCTCAGCCTGCCAACGTTACTCGAGTCAGTACTCGAGTCCCTTGCTTCAAGAAATATGTTACTCTCAGCATTTCAATCCTGCAATTGTTACTCGAGGAGCCACTCGAGTAAATCACTGTCGTCAACAAAACTTGAAGGTAACACTTCATTAATCTGAACTGTTATTATCACACTTCACTCGAGGCACCACTCAAGTATGCAAGTATGAAAATGTTCTATGTCAAAGACTTGAACGAGATTACTCAAGTTAGTAATCGAGTGATTTGCAGAGTTATTTACAATGCACTTGAAGTATCCACCCGAGTAAGCTATGCAGAAAATAGATGTTCACTCGAGGTGGTACTCGAATAAAAAGGTATTTCCAAGGTTTGTAATTTCCTTTACTCTGTGCACTACCCAAGTAATATGATATATTAATTCTCTGCCAAGTTTTTCATCAAGTTACTCGAGAAACCACTCGAGTAAATAGCATGATCACTCGAGTACCAACTCAAGTAATCAAACCCAGAAATGCAGAAATCATTCCAACGTTCATTGATTTGTTTCCTATATGATTAACCCTTCATTGTATTAGTATTCTTAGCATATTCGCAAATAAACAATAAAAAGATCTTACCAAATAAGGAAAGTCATACGTTCATCCTCCTGTATCACACTTATAATACATTGAAAATGATGTTAAATAATAATAATAATAATAAGTGATGATAAGATAAATAAATATCATTAAACCATATTCGGATTGAACGCTGTAAGACTGGTGCATTTTGTCTTCTGGCAGAGTATCACTCGAGCATGGATTGGCTCACTTGAGTGAATACACATATTTTCTCCTTGTTCTTCAGTTTTATGCTTGTACTCGCACAGGATTTCAGAGAGTTAATTTTCTCACTCGTGAGTGATGTGGGGCCTCACTCAAGCACAACTCCTTCTGCTAGAGTGACCTTGCTTATTTCACTAAGAGACCCGTCTCTGGACAACACTCGCATACCATTTTAGCAAGAGTGAGATTTTACACTCGCAGGTGATTTGGGCCCTCACTCGAGCACACATACTCCTGCTCGAGTGAGAAGAATATTCTCATGTAATATATTCTTGTTATCAGCACTTGCATCAGAATTTGAGAGAGTTAGATTTCTCACTCGCGAGTGTTGATGTGTCACTCGGGCATATGAAGCCTCACTCGGGCATACTTGTACTTCTCTGACCTTTATGACTCTCGGCCAAACACTTGCAATCCCTCACTCGCTAGTGCTCGAGTACAAAGCAGCTTCATGCTCGAGTGTTGGTTACAATGCTCAGGTACATCAGTAAGCATGACAGGAATTGCTCTCGGCCAAACACTCGCTGTCCCTTACTCGCATGTGCTCGAGTGAGAAAGAGTCTTCTGCTCAAGTGCTATCTCCTATGCTCGAGTGCATCAGTAAAAATGACAGTAGTATGCTCTCGGGCAAACACTTTCTGGCTATCACTCACATCTGCTCGAGTACAAAAGAGCTCCATGCTCGAGTACTAGTTCTTGTTCTAGAGTACATCAGTTAAAATTGACAGCAGACATCACAGAACTTTGCCATATGCATTTGGTAACTTTGTAATCATTCCTTAGACTTATAAAACTATGATTTGCACACAATTGCCTTTTGTTATCATCAAAACTTGGGATCTAACATTCTCCCCCTTTTTGATGATGACAAAATGTAACCCCCTCCGTAATTATATCCAAAATACGCGATTAAAATGAAATAGAGACCAATAATAATCAAATAACATTTACTAACCCATCACATGATGGGGTTTTCAAAAATACCTTTCGAAATCATTTATAAACTTGGTCTCATATTCATATTTCGAATACAATTACTACGCGAAGATAAATCACATTCATATAAATATCAGAGTGCACAACATAATCATCCCGGCAATCTCGGGTACATACCTTCGCTAAAGATACACAGGGTACAATTGCCCATTACAATTCTTCAAATGGGGATTACACAATCTCATCTCGAAGGAGTCCTAGCTGCTCCCTCCACTAGCCACTTGCCCTGTCTAAATTGTTGGTAGGGGAGAGTGAGATTCGAGAGAATCTCAGTAGGAAACAGATACCATAATGAATGCATGATAGATGCTATGTGTATGACATGTTAGCTTTATCTAGATGCATACCCCATAATGATATTTCTGCATGCTCAATGTTTCATACAACAAGACTATGGCCACAGCGAAAATAGAAACAGAGCTTCATTTATTCAAATATGCTCTACACAATCAAGTAAAGCAATCACATACATCACTACACAAGCAAAGATATCAAATACATGCAAGTAAGGTAAGTCCCCTACCTCCAGTCTTTTCTCCTCGATTTGCGTGCCAGCAACTCGGGGCTTCACATTCGATCCTACAATGTCAAATGTACCATTTAGACACTTCCATAGTGTTTCTGGGGGTTATATGAGGATATATTGAAATTTTACTAAACTACCCCCGGGGACCCAGCCCGGCCCCGTCATACCCGGTCCGGCTGTACTTTTCTTGAAATTTTGACATGGGCTATTCTAACATATTTTCATCCAAGGAATCCATTTCTGTACTCGGAATTATCAAATTCAATGTCAAATTATGAAATTGCCCTTGGCAGCCCTACTTTTAGGGTTTTAGGGGCATTTCTGTAATTATGCTTTCTCGGCCTTTTCTGAAAAAGTGCCCAACTGTAACCCCACCTATTTTCGCCCACTGAATCCAATGGAATCATCAAATCATTGAAAATCCAACTCTAAGACCCATTTACAATGCTGGCCGAAATATATGGGTTTTAAGGGGAAAATTGGGGTTTTTCGGTTTCGGCTCCGTAAACGTGTTCCTTTCTACTCCTAACCACTTTATTGACTATTCCATTAGGTTACAACTACCATTTAGTATCAATTTGGGCAGCATAACCCCTAGGAAAACCCATTTTCCATTTTTACAACCAATGGCAATCCGGCAAAATTTCACCGATTAAATTGCCCACAGCAACTAGAATAGTCAATATACGAAGGTTTAGAAGTTACCTCAAGCTCCCTCTGGGTTTTCCTTCTTGTGGCTGAACCCTAACTCTTCCCCACAATGAAATTCAAGCTTCCAACCCCTTAAATAATATAGAAGAGGAGCTTAGGAGAAGAGTTATACACGTTAAAAAGTAGATCGTCGGAGAAATCGGCTTACCTTGCGAGTTTCTTCCTCTTCTCTCTCTAAAACTCTCTCTCTCTCTCTCTTTCTCCATGTTGCCTCACGAAAAACTGATGGAAACTAGAGGAAGAAGATGCAGATTTTATTTTTAATATCATGCTGATGTCATGTTTTATTATGCTGATGTCATAATTCCCATTTTCGGATTTTATGACAGTTTTTCTGCCCAAACTTTGAAAACTCATAACTAATTCTAGAAAACTCTAAATGAGGTGATTCCAAAGCCTATAGAACCCTTATTGAGTCTAGTTTCAAGGAAAAATATAGAATTTTGCTTTCTGGAATCACAAAATTCCCAGAATTTCAATCTTTGCATATTGTTCCAGAAATTTCACAGTTTATCTGTGCTGACTTCAAAAATTCATATCTTTTTGTGTATAGCTCTAATTGATTCATATGACCTATTAAATTAAAGCTTAGGATGTCTAATTTCATCCTGTAAAATCTCATAATTTTTTCTCATCATTTGATCATTTAAAATCACATGATAAGCTCACTACCTCATAGGCGATTTCACCGAAAACATAATTATATTCTCCAAAATTCACCATTTTACTTTCTTAATACCCCAAAGATATAGAAATCATTAGGGAATATATTTGGGACATCTACTAAATCGGGGCTTAGTAGTCCACTCAATTTAGGCTTATTCTCTAATCTCAAGTCTCAAAATTCGGGATATTACACAAAACCTTTATGATGAGTTTCAAGAAGAAAATTGATTAGAGTGAAAAAATTTTTAAAACACAACATCAATGTTTCCAAATGCAAATTTTCACCAAAGTTTAGATTCAAGTTCAGATTTTTGTACTTATCTACATATGTTCCCTGCAGTACTTCCACTGAACACTTAATAACCAAGATAAGCATAGTATCACAGAAACAATCAAAAACTTGAACAGAAAATATTGATAACATGAAAATAGCCATTAATGATAAACTAATAATCATACAATAGTTAGCATAAATCATTAACTACCCATAAAGCCTGTATACAACCATAATCCCAATAACATCATCATAAACCTACCCCATTACACAAAAACTACCCAAACCCCTAATACATCCCTTGATAGCTCAGAAAATCATCACACATCCTTCTCCCCCATTTTGTCAACATCAGAAGGGGGCTGAGGAAAAGTGAGATCGAATGATGGGATAAAGGGCACCATGGCAGTGGAAGGATCGATTGGCATAGGCACAAAGGGTGGAGATGATGGCTGGGGAATAGAGGCTGAGGGTGGTGGTGAAGGCGACCGATCATATGTTATATCAACATTAGAATCTGGATCGGTGAAGAGAACATGTGTCTGTGGATGAGGAGTTAAAGTCGAGGCAGGTGTGGTCTCGGGTGGCACTTCTGAAGATGCAGTCGGGAAGTGAGAACGTAAAAAGATCTCCATATCAGTTATCCTTCTTGACATGTCATCCTGAGTTTTAAATATCAAGTCAAAGTTGGTATTAGCCTTGTCTACCAACTTTAAGACTTGTAGCTCCATCTTGTCTACCAACTTCTCATACTCAGTCATTAATTCCTTTTTTAAGCCAAACACTGCTTAATTGATCACTTCAGTCAAATGATTGGAGAGCGATGCATTCAGGAAAGATGGAGGGGGAACCTGACCTTGAGCAGATGACTGAGCCTCATCACCTCTTGATAGAGTGGCTTCCCTCTGAGATGTTGCCTTGGTTCGACTTACTGGAAGATTAATACTCATATGAGTCAGTTGAGTCTTGCCAAACCTTGGAATGAGCACCCTCTCAGTTCCTTCCAAGTACCATATCTTATTTTTCATAAGGATGAGGGATACAATCTAAGGATATGGTATAGTTGCGGATTTTGATGAAGAAAATCGAAATCTTCTCATCTCACTAAAAATGATTTCCCCCACATTTCTTTGTTGCTCGGCTAGGAAGGAGGCAAACATATAATAATCTTTCTTAGCAAAATGGGTAAAATTTTTGGATTTGTTAACCATGCTCTGAGAGTATATGTAGTGAAGGGCTCTATGAGAATTAGGCATGTCAATAGGTTTAAAATTAAGGGGGCCTACTGGGTCTTTTGGTCTCAAAATCTGGAAGGCTTCATTGGCTGAGAAAGTGGGTGGATCTGGAGGTGGTGCAACATACCCAAGTAAGTCATTAATAATCTTAACAGATATCATAATGAATTGACCTCTAACAGTAGTAGATACTACTTTCTCAATCAATTCTCCAGCCCTAGACATAATGTTATGGGTTTTCATGTTGCAGTAAAATGTTTTCACGACAGAGGGTGAATATGGAATATGGATATTCAGCCAGGGAGAATCCAAGATAAGGATATAAATCCAAATGACAATTCTTCTTCAAGTAATCTAAATCCACATATACTACAGGACAGAAATGCCTATGTGCAAACTCAGTATCGAATACCTTCTGTTGTAGTGCCTTTAGTTCCTCAACATTGAAACCTTCAGGAGGACTTATAACTTGCTCTTCCTCTAGAGCCTGTGAGACAGAAGGTACCCCTGAAGCAGCCGCACTAGATTGCCCAACATGGTGTGAACTTGAGACACTGGCTTGAGAAGCAATTTTCCCAACCAACTTGTCAAGTTTTGATCTTTCCATTGCTTCCCGGAGTTGCATGTTGAATGTGTCATCGGAAGAAGAAGAGGATTGTTGTGGTTACTCAGTTTCCTTCTTCTTTCCTCTTCCTTGGACCTCTTTGGTTTGAGACCGGGTAACCACTGGTTCTTTGAACACCACACCCTTTGGTTTCTTCTGTAGAGGTTGATCCTTCTTAGCTATTTGAGGCTTAGGATGAGGTTTCTTGGCTGGAGTTCTCTTTTTAGTTTTGGGTTTAGGAGAAGGTGTAGATGAAGAAGACATTTTAGGAGATGAAGGAGTTGGTACCGGGGTTGCAGAAGCACTAGCAGCAGAATGAGTGGGAGAGGGTGAGTGAAATCTTTGTGAAACAGCAGGCATCTTAGTTCTAGCCATTTAGAAACGAAATGGAAGAAACAAGACTCACAAATTTTTCTGAGGATTGAGAAGAAAAATTCAGAGACTTAGGGCACAGAATGAGAAAAACTGAGGATAAATCTCACCTTAAAAAGAAGATTGAAGAGTTGTAACAGTGATTTGAGGCAAATGGATACCTTTAATCGATAGATAACGGTTAGAGGTAAAGAAGTGTGACCTTCGAGTGACTAGACACCTTGAGTGAGAGCAGGAAGTGCGACGGTCTGAGCTATCGCGTAACTGATATAAGTGGCAATGCTCGAGCAATAACCCTAGTGCTCGAGTGATGTTCATACTGTGCTCGGGTGTGCTCATACTGTGCTCGAGTGATATACAAACAATTTTGATAAAACATGTTGAAGCGTACCTGGTTTATGGATTTCTTGCTATATTTTTCATCTTTGTACTCAAATCCTCCAAAATCATATAAGTAACCATGCATTGAGTAGGCTCTTGAAAGAAATTCTTCCTTTCTGCTCGAGTACACATTCTTCACTTCAAGCATGTTCATACCATGCTCGAGTGAGAATCTTTCTTACCCGAGTGAGCTCAATTTTCACTGTTACACTTCATATAGTCTCTTGGTATTTTTATCTCCTCTGTTAACCCCTGTTTTACATGCTAAGAAACAGAGTATTTTCAATAGTTCGATGCTCGAGCAGAGTTAACTTACTCGAGTGAGCATGAGCTTGTCACTCGAGTGACACTTCCTGTGCTCGAGTGACAGACCTACAAAAACAATTTCTAATGCCCCGATGCTGAAGTCAGTATGGTTATCATCAAAAATACATTTAATTAAGATAATTAACAAGAAGACTTACAACTCATTGGGATTAACCATTCCCAATTCTCTTCGAATATATAGGAATTGATCTTTAGCTTTTGGCTTTGTGAAAATGTCAGCAAGTTGAAGGTGTGTTGGTATGAATTCTACTTTGACATTTTTCTTTTGAACGTGATCTTGAATGAAGTGATGTCGGATGTCTATGTGTTTGGTCCTTGAATGCTGTACAGGATTCTTGGCTAAGCTTATGGTGCTAGTATTGTCACAATAAATTGGAATCTCATTTAAGTATATCCCCAAATCTTGAAGTTGTTGTTTCAACCATAACACTTGAGAACAGCAACTTGCTACAGCTATATATTCAACTTCAGTTGAGGATAATGAAACTATGTTCTACTTCTTGTTGAACCATGATACCAGAGAACCTCCAAGGAATTGACATTGACCACTAGTACTCTTTGTGTCAGTTTATATCCTCCATGATCTAAATCTGAATATGCCATTAAATACTCGTTTCCTCTTTTTGGATACCATAAGCCAAGTTCTGAAGTGTCTCCTAGATATTTGAAGATTCTTTTTACTGTCTCTGCATATGATACCGTAGGAGCATATTGATACCTTGCACACATTCCAATGCTGAACTAAATATCTGGCCTGCTTGCTGTAAGATAGAGTAATGAACCAATCATTCCTCTATACTTAGTAATGTTGAAGCTAGGACCTTTTACATCAGCATCCAACAAACTTGTAGAACTCATTGGAGTATCAGCTCCATTAGCATTATCTAATCCATACTTCTTCAACAACTCTTTCAAATACTTTGTTTGAGACACAAATATACCATTCTTCTTTTGCTTGATTTGAAGTCCAAGAAAGAAGTTCAATTCTCCCATCATGGACATTTCAAACTCTCCCTGCATAATCTTAGAAAATTCTTGACACATAGATTCGTTAGTAGCACCGAAAATAATATCATCAACATAAATTTGAATAATTAGAATATCATCTTTGTTATGTTTGATGAAAAGAGTTGTATCTACTTTTCCTCTGACAAAATTTTGATCAAGAAGAAACTTACTTAATCTTCCATACTAAGCTCTAGGTGCTTGTTTCAAACCATATAAAGCTTTCTTAAGTTTGAAAACATGATCAGGCTTTGTTTCATCTTCAAAACCAGGAGGTTGTTCTACATATACTTCCTCCATAATATAACCATTTAGAAAAGCACTTTTCACATCCATTTGATAAAGTTTAAAACCTTTAATGCAAGCAAAGGCTAAGAGTACTCGTATTGCTTCCAATCTTGCCACTGCAGCATATGTTTCCTCATAATCAATACCTTCTTCTTGATTATAGCCTTTGGCCACCAATCTTGCTTTGTTTCTCACAATGATTGCTGATTCATCAAGTTTGTTTTTAAAAACCCATTTGGTCCCTATAACCGTATGATCTTTAGGTCGAGGAACCAAATCCCAAACTTGATTTCTTTGAAATTGATTTAATTCTTCTTGCATAGCAATCACCCAATCATTGTCAGATAAGGCTTCCTCCATATTAGAAGGTTCAATTTCAAAAATAAAAGCAGAGAAAGTTACCTCATTGACGATTCTATTTCTGGTTTTGACACCTTCGTGAATATTTCCAATTACTTGATCAATTGGATGATCTTTAATATGTCTCCATGCTTTTGGTTGAGCATGATCATCGACATCTTCTATATTTTGAAAATCATTTGTTTCAAAATCATTTTGTTTTGAAATAGTTTTGTTTTTCTTTATCAAATCCATTTCTTCTTCATCAATTTGTTTTATCGGAGAATCAAGTTCATCAAACACAACATGAATAGATTCTTCAACTGTATATGTTATTTTATTAAAAACTCTATAAGCTTTACTTCTATTAGAATATCCTAGAAATAAACCTTCATCAGATTTTGAATCAAATTTACCTAAGTTCTCTTTACCATTATTGTGAATGAAGCACTTACATCCGAAGATGTGTAGATGAGCAAGATTTGGCTTTCTTCCCTTATAGAGTTCATATGGCGTCTTCCCAAGTGACTTGCGAATATATGCTCGATTTGAAATGTAGCATGCAATACTCATTGCATCTGTCCAGAACACTTGTGACATTTCTTTTTCATTAAGTATTGCTCTCGCCATTTCTGTAAGGACCCTGTTCTTTCTTTCTACTACTCCATTTTGTTGGGGTGTTCTAGGTGTAGAGAAGTTGTGATATATTCCTTCGTTGTTGCAGTAGTCTTCAAATAGTTGATTATCAAATTCTCCTCCATGGTCTGTCCTAATAGAAACAATAGAAATACCTTTCTCATTTTGGACCTTTTTAGCAAACGTAATAAATTCAACAAATGTTTCATCTTTTGAAGCAATAAATATAGTCCATGTAAATCTTGTAAAATCATCGACAACTACTAAAGTATATAGATTTCCTCCAAAACTTTTTACTCTTGCTGGACCTACCAAATCCATATGAAGTAATTGTAAAGGTTTGGAAGTAGAAATCTCATACTTTGTTTTGAATGAAGATTTAGTTTGTTTGCCTTTTTGACATGCTTCACAAATCAAATTATCTTTGAATTTCAGTTTAGGAAGACCAACAACTAAATCTTTTCTAATCAGTTTGTCAAGTTGATTCATATTGACATGAGCCAGACGCTTATGCCATAACCATCTTTCCTCTGATCGACTAAGAAAACAATTTTCAGAAGAATTTGAATTTAAATCAATAGTATAACAGTTATCGTCCCTTTGAGCTCGGATCTTTGCCTTGATAGATTCTTTGTTTAGTGGCAGATCTTTCTTGTTTACTATCAAGCACTCTTTTGAGTCAAAGATCACCCAGTTATCTTTGTCAGTGCTTTGACTTACACTCAAGAGGTTGTGGCATAATCCTTCAACATAGTATACTTCGTTGATTTGAACACCATCGGATTTTTCCACTTCACCAATTCCAGCAATACGTCCAGATTGATTACCTCCAAATGTTACCTTTCCTCCTTCTCTGGTTTCCAGCATGGTGAACTTATTTTTGTCACCATTCATGTGTCTCGAACATCCACTATCAATATACCACTTGTTTGCTCGTGATGCTTTAAGACATACCTAGAGTAAGGTGATCAAGTTTTTAGTACCCACACTTTCTTGGGTGCTTTGTAGTTAGTATGTGATGCATGTGTTCCTTTCGGAACGCATTTATATGTGCCAATAACTTGTCCTCTCTTAAAATAACATGATGAAGTATAATGTCCTTTCCTATTACAATAGCTACATGATACGAAGGGATTTGATGTATGCACAGAATTCCTGAAATATTTAAGATACGTTCTACTACTATTCTTCTTATTTCCTCTGTTCTTATCATGATCAAACTTATATCCAATTCCAGATTTATCAAATGAAACTTTCTGAGAATTTAGAATCACTTTAAGAGTTTCACTTCCCTTAGTAAATTTTTCAACACTTTTTTTTAAATCTCTTATTTTCTTATCTTTCTCCTCACATATTTCACACGATGATATGACAGTATTTTCTAATTCTTTTACTTTCTTCTTATAACTAACCATTTCTTTAGCTACCTTGATGAATTCTGTATGCAATGCATTATATTCAAATAACAATTCATCATAAGTAGGTTCAGAATCACTTACCTCATAATCTGATTCTTCTTCTTTGGCGACCAAGCATAGATTTGCTACTTCGTCATTATCGCTTTCTTCGTCTGATGAACTATCACCCCAGATAGATGATATATATGCTTTCTTTTTCTGCTTCTTTTTGTCTTTGTTTCTGAAGCATTCAGATTTGATATGTCTAGGTTTCCCACATTCATAGCATACTATCTGTTGCTCTTTGTTTTCTTTCTTGCTTGGTCCACCTTGATAATTTTTAAAGTTCTTTTGACCTCTTCTATAGAATCTCTTGAATTTTCTCACGATCATTCCCATTTCATCATCATTAGGCACATCTTCATTTTTGGAAGATTCTTCTTCCTGATAGCCTTAAGTGCAACTCCCTTTTTCTTTCTATCATCGAACTCTTCTAGTTCCTTTTTGAATCTCAACTTTCCTTCATACTCGAAAGACTACCAAAGAAAGCAACTACGGATCTCCTTGACTCTCCTTTAGCTTCTTCGATAGCTGTCACTTTTGCTTCCCATTCTTTCATAAGAATATTAAGAATCTTTCTTACCTGGGAATTTTGATCAAAAGATTTTCCAAGTGCAGATAATTAATTAACAAGATGAGTATACCTGAGTTCGAATTCTGATATTCCTTCTCCAGGTTTCATAGGAAATAGATCATACTCTATAATTAGAGTATTGACTCTATTTTCTTTGATTCTGGATGTACCTTCATGAGCAATTTCAAGAGCATCCCACATATCTTTGGCAGTTGGTAGAGTACATATTCGAAAATATTCCTTTTGACTGAGAGCACTCTGTATCATTAAAATGCTTTACTATTTAATGTTACTAACCTTTTATCATCTTCGTCAAACTCCTCTGGGCTCTTCTTAACCACTCTATCTTCGATTTTCTTCATTGGAACATAATCACCATCTTGTATTACATTCCATAAACCGTACTAGTTAGCCATCACGAACACTCTGAACTTAGCTTTCCAGAACGAAAAATGTTCTCCAGCAAAACTAGGAGGTCTAGTGATTGAAGCTCCATCTGGAAGAATGTTCTTACCCATTGTTGCCATTTATCAGATCCTTCTCAAGCTGTTAGGCTCTTCAGAGAAGACCTCTCTCTGATACCAAATGAAAGAGGCAAACTTCACCCAAGAGGGGGTGAATTGGGTGATGTGATAAATTTGTCGCTTGATGTGGTGATATGAAAATAGTTGTAGACAGAGTAAAGTTGAGAAGATTTGGACACAGAGTTATACTGGTTCGGCCTAAAACCAGGCCTACGTCCAGTCCTCAAAGATCAAGATCTACTGAGATTTTCACTATGCTTCCAAGATTCAATGGGCTCTCAGAATGCCACAAAACAATTGTCCTCGAATGGACTACGAGCAGAAATATTCTCACACTAAGAAATTTTTCTCCCCCTTACGACAAGTCTTACGTGCAGAAAAACAACCTATGACCTTTCCCACTTGCTTACGTATACAATTCTTATGAGCAGCAACGTTCTCTCCTGCTTACACCACTATAAGTCTTATGAGTAACAACGTTCTCTACTGCTTGTATCTTATAAGTCTTATGAGTGGAAAGTTTAACTAGGAATTCTCTCAATTGCTTCTCTCGTAAGGATATCTACCCTCTCAAGGTCCCAATACCTTAAGATCAAATGAAAATAGAATTTGAAATGTATATGGACTCTCTTACATAGCAAATATGATACACACTGAAGATCAATATGAATATAGAGAAAATATGAATAACAGAAACTCGTGAATTTGCTTGTGAATTCTTTTGCTTTTTTATTTTTGACGATCACTGGGACTCTGTATTTATAGACGTTCGTTTTTACCCATTTGAGTAATGATCATTGAGGAGTAGGGTATGTTACTGTGGAACGGCACGCGCACGTTTGAAAACTTTGAATGCAGTGGTACGTGCTTGTAATGATGTTGTCTGCCGTTGTTTGACTTCTTTCATGTCTATTTATTTCAAACGTTCATCCTCCTGTATCACACTTATAATACATTCAAAATGATGTTAAATAATAATAATAAGTGATGATAAGATAAATAAATATCATTAAACCATATTCGGATTGAACGCTGTAAGACTGGTGCATTTTGTCTTCTGGCAGATTATCACTCGTTCATGGATTGGCTCACTTGAGTGAATACACATATTTTCTCCTTGTTCTTCAGTTTCATGCTTGTACTCGCACAGAATTTCAGAGAGTTAATTTTCTCACTCGTGAGTGATGTGGGGCCTCACTCGAGCACAACTCCTTCTGCTCGAGTGACCTTGCTTATTTCACTAAGAGACCCGTCTCTGGACAACACTCGCATGTCATTTTAGCAAGAGTGAGATTTTGCACTCGCAGGTGATGTGGGCCCTCACTTGAGCACACATACTCCTGCTCGAGTGAGAAGAATATTCTCATGTAATATACTCTTGTTATCAGCACTTGCATCAGAATTTAAGAGAGTTAGATTTCTCACTCGCGAGTGTTGATGTGACACTCGGGCATATGAAGCCTCACTCGGGCATACTTGTACTTCTCTGACCTTTATGACTCTCGGCCAAACACTTGCAATCCCTTACTCGCTAGTGCTCGAGTACAAAGCAGCTTCATGCTCGAGTGTTGGTTACAATGCTTGGGTACATCAGTAAGCATGACAAGAATTGCTCTCGGCCAAACACTCACAGTCCCTCACTCGCATGTGCTCGAGTGAGAAAGAGTCTTCTGCTCGAGTGCTATCTCCTGTGCTCGAGTGCATCAATAAAAATGACAGTAGTATGCTCTTAGGCAAACACTTTTTGGCTATCACTCGCATCTGCTTGAGTACAAAAGAGCTCCATGCTCGAGTTCTAGTTCTTGTGCTAGAGTACATCAGTTAAAATTGACAGCAGACATCACAAAACTTTGCCATATGCATTTGGTAACTTTGTAATCATTCCTTAGACTTATAAGACTATGATTTGCACACAATTACCTTTTGTTATCATCAAAACTTGGGATCTAACAAAAGTCACTGCAATAGAAGAAGCAAAAGGAGAATCAATTAGATCAGTTGCTTCTCTATTTGGAAGTCTTTCTGAATATGAAAGTAAACTAAAGTTCAAACGGGAACTAGATGACATCGGTGACAAGAAGAAGAGAGGCCTAGCACTAAAAGTAAAAGAAGAAAATCAAGATGAGGATGAGGAGTTTGACGATGATGAAATGGGCCTAAACATAAAACGATTCAGAACGTTTTACAAGAAAGGTCAAGGATTCAAACACTTTTAGAAAGGAGGAACTAGCAGCAAAGATCATATTATCTGCTACGAATGTGGAAAACCAGGACATATAAAATCAGAATGTCCAGAGCTGAACCAAAAGAGCAAAGAAAAGAGAAAAGGCAAATTCTTCAACAAAAAGAAGGCATTCGTATCTCCTATCATCTTTAACCCCTATTCATCTCTCTCTTCTCTCTCATGCGTGCAGCCATTATTGGCCAAAGAAGGAAGAAGAAAAGCTTGAAAAAGGTAAGAAGAATTACCTCTAATGGAAAAACTCATTTCTTTAATGTTGTTCCTTGGATTGAGAGCTTTAATTCTATGGTTATAGATTGTTCATTGGTGTTGATTTGAGCTCTCAAGGAAGTATAGAGGTTGGAGAATCAAGAAGCTCCTTTGGGAAAGTGGTAAAGGTGAGTAAGAGACACCTTTCTATCTAGGTTTTATTCCCATGAGTTAGATTTGAATTTATGGAATTTTTGGTGTATTTTCAAAAAATGAGGGTTATTGGGTATTTGGCATGTTGTTGGTATAGAAATGGGTGTTTAGGTATGTATTTTGGGTAGATAGATTGATTTGAGAATGAATTGGTATGTTTGGAGATTTTGGAATTTTGGTATTGATTGTAGTCTATGACCAAGCATGATATTGGAATAGGAATTTGGTAATTCTGATGTTTCCATGTGATTCCTTATGCATTTTTGTGTGGGAGTAGCTTTGGTTTGGTATTTAGGACCATTGGAATCACTTGGGTAAAAATCTGAAAGTGCTGTCAGTTTTTCTGTGTTTCTGGTTTTTGATAAGCATCACTCGAGTGATCGGGGTTCACTCGAGTGCGGGATGAGCATCACTTGAGTGTGGATGGGTCCACTCGAGTGCGGTAGTGCATTTTCCCTTTCTGCCTTCAGCTTTCATTTTGCACTTCCGGGCGAAAGGCAAGAGTGTTGCCTTACTTGCAAGTGTTGTGGGTTCTCACTCGAGTGAGCCTCCTCTCACTCGAGTGCAGGTGTATCTAACACCTTGAACTCTCGTCTCGGGTTTTCACTCGCTGCCAAGTTTTAAGAGTGTGCCTTAACACTTGTGAGTGTTAAGCTGTCACTCGAGTGACAGGGATCTTCACCCGAGTGCTCCACTTCTTTGAAAGTTTCCATTGCTCTCGGGTTAACACTTTATGTGCTTTACTTCCTAGAACTCGAGTGAGCATTTGGCTATCACTCGAGTGTTAAGCTTTGTGCTCAAGTGCAAAGTGCATCATCACTCGAGTGAGGCTATTTTCCCTCGAGTGCAACAGTTAAAAACTAGTGCTTGTGCTTCCAAAAGGGGATCTTTGGGATAGTTTTTCCAACCCTTTAGGGCTTTTGTTATAGGATTTATGGGTACTTAAGGGATAATAATGACAACCAATTTAAGAGTTGAGAAGTTATTAAACATTGGAATAGAGAATTGACTCTTCGTCCCTAATTATGAATTATAGGATTCGACATTTGCCCCACTGGGAGATACCAATGCCAAAGTACGCACGGAAGGACCAAGGTAGTGACTTTTCTCTCATGTTGTGTATGATGCATGGTATGCATGACTTGTCATTGAGTTTTGTGAAATCTATGTGCCATGGTCTATTGCAGCGTGAGCACTTCAGCGTGAGCAGTCGTAAGGGGTGATGACTATCACACCTACCCCTGTCGGTGAACTGCCATTGTAATCGACATGGATCATTGTGAATCTTGCCAGTATGGCTTTCGTTGTGAATCTTGCCAATGTGGCTTGCATTATAAAATGCTTTATATGAATCCCAGCTGTGGTAAAATATATTGTTGTGAACTGTGTTGTGTGCAATACAACGTGAGCAAACGTAAGGGTGACGCACGTCATACCTGCCCTTGCCGTTGCAACTGGCATTGTAGTTGCTATGTGTGGTTTATGCTTGGCTTTCATGCCTTATCGTTGTGCATACTATGAGTGATTTGACACTACGGGAATTTCTTAGAATCTCACTCTCCGAAAACAATTTTAGACAGGGCCGAAGGATCAAAGGGGAAGCAAGTGACGAAGAATGGTTAGAGCTCCGGATAGGAGTTTCATTTTGGAATATTTGGTTATCATACTTGTAATTGGTATTTTGGATTTTTCATTAGGAAACAATTGTGTATAATGGTTGTATGGTGTAGTTTTGTGTAATCCCCAAGTTAAGGGAAGTAGATTATAGGTATTATGCCTTGTATAAACCCTTATTCAACTAATGGAACTCGAGTGTGTCGGGAATTTACTGTGTACTCTGATATTTATAAATGGAATCAAATTGTACAGGCCAATTGTGAATGTGAAGTGTGAATATGAGACCATTGTTAAACAGGTTTAGAAAAGTTTTTGAAAACCCTGATTTTGGACAAAAGATATTTTATTGAGTCCCAAATATCATTATGGTCTCTAATTTCACATAATCATGTGTTTATAAACTTAATCTCGGCCTTGATCGTGAAAGGGGTTTCACCTTCCATAGCAACAATACTGGAAACAATAATCTTCATTTGCAAGTCAAAGGAACCAAATCTTAAGAACAAAGAAATCAAAGCAACAAAGACAAAGCTAAAAATCAACCAAAGAAATTGAAATCAAATGAAAAATATAAAAAAGAAGCTTAAACAATGAACAATCCCTAATCGACCAAGCTGAGTAGTCACCAGTGAACACCATCCTTGTTGCTACCAAAGATCAAAGACCAAAGACCTAAATCGACCAAACCAAAGGCCCAATCGTTTCACCATATCTCAGCCCCACCTTTACTTGATCTCTGTCGTTAAGCAACACTCATCGCCTTCGTTGCTTCAGGAAACAATCCTTCACTATGGTTGGTGGAGAAGGGTCAATGAGTAGTTCAAACGAGAAGTGAAAGCGAAAGGAGAGGAAGGAGAAGGGTCAGCCATTTCCATCACCTCCTCCTCTCAAGACTAAAGTCGATGGCGTCTTCACCAATACTTCTCCATCGTCAGATCTACTCCATCGCCATCGTTTGCCATTGTCATTGCTCTTCAAAGATCAGTGAAGGAGGGATCATCAAAGGAGCAATGGCCCTTTGACACCATCGTTCACCATTACTGTAGAGGATGTTGCTGTCATTGTTGGAAGAGGACCAATGGAGTGATGAAAGATTGTGGTCGTTGTCGCGGTGTCTCATTATCAAGTTGGAGGTTGAAGAGAAAGGGAGGAAGCAAGAGGGGCAAAACTGAGAATTTTATAAAATATAAGAAGAATAATGGTAAATAAATTTCTCTTTTACAAGAGTGGAACGAGTTCCTTGTTTTTTTTTTTCCTTGGATGCTTGTGGAAGTACTTCCATCATTTTTTATGAAATTCACTAAGGGTTTGTTTGGTTTGAGGGGAGGGGAGGGAAAGTGGACGAAGGGAAATTTTTTTTGAGTTGAATTTAAAAAAATTTGAGAAGTGGAGTTAAAAATTTTTAATTGATTTTTCTTACTCTTTTATCTCATATATTCTCTTTATTAAAATTTTATTACCCCACTTCTTTAATTTTTTAAAATTCAACTCATAAAAATTTTTCTTTCCCTCCCTTCCCCTCCAAATCCCTCACACCAAACAGACCCTAAGTGTCGTCAATCATACCCAACAACACATGAATGCTGGGCATTCCATCTTTCTACCATTCCACTTTCATGGTGCCAAACGGGCGTTAGACAATTATGCCCTCCGCCTCTCCCCTCCCGTCCAAATTCCTCGATCCCCAATGTCAGAGCAGATCATCTCCGTCTCTCTCTTCTTCGCTCTTGCTCTCTCGCATTCTCTCCTCCATCTCCGATTCTCTTCACCGTCGCAAACTCCACTCATATCCTCTATTGATTGCCGTCGTTCTTTTTAGCGTCGCCACGGTTCAGATCGTGAGAATCTTCCGTGTAATATGTTTCTGCTCCTTCCTATGCGTGGCCATTTTGATTCCTTGGTGGTGATGACTTAGTCCGGGTCCAGTGCTATGTTATGGAGTTCTATTCCTCTTAGTTATAGTTTTGCCTCCATCTGAATTTTGATTTCGATTACCAGTTGTTGATTGGAGTCTGTACTTGTGGTTGTAGTGTATTCTGGTTAGATATATTTGGAACTATGACTTGTGTCGGTTGAGAGACTGGATTGGGTATCTGTTCTGCGTCTACTACAGGTATGTTTTGATATGCCTGGTATAGTGTGTTGATGTATGCGGATCAAATGTTTGTGTTTACTTGCTAGGTTAGTGGTTCACTTGAACAGATAGCAACTTGGCACCTAATCGATGCATATTAAGTATCTCATAGTGTTTCCAATGATTTTGACATAGCCTATGTGATAATTGACTTGTTAACGTTCATTTAGTTGGTCATCTAAGTGCTTCACAACCTAATAGAAGAAGTAATTAATTGGGATTAGGAAGGCTAGTAATTCACTCACCAAGGAATGTTATCATCACTGCATTAACTCAACTTCATTCACTCATTGGCATTATGAAGGAAACTCAAAAACAAGATTTTAGTTATCTAAGGAAATACTAAGTGAAACAATCAGAAGTTAACTTATGTCATTGTCAAGATTCATCTACCAAGTATAAGTGGCATTAATCCCCTATGTTATTGGGTTAGTCTAACTATTATTTTGGGTGCATTCGCGACAAAGTGCTCATAAAAACTGGCGCTGTTACCGCCGGGTACAATGTTGGTTGTGCTCGGTAGTTACTTTGGAAATTTTGTGTCCTTGCTTTGTGTGTTTTTGTCTTTGTAGTCATTAGTGCTCTTCTGTGATTTTTGCTGTTTATGTGTCTTTTGGGAAAAAAATTATAAATATCAATCTGAATCTTTTGCTGCTGTTCTTCTGAAGTCAAAGCTTAAAATGAATGTTTGTAATGGCGGGCTGGTGCAACAAGCTATTTGAATTGTTTGGATCCCAAACCTGAAATTCTGTCCAGATCCAACTAATCCCACAGCCGGGCTTGCTTTTGCAATTAATTGAGTTCTTGTGACATCGCCTAGACTTTGATTAATTCTGGATCTGTTCAGACACGTTTGGGAACAAATTTTTGAGCTCTTTACTGCTTCTGAACCCAAAATATACTCGTACAAGTACACACTATTCTTACATTGAACATATACATTGCCCTTGTACAAAAAATCCATTGCATCGGAACTTAGGAGCTGTGTAAGAATTTTTGCTTGGGATTAGATCTTCTGAGGCATTCATACAGTAGTGTTGCCTTGAATTCATCAATTCATTGATTGGTAGACCATTGCAAGTCTGAAATTGATTATAACCTATCAGAATTTTTGCTGTAGTTGAATATGAGAACCTTTTCTGACTTGTTCTCTTGCTTTTAGCTATTTCAAGCAGAAACCTATTGCTTTTGATTTGCTGAAGTGACAGTGCTGTGATTGATTATCTCTCTGCCCTCACCATCAAATTGCACAATCCCATTTGGGGCAATACTTTTATGATGGCTTGTTGGATCACATCAAGGCTACTATTGATGCTACAGCTGGAGGCTCTTTGATAGATTTGACTTCTCAGGGAGCCTGAGATTTGTTAGAGAAGATGGTGGCCGATAACCAACAATTTGGTACAAGGGAAAGTATGCAAGTTAGTGGAGTTGGAGCTTGACAATCGGAAGAAATCTTGGGAAAGCTGTCTACATTAAGTGATCGAATGATAAGCATGCAAAAGGCCATGAATGCTCAACTAGTAAGCAACATTAATGCACCACTTCATATTCCAATGTCTCAAGCTTTGGTACTTCACGTGATATTTGTGCAAGCCCTCTATGCATTACACAAACTCTTGTCCTACTAGTTATGGTGGTGCTGAAGTTGCTGCCATGAGAACTTTCAAAGATCCAATCAATATTGGCAACGGGATCCATTCTGTAATTCCTACAACCCTAGGTGGAGAGACGACCCCAATTTCAAGTGGGGTAACTACAAGAATAGGGCTACCAAGCTGCCCAAGGGAAAGAGAATGGTTTTAGAGGTGCTGGATATTCTCAAAATCAGTTTGGGAACTCACTTATTGTTCCTTATGAAGGCCTTTCCTCTTCTAAGCAAGTGCCCGTGCAAGGGCCTAATATGGAAAATGCTTTGATGAAGAGGTTGAGCAAGTTAAGTGATAAAGTGGAGCAGCTGGAATAAAAAATAATAATCTCACTTCATTTGTCTCCCAATTAGCAAATGATGAGAATGAGCAACAAGCCAAAAGTGGAAGCTTGCTCTCTAAGTCAGTGGTGAACCCAAGGGCAAATGTGAGCGCAATCACCCTAAGAAGCGGTAAAGTACTTAAAAGACCCTGACTCCAAGGTCATACTTGAGGAAGAGGAGGAAATTGAGAGAGACAGATCTGGACAGAGCTTGCTAATGCAAGAAACAGTAGAAACACAAGCTGCAAAAGTCAATTTGGAGCCAGAAATTGCACCTGGAAGTGATATCCAGCAAGAAATTAAGGCTGCACAAGCTGAAACAACCCCTCTCCAGCTGGAAAATGAACCTGGAGTCAAAGGACAAGAAGTGGCTGAGAGGGTACAAGCTGCAGCAAATAAATCTGGGGCTGCAACTTGTGAATTTGAGAGCTCCAATGCAAATTCCAGCAAGCTTAACAGCACAAAATCAAAGAGGAACAAGGAGCACCACACTCAGCAAGATGAAAAGGTAGACTTAAGTAAGCTTCCTTTCCATAACTCTTAATGAGTGCTAAAGTTTCTAGAGGAAAACAAGATAAAGAAATTTTTGAATTGTTTTGTAAGCTGGAAATTAATATACCCTTGTTGTATTTAATCAAGAAAGTTACCAAATATGCAAAATTCTTAAAGGATTTGTGTGCACTTAAAAGTAAGTTTGGGCCGAATGAAATGGTTCAGCTAGGACCTAGTGTTTCTGTTATATTTTTGAGGTTTAGAGTATAATATTTTATTTGTAATTAAGTCAGAATGCGGGAGAGATTTTTATTTTTTTAATGAGGTTAGAATATAATATTTTATCCTAATTAAATATACAACAAAGCATTGTTTGCTAAATTAACTATTTATATGATGTAGTTATTTTCTTTTTTACATTGTGATGTAGTTATAATAATGAATTATTCTTGCAATGAAAAGATATATAATTAGAGCATATTTTATATATAGAAGATACTCACTCCGGTTCTAATTATAAGACATATTTACCTAATTTTGAAGAAATTAAGAATAGTAGTTAAATTAGTTAATCTTATTTATTTTCCCAAAATCCCCTTATTTAATAAGGGTGATTTAGAAAAACTGTACATGAGTAATCGGTAAGGTTTAGCGCGCTATCATTCACCGCACAAATCCACGCTCCAAGAAAACACGCGTAAGGAACACAGCCAAATAAGCTGCCTGGGTTTTGCATATATAGACCATAGACTATGGACAATATAATATAAATTTATTATTGAGAAAGTATCAATTGGGGTATTTTGGGAAGAAATTGACAAAAATTAAAACTTTGTCCTATAATTAGGATCAAGATCAACTCCCAAATATTGTCCTATAATTAGGACCGAAGGGAGTATAATCTTTTGTTATGGCTTGTATTATTGGTAAGCACTGTACCTTGTCGGGCTAATTTAAATAAAAAGTAAAAGATGAAAAAAAAAATTTGAATAAGTTAATAATAATAATAATAATAATAATAATAATAATAATAAAATGATGATAAAATACCAAAAAGAAAATTAAAGAATTAGATCCCTCTCGGAATTACCTCATGAGGCTTGTAATGCTTGAGATTTGAGAATATTAGAGGATTATCGTTAAATAGAGATTATTCTCTATAGGGTGCCGGTTTAAATAAACTATATGCTTTTTTTACTGAAAAAAAGTCTCTTGTAGATTATCCTTTAGGAATATTTAAGAGAGATTAGTCGTTTAAGAAATAAGAAGATTGGGGAAATATATTTCGAAATAGCCTTCACCAATTCCCATATTGTTGGCGGCAAATAATAACAACAACAACAATAATTTATAAAAGATTTGAAGACTAGTGAAGCCACATCTGAATTTTAAATATTTCAATAACAATTTTAAATATTTTGAAATATTAGGGTGTCAAGCTGCAAAAGTGATGAAGTATCGGGTCGAAGCATTATTTTTCCTTTCCTCCCACCTATCATAACTTTCCTACCCGTATTTTGTCTGGGTAATCTATATAAGACAAATAAAAAATTTAAAAAGAATAATAAAAATATGAAAATAAAAGAATATCAAAGTAATTAAAATGAGAAAAAAATAAATTAAAAAAGAATAATAAATCATAATAAAAATGTGAAAATAAAAGAATATCAAAAAGAATAATAAAGAGTGAGGATTTAAATGAACTACATGATTTAAAAGAGATAAAATTTTCTTACAATATTTAAGAACCGCATCGGCCTTGAAACCTATATACAAGGTATTAAAACTTGGACCGGGTATTGAACCGGTCGGGGTACCGGGTTAAGGGTCAGTGGGTCAGACTGGGGCAAAACTGAAGCTAAATCGGGACCAAACCGGTGAGAAATTGAAGATTTTAGGCTTATTAATATGAAATTCTAAAGAAAATATAAAAAAAAATTGAAATTGGAAACCGGACTGGACCGGTCCTTCAGCCGGTTCGCCGTCCGGTTTCCATAACCCTGCCTATATATAGGTGGGGCAAGTCTCTAGAAAACAAGAAAGAAGAGTTACAGATAAGTGAGAAACTGAAGGAATTGCCGAGACTTCGCTGTTGCTACAACTTGAAAGCTCAGGTAACCAGTCACCCTCATGCCCTTTGTTGTGCTACGCATGAATTAAGTTATTTACATAGAAACTGAAACCTTTTGAACTTGTTGAGAATATTGTTCATACATTCATCTCACGTTATATATATATATAGATGAAATCACACACATGAAATCAGGCCTTTTAAACCTAGGATTATACTTCTTTTGATTCTTAGAGGGCTCAAGTCATATTTGGGCATGTACTTTTTAAGTCTCAAGAGTATTCAGGCAGACGATATTCTTTTTTTTTTTACTATTACCATTTCTTCTACTCTTTTTTTTCTAAGCAAATAATAATGTAAAAGTTTCCCGGCCTTTTCATGCAGAAAGTTCTATGACGACTGAATATCAATATAAGACTCGTTTGAGTATGCAAATGGATTTATATGTAAGATATTTTATCCTATTTTTCTTCTTTGTTGTTAATATTATCATTTTGTGGTTTAGAATTGGTGTGCCTTAACTTTAATCCATGTGTTCCTTGTTTAGTCTTCTGCTCATCGAAGTGAGAGAAGACGTCTTAGGCGTGATTCAAGAAGTGACTGTAGAAGCATACAGGGGAGCAACAATGGCCATGAATGTGGTAGGAAGAGAAAGATATATGAAGGTTGCTGGAGAACACCAGGGGTGTGTGAAGTTTTGATTTAATCTGCCAAGTCAATGTCATTATGTATAAAGCATATTTAATTGTGAACAAATGATGTTTAACATTGAAACGGTCAAATGTTTAAAATTTTACAGGGTTGGTAGATGGGAATGGGAAGAGACTCCACGAAGGGATGGTGTCTCTTATTCTTCCAAGCGTCATCAACCTTCACCGTCTAATAGTGCTCAGTGGGATGATCAACAACTGCTGAGATCCGGTGTTGTTAGAGGGACAAAAGTTCCAATTGAATTTGATGTCTGGAAGAGCGCAAGGTTTACATGGTATGATTACTTTCTTACAAATTATAATTTCAACAACTGTGGATGAGATTCCCTTCCTTTTATCTGATTGTTGTTTTGTTTGGGAATAGATGCAAAGCCACCTTTCCTAGATGGAAGCTTTGTCTTCAGAAAGCAGGCTGAACCTATAGCGCCCTTAAAAGATCCTACATCCGACATGCCTATAATTTCTCACAAAGGTTCTTCTCTAGTGGGAGAAGTCGATGAAAAACAATCCATGAATAAGTCTCGTCAACACTTTTGGGAACTTGCAGGATCAAAACTTGGGGACATCTTAGGTGTTGATAAAACAGCAGAACAGGTATTTCTATTGGATAATTGGTATTTCGGCTTTCTTTCATTTTTGAAAAAATGTAATCTTATTAGAATGTACTTCTCTTGCAGATTGATGCAGATACCGCTATAGTGGGTGAACAAGGTGAAACTGATTTCAAGGAGGGTGCCAAGTTTTCCAGCATTTGAAGAAGGGAGAAGGTGTAAGTGAATTTGCCAAGTCAAAAGGCATTTCTGAGAAAAGGCAATATTTACCCATATTTCTGTGCGTGAAGAGCTATTACAGGTCAGCCAGCCGTTTTATTTTATTTCTTATTAATCTTTTTAACTTGATTGCTAGACTGTAAGTGGAATTCATAGTAAAGACAATATTTACCCATATGCGACGCCTTTTTGATATGTAACTAGGTTACAGTACATTAATTGTAGCATTTATGTTGCTTTCATGATATTGTCATGTTTATTTTCTTATAATTTGTCCAGGGTATGCAATGCATAGGTAATTTGAGAGAATCAGGTGGTGGTGGTGGTGGGAGAAACAGGCTCTGGAAAGACAACACAATTGACACAGGTTCAGGGTTTTGTCATATCTTTAGTTTCACAATCTCCACTCTCCAGACAGGAGGGGAGAGAGATGAAATAGATTTGTTGGAATTAGTTTATGTACTAACAGTGGAAATTTGATATTTTGCCATTGGACAGTGTCTGCATGAAGATGGCTATACTAAGGGTGGTATCATAGGCTGCACCCAACCAACGCGTGTGGCAGCTATGAGTGTTGCAAGGAGAGTCAGTGAGGAGATGGAGACAGAGTTGGGTGATAAAGTTGGCTATGCAATACGTTTTGAGGATGTAACAAGGCCAAGTACTGTCATTAAGGTAGTTACTATCTTCTTATTATATGGGTATGTGATTATCAATTCCTGACATGCTCTGAAGTATTGTTGAGGTTTACTTTTGCAGTACATGATAGATGGGGTGCTTCTTCGTGAGACACTCAAAGACACTGATTTAGACAAGTATCGGTATGGAAAATCTCCCTTCTTGATTTATGTTTCATTTTTCTGTGCTATAAAAACTGTTACTGATCATCAGGATTGAAAAAATTGCAGGGTTGTCATCATGGATGAAGCCAATTAAAGATCCCTAAGCACAGATGTTCTTTTTGGAGCATTGAAGAAAGTGGTTGCCAACCGACTTGATTTCAAGTTAATCGTCACGTCTGCAACTCTAAATGCACAAAATTTTTCAAATTTCTTTGGAGGGTAAATTTGAATCCTTTACTTTGCATGTTTCCTTTGGATCAACTCACTCAGTTAAACTAATTCAGGGCATTCTTGCAGTGTGCCAACATTCCACATTCCTGGGAGAACATTTCCTGTTAATATATTATGGAGTAAAACCCCATGTGAAGACTAAGTTGAAGCTGCGGTAAATCAAGCAATGACCATTCATATAACCAGCCCACCGGGTGACATCCTTGTCTTCATGACTAGCCAAGATGAGATTGAGGCGGCCTGCTATGCCCTTGCTGAGAGAATGGAACAGATGATACCATCTTCAAATAGAGCAGTTCCTAAACTCCTGATCCTTCCCATATACTCTCAACTTCTGCGGACTTGCAAGCAAAGATATTCCAGAAAGCAGAAGATGGAGCTCGGAAGTGCATTGTGGCTACTAATATTGCTGAGACGTCCTTGACTGTGTGGATGGTATTTTTTACGTCATCGACACAGGCTATGGTAAAATAAAGGTGTATAACCCTAGGATGGGTATAGATGCTCTACAAGTATTCCCTGCTGCTGACCAGCGTGCTGGTCGTGCCGGCATAACTGGTCCTCGTACATGTGATCGGCTTTATACAGAGAGTGACTACCTGAATGAAATGTTGCCTAGCCCTATGCCAGAGATCCAAAGGGCTAACCTAGGCAATGTGGTCTTATTGCTTAAATCTCTAAGAGTTGGGAACTTGCTTGATTTTGACTTCATGGACCCACCTCACCAGGATAACTTATTCAATTCAATGTATCAATTATGGGTGCTCGGTGCACTCAATAATATGGGGCTTAACTGATAGAGGATGGAAGATGGTTAAGTTTCCATTGGACCCACCCTTAGCTAAGATGCTTTTAATGGGTGAACAAATAGGGTGTGTGGAGGAGATATTAACAATTGTGTCAATACTTTCAGTGCCATTCGTTTTCTTCAGACCTAAAGACAAGGAAGAGGTGAGTGATGCAGCTTATGAGAGATTTTTTGTGCCAGAATCTAATCATTTAACCTTGTACAATGTTTATCAACAATGGAAACAACATGATTATAGGGGTGATTGGTGCAGTGATCATTTTTTCCATCTTAAAGGTCTAAAAAAGGCTAGAGAGGTGAGATTACAGCTGTTTGATATTCTCAAGACTTTAAAGATTTCCCTGGCATCATCTTGGCCGGATACCGACATAGTTAGAAAGGCAATATGTTCAGCATACTTTCATAATGCAGCAAGATTGAAAGGAGCTGGGGAGTATTTAAACTGCCTGATTGGAATGTCATGTAACCTATATCCTAACAGTGCCTTTTTGGTATGGGTTGTACGTCGGAGTACGTGGTGTATTACGAATTAATCTTAACCACTAAAGGATACATGATACGGTTGTGGAGCCCTAGTGGTTGGCTGAGCTGGGACCCATATTCTTCTCGATCAAGGAGTCTCACACATCATTAATGGAGCATAAGAAGAAACAAATATGGGAGAGATGGAAAATCTAAAAGAGGCACAGGTTGAGGCTGAAAGAAAAAATAAAGAGAAGGGGAAACGAAAGCAAAAGAAGGCCCAAAATAAGCAAGTCTCCATGCCTAGTCTATAGAAGAGTTCATCCACATTTATGAGACCTAAGCAGTTTGATTTGTAAATCTAATTAGCATTAAGTGTTGCAAAATGTTTGTTTGTAAATAGCATGGGTAAGAAAGATAGTCTTGTTTATAATTGGGTTAAGGTGCAAAAATATACATGAGCTTTTTCTAAAAGTGCGCCCAACACCAAATGTTTTTTTTTTTTTTTTGAGGGCAAAAGTAACTATATGGTTACAAAAGTGGGGCAAAAATCACATATTCCGTTAAAGAGAGGATGTTGACCGTAAAATTGAATTTTTTTGACTGAATAAGGTGACGTGTAGCCTGACATGGTAATTGAAGAAGCCTGACGTGGCAAAAGTGGGAAAAGCCATAGATTTCATTTGCGTTTTCTGTTCCCATCACCCTTATCGTGTTCGAACTTGGTGTATGGAGTAACAGTGAAAGAGAAACAGAGGAAGCCACGGGGTGAAGAAGATGACGGTGAAATGGTGAAATTGCCGGCGGTGAGTGAAGATGAAGGCGTGAAGATGAAGATGAAGGTGGAGGCATGAAGGAAGGTCTGGGTTCACGTCTCTCTGTTCTCCATTTCTCGCTGCTACTCTTGGTGGTAAGGGAGAGAGATGAAGGTGAATGATGAAGGTGTAGGTCGCCAGCGTTAATGGAGGATGGAATGGTGGCGGTGACCTTGGGGAGTGCCTTCCTCCTTCTTCCTTCTTCTGGACATAAACAATTGCTTCGAACTTGGTGTGTGGAGTAACAGTGAAAGAGAAAGAGAGGAAGCCACGGGGTGAAGAAGATTACAGTGAAATGGTGAAATTGCCGGCGGTGAGTGAAGGTGTAGGTGGTGAAGGCGTGAAGATGAAGATGAAGGTGGAGGCGTGAAGGAAGGTCTGGGTTCACGTTTCTCTGTTCTCCATTTCTTGTTGTTGCTCCTGGTGGTGAGGGAGAGAGATGAAGGTGAATGATGAAGGTGTAGGTCGCCGGCGTTAATGGAGGATGGAATGGTGCCGGCGACCTTAGGGGAGTGCCTTCCTCCTCACTACTGCTCCTGGTGGTGAGGGAGAGAGATGAAGGTGAATGATGGTGTAAAAGAGGATGATGATTTCGTATCAATGGTCAAGTAAAAGAGGATCTCACATTGCCTTTATCCACGTCAGGCTACACGTCATCCTGTTCAGCCAAAAAAAAAATCTTTCACGGTCAACATCCTCTCTTTAACGGAATATGTGATTTTTGTCCCACTTTTGTAACCACGTAGTTACTTTTGCCCTCAGAAAAAGTATTTGGTGTTGGATGCACATTTGAAAGAAAAAAAAAACTCATGTGTATTTTTGCACCTTAACCCTTTATAATTTGTGACTATTGAACCATGTAGAATTTGCGATGTTTTGTTATAAAAAAGAATTTGTGATCTTTCGGGCAAGGAAAGGGAAAAATGTGTAGCTTTGTTTATTGTATTTTCATCTCATGATCTCCATCCTAGCCTGTGATGTTTGGCTTTGTATTAAAAAAATCTTTTATAATTTTGGTTATCCAAACATTTCTTTCTCGTGTATTGATTTTTTATTTTTTTGACCGGAGGATATGTTAATTTTAATCCAACTTAATTAGCGTTTAATTTAATAAATAAAAAGGTGAAATATGTTTAAAACTTGGTAGATTAAAAATTAAAATAATATGAGTAAAATGTTCTGACCTTCCTTATATATTGCCTTATTTATACTGACCTTCCATCTATTTTGAAAATATACAATTAAGTCTAGACTGTTAACACTATTATGAATATTTTATGAATTTTTTAAATTAGAAATTTAATTAAAACAATTTTTATTTACTAATTTACCCTTCAAGATATGTACTAAATCTTTATTTTTGGTTAAAATTGTTATATATAATTTAACAGTTTTTTTTTTGAATTAATTTTATTTTTTCCTATTACAAATATATTTTTTTAATATTTTTATCTTATCTGGACATAAGTTTAATTAATTTAATTGATGTAGATATAAAAAACTTGATTGAAATCTGGTTAATGTTTTCAACAAATATATACAAACTGAGTATTCTTATAAATGTTTTAGTGGAAAAAATAAAAAATATATATTATAAATTTAAATATTTTACATAATCTCTCCAACTTGATCATTGTATACTCTATGATAAACTAAAATATAAATTTCAGTCCAAAATATAGATATATATATATATATATATAAATGAAATATATTTTTATCAATTTAAAAGAAATTTAAATAAACAAGTTTTAATAGATGTGATGAAAAATAAAAAATTATAAAATTTATAATATAATCAAAATAAATAAATTTAATAACATTATCTATTATAAATTTTTGGCTGTATAAATTTTTTGAAAAATATAAATGTTTAGATAATTCTTTTGTTAATTTGGGTATTCTGGTCAAAAACTAAGTTTAAAAGTTAAATTTAACAATAATTGGATGGATTGGAATGAAATTTCAAAAATATAAGGGAAGTTTGTGTAATATGCATTTTCATTTTAAGAAATATTTATATGGGTTTTTAAAATAGAGGGGGAGACTTCTATAATTTAGGTAAAATAGAGGGTAATTAATGTATTTTATTCAAATAATACTTGGGTTAAATTTCTTACTAAACATGACAAATTCACAAATTACATATTGCCACGTGTCATGTTTTTAAAACATTACCCTTTATTTATTGGATATATAAAATCATTAATTAGTTGAGATCCTAAATAATTAGTTAAGATCCTAATAAAGTATTCTATAAATAGAAATCTAATTGTATGAATTAAAGAATATAGTGTTAATTTGAAATATCTTATTTGTTGACAATAAGTGCTTATAAATCGTTATTTACGGTATATAAGGTAAGTATATGAAAAAAGTTTTATCTCAACTTACGTAATAAAGATTTATTTTTTAAGAAAATACTGAACCAAACAAACCTATAAGATAATAAGAAAGAAATTAAGATGAGTCTCCTACTAAAAAAAATTCGCAAGTTCGTTATAACCTGGACTGAAGGATGATCATTGCGAAATCAAATGGGTTGATTTTTATCTTGTAAACAATACTCTGTTTTCAATTCTTCTTGATTAGGCTGTGGTTTCGAAGGCAGGGTTCTTGGATTCCGATCTTGATCTGCGCTGTTACCCTTCAGCTGCCGGCATCGAAGTCTGAAGCCCAGCGGCGGTGTATCTTCTTCACCGTCATCATCACTGTTCTTGGGTATTTGAAGCAGATGGTCGACATCGGAGCAATATCCTTGACGTTGAACCTGTGAACAAGCCTTGTCGAAATCTGTGTCTCTCCCCTAAAATCGAGATCTCATGCCCTATCGATTCAAGACTCCAGCGTACGTGCGACTTTCAGCGACTCTGGTTGAAGATTCCGGCCGAACACAATCGATCTCAGTTTTAGGGGATGTTCGCCAACCGATTCATTCAAGATCAGCGATCTCCTTCGAAATCTGAAATCTGGAGGTCGTTGAAGTCTTGGTTAGATTACGCTGATGCTATTGCGACATCACTCTTCTTGAAGGCGAAACTTTTGAAAAAAGGTGAAGCTCTCGCATCCGCGTCCATGATCAACAATTTGACTTCTCATTCCTCTCCAAAGATACCTGCCTTCATTTCTCTGTAATCTCATATTGCGTTCTGAAATCAACGAGTTTGGTCTCTGTTATTGGATACTCCTCTTTCGCTCTCGCCATTCCAACACCATCATGGGTTTAGTAGTTCGGATGCCCTCAGATCTCACTCTCGCAGGGTGCCGTTTGGATTATTATTATTACGAGATTGCAATTCTTGTGAGAAGGGGGTGAAGGAAAAGCTTGAATGCTTCGTATGTGATGTTTGATTTTTTAATATATTTTATAATTATTATTAGTTATTAATTAGGTAATTAATTAAAATATCTAGAGTGTGGCCCATTAGTCAGATTTAAGCCCAATTCATGATTAGGGTTATTGGCTATTAATGTGGTTTTTCTGATAGTGGAAAATACACAATTAAGTTTACAGTTGTCTGAATTGAGCGTATAAGGAAAAACCTAATCTGCTCATTTGAAGTTCCCTGATTGGCGACGGCTCTTAATCCAGTTGTCATCGCTGTGCCTCACAGCCAGTCAGAAAGAGACCTGACAATCATATCTTGTCTTCAATTCTTTTACAGCTCTCTTTCATAAGGATTCATGAGTTCTCCATTCGATCAAAGCTTAGCAATGGCGAGTAGAGCTGGTAATACGGGCCAGCCCGCGGCCCGTGGGCTGGCCCGCACTAGCCCGCGGGTTGTGCGGTGCGGGCCTATGCAGCCCGCACTCTCGCGGGCTAAAAAAACAACCCTAACCCGCGAGCACAAATTTTTTTTTATCACTTTTCCCTAAGTTTTATGTTGGTTACAAAAAAGAAAGTGGTGAAATTTAGCACAGAACTGACAGAAGGCAGAAGGTAGTAAAGTTAGAAATACACTAATGACAAGTCCATATTGATATACAATACATTACATAACAATTAACAGTTTACAGCTCGCAGGGCCTAAATAATTCAAATGAATGTCTTTTAAATCCTTCAAAACATACAAAATAAGTGCTAGTTGAGGTCTACTTCTATGAATATCAGCTCACTCACGACCTGTGCAGGATTCTGTCTTCCTGTAGACTCCAAATATCACAGGAACTATCCGGGAAGGGGAACAATCAACTAAAATAAATGATAACAAAATAAGAAATTAAAACCAAAATAGATGAATTGTGAAGAATAAGGAGTAAATGTTAGAATTGAAATGATTGCATGTGCCCTAAGAATCAGAATTGAAAAATATTGCATAATTGTTTGCATTCCGTATTAGTGATAGGACTAGTTATGCAATAAGGAAAGAATGACAAGGTGAGCTAGTTCATAATTAATTAATACAGAATATGAGAGAATAAGCAACAAAGCAAGGAGATAAGATTGAAAATAAGATAAATCAGATAACAAATTCCCTTCCAAGATCTAACCACATTTAAGCAAATAATTCTAAAGCTTGGTTAGTTATAAGGATTTCAGAAGGGCAAGCAATAGTGGGGGAATACAAGAAGCCTCCTCAAATCAGTTCTTTATAAACTTCCCACAAATGGCAATTCAGCAACACAAATTTTTTTTATTAATCATCAGAGGCATTTTTGTTCCCAAATGCCAATTTTAGTTGCCTTACCCATTTCATTTATTGGAATTCTGGATTGAAGTAGCATCTAAAGTAGGTGAAACATTAATAGTTTCCTCCTTTGCCTCAGCCTCAAATCCATCTGCCACACATCCCACAAAATGCAAAAAAAAAAAAAAGTTAGATTAATAGTTCATAGTTTCCTATATTGCTCAATTACAAAATTAGTATTTTGGTAGATATAAGGTAAATACTAAATGGGCACATATTGTAGACAATCACGACAACCGAACGAACAGACGTACAGCAACCTGTAAGAATCGAAACAGATGATCTGAATCGCGTACAAGGACGCTGTCCTATAGAGTTATTCCGCAACCACCGGCAGAGAGGAAGTGGCACCCCCCAGGATTAAACAGACCCTTCTTGAAATTTTAAGGCAACAGAACTGGCGGAAGGTAATGGTGTTAGATATGAATAGTTTTGATGATGTCAAATATAGATGTTAAATATGAGCAAAAAGTTTGTATAATATACTTATCTTCCACATTGACTAACTACCATATTTAATGTTGTATATCTTGTAGATTAGTCATAGACATCATTATGGGTTGATATTATAATGCCTCATAAATGGAGAATAATCATCAAGAAGAAAATCAAGAGGCAAGGAATTGAAGAAAGAAGAAAGAAAGATGAAGATTGAAGATATTCATCAAGAAGATTGAAGTTGGGTTATGAAGAATGATCATCAAGAGGAAAAACAAGAAGAAAGAGATTAAAGGAAGAAGAACTTGCAAGATCACATGAGAATATCATAATTCAAGCTCCTAGAAGTGATACCGGAGGTTTCTATGATCATACGGACGTTGGAATGGGTCAATACGAAGCTAAAATGATGTATACGGAAGCTATGGTACCTTTGGGGATGATTACCCGAGTAATCACTCGAGTAATATGGCATTGTTTGATTTTGGAGGTCTTTACTCGAGGCCTTACTCGAGTAATCTGCCGGGTTATTTGATGAATCACTCGAGGCGGAACTTGAAGTAATGGGCACTCTGTTTTTCGCGCGGCAGAACATAGGTTCGGTATTTTGATGATATCTCTCCAACCACATGTCGGATCAAACTGAAACCGGTGGCATATGAAACTAGACTTCCAACACAAACTTTTGACACCAAGATCACATTCAAAGGAGTTCAGATGAGGGAGATATGATCTGTTGAAGTTGACTCATGAATCACCGTCATATTCCAGGACAGCTTCGGTATTTTGGACATAACTCTCAAAAAACATATCGGATTGAGACGAAACCGGTGCCATACGAAAGAAGACTCAAAGAGCTTTCCATGGATATATAAGTTGTCACATTTGAAGCTATATCCTAAGAGCTATGACTTCTGGAAGTTGCTGCTCGTGATTTCAGGATTGTCTAAGAACAGTAGATACTCTTTGGATCATAACTTTCTGTACACAACGAGTTTGGAGCTGATTTTTGTTGCATTGGAATGTAGATAATGAGGGCTTTCCGATGATACATAATTTGCCATGTTTCGAGTCAAAATCAAGAATTTACTTGAAGGCACCACTCGAGTAACTAGTTGATAACAAAAGACTTTACTCGAGTAGGTACTCGAGTAATCAGATAGAAAACTTCCAGTTGCTTTCAAGTTGCCAATGATACTCGAGTAAGTACTCGAGTAACTCTGTTTCTGAGAAAATGGTGCTCTCGGCATTTTGTACCACTGCAACATTACTCGAGTAACTCGTTATGGTAAGCAAAAACTTGAAGTTGATCAAAGTTTTCTCGATGATACTCGAGTAAGTACTCGAGTAAACTTTAATGAATACTCGAGTAGCTACTCGAGTAAAGCACTGTGCTAGCAAAACTTGAAGAATTATTTAGACGAAAACTTCAAGTCACTACTGGAGTAAAGCACGAAAACTTCAAGTCACTACTGGAGTAAAGCACTGTTTAGACGAGAACTTCAAGTCACTACTGGAGTAAAGCACTGTGTATGCAGAGTTATTTAGAAGAGAACTTCAAGTCACTACCCGAGTAAGCTATGCAGAAAATGGAAGGCCACTCGAGTAGTCACTCGAGTAACATGTGAAGAAACTTGATGTTTACTCGAGTAAGCACTCGAGTAATGCTTCCCAGGAAAACAGAACAACGTCCCGAAAATTCTGGAAATCAATGGAATGATCATATAACTCATTCTTCTTACTTCTAATCACTCTAACACTTCATTGTATTAGTGTTTAATGTATTTCTCCAGGAATACAATGAAGATATGATGAGAAGAGTCAAAAGGTGAATTTACGGAAGCGGAGCGTCAACGTTCACAACGGCTAGTTTTCAAATTGAAGAAGCCACACTCCAACGGATATATTGAAATGCTCAAACGGTCATCAACCTTCATCAACTATAAATAGAAGAACATTTAGAGTTCAGAACACCAACTAGAACACAACAACGCAAACATGCTTATATTATGAATCATCCACTCCAACCCAACTACTCTCTGTTCTTATTCATTTTCTATATCAAGTATATTTGAGAGAGAGATTGTTTTCATTGCGCTTCTGTATTCATCTATTCACTTCTGAGAGAGAAGATTGACTGTAATCTTTCATCATCAAAGTTGTATCCTTACAGGGTGTGTAAGGAGAATAACTTGGTTGTAATCTTACGGGGTGTGTAAGGAGAGTAACTCGGTTGTAACCTTACGGTGTGTAAGGGGGAGTAATCTCAATGCGAGAATTGTAAAGGTTTCACAAGTGCCCGGATCAAACTTGTGAGATTATAGTGGTTCTCAAGTACCCGGTTAAACTTGAGGAAAATAGTGGATTGAAAATCTCAGGAGGAGCCTGGGGACTGGACGTAGGTCATCGTGAATTGGGCCGAACCAGGATAAATCACAGTTTGCATATTCTCTTCCCTAAGCTCTTATACTTCTAGCATATATCATTTAAATATCTAACTGTGATTTATGATTCATCACTTTCATATTTATTGCTTCCTCTAAGATGCGAAAAGATTTTCAAAGTTCTTAAGTTTTTATCTTACACCCAATTCACCCCCCCTCTTGGGTGTTAGCCGGTTCTAACAAATGGCAACGACAGTCAGAAAATACTGAACAGATGAGAGGAGATGAGATTGTAGTGTTCTGAGCACCCCGCCTGTGTCTCTTTTATAGGCGTTTTCATGAAGAGCCATCGGTCACGAAGGAACCCGGACAATACGTCCGTTGAGACCGGAGAGGCACCACCAAACAGACAAGCCTGTGAGTTGCGAACGGGAAGGTCTCCTGACGAAGAGCCGGACTGTCAGCACTTTCCAGTCACGGAGGGTCACGAATTTTAAACCCCAAAATATAGTGACTTTTCGGCAAGCCAAAATTAATATTATTTTTATTATCTAAAAATAATATTTCCGGTGAGCAAAAAATAATTCACAAAAAGTGCCAGTACCACGTATTTATTCACGCGCAGGGGGGAAATCGCTGGATTTCAACTACGTTTGCCTTCCGGTGGCCCGTTGTTGTGTGCGCGTGAGCCCACCACTCCTCTAGGCCTCTTTACAGGCCCAAGTTAGTAAAGTAATATATATAGGCTTGTGACCTCTTACTCCCAAGCAACGTGGGACTAGCTTCTTTGACACACCCACTCAAACACTTATTTTTACAACACATATTACCAGTACTAGGAAAACCAAGCATCCAATTACGAGTACAAATTAAGGCTTGAACATTCTCTAGAAGGAGACTACTTCGATACTTTGTGAGAACTCGTGAACCAATACTAAAAGTTGATTCACTAGCAACTGTAGTAATTGGAATGCTAAGAATGTCACAAGCCATTCTTGCAAGACGTGAAAAACGAGGTGAGTTAGTTCTCCAATATTTCAAAACATTGAATTTGACATACAATGTGGGATCAAGTGTTTGTTCTTCCAAATAATTGTCCAACTCAGATTTAAACATTGCTGCAGTGTGTTTGATCATGCTCTCAAGATAATCCTACATCATATAATGTTAAAAGTGGAGTATTAGTATAATGCTAATCAAATAAAAATAATAATAAAGAAAGAGAATGAAATATTCAAGAATTACAAGCTTACAGCAAAACATAATAAGTAGTTGTCTTCATCACTTTTGGTGGAAGAGGAAGAGGGATGAGTGGTTGTTGAATATGTTTGCCATGATTCTTGGAAATTGGAACTTGAAGAAGACCCAACAAAAGAGACTAAAGATGATGATGAAGATCCCATATCATTATACTGATGAAACACATAGTATAACTTCCTCTTAATGTGTTCAACCTTGGCATCACAATTTAAGGGATCAAGTTTCGCATAACAAAATTGAATGACATTCAATTTCATCCGAGGATCAAGAATAATAGCAAGAGAAAAAATGTCACTATAATCACTCCAATACTTGTTAAACTTTTCAAGCATTCTCACTGCCATATCTTGAATCACAGGATCATCATGGTCCACATAAGCTTTCAACATTAACTCAATTCTTGATATTTGCATGACATACATGTTAGATGTCGGATATGAGGACCCAGAAAACAAGTTTGTGATAAGTGCAAATGGCTCCAAGAAAGAGCGCATTGCCTCTGCTCTAGACCACTCTGGGTTTGTTGGACAATGGTGATAATTGGCATCAATGATAAACAAATAAGCAAAAGCACGACGATATTTAAGGGCACTTTCAAGTATTGTATAAGTGGAATTCCATCTAGTTGCAACATCTAATCGCAAACCAACTGAAGCATCAATACCCCCAACATGATCAATACATTTTTTGAAATTTATCAAACGCACCTGAGATTGCTTCACATATCTAACACTCTCCCTAATCTTATGAACAGCTTCACTAGTTACCTTTAAACTCTCTTGAACGATGAGATTTAAAATATGGGCACAACACCTCACATGAAAAAAAATCCCCATTGCATATCAAGCTATTACCAAAAGCAACCTTTCTTTCAATAAATTTTGCATACTGTCATTTGCAGAAGCATTGTCAAGAGTGATAGAAAAAACTTTCTTATCAATACCCCACTCAAGCAATATATCATGAGCCCTTGTAGCCAATTCAAGACCGGAGTGAGGAGGATCCAACTTAGAGAAAGCAAGAATTTTGCTATTCAGTTTCCATTTATCATCAACAAAATGAATAGTCAAACAAAGATATCCTTCACTAGTTATTGAAGTCCAACAATCAGAAGTTAAACACACTATACTAGGGCTGTTCATTATTGTTTCCTTTAAGATCTCTTTCTGATTAACATAAAAATTCCATACATCCATAACAACAGTTTTTCTAGAAATGCATTTATAATCAGGATTTAGATAAGTGTGGAAATCCTTAATTGCATCATACTCAATAAAGGAATAGGGGAGATCATGTTTAATGATAGCAAAAGCAAGGTTTTCCCTAGCTATGCTATGATCAATTTGTCTAGCTCTAAGTTTTCCTTCTTGGTCTATCATCATAGCACCAATGTCTTTATACTTTGGGAGTGAATTGCAAATACTTATATGGCGCCTAAGGGTTGAAGTCCCATAATCCCTACCTCTTATTATATATTCTTTCCCACACCCCTTACATTTTGCCTTTTCTTTACCTTCTATTGTAACTCTAGTGAAATACTGCCAAACCTCAGATGTGGCTCTCTTTTTCCGCTTTCTACTTGAATCATCTTCCAAATCTTGCCCAGAGGCAGTAGAGATAGGTACTACCCTTACTGGTTGTGCTTGTGATTGTGCAGCTTGGCCTTCCACATCTGTTTCTTCACTACTTTGTAGATTAACCCAAAGTACTTGACCTTCCTTCACAGGCACAGCACATGAATCCATCTTTTTCTTTTTATAATAAACTGCAACAAAATATACTAATGAGGCAATAACACAGTCACACAAAGTAAGTGAAGCCAATGTAAAATATGTAGAGCTAAACTTGCTACAATGATAGTTCTCTCATCTAGGATATGTCTTAGGCACATCAGATCCTCCATATGATTCTGGTGATATTATCAGAATACGAAACAAAGCAAAAGAATGACTTGCAACAGTTTGGGCAAAACAATACATGAAGAAAATGATGATAAATCCACTCCCATACCCTTTCCCTCAATGGAGATGCATCAAAATTTGTATGCTAACGAAAATAAATGGATACTTGAGGGACGTCGATGTCATTAACTCATTATCATCATCATCCTCACAGGCCACAACAACATCCAAGTGATCACGATATACTAAACAAGGAGATAGAAATAAAAGCAAATAAGAAAAGCAATAAATTATAAAGTCTTGCCTTAGATTGTGGCCACTGGGCACTGGCTTGACGAAGGCTGACAGTCGGAGCGCAGAGGAGCGACGAAGGCAAAGGAGGGAGCTACGACGACTGAGCGATCGAGAACGAGAAGGGCCGAGGTTGAGGAGTGACAGAGAAGCCGGAACAGTGGGACTGTGGGAGCACCATACACAGCGACGTGCGACGGGCGACAGGGCGACAAGGCGACGGGCTAAGGCGAGGGAGGAAGACGCCGTCCGGATCTTGTCATTTAGGGTTAGGTTTAGGGGGCGATATGGTCGTCTGGTCGATTGCGGAGCACTAGACTACTAGAGCAGGGAATAGATTAGACTTTAGACTTTAGTGATCGAGACTTGAGGAGTTGAGATCTTGAGCTGTAGAGTGTAGAGGCAGTGGAGCAAGCCTGCAGGGATCATATTCACACTCCAAGCCCAAGCCGAGCCCAACTGAATAAGAGGGCCATCAAAAGGCAAAAAAAACAAAAAAAAATTGCGGGCCAACCTGCGTCAACCCGTGGGTTAAGCGGTGCGGGCCTTACTTGTGGGCCTAAAAATAGCCAACCTTAACCCTGTCAAAACCCGCAACCTGCGGGTTGAGCCCGTTTTACAGGCTCTAATGGCGAGAAGTAATTTTTATAAGTCTTCCGCTATTGATATAGGAAAATGCATGTACTCTAATTTGTGATTTATTTGGGTATTCATGAGTTTTGTCCTACATGTGGTATCAGAGCCACGCTTTCTGATCCTTTGCCTTCTACTCTTTGATCAGGGATGACCTAAGTATGTAGCTTGGATTTGAGATCGGATTTCTTAAGTGGATGAATTATATTATTGCTGAAAGTTAATTCATCTGAGTTTCTTAATTTATTATTAATAAATTGTTTATCATGTTAAATTGCTTTTGGATTCACTGGATGAGAGGGCGATTGTGTTCATATTGTGTTCATCACTTTCAATGGGCTTCGAAGGATCCGAATTTGAGTTTTTCCTTCTGCAATTATTTTGTTGTGTATTCTTGTTTTCCCTTCTTAAACATGTATGTGTAATCATTTGCAATTGATGCAATTACAATAATCCCTTTGTGAATAGATGATTTTCGAAATTATGATTCACATAAATATGCTTTCTGATAGCATTCGGAAAAAAAATATGATTCATATTAAAATCACTTATTGATCTGTGAAATTATTAGAGTTATTGTTTAGATTATTGCTTTACCGTAATCGTTATCGTCGGACCCTCTAATTTTGGATTCAACTCAGAATGCTTAGATTCAATTCAATTCGTCTTGATTTTATTTTGAATATAACAGTTCAATATCCAAATCCCATTCTTGGTTGTTTTCCGTCACAATCAAAGCAAGAATTGCCGTTTCGAGATTTGGATCGCCTGGGATTATCACCCGATATCACGGCACGCGACGGACCCACTCGGGTCTGTATTCGGGTCCTAGAGACCCTATAAGTTGCTGAAGACCGACCTCTGGATTGCTGGAGAGCGACCTGGAATAGTGGGCAGCAGCGAATGCACTCAGGTATGCAACCGGGTCGCGGCGACTCTTTCCGGGTTGCTCTCCGGCAGCGGGTCGGGTAGGGTTTCACAGGTGGGTGAGGAAGAAGCTTGAAACGCACCGTTTTGACTGAGTCTAAAAACGGTGTCGTTTCAATGCGTTTGGAAAGGCTCCTCTTCTCTCGCGAAAAACGGCGTCGTTCTGTCTATTAGTGAAATGCGTGTTTCACTCCCCTACTGGGTGGGCAGACATGTTTTGGGCCGATATAGTTCTGGGCCGACATTGATATTGCGAAATTGGCCAGTCTTTGCCTTGACACTTTTGGGCCGACCTAAAATGTGAATTTTATTGCGTTTTGGGCTTTTAATTTTTTTATTTCCTACCCTTTCAATTGTTAATCCAGCTGGGCCACATTATGGATTCTTAAATAATTAAGAATATTTTGACATTATGGGCTTGTTTCATTAAACATGGGCCATGAGGTTTTCTGGGCTTATTGCCATTTTGATATTGACGTTTTTAAACATCTTTTAGGCCTTTATTATCCTATTTCTTTTCTGGAAAATATTGTATGGGCTCTGTCACATTTTTTCTTTAGCTAGGCTATAAAGATTTAATTTCTAGAAAAGGTTTTTGGGTTAAATAGACCTTTTGCTCACTGTTAATCAAACTAGCTTCTGTTTTATGTATAACTTTGGCTATGTCACATTAAATTGTTTAAATTAAGAAAAGTTAATTTAGGCATTTTTTCATATTCTGGAAAATTTGCAAAATCATTTTTGATATGTTATTTAATTGCCTAAATATTTGGATAATTCATTTTTTGGCAATTATCTTACTATTTGAATTTTGTAAAGCTTAATTTAAATTGAAAAATGCCAAAATTAATTATTTAAACAACTTTTTGGATACATAAAATAGTGAGAGGGTTTTCTAATTAATTATTTAGGGACTTTGTTAATCAAATTAATTGATTTATCCCTCATCAAGATGTGCATATATTGGATTTATTTTGAATGCACAAAATAGTGGGAGAATTTTTTTAAGGTGATTATTTAGTCACATTTTGTTGATTAAATTAATCAATCAAATTCTTATTAAAGATTTGTGCATATTTGGAATTTAAATGCATAAGGTTGATATTTGTGATTAACATGCATCTTGGGGAATAGCCACAGCATCCTCTGTTGCATGTGTAAATAATCACTTATATATTTTAAAATGTCAACTCCATTTCATGGGTAATATTAATTTAATCAAAGTGGGAGGATTGTATTTAGTCACATATGTTGATTAAATTAATTGGTTAGATCCTCCATAAAGCTGTGCATATACAGAATTTAAGTGCACATGATTGATATTTATGATTAACTTGTGTGCTAGAGTGGTAGCTACAGCGCCCTCTTACAACATGTATAAATAATCACATATGGATTTTAAAATATCAATCTTCAGAAATTGATTAAATTAATTAATTATGATTCCCATTGACATTGTGTATATATATAGCATTTAAATTGTACATATTTGATATAAGTGATTAGCATATATATTTTGTTTAAGGAATAACTACAGCATCCTTATGCACATATTGTATGTGTAGGTAATTACATAAGGTTTTACCATATCAAATTATGTTCATGGTACAATTAGTATACACAATGATGTGATGTCTTTGTGATGAGTATGTAGAATCGAGAAGTAGCCACAGCATCCTCACTAGGCACAAATACTCTATTTTGTTCTACTAAACAAAAAACATCACTCAAAGATTTAAAGACATCAATTGTAATTAAATGTGTGGTTATAATTAATCTTTGCCCACAGGTAGATAATTATAATCATAGTTTTAATTAGGATGGAATGGAACAGCGTTATATTTTCTAAGCAGCCCACAGGTAGTAGGGGATATAACTGCATTCCAGTTTCATCATTTTGAGATAAATTTATGCTATGCTAATGTCTTTGCCCACAGGTAGACTTTAGGTATACGAATTTATAATTGTATGCTTTACATTATGCGATGATTTCTTGCCTCTTATAGTAATTTTGTAAGCATGATTTATTTTGACTTTGTAGCATGATTGTTATCTGTTCAATTATTTAGCTTGATATAATTTATTAGAGACAACTAAGCTTATAAGGAGAACTTCTGCCATTAGGACAAAATTGACATTAAGAAAATTCTGGTATTTATAACATTAGCTTGAGAAATGAGATAACATTATTATCTCAATAAAGTAATCTCAGTTAAAAACTGGATATTATAAGTACATAAAGAATGGAACAAAGTCAATGGTTGTTGATAAGCTGAAGGATATATTTAGAAATTCTCATAAATGTTATTGCATTGTTTTGTTGACTATTAAGTGGTTCTCCATCATATGGTAAGATGTCTCCATTAATCCTGGTGGAATAGATCTTCTGTTTATTATCTCGTGATTTATTACTCATTTTCATGAATACATGTATGAACATTAAGCATTCATTGTAAATGTGTTTATATAAGTTTTGCTCCTTTTTAGAAAAACATGAGATTTTAAATGAAGGTCATTAAGCTACCAACCCTAAAGCCATAAAGCAATAGATATATCAAGTTTAATCTGTCTATGATTAGTGGCTGATTGGAGACAGTAGTGGATATACACTTGCCATTGGTTTTGTTCTAACAGATGAAATAGTTCATCCTGATTTTAGTTGACTCTTCAAATACCTGAACATCTTTTGCTTTATAATTAAGTAGTTTCATTTGACACTTTTAGAGAAAATAAAGTAGAAGTAGATAATTTAATCTGGTAAACAGATTAATATAGTGAAGTCAATTAGAAGAGATGGATGACATGATGGGTACATGGCTAAGGATAGTAATTTAGCTTATATGTTTTCTCTTAAAGAATACACTCAAGACAACTATATATCTTAGATGAGTTTCCAACAAAATTATGTTTAAACCCTTTTTTAAAAAATCTAAAAGTTGGAAACTTAGTTTATATATAATTGTTTTATAAATGAAAGAGTGTGTATGGAAAAATCCCAGAGTTTTAGACTGCAAATTTTGGTGAAGAATCAGAAAGATCTTAGGAATTCTATTGAACTATCCTTTTCATTTTAGAAATTGTGTAGTAATTTTGAAATGCCAAATTATTAAGAAATGGTATGATTAGTGGGAGTGATCAAACTCATTTAGGATGATCACACATAACAGATTGTAACTTCTAATCATGATGGAACATTGATTTTATATGATACTCTCCTCCCTAAGGTAAATGTGAAACATAATGAAGTTCTGAAATTTTCAATTGGTCAAGCTTGAAATAAGAAACATCAATATTAAGGACTCTATCAATTGTTAGGAAAAATATCCCGAAACAAGTAAGAGATATTTCAAATTGATAGATGGTGCTCTTATTATACAACTTCAATTACAGATTGGGTTAAGACCAATGAAAATTTAAATTTGGCAATTGCTACCAACTATACATCATGTATTTTAAGTAATCTGCATAGAGCATAAATAATAAGAGTGACCCTAAATTACATTAGCATCTTTCCATTATAGTAACAAAGGAGAGATGTGTGTGAATTAAAAGACAGGTCACATAAACTATAAGGAGAATTTAGTTAGCAAAATTGAGAAACCGTCCTCACTTGCATTTTCACATTAGTGGTGAAAAATGTGTTATGATGCAATCACATACATGATAATGTTGAAAGCATCATAATATTATTTATATCACTAAATTAGTGGGAGTTAAATCATCTATATTAAACAAAATGATGATTCGCTCATTGCTTGTGAGTTTTGACATAAGAAGAGTAGAAGCACACATACACGCATATAACACATACGCATATTATCAAAAAATGAGGCATACAAAAATATTCAAGCATGTTCAGATATTGTAGCTCAACGCAACAAAATAAAGAGAATATGCGTGAACAATCTATATACAGATTATATATGTATGAACAATATATATACAATATATACTTTCATATATATATACACACAGTAGCACAGCGGAAATATTAATTGAGATATAAACAAATTATATCATACTATTATTCACATAGAATAAATCACAGCCTCAATGATCAAATGTCTCTGATACCAATGTAGGAAAAAATATTAACTAAAAGGAGATTAGGCGTACCTGGACGAATCCATGTTCGGATCCGGGTCAAGGCTCCAATACTCCATACTTATGCCCACACAATTATTAGACTACTAGAGCCTAATTGTGATTTGCATAGCAGATCACCAGAACCAAAAAGATGATAGGAGAGAAGGGAATTGACAAAATACTCAATGGCGGGGTGAATTGCAATTGAGGAGACACACCCTATTTATAGTGGTTTATGGAGGCCAATAATTAGGAAATGTGTGCACTCCTTCTTGCCCTCCAAGACAACAATTAATTATCTCTCAATTAATTCCCTAATTATGATGATTTCTTCCTCTTTTAACAAATCCATAATTATTGCTGAAATATTCCCAAATCTGCATCTTATGCTGATTTTATTCTTATTTGATTAGACTACTTATTTCCTAATCAAATAGTCCAACCCATCAAAGACGAACTTGGACCTAAAGTCCAACAGAAACCAATTCTCTTAAGCAAAATGGTAGAAGACCTTATGAGAAAAAGATGAAACGCGAGAAATTAAAATGGAAATAAAACACGGGAAATATCCCCGTGTTCCCGGTCATCACAGCAATCCACTCTCACTACACCCGCACTCCCATCACCCACCAGTCCATTCTCAAATCTAGGGGTGAGCAAAACCGAACCGAAACCGAAGACCGAATCGAATCGAATCAATTTCGGTTTTTTCGGTTCGGTTTTTTCGGTTTTCGGTGCATGTTCGGTTTTTTTGTTCGGTTTTCTTCGGTTTTTCGGTTCGGTTCGGTTTTTTTAAAAAAATTTCGGTTTAAACCGAAAAACCGAAAATATTAAAATAGTATACCACAACTGAAAAACCGGATGCAAGACAAAGAATGATATATCATTGGATATTCATCTTTTTGAATTTTTGTTATGCTTTCTTTGGATTAAGTAATATTGAATACAATTATTCTGTATCTCTCAAAAACCTTCCTATTTTTAGTTCCATTATTGGAATATTGGGTACTCCAAACTGCATTGATCATATATATAATATGTTGTTTATACTTTGTTTTATATCATTTTTCTTTAGATCTTGATGAGGTTATTCAATTTTATAATTTGTATTAATTTTTGCTGGTTGAAAATTCAGATATTTGAAGTAAAAAATGAAGACTAAAAAAATTTCGGTTTTTTCTTACAAAACCGAAACCGAACCGAATAATTTCGGTTATTTCGGTTCGGTTATTTCGATTGTTCGGTTTCGGTTCGGTTTTATAATTTCCTTTAGTTCGGTTTTTCGGTTTTTCGGTTTTTTCGGTTTTGACCGAAAACCGAACCGAAAAACCGATGCCCTACTCAAATCCCTCTGTTCCCGTCAATTATTCCCCCCTCAAACATATTAAAAACCTGTACTTATTTGTTGACCCTTCTGTTTCTCTCTCCATCATTGCTTCCCTGAACGTCGGGAAGAAGACCCACAAAGCCAATCTTTGGCCAAGTATCATATCCCGACGCAAGACCTGTCACTAGTTTTTTTTTTTTTTTGCTGTTCTGGCATCTGATGGCCAAAGCTTATCATTGAGAATTTTGAATTTTGAATTTTGAATTTTGAATAATAAGTTAAATAGATGACCCACTCAAGGGAAAAACAATACATAATCAAATCATTCTTGTATTTGAAGTGAAAAAAACAAAATGCCTTGCATGACTCCCGTGTGCAGCGTATTTAATTGACATGAGCATAAAACAACAAAATCAGCATCAATTTACTTGGATGCAGCTTCTTCTTTCTTCCCTAAATAGTACCTAAATAGAGCAACATATTCATAGATCCAGACTTAGAAATGGAAGTAGACCAAAAACAAAAACAGAACTGTAAAGATGAGATTAATTTGCTCCACATATTTTCTTGCTGAAACTATTCCTTTGAAGCATGCAGATATGATGCAATCATTTCATCAGGCATCTAATAAACTGCAGAAAATATTTTTTAGCCAACACCAGCATGGTTTGCCCGATGAACTGCAGGCCTCTAACGACACAATCTTATGTGGATATTGAATAAGATCCACCAGATCTTATTTTTTTCTTCAACTTAAAAATGACTTGAGAAAATATATTAGCCAACAACAATACTGAAGTGCAATCAGACCAAACTATCCAAGTTCATCTCTTCAAATGGAAGAACCCACAATATGTGAAAACCAAAGCCTACTCTCCTCTATTACAGAGACCTTTGCTATTACTTATCTTGATGGAATGCAGGTTAAGGCTTGATGTGGGAATTTCTGTAGAAACTAATGCGTGTCACTCTACTTTAGAGTGGGCTCCAAAGTCAGGTTTATAAAACATGTCCTATCTCTTCAGCCTGTGTACAAACACAAATTCAAGGTGAATAAATTATGGAAAGAAGTGATATGTTGTGAATAACATCTCAAAAATATAAAAGAAAGATCACAAATTTCCCGTAGGCCAGTTTAACAGCTAAGAGAATAGAATGCATGGCACAAAGTCAAAAATAAAAGTTGGAACTATGCTAAGTTAGAATTTATTCACAACAATCCAGTGCTTAGAGCAACATAAAGCTAAGAAAAACAACGAATGTAATAGTGGAAGTCACTGACTATCAGATTTAGGGAAACAACTCTAATTCAAAAGGAATGGCGATAAAGCAACAAACTCATAATTAGAAATTGATGGATGGGAAATACACAAGTTTCCTTGGAAAGTTATATTTGAAGAACCAAATTCTATATTATTGCTGGGCATGAAATTTACTTTGTCCTCCATGTAAGAAGCCCAAGGATTTAGTGCATATACAATAATTCTAAGCTAGTTACTTATATAAAGAACAAATTATTAATCTCCAGAATCATTCATAAAAAAATCAATTCACAAACTAATGCACTGTGCATTTAAGTACAAAAAGTACAAAAAGATTTCTTACCTCATCACCATCACAAAGCAATGCACCAATGTGGGAGATCAGCAGTGTAAGGTCACCTTGTACTTGTCAACGATGTCCCAACAGCACCCGGCATCAGGATAATTGGGAGCCTGAAGATAACACAAATATGTTTTCATTAGATTACTAATGAAGTACCTCGTTGCCAAATTAAAATAAAACTGACAAAAGCACAGTAAATTTTGTGACTCCAAGACAGCTTATGGGAATAAAAAGACAGATGATGGCAGGTCCAAACAGATGGTTCAATGATTTCTAAAGTGATAAATGTGATAAAGTTTATTAACAGTTCAATTTTATTGGGAAAATGTAAAGTTGTTAGTCACTGAACATTCCATCCCTTTTCTGTGAGCTTCAAAAGTGTATTTAATATTTTTCATAGCCCTTACACTTCATTATATTGTAGTTTGTAGAAGTCTAAATTCAGGAAATTGGAATTTGCCATTAATTTCTTTCTGCCAGTAACATATCTCTAGGATGCACTTTGAGGCACACCATATGCACATAAACAATAACATTATGTTTAAACTCAAAATCATGTACCCTCGGCCAAAAAATTTAAAATTTATTACCCCTTCATACACGACAACTATTGCACCATTAAGCACGGGTCCATAAGTAACATAGTTTTGCCCAGTAATCCAACCACAATCAGCAGTACACCTACAGTCAAAGTTTAAAAGTGTTAAATTAATGGCACTAATCTGGTTTTTGATCAGGAACACCCTCAAAAGAATAGAGATAAAGGGCGAGAACACTTGAATTCTAACCTGCCACCATATATCTCATCCTTCCTGCCGTTTAGTATCTTCTATTTTCATTGCCTATTGGTTTTCATAAGTTAAGCAGACATCTGGGAGAGAGGAACAAGTACAAAATATGAGAATATGAAAAGTGGAGAAAACAGAGAGAACCTTAATTATTGGCAGCCTCACTAGCTATCAATCAGACATACATACTTAAGGATTAACTTTTTTATTTTTTTATAAACTAATGTTTAACATATTGAGGATATGACATGAAAGCCGCGACAAGTATGGATGATGTATGATGATAGAATTACTCTATAACTGAGGAAAGTATCACATTTAATTGATAAACATATAACCGAGCTAGCTGACTCAATGATAGCAGCATCAACTATGTCTTTCAGTTGGATTATCTTGAAACCCCTTTTAACAGCATTGCAATTAATCACAACTTTCGGTTGACTATCAATGATTCTCCGTGCTAAAGATTCTGCAGAATACCCCGCAAATACAACCTAAACAAATAAAAAAGCTAACACATACCCATGAATCTCAGCCTGGCAGGCATTGAAAAGACGGAAAGAGGCCAATGATTTTTTCAGTTTAGAGAAGGAGATGAACACTGATAATTCAGATATCCTCATCCTGGATGTTAAATCAGACAAGGAAATCAAACCAAGAAAGCAAGATGTGACAAAATCAAACCAAGAAAAAGACTGATGATAGCAACGGAGCATGAGATTTTGGAACTTCTACAGTTATACGAAGAAAATTAATTGATACAATCCTAGAATTGAGAGGAAAAAACCAAATTATCCCACCTTATTTATAGCAAATATCGGCAACTCGGTGGCCTCCTCAAACAACTGAGCCTTTATCGTATCCTCTCTCCCTCACACACACGAAATTGCCGAATGCGGTCTTAGACGAACGTCCTCTGTGAGGATAACCCATAAAAAAGCCGACGAGCCCAAGCCGGTCGTCCTCCCATCCTTCGCTGACCTCTACTCCTTGAGTTCTCCATCAGCAGCCATAATCTCTCTTTTCTTGCAAGTCGAGCAGATGAAGAAGTGTCCGCCACGATCGTAAAAAGACGGAAAATTGACTCCCTCACCCCTCCACCCGCAGAGAATCTGCTTTCCCTGCTCATCAGATCCATGAGCGGGAATGCTCTTCAGCTAACGCTGCGATGAGGGATGAGGGAAATTGGGGCTCTGCTCAATCGGCGAAGGAGAGGTCGGCGGCAGTGGCCAAGGAGATGCAGCGGCGGCCGAGAAGAGAGGACGGTGGTAGTTTGATGGGAAAGGAGAGGATGCACGATCTTGGGCTAGGAATTCGATTTTCACTTGCAGAGAATTATCCATTCCGCAGCGGCGGTCTTCTGAGCATGCATGTTCCTGCGAAATTGCTTTCTATAAGCTCCACACTAAGTTGGAAATTTACCTGGAAAGTTTTTGCTATTGAACTAGGAATCCTTTTTTTTGATTTGTTATCCTTACCCCCGCTCTCCGCCCCCTCGCCCTCCGGTCTCTCGCTGACTCTTGCCCTCCGGGGACACTGGCTTACCCTCGTCCCGCCCTTTGTTCCCCGATTTAATGGGTTGTGGGGGAAGGAAGAAGAATTTTTTCCCAGGCTTTCTAACTTACTGGCCTAGCTTTTCAGGTAATGTTATCTTTGAATGATTTTTAAGTTCAATTTCAACCTAAAAATTTTAAAATGTAATAATTTTATCTTTTATTATTAAAATTTTAAAAGTAAACATCAATTTTTTAAGAGTATAAGACGATATCATTTTGTTTTGAAGCTTTCAAGATAAAATTAAATTTAAAAAAACTTCAAGGCCCATATTACTTTTAAGATAAATTTGTAAATTAACTCTAAGATATAAATAGTGAGATATTTTAAACCAAATGATATATATTTACAGTCATAAATAAAAGGGAAAGAATATGAGAGGAAGAGTGGATAAATCGTATTCACAATTCAAGGTGTAATCAATACATGATGTATATCCTTTTATTTATAAACATAGCTCTACAATCTCAATAGAATCAATATCTATAAATCTAATAATAATAAAAGATAATTGTGAGATATTGAAGATAATAGAGATAATGGGAGATATGGACATCAATATAAATATTATATTTATAACAACACCGACCATATTTTTTCCAATTTACGTCTACCAACACATCTGAATTGTAATACACATGCATGCATTAAATTATTATAAACTAACCCAAAAAATAATTATTTTTTATATAATTTATCTTTCATGTGGAAGTAAACATGAAAATCTCTAGTTGGAGCTTTTTGTTTTCTTTTTAATTTGCATAATTTAATTATTTGAAGTTTATGAATGTCCTTTGCACAAATTCTATAGTTTTTTTTTTTATCACTTTTTAATGTCTGTAGATTATATATTATGGTCTTGGTCATTTGTTAATTTTGAGCTAGACCTTAATTTCAAATTATTTAATATTAGCAGTATCAAAACAATGTATATTTCTGACATCATGCATCATATGGTACTAAAATAGGACTCTAACACCCTCATTTATGTGTTATTGTTTGCATAGGGACATATCAGTTACATATTATGTTTGACTTGTAGATAGATATTGAAATATTTGTACATTTCTTTTTTTTTTCCAGAAATATTGGTACATTTCTATATGCATGGGGATATTTCTACATACATATCAACTACACCAATATTTCCACATACATTGCCTAAGTAATGACTTGGTCATGATCTAAGACTCTGAAGATTTCCCTAACATCATCTTCGCTGGATACCCACATAGTTAGAGAAGCAATATGTTCTGCTTACTTTTATCATGTGGCAATAATGAAGTGAGTTGGGTATCAAAACTAGGTATACATATGATACCATGGTATCATACAGTACTATCATGTTATATTGTTTGCATAGGGACATATCATATACATATCGTGTTTGACTTATTTATTGATATTGAAATATTATTGCATTTCTACATGCATTGGGATATTTGTACATACATATTAGGTACACCGATATTTCTACATACAATGCTTGAGTAATGGCTTGATAATGATCCTAGCTGCTTGATATTCTCAAGGCTTTGAAGATTCCCCTAACATCATCTTCACCGGATACCGACATAGTTAGACTACTTTGATAATGCAACAAGAATAAAAAGAGTTGGTATCAAAACTAGGCGTACTTCTAATACATGGTATCAAATCATACTAAAACCATACTCTAACCACCATTGTCTATGTGTTATATTGTTTTCATAGAGACATATCATGTTTGACTTATTGATTGATACTGAAATATTGGTGCATTTCTACATGCATAGGAAGCCATTATCTCAGCTTCTTGATATTCTTAAGACTTTGCAGATTCCTCAAACATGATCTTAGCTAGATACTGACTATTCAACCTACTTTCATAATCAGCAAGAATGTAGGGAGTGGGGGAGTAACTGAACTGTTGGATTGAAATGTCATATCACCTACGTCCTAACAGTGCCCTCCAGCGTATGAGTTGTACATCGTAGTACGAGGTGATCTTCACAAGATGTTGCAGATTCCCCTAACATCATCTTAGCCAAATACTAACATAATTAGAAAAGCAATATGCTCAACCAACTTTCATAATACGGCAAGAATAAATGGTGTTTATTAAAACTAGGTATACTTTCATATCATGGTATCAGATGGTACTAAAACCAGACTCTAACACCTATTGTTTATATATTATACATAGGTACATATTAGGAACATATTATATTTGACTTATTGATTGATATTGAAATATTTATGCATTTCTACATGCATAGGGATATTTCTGAATACATATCAGGTACACTGATATTTCTACATACATATCATGGTATCAGACGGTACTAAAACCAGACTTCAACACCTATCATTTATGTGTTATGCATAGGGACAAATCAGGTACATATCATGTTTGACTTATTGATTGATATTGAAATATTTGTTCATTTCTACATGCATAATGATATTTCTACATACATATCAGATACACTGATATTTCCATAAACATTGCTTGAATAATGACTTGATCATGATCGCAGCTGTTTGATATTCTCAAGACTTTGAGATTCTCTTAACATCATCTTGCCCAGATACCGACATAGTTAGAAAAGCAATATGTTAAGCCTACTTTGATAATGCAGCAAGAATGAAGGGAGTTGGTCTTAAAAAAATGTATACTTCTGATACCATGGTATCAGACACTACTAAAACCAGACTCTAACAATCATCATTTATGTGTTATACAATTTACATATGGACACATCAGATACATATCATGTTTGACTTATTGATTGATATTGAAATATTGGTACATTTTTACATGCATAGGGAGTCATTATCTCAGCTTCTTAATATTCTTAAGATTTTGGAGATTCCCCTAACATGATCTTGGCTAGATACCAAAATGATAAGTAAAGCAATATGTTCAGCCTACTTTCATAATCTGCAATAATGAAGGGGATTGGGTAGTAACTAAATGTCATATTGGAATGTCATATGACATACGTCCTAACAGTGCCCTCCTTGGTATGAGTTGTACGATGTAGTACGTGGTAAAATTCTCAATACATTAAAGACTACCCTAACATCATGTTCAGCCTACTTTCATATTACGGTAAGAAGGAATGGTGTTTGGGTATCAATGCTAATATACTTTTGATATCATGGTATCAGACGGTATTAAGACCAGACTCTAACACCTATCATTTATGTGTTATGCATAGGGACATATCAGGTACATATCATGTTTGACTTATTGATTGATATTGAAATATTTGTTCATTTCTACATGCATAAGGATATTTCTACATACATATCAGATACACTGATATTGCCACAAACATTACTTGAATAATGACTTGATCATGATCGCAGCTGTTTGATATTCTCAAGACTTTGAGATTCTCTTAACATCATCTTGCCCAGATACCGACATAGTTAGAAATGTTAAGCCTACTTTGATAATGCAGCAAGAATGAAGGGAGTTGGTCTTAAAAAAATGTATACTTCTGATACCATGATATCAGACACTACTAAAACCAGACTCTAACAATCATCGTTTATGTGTTATATTATTTACATATGGACACAGCAGATATATATCATGTTTGACTTATTGATTGATATTAAAATATTAGTACATTTTTACATGCATAGGGAGTCATTATCTCAGCTTCTTAATATTCTTAAGATTTTGGAGATTCCCCTAACATGATCTTGGCTAGATACCAACATGATGAGCAAAGCAATATGTTCAGCCTACTTTCATAATCTGCAATAATGAAGGGAATTGGGTAGTAACTAAATGTCATATTGGAATGTCATATGACATACGTCCTAACAGTGCCCTCCTTGGTATGAGTTGTACGATATAGTACATGGTGAAATTCTCAATACATTAAAGACTACCCCTAACATCATGTTGGCTGGATACTTAAATAGTTAGTAAAGCAATATGTTCAGCCTACTTTCATATTAAAGCAAGAAGGAATGGTGTTTGGGTATCAAAACTAATATACTTGTGATATCATGGTATCAGACGGTATTAAGACCAGACTCTAACACCTATCATTTATGTGTTATGCATAGGGACATATCAGGTACATATCATGTTTGACTTATTGATTGATATTGAAATATTTGTTCATTTCTACATGTAAAGCAATATGTTAAGCCTACTTTGATAATGCAGCAAGAATGAAGAGAGTTGGTCTTAAAACAATGTATATTTTTCATACCATGGTATCAGACACTACTAAAACTAGACTCTAACAACCATCATTTTATTGTTATATTATTTGCATATGGACATATCAGATACATATCATGTTTGACTTATTGATTAATATTGATATATTAGTACATTTCTACATACATAGGGAATCATTATCTCGATTTCTTAATATTCTTAAGACTTTGGAGATTTCCCTAACAATATGTTCAGCCTACTTTCATAATCGGCAAGAATGAAGGGGGTTGGGAAGTATCTGAACTGTCAGATACGAATGTCATGTTACCTACGTCTTAATAGTGCCCTCCTTGGTATGAGTTGTATAATGTAATATGTGGTGAAATTCTCAAGATATTGAAGACTACCTTAACATCATGTTGGATGAATACTTACATAGTTAGAAAAGCAATATGTTCAGCCTACTTTCACATTACAGCAAGAAGGAATGGTGTTTGGGTATCAAAGCTATGTATACTTTCAATATCATGGTATCGGACGGTACTCAAACCAGACTCTAACACCTATCATTTATGTGTTATACATAGGGATATATCATGTACATATCATGTTTGACTTATTGATTAATATTGAAATATTTATGCATTTCTACATGCATAAGGATATTTCTACATACATATTAGGTATACCGATATTTCCACAAACATTGCTTGAATAATGACTTGATCATGATCGCAGCTGTTTGATATTCTCAAGACTTTGAGATTCTCTTAACATCATTTTGCCTAGGTAGCGACAAAGTTAGAAAAGTAATATGTTTAGCCTACTTTGATAATGCAACAAGAATAAAGGGAGGTCTTAAAACAATGTATACTTCTGATACCATACTATCAGACAGTAGTAAAATCGGACTCTAACAACCATTGTTTATGTGTTAAATTATTTGCATATAGATATATCATATGCATATCATGTTTGACTTATTGATTGATACTAAAATATTAGTACATTTCTACATGTATAAAGAGATATTCTTAAGACTTTGGAGATTCCCCTAACATGATCTTTGCTAAATACGGACACAATTAGAAAGGTAATATGTTCAGCCTAGTTTCATAATCGGCAAGAATGAAGGAGGTTGGGAAGTATCTAAACTGTCGTATACAAATGTTATATTACCTACGTCCTAATAGTGCCCTCTTTGGTATGGGTTGTATATCATAGTACATGGTGATTTTCTCAAGATGTTGAAGACACCCTTAACATCATGTCAGAAAAGCAATATGTTTAGCGTACTTTTATATTATGGTAAGAATGAATTGTGTTTGTATATCAAAGCTAGGTATACTTCTGATATCATGATATTAGACGGTACCAAAACCAGACTCTAACACCTATCGTTTATGTGTTATGCATAGGGACATATCAGGTACATATCATATTTGACTTATAGATTGATATTGAAATATTAGTACATTTATACATGCATTGAGATATTTTTACATACATAGTAGGTACACTGATATTTCTACATACATTGCCTGAGTAATGACTTAATGGTAATCCCAAGTGCTTAATATTTTCAATACTTTGAAGATTCCCCTAACATTATCTTAGCTTGATACCAATAAAGTTAGAAAAGCAACATGTTTAGCCTACTTTCATAATGCAACAAGAATGAATGTTGTTTTACTATCAAAACTATATATACTTCTAATATCATGGTATCAGACGGTACTAAATCCAAATCTAACACCCATCGTTTATGTGTTATATTGTTTGCATATGAACATATAAGATACATATCATGTTTGACTTATTGATTGATATTGAAAATTGATGCATTTCTACATGCATGGGGATATATCTACATACATTAGGTACATCAATATTTCTCCATACATTACCTGAGTAATGACTTGATAATGATCCCGACTACTTTGATATTCTCAAGACTTTGAAGATTCCCTTAACATCATCTCGGCCAGATACCTACATAGTTAGAAAAGCAATATGTTCAGCTTGATATCATAATGTGGAAAGAATGAAGGAAGTTTGGGTATCAAAACTAGCTGCTTGATATTCTTAAGACTTTGAGGATTCCTGTTACATCATCTTGGCTAGATACTAACATAGTTAGAAAAGTAATATATTCAGCCTACTTTCATAATGTGGCGATAATGAAGGAAGTTGGGGAGTATCTGAACTGTCAGATTGGAATGTCATATCACCTACATCCTAACAGTGCACTACTTGGTATGGGTTGTACGCTACAGTACATGGTGTATCACAAATTAGTCTTAACAACTAAAGGATACATGCAATGTGCTACAGTTGTGGAGCACCGGTGGTTGGCTGAGCTTAGCTGATCTGGGACTTAAACTAATTCTTGATCAAGGAGTCTCACATCATTAATGGAGCATAAGAAGAAACAAAAAGAAGCAAAAACATGTATGGAAGAGGAGATGAAAAATCTAAAAAGGGCACAAGTTGAGGCTAAAAGAGAAAAGAAAGAGAAGGAGAAACAAAAGCAAAAGAAGGCCCAGAATCAATAAGTCTCCACGCCTGGTTTGAGAAATAGTTTGTCTACATTAATGAGACCTAAGAAGTTTGGTTTGTAACTTTAATTAGTAACAAGTATCGCAAAATGTTTATTAGTAAATAGCAAATGTAAGAAAGATAGTCTTGTTTATAATTTGTGTCCATGGAACAACATAGAATTTGTGATCTTTTGTTATATATATATATATATATATAATGAATTTGTGATCTTTCAATGGATAAGGGGCCTTTGAGCATTCACTTTCATCTTGTATTTACCATCTTAGAAATTCATTTGATATTAGGTGCTTCATCTCGGAATCTCCATCAATTAAGCTTAATGTTTGGAATTATTAAAAAAAAAAAATCTTCTATAATTTTGGTCATCCAAGCATTTCCTTCACGGTGTGCTAATTATTTTCTTACCAGAAGGCGTGTTAAATTTAATGCTATTTAATTAGCCTTTAATTTAATAAATAAATGTTTCATCTACAATTTTACCATCCCAGGTGATAAGATATTCTAACTTCCCTTGTGTTGTCTTAATTACAAGAATATGCCCTCTATGGCCAAACTCTTAAAACTTCATCAAGAGCATCTAAAAAGTTGCTTTTTTAAGTAAAATACTCCCATCAACCTTATGGTTTGCCTTAATTATACATACCTTGCATTTATTTTGAAAATGTACATTTTAGTCCAAACAATTAATATTGTTAAAAAATATGCTAAAAAAATTATTGAAGTATATTTTTTAATTGAAAATTATATTATAATAAATATTTTTTTACTAATTTACCCCTCATTATACCAAAATACTAATTGATCTCTTATCATTAATATTTAATAATGATCTATTTCCTTTTTTTATTAAATCAAGAAAAAAAATCTCAAGTAATTTTTTATGAGAAAAATTTTAACAATTTGGTCAAAAATTTGTGTAATTTTTTAATACATATATTTTAATGAAATATATTTAAAATTTTTAAATATGCATATGTTTTGTCTTAATTACATAGGCTTCTCCTCTATTTTGAACATGTACATTTTAGTCCAAACATAGGTTTTCAAAACATAAGGGGAATATTTATAAATTAGAGTAAACAGAGGGGAGGTGGATATATTTTGTTCTTGATATTTCATTTTTATCCATTCAACCAATGTTTTAAAAGCCGGATCAGACGTCGAGCCAGAGAAGCTAACGGGTAATAGTTCAAACGGTCGGAACGATTGGATCGTCCGGTTGAACCAGGATATAATAATAAAGTAACACTAATATTATATATAATGGTATAAACATAATTTTTCCAATTTATTAAAAAGTTAATGAAATTTTACATATTTAATACAATTTAATAAACATAATATATAATGATAATAAATTAAATATAATATTGCATATTAAATAAAATTGTTGGCCAACTTAAACTCATTGAGCTGTATTAGCCAAACAAAAATTATTTAACTTGAAAATATAATAATTTAAAGTAATAATATATTAAACATACTACATGTTTAATTATATAGTAATTGTTTTAGTAAAAAAATTATATTGATTATTATAAACAAAAATAAAAACAAAGTAACTGAATAAAAGCACGTTAAAAAATAAAAAGACTTGAGGTAAATAGCTGGAATCCAACCGTGTAAGATATAGGCTCAGCAACATTTTATCAAGACATGTGATGACGCCATGTACACAGGCATACATCTTTTCGTCTTTCCCCAGTCTGCTAGCTTTAGTGCTTTGGGCAGACCAGTATTTTTTTTCCATTATTTCAAGTTACTCTTGCTTTCTTTCAAGTAAATAAGTACGAGACATAACATTAGGGTGCTGAATACTAGCTGTTTTCTTCACTGGTTTCGACAACAAGAAACGAAAAACACTCAGATGATGAAACACTTCAAGCTTACTTCTTCTCTTTCTCTCAACCTTCATCTGTCTCGTGCTAACTGATTTAGGTAGATGAGGAAACGAATAATATGCCTTTTTTTTATCTTAGATTCTTCCCTTTTCTCCTATTTTCCCCTTCTCCTTCCTCTTTCTTTTTAACAAGTCAACTGAAATCTTAACAGCTGCAACTTGGGCAGTTCCCTGAAAGCCCCTCGGGTTCGCTGCTTAACTCCGATTCACGGCTCAAAAGCGCTCAAAAGCTATTTCTAAATGAATCAAAACGGCTGAATTTCTCAAGCGGCTTAAACATTAAAAATGAGCAGGTGTGTTTTTTGGTTGTCGGTCCAATTGTCCGATCCAATCCAGCTTTTAAATAATTGCAATCAATATTAGATTTGACCTTTAAAGTTAAATTTTGACTAAAATACCCCTAGTTAACACCTACATTAGCTTTAATTAATATATTATGAGCATAGGAACTAATGATATATTATAATTAAGGCAATTATAAAAACCAATTAAAAAAAGTTATAAGAAAATTTTGAAAATTTAGGGTATATTTAAATAGCTATTTTTAGAATATCTTGTTATCATATGGAATAAAAAACAGAAAAACTTATTTAGAGATATTTTTTTACGTATCCTAAAAATAAAAGAATAAAAAATTGTTTTTAAAAAAATAGAGCACCTTTTGGATTTTTTTAAAAATAATGATTCAAATATTTTTTAAATTTTTATTATTTCTGAAATTTTTTTGAATAATTTCTTTAAAAAACTATTTTAAGAACATAAAAATTGTGAATAAAATTGAGTAAGTTCTTATCATTTCTTAACTCAATATTTTAGTTTTACGTTTTGACCTTTGACTACCAGCGGATCTAATATTTCAAGATCAAACGCTATTGTGGCTTTATTAGTCTTAAATTTTACATATATATGTTAACAATTATTACATCAAGTGCTAAATATAAGACCTAGTTAATTTTTTTTTTTGGAGAAATTAAGGAAACTAATTAAATTATTTTAAAGTAGTTATATTTATCTTTTTTCTCCAAACTAATTTTTCTAATTTATAAACTAACATATAATTTAATTATGCACAATATATGATATGATTAAGTCAACTAGGTCTTATATTTAGGATCATATATAGTATTAATTTACTAATTTAATCATACAATATGTTTTTTAATTTTAGCTCATGCATATCAAATATTCCCTTTGCTCCTTAATTTAAGACATATTTGCTTAATCAATATATACTTTCAATAGTGTTAGCTCCTTTGTGATTGGTCTAGGTCATATGTGTGTTCATTCATCATTGGTCTGTTTTTGTTTGATTAATCTTTTCACATTAAAAAAATGTTGCATGCCTTCACATGTTTAAATTTCAAACTTCAAATTCATATTTGAATCTTTTGGATTTTGTTCACTTTCTTGATTTTCTCCTATGTATTGTGCATTCAATACCATGTTAATTGCTATTTGCTCAATTTCCCTAGCATGAAATTGTGTAAAAAACCAAGTTCTCTTCCTTGATTGACAAGTAATTCATTTATTTCCTTTCATATAAATATTTTATTTCCGTGTTTTTTTAATTACTTGATTGATTTTTTTTTTTTTTTTACTTTCCGCATTTTATATTTATTACTTGATTACTTCATACTTGATACTTGCTTACTTGATTCTTTATTCAATTTCTATCTTGATTCTTGTTTATTTGATTTACTTCATACTTGATTTGAATCCTTGATTGATATTTGATTTATTTGATTGACTCTGTTGAGTTACAATACACTAAATGCACTAATTACAATTATATTTACTTGACATTGGTTGTGTTTGGGATCACATTTGGCAGCCCAAACACACATCGCAACAGTCAAAAGCCACGTTTTGGCTTTTTTGTGATGTTGGATCAGCTTTCTTTCAATTAGATTGTTGAAGAAAACGCTACTTTAAGTCATAATCCAAAATTTCATCCTTTTAGCCTTTTCATAATAGAGAGAGAAGAAATTTCTATCAAGGAAAGAAAAGAAATTAATTACCTCTTGAAGAAAAGATATTGAGCCCCACATTCTTTTATTAAAATAACATTTTTGTTTTTATTATAAATCCACTTGTAGATGAAAAATTTGGTGTTAATTATATAAATCTATTTAAAGGTTAATAATGATTGTTTTGTAATTTTATCTTTATTTATAAAAATACCTAAAGAAAAATGAAATAATAAAATTTAAGGGAAATCGGGAAGAATTCCCCCTCTCCCCCGTCAAACATTTAATTGACATGAATAACCTTAGAAGTTTATATATCCGAAGAATGACAGTACTTTGATTTAGGTCATTTTTACCCATTAAATTTTTAAAAGGGATCTTTTCTCCAATTTTCTCTAATGTTAAAAGTAATTTAGTAATTTTAAATTTTTTTCAATAATACATTAACTAATTTTATTTTTTTATTAGAGTTAAGTTATAAAAATAGTCATGAACATTTCCCACCCAACACTATATACTTTTTAAAAGTGTAAAAGTACTATTAACTTTTAAAATGAGAGTAAAAATATTAATTCCCTTGACCTGGGCTAGTTGGACGTTAAAAGAGAGAGATCTTGACTGAAAATGCTGACATCCTTGGTGATGTGGCTATAATAGTATCCTAGTTGGCAGTACATATAAGCATTAACCTCTTCCCTCACTTTGCAATCCCCGGAGCACTGCCATTCATTGACATTGAAGAGCTCAAGAAAAAAGAACCAGGAACGAGATAACAAAAATAAGCAAAAGAGAAACCAAAAGCGGTCAACTATGAGATGCAGCGGAAATCTGGAAATAAAAGAGAAGCGAGAATAAGCTAAAGCAATAACCCATTAAAACAAAAGTTGAACAACATTAAAGTCTCAGTTTAACTTCCTGCAAGACCACTATGAGATGCAGCGGAAATCTGGAAATAAAAGAGAAGCCAAAAATGGGTCTTTGAAGAAGAGAGCGAATCAGCAAAGATTCAGGGAACAGAGGTTTAATTTGAATAAAATAATGAGAGATGGAAAAACCAATTGGAGAGAAGTCACCATGGGTTCAGTAAACATGAAAACAAGCGATCTCTGATAAAATGGAGATATCGCTTCAGAGAAACACAAAATGGAGAAGAATAGGAGGATGACAAAGATAAAAAAAAGGACCAAAACCAGCTAATCATACCAACTCCAAACAAACGATCTGTCAAATAAAATGGAACAAGGCCATCAAAACCCCCAAAAAAAACTTGAGTTACAATAACCTCCCACCTCGATGTGTCCTCTTCTTCGCGACTATCCTCCTACTACAGCAACGGCGGGCTTTATTTCTCGACCATTTTGAAACGTCGGACGCGAGCCTTGTTCGAACAGGTTCACTACCGGCTTCCCACGCTTGGATCTGGTTTGTAATCATTACCGGCCTGCAATAACCCTCACCCTCAATGTACTTCATTCCTTGGTGAAGCATCCAGGAGCGAATTTGGATCTGGTTCGGACGGGTTGGTTGCGGGCCTTCGACGCTTCAATGGCAGGAGCGAACTTGGATCTGGTTCAGATGGGTTGTTACCGGCCTTCGGCTGAACAAACCAGGGAAGAACGGAGAGGGATCGAGAGAGGAGAAATGGCTTTTTTATTTTTTTTTTCAAAAAATTCTTTTATTCCACTGCCGCATAGAGTGAGAGAGTCCAACAATCATATCCTCTAAAATTTGGATTCTCTCGAGTTAGATGGTCTCATTGTGGTTGTTGTTGTTAAGTTTGGTTTAATTTGGTTTGTTTTATGAGTTTGGGATGATGAACTTTAGAAAAGTTATATTACCCAAAATTCTGTAAATCATATTTATTTAGTATTTAAATAGCTAATAATTAATTAGCAGTGAAAAAGAAATGATTAAACAAAAAAAAAAAAATCAAGAAACACATTTTTACTTCTAAAATCCTAATTTCGTCCATCTACAGTTCATTCAAGATAAATGTGGAATTTGGAAATTTTATTGTTTCATTGGATTTAGAAGAGAAAATTGTATGGGAATATAAATATTCATGATTTTTAGAAATTTGCACACAAATATGGAAACTATTTGATAAGTAACATATTTGCATATTTATTTTCTGTTATATGGTGATTTTATGGATGATATTTAAGCTTAATATAATAAATTTGGATGTAATTAATAAATAAATAATGTTTTTGGAATAAATAGTATTTAAAAATAAAAAAATTAAAGAAAATGGAAGTTACTGTAGCAATGTCAGCATTGTAGCGGCTCACTATAGCATCCGCCGGATACTGTAGCTATTGCCGACATTCACTGTCGCAGCTGCCAGATACTGTAGCAGTCGTCAGATCACTGTAGCAGTACTGTAGCACGCGATTTTTTTCCTATAAATAGAGATCAAGGCCAAGCTCAAGGAGAGATGAGAGGAAGAGAAGCAGAGGGTTCCTTCTCTGACAGGGAGAGGTCCTTCTCTGACCGAGAGAGATCTTTCTCTAACATTTCTGAGTTCATTGTATTAGTTTTTTGATTTAATTTCATGCATTGTATTACATTTTGCATGCCTCCATCTTGGAAAGCTTAGGATTATATTAGATTTTGTATGCCTCCATCTTGGAAGGCTTAATATTGTATTATATTTTGCATGCCGCATATATGGAAGGTTTTATCTCATAAATGGACAGCTAGATTTCTCAATTTTTCATGCATCTTTTGGTTGTATATTTATGTTTGAGAATTTAATGTTCAAGTTTATGCAGTATTTTTGAGGTTTTCATTCAAGCTTTATGTAATGTTAATTTATTTTTTTTTAAATTTTATCATGAGCTAAATTTCCATTTTCCTAGGGTGATGACGTAGCTTACTAATACTGATTGAATCTTAACTTATTAAACCTAGTTTGAATTTCTCCTTCATGATTGAGTTTTAATTATTATTCTTAATGCTTTTGATTGACTGGCCATCTTTTAAATGATTTTAATATACATGTTGAGACCAGAAGGAGATGCATGTATATAGATCATATAATTAAAACCATGACTTACATATAAAATAGGAATATATTCATATGAGTTGTGTAGTCTTACTGAGTTCCATAAATCTTAATGCATAATTAATTGCTTAAATTTATATAGGAATATATTGGATTAGCAATTAATTATAGAATTGCTTGATCTTCAAAGAGGTTAGTAATTAAATTAGGGAAACTCAATTGTCAATCATGTGGAATAAATCGGGCTAGAATAGATACGTGATTCAATCCAGAATTTGTTAAGTGAAATCTAATTCCTTGAGCTTTTTCTCATATTTGCTTTCATATAATCTGCACTCATATTTAATTATTTTTCTTTTATTTTACTCTCAATTACCAACTAATTGATCGAATAAATAGAATTAAAATTATCTATTTTGGTACTTAGTGATCAATCCTTATGGGAACGATACTCTACTTACTTCTATATTACTTGATTACGACAGTGCACATTTGCACTATTTAATTGATTTTCTGCACCCGTAACAAGTGGCGTCGTTGCCGGGGATTATAGTCATTAATATCAATACAAAATAATTTTAATACTAACTTAGTCTTCATGTAAAAATTTCCAAAAAATTTCAAAAAAAAAAGGAGTATTCACAACATTTATTTGGTTTAATTAGTGATAACTTGTCATATCTTGGTTCATTTTCTGGAATGCATGTGGATGGAATGAGAAATGAAAATATAAATGCTGGTTGGATTGAAAATTCTTCTCCTTATAATTGTTTGTCTTGTGCTTATTGTGGAGAGTGTCATTCTTATGAACATTGTTCATATAGCAATATCAGTCATTATGTGAGAGATGATTTCAAAATGAACCAAACTTATTTTGATCATTCCTTTTATCCTGGTGGAATTTTGGAGCAACAAGAGTCTTCGGATCCATATGTCAGGTATTCTCCTAATCCTCCTTTCTACTCTTATCCATATATTGAAGAACACACTCTTGAGTATAAGGAAAAGTTTGATTTAGAAAGATTATCTGAGGAATTTAGAAAGAAGCAATGGATAAAAGGAGTATGTTCTATCTCAACGAAGGGCTATCATAATGTGCCATTCAACTATCTTGAGAAGAACAAGAAGAGGAGGATCTCTCATTCACAAAGAAAAAGATTCTCGAAGTCTACATCACATGAGAGAGCTTTGCATAATCCCAAAGCCAAATATGCAAAAACAGAACTTCAAAGAAAGATGTAGTGGGTATGCAGAAGCAATCCTTCAAGCACCTAACGTAAAAGTAATCAACGGTAAAACCTCCTACAGTATCATCTTTAATATTTATTGAAGTTTATACCTTGTTACTTGTTACCTTAGGAATGAGCATTGCACATATATTTTTACAATCTTTAGAAAGATCATACATAAAGAGTTGCAATGTTCAATAGTCTAACTTGTTATGCATATACATACTTCATGAGAAAAACAATGTTTATGCATAAAGTCATACTTAATTCATTATGTTCAATTTCTTTGAAGTGACTATATTCTTAGAGCATGTGAATTATGATTCTTTCAAGCTAACCATGAGTGGATCCAAGTAGAATTGGATACCCAAGGAAGAAAAATGGTTATATGATTTTTGCAGGAATAATTTGAAAAAGAAGCAGGATACTCGAGTGCAAGGCATGTTAACACTCGAGTACTGGTTGATCACTCGAGTATAGATTTAAATCCTATGCTCTGCTTCTAGTTTGTAAAACAGGGGTTAACAAAGTATGTAGAAACTCTACAGATACTCTCGTGTTCATCAAGAATAATGTCACATACTTGAGTGAGACGTGAGCACACTCTAGTGCATAGAGAACTCACCTGAAAGTGCAACAAGAACTCATGAAAGCCACAGACACAAATGCATAAATTAGCTTCAAAACATGGATTACTCAAGTGATCTTGGAGGACTTGAGTACAAAGATACAAAGAGATGGAAATTAACTTGGGTGTCTACAAGTTACACTCAAGCCAGGTACGCTGTATCAGTAATTTCAAAACTCAACCATCGTACTCATTCTTTCCAACTCAATTTGAGTGGTAAATTCTTGGTCATTACTATATACCATTAGCAATCAATGATTTATGTTTTTTTTCAAAATATTTTCAGATTGCTAAATGTATCGAAATAGAATTGTGCATGATTTTTCTATGCATTGGAAATTTGAAATAAATATTTCACAAATTTACTTGGATTTCAATTCATTCTATTTATAAAAGTGCATACACATTATTTGGAAATTATTCATATCTTGTTTGCATTCAAATCGGTTTCAAAATTGGAAGTTAATATTTTTGTATACTGAAAGTCAGAATGCTTCAAATTCATTTACCTAAGTATTTTCCCATCGTTGACATATTGATCTTAATTGTGCTATCCAATACTTGAACTCCTCAATCTTTATTTTCTAACAAGTTAGATCTTATGTCTAACAAGTTAACTATCTATATGAGCTTCAAGTGTATTCTCTAGAAAAGAATTCTATATGTGAAAGCCTTGTGCCTAATACATAAATTATTAGTTGGCCATGTTATTCCAAGCATTATAAATGTTCATTAGTGCATTGAATCTTAATGCATTAACCATTATTGTGGAATAACTTACTAGGATAATATTCTAGAACTCTAGTCATTTGGATCAATGAGTATGTGCTTCACCATGCATAAATTCTTATACTTATATTGTTGCTCAAATGCATTACCATTTGTCTTCATCCATTTTTTTGAGTAACTGGAGCCTTCTATTCAAATTCTTGAGTTGGATATCCCTATTCTTCAAGACACAACTCTAAGAGTCAAGTTTATCTCTTGGTCAATAGCAAAATCATTTTGTTTATATACATCCTTGAAGCTAAGCCTTTTTCGCTAATTCATTTTTCATATGACTTTCGTTCTTGGGAAAATTCTCCAACATGTTAACTTTTATAATTAACATGTTATCTTAGTTGAACTCCTTAGTGAAGCTTTCTGATATATATTTTATAACTGTTGACTTCTATTGTTTTTGGCATAAGCATTGATATTTAACAAGCTTCATAAATGAGTTTTCATGTATTTAGAATCTCAATTTCACAATGCACTATTATGATTTGAAATTACATCTGAGATTTTGAAACAATTTGCATATCTTATTATCATTTTTGAAAAACTTGTTTTCATTCATGATTTATCATTTCATAAAAGTTGGTCATTATGGATAGATTCTTTACTCTCTTTGATTCAACTTACATGGATTGCATAAAAATCATATCAATGACATATTTTTTATATAAAACATATTTACAAATTGTCATTGATCATCATCATTCCTGGTATCACTTGTTCATTTTGCTTTATGATGACTTGATTTTATTGGATAAAATTATGTCTTGGTATTTGTTGGTTTATGATACTCTTTGCTCAAATTTCATACGATTAATTGCATAAGAGCATAAGAGTTGTTATATCTAATATTGTACGGACCCAAGAGAAGTTGGGTACCAAAGAGCATATAATTATACATTTGCAAGAGTTGACCAAAATGCTCTACTTTTGGATACAAAGACCAAAGGCTAACAAAAGAGGCATGACTGATAGTGTTGCAGGGTGAGTTGAAGCAGAATATATGATATTACTCAAATGACATCCCATCACTAGCAAATAACTAGCTAGTGATACAATCATAAAAAGAGAAAGAGAAGGAAGATCTCTTAGTAGACCCAGCGGAGATTATTTCAAAGCAGCACAGAGCCAAGAATAAGTTTATCCAATATGAATCTTTGTTGCCCACCCACCTTCCTTATCTTTTCAATGTGATCAGACATTTTCACTATGATATGGAGCCAACAGAGATGTTCAAAGGAAGATACTGAGATGCACAGAATCATCAAGCTTGATGAGCCTATGAGGATTCTGAACTACTATCCTAGCTCTATGTCTAATCTTCATTGAATTATCTGCTATACCTACACTAGAGCTATGGTGAACAAGGCCAACAACTTTACTTACTTCATTAAGAAGTGTTAGATCTCATGTTTTGATGATAACAAAAGAATGGTTTGAAAAGGAAATGATTAATAAACAAGTTTGAACTAAGGAACAACTGGGATAAGCATCACTTGAGGTAAGCATTGGAATAATGAAGAAAGGCCAAGAGAAAAAGCTGAGAAACTTGATCAGAAGCAGGTTTTCTAAGGAATTACTCGAGGCGGTACTCGAGTAATGAGCCAAAACTTGAAGTAACCAGAAGCACCTTCCAGTAACTTGCCAACGTTACTCGAGTAACTACTCGAGTAATAGTGTAAGTATTTTCAAGTTGCTCTCGGCCTGCCAATGTTACTCGGGTAGCTACTCGAGTAACCAGGTAAATATTTGGAGTTGCTCTCGGCCTGCCAATGTTACTCGAGGCGCTACTCGAGTAACTATATGCAAAACTTCCAGTTGCCTTCAGGGTGCCAATGATACTCGAGTAGGTACTCGAGTAACTCTGTTTCTGAAAATGTGTTACTCTCAGCACTTTGTACTACTGCCAATGTTACTCGAGTAGCTACTCGAGTAACACACTGAAGTCAGTGAAAACTTGAAGGTGGTACCCGATTAACTTGATATCATTTTATCTCATTTTCCTCGAGTGATTCCTCTAGTATACAGGTATTTAATGTTCTATTTTAAGTGAATTCCTCGAGTTGGTACCCGAGTATGAAGAGTTATTTTGAAGGTCAACCTCAAGTCATTACCCGGGTAAGTCAAGCACAAAAAGTACATTTACTCGAGGTGGTACCCGAGTAACCTATGCAAAAATAAGTGCATTACTCGAGTCAGTATCCGAGTAACAAGGTAAGTGCTCTCGGTCTTGAAATCCTGCCAACATTACTGGAGTAGAGCATCGAGTAACAAAAGTTTATTTGGAGGTTTACTCGAGTTGGTCCCGAGTAACCTATGAATTTGTGAATGCATTACTCGAGTAAGTACCCGAGTAAACATATATTTCCAAAAGTCTAGAAATTGGTTATTCCATGCACTACCCGAGTAATCTTGTATTTATTCATTGACTTGCAGTTGATCAAAGTTTTCCCGATGATACTCGAGTAAGTACTCGAGTAAACTTCAAGTGATACTCGAGTAGCTACTCGAGTAAGAAAACCCAGAATTTTAGAAATCATTCAAACGTTCATTGATTTGTTTCCTATATGATTAATATTTCATTGTATTAGTATTCTTAGTCTATTTACAGATAAACAATGAAGAAAACATATCAAGTATTGGAAGTCAAATGAAACGTTCAAATGCCAACCACCGCCAACGGATATTTTTCAAAAACTAGAAAAGTCAATAGTGGCTGCGCACTCTCCAACGGACGAGAAGAAAATGTTCCAACGGTCATCACCAACATATCTATATATATGGGAACATCCAAACAGAGAAATACACAGAAAACACATACAACAACAAGATTACACTCAAAACTATCATTACTCTGTTCTTACGTTGTATTAGAAATTCTATACTTCAGTGATTCTTATTCACTCTTGAGAGAGATATTTCATTCAAACTCAATATTTGTTATTGAGGTAACTTAAGGTTGTGGAACCTTGAGTTGGGATTGAATTACAACTTGTAAGGGGGAGCGAGTATCCAGGTGTAGGAACTTGCTTGTACTGAGGTGCCAAGAACCCACTGAATCTTAGAAGTTATAGTGAAACACTCAGAGAAGCTCTGAGGACTGGACGTAGGTCAAAGTGGTTGTGACCGAACCAGTATAAATCCCCGTGTATACTTCGGTGATATTTCTCCTTACTCTTTCCTGTTTTAATTTCAACGTTAAATTTTATATTTGCAACGAAATTTTAAGATAACCCAATTCACCCCCCTCTTGGGTGAAACGCTTGCTCTAACAAGAAGAATACCACATAATGGCCTATATTATAAGCAAGGAGGAGAGAAATACTGGAAAGATCATGTCTGTCAGAGAACAAGAGGTCTATATATAATTCTACAAGACTTACTCCAAGTAATATGAAATTACTTCAAGTGATCAGCAATTACTCCAAGTAAATCTGAAACTTACTTCAAGTTAACACAAGTGGCATAGAGGATGAGAGCTGAGACTTCAAGAATAAATGAGAGAGAACACTTTGCTAGAGTTGGTCTCCCTGATCCTTCATTCTTTGGTCCATTTGTCTAAGGCTTTCTGAGAGAGGAGCTTCAACAATCACACAGAGCTTGCTACAAACATGCTGAGTTCATCACTTCTGTGAATGGCAAGATTAGACAACTATGTGACTTGATCAACTAGAATCTCAAGGCCTTATTTTGAGCTCATCTTGGTATCCTAAAGTGCTCACAGAAGACTACACTTCAGAATCTCTCAGTACCAGTCACATCATTCAATATTGACTAGGACATGATGCATCAATGGACTACAGAGGATTATAACTCGAGTGATTATGATATTACTCGAGTGAGGTATTGTATTCTTGCTTAATTCAAAATCCTTGAGTTGTATCACTTGAGTATACAATCGAGTCATGATTGAGTAGAATTACTTAAGTAACCACTCAGGTGATATTAGGTTGTATCTCTTAAAACCTCTGATTAGCATTGCCATTTAATTTCTCTCTAAATCTCCATACTTTCAAAATCATTTTCTCTATAAAGTTTCCAATGGTTTCTCAAATCCAGGAGAGTAATTAACTATTTTTCTAAGAGAAGTTTTAAAACCATGCATTAATTAAGGGGGAGCTTCACATTCATATGTGTTTTATATCTTGAAAGCTTATCTCCTATTGAGAAGAAAATCCTTTTAATATACTCATCTATATTCACTATGTCTTGATTAGTTTTGATGATGAGTTACTCTTATACTGTTCTTTTCACAATCATAATTTGAACATATCATATGGAAAGGAACCTTTTGTTTCTTGATTGAACTAATAATTCTCTTTGCAAGGAAAGATTTAAGTTTATGACAGGAGAATTTGTTTTGTGCAATAGTATTCCTCAACATACTACAAAAGACTCTATCAACCTTGAGGATGTTTTTTTTCACTCTCAGTCAAGGAATATATATTGGCTACAACATTCAAAGCAATATAACTGAGCATTGAACATGCTAAACAGAAGCTCAACCCAATTGGAGAATCCTGGCAACAACATGAATATATATCTGAGTTACATAACAGAAGTGTGGTGTACATCATCATGAACTAGCATTGCCAAAGGATAAAGCAACGGACTTCATGGAGCGCTTCATAATTTGTCCAAATCTACATGAGCATTTCTAAACCTTCACTCTTTACATTTCAAGAATACGTTTCATATATCTCATTTATCTTGATTATAAAAATTTTCTTGAAAACCTCTCCAAATCCTTTTTAGTTCCCTCTCATTAAAATGAAAGTACTTTCACATAGGGGAGAGTCAATTATTTTCTTGCCTTACTTCACAAAGCCTTACTTCTTTATATATTTCAAACTTTTTGCTGATGTCAAATAGGGGGAGAAAAATGTAAGAAAAATATGTATGTTGCATGTATATGTATGTTGCACTTTGCATTATATATGTATGTTGCACTTCATTCAGACATATTTTTCTTAAAGGATTTGTCATCATCAAAAAGGGGGAGAATGTTAGATATGATTAGTTTTGATGATGTCAAATATAGATGTGAAATGATAAGAGCAAAAAGTTTATATAATGTATTTCTTTGACTAATTACTGTTTTTAATGTGAAATATCTTGTAGATTAATTAAGTTGAATTATGGAGGAAGAATGAGGAGACAAAATTATCAAATATACGAAGAAGTTATTGAATTGATAAGAATGAACAAAAGGAAGAAGAAGAAAGAAATTGAAGATAGTCAAGAAGTTACCTACTCGGATTATGAAGAATGATTATCAAGAGGAAAATAAAAAAGAAAGATATTGAAGAATGAAGAACTTGGAAGATCTATCAAGAATATCAAGATTCAAGTTATTAGAAGTAATTTTGAAGATTTCAGAAATTTGAGGCACTGTAGCTTCGGTACTGTTGCAATCACTCGAGTGAGGAAACATAGTGCTCGAGTGAGGCACTGTAGCATGCAGATACTGTAGCATGCAAATCACTGTAGTGCTCGAGTGAGAAAGAGGAAGTGCAAATTCACTGTAGCGAGCACGACACTATAGCACTCGAGCACGGGATGAACACTCGAGCACGGGATGAACACTCCGTTCTACTCTATTTTACATTCAGTCTGACAGAGGTCTAGTATTTTGGCCATATCTCTCAAACCACACATCGGATTGACCCGAAACTGGTGGCATATGAAATAAGACTCACAACACAAAAAATGTACACCAAGATCACATTGAAAAAAGCTCAAATGATGGAAATATGATCCGTGGAATATGACACTGAAATCACCGTCACTTTTCAAGACAGGTTCGGTAGTTTGCACATAACTCACAAACCACACATAGGATTGAGACAAGACTAGTGCCAAATGAAACTAGACTCAAATAGCTTTCCATGGATAGGTAATTTTCCTAATTTGAACTTATATTCTAGGAGCTATGACTTCTGGAAGTTGACGCTTGTGCAGTCTAGTCCGATAGACACTCTTTCGATCATAACTTGAAGAATACAAGGAGTTTGGAACTGATTCTTTTTGCATTGGAATGCATATGGCAAGAGCTTTCTTATGATACATCATTAGAATCAAATAAATAATTTTTTTCTAAAGTGGCCCCACATCACTCACGAGTGCAAAAATGCACTCTTGAAAAATGTTGTGCGAGTGATGTCCAGAAGCAGCTGAATCGTGAAGAAACTTACAACCCTCTAGCACTAGAATCCATACTCGAGCATTAGACTATTTCTCACTCGAGCACATGCAAGTTTTGACATGAAAGTGTTAACCCGAGAAGAAGTATGTACGTGAAAACAAGAGGCGCACTTAGAATTCACTCGAGCAGATGCGAGTGAAGAGCAGTGAGTGTTTGCCCGAGAGTAAGCTAGAACGTGAAAATATCAAATGCACTCGAGTGAGCCATACTTCACTATAGTGAGAACTTGGTAGATTCCAGAAACGAAACAGAGCCTCACAGCAATTAATCCAAACGTGGTTAAATGTTATACAATCATTATGTTTTCACTTGTTATTGTTCCTAAACATTAACTAACATATATTTCAAATGTAAAATAGGAGGTTAAATATTTGGATTACATCTTCAAGAATGGAGGTCACGTACGGCAAATATCATCACTCAACGAACAATCCGAATATGGTTACATGTTATTGAATCATTGTATTCTCACTTGTTATTGTTTCTAAATGTTAGCTAACATATATTTCAAGTGTGAAACAGGATATTAAACATTCGGATTACAGAATGAAATAAAAGTCAATTACGGTGAACTTCATCATTACACATCGAATGGCGGCTACCTACCACGACAAGCAACTGGCACACCACAAAAGACTGTCAAATATTCAAACATCTTCATACGTCTCCACAACGTGACGTACAGCTCACAATGAAACATCCCACTCTTCAACGGGATGCTCTGCTCTACAACGGATAGTAGCTTGTTTTTAAAAAATGCTCAACGGTCAAAATGACTCTAACGGACGAATGCTCACAATGGTCATCATCTTCATCAACTATAAATGAGAGAGCATTCAACGTCGATGGGAAATGGAGAAAACGGAGACAGCGAGCAACTATGTGAAAAATGATAGAAATATGAATCCTCTGCTTCTACCCAAACACTCTCTGTTTTCCAGTTTCTATATTACTTATCATTGAGAAAGTGATTATTTGTATTGTACTTCAGTGAGTATTATACCCACTCTATGAGAGAGTCTGCAAACACTTTCAATTATATTTTTGAGTTGATCTCAAGGTAGAGGGACCTTGAGAGGGTTGATTTCCTTATGGGAGAAGCTGTAGAGAGAATTGCCGGTAAGACATTCTGCTCGTAAGACTTATAAGGTGCAAGCAGTAGAGAACATTGTTGCTCATAAGACTTACAGGGGTGTAAGCAGGAGAGAACGTTGCTGCTGTAAGACTTGCATGAGTAAGCAGGAGAGGAAGATCTTCGGGATTGCTCTGCTCGTAAGACTTGCCGTAAGGGGGAGTATTTTAGTAAGAGATTTGTAAAAGGTTTCACAAGTACCCAGCTAAACTTGTGGGATTGTAAAGGCTTTTTTTGTGCCTGGATTAAACAAAAAGATAGTGGATTTGAAAATCTCAGGAGGAGCCTGGGGACTGGACGTAGGCCATCACAGATTGGACCAAACTAGGATAAATCACAGTTTGCATATTCTCTTCCCTAAACTCTTATATTTCCAGCATATATTATTTAATCTAACTGTTGATTTATAAACCTTCATACTTACCACTTTTGTTAAGATGCGAAAAGATTTCCAAAGTTCTTAAGTTTTTATTATACACCCAATTCACCCCCTCTTGGGTGATAGCCGGTTCTAACATATTTATCCTTAAGTATGGATTAATGTTTAAATGGGTTGGAATATAAGGGAGGGCACTTAGTGATGTTAATGGAATGTAATGAATTAGTTTGGAAGCGATTTGAGAAGAATTGCCATAATCTGGGGCAAAATGGTAAAATTGGAAAGTTACTGACCGATTGGTCAGTTACCGAAGAGGAAACTCATAGGTAAGTTGAGATCAATGGTTAGGATTCATGAGTATGAGAGGTGTGTGTGTGCATGTGTTATGTGAGGTTATAGATGAGAGAACAAGATCTTGACAATTGGCCCTATGTGGACTGTTGGATCAAGTCAAAGTGTCAAAATATGTTTTTCTCTTCCCTCTCTCATTTAGGACGTTGGGCAAGCTAAAGTGGGCAGAAATTTCAGATCATCATCCTTATCTCATCTCACCTCTCCTCTCCTCCATTTTCGTTCAACTAGAGAAGGAAAGAGAAAGAGAAAAACCTAAGGTTAGTGCTCCAAATGACCATGAATGCTCAAATACTCTTTATTAACATTGTTCTAGGTGTTGAGAGCATTATTCCTATGGTTTCAGATTTTTGATTAGTGGTGACTGAAAGCTTGAGAAAATTTGGAAGTGGTGGAAATCAAGAATTAGTCTTGGGAAGAAGTTAAGTTAAGCCTTTGGAATCTTTTGACATATTTATTGTGGTCATTGGTTTAGCTTTGAAGATTTTGGATTTTGGCTTAATTTTGAAATGTGTGAATTGGTTAGTGTTTAGTATGAAATTGGTGTCATAGTGTGTCTTTGAGCATTTGAAATTGATTTGGAATGTTGGTTTGGATTGGTTTGCAATATGGTGGTTTGATTAAGTTCTTGGTAAGATATGTGGTGGTCATTGTGTAACATGTCAATGGAGGTTGAATTGGGTTGTTTTGATGATTTCAATGGATTCCTTGTGCAAATTTATGTGGGAATGGTATTTGATATGAATTTGGGAACCATTGGAAGCATTGGTGCAAAACTGAAATGTTGTCCATTGAAAGTCTATTCTGGGCAGTTTTTTTGCATTGGCGTTTTGAATGACCTAATAATGTCAGAAAATTCTAAAATTTCTCAGTCTTAAAGTTCACATCCCAAGCTTCAAAATGGACATATAATTTGTACCAATTCGTTTTGTATGCTGTGAGTTATGGTTGTCCAAAGTTTGGGATGAAAACTGGAATCTGTTTTGGGGGTAGTGGTGAATTTTGTGTAAATATGGATTTGTGTGGTGATTTCTGGTAATGAGCCATATTTTTTTCCTATGAAGAGGACTTAAACAGCTTTCATTTGGCTTTGGGATCACCTCATTTCAATTTTTCTAGAATTAATTATGATTTTTCGAAGTTGCCTTGGCTGCAGTAGAAAATCTTGGATTGGGCATAGAGAATTAATCCACCATCTTGATTTTGGTGTTTAGGATTTGACATTTGCTATCCTCGTGAGCCAACGGTGCCAAAGGACGTCAGGAAAGAACAAGTTAGTGACTCCTCTCTTATACTTTGTGTAAAAATATTGTATGTATATTGTTAGAACCGGCTATCACCCAAGAGGGAGGGTGAATTGGGTGTATAATAAAAACTTAAGAACTTTAGAAATCTTTTCATATCTTAACGAAAGTGGTAAGTATGAAGGTTTATAAATCAACAGTTAGATTAAATAATATATGCTGGAAATATAAGAGTTTAGGGAAGAGAATATGCAAACTGTGATTTATCCTGGTTCGGTCCAATCTGTGATGGCCTACGTCCAGTCCCCAGGCTCCTCCTGAGATTTTCAAATCCTCTATCTTCTTGTTTAATCCGGGCACAAGAAAAGCCTTTACAATCTACAAGTTTAGCCGGGTACTTGTGAAACCTTTTACAAATCTCTCACTAAAATACTCCCCCTTACGGCAAGTCTTACGAGCAGAGCAATCCCGAAGATCTTCCTCTCCTGCTTACTCATGCAAGTCTTACGAGCAGCAACGTTCTCTCCTGCTTATACCCCTGTAAGTCTTATGAGTAGCAACGTTCTCTACTGCTTGCACCTTGTAAGTCTTACGAGCAGAATGTCTTACGGCAATTCTCTCTACTGCTTCCCCGTAAGAAAAACAACCCTCTAAAGGTCCCTCTACCTTGAGATCAACTCAGAAATATAATTGAAAGTGTTTACAGACTCTCTCACAGAGTGGGTATAATACTCACTGAAGTACAACACAAATAATCACTCTCTCAATGATAAGTAATATTGAAATTGCAGAACAGAGAGTGCAGAGGATTCACATTTCTATCATTTTTCTCGTAGTTGCTCGTTGTCTCTGTTTTTCTCCGCTACCCATCGATGTTGAATGCTCTCTCATTTATAGTTGATGAATATGATGGCCGTTGTGAGCATTCGTCCGTTGGAGTCATTTTGACCGTTGAGCATATTTGAAAAAACAAGCTACTTGAAATTTCCGTTGCAGAGTGGAGCGTCTCGTTGAACAGCAGGAAGATTCATTTTGAGCTGTACATCAGGTTGTAGAGCGTTTTGTGTTTCAGACAATCTCTCATGGTGGGTCAGTTGCTTGTCGTGGTTGGTAGCCGCCATTCGGTGTGTAATGATGGAGTTCACCGTAGTTGACTTTTATTTGAATCTGCAACCCGAATGTTTAAAATCCTGTTTCACACTACAAAATACTTAATCATTAATATGATGAAGTATTAGTCATGGGTATGTTGGATCATTGGTCAGAAACTGAATTTCTGGCTTCTGGGACTCATCACGTTGAGTGAAGATTTTTCATACGTGACCTCCATTCTTGAAGATGCAACCCAAATATTTAATCTCCTGTTTTACACTTGAAATATATGTTAGTTAATGTTTAGGAACAATAACAAGTGAAAACATAATGATTGTATAACATTTAACCACGTTTGGATTGATTGTTGTGAGGCTCTGTTTCGTTTCTGCGTTGCTTCTGTCAGCACCTCACTCGAGTGCAATATGGCTCACTCGAGTGCAGTTCATATTTTCACGTTCTGACTTCCTCTCGGGCAAGCACTCGCTGCACTTCACTCGCATCTGCTCGAGTGAATTCTCGAATCACTCGAGCACAAAACGTCCTGCTCGAGTGTGCCTCAAGTTTTCACGTACATGCTTCTTCTCGGGTTATCACTTCCATGACAAAACTTGCATGTGCTCGAGTGAGAAATCATCCAGTGCTCGAGCATGGATCCTAGTGCTCGAGTGAAGCAATTTTCTTCACGTTTCAGCTGCTTCTGGACATCACTCGCATAATATTTTCAGAGAGAGTTTTTGCACTCGCGGGTGATGTGGGGCCACCTTAGAAAAATTTTGTCCATTTGATTCAAATGATGTATCATAAGAAAGCTCTTGCCATATGCATTCCAATGCAAAAAGAATCAGCTCCAAACTCCTTGTATTCTGCAAGTTATGATCGAAAGAGTGTATATTTCGCTATACTGCACAAGCGTCAACTTCCAGAAGGTATAGCTCCTAGAATATACGTTCAAATTAGGCAAATTACCTATCCATGGAAAGCCCTTTGAGTCTACTTTCATTTGGCACTGGTCTCGTCTCAATCCGATGTGTAGTTTGTGAGTTACGTGCAAAATACCGAACCTGTGTCAAAAAGTGACGGTGATTTCAGTTTCATTTTCCACGATTCATAACTCCTTCATTTGATCTTATTTCAATGTGATCCCGGTGCATATTTTACGTGTTGTGAGTCCTCTTTCATATACCACCGGTTTTGGGTCAATCCGATGTGTGGTTTGAGAGATATGATCAAAATACCAGACCTCGCTCAGGCTGAACGTAAAACAGAGTAGAACAGAGTGTTCACCCCGTGCTCGAGTGAAAGCCTCTGTGCTCGAGTGAGTTCTTCCTGTGCTCGAGTGAAACACCTCGTGCTCGAGCATAACACCCCTGGAAGTGCCAAAACTCATATATAAGTCATCTTAGCTTCGTATTAACCAATTCCAACCATTATTTGATCATAGAAACCTCCGGTATCATCATAGAAACCTCCAGTATCACTCCTAACAACTTGAATCTTGATCTTCTTGTAAGACCTAACAAGTTCTTCTTTCTTCCATATCTTTCTTCTTGATTTTCCTCTTGATAATAATTCTCCATAACCCAAGTAAGCATTTCCTTGACTATCTTCAATTTCTTCCTTCTTCTTCCTCTTGTTCATTTTCATTAATTCAATCTTCTCCATTCTTTGCTTGACTAATCTACAAAATATGTAACATTAAATATAGTAGTTAGTCAAAGAAATACATTATATAAACTTTTTGCTCTTATCATTTCATATCTATATTTGACATCATCAAAACTAATCATATCTAACATATATTTGTCATGCATTGTTAATACTTTGTGATACATTACGATGCTTTGAGACCGCAGTGAAAGCTAACGCATAGTGATACTTTGTGAATACATAGAGAACGCAGCGAAAGCTGACGCATAGAGTTTACAGCCATGAGTGTTGTCGCATGTGGTGTGAGCCATGAAACATTGTGATGCTGCTGAATATGATCATATATGCTATGTGTTTATGTACTGTGTGAGTGATTTGTTACTACTGGGATTCTTTTGAATCTCATTCTTTCCTATGACTAACATTTCAGTCAAGGCAAGTGGCTCTAAGGAGAAGCGGACAACCCGGAGTGGTTAGGGCCTTCAGGGATATTTTGGTTTTGATAGTTAGGTATCAATCAGGGTTTGGGATTACTGTAAATTATTTTTAGGATGTATATAATATTTTGATTATGGTATGTAATCCCCTAGTTGGGAATTATAAACCTGACAGTTAATATATACATGACCCAGGGGTTGCCGGGATTTTTGTCTTACACTCTGATATGTATAAATGTGATTTAACAAAACAGGTAATTATTTGTGATACATGCAATTGAGACCAGAATAGGGAAATAATTTTGAAAGATTTTTGTGAAAACCCTACCGTAAGGAAGGGAGTTTAAATGAGTTTTGTTTATCCCTTGGTCTCTAATCCATTTTAATTACGCGTTATTGAATTATAATTACGTGTTTAAAGGTAAGGGGTTACATTTCTAGCATTGCATATTGGACTAAGTTAAACTTTCACAAAAAGCCATTAGAATTGTTAAATGTTAATTGTTTTTATAATGATCTGTTGTCCTTTTTTTGATCATGTTGTGGAAATAGGATTCATACCCCAAGCGACTCGCCATTCCATAATTTATGCCCCAACTGCTGATCAGCTGCTTGATTAACTGCAAACCTATGGACCTAAACCAGATCTACTCGTCAAGCAAATAGGTGGGAAATCTTCAGATGGCAGTTAGAAGCAGAATCTAGATACCACTCTTCGGTTGTAACTTTCCTTAATCTCTTGGTTTTACTTTAGTGTGTGTTTATGTTAAAAAAAACACTTCCTCTGAGTTCTAGAAGACATTGGGGACAATGTCTAATTTAGGTTGGGGGAGGAGAATTTTTTTTTCTTTTGTTAGTTAGTAAAACCATTAGATGCATGGGGTGTGGAAAAAATGACAGAGTAAGGAGTTATTCTTAACTCTTGAGACGCATTTTATTAGTTCCATGCTTTTGTTGGTTCTTGAAACAAAAGAGAGTAAAAGTAAAAAAAATTATGTTTGAGTGCTTTGTAATGATCTTAAGAAGTATATAAGTTTTGAGTATGGATCAATTGAATTTAGAGATTTCATAGCATGAATGAACAACTGAATGTTACAATTGGTGATGAATTTTGAAATTGAATAAACTTGGTTTAAAAACCCCTAGCCGTGAGCTTCTGAGCCTATAATGATTATTTCTCTTGTGTGTGATATTCACCTATTAAGTTGTCACTCAAGAACTTGCTTTAAATCTGGTTGAAATTACATCTCAAATGCATATTCAAAAATGATAAAGACATTCATTTTCTTTAGTCAGAGCCAAATAGCCAACCTTGCAATTATACCGTTGATAAGCCCCTTTGAGCCTAATTGACTGTTTCTTTGTTCTCAACCCATTAACATGTGCTTTATTGATATATCAAGTGCTTTTACCTTATTCGAAAGATTAGTGGAGCATTTGAAATTTTTGTGAAATGGGCTTTTGATAAAGTGTGGGGGTCTATCTATCATCAACTTTACAGTTGCAATTCAATAAAAAAAAGAGAAAAAGAATAAAAAAAGGAAAAAAGGAAAAAAAAAGAAAAAATGTTGAGTACTTAAATTGTAGGTTGTTGTGATGAGATAAATTTATTTATAAGTAGCCCAGTTTTCAATTGCTCTATTTCTTTAGTCTTTCATACCATGTTTTACATTCCTTTACCTTAACCCCATTACAACCCTTAATAAGTCTTTTTGATTTGAATTATGCATGTGAATTAGGTAGTGGAGATTGAGATGTTTAACAAGCCTATGGTAGTGCAATTTTTTTGGTTGAATTTGATCAAAACACTTACCCTTGAACACTTGAGAGATTGAGAGAATGAGTTACAAGTACGAACTCGGTTTATTCATTTTCAATTAAAGTTACTAGTTTATATTTTCGTTCATTCATTAATACTATGATCTCTTTATTTTTCAATTGTGTTCTTACATGTGACTTGACACTTCTGATTTTGTTGGAAGCACTTATTAGTTACTTCTTGTCTGAGGACGTCCAAGAGTTAAGTATGGGGGAATTTGATAAGTAAAATATTTGCATATTTATTTTCCCTTATATGATGATTTTATGGACGATATTTGAGCTTAATATAATAAATTTGAATGTAATTAATAAATAAATAATATTTAAAAATTAAAAATTTTAAAAATGGAAGTTACTGTAGCAATGTCAGCACTGTAACATCCGCGCGGATACTGTAGCTATTGACGACGTTCACTGTAGCAGCCACCGGATACTGTAGCTGTTGTCGACATTCACTGTAGTAGCCACCAAATCACTGTAACAACTGACAGATCACTGTATCAGTACTGTAGCACACGTTTTTTCCTTATAAATGAGATCAAGGCCAAGCTCAAGGAGAGAGGAGAGGAAGAGAAACAGAGGTTTCCTTTTCCGACAGGGAGAGGTCCTTTTCTAACCGAGAGAGATCTTTCTATAACATTTCTGAGTTCACTGTATTAATTTTTTGATTTAATTTCATGCATTGTATTACATTTTGCATGCCTCCATCTTGGAAGGCTTAGGATTGTATTATATTTTGCATGCCGCCTACATGGAAGGTTTTACCTCATAAATGGATGGCAAGATTTCTCAATTTTTCATGCATCTTTTGGTTGTATATTTATGTTTGAGGATTTACTATTCAAGTTTATGCAGTATTTTTGAGATTTTCATTCAAGCTTTATGTAATGTTAATTTATTTTTGTTTTTTTTAAATTTTATCATGAGCTAAATTTTCATTTTTCTAGGGTGATGACGTAGCTTACTAATGACGGATTAAATCTTAACTTATTAAACCTAGTTTGAATTTCTCCTTCATAATTGAGTTTTAATTATTATTCTTAATGCTTTTGATTGACTGACAATCTTTTGAATGATTTCAATATGCATGTTGAGACCGGAAGGAGATGCATGTGTATAGATCCTATAATTAAAACTACGACTTGCATATAAAATAGGAATATATTCATATGAGTTGTGTAGTCTTACTGAGTTCCATAAATCTTAATGCATAATTAATTGCTTAAATTCATATAGGAATATATTGGATTAGCAATTAATTATAGAATTACTTGACCTTGGAAGAGGCTAGTAATTAAATTAGGGAAACTCGACTATCAATCATGTGGAATAAATCGGGCTAGAATAGATAAGTGATTCAATCCAGAATTTGTTAAGTGAAATCTAATCCCTAGAGCTTTTTCTTATATTTGCTTTCATATCATCTGCACTCATATTTAATTGTTTTTTTTATTTTGTACTCTCAATTACCAACTAATTGATCGACTAAATAGAATTAAAATTACCTATTTTGGTACTTAGTGATTAATCCTCATGGGAATGATACTCTACTTACTTCTATATTACTTGATTACGACAGTGTACACTTGCACTATTTAATTGATCATCTGCACCCGTAACACTATTGAAGTGCAAATGCATGCTGTTTGGTTATTTCCTATGAGGCAGTGTTAATGTGCCATGCATTTCATTAGTCAAACCAAATTCAAATGTCATTAAACTTTCCAGGATTAAAGTAGACATCCTAGGCTTTAATTTAATAGATATTATAAGTAATTTGAACTTGTGGATTGAAGGTTATGAATTCTCAAAGTTATGCCCTGTTTCTAGACTTAATTCTGGAACAGTAAGGGAATTTGTAAAGTTCTGGAATTTTGTGGTTGTAGATGGTGGTAGTTCATATTTTTCCTATGTAGAGGACTTAAGAGCTTTCCATAGAACTTGGAATTACCCCATTTCAATTTTTGTAGAATTAGTTATGATTTTTGGAAGTTCAGCAAAGAAATAGGACATCTTCTTGGCTGCAGACAGAAGATTCTGGCCGTAGCAAAAAACCTTCTGAGCTATTTTTGGCCGAAGCCCAAAACCTTCTGACCTACTCTTGGCCGTAGCCAATACCCCTGTTTTAGCATTTTCATCTTTTTGATTGGTTTAACTTCTCCAATGCCAGGGGCGCTTGTTTGAACTTCCAATGGTTGTCTGAATAGCCCAAAATAGAACCAATACAACAAGTTTGAAGAAGTACATGAATGGGTGGTAACCTAATTCTTGTACATTTGGGCTTTTAAGACTGAGTTGAGAGCCGGGTCGCTGGCACCAAATCGAGGCACAAAGGTCGAGGAGCCTCTTTAAGGATAAAAAAGGTTTAAAGGTAGGGAACTTACCTTATTTGCATGTATTTGATATCTCTATTTGTGTAGTGATGTATGTGATTGCTTTACTTGATTGTATAGAGCATATTTGAATAATGAAGCTATATTTCTATTTATATTGTGACCATAGTTATGTTGCATAACATTGAGCATGTAGAAATGTCATCATGGGGCATGCATCTAGTTAAAGCTAACATGTCATACACATAGCATTTATCATGCATGCATTATGGTACCTGTTTCCTACTAAGATTCTCTTGAATCTCACCCTCCCCTACCAATAATTTAGACAGGTGAAGATGGAAGGTATGCTAAGAACAAAGAAGAAAACCTTACGAGGAGAATGTTGTGGTGGAATAGAGACGGGAAGGTGTCTGCGTTTTACTGGGACGGGTTTAGACACCCAAGTAGCTCTGCGAATTTACATTGATTATAATTATCATGTACGAATCCCTATGGGGAATTTCTATAATCTTGTACATAATATAAGTATATTTATGTTATTCCTGTGTTGCCCACCGAACTGCGTATCATTTTCTGCAAAATACTCTAAAAACGGTGAAAATAAGATAAGGGTGTAACAGATTGTGTAGTTATTATTAGGCAGAGTCTCTTGAGCTGTTAAATAAAGTATGGCTTGTAGCTTGACTTGACCTCAATGTAACTATATTTTAGGTGAATGAAAAACCAACCTTTTGATTCACATTTTAGAGATTAATTTTGATACTAATGGAAGATGGTGTGCAAGCTCTTGTGTTCGTTGATATATAATAATTTAATTTTAACCTCAAAGCGTGCCAAAATGCTAATATGATGGCATGATTGGCATATTTTACTTGGTTGGGTATAGGTTGATTTTTCATGGCAAGAAGAAAACTTGTTATGAGCTGGAATTGATAACATGTATAAAAAGGGACTTTAAAGGTTTCATATATTTTGCACTTTTGTCTTAATACATTGTGGAAGATAATTACAATAACTATACACTTTGAAACTTTATAATTGCAATCCAAGAAGAAAGTAGCAGATGGAATCAACCAATGAGTTATGAACAGAATAAGCTATATGACAAAAAGAGAAGCTCTAGTGTATCCACTAGAAGTTGGGGTTGGAACAATCGCAAAAGCAATGGTTAGCACAAAAGGACGTAAAAGGAGTTGGAATGAAAAGAGCTTAATTGGATGAATTCATTTAGGAGGATCTATGTTGATTTGTATACCTGTATTTGCAACATGTTGTAACAGTTTATTAGCAGACAATGTAACATAATTCCATTGTAATAAAAGTTCCTTTATTTCAGAACAATTGTCTCAATGTTTTTAACATATTTTCATATGCTGATATGATTTACCATTTTTAAATACTTGACTAAATTGTAATGCTTCAAGTGACTTGACATCATAATCCTATGGAGCCTACAAGCACAAACAATAAAATGAGAGTAACATGATATGTTTGAAATAAACAGCTCAAGGACTTGAAAAATAGCAGCCTCACCATCATTAATCTTTTGAATGGCATTTGCCTTAGTTCATGTGTATTTGAGATTAGTGCACCATGTTGCAATGGCATTGGTATAGTTGACATAGGAAGACCATATTGCTTTGGCACTTGTGTATTTGACACTGAGAGACCATATTGCACTGATAGTGGTGTATATAACATTGCAGGACTATATTGCATTGGCAATGGTGTACCTGCTATAGAGGGACCATATTACATTGGCACAGGTGTTCATGGCATAACGGGACTATGTTGCATTGGTACTGGGATATTTGACCCAAGGGGCATGTGTTGCAATGAAGCAAGTGTATCAAATTGCACCAGAGTTGATGAGCCAGCTACTTCCAATGTATTTTGGGTTTACTACAATAATATCAATAAAATTTCATTAGAAAAACACAGTGCCACTTACTTAAAAATATCAATGTAAAAAATCTATCTCTTTGAACTTTGTGACGTCTTGTTGGTAGGATATTGGCAATGTTCGCACAATATCCTCAGTGCATGGCAACATAATATTCCCCATTGTTCAAAATTTCTTACAACTACAGTAATGGTAGCCTCCTTCTCTTCTCTTGATGGTTTAAATGTCAATCTCCACTCTCCCTTCTTATCAACTCTTATGATGACATAATCAAATACAAAAGAATCATCATCTTCATTTATCTTTCTTTCTTTTCTCTCTTTTATACATGTAGCATCACGTAAGGCATACTTCTATTGGAACAAGTCAAAAATTGATGGAGTATAAACTTGAGAAAGTTGTTGAAGCATAGTTGAACTCTTTAAAATCAATTTAGATAGCCTTTTTTGTGAGTTAAAATCACTATTCAATTCATTATACCGTTTATCCATAACAACCTATTCAAAGACTTTAGAATTGATTGATATTCCATTTGGGATTTGTGCAACTTTTGATGAATGATTTGATACTTTCACTTAGTTGAGTGCTTCTCATACTAAGCATCTTTGAATCCTTCGTATAACATGCTGCCTACTTTTCTTTTATCTCATAAATAGACATCAACTATGAATTCTGTGTAGTATTATATTTTGACAATAATGCTTTCCAAACTTCCACAAATACTATCTCTTCATCACATTGATACATGCACCAATTAAACTTACTCAAGAAATATGAATCATCTTTAATCAAAATTTCAAGATGTTTTATCGCATTTATATTAATATGAAATATGCATAGGCCATGCTTTATACTTGTATTATCTCTTTTAAGGCTCATGCCATTGCTGTATCTTGGTCATTAAATATAGTAAATGGCATTTTTTTCTTATGTGCTTCCAAAAAAGTTTCAAAAAGCCATTTGAAAGGCTCAATGGTCTCATTATAACAAAGTGGCACCAAATATCACTGTTTCTCTATAATGGTTGAAACTTGAGAAAATGGCAAGTGGTCTATTTTCACAATTTGTAGAGTATGTTGTATCAAATAAAATCACATCTTCAAAACAACCATAGTTTGCCAACATGTGTATCGGCCCAAACCACATTAGTTATTTGTTCTTCTAAATCCATTTGATGCACATGAAAAAATGAAAGATTTTCTGCAAGTTGCTGTTGGAAATAATGAAGTAGACAACCGACTTCACCATATACCATTTCTTGCTGCCATCTTGATGTTAGATAATGCTAGTGCAAGCGTTTCACCTAAGAGGGGGTGAATTGGGTGATACCAGAAATTTTGTTGCGTATAAGAAAATTGACAGAATATTTAAAGCAGTTGAGAGCAAGGAGAAATATCACCGAAGTATACACCGGGAGTTATACTGGTTCGGCCACAACCACTTTGACCTACGTCCAGTCCTCAGAGCGTCTCTGAGAGTTTTACTGTATTCTCCAAGATTCAGTGGGTTCTTGGCACCTCAGTACATAGCAAGTTCCTTCACCTGGACACTTGCTCCCCCTTACACGTTGTAATCAAATCCCCAACTCAAAGTTCCACAACCTTAAATTATCTTAATAAAAAATATTGAGTTTGTAATGAAAAACTATCTCACAGAGAAAATATATAATCACTGAAGTACAATGAATGATTATAAGAAAACAAAGCAGTAAGAGTGTGTTGATCAGTGTATTCTCAGTTCTTGTGTCTTGTTTTCTTTTCTTTGAATGCTCCATATATATAGATGATTTATAGTATCTATTGGAAGCAATTCAAACATGTTCGTTAGAGTCACGCAGTAATGGTTGACCATTCTTCAAATTTGAAAACTATCCATTTACGGTAGGTAGTGGTAGGTGAACGTTTGAACTTTTATTTGACTTTTCACTTCTGGCATAATATTTCATTATTTCTCTGCAAATGTACTTAGAATACTAGTGTAATGAAGATTTAATCATATAGAAAATAATTTAATAAATATTCGATTAAAAACATAATTTATGGACTTCATTACTTGAGTGGCTACTTGAGTGATCATGTTTGTTACTCTAGTGGTCCCTCGAGTAAACCTGTCAAAAATATGGCAGTGGATAACTCAACATATTTCATAAGATATTACTCAGGTAAGACATGGAGTGAGATAGATCACAAACCTTGAAAATACTTGATTACTCGAGTGGCCATGTCTTTCCTTCACAAGTTACTCGGGTGCTGACTCTGGTAATCTGATTACTCGAGTGGTTATTCGAGTGGCCATGTGTTTTCTTCAGAAGTTACCCCAGTACTCCCTCGAGTAGAGTTCAAATAAGTTTGCAGATTACTTGATTATTCCCTCGAGTAATATCATTCAAATCTTGGCTGAGAGTTTGCTTACCTGGTTACTCGAGTGATCCCTCAAGTAATGGATCAAATAACTCTGCAGATTACTAGAGTGCTCCCTTGAGTGATGCCTTTTTCTCACATGGTTACTCGAGTGGTTACTCGAGTAATATATTGTATTTCTTGGCCGAGAGCTACTGGAAGATTTTTTACCTGATTACTCGAGTGGCTACTCGAGTGATGCCTTTGCAAATCATGTTACTTGAGTGGCTACTCGAGTAATGGTCTATATAACTTTACAGATTACTCGAGTGGTCCCTCGAGTAACATCTTCCAAATTTTGGCAGTGCTTCTCTGGATGAAATTCTCTGTGATTACTCGAGTAATAGCTTCCTTTACTCAAGTGGCTACTCGAGTAAGCCTTCACAAAATTTTTTTATTACTCCAGTGCTTACTTCAAGTAATGCTTTGCCACTTTGTTCAAATTTATTTGTTTGTTATCAAATCCTTTCATATCATTGATCCAATCTTTGTTATCATCAAAACATATGGGATCTAATAGATAACTCTTTACATCCTCTCTAGTATACTCCAAATTAGCCCTTCCTCCTGCATATTTACTCATTAAATTAAAAGAGGAATTTTGCTTAATCCCAACATCTTCAGCAGCCTCTAAAGCATAGCCCTGTGCTTTTGGTACTCTCCTTTGTGATGCCAACATATGAATATTTCACAAGGCTCAAAAAGATGATTATGATCCAACAATGGTTCAGTAATTCTATATCTTTCATTCACTTTTTTGATTATCATTCTAACTTCACACCCTGTTCTTGTCTCCTATCAAGGCTTCTTAATTTTCAAATCTCTTTTATCTGGTTTTCTCATTCCCTTCTTGTGACAAACATATCTATAATATATGATAGAACCATCTTTCCTACTCTTATTAGAGTTTTCTTTTCTAACAACAAATCCTATTCTTCCACCATAGTCAACCCAATATTGCCATGCCTCTTCTATATTTCCAAATTCAAGACTGAGAGTAGGAGTTGTATTTGTATCCATTGAATAGGAGAAAAAGAGATACCTGAAAAAAGTAAGTAATATAAAGCATGAATATCCTAGCTTAAATTCTACTAAATTAAAACAAACATAAGAAAAACAACTAGCATATACAAGTGATGTAATTTGTATAAAATGAAACGATTCCTTTTTTTTTTTCCATGGTTATCTAATTATAAGAAGCAACACAAGCAAAAAACTCAAAGGGATGTATACAAACTATAAAACAAACATATATAAGCAATGAAGAAGCAATCAATACTACAAGAGATGAACCATCTAATACATTTCTTCTCCAATGATTTCTTCCTATGTACGACTCACAAAGTTTTTTAAGAGGCAAAACTAGGAGTTTCCCACTTAGCATATGATTTTCTCGGGCTTTGTTTTTTTCCTAAGATGCTGCTCTATTTTTATTTTGTAATATATGACATTTGACTTTTTTTTACTGAAAACACAATCATTTTATCTAAATGGAGGGCAAGTGGAGGGATGCTTAGTGGAGAGGTTCCAGACCCTAAAATAATGAACTTAAATCACAATTGTCCAATCCTTGCGAACAGTGTTTTTTGTGAGAAAAGCCGGATCTAAGCTAATGATGGGGAAGCGGCTTGGTGGAACAATATTGATATTTATATTGATGTGAAAATTTTTTCCCTATCAATCCACTTAAAAATATTACTAATTTTTTTGTACGTAAAATTAAATTTTGAAAATCTATTAGTGCGTTATTAAAAAATTTATTAAAATGATATCATTGTGTTGCAATTTGTGAGTGGCAATAGATGTTATTGGATCTAAACTTGCTCATTTTTATTTACAAGTGATTTATTAATTTCATATTTATTTTTTATATTTATATTATTATATAAATATATAGTTTTAGATATGGTGGTGATATTGAACTGAAAACTTTATATATATTGTGGTATTATTATATTGTTAATTAGATTTTTTATGGTTTTATTTTATATGTATTATTTTATTTAATTATGATGTCACCAATACGACCAAATGGCTAGACCGATCCAACTGTTTGAACCATGACCCGTTGACATTTTCAGCTCGACTTCTGGTCTGATTTTTAAAATATTGAGTAGAGTAAAATTTGGAAATTGTGGGAATAATTTTTGACACAAGAAATTATACAAAAATAATAAAATTTAAAGTATGCAAAAGGAAAAATTGAAGTGCGCAAGAAAATTATATGAGACCCTAGATAATTCTTGGATCATAAATTATGGGAAAATTCTAATTAAATACCATTTGAAATGTCAAAACCCACAAAAGTCCATTATAACTTGAAAAAGACAGATAAGGCATGTGGTAGGAATCAAGGATATTGAAGTTTAATGCTAAACACCAAAATGCCCTATTTTAAATTGGTTTGACATATGAGGTGACTGGTGGGGAAAGAGGCAAAAAAAAGCAAAGTGGAAGGTGTAAGGTGAAGGTGCAGAATAAGGTGTTGATCAACGTTGAAGAAAAGGAAGCTAAGAAAAGAGTTAAGTGTTAGTAAGTTTCTGACAAACATAATCTTTTTTGGGTTAAGGGGCAAAACTACCCTTAAACTTTTCTCAAAAGTGCACTCACCACCATAAAAATTTTTTGGTGCAAAAGTAACCATGAACTTTTAAAAATGGTGCAAAAGTAACTATAAACTTTTAAAAAAGGGGCAAAAGTGACACTACCATTAACGGCCATTTATTCAAAAGTTTTTAAGGAGCAAAAATACCCATAAACTTTTCTCAAGAATGCACTCACCACCATAAACATTTTTTTGGGTGCAAAAATAGCCATAAACTTTAAAAAATGGGGCAAAATTGACGGTTATCTTATTGGGTTCAAATGTAATCTTTTGATTGTTCTAAGTTCAGGAAAAAACACATCGACTTCTCCACCATAATTTTTCCAAGCCAAAAATTGAAAAACCCATCTTCAATGAATATGACATCGCTATCTTGCTCTCACTGACGTACAGTAAATGGAATTGTTGAGATCCTTCCCCATCAACAATTTATGCAATTGCGTTTACGACAACATTGATATCACCAATTCCATTTATGGCATGTCGGTGAGAGCAGGATGACGACATCATCTTCATTGAAGATCAATTTTCAATTTTTGGTTTGGAAAAATCATGGTGGACAAGTTGAGGTGCTGTTTTCCTGGACTTAAAACAATCAAAAGATGACATTTGAACATAGTAAGAGAATCGTCACTTTTGCCCTATTTTTGAAAGTTTATGGTTACTTTTGCACCCAAAAAAATTTTATGGTGGTGAATGCACTTTTGAGAAAAGTTTATGGGTATTTTTGCCCCTTAAAAACTTTTGAATAAATGGCCGTTAATGGTAGTGTCACTTTTGCCCCTTTTTTGAAAGTTTATGGTTACTTTTGCACCATTTTTAAAAGCTTATGGTTACTTTTGCACCAAAAAAAAGTTTATGGTGGTGGGTGCACTTTTGAGAAAATTTTAAGGTTAGTTTTGCCCCTTAACCCATCTTTTTTAGATAAATTAGACAATAACCATCTTATCCCCATTGTTAATGTTGGTGGGTTTTGGTTGTCGTTTAGTGGCTTTGATGGAGCATGAATTGTATAAAGCTGGGGCTTTATGTGGGGTGTGTGAGCTTATTTATTTGGGGCTGTTAATGAGGGCTAAGAACAATGACAACAGTACTGTGATTTTAGGTCTGTAATGGCAGTTTTGTTTATTGGTAAGTGGGTTTGTAGGTTGAGGTAGAGTAAAGGTTCGGACTTTATGTAATTATGATGACATCAACAATGTGGTGTGGATCATTTATGTATTTGGTGGAAATTTATTGCAAGTAATGTATAGGACAAAAATATGTTCTTTGGGTTTGATGACCTGTATGCATTAGGTGTAAGTGGAATGAGCAATCTTTAATGGGTATGTTATAAGTATAATTATACATGTATGGTAGTTGCTATCATTACCATATCTAGTTTGTTGTCAACACCATTACAGGATTTATCATTACCATAACTAAATTTGTCATTAGCATTAACAATAATAGTGAAGGCAACATGACTCTGGTGTTACAGGACTTGTCATTCCCATTACCACTCTTGTTAATGGTGATAACTTATTGTAATTAAATCATACATGAAGGAACACCTACTTTTGGATTCATGACTTATATGCATTGGGTGTAGGTGGAATGAGTTATGTAAACTTGCCATTTGATACATTATGTGGTAGTTGTTATCAACATGACTCTGGTGTTTTGTCATTCTATTACTGCACTTGTCATTCACATTACTACTCTTATTAATGGTGCAAGTTTGTTGTAAATTGTAATTAAGGTATACTGAAGGAACACCTTCTTTTGGGTTCATGACTTATATGCATTAGATGTACTTGGAATAAATAATATCAAGTTGCCATTTGATACATTATGGATTGTTGTTGTCAACATGACTCTGGTGTTTTGTCAATTCCATTACAGACTTCATCAACACCATTACTGTTTTTATGAATCCCAAAACGGATTTTGTCAAGAGCATCAGTAATGAAATTCGTAATTTTTTTCATGCAGGTTAGCATGCAAGATGACATCGAATATTCGAACAACACATTCTTCAAAGTCACTTATATGTTTTTTCCATATTGGGGCGAAGTTTGTAACGAATGTTGAAGGTGAAGTTAAATATAGTGGTGGGAGTGTCAGGGTAAAATCGATAAAGGAGGGGATGATAGTTGAAGAATTGAGGGTAATGATAGGAGGATGGTTTGGTTTAAATGGTCATAGGTGCTATATTAAATACACTTTGAAGTTTGATGAAAAGGTATTAGTTGATCTTATTGATGATTCCAAATTGGAAAATATGTTTCATTATAATGACAGTAGTGCACATGTATATGTAGTATGTAAAGGGAGTGATAATAAAGGAAGGGCCATGGATGATATAGAAAGGCAAGTGTTAGTTTTTATGGTTACAGAAGAAGTTAGTTCCTATAGTGTTTTTGGTAATATGTGTTCACAAAACTTGTTAATATACATGTGGTTTGATCAATTCTTGGGAGTTGCGGAGCAAATGTGGTATATTAATGAGGCTGTGTGTTATGGAATGAATGATGAATTTGTACCAAAAAAGTGCAATGCAAGACCTCTTATGAGCCTTCTATGTGCAGTTGAGAGCGTACCAACACCGATGCCAAAGATGAACTATAAGAAGTGGATGGATTTGTTGGTAGGAGTAAATCAAACATTTCCACATACGGATGATTTCAAGAAGGTGCATCACAAGTTCAGTATTGCGCACAAATTTGAGTTCACATATGTGAAGAATTCTAGAGATTGTGTGTATGTTAAATGTAAGGTGGAAGATTGTCAATGGAGAATAACTGCGACTGCAATTGGGAAGAACACTCATTTGTATGTGTGACGAGATACACCAAAGAACATGTTTATACAGCCTAACACAATCTTGATGTGACACATGCTCAAAGTGCTAGCTTGACATCATCAATTATCATTGATGAGGTTAGAAATCACACAGACAAGCGTGCAAATGAAATAAGGAAGAGTTTGGCTAGAGATTATGGAGTGCGATTGACATATAAGCAAGCATATATGGCAAAGGAAAAGGCAATGGAGGAAATTCATGGTAGACCTGAATAGTTATTCATGTTAATACTATGGATATATGATCGGTTAAATCAAAGTGATGACAAGACTGTAGCTGAATGGGTCACTAGTAGGAGGAATACTAGCTTGTATTTATAGCCTATGACTGTTGTATAGCGGGGTTCATTACTGGTGCTAGACTTGTATTGTACGTTGATGGATCCTATTTAAGTGGATAATAGAAGGGAACTTTATTGTCAGCTTCAGCGTTTAATGCAGACAATGAATTTTTGCCATTTGCCATTGCTATTGTGAAAGGAGAGACAATTGAAGACTGGACTTGGTTCCTTGATATGATTAAGAAGATATTAGATTCGTTACATATTACAATTGTATCAGACCTACACAATGCGATAATCACTGCTGTGCAAGGAGTATTCAGAGGTGCGAGGTTTGCATACTGTTACAGGTACATTAAGGAAAACTTCAACGCCCAAGTCCTTAAATTGAATAGAGGAAAGAGGAAGACAGTGGGTAAAGAAGGCAAAATGCACTAGACTTGCTTGATGCAATTGCATATGCAAGGCTTCATAGTGACTTCGAAACTATAATGGAACACATGAGGCTTTTCAATAAGGAAATATATGAGTGGCTGATCAACCATGGTGATATTGAAAGGTGGGCCATGAGTAAGTTCCTATTTAAACGTTGGGATAAAATCACTACAAACCTTACTGAGTCATTCAATGCTTGAATGGTAAAGGAGAGACGTCATAATGTTACCTAGCTTATCCACAAGCATCATGACAAAGTAGCCAAAAAGATGTATGCAGCAAGCATGGGAAAAAGTAAATGGAAAAATGGTGTCGGGTTAAACATAGAACAAGAAGTGAAGGAAAATGTTAAATGGGCTGAATACATGGATGTAGAAGTATATGTAGGTGGTAGAGTAAAAGTCCATACAGCACTGGATCACTAAAGGTTGAGCTATCCTTACACGAGTGCACATGTAGAGAATGGCAAATGTCAGGTATTCCTTGTCCTCATGCTTGTGTTACCATAAAGGGAGTTTATGGAAATGTCTACAATTATGTTGATGAATGCTTCAAGATTACATGCTAAGAAAAGATATATAGCAGAATAATGATTCCAGTTGTCACAATAGACATGCCAAATCCAAATGACTACTGACTAGATAATATAGCAAGTCAGCCATTCTTGGCACCACCGAAGACTAGTCGACCTCTTGGTAGGCCAAGATTTGTAAGAAAAGAGTCACAGTTCCAAAACAAGAAAGTATACCATTACAGCTCATGCCATCAAGAAGGCCACTCCAGAAGAACGTGCAAGAATCCAAACCCAACTTAATCCTGGGTGTGGAGACCTGGGAGTAGCTATTTTCCAAATCAGCTTTTGGTTTATGTACGGATCCCTTCAGATATTTTGGTTAGAAGGGTTATGGCATATATGATGTCCTTTATGTAAGTATTGTTTTTAGGTAAAAGAATAGGTTATACCTTGGGAATGACAAGAAAACATTAGGTACTGGTGGAATCGTAATGTTCACTTCTCATTTGACAATGTATATGGTGGTTGTTGTCATGAATAATCTGGTGTTTTGTAAATTCCATTATTGCACTTGTCATTTCCATTATAACTGTTATTAATGGTGACAATTGATGAAATTAAAGTATACATGAAGGAACACCTTCTTTTGGGTTAATGCCTTGTATATGTTGGGTATAGGTGGAATGAGTAATGTTAAATTGTTATTTGACAATGTATATAGTAGTTGCTGTCATGAAGAACCTGGTGATTTGTAAATTCCATTACTGCACTTACAATTCCCATTACTACTCTTGTTAATGGTGACAGCTTATTGTAATTAAATTATACATGAATGAACACCTTCTTTTGGGTTCATGACTTGTATGCATTGGGTATAGGTGGAATCGGTAATGTTAAATTGTCATTTGAACCCTTTACTTGATAGTTGCTGTCGTGAACATTTGTGGGTTTTTTCAATGTCAGAACAAAACTTGTCATTACCATTATTAAACTTGTCATTCACATTATCATTATCGTTCAAACCAATAAAAATTTTGTTATTCCCCTTAGTGATTTTTTCAAAGGCCAGCCCTTTTGGGCCAACACTCACAAAGTTGGTGAGACTAATTTGTCATTCCCATTACCACTCTTGTTAAAACCATTACGAACTTGTCATTTACATTAGTGAACTTGTTAGCGTCCACCCCTTTTGGGCAAACACTTTTACACATAATATTTGGAAAGATTAAGTTGTCATTCCCATTACCATTATTGTCAAAACCATTAAAACCTTTGTTATTTACATGATTGAACTTGTCAGCGTCCACCCCTTTCAAGCCAACACTTACAAAATGTTTGGAAAGATTAAGTTTTCATTCTCATTACCATTCTCGTCAAAACCATTAAAAACTTTGTTATTTACATTACTAAACTTGTCAGCGTCCACCCTTATCGGGCCAACACTTACACACATAATGTTTGGAAAGATTAAGTTGTCATTCCCATTACCATTCTCATAAAAACCATTAAAAACTTTGTTATTTAGATTAGTGAACCTGTCAGCGTTCACCCCTTTTGGGCCAACACTTCCACACATAATGTTCGGAAAGATTAAGTTGTCATTCCCATTACCATTATCGTCAAAACCATTAAAAATTTTGTCATTCCTATTAGTAAACTTATCAGAGGCCACTTCTTTTGGGCCAACACTTTAACACACAATATTTCTTGATTTACTTGCTTCATGTGGAACAAAAGTGCATATTAGCATACTGTGGGAATAAAGGGATTATAACTTTAGTAAATTTACATACACAGTAACATTACATCACAAAAGGCTACTGCTATGAAGCAATATACTAGATCGGTTACCAAAATAACAACTTTACTTTGACACCCCAAATTATAGTGCTTGGTTACTAAGTTAGACAACAAGTGTTAATCTCTTTACAATAGTGGTGAATTCTAAAAACATAATTGTTTTAGGAAGACCAAAAAGTTACATTAAGAACAGAATTATGTCAGTTATATCCTCTTGGTCTGGGTCATTTATGAAGTCATTAGTCTTAATGCATCTTCCATCTTGCTATTCATTTCATGGTTAACGACCCACCATATTAGGTTTCGCCTATACGCCCCAACCTCATCATCACCATAGTCGAAGGTTACACCTGGCGTCCAATTGTTCAGCCAAATTAGCACATGGACGCCACAGTCACGCTTGTATGGCATAGTGACATTAAAAATTAACACTAAACCATCTTCTAACCAAAATAATGTGCACATACAAAAATACTCACAAGTTGTTCTATTATGGAATGGGGGCCCAAATAAAATCACCTATCGGCTTCTTCCCAACATGCTCCAGTTTTACAAGTGCGATAATGTCATGAAATCGATCCCTCTGCACAAATAACACATGCATATTATATCCACATGATGTACTCTTGACCAACAAATTTGTCACACATTTTAATTACAAGTCTATTTAGAGCGGATTCCTAGGGATTTGCAAGTGCACTTTCTTTCACTTTTTACTCTTGCTTGTAAAAAATAGTGGCTTCATTGAATCAAGCATGTAAAAGTTCATATTTTGGTTTAAGGGCCACAAAAAACTAGTATTGTAATACCCTAAATTTTGGGATTTGAGGCTAAAGAATAAGCCTGAAATAAGTGGACTGCTAAGCCCTGGTTTAGCAGGATACTAAACTTTGATTAAGGGTTAATGACTCCAAAAGTGGATGTGATTAGTGATAATTGAACACTTTTGGAGTACGATGTGAAAATGTGATTCGAATGTGTTATGAGCAGTGTCGAAACCCTATATTTAAGTTCAATTATAGATTAGCATCTAAATTGACTTAAAATAGAGGGAGGGCGCATAAGGTGGTTAAATGGAAAGATAAGATGGGTTTGGTGGTGATTCCAAATGAATTGCCATAATTAGGGGTAAAACGGTAAAGTTACCGACCAATTGGTCAGTTACCAAAGAGGAAACTCATTAGTAACTTAAAGATCAATGGTTAGGATTGATTGTTAAGAGATCATAAGGGGTGGAATCATGTGTAATTGTGGTTATGTGAGCTCATGGAGGGATTTGGTAGATCTTAACACTTGGCACAATATGAACCCTTGGATCTTGGTCAAAGTGTCAACACTCATTTTCCTTTCTTCTCTCTCTATTAGGTCTATTTTAGGCACAAAAAATCTAACCTCTCTTCATCTTCATTGTCTCATATCACTCACTTCTCAACCTCCATTGTTGTCCAAAGAGGAGGAGGAAAGAGAAAAGAACAAGGTGAGTTTTGGTTGGTTTATGGTCCTCTTTAGCTTAAACACTCTTCTTTAATGTTGTTCATAGTGATTAGAGCTTCATTGCTATAATTTTAGATTTATGAAAGAAGGTGTTTGAGAGCTTGTGAGAATTTGGAAAGATGAAGAATCAAGGAATTGCTTTGGAAAGAGGAAGAGGTGAGTATTTGATGCCTTTTGATCTAAGTTTTGTGACTTATGGTTGAGTTTTGAGAATTTTGGAATTTGCCTTGATTTTGTGGTAATTTTGAAATGCATGAATTGTCATATGTTTTGAGGTGTAGTTGGTGTTTTATTATATTATATGTTCATTGGAATTGGTTTGAAACTTTGGAAAGTAAAGTACTGCAATGTGAGTTTGAATTGTGACTTGTATTGACATGTTGTGCCAATGTGGAAACATGTCAATATGATATGAATTTGGTTTTTTTTTGATATTTCCAATGGATTCCTTGTGGAAAATTGTGTGGGAATAGGTTTGATTGTTGATTTTGGAGCCATTGGACATTTTTGTAGAAAATTGGAATGCTATCAAATGTGAACTCTGTTCTGGGCAGTCAGTTTTCATGAAATTTTTGAATGACCAAATGGTGTTTAAAAATTCTGAAACTTTTCAGCCTTAAATTACACATTCCAAGCTTCAAAATGGAAATATAATTTGTGTCATTTCGTTTTGTGAACTGAGAGATATGGTTTTCCAAAGTTTGACGTTAAAACTGGGTGTAAATCTATAACAGCAAGGGGATTTAGAGTAATTCTGTAATTTTGTGATGATTTCTGGTAATGGTCCATATTTTTCTAGAAAAGAGGACTTAAATAGATTTCAATGGGATTTAGGATCACCTTATTTTGATTTTTCTAGAATTAGTTATGATTTTTTTGAAGTTTCCTTGGCTGCAGGTAAAACTTTCTGTGCACTTTTTGGCCGCAGCCAAAAAATCTTGGCTGCAGCCAAAAACCTTTTATGCTATTTTTGGCTGCAGCCAGAGGATTCTTGGTTGCAGCCAACCCCTATTTTCAGTACTTGGTGATTTTGAAAAGTGATTTCTAACCTAGTACTTCCTAATCCTTTCAAGCTTTTATTGAGCTTATTATTAGACACTTAAGGGACTCAAATGACAACTAACTTTAAGTGATATGAAAGTAAGAATTTGGATTAGAGATTAACCCTATATCCTTGATGGTTTGGTATTCGTTTTGATCGTGAGTAGCCAGTGCTAGAGTACACATGGAAAGAAGTGTAGGGAACTTACCTCTCTTGCATGTATTTGATATATGTGTTGGTGTATTGATGCATGTTATTGCTTTGCTTGATTTTGTATAACATATATGAATGATTGAAGCTCTATTTCTTTTTATGCTATGGCCATAAGTATGTTGTTTGAAATATTGAGCACGCAGATATGTCATTGTGTGAGCATGAGTTAATGTGATGCAAGCATGTCATGCATTAAACACTTATCTTGCATGCATATTGGTATTATTTTCCTACTAAGATTCTCTCGAATCTCACCCTGCCTTACCAACATTTTAGACAGGGCAAGAAGCTTGAGGAAGGGGCAAACAACCAAGGGGCGGTGAGGACTTCCTTTTGATTATTTGAGTTTGGTAGTTGGTTATCTATTCGATTGGGATAATTGTGGATATTTGGATGTATATATGGTTGGATAGGTTGGAATGCGAATTTGTGTAATACATATGTTTGGAATGGAATTGTGTAATCTCCGACATGAGAACTTGTATATGGGTGAATGTGCCCTTTATACTCTTTAGCAAAGGTATAAACCAGAGATTGTCAGGATGATTATGTTGTGCACTTTGATATTTGTATAATGAATGTGATTTATCTTCACATAGTAATTGTGTTCAAAATGTGAATATAAGACCAGGTTAAATTGTTTGTGAAATGTATTTATGAAAACCCTATCGTGAAGATGAGATTTTAAATGAGTTTTGTTTATTATTGATCTCTATTTCATTTTAATTGCGTATTTTGGATATAATTACGGTGGGGGTTACTAGTGTTCTACAACCAACTTGTGCAGGCAGTAGTTGGTCTTTTCATTTAGCAACTGACCATCCTATAGGTTTATGGCCAGTAGTAACTGAATGAGGAATAAACTTGTTAGGGTCATATAGGAATGTCAATACAACAGCTCAGGTGTAAAATTACAGTGTAGTCACCATAAAATCCGCGTCAAAAATATGTCGGCCCACTTGTTCCACATTTTTCATATCTGCTATTAATATCTTACACACAAGAGATATTACTTGCATGTGGAGTCACATGTATTAGATGCGTTAAATATATTGAATACCAATTGAGCTCTTATATCACTTACACGGTTACTTATTCTGTTAGTCTACCGAGTGTCTATAGCTGTCCCCTTGTAGTGTATTAATCACCTATATCAACTAGCACCTTGTAAAGTGTAAATACTGTCATTATCCATTTACTCATTAATAAATAAAGAACAACTTTACAACTTACTCAAAACCCTCATCACTGTGTGTTATTTGAGATATGACCTCAAAAAGCTTTTCCTTATCATCTTTAGCCTTCTTCATTCACTTAACTAGCTTTGTTAAAGTCCACGGGGACATGTTCTTAGGCATCCTTGGCCTCTTTAATCTCCTTAGCCCTTGTTCCTTCTGCACCAATTTATCATCCTCAGATTCTTGTTGTTTATTGTATGTAGCCTCTTGGTTTGGAGTCTCCACATTAAATTCACAAATGGTTATGGGCATTGCCAATGATGTATCTACATTTTGTCCATAATCTTTGCCATCACCATTATCTTCGACATCATCATCAACATCATCGTCATTGTCATCATGTCCCTAATCCTCCTCACCATCTACATTATCACTGTCCTCATGTCTCTCAGGATTGGTCATCGTTTATTTTGTCACAGTCAATAGGGTCCTTAGCTTGCTACTTGTGCTGCCTTTCAATCTTCAATTGTGCTTTTAGCAACTCCTCTTCAACAGCAGAAACAAGCTTTTTGTGGTTCTCCTCAATAATACCCATCAACCGTCCATGCAACTCCTTCAATTCCTACAAAACACAATTACAAAAATGGTCAAATGGATTGGAAACCCATGCAGTTAATGTAACAAATGTTACGACATACAGGGTCTAAATAAGCCACACGATTCTTGTTGAGGAAGTCTTTGTCTTTGTTCACTTTTATTGCCTCCCTCATCTATAGAATCCTAATGTCGCTCTTCCGCTCTCTGTCTATCATCTCCTTCACCTTCTCTTTTATCCAGAATTGAATTGTAGTCTTCGATACATGACAAATAGGTTTAGACAATGGGAACCACTCACCAAAATATATGTATAACAACAATGACAAACATTTAACATTTCGTTGTTGGATAAAGAAAAAAGCAAACAAAAAACTACTCATATTATATACCAATAGCATGTATAAACACCCTCCCACATTGCAGCTTCCCTCTTTGTTCAATCTAATTGTATCAACGTAATCTGCCATCTCTTTCTGTAGGTTAATGACAATGTATATGGCCCAGTCAAAGTGGGCAAATCCTTTCATGGTGCAACATATAAGCTTAAGCAACTTGTCACTAATTGTTGAGCTTGCGGTGGGAGCTAGAAAAGTACCCAGCATGTTCAAAATTGCCATCTGCCTGCCTAGATGTTATGTCATTAAGTATGTTCTCATACTTGGGCTTACCATAATTTGCCTTCAATGTCTTATATGTCTCATCTATCTCACTAACCTCTACTTTCACCTCCCCCCCACTATATGGCACCCAAGCAATTCTGCAACATCTTTTGCTTCAATCTAAACTGTCTTCCCCTAACTCTAAATTGATTGGTAGGGGGATCATACGCTCTCATTATAGCAACTAAAATGTCCTGAGGGAGCCTCATACATTCCACATCAAGTAGATCTTTAAATCCTAACCTTTCTTCCTTAGCTTTCAAGTCTGGATTACAATTTATATGAGCAACTAGTTTGGTGAATCGATTCAAAGAGCAAAGAGAGTGAAAAGCAACTGGGTAGTTCCTCTTCTGCTTCGCCGGCCTTCCTTGATTCACCCTATCATTATATTTTTTCCTCTCCTCCTTACTCAAATTCCTCCATTCCTTTGTTGACTCCTTAAGCTTCTTAGTAAAATTTACCTGCTCCTTCCCCTTTTCAAACTCTCATCGAAACAAAATGTAACCATTCCTCACATCTTTTCTTTGCATATCCACTTTATCATGGCTGTCAACCTCTTTACTCATCATGAAGCTGTACTGTGATGATGTAAAAAATATCTGCAGTTGTTTACTGAGATGCTTATTATTTTAGATCCCAAAGACAAGAATCAAACAATATTAAAGGAGGAAAAATAGCACCTTACAAAGTTCTAATATATGGCAATAAAAACAGTTCAACTGCATAATTTCCTAGAGGTTGGGTAATTCTTGAGTTTAGACCATAACATTGAATATCTAATAGTTTTGAAACAAATTTTTTGCACCAAACTGATAACAAATGCTTAAAATATGTGTCAAGATGAGTAAAAGAAAAGGCATGATCACTTAGGGTCTGTTTGGTATGAGGGATTTGGAGGGAAAGGGAGGGGAGGGAAAATTTTTATGAGTTAGATTTTAGAAAATTGGAGAAGTGGGGTTATAAATTTTAATATAGAGAATATGTAAAATAAAAAAGTAAGAAAAGCAAATTTAAAACTTTTAACCCCACTTTTCTTATTTTTTTAAATCAAACTCAAAATAATTTTCCCTCTACCGACTTTCCGTCCCCTCCCCTCACACCAAACAAGTCTTTAGAAGAAAATAGCAAGATCAAAATGTTCGTTATAAATATAACGAATGCAACAATGATGCACAATGCAAAGGTACTTCACTATGTAAAGTGATATGAAATCAAAATTTTTAGTTGACTAATAACAATACTATGCAAATCAAAGTGTGGTTCCAATATGATGCATGCACTAAAATTCATCCAAGTGTAGTTTCAAAAGCTAAATCAGTTTATGCATAAGATTTTAGCTATTTCTAACATACACAATCACAAACCATTATTGTTTTAGTGTAGTTGAGTCTGCACTTACGGCTAATCTCTTACCATTCCTCCCGCTCAAAGGTAAGTAAATCAAGTAACTAATCTGACTTCGTTCCTTACCGTGTCTTACCCACTTCATTCCTATATAGGACAGATCAGACTGACTGCTTGAGGATGCTCGCAGGTTATATTTCTATCTTAGTGCCAAAGCTAGTCCAGAAGAGAACTCATTCTAACTCTTTGCCCCTAACCCTGCTTCCTAATCGAAGGGAGATCCGTTGAAAACCTAGACTTTCCAATCGCAGTATGCGGGGTCGGCAAGACCATTAGAATCTCCTCCTCATGCTGTTCTGAACCAAGAATCCTATGGTGTGCCAGCTAGGGAGGAAAGAGATCTTTAGTTTTGGGTCTCTAGATTCTGTAAACACTTGTCTCCAGCATTTAAGGGGAAATTTGATCCTCAGGCGGCTGAAGATTGGCTAAACAGCCTTGAGAAGATTTTTGAGGTGTTAGTGTGTCCCTCAGAAGTGAAAGCCAAGTTGGCGGTGTACAAGCTTGAGGGAGATGCAAACCACTGGTGGAATAATATTGCTTTGTCTTTGAGGAGTAAGAACATACCATTGACCTGGGAGGTGTTCGAGCAGCACTTCAATGAGAATATTTTCCCAAGTCGGTGAGGCTTGAGAAGGAGACCGAGTTTCTAAATATTAAGCAAGGGGATATAAAGTCGTTTGATGAGTACCTGTCTTGTTTCATCCGTTTATCTCGATATTCATCCTATCTATGAACGATGGATGACGAGGAGTTGAGCTCAGACTTGCTTATACGGGGTTTGAGGCGTGATATGAGAAAGAGAATAGTCACCCATCAGTTTTCTGAGTTCAACAAGGCAGTTGAAGAATGTTGAATTACAGAGAGCAATTTAAGAGAGCTGAATCTGGCTAAGACTATTGGTGGGCATAGTAAGCCCAGTAAGGGCAGTGCTTCTCAGAAGTGGAAGGGCTCGGGATCATCTTCGTATAAGGGTAGTGGTAAGAAGGCCTATCAGCCCAGAGATCGTGAACCTCCAAAATTGGTGACAGAGTGGAAATGTCATCACTGTAACCAACCGCATTATGGCAAGAATTGTCGGGGTGAAATGATTTGTTTTAATTATAAGCAACCCGGACATCTTTCTAGAGATTGCCAGTGACCGCAGATGGAGCAGAGGCTGAGGACTCAGGGCCGAGTATTTGCTATGACTCATGAAAAAGCCCAAAAGTCGCCAGAGCTGATACATGGTACAGTTCTTCTCAATGGATATGCATTACAAGTATTGTTTGACTCGGGTGCAAGTCATTCCTTTATTGCATATGATTGTGTGAAGCGCCTGGGTATAAATATGTATAAGTTACCATTCAATCTGATTGTGTCAACATTGATGGGTGTGAAGGCTGTAACTACTGAAGCCAGTTTGAATTGTGTTATAACTGTAAAAGGTCATGAGTTTGTTGTAGATCTGATTTGTTTACCGCTTTGACAATTGGAAATCATTTTAGGTTTTGATTGGTTGAGAGCCAATAATGTGTTGTTAGATTGTGGGAAAAAAAGGATAGTGTATCCTGTTTCTCATAGCATTGAGGACAAAAATGTCGAACTAAATTTCCTTTCAACAGCTAAGGCTGAGAAATATTTGCAAAAGGGTTGTCAGGGGTATATGGTTTTCTTTTCTGTACGAGGAGAAACCAATGAGTCTTTGAGTAGTATACCCATAGTGATTGAATTCCCTGAGGTTTTTTCGGATGAATTAAGTGGATTACCTCTTGAGAGGGAAGTTCAGTTTCTGATTGAAATTGTGCCTGGAGCTGGTTCGATATCCAAAGCCCCATATCGGATGGCCCCAAATGAAATAGCTGAACTAAAAAAGCAGATTGAGGAATTGCTTGAGAAAGGGTTTATTAGACCCAGTGCGTCGCCTTGGGGAGCTCCAGTTTTGTTTGTGAAAAAGAAAGATAGGAGTCTTCATTTATGTATCGACTATAGAGAGTTGAATAAGATTACCGTCAAGAATAAGTACCCTCTCCCAAGAATTGATGACCTGTTAGATCAACTATCTCGTTCATGTGTATTTTCGAAGATTGATCTAAGGTCAGGGTATCATTAGCTGCAAGTGAAAGCGGAAGATATTCCGAAGACTGCTTTCTGGACTAGGTATGGTCATTATGAATTCTTAGTGATGCCATTTGGGTTAACCAATGCGTCTGCGGTTTTCATGGATTACATGAACCATGTTTTTTGGCAATACCTAGACCAATTTGTTATAGTATTCATTGATGATATTTTGATATACTCTAAGAGTAGAGAAGAGCACGAGCATTATTTGAGAATTGTGTTGAATATATTGCATAAGAAGCAGCTCTATGCCAAATTGAGTAAGTACGAGTTTTTACTATCAAAAGTGAAATTCTTAGGCCATGTTATCTCGTAAGAAGGGGTCTCTGTGGATCCTAGTAAAGTGGAAGCAGTACTAGACTGGAAAAGGCCAGAATCTGTGGCAGAGGTACGCAGTTTTCTGGGTCTTGCTAGTTATTACCGGAGATTCATTCAGAATTTCTCCTGTATTGCGTTGCAGATGACCAAGCTCACAAGGAAGGATCAACTGTTTGTGTGGGATGAGAAATGTGAAAATTGTTTTGTGGAGCTGAAGGAAAGGTTGACTACGGAACCTGTGTTGATTTTGCCTGATCCCAATTTGACTTACGTTGTGTATTCTGATGCCAGTGGGTAGGGATTAGGGTGTGTCGTTATGCAGCAAGGACGTGTGGTGGCCTACGCCTCTCGACAGCTCAAACTTCATAAATTGAATTATCCCACTCATGATCTGGAACTTGCGGCCATTGTGTTTGCTTTGAAGATTTGGTGTCATTACCTGTATGGTGTGACTGTAGAACTATACTGCGACCACAAGAGTCTCAAGTATTTGTATGATCAGAAAGAATTGAATATGAGACAAAGGCACTGGATGGAGTTGCTTAAAGACTACAACCTGGAAATTAAATATCATCTGGGTAAGGCAAATGTAGTCGCTGATGCTCTTAGTCGAAAGACTGTGTTTGTGGCAACTATGATAATACAGGAAGGGAAATTGATTGCTGATTTTCAAGATATGAATTTGTCAAACCAGATCATCTGTGCCAACTATACTGTTTCCCAAGGGGAAAGTAATTTGAGAACTGAGATTGAAGAAGCTCAGAGTCAAGATGGCTAGATATAGCGTAATTTGGCTAGAATTGTACGAGGAGAAGCTTAGGGCTATGATTTTTCACTTAGTGAACTGGTTCGTTATCAGAAAAGAATTTGTGTTCCACTTAAGGTGGACTTGAGACAGAAAATCTTAGATGAGGCGCATAAGAGCCAATATATTCTTCATCCTGGTATGACCAAGATGTACCATAATTTGAAATCTGTGTATTGGTGGCCGGGAATGAAGAGTGATGTGACAAAATATGTGGTGAGGTGTCTCACATGCCAGAAAGTCAAGATCGAGCACCAAAGACCACCTGGTTTGTTACAAAGTTCTGAAATTCCAGAATGGAAATGGGAAAGTGTGACCATGGACCTAGTTATGGGATTGCCCAAGATCAGGAACTATGATGCAATTTGGGTTATTGTGGATCAGTTAACGAAGTTGGCACACTTCCTACCGATCAATGCTAGTTACTTGCCGGAAAGCTAGCAGATATTTATATTCGGGAAATTGTGAAGCTCCATGGCATACCAAAGAATATCATCTCTGATCGTGATCCTCGATTTACTTTGAGATTTTGGAGGGTATTGCATGAGGCACTGCGTACTCAGCTAAGATTCAGTACAGCCTATCACCCTTAGACAGACGACAGTCAGAGAGGACTATACAGACCCTAGAGGATATGTTGCGAGCATGTGTTCTCGACTTTAAATGGAGTTGGGATCATTTTCTTCCACTTGCTAAGTTTGCTTACAACAATAGCTATCATACGAGCATTCAGATGGTGCCGTATGAAGCGTTGTATGGAAGAAAATGCTAATCGCCATTTGTGTTGGAATGAATTGTCTGAGAGAAAACTATATGGGCCGGATCTTATGGATCAAACCACATCCCATATTTGAATCATTCGTAAAAGGCTTCTTGTAGCTCAGAGTCGGCAGAAAAGTTATGCTGACAAGAGGAGAAGGCCTCTAGAGTTTGAAGTTGGTGACCATGTGTTCTTGAGAATATCTCTTGTCACCGGTATTGGGCGAGCTATCAAGAGAAAGAAGTTGAGCCCAAGGTATATAGGTCCTTTTGAGATCCTTGAGAGGATTGGGCCTGTTGCTTATCGAGTAGCCCTACCCCCGAACTTAAGCAGACTCCATGATGTATTTCATGTTTCCCAATTAAAGAAGTACCAACCGGATCCATCTCATGTTGTTGAGTATGAGGAAGTGGAGTTGCAAGAAAACTTCACGTATGCGGTAGAGCCAGAGAAAATTATTGATCAAGAAGAACGTCGGCTCAAACATCAAAGTATTTCTTATGTGAAAGTGATCTGGAAGGGTATGACCCAGCGGGAAGCAACTTGGGAAGTAAAGGAAGATATGCGAAGCCAATATTAGGAGTTTATGGCCCAAGTAGTGTGATCAAATTTTGAGGGCAAAATTTATTAAACGGGGGGAGAATTGTAATATCCCAATTCGTGGTTAAGGGCTAATGACTATGAAATTGATTGTAATTAATGTAATTAAACACTTTTGGAATTATTGTGATGCGAATTTGGTATAAATATGTGTGGTATTTAAAATCAACGGTTGAGATTCATTGCACATGGGTCAAAATCCAGTGTATTAAGCTTATTGAGCTCATAGAGGGTGTAAGTAGATGGTGACATATGGCATAGTGTGGACCATTGGATGTGGCACATGGGACAAGAGTCCACTTTTCTCTCATTTTCTCTCTCCTATTCGGTGGAAGAGTGTGGGCAAGGGAGGGGAATGCAATCATCATCATCTTCTCAATGTCTCATTTTCTCTGTCTTATCCCTCCATTTTCAGTAACCTTGAGCAAGGAAAGAGAAAGATAAAGCTCTGATTTTGGAATCTTGAAAGGTGGTGGTTTGTGAGTTGGACAAAATTGAAAATTTGAGAATCAAGATTCTGGATTTGGCAAAGTGAAGAGGCAAGCCTCTAGTGCATTTTGATATATTGTTTGTGATTTTTGGATGAGTTTGTGAAAATCTGGAAATTTGCCCTAGTTTATGCCTATTTTTTGATATATGAATTTCATTGTGATTGGTGTTAGAAATGGTCTATTGTGAAGTCATTTGAGTATTTGATATAGTTTGGAAGTTTGGATTTAAGTTGAATGAGATTGGGGTATTGTGTGTCATAGAGACCCAAAGGAATAAATTGTGAGAAAGGGTTTTTGGAGTTTTTTGGAAGTTGCCAATATGTTCCTTAGGTCAATTTAAGTGGAAATGGGCTTTGTGAGAAGTTTGGGAACCCTTGGGTATGATCTTGACCATCTGGGAAATTTCAGTCATTGCTGCGTTTCTGGTCTCTGATGCACAACACTCGAGTGAGGGAAGATCATGCTCGAGTGCTGCGTGTGTTTTCCCTTTTCTGCTTTGAGTTTTGCCTGGGTTCGATGAGTGGAGCTCGAGTGCACTTCTATAACCGCGAGTGAAGTTAGTGATCACTCAAGTGAGCAAGGGATTGCTCGAGTGATAGTGTGAGTCCAGAGTTAGGGTTGCTCTCGGGTCCTCACTCGCTGGTCATTTGTCAAGAGTGTACTCTGACACTCATAAGCACGGCCGTTTCACCAGAGCGCTGTGAGGTATGCTTGAGTGAGCTTGTCCCTCTAAGGTAGCATGTGCTCTCGGGTTGTCACTCGTTGTGTTACACTTTTGGGGACTCGAGCATATTTGGAGTCATCACCCGAGTGCAATGTTTCATGCTCGAGTGATGTGAGTACTTTCTGATCATTGTAGTTGCTCACTGTCAAACACTCGCCAGTGAGAGTTGTTCTCACTCTAGCATGAGTCGCTCATCACTCGAGTGAGGTCATCTTCACTCGAGTGATACAGCCTAAAATTACAGTTTTGCCTTCCGAAAATGGGTCTTCAGGATAGCTTCTTCCAACCCTTTATACATATGTCTAGGCCTCTAATAGTCACCTAAAGAGTCCTAAATGATAACCAACTTAGAGTATTATGAAATTAAGAACTTGAAAATGAGATTGACTAGTTGTCCCTAATTTGTTGTAGCCTAATTGTTCGGGTAAGGGCTGTGTGCCTTCCCGGCGGTAAAAGGGGATGAGGTTAGGGTGTGATATATGTGATTATGTGGGTCGAAAGGCTAATTATGGGCTGAAAGGCTAATTGTGGGTCGAAAGGCTATATGTGAGCCGTAAGGCTATTCGTATGCACTGCCATACCAACAGTCCCTGAGTCACTAACAACGGTTCGGGTTAGGACGGTGTGACTTCCTGTTGATAAAAGGGGATAAGGATGGAGTGTGATTTGTGTGTTGCTGATATGTGATGATTGGTTTACATGCTATATGATTACGTGTGATATGAACGATTTGTTACTACTGGGATTCTTTAGAATCTCACTCTTTCCAAATGACTAACCTTTTCAGACAGGGCGAGTAGCTCAAAAAGGAAGCGGACAACCAGGAGTAGTTAGGATTACTCCGAGACTTTAGTGGTTGTTGGTTATCTATTTTGGTTTGGCATTACCATTTGTATATAAGATGTAAATGTTAAATTTTGGATATGTAATCCCCACTTTGGGAACTTTAAACCCATGTTGTATATATGCAAGTAACCCGGGGTTTGCCGGGATTTTAGTTACGCACTCTGATGTTTATTAATGTTGTAATATCCCAATTTTGATTAAGGGATAATCATGATTATTAATGATAATTATGAATTTATTGGAATTATTATGTGATTTAGGACTATATTAATTAATGTTATAATTAGTGGAAATTGGAAATATTGGTGCATGTGAGTGGTATTTAAGATCAAGGGTGGTGATTCTTTGACCGTGGGTCGGGATCCAGTGTGCTTAGCTTGTGTGAGCTTATTGAGGGAATGAAGGAGATGCTGACATGTGGCATTGTGGTGGCCATTGGATGAGATCATATGAGGACAAGGAAACACTTTTCTCTTTTCTCTCTCTCCATCTCTCCATTTCTCTCTCTCATTTCTCTCTCCTCTCTTCCTCCATTTCCGGCGGAAGTTTTAGGCAAGAAAGAGAAAGAAGAACTTGTGATTTTGGGTAAGTAAATGATCTTCTTTGCTCAAACACCATTCATAAATGTTGATCCTTGAATCATGGGCTTCATTTTGGTATGTGTAGTTGGGCCATTTGGTGTTGTTTGGTGCCACACGAAAATCTGATTGTTGGTGGATCAAGAACTCCCTTTGGAGAAGTTGATAAGGTGAGTGAAACTAACCTATCTATCTAAGTTTCATGCCATTTGGAACAGTTTATAAATTCTGGGAATTTTAGCCTAATCATGAAAATGAGTGTCACTGTTCATTTGGTATGTTTATGGCATGAGAATGGCATTTTGAAATGAGTTTATGTTAGATAGATAGATTAGAGATTGAAATATGATGTTAGGATGAAATGGGAATTTTGATGAAATTATTGCCCAAAACCCAAACCATGATAATGGAGTAGGATTTTGATGATTCTGAGTATTCCATTGAATTTGTTGGGTGTTTTTGGTGTGGGAATGGCTTTGGGTTAAGTTTTATGGCCATAGGAATCAATTGGGCAAAGGTTAAGGAGAGTGCCTCTGTTTTCTGCGTTTTCTGCTATCTGAGGTACTCACTCGAGCAGACAGGGGTGTGCTCGAGTGAAGTATGAACATCACCCGAGCAGAAGGGGTCTGCTCGAGTGAGGGATGAAGGTCACCCGAGCAGGGATGAACTCTGCTCGAGTACTGAGTGGTTTTTCCCTTTTGATGCTTCGAGTGGTCTGGGTTTTTATGAGCCATGCTCGAGCACATCGCTTTGTGCTCGAGTGAGGGAAGAACGTGCTCGAGTGAGCTTGGGGCTGCTCGAGTGATGGTGTGAGTCCAGAATGAAGGGTTGCTTTCTGGTCTTTACTCGTGGGCTGATTGCCACGAGTGTGCTCTGACACTCGCGAGCATTGCCTTCTCACTCGAGCACTGGGTGTCTGCTCGAGTGAGCTGGTGCTTCAGGTGAGAGTTGTGCTTTCGGGTTGATGCTCGCGGGAAAGTTGCACGAGTGTGCCTTCTCACTCGCGGGTGTGAGGTGTGTGCTCGAGCACATATGGCTGTGCTCGAGTGATCTTGTGCTTGGAGAGCTTAGTGTGCTCTCGGGTTCTCACTTCTTGGACTTCTCTCGAGGGTGCTCGAGTGAGGCATTTAGCCTTGTGCTCGAGTGAGGATTTTGTGCTCGAGTGAGCCAGTTCTTGAAAGTTTCTTTGTGCTCTCGGGTGAGCACTCGCGGTCTCACTTTCTCTTGTGCTCGAGTGCTGTCCGTACCAATGCTCGAGTGAGAGCATTTGTGCTCGAGTGTCCGTACAATCTGTGCTCGAGCATGGTCATCTGTGCTCGAGTGAAACCGTGAAAAATCTCAGTTTTGTGCTTCCAAAAGGGGAACTTTGGGATAGTTCTTCCTACCCTTTAGGAGTGTTGTTAAGGGTATTTAGTGACTCTAAAAGAGCAATAATGATAACCAATTAAGTATTATGAAGTGAATTAAGTCTTGGAATAGAGAATAACTCTTCGTCCCTAATTGTGAAAATAGGATTTGATATTTGCCTTCCTCGGGAGAGACCGGCGCTAGGACACGTCCGGAAGAACTCAGGTAGTGACTTTTCTCTCATATCTTGTATGATGTTTTGGTATGCATATCTTATCATTGAACTTGTGAAATGTGTGCCATGGTCCATTACGGCGCGAGCAGGTCAGCGTGAGCCGTATAGGGAGTGACAGTGGTCATCTCTAGTCGGCCGTTGGACTGCCGTCGTAATCGACATGGATCTTTGTGAATCCGACCCGTGAGGGCGGCGTATGTGAAAACCAGCCGTGGGCTGTGTGTGTGTATCTTGCCTTTGTGGCTTACGAATATGATATGCTTTATATGGATCCCAGCTGTGGTGAATTATACTGTGTTGACTGTTGTGATGCAATACAGCGTGAGCAATTCAGCGTGAGCAATCGTCAGGGATGACATGTGTCATACTAACCATTGCCGCTGCAACTGCCGTTGTAGTTGCTTGTGTGGGTGATGATTTGATTACATGCATTATTGTTGTACATTATATGATTGACTTGTTACTACGGGGATTCTTTAGAATCTCACTCTCCCAAAATTAAACCTTTTAGACAGGGCCGAAGGATCGAGGGGCAAGCGGGCGACGAAGAGTAGTTAGAGCTCCTGTTTAGGAGTGTATTTTGGAATTAATGGTTATCATTGTAGATTTTGGAATTGTATATATAGATTTTGTGTAATCCCCAAGTTAAGGGTATTGAATTGTGGCTTTGTGCCTTTGTAAATCCCTTATCTAATGAATGGAACCCGAGTGAGTCGGGAATTTATTTGCACTCTGATATTTGTAAATGGAATCCACCTGTTCAGGCCAGTACTATTTTGTATTGAGAACTTGAGACCATTGTGAATAAGTTTTGAAAAATGTTTTTGCAAATCCGATTTTTTGGGCAAATGAGTATCTTATGAAGTCCCAATTTCATTATGGTCTCTAATTACAACTTAATTATGAGTTTAAGAACTTAATCTCGGCCTAAGGTGGGAAGGGGGTTACAAATGTGATTTGGTTTCTCAAGTAATTATATTCGAATGTGAATGTGAGACTAGGATGAATTATGATTTTGAACCGTTTTACAGGAAACCCCATCTCTTAGATGAGGGATTGTAATTTATCACTTTTTCTTATTGGTCTCTATTTCACTTAAATTTTATAATTAGAATGTAATTACAGTGAGGGGGTTACAGCCTTGGATGAGAAGATTGTGTTCTTTGGGGATGTTAGGGTTAGTCTTTTTTTGGGTCATGGGCAAAATGGGAGCCTTTTACTTGTTGTCTTTTTTGTGGTTTATCAAGTTAGGTCTCATGTATTGGTTCAGTGTGTGGCTTAGATGTGATTTAACCAAAGGAGGTGGTGACATAATTTATGGAGAGTTGGTATTCATTCTGACTGTCGTCGATATGTGCGTCCTCATTCCTAAGCAATTCAAACCTCTATAAATTACTTTCACCTTTAAGGAAACCATTTTCTAACAACCTTTTTGTTCCTAAAGAAACATCTACTCGAACTTATTTGATGTGTTAGAGATTATTAGTTTTGATGATGTCAAATATAGATATCAAATATTAAGAGAAAAAAGGTTTTGCATCATATATTTATCTTATAATTTAACTAACTACTGTATTTAATGTTGAATATCTTGTAGATTAGTCAAGCAAATGAAGAAGATATCAAGTTCGATTATGGTGAATGATCAAGAAGAAGATATTAAAGGAAGCAGTAATGAAATAGGGAGAAGAATTCAAATAAAAAAAACAAAGAAGTTGCTAATTGGGTAATGGAGAATGAAGAAAGAAAGAAGAGAGAAGAAGATAGGATATTAGTCAAAGAAATAAAGAAAGAAATTAGCAAGTTGAAGTATGAAGATTGAAGAAGAAGTAAAGAGATTGCAGAAAGAAGAACATATTCATCAAGAAAAGGAAGTAGTTCTTATAAGAACATATTCGTCAAAAAGGATTGTGGAGAATAATCAAGGAGAAGAAGATAAGAGATTGAAGAAGCAAGAACTTATAAGATCTAATAGGAATATCAAAATTCAAGTTCTTAAATTTGATATTAGGGTCTCTAAGCTCAATTGGAGATTAGAATGAGTCAATTCAAAGTTAAAATGTCACATATGGAAGTTATATCAACTTCACTTGAGCTTCACATATGAAAGAGATGTGAATTTTGGAAGTTGATGCTTGAATTTCACACATTGTTCCATACTAGATTTGGTATTTTGGTCATATCTCTCAGACCACAACTTCGATTGAGATGAAACTTGTTACATATGAAATAAGACTCCAAATGCAATATGATGACACCAAGAGCAAGCTCAAAGAGGTTTTGATGAAAGATATGTGAATCTTTGAAGTTGATGCTTGAATATAACATGTTTCAGATTAGCAGTTACTCTTCAGAAGTAATGAAATTATGAGTGATTCTTTTTGCATTGAAAAGTAGACTCAGATTTTTCTGGGGATAGGTGTGAGCTAAATTTTGTGTTAAAATGAGTTTATCACTAGCAGTATCACTTCGAGTGATATGAAAGTGATGCTCTATGCACTTTAAAGATCACTTGAGTGAGATTCCAAATTGACTTCACTTTCACATCACTCAAGTGATCCTGGAAGTGATGCACTATTACCTTCTAAAATTCTAAGAGATCACTCGAGTGACAAATCTTCACAGTTTTAATCGCCATCTTGGATTTCATAGGTCTCTTCCAAACTCTTATAAAATTTGATATTATTGTTCCTAATCATCACTAATTACGTTTATATGAAGATTACAAGTGATTAAACTTGGATTAAAGCTTTAATAGGAAAAAAGAAAATTTTGTCAGAAGCTTCAACAGTCATATTATCAACGGGAAGAAGAAAATCTCAATGGGAAGAATGAGGCTAACAGTCAAATACTCTTCATCAACTATAAATAGAATAAGAATTCAAAACTAAAAGAAGAGAGAGCTTGTGCCACCACCGTTAAAACATTGAAACTCTTACTCCAACATTCTATCTCACATACTCTCTGTTTGTTAAAGCTTGTATCATTTACCTTAGAGAGAGATTATTTGTATTGTACTTTAGAGTTCATATTAATCCACTACTAGGAGAGAAGATTGATTGTATTTCTTTATTATTAAGGTTGTATACTTATAGTGTGTAAGGGGGAGTAACTTAGAGTGAGGATTGAAAAAGGATTCACAAGTGCCCAGAAACACTTGTGGGATTGTAGATGCTTCTCTTGTGCTAGAATTAAACAAGATAGTGAATTGAAAATCTCAGGTGGTGCCTAGGGACTGAACGTAGTTTGCAACTTCTCTTCTTTAATCTCTTATATTTCCAGCATAACCTATTTAGTTATTTGATTGTGCAGTTATATTTCATTACTTTCATACTTACTACTTTCACTAAAATTCAAAAAGATTTTTGAAGTTCTTAAAATTTTATCTTACACCCAATTCAGCCTCCCTCTTGGGTATCAACCAGTTCTAACACGATCATCGAATTTCTGTACATGGTTGTCTAATTCACTACGGCCGCATTCCATTCACATGACATCATCTCCGTTTTTTTACCCCTTTTTTTAATGAATAGTGGGGATTGCAGCATGTGAGCTGCAACATCCAAAAATTTTCAATCATAAGACTTGGATAATTTTATGAAGGAAATATTCAGCGGGAAATAAAATTTAGTAAATAATTATTTAAATAAGGAAGATAGATCTAACATGAATTAAAATATTAAATTTTAATGAAGTCTAATAAAAACATATTTAAGAAATTTTTATTATTGAATTCCTTTAGAAAAGATAAAATAATAAGTTAGTAGATGATAAATGAGAGTATTTTATTTTTATTTTAATTATGCATGTATAAGTAAATAAACAATAAAATAAAAGAGATTAAAAAGTCCCACATCAACTAAATAGGGAGAAGAGGGAGTTCTTGGAGCCTATATATATAGGGTAGTGAAGTAAATTCATGGTGCAACTTTTCTATTTTTTGCATACAATTGTGGCAGCCTCAGTAAACTGCCATTTGCGTTTTTGTTTATTGTTGGATTAGGCTGAATTTTGGTTCGCTCATCCAAGACATCCAATCTATCATCCACCAATTTCAATGATCGGTTAGTATTTAATGATTTAGCGTATGAGTTACAAAGCCTAGAAGACAATTAAATTTTTGTAACGTAGAGAACAAACCCTAGAGGGATAAATCAACGTTTTCAACTAAGTCCACCCGTCACAAAATTTTGTGAGCTTGTTTAAGACATTTTTCTAAGAAAGACCAACGATAAGATCATTAATTTGACGCCTTGAGTAAGAGTAAGGTATCACAAAATTAATTTGTTCCTTGAGTAGCTAGATGGTAGTAATTTTATTTAGTTTTAGGAAAAAGGCATGTAAATACCATTTGAACTTCTAAAACCCCAAAAGGTCTGATAACACTTGAAAAGGATAGAGAGGTCATCTAGTAGGAATCTAGGATATTAAAGTTTGAGTAGAAAGACGTAAATGCTGTCAAACCCCTTAACATTTTGATAATATACAGAGTGACAACGCAATGGTTCAGTAAGCATACAAAAATGCCGTAACGATACTGATATTAAGTACTTGGTTATATTACAGGATTTCCCATAGGACTTGAAAATATATACAGATCTCAAAAGAAAATAAATAAAACTATGGATAACCAACTGCTCCTTCTGATTTGGACAGGAACCCTTAGGTGCCAGTATTTACATCTTTTCCCTGGGAGCCACTTCCACTAGCTGAATGAATTTAAATTTATGGAAAGGGGTGAGATTCAAACAAATCTCAGTAATAACACACCATCAATTATATAAAATACGATAAATAAACATGTAATGCATCATTTAAATAACAAAATTATATCACTGTAAATCTAGTTGTTGCTCGGCATTTGGGTACAATGATTGGTTGTGCCCCTACTAGCCTTGCTGTGTGCACTGTTCAGGATAATATGACTGTATGACCCCTAATTGTTGTCTTGTTTCGGTGTAGATGACTGTCTGCCTGGACTTATCTCACTGTCCTAGTTGGGTCCCACTGGGCCTGATGGTACTTGTACTTTTCCCACACCACAACCCAGCTGTATATTTTTTCTCTGTTATATGCATTTTTAATGAAACCAAAAGGTGTATATTTTTTCCCTGTTATACGCATTTTTATATAATGCAGGTATTGACTAATATCTTTATATAATATCTATTTTGACTTTAAGAATCCTTTGGCAGAGCTGAAGGCCACTGGATTTGAGGACTTTTTCAGCATCCCATCCTTCAAAGTATGCAACCCTTCAAAGATTAAGAAAGAATAAAGTTCCATTAAAAAAATTAAGAAAGAATCAAAGAAATCACCAAAGAATCTAGGACATCACCTAATCATGGCACAATAAGAGATGGAAGTCAATTGAACTGACACCCTATTGCACTATAGTATTATTAGATCCTCCTAGAGCTCCTTGTATGGTTATGAAGGATTTCTATAAGGAATAGTCACTTCCCTTCTTCACTCAAACACATATGATTAGAATAAACAAAAGCTTTAAGTTAAAAAGAAAAGCTGGTGCTAAATGGTTTGATCCGGTATATTACAAATGTAGCGGTGGTTCCTTGACCTCACTCTTATCTTCTACTATAGAGCAGTTAAAAAGTGGAGATGTTCAAGTAATACAAAAAGAACATAACCACAAAAAAAAATTTACTCCTCACCTTGCCTGAGAAAATTTTATTTGTGCCCCCCTAAAATTTCATATGACCCTATTTAAATTTTCAAAAATGTTCAAAAGACACTGTAAAGTACCTCAATATTTATACGAAGATGAAAGGGGAAAAGTGATGTTATTAAAGCATGATTGAGGATCAAATGAACAACTTTAATGCAACTGCTTGTTGATGCTATCATATCTATGATAAAAACATGATCTGAAAAGCTCAGAATCTGAAACGCAAATTGTCCATGTTCACCCTAAAATTAGCTTGATAGCAAATATGTTTTCTAAGAGAAAGAAAAAGAGAGCTATAGAAACAAAGAGAAAGTCTACTGTTTTATGTAATACCTATCTCTTATCAACGATGTCATGCATATGCTCTTAACTTCAAGTACATTAAAATACAGAGAATGGTCTAATCTAGTAGTTTATTAACAAACAAATTCATGGAACACACTTGTATTGTTGAGGGCAACCTATCTTCATGATAATTGGATACATCTTGAATGGCACAAAATATATCAGGGAAACCTAAACACCACAATTTATCAAATCACTAATCTGCCGGTTATGAAATTATAAATCTTCCATATCGAAAGTCAGAAGTGAAAAAAATATAAGATATCCCAATCAAACTCAAACAATGGACTATTTTCTCAAGGGAAAAAATAGTGATATAGGTTAGAGCTAACTAAAAATTCATTGTTGACAGAAAAGCTATCCTCATTTCTGGCAAATAAAAAAAGGGCAAAGTTCTCCTCAAGGAATAGCCCCTACATTATTACCACTTACCACACTAACACAATTCTAAATCCATACAAATACCGCTCTGTTTTTAGTCATCTTAGATAATCCTTAGCAAGTATATCGCAATTAAATAAGGCACTCCTATGACATTATTGCCACTTCCAGCAAGTTATACAGAGCATCAGAGTAGTGGAGAACAAAACAAAGAAAGATATGCTATATCAACTACAACCTCACAGTAAAAAAGGCGATATGCATAATACCAAAATGACAAAAAAATATTTTTCCTGTATATAGGTAAAAAAGATCAGGGAGCAGGTAAAAATATTTATCAATCATATCAAATTCAACAACTCCCAATGCAGCAGAAAAGACAACCCAAGCTGAAATTCTGTTCCCAAAGCTGCTCTAGCCTTCACTCTTAGGGTGTGTTTGGTTTGAGAGGAAAGGAGGGAGGGGAGGGGTGGCAAATTATAATTTTGGATGGACGAAACCTAAAATTTACCCTCTCATTCCTTTTAAATTTTGAATTCCTGCTCAAAATTTAAATACCTTCAACCTAAAAAGGTAATTTAACCCCCATCTCCTTCCCTCCCCTCCCCTCCCACCCCTCACCTCCCCTCAAACCAAACACACCCTTAGTGTGTGTTTGGTTTGAAGGGAGGGTATGGAAGGGGAGGGGATGGAGGGAAAGGGTAGGGGTTACTTTGTTTGATTTGATTGGAAGGGAGGAGATGGAATGGATTTTTAATGATCCCTTGTTTGGTTTAAAAGGGGAGGGGAGGGATGATATTAATCAATTTACCATTTTACCCTTCATCTTAATTTTATATTTTTATTTATACTAGTTGGTAAAAATTTGTTTATTTATATTTTAATAGGGGGTATAAAAATACTACTATTATGATATTTTTAATTAGTAAAATAAGATATTTTAAAATTAAATTAACACTTTTACTTTGACGATAAAAAAATATACAAAAGAGATCTAATATATGGTGTTAGATAGCATATGGAAAACCTGAGTGAAGGGGAAAAAAGATAGCATATGAACAGTGTGTCAACAAATGATGTACTCTTTTCTTTGGTTAGATTTTTGTCCCATTGGGTTTTTCCTTGTTAAATTTTTTAATGAGGCACATTTATATATAATGGACATCCAAAGGAGAGTGTTATGAATATAATATTTGTGTGGATGTCCATATATCTCTATTATCTAATATTATCTCTAGTATCTTATAGTTATCTTTATTCACATAAATCTGTAGATAATATATATAGATTCTATTGGGATTGCATGTAAGACCCTTATTTTATTTTCACATCTTTCAAAGTGCCTGCACGTAGTTCAGTGAACACACAGAAATAGCATAAATATACTTATAAAAAAAACATGATTATATTACAGAAATTCCCCCAAGGTATTATACATAATACTTATAGACCTTAAAATAATAAAAATGGTCCTTAGATAACCAGTAGTCTTGTTTGATCAGCACCGGAACCATTAGTTGCCGGTAAGTATGCTCTCACCCCTTTGAGCCACTTTCCTTTGTTGAAATATTTTTTGAAAAAGGATGAGATTCAAAAGAATCTCAATAGTAACAGACGATCAATCATAGAAAATACAATAACAAATATGTCAAATACCACCTACAGGAATATTATAATAACACATAATTTGGTTTGGTCGGAAGTGTTCAAAGCCAACCACTGTTGCGACCCCTACTCATTTCATACCTCAACTGGGTTTGAGACCACAGGCTGGGCATATCGGTGTACCCGTAGGCACTTGTGTTTTGGTGTACTTGTAGGCATTATTTATCATACATATTACAGAAGATGGCGCACACAAAGCATAAAAACATTCATATAATGTATGAAAAATAGAGTTACTACCTTAAACCTTTTTTGAGACACAAATAGGTCCTTATATCATATCGGGCTCGGGCTAGCGGTCCGATCCTAGAATTCCAAATTTATAATAAATGAGTCATTACTCATTCAAATATTATTCCAAACACATTTTGTCGGTTATCTTAGCTTAAAACTGTGAAATAACCAAAATACCCTTAGGGACCCAGTCTAAGCCTCTTTATACTCGATCCAACTGTACTTTTCCAAAAATTATAACCTGGGCTATTCCTATATAATTTCACACAAGTAATCCATTTTTTACCTCGTAATTACCAACTTTAGTGCCAAAAGATGAAAATATCCTTGGCAGCCTCTAACTTAGGGTTTTAGGGGTATATTTGACATTTCACATTCTAATGCTTTTCATATTGCACGATCAACATAAACCCTACACAATTTTCCCTTCTAAACACAATGGAATCATCAAAAACACCAAAAGCTAGTCCAAACCCTATGTGAACAGTGTCTAGACGAAATTCCAAAGAAAAGGGAAAATGTGATTTCATGTTTTAACCCCTTAAACTCCTTCCTTTTCACTCCTAATCACTTGTTTAACTTCTTAAACACTTATTTAACATAATTTGAAGAAATTTAGGCAGCATAACCCCTTAGCGTTTCAACATCCCAAATTTACAAAATAACCAAGAAATTCCACAATCAAGCCAAGAACCACAACAACAACAACATCATATTACCAAAAGGATTGAGGTTCTTGAAGTTACATTTGATTCCTCAAGTTCTCTCTCTCTAGGTGTCACTTTCTCTCTCCTCTCCCTTGAATATTTGCTTGCTACACATGGTTTTTCATGAAGAACAATAGCTTAGAAAAAGAACTACACAAGATAGAAGGCACAAGTTCTTGAAATCACAAGACTTACCTTGGATCTTTGCTCCTTGTGCTCTCTTGTTCTAAGTTCTTCAAGCTCTCTTCTCTCTCTCTATTTTGTGATGGATGACGAAAATGAGGATGGAGAAAGAGATGATAATGTAAAAATATCTCTTCATCTTTCCTCAAAATATATTGAGAAAAAATATATTAGTTTAATGGTTTATGACATGTGGTTTTTGTTTTATCCTTATCCCTTCTTAATTGTCATAAACCTTTCCCATTTGATTTGGACCAACTTCCTTCCCTTCTCCTTGGCCCAAAATGACGCCATTTAGGTGTCCTACATGAACCAAATGGGTTTCCTTTGATCACTTCATCCAATTGCACAAATATTATATTTTATGCCTAATTCCAACATATGCTCTTATCTTAATAAATTCTTATTAAATTCCTTGGCTCAAGATAATGACATTTGGCACCATATTAATCCAAGCAAATATTTTTCTCTCTAATTTCCCTTTATGAACGAAAATAGCAAGAAGAAAAGCAAATATTAATTACTTCTTGTATTTTCCATAATTCCCTTCTTTAATTAATTAAATCAAACACGTTTAGTTTTTTTACTTTTCCAACCATTTTACTTGGTCAAGAAAGCTCCAAAATTACATATTCATTTGCAAATATATATTTTCCTTTTATTTTCTCTATTTAACCAAAACTAATCCCAAGAAATGGGAAAATAATTTATTCCTTACAAATTACTATTTTGCCTTCACATTCTTGGATTTAATTTAAGCCTTCTTTTTATTCTCTTCTTGGCCGAAATTCCTCTTTATTATTGAGCCCAATATTGTGTTCTTTTATCATCTACTTTGGGCTTGAATAATGGGCTTCAACAATTAGATTTTTGCATTTTGTCTTATTTTTACCCAATTATCATGAAAATGCAAATTTATTAGCTTCTTAAATTCCAGTCTCATGAATATTTACCATTCCATTTCATTGAATGTTTCAAATAATTACAAGGCATATTAGTGAATAAAATTGGGGTATTACATTGTAAACCTATACCTATAAATAGAAGGTATGTATTATGTACTAGATACCTTGAATAACGAATAAGAATTACTCTCTCCTCCTCCTCTCATATTCTCTTATCTCTTTCTTTATTTATAACAATGTTTAATTAGTAAAATACTATATTTTAAAAATTAAATTAACAATTTTACTTATAAGATTAAAAAATAAACAAAAGTGATATATGGTGTTAGATAGCATAGGGAAAACCTGGGCAAAGGCCAAAAAAAAAAAAAAAGATAGCATATGGGAAAGGAAGAACGAACTTCATCGGCAAAAAAAAAAAAAACTTCATCAAAAAAAAAAAAGAGGAAGAGGAAGAACGCATGGCATGAAAAATATCATAGGGCAAATTAGTCAAGAAATTTTGCTCCCCTCTAAAAAAATACTCCAATTTGGAGGGGACCAAAATAAATGGGGGGAAGGGGAGAAAGGGCCCCTCCAAAAATTCAAACCAAACAAGAGGAGGGACTCATTTTTTCTCCCCTTCCGTCCCCTCGCATGCCCTTAAAGAAGGACAATATCTAAATACATACTCCAACAACTTCACTGTGTATCTATGCAATTTCTGAATAAATGAACAAATCTATAGATACTGGAATAGGTGAAAAAACCTATACAACATATACAACACCTATAAAGTTTTGACAACTTCGCTGGCAAAAATGGAAGTGGAAGAGAGTTAGTGAGATGAAAGAACTAATCTTCTATAAAGATTGTGAAAGCATTTTGTTGATGTGACAACCTAATCACTAACCAAAAGTGAAGCAGAAAAATCCATCGTTTTTGGTTTAAAAAAAATTGAGAAAAGTCTATAAAAGATCATTCATCCACCTATAGGGATTATGCAAACATTATCTATATATATATTAAAAAAAATCTCTTATGAAGATCCTGTCACTACTTCCTTCAGTGTCCAAGGTTTACACGGGCAAACATAGTTGAACAATACTTTTGGACATATGTTGCTCAAATTAAGATATAGAATTGCATTGGCATAAAAGTCCATGTGTGTTTTCTGAATAAATCATTTCATATATTATACAATGAATAAGATAGCTGAGAAAAACCCGTTCAAATGTAAAGAAAGAAAGGCTCCCCTTTGTTGCCAAATCCAATCAGATAAATATACCCTGAAAAAGAAAAACGATCCACCCCCAGTCATGGGGAAATGATACAGATTCAAAAAAGCCTATATACCACTATACAATTTCAATATGAAGATGAAAAAATGTTAAAATAATAATAAAAAGAAACATAGTTTTCGCATTAAATTGAGCGGAATGATTTGTCTTCCCAAAGCTGAAGATGTAAGTACCAATGAAAGTAACCATGTGATGCCTATGGATGCTGTAATACATGCTACAGCTAAGCACAAAGAGGCAAAACGTCAGCCAGAGAATTAGGTTCTGAAGCAATTTGCCATAGCATCTTCACTGCTTGAGAGATAGGACAACAGCCTCCATCCTTTGAAGATTTACAACAGTCCCCTACCAACCAAATGGACAGTCTGAATCCATGCAAAAAGGTACTGCTACAGTCTGAATCCACTCTAAAAGGTATTGCTACATGAAAAAGTAGAATGCCAAATATGTTGGATAGAACCCACGCTTGGGCAGAACAGTCACTTTAACAAATATGTCTTGCTCTTTCCTTTTTTACTTATGGATTTTAAGGTTGACCTTAGACAATCAATTGTACCTTTTATACGTTTGCTTATAAAAGTAGACTTGTCAGAGCAAAGGCACATGGTAGAAAATGTCACAAAGGCTCCATTAAAACTCCAGATATGAACGAATTGATACATTCTAGATTTTTAGGGGACACGATACTATTTGGAAAATATATCATGTTAGTCCGGCAGCAACTACACCCAAAAGCATGCATTATACATTTTTCTTCCCTTTGGGCTCATTCTCCTTGGCAAAACTGATAACTCATAATATATGTATATCTATAATTTTCCAAAATCGTATGTTCACATATTAAATAAATTAAATTTCATCATTCACTCAATGGATTTCCTACTTGCGATATACATTAAGTTGAATAAGTTGGGATAAATAAACCTGATATTCCAATCTTGTTAGTCTATTAAGCCAGTATGAATAAAAATAACACTACACACCCTCCTCTGACAATAAACACAGACCCCCACAAAAACAATTGCATCCATCATATAATACCAACATGAACCTTCTATGAAAGTATGCTAGGTTATATGATAGAACTTTATACTTAAAATATTGGAGGGTGCTGAAATAATCAATATGCAAAAGTTAAGTCTGAATTTTTACAGCTGATATAGACGCCTTATTAACCATGCTGTTTACTATACTACATACAATCATAGTAATAAACGTGTATTCATAAAATAAATGCTAAGAATATATATATATATATAACTACTCTACACACAGTCCTTTACCAAAGCAAATTAAATCACTAAGACAAGTTTTCATATGTAAATGTAAGGCTGGTATTCAGTCCATGGCTTCACAGCACAATATCCAAGAACACACCTTATTCTATTCATCCTACACAATAGATGAACTAAGAGAGTTTAGTAAAGCACCGTCATAACTCACATGGTTTGAATTTTGAACATGACCCAACAGGAAAAAAAAAAACAGAACATAATTAGTCAAAACTTCAAATCAAAATATAATAAGAAGAAAAATTAAGAGGCTCAGCAAGTAGAAAAAACACTTCTGTTGATGTGTCCCATTGTTTCTTTGAGACTACGCAGCTGTCACAATTACCCACAGACAAGATCTGAAAGAATCTATAAGAGCACATATGAGACAATAAGTTGCCAAGAGTTAAAAATTAACTGAAGAAGATGCTGCATGCTTATCGTCATCTTTCAGGCACAAGGAAGGACCCAAAACCCTCTACTTCATCCACACCACTACCCGTCTCTTAATCATCATCTTCTTCTTACTCCCTTCACTCCCATTATCACAACATCTACCTCCAAAAGTGGAAAGAGAACACCAGAAAACCCCACCTCTTTCAATCTTCATGAAAACTTTAGAAGCATGATTGGATTTTTCACTAAATTTAGGGTTCCCCTCACCAAACCTATTGTTTTGACAGAACAAAAAATTCATCCATACCGAAACAATTCTAAACACCACTGTCTAATTTATCAGATTATTGTGGAATAACCACAATACAATATCCATGCTAAAATCAAAATAAAAATGTACCTCATTCTCTATTCTGACTGTAATATTGGATATTCATAAACAAATTGCATCAACTACTTAAAAGACTGATTTTGATTATTTATGTGAACATTTGAACATTTTATAGTTAGCAATCATGCAAAAAATTGTAACAAACACCCTCCAACGAAACTCCTTGATAAAAGGTTGTAGATAAGGACTAATTTTGAAAGCTGAGAATTATTAAAACCAACAGTTAAAAGATTCAAAAATGTAGGAAACGAGGGATAAAGTGCCATACCGTAACACACTTCCCAATACCATAACTCATAACACACCGATTATCAACTCACTGGTTCTTTGGATTGACCTCCATATAATTGGTTCATACCCCCCTGTCGCATCAAATAGGAATGGAGTAGTTAATATCAAATCTTATACTAGTCAAAACTAAAAAATTGAAGGCACATACAAAAGGATATTTAATTTGCAAAAGGCGTGTAATGGGATTTAATAAGTGAACCATGTTGATGATCTTGAGACAGATTATACATACAGGTTCCAAGGTTAAGATAATGGCATTCCATGTTATAGATTGGAACTTGCATTATACATTGAAGCTCCATAGAATATTCATCATTACTAAATTGATCTATTAACCTCACAATAATGTGCAAAAGTTTTCCTTCTGACTTTATCAAACAACTATTAAGAGTGAATCAGAAATAATAAATCATCCTAATGCCTGATAGGATTTGAGTGACTACAGAAATTTGATAAATGATATTAACCACTGAACATTACAGGGGAAAAAAAATTCATCCGACAGAACAATAATTAGTAAGCAAAATGCAACACATCAGCATGATTGTCTTCATATCATGTTTGATGTCCTTGAAAGTGTTTAATAATATATTGGGAATGGACACAACTTCTGAAGCACCAATTTCTCTTTTTCTGCATCAATTCTCTTCCATGCACTTCTTCCTCTCCTCCATAGATGCTCTACTTCAAGATCACCAGATCTGCCTAAAAGCTTCACAAAATAATTTTTAATACTAATTTATTGGTCCAAGCCTGCAAGGAAACATGAGCAAATTTTCTATCCCACTAAAAATAACAGTTAAATACTAAATACTACACCAACAAAACAAAGGAAGCCAACTAATATTGAAGAAAACAAAATATGTAATAGTCGAACATGAACTTTCATGTTCTAAGGAGCAGTGTTACTTGAGTTCACAACAAAAGTACAGGCCTAGGCAGTTCTAATTGCCACAAGGGTTCAACAAAAAACTAGTCATAATTAAACATTATTAAAAAAAAAAAAAAAACACTTCAGCAACAATATAACGCAAAAGACCCAGATTAGGACACATCAACATGAATTAGAATTTCTCTTGCTTGATGAATTCGACAGACTTTGAGGAATTCTTGGCTGGGGAGGCAATGAAAGCAGGCACAGACCTCTCTTTTATTCCCAGCAAGCCTTCTCTTTCCTGCATTCTTCCTCTCCACTTTATATATTGCCGATGTCATCACCAAAGAGATAGGCAAGTCATCTAGCCCAAAGCTGCCATAATCATTTGACTGTTTTCCTAGATATCCAAGATATTTACCGTAAAAGCTGGATTAGTAGATCAACTAAAGCTGAACCATACCAAACTCATCTATAATTTCATCAACACATGTCCCTACAAAATCCAATGATTTAAAAGAATGAGAGTGAAAACTCTTGCAACGGACCCACAAGTGCCCTAAAAAAACCAAATCTCAAAATACAATAACTAAAAAGATACAAATAATAGGTAAAAATTTTACAAAGAGTATACCATCATTCCTCAGTTGATGCAATGATGTTAAAGATGTCTAAACTATTACAAAGAGTACACAAAGATAAAGAAAAAAATGTCAAAAAACCCAGCGAATATAATCAATCCCATTAAATTGCCCTACATTTGGAATGGCCAAATCAACCTATGGCTGCACACCATGAACAGTAAGATGGCAACACATTTTTAAGATACATAGATTTTCAACATAATGTGTAGCATCATATACATGACGCAGGATGATCAAACAAATCATGCCAAAATGGAGTTCAATTCATTTACTTTATCACAAAGCCCAACTGATCTCCTAAATGAATGCCATACCAACATTTTAAATCGATCATGTGCTATAGAAATTGAAAAGCTCATTGCTGGTTAAGAAACATGTTAAGATAAATAAGACGTTTACTGGTTAAGAAAATACCAGAAATACCCATTTTCACAGAGAGATTCACACCCCACGTCAACAATAGCCCTATGATCCATCGTGTATTCTATCAGAGTAATGAACCGAGCAATCTGATGGTTATGTACATCATGTTTTCAAGAAGCTCTGGCCAACTTAAGAAGTATGAGACAAACATAATGCTCGACTTAAAGAACCATCTAAAACGCAAAAATTGTCAAAAGGAATTCGAAAACAGCAGATAGAAAATCAATGCTCAAAACCAGTAAGGAAATTATGAGTGCTAAAAGGTTAAGTATTTCTTCCCTTCTCCTCTTTAAGATAAAAGCAACCTACGAGGTTCAACGGTCACAAATTACAAACAAGACATCCTTTGTTAGCTATGTTGATGTCAATTCAGTTGAGTTTAAAACAAACATTTGGCAACACTTCATACTATTTACATTTATAAACCAAGCTTCTTTGGTCTCAAATATGTTGATGAACCCTTGCGCATACCAGGCATGGAGACTTGCTGTTGATTCTTGGCCTTCTTTTGCTTCTCCTTCTCTTCCCTTTCTCTCTCAGCCTCAACTTGTGCCTCTTTTAGATTCTCCATTTCCTCTTCCATGGCTGTTTTTTCTTCTTTCTGTCTCTTCTTGTGCTCCAATAATGACATATCAGACTCCTTGACAGAGAAGAACATGGGTCCAAGCTCAGCCAACCACTGGGGCTCCACAGCCGTAGCACATTGCATGTACTCTTTGGTGGTAAGAACTAACTCGTGATATACCACATACTCCGGTGTACAGCCCATACCAAAAAGGGCACTACTGGGATGTAAGTGACACGGCATTCCATTCCGACAATTCACATACTCTCCTAATCCCTTCATTCTTGCCGCATTTTGAAAATAGGATGAACAAATTGCTTTCCTAATGTTATCAATATCTGGCCAAGATGATGTCAGAGGAATTTTTAAAGTTTGAAGAATATCTAGCAGCTGTGATCTCACCTCTCTAGCCTTTCTTAGACCTTTGACATGCAAGAAATGATCATTGCACCAATCACCCTTGTAATCATGTTGTTTCCATTGCTGATAAACATTGTACAGGGTTAAATGATCAGATTCTGGCACAAAAAATCTTTCACGAGCTGCATCACTCTTCTCTGCCCTGTCCTTGGGTCTAAAGAAAATGGATGGAACTGATAGCATTGACACAATCGTCAATACCTCATCTACACACCCTAGCTGTACACCCATCAAAAGCATCTTAGCAAGGGGTGGGTCCAATGGAAACTCAACCATCTTCCATCCTAGATCAGTTAAACCCCCCACATTATTGAGTGCACCCAGCACCCATAATCCATACAATGAATTGAGAATGTTATCCTGGGGAGGTGGGTCCATGAAGTCAAAATCAAGTAAGTTCTCAACCTTCAGAGATTTAAGCAAAAGGACCACATTGCCCAAGTTAGTCCTTTGGATCTCTGGTATGGGACTAGGCAACATTTCATTCAGGTAGGCATTCTCTGTATACAGTCGATAACATGTACCAGGGCCGGTTCTACCCGCTCGTCCTGCACGCTGGTCAGCATTAGCACGGCTGATAGGGAACACTTGAAGGGCATCCATACCCATCCTAGGGTTATACACCTTCATTTTACTATAGCCTGTGTCGATGACGTAAAAAATACCATCCACAGTCAAGGATGTCTCAGCAATATTAGTGGCCACAATGCACTTACGAGCTCCATCTTCTGCTTTCTGGAATATCTTTGCTTGCAGGTCCGCAGGCAATTGAGAGTATATGGGAAGAACCAGGAGCTTAGGAACTGCTCTACTTGAAGATAATATCATCTGTTCCATTCTATCAGCAAGGGCAAAGCAAGCTGCCTCAATTTCATCTTGCCCAGTCATGAAGATAAGGATGTCACCTGGTGAGCTGGTTACATGAATGGTCATGGCCTGCTTTACTGCAGCTTCAACATAGTCTTCACATGGAGTTTTACTCCATAATATATTAACAGGAAATGTTCTCCCAGGAATGTGGAATATTGGCACACTGCAAGGACACCCTAAATTAGTTTAACTAAGTAAGTTGATCCAAAGGAAACTTGAAAAGTCAAGGATTCAAATTTACCTTCCAAAGAAATTTGAAAATTTTTGTGCATTTAGAGTTGCAGATGTGACAATTAGCTTGAAATCACGACGGTGAGTAACCACTTTTTTCAATATTCCAAAAAGAACATCAGTGCTTAGTGACCTTTCATGGGCCTCATCCATGACAACAACCCTGCAATATGATCAACAACAGTTTTACAGTACAGAAGTAACAGAATAATGAAACGAATCTTGAAGGGAGAATTTTTCATTAGCTCCAATCACAATTCCATACCGATACTTGTCTAGATCAGAGTCTTTGAGTGTCTCACGAAGTAGTACCCCATCAGTCATGTACTGCAAAAGTAAACCACAACATTTAGACTTCATAGTATATCAGGAATTGATGATCACATACCCACATAATAAGATGGTAAACTACCTTAATGACAGTATTTGGCCCTGTAACATCCTCAAAACGTATTGCATACCCAACCTTATCACCCAATTCTGTCACCATCTCCTCACTGACTCTCTTAGCAACACTCATAGCTGCCACACGCCTTGGTTGAGTGCAGCCTACTATACCAGTTTTAGTATAGCCATCTTCATGCAGATACTATACAATGCCAAAATATCAAATTTCCACTGTTAGTGCATAAGCTAAACTTCAACAAACGGATCTCATGCCCCCCCTCCTGTTTGCAGAGTGGAGGTTGTGAAACTAAAGAAAAAACAAAACCAACAAGATTGAAGGCCAAACCTGTGTCAACTGTGTTGTCTTTCCAGAGCCTGTTTCTCCCACGACCACCAACACCTGATTCTCTCGAATTACCTATACATTGCATACCCAGAACAAATTAAAAGAAAATAAACAGGACATTATAACGAAAGCAATATAATGTAATGTAATTTAACCTAGTTACAAATCAATAAGAGGTCACAGAAAATATGGGCAAACATTGTCTAGAGTTCCAATTACAGCTTAGCAATCAAGTAGATTGTCATCAAGTTTTAAAAAAAAAGGGGGCTAGCTAACCTGTAATAACTCCTCACGCACAGAAAATATAGGTAAATATTGCCTTTGCTCAGAAATGCTTTTTGACTTAGCAAAGTCACTCACAGCTTCTCCCTTTCTCAAATGCTGGGCAAACTTGGCATCCTCCTTAAAATCAATTTCACCTTGTTCACCCACTACAGCAGTATCTGCATCAATCTGCAGGAGGAGGTACATTCAAATAGGATCATTTTTTTTAACATAAAAGAAATCCAACATACCAAATAACATAGAAAAATACCTGCTCCATCCTTCTCTTAACGCCGAGGATATCACCAAGTTTTGATCCTGCAAGATCCCAATAGTGCTGGCGAGATTTATTCATGCTTTGCTTTTCATGCACTTCTTTTACTAGAGCCGATCCTTTGTGAGAAATTATAGCCATGTCAGATGTAGGATCCTTTATGGGCATTATAGGCTCAGCCTGCTTTGTAAAAGCAACTCTTCCATCTAGGAAATGTGGCTGTGTATCTGTTCCCAACAAAAGCAAGATAATCAGATAAAAAAAATATAACCATCCACAGTTGTTAAAATTAAAGTTTGTCAAAAAAGTAGTCATACCATGAACGAGAAGAATAACCTTGTGCTCTTCCTCTTCATCAAATTCAGTCTGAACTTCTGTACCTCTAACAGCTCCAGACCTTAGTAGTTGTCGATCCTCCCACTGAGCATTATCAGCTGTGAGCTGAGACAGCTTCTTGCTCAGAGCAAGGGACATCTTAGTCCCATCTCTTCGGACCTATGTTATTGATAATTACTGTTAATTTTCAAAGAAGGTGATAGGGCCCTATATATATAGAAAACAATAGACTTTCTAAATACGCTAGGTTCTAACAATTACTAACAACTAACTATCTACGTTAACGGCCACTTGCCTCTAACTAACTAACGACTATTTAAACAAATATTACAATTATATAACACAATCAACACAGGGACATGATTAAAATATTTTTTCAACAGCTCAATTTTTGTCAGGGACATGATTAAAATATCTTTAAAACAGCTCAGTTTTTGTCATTTTGAAAAAGATATTTCATGTTCTAGAAGAATAAAAAGTCACCCATAATAAAACAGGTGTGTGGGCATTAAATCAATCAAAGGGCAGTCATTTTTTTTTTCTACATTTTATATTTGTCACCAGGGATTTGGCATGCTTGATAGAGATCTATGATGTTCAGTAAACCGTACCCAGCTCATTTCTTTTGATTTACTGTCATATATAAATTATATTAATAAATTTTGATATTTTAAAATAATGAAATATTTTTTTAATATTATTTTACAATATATGGATCAACTTAAAATAGTTAGTCAGTACTATTGCAACCAAAAAAACTGTATATGCATCTACATTTTTATGCATATTCAGAAATTTAAAAAAAAAAAATCCAACCATTGTTCCTCTTATTCTGGCTTAACGGGAAGTTTAGTCCTTTTCTTTTATTATCGCATGGCTAGTTTAGCCTTTACAACAACAACAACAACAAAGCCTTATCTTTACAACATTGATCTAAAATTATTTGAAAAAGATAAACATGTTCGATCATTATGAGACAAAAAATATAAAATGTAAATCTATTTCATATGCTTTCTAAACTATTTCATCTTAGTTCTCCTTATGGCATGCAACAATCGCCCTAAACAATTCAATAGCAGTTGGCAGCTTCATATAAGTACACTAATTGGGGAACCCAAGTCCCAAAACTGGGAAAATCCCAGAAAAATACTGTAAAAATTTGGAAAAGACAAATAAGGAGGCCCAATATGTGAAATCCCAAGTCAGACTGCAAGAAGGAATTTGGGATTTCCAAATCTTAGCAAAAGACCAATATGCCCCTGAGTAATGTGACAAATAAAAATAAAACAGAAGGTGCATGGGTGTTATTATCTACACTAGACCCATTTCATTGTAGTTATTCGCTCCTTCTGGAACAAATTTTCTTGCATTTCTCTGCATTTGAGTTCCTGCATTCATTGTTGGACCCTACAGCTTTCAAGCTTTTTCTATTTTTCATCAATGCACCCTGCAATGTCGCAAAAATTTCCCCAACCCACACTTCTTTTGTGATGCGGATCCCATATTGTAAAAAGTTTGTGCTTGCTTCCCCCTTCCAGGCTCATGTCAAGATTTGTCTCAAGGATTAAATTGTTTCTTCATGGGTTCAATCTGAACAAGCTAAGCTTGCATAGATTTTTGCACTCATCACTATGCTGAGGCAATTTCTCAGCAAGCTTCCTCGCAAGTCATCCAAATCCGACTCAAACAAATCAAATCGGGGTGATTCTTCTCATTCCAGTCCCTCTTAGGACACTTCAGCATGCATTAATGAGAGGAGCAATCGATCAAATGGTGGGAATTCTTCTGTTCGACACAATAGTGCCAAACGCACTTCTTCAACAATTTTTCCGGCGAGCATCGTGTCTGGGGTCAAATCCCTAGTTCTGTTCAAAGATGAACCCAATGCGGAGAAGATGAACCTGTTTGTGAGCAAATTGACCCTTTATTGTGTTACTTTCGATTTTATTGACCCCGTTGAAAATACCGTTGAGAAAGATGTCAAGAGGAAAACTTTGCTTGAACTAGGCGATTTTGAGGATTCTGGGTCGATGAAAATTGGTGAAAATGCTATCTTTGCTATGTGCAAAATGTGTGCCATTAATCTCTTCAGAGTTTTCCTGCCTAATTATCAGCAAAGTGGCAAGTGTAAAGAGAATGGCGGTGGTGAGTAGGAAGATCGGTGGTGACTTCAGGGGGGATTTGTTCTCCGAAGAAAATAGGGAGAAGTGGAGAAGAGGCACAAACCAGCAGATCTCCTAAAAGCCACCTTGCAACGGAGCCCGAACGAGACTTGCGAGGAAGGAGGAGCGGCCTGTGGCAGGGACACAAGGCAGAGAATGAGAAGAGAAGCTTTGTGCAGAAGCCATGGAGGCCGATGGTGAGAATGAGAGGAGAGAGGAGAGAGGAGAGGGAGAGATCAAAAGTGAAAAGGGTGTTGGAATCAATTGGGCTTGCCGCCACTTATTGGGCCTAACCCTAGTTTTTAACCTAATATTTATTTCTCTTTGTATTATGTTTAGTATCTCCTAGAATCAGGGAATTTGAATTTTAAATTTCTGTTTACCTAGATTCTAGGAACTGTCAAGATTATAGGAACAGAATAGGGAGCCAAGTCTAATCTAATTCTCTATATACGTAACATTCTTGCACAATAATAAAATACAAGAGCTGTTACCACAAACTCTTTCATGGTATCAGAACCTTGGTCTCTCGATCAATAGCATTCAAAGCAGCCCTAACTAATCAGCCACGGACACTTAATACCAATGATAGTAGCAGCCGTTCATCACCGGCTAATGAAGGCTCACACGGGACTGATTCTAGCCCACAAAGAGGGAACCATGGTGAGCATAGCATGTCTCACCGTAGGATGCCTATTATGGCATCAGATTTACTCTCACATGGGCATATTATCACCGACTTCATGGCAAGAATTATCTCCAATGGTCCAGAAGTATCTTGATGTTTGTTCAAGGAAAGGACAAGGAAAAGTACTTGACTGGGTTGCCTCCATCACCAGATCCTACTAATGCTCACTATGCTGTTTGGAGTGCTAAAAACCACATGGTAATGACTTGGCTCATAAACTCAATGTCAGCAGATATAAGTGAAGGGTACTTACTCACACGAATAGCCAAGGATATTTGGGATTCCGCAAAATCAATCCACTTAGTCAGAGACAACACATCTGCGGTTATACAGGTAAAACGCCTTCTCCGAAACTTGGTTCAAGGAGAAAAACCTATCACTTAGCTAAACAAACCCGTAGTTCTTATGTTCCTCATTCCTATAAAGCCACTCACCCTTTTTCTCTCATACATAGTGATGTTTGAGGTCCATCAAAGTTTGCAACAAACTCTAAAGCTAGATGGTTTGTAACCTTTATTGATGACCATACTCAATTAACTTGGATTTTCCTAATGTGTCACAAATTAGAAGTCTTTGATATTTTCAAAAAATTTCATAAATTTGTTCAAAATCAATTTCAAACATCAATCAAGGTTCTTCGAACTGATAATGACAGAGTATTTAAATTCACCTTTCAAGACCTTTTTAGAAGAACATGGCATTCACCATCAAACTTCTTGTGTTCAAACACCTCAACAGAATGGTATATCCGAGAGGAAAAATAGGCATTTACTTGAGGTTGCAAGAGCTATTATGTTTGAAACACATGCCAAATTGTTTTTGGGGGGATGCAATTTTAACTTCTTCATATTTAATAAACCGAATGCCATGAAAGGTTTTAAATTTCTTGACTCCACTTCAAAAATTGCAGGAAGTTTTTCCTGATTCACCCCTCATTAATTCCATTCCTCAAAAGGTTTTTGGATGTACAGCTTACGTTTTTAATGAACATGGAGGAAAATTTGATCATAGATCCATTAAAACTGTGTTTTTGGGTATTCTTCAAATAAAAGGGTATAAATGTGTGTGTCCGATCACAAATAAGGTGTTTGTTACAATGAATGTAAAATTCAATGAATTTCAACCTTATTTTGACAAACCACCCATTCAGGGGGAGAAGCATATGAGTGAATGGCTTGTTTGTGACTCTGGAAAACTCTGGGAAAAATCCTTACATTTCTGAAACTGAACCTACATTTGGCCAACAAACAGATGAATCTCAAACATCACTTGATTCCGCTGCTATTTCTCTTTTTCCCACTGTTATACCTACTGCCTCACTTCCAAAAAAACTCAGACCAACATACATACGAAACTGCCACTGAAATTCCTCTAGAAATCACCAAAAATACTCCAATTAGATCTGAATTTCAGAACACAAACCCCTTTGAGCCTCTCTCTAGTCCTGATTTGCTCGAGGATAAGGAGGAAGAACCTAGAATGCCACCAAAACTGCAACAAGCACAGCAGCATGGAAACTCAACTACAGATAGTAGAGAACCTACTCCAACTCCAAGGCAAGATCATGAATCTACGCCTGAAGCAAGTCTGGAAGATTTATATTGGTCAATAGCTTTAAGGAAGGGAAAATGGAGCAGCACACAACATCCAATAGCTAGGTATGTATCTTATGAAAAACTGTCTTCAAATCTAAAGACATTTGTTGTGCATGTGGAAAAGGAGGCCATCCCAAAGAACTTTAAAGAAGCAATTGTTCATCTTAAGTGGAAACAAGTTATAGAAGAGGAGCTGACGGCCTTACACAAAAATAAGACCTTGAAAGTTGTTGATCTACCTAAAGGCAAATCTGTTGTAAGCAGCCAGTGGGTCTTCACTATAAAATATAATCCGGATGGAAGTGTGAATAAGTACAATGCTAGATTAGTGGCTCGAGTTTTCACTCAAACCTATGGCATAGATTACCAAGAAAATTTTGCTCCTGTTGCCAAACTCAATACTATCAAGGTACTACTCTCACTTGTTGCTAACCTAGATTGGCCTCTTCACCAATTAGATGTGAAAAATGCCTTCCTGAATGGTGATTGAAATTGATAGAGAATAGATGTTTTTCTCTTATTCAGTATGTGAGAGCCACGGTGATACATATAGGATATGAATTAGGGTTTGTTTGAATACCCTATCACAACAGAAATTTAAATTTCGAATCTGATTCTAAATCCCTAAGATCCAATTCTGTTATTCTAATAATATGGAAACAATGATTCAAATAATAAACCACATTAATTAATTAAAATAAAATCTAACTAATCATGTGGGCTTGGGCTTCTCATGATCGGCACTTTCCAACATTCCCCCTCAAGCTGGGGAATAGATATCTATCATTCCCAGCATGCTCTCCAATACTTCGAATTTAGGCCCAGCAATAGACTTGGTTAGAATGTCTACCACCTACTGCTTTGTAGGTACATGAATTACTTCAACACTTTTATCCTCAATTTTCTCATTTATGAAGTGCCGATCAATCTCAACATGTTTTGTTCTATCATTATGAATAGGATTGTTAACAATCCTGATAGTGGCCATATTGTCACATAATGTCTTCATCTATCCCAAATAGCTTAGTTTTAGCTCTTCTAGTAGTCTTTCCACCCAAAGACCTTCACACAAGCCTAGAGCTAAGGCTCTCAACTCAGCTTCTGTACTACTTCGAGAGACTATAGGTTGTTTTTTGCTTCTCCAAGTCACAAGATAACCCCATATATCGGTACAATAGCCTGTAGTGGATCTCCTATCAACAATTGAGCCTTCCCAATCTGCATCAGTGTATACTTCAATCCCTCTGTGAGCCCCCTTTTTAAAGAAGAGTCCTTTTACTAGGTGAGGACTTGATATACCTGAGAATTCTAAGTACTGCTGTCATGTGTTCCTAATTGGGTTGGCTAGAGAATTGGCTTACCACAGTAACTGCATGAGACATGTCTGTCAATCTCAATATGATTTGTTCAATTATGATAAACAAGATTTCTCATCATCTCAATGCTGAATTGGTTGTCACACCAGACTTGCATGGGACCTTCATACGGAATTCTTAATTCTTTCAATAACCTGATAACCAAGAGCCCTTCACATGTTTCGTCATTCATAGCTCTCAATTCTTCTTCTGTACTGCTCTTTCACACAACAGTTCGCCTCTTGCTTCTCCACGTCACTAGATTTCCCCACACATATGTACAATATCCTAACGTTGACCTTCTGGTTTCTCTGTCTTTTGCATGATCTGCATCGGTGTAGATCTCTAAGTTTCTGACCGTGCACTTCTTAAAGAAGATTCCTCTTCCTGGATTGAATTTCAAATAACTCAAAATTCTGTACACAGCTGTCATTTGTTCTTCCTGTGGTTGATGCATGAACTGACTTACTATCCCAACAGCATAGCTGATATCTGGACGTTTGTGGGTTAGGTATGTCAGCTTCCCTACAAGTCTTCTATATAGAGTCAATTGGCACACCATTCTCTTTGATTTCTAGACGACACCCTTCTTCCATCGATTTTCCCCCGGGTTGTGCCCTAACATTCCTGTCTCATTCAACAGATCTAGGGTATACTTCCGCTAGGATACATTGATGCCCCTTTTTGTTCTTGCCACTTCCATACCCAAGAAGTATCTCATTTGGCCGAGATTCTTAACCTGGAATTCGGTGGACAAATCCCTCTTCAGTTGGGCAATAGAGACTTCATCATTCCCTGTAATGACTATATCATCCACGTAGACGATCAGGATAGTGATTTTTCCATCATCATGCTTGATAAACAATGTGTCGTCTGCTTACCCTTAGTTATACCCAAGTTTCTTTATTGCTTTGTTGAAGCAGCCAAACCATGCCCTTAGGGATTGTTTTAGTCCATACAGTGACTTGTTAAGTTTGCAAACTGAGTCGTTTGGAGCTAGGACTCTATCTGGAATCCCCATATAGACCTCTTCCTCCAAGTTACCATTCAAAAATGTGTTAATGTCTAGTTGATGTAGTGATCAATTCAAGTTAGCTGCTATTGACAACAATACTTGGATTGTGTTAAATTTGGCTATTGGAGCAAAGGTCTCCTGGTAATCAATTCCATAGACCAGTGTATATCCTTTCGCAACTAACCTTGCTTTGTACTTGTTGACGCCGCCATCAAGATTGAACTTTGGGGTAAAGATCTACTTACATCTTACAGGTTTCTTTCCCTGAGGGCAAGATATGATTTCTCACGTTTTACTTTCCTCAAGTGCTTTTAACTCCTCTTCCACAGCTTCTTTCCACTTTGGATCAGCCATAGCTTGTTGGAAGGTGTTAGGGATTTCAATCCGTGCACTGTTTACAACAAAACTATGCATCTTGACAGACAGGTTACTATATAAAACAAACCGTTGGATTGCATGCGGAGTACAAGACCTTACCCCTTTTCTCAGTGCAATAGGCCAACCTATCTCTTCAAGATCTATTCTCGAGTCAAATTCATGGTTGTTCCTTAGAATGGGATTGACGTTACTCTTTGCCTCCTGAGGTTGTTTCCTGGCATCTCCTTCTGATCCACCTTCTACATCCATCCCAATCATGATCTCGACTTGTGTTTCCACTTCATTAGGGTTGGTATTACAAGGTGTAGGAGGTAAGGTATTTGGGTTTAGTGGTAAGATCTCATTGGCATCAAGGAAGTTAGGTAAGGTATCAGTGGTTTTTGGGGTAACAAGTAGGGCATCATTGGTTTTGGAAGTTGATTCATGTGAAATTAGCCATTCAATATCTGAGTACTCCCCCTGAATGTGTAATTTGGGATAGTATGCATCCTTCTCGTAGTACACAGTGTCTTTGGAGACATACAACTTCTTTGAGGTCAGACAATAACACTTGTACCCTTTTTGTGTGGAGGAGTATCCAAGGAAGATGCATATTAGGGAACGGGCATCAAACTTGCTTCCATCAGGGATACGGACAATGACAACACACCCAAACACTTTCTGAGGTAAGGGGTTTATAAGAAGACAATTGGGAAAGGTGTTAAGAAGTATTTGGACAAGCGTGGCATAATTGAGAACTTTGGAAGGCATTTGGTTGATGAGGTAGGCCGTAGTTAGGACTCCATCTCCCCACAAGGTCGTGGGTACATTTCTTTCCATCAATAGAGTTCGGATTACCTCTAACAAGTGACGGTTCTTTTGTTCGACGAGCCTATTCTGCTGAGTGGTGTAAGGACATGAGGTTTGATAGTGAATTCCTTACTGATCAAGAAATTCTTTAAAGATACGACTTAGGTATTCCCGACCATTATCACTTTGAAGGACTTTGATAGAGGATTGAAATTGGGTTTGTACAAACTTGTGAAAGCTTTGGAAAACTTGAGCCACCTAGGACTTTTCTGGGTGGTTGTTCTTGTTGGGCCTCAAATGTCACTATGGATGAGTTGGAAAGGAGTCGTGGGTTGGTAGGACTGTTTTGGATAAGAGGATCGTGTTTGTTTAACTAATTGACAAGTTTCACAGTGAAAAGGAACAAAATCTTTATTGAATAAACTTGAAAACACGTCTCATAATCAAAACTAGGATATCCTGAACGACAATGCCATAAAAGTAAATCTTTGTCTTGAAAACTTGAGCTGACTAGAGCTTTTCGTGCGTTCCAAATAGCTTTATTCTCCATCTCTGATCTTTCCAGGTAGAAAAGTCCATCCCACACATTAGAAGTCCCAATCGTCTCTCCCAAGTGTAAATCCTGAAACAGACACATGTCATCATTAAATATCACTCGACATACATGTCCTTTCGTTAACTTGCTCACAGATATTAAATTACATGCAAGTGCTGGAACAAATAGAACATGGTTAATGCTTAGTGAATTGGATAGTGTGACGATGCCAATTCCTTCAACTTTTGTGAATACCCCATTAGCGACTTTGACACGAAGGTTCTCAAGACACAGTTTAAGAGTTGTAAATAAGGTTCGATTACCCGTCATATGATCAGTGGCTCCTGAATTAACTATCCATGTATCGTTGCTAGTCTGTATAGTATTGAGGGCTATAATAGAAATACCTGACAGTGTCAGGTTAACACTTGGCGAAGAGTTGGACTTATTCTGTTTTTCAAGTATTCGACGAAGCATCTGTAGTTCTTCATGACTTAATGAAGTAGTATCCTCCACCTTCTGTTCAGTTGAGGTGAGATGACCCTGTGGTTTGCCAGTGGATGGTTTTTCGTGCAGTTTCCAGCATTCCTCCTTGATGTGACCCTTCTTGCAATAATTGCATCATTTGTTTTTTCGTTCCTCTTATGGCCCGCGTACTGTAAGTACTGAACTCTCAACTGGACTTGGGCTACTTCAGTTCAAGAGTTTCCTACTTTCTTCAAACTACACATGATTGACAATATCAAAGAGGTGTGGTAGGGGTTTTATTCCCATTATTCAGCCCCGTATTTCCTCAAATGAATCATTGAGTCCGAGAAGAAAATCATAGACTCTCCCTTCTTCTACTATCTTCTTGTATAACTAAGCATCCTCTAAATTTTTCTATGGAAGCACTTCAAACAAGTCTTCTTGTTGCTAGAGTTTTATCAACGCATTATAGTAATCAGTTACTATCAGGGTACCTTGTCTCAAATCTTGAAGTTGGCACTTCAAATGGATCAAAGCAATAGTGTTGTCAAGAGAGGAATAAGTTCTTTCGGTGGCATCGCAAATCCCTTTTGCAGTATTTGCCAAAAGATGGCCTTCACTAATATCAGCAGTCATAGAGTTACAGAGCCAAGTCATAACTTGGTTGTTTTCAGCAAACCACATATCAAAGGTTGGGTCATCTGGGGCTGGTTGTGGTGCTGCCCCATTAATGTATTTCTTCTTTCGCTTTCCACGGATATACCTCAACATGCTTTGGGACCATTGGAGGTAATTTCCTCCATTGAACCTATGGTTAATGACCATACTTTGCGGCTCTGAAAATTCTGATGTCATTAAGGTGCTGCTGGTAGTGGAGGAAGTAGAAGATGAGTTGTTGGATGAGGAGGAGGTTGTGGAATTTGTACCGGACATGAGTGCAGAGGGATGAAGTCCGCTTTTAGATGAATTTCCATGGATAGAGCCGAAAAGGAGAGGAAATTCAGAGGGATTCATTGTTTTGGAAAATATAAACACTCGCCACAAAATGCACTGTAGCTAACGGCGCGTGAGCTTCACGCGCCAGTATTGTGGTGGCGTGTGAGAGCTTCATGCACCAGTATTGTGGTGGCGTGTGAGAGCCACGCACTGCTCCAAACACCGCCGCACTTCTGGGTTCCGCCGATCAGTGGTCTCTAGTCCTCCCTGTGCTGTCAATGTAGTCCCACTCACTATCCTTTATCGATTTCCAGTTCCTAATGTCCCTCTCTCTCTCTCTGTTTTATGTCGCTCACTCTTTGCTATGGTCGCTGGTGCCAGCAGTGGGTGACCAGCCAGGACTCTCACATGCTCTGATACCATATTAGCAATCAAATGTATAATCCTCTCATTCTTGTATTATTCCAATGAGAATAGGGTACAATATATAGGCTCCAAAGGAGAGTCCTCAAAAAGAGAGGAATTAAGAGAAAAGATTACAATCATTCAACTTAAATTCAAAATCCTTCCAATACTAGAGTGGTTACAAGGGATATGATAGGATCCTAGAATCATGGGATCCTAACTTATTTCCTAATATTCTAACAATAAATCCTATCTGTTTCAATCCACTTCAAAAATCAATGATATCTTCATTATGTTTTAATAGAATAGTATCATAGAGATCAATCTGATGCCATAGTTGCATCAAGGAATTATAACAAGCTGTAATAGTTTTACTCCCCTGTTTCAAAGCATGGAGTCTCCCTTTGATCTCAAACAAGATAGTAGTGTTGGAGGCTGAGGAGTACAATTCACGAGCAGCATCCCAAATGTCCCGGGCGGTGTTACACAGCATGAAATTTTTGCCGATGTGGAGTGTCATTAAGTTGATCAGCCATGACATGACTTGACTATTCTCGACTCTTCAGGTAGTGTATTTTGCATCAGTTGCAATAGGGCACAACAAACTTCCATCGAGATAAGCTTCCTTCCCACATCCACGAATGAACATATGAAAGGAGAGAGACCATTGAAGGTAATTCGCACCGTCCAGCTTGTGTTCAGTGATTAGGCTGGCCAATTCAAGCACTTGGATCGCATGTTATTTGCGTCAAAGGGAGCAATGGCCTCAGTTTCAGTGTTTAAGGCTTAGAAATCGCCGAATTTGATATTTTCGGCAGCCATGGATCTAATACCATGAAATTGTTTGATAGAGAATAGATGTTTTTCTCTTATTTAGTGTGTGAGAGCCACGGTGATACATATAGGATGTGAATTAGGGTTTGTTTGAATACCCTATCACAACAGAAATTTAAATTTCGAATCTGATTCTAAATCCCTAATATCCAATTCTGTTATCCTAATAATATGGAAACAATAATTCAAATAATAAACCACATTAATTAATTAAAATAAAATCTAACTAATCATGTGGGCTTGGGCTTCTCATGATCGGCACTTTCCAACAGTGATCTTGAAGAGGAAGTGCATTTGGAGCTCCCCTTAGAACTGAAAACCTTTGAAAACTCACATAAAGTGTGTAGACTCTATAAATCTCTATATGGCCTAAAGCAATCACCTAGAGCATGGTTTGAACACTTCACTAAAGCCATTAAAGCATGGGGATATAGTCAGTGTCCAGCAGATCACACCCGATTTGTAAAGCATTCTGGAGACAAAATAACTATTCTTATTGTTTTTGTTGATGATATAGTGCTAACAGGGAATGATGCAGAAGAGATTACTAGACTAAAAGGAAAATTGGCAACTGAATTTGAAATAAAAGATCTTGGTCGTTTATGATATTTTCTGGGAATGGAAGTGGCACGCACTATTCAAGGCATTAGTGTATCTCAGCGAAATACACTATTGACCTACTAAAGGAAATGTTGGGAGCAAGGCCTGCCAATACTTCAATGGAGCTCAGTCAGAAGTTAATCATTAGACCTGATGGTACAACAATAAATAGGGAGACATATCAGAAATTACTAGGGAAACTGATTTATTTGTCCCACACTAGACCTGATATATGTTATGCAGTTAGTGTTGTAAGTCAACTTTCGAGTAGCCCTCAGAATGAACATTTGACCGCTGTCTATAGGATTCTCAGATATCTGAGGAAGACACCTGAGCCAGGTTTATTCTTTTCTAAGAATGACACACTAGAAACATTGAAATGTTCACTGATGCAGATTGGGGAGGTTCTAAATCAGATAGAAGATCTACTACAAGATATTGCTCTTACATTTGGGGAAATCTTGTCACTTGGAGAAGTAAAAGCCAGCCAGTGGTGTCTTGAAGTTCTGCTGAATCAGAATATAGAGCATTGGCTCTAGGAATTTGTGAAGTGATGTGGCTGGTATGATTATTGAAGGAACTCCGGATTTATAATGATGAACCAATTAAAGTATGGTGTGATAACATGTCAGCTATTAAAATAGCAAACAACCCTGTTCACCATGATCGCACAAAGCATGTGGAGATTGATCACCACTTCATTAAGGAAAAACTAGAAGCAAAGGTGATTGATCTATCATATATTCCTTCAAAAAAACAAACTGCAGATGTCATGACCAAATCACTTACTCGAGAAATTTGAAGGCTTTGTCAACAAGCTGGAAATGATCAACATCTATTCGTCAGCTTGAGGGGGAGTGTTGGAACCAATTGGGTTTGCCGCCACTTATTGGGCCTAACCCTAGTTTTTAACCTAATATTTATTTCTCTTTGTATTATGTTTAGTATCTCCTAGAATAGGGGAATTTGAATTTTAAATTTCTGTTTACCTAGATTCTAGGATCTGTCGAGATTATAGGAACAAAATAGGGAGCCAAGTCTGACCTAATTCTCTATATATGTAACATTCTTGCACAATAATAAAATACAAGAGCTGTTACCACAAACTCTTTCAAAGGGCATAAAGATCTTTTGGAAACATTTAGAAACGCTAGATTCCTCCTTGCGGTCTTACTTGTGATTTCATACATTGGACCTCCTCATTTCTCTTTTCCCAATTTTAACAATATTTTTTTGGGACTTCCCCCTTAAAATTTAATAAATGTGTTCTTAAACAAATACCAGTCTTTTGACCAGCTCTGCTTCTTTTTTCTGAAAGGAAGCCTCATCGCCTAGAAAAAAAGATGAGTTATCTGCATCAAATGTGCTCCCTTCCTCTCTATCATACCTACATAAAGAGAATCATCAGAATTAGATAACATGCAAGAAATGGAAAGGAAAAAGGAAACCAAAAGAATTGGTGACTATGCAGTATTGTATGAGGTCTGACATAATTATCTCCAACATAGGTTACAGGACCACTTTAGTTAAAAATCATAAGTCAATATTTAGACATAGCAAATGAAGAAAAACTCAACAACTACGATTTCTTCAACGTTATTAAAGGAAATATCATAAAAGAAGCCACCACATCATTCAACAAATGCTATTATTAAGCATTCACATAATCACATCTACAACTACAACAGTAGATTATTAAAATATAGAAGTTTCAGGTTTAAAATGGTATTTAAAAATAAACACCTAACTAGAACTAATATCATTTACCATGCTCGGTCGGCATCGTATTCCATCTCTAGACGCATGCTTTTGGAAATCTCATAGTGGCTTTGTTCAACCAAACTGGCATTATCCGCAACTTCATCCTTTACAAATAGAATAGAAGTTAACAATACAGTTATAGCATGAATACCAGTGAAAGTAAACCATAACCATTATAACATTTTATATCATTTATGACAGAAACTAGGAGTGAAAAATACCTCATATGACTTTGAATATTCTGAAAAATAAGTTAGATGATGGGACCTTCCACCATGCGGAGGTCCAGAAGATTTGATTGAAGATCCAGAAGCACGTATTGGAACTGGAGAGTGAGATGCATAGTCCCAAGGAGAAGATGAAGCAGCTGCATTGTATTCAGTCAAGAATTAGATTAAAATTACTTAATAAAGAATAGTACTATATGAGTCAATTATATGAAATACAAAATAAAATAAAAAAATAAAAAAAAAAACTTTGACGTTCACTAGAAGATATGAAATAGCATGCAGGATGAATGCAGAGTATGACCCCCCAGCCATGGAGACACTAATCGTGCATCCGGTGAGGCACCAACAAACATGGGGGACAGTAAAGGTTGATGACGCTTAGAAGAATAAGAGACCCTATCCCTTTGGGGAGCATCTTCCCATTCCCATCTACCATCATCCCAGGCAGACATGCCTGCAAGATTTGAAACATCACAATACCATTTGAATATTAAACATCATTCATTGGCAATGACATGCTTAGTTGTTGTATTCTCAAGAATGCGAGAAAAGAATGACATTTACTTGGCTGGATTCAGAATTTGGATAAAATCAGACCTTACTCAGGAAATTTTTTCCAAGAAAAAAAAAGAATATAAAATAGAAACAGGGTAGAGCTGTTACACACCTGGTGTTTTCCTGGAACCTTCATATCTGTTTCTCTTTCTACCATCTTCATAGACACATATGTTTCTACCGTCACTTCTTGAATCATGCTTGTGATGTATTCTCTCACTTCTAGTTTCCTTTATAAAATGTCAAAAACAACAAAGCAGGAATTACCTCCCAGAAAATGGAACAAGTTAAAAGATTATACACAAAGCAATAAGAACTAGGAAAATATAAATGCCATCAGTTATAATTCTTTAAATTTGAAGACATGCAACATCATTATATTGTCAAATCTTTGCCAAAGGAAAGACATTCTAGTAAAATATTGATAAGACTAGTCACTAATTATAGCACCTTTTTAAACCACAAAATAACAAGATTAACATCATTAAAGATAAAAAACAAAGAAAAGAAAAAAATAGGATAAAATATCTTACATTTGAACCCATATGCTCACTTGGACAAGACCTATCCTGATCATCAGTCACAAGAATTTCTGGAGAAAAAATATGGAAACTTTTGATATTATTATTTGCCTGGAAAAAGAAAGATTTGAATGAAACAAAATAGAAACTGATTACTCGAAAGAAAGCATAGAGTTGCACAATAACAATAACCAAATCCAAAACAAATCAAACGCATAGAACATAACATGCTTGGATTTTCCTTCACAATATGCATAAACAAACATAAATATGTAAATACCTGGTTGTGTTACTTCACGGTACCTCCTATTAGCATGTTTCTTTGTATTGATAGGCTTTTCTTCATCAACAGAAGAAATTCCAGACCCTTCCTCTTCTGTCGCAAATGCAGCAATCCTTCCTTTAGATACCTTGAATCCTGAATCAATTTGAGACCTTTCCCGCTTTGCATTGGCAAGGACATCCAATCCTGTTACATCATGATGGATTGTCGTCATCTTGAATGAGAGAAAAGAGAGGAAAAAGAGAGAAATAGGGAAATCAAGAACAGAGGGTAGAAAGAGAGAGGAAGAGAGATCAGAAATGATCAATAGAGGCAGATTGATACTAAAAAGTGCGCACTGAATATTCATTCATCGATAGTCTGCTTAATACAATGGGATAAGGCCCCATTTATAGATTAAAGGAACTAACTAGGTCTTCGACTAATGGCTAGCAAACTAATGGCTATCTTAATAGCAAACCTGCCTTTCATAAAACAACACATCATTCATCAATAACACCATACAGATCCAGTGTGTGTCTATATACATATAATATTCAAGTAAATTAACCATAAAAAGTATACCTAAATGAGACTTTCTTTCTCGAGGGATGTAGACCACATTTTCTTTCTCGGGAACATAAAGCCCGCCCCCACTGGATTTCTCTGGTTCCAACATAATTGTGGTCTTGTCCAAGCCAATGACTCTAGCCTCTTTTCGTTTCTACCCATAAAGAAGATATAAAAAGAAATTAGAGACTAATAAACATAAATATACCACACAGTATAAATACAGGTAAATTAAACACGGACCTTCATGAGAACTAGACCCACAGTGAAGGCCCTATCGAAAATACTGTCAATCTCGAACGTTCCTCTTCCCCTTCGTATAAAATCCTTGTTCTTCTTTGACTATACCTCGACTTCTTCCTTCCTTTTCAACAAGAACCCAAGAAGACAGTTTGGCGTTCGTGCTCTCCCATTCACAGAGGGGCTCCCTTCTGTCAACCTTCCAAACATAAGAAAACAAGAAAATAGGAGTTTCCTTCACTACTATGATTTAAAAGTATGGGATCAGAGACTAAGAGTTTAGAATTGTTTAATATTATTATGAGAATTTTATTAATATACAAAAAAATAAGAAAAAATGATATACATCTGACATGGATTTTACTTAAAATGAGATAAAAAAAGATATGAGAATTTCTATTCAGTTTAACTTGCAAGAAAACATAAAATAACAAGGATTCAAACATCATGCAATAGGCGTTCCAAGTAACACTATGACAGAAAGGAGTAGAGGATCACGGAATTTGGGCACTTATTTCTTCCTCAACTAAGTCACTGCTCCAACTATGAAATAAAGACCTCCCGCCAACTGCTCCAGTAAAAGATGGGACCGTTATGCAATGGTATGATAGCTATTATCTCATACAGGCACTTTCTCTCACACTTTAAACTCGTTTTCATTCAATATGAAAATTTACTTGGAATACACAAGAGAAATAGTTTTCTTTCATCTAATGAAATTAACACAAAATAAGCTGCTTTTAGAATAAATGCAAATTAAACAAATAAGATTGTCTTTCCAATTTCAAATACAAATCACACAGTAAACAAAAAAATTACAAGTCTGGCTTCAGTATTTATCTTCAAAATAAGTGAATAGCAAATTGAATCCACCAATCACGCTAGTCATTATATATACCGCATACCTTGTTTCCAAATCTTAAACAAGTAGAACCACAACAGCTATACCAGAGCCACACTCCAGATTCTGTGACTAGTGCAAAACTTAGTAATTTCAGTATCTTGAAAAAATGGTCCAGCCAGTCAAACTTATGTACAGTTCAAAATAGCAATAATATAATTCTGCATATAGTCGCATAGATATAAACCATATACATGAACTCAATTGCTTGATTCCCACAGACTACGAACATCTTTACCTAATTCAACTTTAGCTCCTAACCAAGCACACTCAATCAGTAAAACAAACATGCAAGGATGAAGAAGTCAGGATTTGAAATGCATGAAACAATCTGATGAAGGACTAGCAGAATATGCAGAGCACAGTTTTACAATTTATTATATGATATATTTCTCTTTAATTACATGAGTTCTCGATTGAAAATGATATAGGTGTCTGTGTTGATCAAACAGCAACACAAACCAGTAAAGAGTTTAAATTAAAAAACAACGATCAAATAAATAAGCAAGCTTAACTTATCATTATCCACTTCACTGATAGCTTTCCAGAATTTTTTTTCTATTTTTATCTCAAGTAGAAAATATCAGAACAGCTAAATACTAATATTTTCGGTTTCCAGAAAATTTTATAAAGCAGAAGGAAACGATAACATTAAATGCAGAGTCAATATTAATTGTGCGAATCTGCTGTATGCAAACTATGTAGAATCAAAAACGAAATTCTTCCAGCCACTTCCCTTGAGAATTGTGCAACAAATATACCCATTCAGACCAATTTTCTGTCAAAAATCACAGTACATGACAACAACTACAAGTTCCAAAATTTAATTTCAATGATGGCAACCACAGTATACAACTTGACCCAAGTACCCAGTTGAGCTACAATTCAGAATTTTTTTTTTTAAGCACAACTCTAGAATTTCACTCACAAAACAGTATGCAGCAGCAAAATGCTCAAGTGATATGGAGAGAGCAAAAATGTGAATTTTGAGAGGTGTAATATGCAGCAAATGTTCAATTTTTTTCCTTTTTCAATGACAGCCTTTACTCAAAATGCTTCAGGCACAATTCTTTTCTCAGCAAAGTTCTTGCAATACATGAAAGAACCATAGTAAAATACAGATTGCAGAACCAAGAATGAATGCCCAGCAATTAATTCAGAGAAAACCAATTTGACACAAAATGACAGTGGTAAGAACTAGGCAGTAGGAATGAGAAATTATAAGGGAAAGGGGAGATAGAGAGAAGCAGAAGGTCTTGAGTCAGTATCTGAAACTCGAGACTGGAGAAAACGGAAATTTTAATTCATAATATTCATCTCATGCTGATACAAGACTCCACTACCACTAAATACCCTACATACATGAAAATAACTGCCCCTATGACTCTATAACTGCCTACCCACGTTCTGCATTACTTCACATGCACTACTTACGACTCAATGACCAACTTAAACATTTTCCTACATGATTAAACATAGAATAAACATTAAACATAAAAGGGAATCATGCTCTTAATTCAGCCCACGTTTTCTTCTAGAATATACTAGGAATGGGCATGGATTCCTATCAGACAGCAAGCTTGAAATCCAAGAGTTTATAAAAATAGTAGCAGATCAATTTTAAAGCAAAGACTTTGGCAGAAAGTGACAACAATTACACATATATTGATTCAAATCAGTGATATTGCTCAATTCCAGAACTCAATGAAGATGAATGCAGCAAAATTCCTTCTGTTCTAATTGCAAGATTGTTGCCTTCTTTCACATGAAAACAAAATATGAAGCAGAGAATATTTATTTCGTTTTTGAAGAAAATTTTTTCCCATGCAAATGAAAACAAAAGAGTACACCTAACCTATATGTAAACTACACCCCAGTTCAAAATGATTTCAAGAGAACTCTCAGCAGTCAACAATTAAAACAGCAGAGCTTTCAAGAAACAGAGTTTTCTTCAGCAGATATAACCTATATGTAAACTAGTTGCATCCGGCCATGGAACCGAAAAGAATTCTAAACCAAAGGACTAAGAAGCGCCGAAAGAGAATGATTATAGAAGTATTGGTCCAATGGAAGGGGTTACCAGATGAAGAAGCCTCTTGGATGGCTCTTTACTCTTTTCAACAACAATATCCTACTTTTGTGGTTCCTAATCCTTGAGGTCAAGGATTTTTTTTTTTTTTTGGGGGGTATTGATATGATATTGTAATAGGATATTTTGAGAGTAATTTAGTTTAGTTAATTAGATGAGTGAGATTAACGATTAGTGGCACTAACCGTTTAAGAGCGGCATTAACCAAACATGGCCTTAACCATGTCTAATGACTATTGAACCCCTGATTAATGAACCCCTGAACTGTTTCCCTACCGCCTATATATATGGCAGATTACTCATTGTAAAGTCAGTTATGCGAGCAATAAGATTCTGCACTATTCAGTCAACTCTCTTCTCTCTATTCTCTTCTACTTCTTCTTCAATCCTCTAATTCCCCTTCTCTTCTACCCTAATTCCCAATTCTACAAACATTCATATTACAAAGGTTTATCAAAAAACTACACAGCAGCTAATATTTTCTTTAAGCCAAAAGATGGAATTCAGAAATTTTCAAAACCTCATAATCAGTGTTAATAGAATCAATTTCAGGATTTTAGTCTTGGATGCGGTGTCTATATGGGGGAGGATCTTAATCCATTGGTCTAATGTCAGGATTTTATCATGTTATGTAACCTCCAAGTTTTACTGGCCGCTGTATTACGCAAAAAGAATCAATTTCAATCACATCCAGTAACAATGAATCTGAATTCAAATAGAGGAATGCAATGCAAAAATTCCAAAAGAGATTCAAATATGCAATAGTCACATCAGAGTTCAATGTATCAGCAGAAAAGCATCTGAATCAGAATTTCCGTCCAGCAGAGAAATGATAGCAGCACCTGACCAAATAAATCACCCTACCATGGAGTAAAGCCAACGGAACAGAAAACCTCAGTTTAGACACAAACGGCCAAATCAAAACCACAAGAAATGGAAGTACGGCCTTGTTAACAAGGGCGTCGTGGGGCGGCGGAACCACAGCGAGAGTGAGGTCGACGGGTTTGGAACCGAGGAGTTTAACGTCGACTGGAGCAGGGGCGCAGAGGGGTTTGGAATCCCTTGTCGTCCGTTGTCCGTCGTCCGTCGTCCGTCGTCCGTCGTCGGAGACTGGTCGTCGCAAATTAGAACCCAGACGCCATCGCAAGTGTCAGGAGTCGGACTCAAAGAAAGTGTGAAGCCGATCGCGAAAGGGCCAGAGATGGTTTGGTAAAACGTGATTTTCTGCCCAAATTTAATTTTGGGAGAATTTTTGGGTAAAAACATGTGTGCTATTTTGCCAATTTTTGAGTAAAAAATAAAAATAAATTATATAAAATTTTCCTAAATTTTAAATTATACTCTTTTACCAATTTTTTTTAAATTATATACAAATAATCTCTTAACATCTAAAACTTGACATCTTTTAAATTTACGTAAATAATTTTAACTATCTATTAAAAAATTTTAGTTTGTATATGCATATAATATCATTAAATTTTATATTATATATACTGTTTCCAACATTTTTTTATTATGTGGGAATAAGTAATAAATAAAATTAGTAATAAAAAAGTTATTTTATGCACATAGAAGTTTGTGTGGGCCTTTGAGTATAAAATTTCTTGTCAATTTGTCATGAAAAATTTCACTCAATATAGTAATATTGTCCCACCATAGATTCAATATGTAGATTCAATATCATCATAGAAGTTTTTATAGATTCAATGTTGTTTCTTAAGTTATAAAATATAGTAATATTGTCCCACCATATTACAAAACCTAACATTGACCATTAAAAAATGAGAGAATTTTAGTTAAATTCCACATGATGAAATTTATTTCAATCAACCCCCACAACATTATGAAACTTCACTGCACATCCAAAGATCAAAATGAAAATAAGTTTTGTGAGTAAAAAGATAAGAACGCCCATTGCTTTATTTAAAAAAAAAAAGATTTAATTATCGCCGGAGCTTTGGTGACTGGTTACTGGCAGCCACTAGGTCAGAGTGGCCACCGTCATGGCTATCGAAGCTCCAGCGCTGGCAAGTCAAAGCTTCAACCATTGAAAGTTAATATATTGTTCACATGCTTACTCCACTTATTCATGAAGAGCTACATACTTGCAAATGGGACTTGTTGAATTTGTGTTGTTTAGTTGTAAGTGTCAAGCCTTTCATTAACAACTCAAATTAATAGGTTAGCAAGAAAACATAGGATCATGAACAAGTCCCATTTACAAGTATCAAACTCTTCATAAATAAGTGGATTATAAATATGAACAACTCATTGAATAAATCTCATTTACAAGTGTTCTACTTATGAACAAGTGGAATAAGCATATGGATAACAAATTAATTTCTGAGGCTGAATCTCTGGCTGGCCGCCGCCGGAGCTTTGATGGGCTGCCAGTGGTGGCCACTCTAGCTTGACGGCTGCCAGTGATCGTCGCTGGAACTCCGGCAATGAACAAACATTTTTTTACAAAAATAAAGCAAGGGGCATTATTATCTTCATACCTATAAACTTATTTTCATTTCGGTCCTTGTATGTGTAGTGAAATTTCATAATGTTGCAAGGGTTAACTGAAATAAATTTGGTCCAATAGGACTTAATTGAAATTCTCCTTTAAAAAATTGATATTGACAATTAAATTTTTTACAATAAGGAGCAACATTGCACCATTTAACACTTCTAAGGGGAGAATTGTAATATCCTGAATTGTGATTAAGGGCTAATAACTTCAAAGTGATGTAATTAATGTTGATTAAACACTTTTGAAGTAAATAATGTGAATTGTGATGTAAAATGTGCTTGATGATGATATGTGTCACAAAAATCAGAGGTAAAATGGTAAATTTACCGATCAATTGGTCAGTTATTGAAAAGGAAACTCATAGGTAACTTGAGATCGATGGCTAGGATTTGTTAAGTAAGAGGTGGAATCAAGTGTGTATGTGAGTATATGAATTCATGAAGGGAAGAATTGGATTATGACAAGTGGAAAGAGAATGGCCATGGGATGAAAGTCAATTTGTCAAACTCATTTTCTCTCTTCTCTCCCCATTCTAGTCAGTTAAGGGGTGCATGGAAAGAAGGAAGTGGATCATCATCATCATCTCATCTCTCTCCTCACCTCCATTTTTGGTGGAACTAAGGAAGAAAGAGAAAGGAAGGGCTTGAGTTTAGGTAAGTATTTGGCTTCAAATGCTCATCTTATATTCATTAAAGTTGTTCATAGTTTTAAGAACTTCCTTGCCATGGTCTCAAAATTTTGTTTTGTGATGGTTGGAAGCTTAAGAGAATTTGGAAGTTAAAGAATCAAGGTTTTGATTTCAACAAATTGAGAGGGTAAGCATTTGATGCATTTTGGTATATTTATAGTGATTTTTGGTTGAGCTTTTATAAATTCTGGAATTTTCGCCCTGATTTCATGAGAATTGGATAATGAAAGAGTTTGAAATGGTATTGTGTAGAAGATGGTATTAGGATGTGTTATAATATCATTAGTTTTGATTTAGGGATTGAATAAGGAAGTTCGGCAAATTGTGGTTTTGTGTGGTCTTGTGAACTAGAGTTGAGAATGTGTTGATTGAGTGGAAATTGGGTTGTTTTGTAGTTATCAAGAGGTCCCTTGTGTCAAAATGAGTGAGAATGAGCTTTGGCACAAGTTTCAGGACCATTGGTAGTGAAATAGGTAAATCTGGGAACATATATCAGTTACTGCGATTTTAGGCTTCTGATGAATAACACTCGAGTGAGGGAGAGTTCACTCGAGTGATGTGTGCTATTTTCCCTTTTTCCCTTCAGTTTCGCTTGGATTCTCAGGCAAAGCTCAAGAGTGCACTTTCGTTCCCGCGAGCGATATAGGTCATCACTCGAGTGATCTTGGTTTCACTCGAGTGAGGCAGTAAGTTTAAGCTTTTGGGATTTATGGTTGCTCTTGGGTAGTCACTCGCTGTGTCTCACTTTTTGGTGCTCGAGTGCATTTGAGGTTATCACTCAAGTGCAGCTTTCTATGCTCGAGTGAGGGTGTAAGACATTGAGGTTTGCTCTCGGGCAAATACTTCCAGTATGGCACTTTTAGGGACTTGAGTGAATTCAGGGGTCATCACTCAAGTGAAGTCATCTCTACTCGAGTGAGCTGACCAAAAATCAGTGCTTTTGCTTCCAAAAAGGCATCTTCGGGGTACTTTCTCCCAACCCTTTAGGCATATGTTTAGGCATCTTTTAGCCACCTAAAGAGTTTACATGAATACCAACTTAAAAGTATTATGGAATTAAGAACTTGGAAAAAAGATTGATCTATTGTCCTTAATTTAGTTTACAGGATTTGACATCTGTCGTTCTCGTGAGCCCACTGTGCCAGCAAACGTCAGGAAGGAACAAGGTAGTGACTCTTTATCTTATACCATATGTGATGCATTGTATGTGTGCTATATCATTTATTTGTGATGGATTTGAATGCTACAATGATTGTGGAAATGGGTAAGCACTGCCATGCCAATAGTCCCTGAGTCACTAACAACGGTTTGGGTAAGGGCTGCATACCTTCCCGGTGGTAAAAGGGGATGAGGATGGTGTGTGATATTTGTGATTATGTGGGCTGAAAGGCTATATGTGAGCCATGAGGCTATTTGTATGCACTGCCATACCAACAGTCCCTGAGTTGCTAACAACGGTTCGGGTTAGGACGGTCTGCCTTTCCGATGGTAAAAGCGAATGAGAGTGGAGTGTGATTTGTGCTGCTGCTGCTGTATGATGATTTGCTTACATGCTGTGTGCTTTTGTGTGGTATGAATGATTTGTTACTACTAGAATTCTCTTGAATCTCATTCTTTCCTTTAACTAACATTTCAGATAGGGCAAGTAGCTCCAAGGAAAAGTGAACGACCCTGAGGGGTTAGAAGCCTATTGGGACATTTGGTTCGGGCCATGTTGGTTATTCATTTTGGATAGGGATTACTATATGACATTTTTGAGTTGTGAATAGTTTTGAGTATATGGTGGTGTAATCCCCTAATTGGGAACTGAAACCCCATAGTTCTATATATAGATGAAACTTGGGGGTTGCTGAGGATTTGGTTAGACACTTTGATATGTATGAATGTGAATTAACTGCACAGGTAATTATGTTCGATGTTTGAACTTGAGGCCAGGATAAAAAAGAAGTTTTGAAAATTTCGTGAAATCCCTACTTCAAGGAGGGAGTTTTAAATGATCTGGCAGTCTCTAACCCATTTTATTATGCATTATCAAATCTTAATTACGCTAATTAAGGTAGGGGTTACATTTTAGTATTAGAGCTGTAGTTCCTGGTAAGGGTAGAGTTTGCTAGGATAGATCCCTTAGTTGCCTTTAAGGATAGGAGATCATTTGTGAATAATTGTTGTGTATGCACATGTATGTTCTACTAATATGGATATATATATATATGAAACTTGTGAATATGTGTGCATACTATCTCTGCATATTAATGGGGTGAGTTGTTTGTAGAATAAATAAAACTAGAGGACGCCCTAATGTTCCGCGTGTAGACCCAGAGGTGGAGGTAGTCCATGACAACCCACCAGATCCAATACAAGAATTATGGGTCTGATAAAAGATCAGCGGGACGTGATCACTAAGCTGGTGGAGGAATGTCTCCCTCACTCTACGCAGCAGAAATATGCCCTTGACTTGGGAATTGTTCCAGCAAGAATTTAACGAGAAGTACTTTCCCAAATCAGTGCGGCTCGAGAAGGAAACAGAATTTCTGAATATCAAATAAGGGGATACGGATGATGAAGAATGGAGTTCAGATATGCTCATCCACGGTCTAAAACGAGAGTTGAGGAAACGGTTAGCCACCCACCAATTTACCAAGTTCAACAAGGCGGTAGAGCAATATAGAATCACAAAAAATAATTTAAGAGAGCTATATCCTACCAGAGCTACTGGCCATCGCAGTGAACCGAGTAAGGGTAACGTTTCTCAGAGTGGAAAGGCCAAGGATCCTTTTCGTTTAGGGGCAGTGATAAGAAGCCCTACCAGCCCAGAGATCGTGAACCTTAGAGATTTGTGACCGAGTAGAAATGTCCTCGTTGTAACCAACCACATTATGGCAAGAATTGTCGGGGTGAAATGATTTGTTTTAATTGTAAGCAACCGGGACATCTTTCAATAGATTGTCAATGACCGCGAGCCGAGCAGAGGCCGAAAACTCAGGGCCGAGTATTCGCTATGACCCATGAGGAGGCCCGCAAATCTCCTGAGTGATACAAGGTAAAATTTCTCTTAATGGTTATCTGTTGCAAGCATTGTTCGACTCGGGTGCCAGTCATTCCTTTATTGCGTATGATTGTGTGAAACGCCTGGGTATACATGTGCATAAATTGCCATTTGATTTGGTTGTGTCAACTCCGATGGGTGTTAAGGTCTTTACCACAGAAGCGTGTCTGAATTGTGTCATAACTATAGAAGGGCACCAATATATTGTGGATTTGATTTGTTTGCTACTTTACCAATTGGAAGTCATTTTGGGTTTTGATTGGTTGACGGAAAATAATGTACTATTAAATTGTAGTAACAAGAGGATAGTATATCTTGCTTCTCTGAGGGTCGAAGTTGTAAATGCCAGTATGAATTTCCTTTCTTCGGCTAAAGCTGAAAAATATCTTGAAAAAGGTTGCCAGGGGTATATGGTATTTTTCTCTGTACAAGGGGAAACTAGTGAAACTTTGAGTAACATCCCCGTGGTAAATGAATTCTCTAAGGTGTTTCTAGATGATCTTAATGGATTGCCTCTGGAAAGGGAAGTTCAATTTCTGATTGAGATTGTGCCTGGAGCTGGTTCTATATCTAAGGCCCCATATCGTATGGCCCTAAACAAAATGGCAGATTTAAAAAAGCAAATTGAAGATTTACTCAAAAAGGGGTTCATCAAACCCAGTGTGTCACCTTGGGGAGCTCCTGTTCTGTTTGTTAAGAAGAAAGATGGGAGTCTTCGGTTGTGTATTGACTACAGAGAATTGAATAAGATTACTGTCAAGAATAAGTACCCTCTTCCTAGAATCGATGACCTATTAGATCAACTGTCTGGTTCATGTGTGTTCTAAGGTCGGGGTATCATCAGCTACGAGTGAAAGCAGAAGATGTTCCGAAGGCTGCTTTCTGGACCAGGTATGGTTATTATGAGTTCTTGGTGATGCCATTTGGGCTAACCAATGCACCTGCGGTATTCATGGATTACATGAACTGTATCTTTCGACAACATATGGATCAATTCGTTCTGGTATTTATTGATGATATTTTGATATACTCTAAGAGTGGAGAAGAACACGAGCATCATTTGAGAATTATATTAAATACATTGCATGAAAAGCAACTCTATGCCAAATTGAGTAAATGCGAGTTTTGGCTATCAAAAGTAAAATTCTTAGGCCATGTTATCTCGCAAGAAGGGGTCTTTGTGGATCTTAGTAAAGTGGAAGCAGTACTGGACTGGAAGAGGCCAGAAACTATTATTGAGATACACAGTTTTCTGGGTCTTGCTGGTTACTACCGGAGATTCATCCAAAATTTCTCCCGTATTGCCTTGCCAATGACTAAGCTCACGAGAAAGGATCAGCCATTTGTGTGGGAAGAGAAATGTGAAAACTGCTTTGTGGAGTTGAAAGAGAGGTTGACTACGGTACCTGTGTTGATTATACCTGATCCTAGCTTGACTTATGTTGTGTATAGTAATGCGAGTAACCAGGGATTAGGGTGTGTCCTTATGCAGCAGGGAAGTGTGGAGGCCTATGCCTCTCGACAACTCAAACCTCATGAGATGAACTATCCTACACATGATCAGGAGCTTGCGGCCATTGTGTTTGCCTTGAAAATTTGGAGGCATTATTTGTATGGTGTGATGCTAGAACTGTACTGCGACCACAGGAGTCTCAAGTATTTGTATAATTAGAAAGAATTAAATATGAGACAGCGCTGCTGGATAGAGTTGCTTAAAGACTACAACCTAGAAATTAAATATCATCTGGGTAAGGCAAACGTAGTAGCGGATGCTCTTAGTCGAAAAACTGTGCTTGTGGCAGCTATGATGATACGAGAGGGGAAGCTGATTGAAGATTTTTGTGATTTGAATTTGTCGAACCAGATCATCTGTGCCAACTACACTGTTTCCCAAGGGGAAAGTGACTTGAGGGAAGAGATTAAAGAAGCTCAGAGGCAAGATGACTGGATACAGCGGAATCTGGCTAGAATTGAACAGGGAAAAGCTCAGGGCTACGACCTATCACCTAGTGGACTAGTTCATTATCAACAAAGGATTTGTGTTCCAGTTAAGGCAGAGTTGAGACAGAAGATTCTAGATGAAGCACACAAGTGCCGATATACTTTTCATCTTGGTATGACCAAAATGTACCATAATCTGAAGTCTATGTATTGGTGGCCGGGTTTGAAGAGTGATGTGACAAAATATATAGCGAGGTGTCTCACTTGCCAGAAGGTAAAGATCGAGCACCAGAGACTGCTTGGTTTACTTCAGAGTCCTGAGATTTTAGAATGAAAATGGGAAAGTGTGACCATGGACCTTGTTGTAGGGTTGCCCAAGATCAGAAATTACGATGCGATCTAGGTGATTGTGGATCGGTTAACAAAGTCAGCGCACTTCATACCAATCAATGCTGGTTACTCTCCAGACAAACTAGCTGAGATTTATATTCGAGAGATTGTGAAGCTCCATGGCATATTGAAGAATATCATTTCCGATTAAGATCCCCGATTCACTTCGAGATTCTGGAGAGCATTACATGAGGTACTGGGTACTCAGTTGAGATTCAGTACAGCTTATCATCCCCAGATGAATTGATTGTCAGAGAGGACTATTCAGATGCTGGAGGATATGTTGCAGGCATGTGTTCTTGACTTTAAAGGGAGTTGGGATCGCTTCATTCCCCTTGCTAAGTTCGCCTATAACAACAGTTATCATACGAGTATCCAGATGGCTCTATATGAAGCATTGTACGGAAGGAGGTGCCAATCGCCTTTGTGCTGGAATGAATTATCAGAGAGGAAAATTTACGGACTGGATCTTATTGATCAAACCTCAGCATAGATTCAGATTATTCGTAAGAGGTTGCTTGCAGCACAGAGTAGACAGAAAGGCTACGCTGACAAGAGAAGCAGACCTCTAGAGTTTGAAGTTGGTGACCATGTGTTTCTGAGAGTATCTCCAGTCACTGGCGTTGGGTGAGCAATCAAGTGAAAGAAGTTGAGCCCAAGGTATATAGGTCCTTTTGAGATTCTTGTGAGAATCGGGCCTGTTGCCTATCGTGTAGCCCTACCTTAAACTTGAGTAGGCTCTATGATGTATTTCACATTTCCCAACTAAAAAAGTACCAACCAGATCCCACTCACTGTTAGAACCGGCTGACACCCAAGAGGGGGGTGAATTGGGTGTAAGATAAAAATTTTAAGAACTTTGAAATTCTTTTTGCATCTTAGAGGAAGCAATAAATATAAAAGTAATGAATCATAAATCAACAGTTTATATATGCTGGAAATATAAGAGTTTAAGGAAGAGAGTGTGCCTACTCCAGTCCCCAGGCTCCTCTTGAGATTTTCAAATCCACTATCTTCTTGTTTAATCCAGGCACAAGAAAAGCCTTTACAACCCACAAGTTTAGCTAGGTACTTGTGAAGCCGTTTACAAATCTCTCACCGAGTTACTCCCCCTTACACACCGTAAGGTTACAACCGAGTTACCCCCTTATACACCCCGTAAGGATACAACTTTGATAATGAAAGATTACAGTCAATCTTCTCTCTCATAAGTGAATAGATGAATACTGAAGCACAATGAAAATAATCTCTCTCTCAAATATACATGATATAGAAAATGGATAAGAACAGAGAGTAGTTGGGTTAGAGTAGATGATTTATGATCGTTGCATGTTTCTCGTTGGTGTTCTCGTTGGTTCTGAAAGAGAAGTGAATAGATGAATACTGAAGCACAATGAAAATAATCTCTCTCTCAAATATACATGATATAGAAAATGGATAAGAACAGAGAGTAGTTGGGTTAGAGTAGATGATTTATGATCTTTGCATGTTTCTCATTGGTGTTCTCGTTGGTTCTGAACTCTGAATACTCTTCTATTTATAGTTGATGAAGTTTGATGACCGTTTGAGCATTTCAATATATCCATTGGAGTGTGGCTTCTTCAATTTGAAAACTAGCCATTATAACGTTGATGCTCCGCTTCCTTAAATTCACCTTTTGACTCTTCACATCATATCTTCATTGTATTCCTGGAGAAATACATTAAACACTAATACAATGAAGTGTTAGAGTGATTAGAAGCAAGAAGAATGAGTTATATGATCATTCTATTGATTTCCAGAATCTTTGGGACGTTGTTTTGTTTTTCTGGGAAGCATTACTCGAGTGCTCACTTAAGTGGATATCAAGTTTCTTCACAGGTTACTCGAGTGGCTACTTGAGTGGTCTTCCATTTTCTGCATAGCTTACTCGGGTAGTAACTTGAAGTTCTCTTCTAAATAACTCTACATACTCGGGTCGTAACTTGAAGTTCTCTTCTAAATAACTCTGCATACTCGGGTAGTAACTTGAAGTTCTCTTCTAAATAACTTTGCATACTCGGGTAGTGCCTCGAGTGAAGTGTGATAATAAGATTGGAACAGAAAACTTAGAAATCATGAAAATAACCATATCACGTGGTTGTACATGGACAAGCTTATGACTTGATCCATGCAGCTTTTTCATAGCAGGTCGATCCAGCACCTTATACTCTTAAAAGTGCCTATGACTTTGATTTGTATCTCTATACCTCTTCAAAGTCATACTAGTCTTATTTCATCTTTGCTCCCACGTAGATGACCGAATACGAACATTTAGGACATTAATTATGATTTAACCAAGGATAGTAATCATAGTAAACATGCAAATAATATGATAACAAAATGGAGAAGTTCATTGAATAACAATATTTAAAGTACAATGATTGGCCCCTATTGCACAATTTCCAATAGAAGGTCTATGCCATATGTAACCCCCTTCCGTAATTATATTCGAAATACGCGATTAAAGTGAAATAGAGACCAATAACAATAAAAAACATTTACCAACCCATCTACCAGACGGGGTTTTCATAAATATCTTTCGAAATCATTTATAACCTGGTCTCACATTCACACTACGAATACAATTACTACAAGAAGATAAATCACATTTAAATATATCAGAGAACAGAATGTAATAATCCCGGCAATCCCGGGTTCCTTACATTAATTGAAGCCTTACAGGGCATATTCGCCCTTTACAAGTTCTCATATGGGGATTACACAAATTCTCATATCAAATACATACTCGAATATACATTCCAACCTATACAATTATATATCCAAATATACTTAATCCCAAACATGCATTGATAACCAACTATCACAAGATTACAACCCGAACGAGTCCCGTCGCCCTTGATTGCTTGCTCCATCCTCGATCCACCTACCCTGTCTAAAATGGTTGATGGGGGAGGGTGAGATCCAAGAGAATCTCAGTAGGACAACAATATCAATATGCACGTATGATAAATGTTTAATGCATGACATGCTTGCATCACACAACTCATGATAACACAATAACAATTTGCAAGCTCAATGCTTCGAACAATATACCTATGGCCATAGCATAAATTGAAACATAGCTTCAAATCACACATAATTATGCAAAGCAAAGACATGCACCAACACACTAAAACAGATATCAAATACATGCAGGAGAGATATGTTCCCTACTCTTAGTCTTTCCACGTAAGCTCCAGCACCGCTTACTCACGACCAGGTGAATATCAAACCACGTTCAGTGCGAACATCAACCCTATAATCAAAGCAAGGACATAGGGTTATTTTCTATTCCAAACTCTTACTTTCATATCACTTAAAGTTGGTTGTCATTTGAGTCCCTTAAGTGTCTAATAATAAGCTCAACAAAAGCTTGAAAGGATTGGGACGTACTAGGTTGGAAATCACTTTTCAAAAATCACCAAGTACTGAAAATGGGGGTTGGCTGCAGCCAAAACGTGCACAGAAGGTTTTTGGCTGCAGCCAAGAATTTCTGGCTGCGGCCAAAATGTGCACAGAAACTTTTGCGCTGCAGCCAGGATTTTCTGCTGCAGCCAAGGTAACTTAGGAAATTCATAACTAATTCCAAAAAAATCAAAATGAGGTGATTCTAAAGCCAAATGAAAGAGTTTTAAGTCCTCTTCATAGGAAAAATATGGATAATTACCAAAAATCACCACACAAATCCAGATTTACACAAAATCCAATATTGCTCCAAAACAGAATCCAGTTTCGTCCTCAAACTTTGGACAGCTATAACTCCCAATTCCCAAAACTAAATGGCACAAAATATATGTCCATTTTAAAGCTTGGGATGTGATCTTTAAGACTGGAAAGTTTCATAATTGTTTGACTTCATTTTCCTAGTCAAAACGTCCACACAACAAGACTGCCCAGACCAAAACTTCAAGGGATAGATTTCTCAGTTTTGCACCAATGATTCCAATGGTTCTTAAATTCACACCAAATACTATTTCCACACAAATTTTCACAAGGAATCCATTGGAATCACCAAAACAACCAAATTCACATTATATTGACATGTTTCACAATGAATTGCAACGTGTCACACAATATCACATTTCAACTCAACATTGCACAATTTTCCATCTCAAGTTCCCAAATCAATTCCAATGACCAAATTACACAACAAAACACCATTTTCAACACAAAACACATGAAAATTCATGCATTTCACAATTCCACCAAAATCAGGGCAAAAACCAAAATTCACAATACTCATCCACAAATCACAAAACTTAGATCAAAAGGCTTCAAACACTCACCTCTTCCTCTTTCCCAAATCAATTCCTTGATTCTTCATATTTCCAATTTTCCGCAAGCTATCAAACACCACCAATCAAGAATCTAAAACCATAAAGATGAAGCTCTCATCACTATGAACAATATTATATAAAGGTTTAAGCTAAAGAGGCCACCAAGCAAGCTAAAAACTCACCTCAAACTTTCTCTTTCCTCCCAAGCTTTGGGACGTCCATGGAGTGTGAGAGAGAGAAGATGAGATGGTGAAAATGATGAAGCAAGTCAGTTTTTTGGACCCAAAAACTGACCTAAAAGGGATAGGAGAGAGGGAAGAGGTGTTTTGACACTTTGACCAATCCAAGGGCCCAAAACTTGCCAAGTGTCAACATCTCAACACACCTCCCATGAGCTCACATGAGTACACCACATGGGATTCCACCCTTTGATCTATTACACACAAATCAATCTCAACCATTGATCTTGAAGTTACCAATGAGTTTCCTCTTCGGTAACTGATCAATCAGTCGGTAACTTTACCGTTTTGCCCCTGATTATGGTAATCCTCATTGAATCACCACCAACACTTCATATCTTTCCATATCACCACATTATGCGCCCTCCCTCTATTTTAAGTCAATTTAGAGGTTAATCCATAATTGAGCTTAAATACAGGGTTTCGGCGCTGCTCACAACACATACGAATCACATTCGAATCCCAAATCACATCATATTCTCCAAAAGGGTTATCTATCACTAACCACATCCACGTTTGGAGTCATTATCCATTAATCGCAATTTAGGATCCTGCTAAATCAGGGCTTAGCAGTCCACTAATCTCAGGCTTATTCTCTAGCCTCAAGTCTCAGAATTCGGGGTATTACACCATAACTTGTTGGGTGTGAGTTAAAGTATTGACAAAGGTAATTGGTTTATATTTGGTTCATAAGAATGTCTCATAGTAAGCAGAAAGGATTTTCAAATCAAGAAAGAAGATCTTAAAGTCAAGACTAGAGTAACAAGGCCAGGTAATTACTATACTCTTGATATAAACAATAATGTTTCTGAAAATTGCTTTCTAAGTAATGCTGATAAAAGTTGGCTTTATCATAAAAGACTTACTCTTGTCAACATGCACCAACTAAGCAAGTTACTCAAAAATGATTTTGTAATTGGTTTACCTAAACTACATTTGAAAAATGATCTAGTTTGTGATACTTGCAAAAAGGGTAAAAATGCAAAATCTTCATTTAAATCTAAAAAGGAAGTTATGACTAAGAGATCACTTCAACTACTCCATATGGATTTAGTTGGACTAGCAAGAGTTAAAAGCCTTAGTGGTAATTTGTATACCTTGGTCATTATTGATGACTTTTCTAGATTTATATGGACTATTTTTCTCTCTTCAAAATATGAAACTTTTAGTGAGTTTGTTGTTTTTACCAAGAAAGTGCAAAATGAGAAAGGTATGTCTATTGCAGCTTTAGAACAAATCATGGTGGAAAATTTGAAAATCAAGCCTTTAGAGAATATTGTGACACAAAAGGTATTGATCATAACTTCTTTTATCCAAGAACTCCTTAACAAAATGAGGTTGTGGAAAGAAAGAACATAATTCTTACCGAGATGGCCAAAGCCATGCTTAATGAGAAAAATGTCTCACAAGTTTTCTAGGCTAATGCAATGAGCATTGCATGTTACATCTCCAACAGAGCATACATGATATCAAAGCTTGGAAAAACATCCTATAAGCTATACAAAGGATTAAAGCAAAATCTTGCTCACCTACACACATTTAGATGTAAATTTTTCATTCACAGTAATGACAAGGATAACTTGGATAAATTTTATCCTAAGGCCGATAAAGGTATATTTTTAAGTTACTCAAATAGAAGTAAAGCTTATTTAATTTTCAATAAAACTTGTGTTGTTGAAGAATCCATACATGTTGTGTTTGCTAAAAATGAACCTTTAGTTAAACCGATAGAAGATGAGCTGAGGTAGTCTTTGAAGAAGAAAATCAAGCTGCTTCTAAAACACCCACTCCTTTAGATAAAAAACCTGAAAATAATGACGAACCCATCAAACATAATCAACCTAAAGCTTGGAAATATAATAAGAGTCATCTATTAAACCAAGTCATAGGGGATGTAAATGAGGGAATAAAAACCAGAAATAAAGCTCTTAACAAAGTAAGTTTTTTTTGCTTTTATCTCTAAATTGGAACCTTCTAACAATGATGAGGCCCTATCAGACAATGATTGGGTCATAGCAATGTAAGAAGAATTAAATTAATTTTAAAAAATCAAGTTTGGGACTTAATACCTAGGCCTAAAGACCATCCGATAATTGGTACCAATAGGTATTTAAGAACACACATGATGAATCCACAATCATTGTTATAAACAAGACAAGATTGGTAGCCAAAGGCTATAATCATGAAGAAGGAATTGATTATGAGGAAACCTATTCTTCGTAGCCAGATTAGAAGCCATGCGAGTACTCTTAGCCTTTGCATGCATCAAGGGATTCAAACTCTATCAAATGGATATTAAAAGTGGCTTTCTTAATAGATACTTCATGGAAGAAGTGTATATAGAACAACCACCTGGGTTTGAAGATGTATTTAAACCCGATCATGTCTACATGCTTAAGCTAGCTCTTTATGGTTTAAAACAAGCTCCAAAAGTTTGGTATGAAAGGCTAAGTAAATTTCTCATCAACCAAGAGTTTGCTAGAGGAAAGGTAGACACAACATTATTCATCAAACAAAAGAGAAATGATATTTTAATCATACAAATTTATGTTGATGATATTATATTTGGTGCTATTAATGATCTATTGTGTAAGGAATTTTCTGAGATAATAAAGGGGGAGTTTGAGATGTTTATGATGGGAGAACTGACCTTCTTCCTCGGATTACAAATCAAACAAAGGAAGAATGACATATTCATATACCAAACCAAATATCTTAAGGAACTATTGAAGAAATATGGGATAGATCAAGCCAACGAAGCAGATACTCCTATGAGCTCAACAACTTTACTTGACACAAACATTAAAGGAGCAGGTTATAACATTACCAAGTATAAAGGAATGATTAGCTCACTTCTCTATCCTATATCCAGTAGACCTGACATCCAATTCAGCATTAGAATGTGTGTAAGATATCAATCAACACTTAAAGAATCTCATACTGAGATTGTTAAAAGAATATTAAGGTATCTTGCTGATACAGCAGAATTGGAAATCTGGTTTCTAAAGGGAGGAAACGAATATGTTGATGCCTCAATCTGCTGTGTACAAGTGTTATGGCTAAGGCAACAACTTCAAGACCTAGGTATCTATCTCAAGGAAATTCCCATCTATTGTAATAATACCAGCACAATAAGTTTGGTAAAGAATCCAATTCAACACTCAAGAACCAAGCATATTGATGTGAAACATCACTTCATAAGAGATCATGTCCAAAAGAAATATGTCAAAGTGGTATTTATTCCTACTCATCTTCAAATAGCTGACATTTTCACCAAACAGTTGGTGAAAGATAAATTTTTGTTCATAAGATGAGAATTGGGAATGATAAATCCCAATAAATTGTGACTATTCTTTTAATTTTTGGGTATACTTTAATGAATTATTAACTAACTTAAGTATCATAGTTTCTAGACATTTGTTTTGTAGGATCCTCTGTTCTTATGCTAAGAAATAGGGTCAAATAGAGAAGCAATCACTTGCATCACCAACTCGAGTGATTTTGAAAGTGGTGGAAAATCACTCGATGAGTAAGTCTGAGAAATGTATGCCATTTTATAATGGAAAAGAGTTTCCATTTCTATAGTCAGACTACTCAGGAATTGGGAAAGTAATGATCAGGAACAGGAGGATGGTATTCTCCATGCTGCATCCTTGACCATAATATTGTGTGACAAAAGAGAAGTGATATGGTTGTATGATGGGTTGCATTGGTTTATCGATCCTCATATGAATTAGATAGTTTAATGTCTTGCTAGAGGCTACTTACTACTTATGGGTTAGTATAGTCATTGGCCCACTGCCAACTTCATATGGGCCTACAGGGTTGCACACAAAAATAGTCCAACATTAGCTATAATGTCCAGATTTATTGAATCTAAGATATGTCTAGATTTAATGAATGTAATGGTTAATTTAGGGTAGACGAATATATATATATTCGAAAAGAAAATTAATAATATTGTATATACATACATGTATTTTCAAAATACACACACACACATATATATATATATATAATATGATAATATTATTATATTGTGTTAGTTTTAAATTTAGTTTTATCTAATAAATTAAATTTAATAACTAACATGAGAAATATTTAATATCTTGGATTTAATTTATAAAAATAAATTAAATCAATTTCCATTGGCTCTTTATTCAGATTAAATAAATAGGTTAAATTAAAACTATTGGTTAGATTTAATTAAACCATATTTATTTAATTTGCTTATCACAAGACAATTAAGTGTTAATTGATATGATATGGATTTCAAAATTAATTAAGATTAATTTTAAAACTCCAATATCCATCATAAAATAGAAAGCCCTAACTAGTTATTTAAAAGGGGTGAGCTAGGGTTTTCTATGGGTGATAAAAACGATAGATAGAGAGCCGTGAGAAAAGAAAACTCTAGAGAGGGATGTTGGTGGTGCTAGCACATTGTTGTGTTGGATTCCTATTCTTATGGATATCAGTAGAGGGAGCTAATCCGATTTGTCAGCTCCTTGAGATCAAAACGAAAGATTAAACACATAAGAAAGGTACGTGGCTTTACTACTCGATTTAAACGCCGTTGATAGATCTATAGTCGAGATTGGAAAAATTTTTGAATTTTAATTTTCGACTGTGCCTACCAATCTCAATATAAAGATCGCTCAAGTGATTTGGGCAATCACTCGAGTGATCACTCAGGCACTCGAGTGATTGTTCATCAGCACTTTTTAAATCACCATCTTGGATCTTTTGATATTCTTTCAAACTCATTTAAATCTTGATTATCTTGTTCTTAAGTCCTTAGTCCTGCTTAAGTACTTTAGGATATTCTTAACAGCAGTCCAATAACCCTCACTACAATCTTGTTGATATCTACTAGTCATACTTAAGGCAAATGAGTCATCTAGTCGAGTACATAACACGACATATATGATGGATCTAATGGCCAAGGCATATTGAACCTTGCTCATTTGATCTCGTTGATTAGGTATACTAGGATACAGATCCTTACTAAGATGGATGCCATGAGACATGGCATGTAACCCTTTTTGCATCTTACATACTGAACCTATGGAGTATCTTGTCTATGTATGTACTCTGACTTAGGCCTATTAGTCTCTTAGATCTATCTCTATAAATCCTAATCCTTAGGATATATGTGGCTTTACCTAAGTCTTTCATTAAGAAAAACTTTCCTAACCAAGTCTTGACATTCTGCAAGGTAGGAATGTCATTCCCAGTGAGTAGGATTTCATCTACATAAAGTACTAGAAATACAACTGTGCTCCCACTAACCTTCTTGTAAACACAAGGTTCATCAATGTTTTGAATGAATCCGAACTCTTTGATGACTTCATCAAAATGATGATTCCAACTCTGGGATGATTGCTTTAATCTAAAAATGGATCTTTGAAGCTTGCAAACTTTACCAGAGTCCTCTAAAAGTATAAAGCCTTTAGGTTGTGTCATGTATACAGCCTCAAATAGCTTTCTATTAAGGAAGGCTATTTTAACATCTATCTGCAATATTTGATAGTCATAATATGCTGCAATGGCAAGAAAGATTCTAATTGATTTGGCCATTGCAACTGGGGAAAAGGTTTCATCATAGTTTATACTATGAGTTTAAGTGAATCCTTTTGCAGCCAGTTATGCCTTGAAGACATTTACATTGCCATCCACGTCATTTTTCTCCTCGGAAATCCATTTGTACCCGATGCTTTTTACACCTTTAGGTAGATCGACTAAGGTCCATACTTGATTGTCATATATGGATTGCAGTTCATACTTCATGGCATTTAGCCATTTCTCAGAGTTTGGTGCCATTATGGCTTTTTGGTAGGTGGTTGGCTCATTTTGCTTAATGAACAACACATCACAACTTTCAGTAAATAGAAATCCATAAAGCTGAGGCTGATGTCATGTCCTATCAGATCTTCATGGACTTTGTGTTACCTGAGGAGGCTTAACAACTTATTGTAAGTCTTCTCAGTTTTCTATCTATAATTCTGCACTATCTTGTGACTCTCGAACTTCTTTGAGATGTATCTTGCTCCCACTGTTCTTTTAGAGATAAACTCTCTTTCTAGAAACTTACCATTTTGAATAACAAACACTTTGTTATCGATGGGATTGTAGACATAGTATCCTATCGTTTCCTTAGGATACCTAATGAAAAGGCACTTTGAGGATCTAGGCGCTAATTTTTCTTAGGCTCGTTGCTTAACATATACCTCACATCCTCAAATCTTGAGAAAAGATAAACTTGGTTTCTTTTCAGTCTATATCTCATATAGTGTCTTTTCAATTACCTTAGATGGAACACAATTTAGTATGAATACAGCTGTCTTTAGGGTATATCCCTAAAAGGATGGTGGAAGATCTGTTTGACTAATCATAGATTGAATAATATCTAATAGTGTTCGATTCCTCTGTTTAAAAATGTCATTCCATTATGGTGTTTCTAGAAGAGTCAATTGTGAGATTATCCTACAACTCTAAAGATGGTTAATGAACTCTTGTCTTAAATATTCACTACCTCGATTAGATTGAAGTGCTTTAATTGCTTTGCCAAGTTGGTTTTGTACTTCATTTTGGAATATTTTGAACATTTTAAAAGATTCAGATTTATGTTTGAATAGATAGATATAGCCATATCGACTAAAGTCATCTATAAATGTAATGAACTACATAGAACCTCCTCCGGCAGCTGTATTTAATGGTCCACATATATCTATATGTATGAGGCCCAATAAATCAGTGGCCCTCTCACTATGCCCAGTCAAAAGGTGCCTTAGTCATCTTTCCTAATAAGTAAGATTCATATGTATCATATGATTAAAAATCAAATGAGTTAAGAAATCCATCTTGATGGAGTTTAGAAATATGTTTCTCATTTATATGGCCTAGACGACAATGCCATAGGTAGGTTGGAATCAAATCATTTGATTTTATCCTTTTGGTAGTTACGTTATGGATATTCCTATTGTTAGGATGTTCCAAATTTAATATATAATGACCAACATGCAAATCACCATCAGTATAGAAAATGTCATTATGATAAATTAAACATTTACCATTCTGAGTAATGGAAGTATAACCTTCCTTATCCAAATTAGAAAGAGAAACAATGTTACTACTTAAAGCAAGAACATAATAGCAATTGTTCAAAACTAACAAAGCCTACTGGGTAGAACTAATTCATAAGTACCTACAGCTAAAGCATCAACTCTTGCTCTGTTTCCAACTCATAGGTCTACCTCGCCCTTCTTCAGCTTTCTACTATCGTTGAGACCCTGTACATTTATATAGTTTGAGAACCATATGCAGTATCTAATACCTATGTTATGGAAGTAGAAAAATGAATGTCTATAACATAAATACCTGAACCGATAGCTTCACTATCCTTCTTGTTCTTTTCAGATCTTCGAGGTGGACTTTGCATTTCTTCTTCCAATGACCAGGTTCATTGCAGAAGTAGAAAACTCCTTCCTTTAGAGGCTTTGCCTTCTTAGGTGCAGGCTTGGCTTCGGGCTTGTTTTACTCTTTGGTCATACCACCTGAGCCATTACCCTTTTATTTGCCCTTCCCTTTCTTTTTCATACCATTTCCTTTCTAAACCATCAACATAGTACTACGCTTTTTCTTAATACTATACTCAGTAGTTTTTAGCATCCTATACAGATCAGAAATTGATTTCTCCATGTTGTTCATGTTGTAGTCATAACAAAATGGTCATAACTCTCTGGGAGTGAGTTCAGGATCAAATCTGTAGCTAACTCTTGGCTCATGGGAAATCCAAGTCTCTCAAGGTGATCAATGTAACATTTTGTCTTTAATACATGAGCACTAATTGATGCACCTTCAGCCATCTTGTAGGAATATAAGGCCTTTGTGGTCTTATACTTTCTTGCCTTGCCTATTGCTGAAACATTTCCTTGAGATGGACAATCATCTCATAAGCCTCCATAAATCTAGATCTCTTTAAAGCTATGGAATCATTGTGGCAAGCATTAGGCAACCTACAACCACAGAGACATCCTTATGCTTCATGTAAGCATTTCTCTGAGCTCATAGAGTATTGGCTGCAGGCTCCTTAGGAATGGGTTGATCTAGGACATAAGCCTTTCTTTCCTGCTTGAAAGCAAACAATTCTCAAGTTCCTAAACAAGTCAAGAAAGTTTATCACATTGAGTTTGTCTTTCTCAAGGACTAATCACAATGATAGTGTAGCAGTATTACTAGTCCACATGATTCTGCAATAAAATATGCAAAGTTTAGTTAGTAATATCCTACTAAATTAATAACCCTTAATATAATAATTAGTGGGCTGAGATCTATATTTCGCCTAAATTTAAGTTCCCTTTAGCAGGACTCTTAAATTGAAGTTATTTAGGTAGGTAACCTCTGTACCAATTACATCACATGTAACTCTTAGATGTTTATGGGATTCGATCATCATATGATCTGGCATGTTTAATCCCATCTAATGTGTTGAGATCCAAAGTTGTTTTGTTAATCTCAATTAAGTAAAAACAATAATGAATATTAAGAGTAGCACCATTACTTATGCTTATCTCATCAAGATAGCTCAAAAGCATCCACTTTGGTGGCTCCTATAATTGAGCGACCTAGGTTTTGACAAGTATTCCTTAATTGAGGGCATTATGACTAAATATTTGATTTGGAGGGTTTAATCAATTAGTTTTGTTAATATAAAAATGCAATCGTTGTTATATCTCATACAAATAACCACATATAAACGCAAAAGTATATATGCAATAATCTAATCAAAAGAATAATTTAAATGTGATACAACATGACTCACATAACCTAAAATCCTCTCCAGCCAATGAGAGGACTTCTCTAAATAAGAAAAGAAATACATTGAGAGAAACCTTGTTTAAACATACGAGGGGCGTGAGATGAAAAGAGAATGTACATTGAGACTATTTAGATGAAGGCACGACACACAGGCCGTATTTAAATATTACAACCATTGTAAAAACTAAAGACATGTTGTTCACCACACCCAAACAAGTTTGAAAATAAACCATAACAAGTAACAATTCATACAATATAAAAAGCAACAAACGTCGTGATTAGGTTATATTTCATACATATAGTTAGTTATGGCGGTCCTACTAGCCAGTTAGTGGGCAGGGTCAAGGGGCAGTACCCTTATGGGGGTGCAATTTTAGAAGAAATATTTTAAAATTTAAAATATTTAAAATTTCCAGCCCAGTTTTAAAATATTTGTTTTAGTCCAGTTCAAAAGGATTTCAGCCTAGTTTCAAAAAAAGCCTAGAATACTTCTGGACCAAATCATCTTCCCCACACTTTCAGATACCTAAAACCTGAAAAGAGATATGAACTAGACCCGGTTATTCTTGCAACCAGTCGTAAGTTTCAACCAATTCGAAACAAAAAATAATGACTTCCTGTTTTGGATCGAATCCAGAACAGAAATGCAATACTAGGAACAGATCGCATACAATTCGACATTCTTAAAACCCAAAACAGATTTCAAGATCACATACAATACGTAGTATCACACCCCACTTCCAGCCAGGCCACACATGGACCCCGTAAGAGGTGGACTCACAAGAGTTCCTCGCTCCCCAAGCGAGATTTTCCGCCTCCGCAGGGATCGAAGCCACTACCTGGGGGTAAGTAGCGCCTCATGACAATCCCCACTACCATTGAGCTAGTAGCTCAATGGTAGTGGGGATTGTCATGAGGCGCTACTTACCCCCAGGTAGTGGCTTCGATCCCTGCGGAGGCGGAAAATCTCGCTTGGGGAGCGAGGAACTCTTGTGAGTCCACCCTTCCCCGAGAGGGGTTACGCCAGCACCCATGTGTGGGCTGGGGCCAGAAAGGGGATGTGACACGTAGCAGATTTCTTTAACCAAATTCGGTCATCTTCTTATAAGCATACGTATATATCACATGTATAAGAAAATAAACTCAATTTAAACACACAATTGACCTAGCTCTGATGCCACTATTGGGACTGGTAGTCATAGTGGAATAATTTTAAATTTCACCAATCCCAATCGCGGATCTATCAACAATGTTTAAACCAGGTTAGAAAGAATCATTCCTTTCTTTTTGTTCTGAGTTTTCAATCTTCAGGAGCCAACATATCAATCAACTCCCTCTACCGGTATCCATACGATTGTTACTCCAACACGAATCGCGTGCTAGTGCCTCCAATGTCTCTTAGGGTTTCCGTGCGGCTCTAAACTCTAATTTGTTGATGAGTTTTTCTACTCCATTATTTTTATAACCCGTGAGGGTTATATTCAAATTTCAAAATCAATCTTGATTAATTTCAAAATAATTAACCCTTAATTATCTTGATGAGCTAATTAAATGAATCTAGTTTAATTAAATTTGTCATACATTTTTAATTTAACCTATTTATTTACTCTAAATAAAGAGCCAATAGATTTAATTTATCTTTATAAATTAAATCTGAGATATTATATCTCTATCATGTTGTTATTAAATTTAATTTATCTAATAAAATTAAATTTAAAACTAGCAAAATATAATAATATTATCATATATATATATATATGTATTTTGAAAATACATACATATATAATATTATTAATTTTCTTTTCACAAATTTTATATTATATATACAAATATAAAATTCGTCTACCCAGGATTAAACATTATCTCTTATTAGGCCATTCTTATATGCGACCCTATAGGCCCATATAAAGTTGGCAGTGGGCTAATAACTGTACTAACCCATAAGTCGCAAGCGGCCTCTAGCAAGACATTACGACTACCCATTTCACACGATATTTTAGTCAAGGATGAGGCATGGATGATGTTATCCTCCTGTTCCTAACCATTACTTTCCTGATTCCTATGTAGTCTGACAACAAAAATGGAAACTCCTTTCTATCGAGTATAGCCATACATTTCTCAGACCCACTCATTGAGGGGACTGGTAATATTTCTCTACTAAAGTGAGGGATAAATTCTATCTTGACCATTCATATTCCTTTACATGAAAAACCACCAAGCCCGATTGTAGCCTTTATTATCACCTGGTCAAAGGTGACTTTTGGCTAGTTCAAAGCTTAGCAACTCTCATGTAGGAATCCATGATGACCTCAGGTCGAAGGGTATTATTATGTGATTATACATAAGATAAGCTTATGACTTGATCCATGCAGCTGTCTTATAGCGGGTCGGTCCAGCACCTTGTACTCTTACAAGTGTCTAAGACTTTGATTTGTATCTCGATATCTTATCAAGGTCATACTGGTCTTATTTAATTCTGCTCCCACATAGATGAATGATTAGGGACATTTAGGACAATCTTTATGATTTATCCAAGTATATAGTTATCACAGTGAACATGCGAATAATATGATAACATAATGGAAAAAATTCATTAAATTAATAATGTTCAAAGTACAATGATTAACCCCTTAAGGCACAATTTCCAACAAATGCGTCTACAACTACATTAGCCTTGCCTGGATGGTATTTGATCTCCAGGTTGTAATCTTTAAGCAACTCCATCCATCTACGCTACCTTATGTTCAACTCTTTTTGATCATACAAGTACTTCAAGCTCTTGTGGTCGTAGTACAACTCTATGGTTGCCCCAAAGAGATAGTGCCTCCATATTTTTAGTGCAAACACAAATACTGTTAACTCAAGATCATAAGTGGGGTAGTTCAGTTCACGAGGCTTCAATTGACGAGATACATATGCTACTACTTGGCCCTGTTGCATCATAACACATCCCAATCCTTTTTGTTAGCATCACTGTAGACCATAAAGGTCAACTGTGGATCGAGGATTGTTAACACTAGTGATGTTATTAATCTCTCCTTCAGCTTTGTGAAGCTCCTCTCATAATTATCATCCCATAAATGGTTGAGTTTTCCATGTCAACTTTGTCAATGGCAAAGCTATTCTGGAGAAATTTTGTATAAATTGCCTGTCATAACCTGTAAGACCCAGCAAAACTACGTATTTCAACAACAGTCTCTGGCCTATTCTAGTTTAGTACTACTTCCACTTTGCTAGGATCCCTCGAGACCTCTTTTTGTGATACTACATGTCTCAGAAATTTAACTTTTGGAAGCCAAAACTCACTCTTGCTCAGATTGGCAAATAGTTTCCTATCTCTCAATGTGTTCAATACTTTTCTTAGATACTATTCATGTTCTGATATGCTCTGCGAATACATTAAAATATCATCATTGAAGACTACTATGAATTAGTCTAGATATGGAAGGAAAATTTAATTCATGTAGTCCACAAATACTGCAGGTGCATTGGTCAGCCCAAATGGCATTTCTAGAAACTAGTAATGGCCATATTTGATGTTGAAAGCAGTTTTTGGTACATCTTCGGCTTCTACTTTGAGCTGGTGATACTTGATCTCAAGTCAATTTTCAAGAACATATAGGAACTAGATAACTGATCGAGCAAACTTCAATTATAGGAAGTGTGTATTGGTTCTTGACAGTCATCTTGTTCAGCTCCCTATATTGACAGTCATCAATATAGAGTCGCAGGCTTCCATCTTGCTTTTTGACAAAGAGCACTGGAGCACCCTATTGCGAGAAATTGAGTTGAATGAACTCTTTCTCTAATACCTCCTCAAACTCCACTTCCCTATCTGGGGGTAATCTACCGATATCCTCCAGAAACACATTAGAAAACTTGTTTACTACAAGGATATCCTTAATTGCTGTTCCAAACTCTTTCTGCATTGAGAAGAACACTATTACCCCTGACAACCTTTGTGCAAACATCTATTGTCCTCAGCTACTAAGAGAAAATTAAGGTTGATTTATGAGTTGGCATTGGATTACAATTTATAATAAATAACCCTTTTGCTACTACAGTCTATCAGAACGTTATTTGTTGTCAACTAGTCAATACCAAGGATTACCTCAAGGCCATACAATTGTAAAGAGATCAAATCTACTATTGATTCGTGTCCCTCGACATTTATTATGCAATTTAGGCAAACATCAGCTGTGGCAATTCTAATACTGGTGGGTGTAGACACAACCAGAGATATGGAAATCAGTGTACACTCAGGCCTAGCTATCTTACATAGTCATATGCAATGAATGAATGACTAGCACCCAAATAATACAATACTTGCACTTAATTACCATTAAGAGAAACCATACCTTGGATCAATTCAGGAGATTTTCTGGCTTCTTCCTGAGTTAGTGCGAACACTCTACCATGAACTCTTGGTCAGGCTCCACTGTCTGTTGCTGTTGTGGACAATCCTTAGCGAAATGTCCCAGTTTTAGCATACAAAACAAATTATTTGCCTAGTTGGAGCCTACCTTGCTAGAGCACCACTACATATCTTACCAAGATGGAATGGCTTGCCATAATGCCAACATGTTCTTCCCCCTAAAGATCTCTGATTACCGCAGTTTCTAGCTTGAAATGGCTTTTTGCTATTTCCTCTGAGTAGTTGTTGACCTCTTATTTATTTTGACACTGTGCAGAATAAAAATATGGAGTTTAGTGGGCATACAGGAATAACATAAATATACTGATATATTAATACAAAGTGCTTGATTATATTACAGGTATCCACCACATGGTGTGTTTATAATAATTACAAACCTTAAAATAATAAAAAGGCTTTCAGATAACCAACTGTCTTGCCTGTACTGGTTTAGAAACTCTAGCAGCCAGTAATTACACTTTTGCCCTTTGAGCCAGTGCCTGTTGTTGAAAACTTTATATATTTATGGAAAGAGTGAGATTTGAAAGAATATCAGTAGTAACAAGCTATCAATCATATAAAATAGGCTAAATAAATATGCAAAGCACCATATAGTATAATATAATATTAACACTGTATACCCGTATGTGTACACAATTTAGGGGCAAACCCCTACTTGTCCGTGTACCTCAGCTGGGTCCCAAGCCATAACTAGGCAATGTGCCCCCTGGTACTATGTATCATAGTTGGGTCCTCACTAGGCCGAATGGTATTGTGCTTTTCCCATTGGACGATACTTGTGCTTTTCTCACACCACAGCTAGATAGTGTGTTCATTATTCATATCACATAATATAGAAACATACAATATATATGCCACCACAGAGTATATGAAAGATAGAGTTACTACCTGAATTGACCTTTCTTGCTCTACTATCATTCCAATACTGTATGTTAGGCTCGGGCTACTGATATATCCTTAAATTCTAAATTGATGATAAATGAGTTATTACTTATTCATAACTCATTCTAAACTCATTTTGTTAGTTATGTTGACTCAAAAACACAATATTACCAAAATACCCTTGAGAACCTGATTTAAGCCCCTTTATACTCAGTCCAACTATACTTTACCAAAAATTATGACCCAGCCTATTTCTACACACTTTCATGTGTAGAATCCATTTTTGACCTCAAATTAGTCAAATTCAAGCCCAAATTACATATTTACCCTAAAGCCTTCACACTTCATATTTACATGTTCCCCACAAAATTTTCCATTCTAAACACAATGGGAACATCAAATTCATGAAATTCCCGCTCCAATACTATGAACAGTGGCTGGCCAAAATTTTGGAATTTTTTTGGGAAAAATGGAAGTTTCATGCTTTTATTCAATTAAACACTTCCTTTTCACTTGTAATCCCATGTTTGACCCCTTAAACACCTATTGATCATGATTAGTGTCAATTTGGGTAGCATAACCCCTTAGGGTTTGGCATTCCCTGTAATATCCTGGATTGTGACCAAGGATTAGCAACTTCAAAGTAATGTAATTAATATTAATTGAGCACTTTTGAAGTATATATCATGTATTGTGCTAATCAGGGGTAAAACGGTAAATTTACCGATCGACTGGTAAGTTACTGGAGAGGAAACCCCTTGGTAATCATGATCAATGGCTGGGATTGAAAGAACAAGGGGTGGAATCTTGTGTGGATGAGTTCATATGCACTCATAGGAGGAAGGATGAGATGTTGCCATGTGTCCAAATGAGAGCCATTGGATGAGTCAAAATTTTCAAACTCTACCTTTCTCCCTCTTAAGTCGGCTGTGTGTGTGTGTGTGAGCATTGAACTATGAGTCATTGATCAATATCTCTCATCTCTCTCCATTCTCTCCATTTTCGCTGAAGTTAAGCAAGAAAGAGAAAGAAGAAGGCTTAAAGAAAGGTGAGAAGTTGTCCATGGATGCTCAATTTGCTTTCATTAATGTTGTTCATGAGGTTGAGGGCTATATTTCTATGGTTTCAGAATTTTGGTTGGTGAAGTTTGAGAACTTGTGGAAATTTGGAAGTTGAAGAGTTGAAGAATTGGCTCTAGGAAGAAGAAGAGGTAAGAATTAGAAGCATTTTGGTATAGTTGTTTTGATCATTGGTTGAGTTTGAGGACTTTGAAATTTGCCTTGATTTTTTGGTAAATTTTGAAAAGTATGACTTGGTTAGTGTTTAATGTGGAAATTAGTGTCATAGAGTGTCTTTGTGCATTTGGAATTGGCTTGGAATTTTGGGTTGGAATGGATTGCAATGTGTGTGTTGATTGGAGATGTTAAGGTGACATGTGGTGATTGTGGTAGAACATGCTCATGGATAATGAATATGGTCATTTTGATGGCTCCAATGTGTTCCTTGAGCCAAATTGTGTGAAAATAGTATGTGATTTGAAATTAGGGACCATTGGAAACCAATTGGCAAAATCTGGAAAATTAGTCCAATGTAAGTCTGTTCTGGACAGTCTGATGGTGTGGACGTTTTGACTGGGCAAATGATGTTGAAAAATTATGAAACTTTCCAGTCTTGAATCTCACATCTCAAGCTTCAAAATAGACATAAATTTTGTGTCATTTCGCTTTTTGAGCTGGGAGTTTGAACTGTCCAAAGTTTGGCATCAAAGCTGGACCTTGTTTTGGCATAACATTAGGTTTTTGGTAAATCTGGACTTTCGTGGTGATTTCTAGTTATGGAAAATATTTTTCCTTGAAAGAGGAATTAAATAGCTTTCATTTGGCTTTGGAATCACCTTATTTCAATTTTTCCTGAATTAGTTATGATTTTTGGAAGTTCAGCCAAGAAACTGGATTTTCTGGGCCGCAGCCCAAATGTTTCTGAGCCCTTCTGAATAGTTTTGGGCCGCAGCCCATGGATTCTGGGCCGCAGCCCAAATGTTTCTGGGCATTTTTGGGCCGCAGCTCAAGGATTGTGGGCCGCGGCCCACCCCCAAAAATCAGTGTTTTGCACTTTTGAAAGGTGGTTTTTGGTATAGTCTTTCCCAACCTTTTAGGCATATGTTTAGGCCTCTAATAGCCACCTAAAGAGTCTAAATGATAACCAACTTAAGTACAATGGAATTAAGAACTTGGGAAAGAAATTGATTTATTGTCCCTAATTTGGTTTATAGGATTCAACATTTGCCGTCCCCGTGAGGCCACTGAGCCAGCAAAAGTCAGGAAGGAACGAGGTAGTAACTTTTCTTTCGTACCATATATGATGCATTGTATGTGTGTATTATCATCGATTTGTGATAAACTCGTATGCTGCGACATTGTGAACATGTGTAAACACCGTCATACCAATAGTCCCTGAGTGGCTAACAACAGATCGGGCAAGGGTTGTATGCCTTCCCGGCGGAGAAAGGGGATGAGGATAAGGTGTGGTATATGTGATTATGTGGGCCGAAAGGCTATTTGTGAAGGCCGACGGGCCATTTGTGAAAGCCAGATAGCTATATGAGCTATAAGGCTATGTGTATGCACTGCCACGCCAATAGTCCCTGAGTAGCTAACAACGGTTCGGGTTAGGATAGTGTGCCTTCCCGGCGGAGAAAGGGGATGAGGGTGGAGTGTGATTTGTGCTGCTGCTGCTGTATGATGATTTGCTTACATGCTGTGTACTTGTATGTGGTATAAATGTTTTGTTACTACTGGGATTCTCTTGAATCTCACTCTTTCCTTTAACTAACCTTTCAGACAGGGCGTGTGGCTCTAAGGAGAAGCGTACGACCCGGAGCAGTTAGAACCCTATAGGGACATTTATTTTGGACGTGTTGGTTAAACCTGTTGGACAGGGATCTTGTAAAATATTTTGGATTGTAAATATTAGTGAAATACAGTCGTGTAATCCCTTATATAGGAATTAAAACCCTATAGTGAATGAATGGAACCCGGGGGTTGCCGGGATTGCTATTAGATATTCTAATATGTTTAAATGTAAATTAACTGCGCAGGTGATTATATTCGATAATTGAATTTGAGACCGGAATAGGAAAGAAGTTTTGAAAATTTTGTAAAGTCCCTACTATAAAAAGGGAGTTTTAAATGAGTTTTGAACTATTCGACGGTCTTTAAACCAATTTAATTAAGTGATATTGAATTCTAATTACACTAATTAAGGCATGGGGTTACATTCCCAAAATCTCAAAGTCATGAAAACCAAGCTAACAATCATCCAAACCTCCAAGAACAAACATAAATTAACAAGAGAAATAAGGTTCTTGAGATTATCTTTTATTCTCTCTCCCTCTCTCTAAAAACTGTCCCCTCTCTCTTCCTTCTTGCTCTTAATTTTGCTTGCTACACGTGTTTCAAGAAGGAATATAGATTAGGAGAGTTTTCATGAATGAAAAGGCAAGAACAAGTGGAAATTACCACCGACCCACCTTGATATTACTTCTTGATCCTTGCTCTTTCTCTTTGTTCTTGTGTTTTTCTCCAACTCTCTCTCTCTCTCTCGTTCTCTTTGTTTATTCGAAATGTGGCCTTGGAGGAAAGATGAAGAGCCCTTAAAAATATCACTCTTCCTCCTCCTCAATATTAATTTTTAATTGTAATTTTGCACATGTTTATATTTTGACTTTTCTACTCATTTTTACTTGGCTAGAATTGCTTTCTCTTAGCTCTCTTTGGTTAGACATAATGTTGGCTCTTGGAAGAGCTAATGAGCCTCTTGAAATATCCTAAGTTTATCTCCTCGAATAATAATATTAAATTGTCAATTAGCATGACAAAATTGACTTTAGTCTTCATCTTTTCCTATTTGGCTAATTATGCCTCCACATGTCACATATTATGGTAAAAAAAAAAATATTTCCCTCATATTTCTCCTTGTTGGCCGAAAATATCACAAAGAAAAGGGAAAAATAAAAGCTATCTTGCTTTATTAGTCAAATAACCATTTTGCCCTTACATTTTTGTAATTAAATTGGGCTTTCTACTTTCCCTATGTGTGTGGCCGAAAATCACTATTAATTGGGCCCAAAAATTGTGTTCTTCCATTATCCCATTTTGCCCTACAAAAATGTGCTTTTAAGAAGACAAAAATTGGACTTTATGTCTTATGTTGGCCCAAAATTCGTGTGGCTACTAATTGCACTATTTGGCTAATTCAAGTATGCTAATATTCACCATTTTCTTCTCTTTAATATCGGAAAGGTGAAAAGGAATTTTGGTGACTGAAATTTGGGATGTTACAGTGGTCTACTTTGATCCTTGCGTTTTTAGGAAGAACTCCCACTGCCAAACACACCCTTGTTTTTACTATTTTTGTCAGAGGACAAACTCAACAAGTTATTCTTTGTGATTTAGTACCCCTCCACTGTCTTGTTTAATTCTGCAAAGTGTTTAGAAACCACTTTTTCTTTCAGCTTTGGTTTCAGTCCCTGTACTATAATGTCCGAGCTCCATTCCTTTGTTGGGATTGGTAGGTATAGTGACAAATTAAAATTCAAAGGTTTTCCAATCCCTATTGCGGATCTGTCAATGATGTTTAAATTGAGTAGTAGAGAAACATACCTTTCTTATGTGTTTAGACTTTCTTTTCGATCTCAAGGGGCAAACAACTTGGATCAACTCTCTCTACTGGTATCCATACGAAAAGCAATCCAACACAAACAATGTGTTAGCACCACCAACATCCCTCTCTAGAGTTTTCCTTTCTCACAGCTTTCTATTTATCTTCCATCATCCATAGAAAACCCTAGCTCACACTTTTTAAATAACTAGTCAGGGCTTTCTATTTTATGATGGATGTTGGATTTTTAAAATTAATCTTAATTAATTTCAAAATCCATATCATATCAATTAACACTTAATTATCTTTTAATAAGAAAATTAAATAAATATGGTTTAGTTAAATCTCTCCAACATTTTTAATTTGACCTATTTATTTAATTTGAATAAAGAGCCAACGGAAATAGATTTAATTTATCTTTATAAATTAAATCTGAGATATTATATCCTTATCATGTTAGTTATTAAATTTAATTTATCAAATAATACTAAATTTAAAATTAACACAATACAATAATATTATCATAATATATTTATATATATATGCAATTTGAAAATACATATATGTATATATAATATTATTAATTTTCTTTTCAAATATATATATATATATATTTGTCCACCATAGATTAAGCATTACATTCATTAAATCTAGACATATCTTAGATTCAATGAAGCTGGACATTATAGCTCGTGTTGGGCTTTTTTTGTGTGCGACCTTATAGACCGATATGAAGTTGGCAGTGGATCAATAACTATACTAACCTACAAGTCGTCAGCGGCCTCTAACAAGACATTACGACTACCCAATTCATATGAGGGTCAATAAACTGATGCAACCTGTCATACAACTATATCACTTCCCTTTTGTCACACGATATTTCAGTCAAGGATAAAGCATGAAGAATGTCATGCTTCTATTCCTGACCATTACTTTCTCAATCCCTGAGTAGTTTGACTATAGAAAAAAGAAGTCCTTTCCATCGTAGTATGGCCATACATTTCTCTTACTCACTCATCAAGGAGCCCACTAATATCTCTCTACCAATATGAGGGACAAATTCCATCTTGACCATTCACATTCCTCTGTATGAAAACCACCAAGCCCGAACATAGCCTTTATCATCACTTAGTCAAAGGTGACTATTGACTAGGTCAAAGCTAAGCAACTCTCATGTAGGAATCCATGATGATCTTAGGTTAAAGGGGCATAGTGACGTGGTTATACATGAGACAAGCTTATGACTTGATCCATACAACTTTCTCATAATGGGTCGGTCCAACACTTTATACTCTTACAGTTATCTCCATACCTCTTTAAAGTCATGCTGGTCTTATTTCATCTTTGCTCTCACATAGATGATCGACCATGAACATTTAGGACAATCATTATGATTTATCCAAGGGTAGTTATCACAGTGAACATGCAAATAATATGATAACAAAATGGAGAAGTTCATTGAATAACAATGTTTAAAGTATAATGATTGGCCCCCTTGGGAATAATTTCCAACATCCTCCCACTTGTACTAGGTACAATCATCAATTTTCCTAATTCCCATTATCCTAACATGATGCTCATGCTTTGCCTGTGCAAGTGGCTTAGTAAGAGGATCAACAACATTGTTTTCTCCTACCACTTTACATATTTTTATATCATCTCTATCATTGATTTCTCTAATAAGATGAATTCACTATTGTTATAGAACAAATCTATTGGATTTGAGATGGTAGGCACCACCCCTAGGTTAGTAATAAACTTTCTGATCCAAATGGCTTTCTTAGCTGCATCCAATGCTGCTATATACTCACCTTCTGTTGTAGAATCTGCTACAGTGCTATGCTTGGAGCTTTTCCAATTTACTGCTTCACCATTCAGGAGGAATATGCATCTAAATTGTGATTTAAGTCAGTTTGGAAACTTGCATATATGTAACTAGTTATACAGAGCTCATCATCTAATCTACCATATACCAAGAATAAATCCTTAGTCTTTATAAGTACTTTAGGATATTCTTGACATTAGTCTAATAACCCTCACCAGGATCTTGTTGATATCTGCTGGTTATACTTAAAGTAGATGAGACATTCAATCGAGTACATAACATGGCATATATGATAGATATAATGGCTAAGGCATATAGAACCGTGCTCATGTGATCTCACTGATAAGTTGTACTAGGACACAGATCCTTGCTAATATGGATGCCATGAGACATGGGCATGTAACCCCTTTTTAAATCTTGCATACTGAACCTATACAGTATCTTGTCTATGTATGTGCTCTGACTTAGGCCTATTAGTCTCTTGGATCTATCTCTATAGATCCTAATCCTTATGATATAGGTAGCTTCACCCAAGTCTTTCATCAAGAAAGACTTTTCTAACCAAAACTTGACACTCTGCAAAGTAGGAATGTCATTCTTAATTTGTAGGATATCATCTACATAAAGTACTAGAAATACAACTATGCTACCACTAACCTTCTTGAAAACACAAGGTTCATCGATGTTTTGAATGAATCCAAACTCTTTGACTACTTCATTAAAAGAATGATTCTAGCTGTGGGATGCTTGCTTCAATCTACAAATGGATCTTTAAAGCTTGCACACGTTACCATAGTCCTCTGAATGCATAAAGCGTTTAGGTTGTGTCATGTACACATCCTCAAGCAACTTTCCATTAAGGAAGGCTATTTTGATGTCCATCTGCCATATTTTATAGTCATAATATACTGAAATGGCAAGAAGGATTTTGATTGATTTGGGCATTGCAACTGGAAAAAAGGTTTCATCATAGTCTATACCATGAGTTTGAGTGAATCCTTTCGCAACCAGTCATACCTTAAAGACATTTACATTGCCATCTATGTCAGTTTTCTCTTTGAAAGCCCATTTACACCTAATGGTTTTTACACCTTCAGGTGCATTGACTAAGGTCCATACTAGAATGTCATATATGGATTACATTTCAGACTTCATGGCATTTAGCCACTTCTCAGAGTTTGGTCCCACCATGGCTTCTCTTAGGTGGTTAGTGCATTTTGTTCAATAAGCAGAACATCACGACTTTCATTAATAAAAAAATCTATATCTATGAGGTAATGCTGGTCCTACTAGATCTACATGGACCTTATATTACCTGAGGAGGATCAAGAACTTGTTGTGAGTTTTCTCTATTTTCCATCTATAGTTCTATGCTATCTTGTTACTCTCAAACTTCTTTGAGATGTACCTTATTGCACTGGTTCTTTTAGAGCTAAACCCTCTTTGTAGAAATATACCATTTTGAATAACAAACACTTTGTTATTGGTGGGATTGTAGACATAGTATCCCTTCATTCCCTTAGGATACCCCATGAAAAGGCACTTTAAGGATTTGGGCACTAATTTATCTAAGGTTCGTTGCTTAACATATACCTCATATCCCCAAATTTTGAGAAAAGATAAATTAGGTTTCTTTCCAGTCCATATCTCATATGGTGTCTTTTCAATTGCCTTAGATTGAACACATTTAGTGTGCACACAACTATGTCTAGGGCACCACCCCAAAAGGATGGTAGCAGATCTGTTTGACTTATCATAGATTGAACCATACTAATAGTGTTTAATTTCTCCATTCAAAAAAAACCATTCCACAATGGTGTTCTTGGAGGAGTCAAGTGTGAGATTATCCCACAACTCCTAAGATGGTCAATGAACTCTTGGCTCAAATATTCACCACCTCGATTAGATCGAAGTGCCTTAATGGTTTTGCTAAGTTGGTTTTGTACTTATTTTGGAATATTTTGAACATTTCATAAGATTCAAATTTATGTTTCATTAGATAGATATATCCATATCTACTAAAGTCATCTATAAATGTAATGAAGTATATATAATCTCTTCTGGCAGCTGTATTCAGTGGTCCATATACATCTGTATGTATGAGGTCTAATAAATCAGTGGCCCTCTCATTATGCCCAGTAAAAGGTGTGTTTGTCATCTTTCCTAATAAGCAAGATTCACATGTATCATACAATTAAAAATCAAATGAGTTAAGAAATCTATCTTGATGGAGTTTAAAAATGCGTTTCTCATTTATATGGCCTATACGACAATGCCATAGGTATGTCGTATTCAAATTGTTTGACTTGATCCTTCTGGTAGTTATGTTATAGATATTCCTACTATAAGGATGTCCCAAATTTAATATATAATGACCAACTTGAAAATCACCATTAGCATAGAAAATGTCATGGCGATAAATAAAACATTTGCTACTCATAGTAATGGAAGTATAACCTTTCGTGTCCAAATAAGAAAGAGAAATAATATTACAACTCAAAGTAGGAACATAATAGCAATTGTTCAAAACTAATAAAAGCCCACTCGACAGAACTAATTCATAAGTGCCTACAATGAAAACAGCAACTCTTACTCTGTTTCCAACTTATAGGTGCACTTCACCCTTCTTCAATTTTCTACTATTCTTAAGACCCTGCACATTTGTACAACTGTGAGAACCACATACAGTATCTAATACCCATGCAGAAGAAGTAAAAAGATGAATGTCTATAACATAAATACCTGAAGAGATAGCCCCATTCTCCTTCTTGTTCTTTTTTAAATCTTCAAGGTAGAGTTTGCAATTCCTCTTCCAATGATCGGGTTAATTGGAGAAGAAGCATACTCCTTCCTTTAGAGGCTTTGCCTTCTTGGCTGTAGGCTTGGTTTCGGGCTTGTTTGACACTTTGGTCTTACCACCTGAGCCATTATCCTTCCCCTTGCCCTTGCCCTTCTTTTTCATACCCTTTTCTTTTTAAACCATTAAAACAATGTTGGGCTTTTTCTTAATGTTCTGCTTAGCAGTTTTAAGCATCCCATGCAGTTCATAAATTGATTTCTCCATGTTGTTCATGTTGTAGTTCATGACAACCTTGTCATAACTTTCCAGGAGTGAGTTTAAGATCAAATATGTAGCTAACTTCTAGCTCATGGGAAATCAAAGCCTCTCAAGGTGATCAATGTAGCCTTTTATCTTTAACACGTGAGCTCTAACTGATACACCTTCAGCCATCTTATAAGAACATAAGTCTTTTATGGTCTCATACCTTTCCTGCCTTACCTATTACTGGAACATTTCCTTGAGATGCACAATCACCTCATGAGCCTCCATAAGTTCCAAATCTCTTTAGAGGTATGGAATCATTATGGCAAGCATTAGGCAACCTACATCCGTAGAGACATCCTTATGCTTCATATAAGCATTTCTTTGAGCTCATGGAGCATTAGCCTCAGGCTCCTCAGGAATGGGTTGATCTAGGATTTAAGCCTTTCTTTCCTGCTTGAGAACAAATAATTCTCAAGTTCCTGAATGAGTCAAGAAAGTTTGTCCCATTGAGTTTTTCCTTCTCAAGGACTGATGACAATGATAGTGTAGCAGTATTATTGGTCGGCATGATTCTACAATAAAATATACAAAGTTGGTTAGTAATCTTCTACTAAATTTTCAACCCTCAATGTAATAATTAGTGGGCTAAGATCCATATCTCACTTAAACATAAGTCCACTTTAGCAAGACCTTAAATAAAGTTATTTAGGTAGGTAACCTCTTTACTAATTACATCACATGTAACTCTTAGATCTTTAAGGGATTCAATCATCATATGATCTGGCATATTTAATCCCATCTAATGCCTTGAGATCTAAAACCATTTTGTTAATCTCAATTTAGTCAGAATAATAATGAATCTTTGTGAGTAGCACCATTACTCATGCTTGTCTCACCAAGATAACTCAAATGCATCCACTTTGGTGGAACCTACAATTGAGCGATCTAGTTTTTGACAAGTATTCATTACTTGACGTCATTATGACTTAAGATTTCACTTAAAGGGCTTAATTAATTTTTTTGTTTATATAAATACATATATCGTGGTTGTTTCTCTTACAAATATACATATATATGTAAAATATGAATGTAATGATCTAATCAAAAGAAACATAATTTAAACATGACACAATATGGCTCACCTACCCTAAATCCTCTCAAGCCAATGAGAGGACCTTTCTAGTAAGAAAAGAAAATACATTGAGAAACCTTGTTTAAACATACGAGGGGAGTGAGATGAGAAAAGAATGCACATCCAGACTATATAAAGGAAGGAACGGCAAGTAGGCCGTATTTAAAAAATTTATAACCCTCATAAAACTAGAGCCATATTGTTCATCATACCCAAACAATTTTAGAAATTAAAACCACAACAAATTACAATCCATACAATATGAAAAGCAATAAATGTTATGATTATGTCGAGCTATGAATAGTTAGCCACGATGGTCCTTCTACCGAACCTATGCTCCTCATTCCTCCTTTAAGAACAGAGGAAGGAAAAGAAGAAGATGAGGAGTAGTTTACAGGATAGTTCAGATATCCTAATTTAAAGGAAAGGGTATCTCTGACCTTTTCCCCCTATATTAGTAACTGACCATATGATTAGAGGAGAAAATTGATAAGTTCTTTAATTTTCCTTATATTCTCTCAACTTTCTTTTCTCTAACTCTTATCTAATTTTTAATTAAAAAATAACTTCTTTTCATTTACTATCTTAATCGATCACCAAATATAGGATTTCTAAGATTTTTTGTTGTGGTGATTAAGCACTATCAATCACAATAGGCTTTCTTAGACCCCATCAATCTCAATTAATCATATACAACTTATATATCACATACATAAGCACACAATAAGCGCTCAAACTCAACTTAAATGCACAATTGACCTAGCTCTGATGCCACTATTGGGATTGGTAGGCACAACGGAAAATTGAAATCCAAAAGTTTTCTAATCCCTACTGCGAATCTATCAATGACATTTAAATCGAGCAGTAGAGAAACGTACATTTCTTATGTGTACAATCTTTCTTTTCGATCAAAAGGAGCTAATAACTCGAATCAGCTACTTCTACGAGTATCCACACGAATAGGAATCCAACACGAATAGCATTTAGCGCCACCAACATCCCTATCCAGAGTTTTATTTTCTCACGGCTCTTTATCTATCTTCCATCATCCGTAGAAAACCCTAACTCACACTTTTTAAATAACCAGTCAGGGCTTTCTGTTTTACGATGGATGTTGAATTTTTAAAATTAATCTTAATTAATTTTGAAATCCATGTCATATCAATTAACACTTAATTTCCTTTTGATAAGCAAATGAAATAAATATGGTTTAACTAAATCTATCTAACAATTTTAATTTAACCTATTTATTTAATCTGAATAAAGAGCCAACAAAAATAGATTTAATTTATCTTTATCAATTAAATTCAAGATATTATATCCTTATCATGTTAGTTATTAATTTATAAGATAAAACTAAATTTAAAATTAACACAATGTAATAATATATATATATATATATATGTAATTCGAAAATACATATATGTATATATAATATTATTACTTTTATTTTCAAATATATATATATTCATCCACCGTAGATTAAGCATTACATTCATTAAATCTAGACATATCATAGATTTAATGAATTCGAACATTATAGCTCATGTTAGGCTATTTTTATGTGAGACCTTATTGGCCCATATGAAGTTAGCAGTGGACTAATGACTATGCTAACCCACAAGTCATAAGAGGCTTCTAGCAAGATATTATGACTACCCAATTCATATAAGGATCGATAAACTGATGCAACTTGTTATAGAACCATATCACGTCCCTTTTGTCTCACTATATTTCAATCAAGGATAAGGCATGGAGAATGTCATCCTCGTATTCTTAACCATTACTTTCTCGATCCCTAAGTAGTTTGACTATAGAAATAGAAACTCCTTTCCATCGTAGTATAACCATACACTTCTTAGACTTACTTATTCACTAATACCTCTCTACCAATGTAAGGGACAAATTCCATCTTGACTATTCACATTCCTTTGCATGAAAACCACCAAGCCCAAACATAGCCTTTATCATCACTTGATCAAAGGTGACTTTTGACTAGGTCAAAGCTGAGTGAATCTCATGTAAGAATCCATGATGATCTTAGGTCAAAGGGGCATAGTGACATGGTTCTACATAAGAAAAGCTTATGACTTGTTCCATTCAGCTTTCTCATAGTAGGTTAGTCCAGTACCTTATACTCTTACACGTGCTTAGGACTTTGATTTATATCTCCATACCTCTTTAAAGTCATACTAGTCTTATTTCATCTTTGCTTCCATATAGATGATTGACCACAGAAATTTAGGACAATCATTATGATTTATCCAAGGATAGTTATCATAGTGAATATGCAAATAATACAATAACAAGATGCAAAAGTTCATTGAATAACAATGTTTAAAGTACAATGATTGGCCCCTATAGCACAATTTCCAACATCCTCGTCATCCCAATACCTCAGGTATGAAGAATATCGAGACAACTATTTAAACCGAGCCAAGTACTCATTAAAGTTCTCCTTCTCATCGTGACATATTGAGAGGAACTCCTTCTGCTTCTCGAGTCCAACTGAATGAGAAAAGTATTTTTCATTGGATTTTTCTTAGAATAATTGCCATGTTATTGGAATCAACTTTGTGTTTTCACCCACTGTTTGCATCCCTTTCTAATTTGTTAATTGCTATCCGGACCTTGATGTCATCTGGGCACACTAAAATTTCAAAAATTTTATCCAGCCGGGATAGCCAGTCCTATTCTAGCTGGGGATGAACTTTTTCTCAGAAGACAGGAGGCTGTTGCTAACTGAACTATGGCACCCAAGTCTGTAAAATGTCAGCCTCAAGTGTAGGTCTAAGCAGAGGCTCCTGTTCAGGCTCCTTAGTTTATATAGGGTCATCTTCTTGTCTAATAGGATTGTTCAGTCTTTTATAATCTTCCTGCTGTTTCTGCTGCACTTCTTGTAGCTTATCTCTAAGTTTATTTAGCATAGTCTATTATGCTGTTACCATGCCCAATAGTTGCTATATTAGGTTATGTCTAGCCTCGTGACCCTAATCATCACCTCCATCTCTTAGTCTACCTCTTATTCTCACCATCTTTATGTTTCACTGTATTGAAATAAGAAAGATGTAAATTACACATAGTCATAAAGGTATATTTTTCATTTCACAAAACTTAGGTACACAGGTACATTAGATATCACATACAACAGACATTTACAGCAGTTAGGGAAAGCTCTTAACATTATACATCCTATAAACTACTGTAAAACATGTCTTTGTCCTTTTACATATCATAACATAATATATACATGTAACTTCCTAAGGGCTCACCCATCCCGAGATTTCCTTGGGTTGAGCAAGCTTAATTTTAGTGCACCAGTGTAAAAACATCGATACCGGTTCTAATCACTTTCGTGCACCTATATTTTGTGACTGCCTTCGATCCTAAAAGTGATGCCACCAGACTTCGATCGACTAAATCTTGAGTATAGACTGTCTATTCGCTTTAATACGTGTACTTCAATACGTAACTCATGATATGCTTCATGAAGTCAATAAAGTTGTTGTTCGGACCCCACTTTAAAATCTTATTCTTCTTCCGGGCCCAAAATGCATAATCCAGAATGAAGTACATCGTTGTATGGATCCAGTCATCATCTGAAAAGTTCAGGTAGTGAAGACCCTGATCCTAGTGTAATGTGTCCACATCATCCAGATATGCTGTTAGAACTGGGCGACACCCAAGAGGGGGAGGAATTGGGTGTAAGTTAAAAATCTTAATAACTTTGAAAATCTTTTCGCATCTTATGAAATAAATAAGTATGGAAGTATGAGACCATAAGTAAGTATCTAAAACATATATGCTGGAAATATAAGAGCTTAGGGAAGAGAATATGTAAACTATGATTTATCTTGGTTCGGCCCAATCCCTGATGACCTATGTCTAGTCCCTAGGCTCCACCTGAGATTTTCAATCCACTATTTTCCTCAAGTTTAATTGAGTACTTGAGAACCACTACAATCTCACAAGTTTAATTCGGGCACTTGTGAAGCCTTTAAAATTCTCGTACTGAGTTACTCCCCCTTACACATCGAAAGGTTATAACCGAGTTGCTCCCCCTTACATACTGTAAGGATACAACTTTGATGATGAAAGATTACAAGCAATGTTTTCTCTCAGAAGTGAATAAGATTAACACTGAAGTATAATATAAATAATCGCTCTCTCAAATATACATGATATAGAAAATAGATAAGAATATAGAGTAGTTGGGTTGGAGTAGATGATTCATGATCTTTTCATATTTCTCGTTGGTGTTGTTCTTCGTTGAATGTTCCCATATTTATAGATGAGTTAAGATAGTCATTGGAAGCATTTCAACCTGTCAATTAGAGTGGCATAGCTTTATTTGACTGTTCTTCGATTTTGAAAACTAGTTGTTGTGGTTGGTGAACGCTCTGCTTCCGTAAAGTCAACTTTTATCTCTTCTCATCATCTCTTCATTGTATTCTTGGAGAAATGCAATAAACATTAATATAATGAAGTGTTAGAGTGAGTTTCATAATCATTCCCATGAATTTCAAAAGCTTTAGTACGTTGTTGTATTCTCCTGGGAAGCATTACTTGAGTGGTCACTCGAGTAAGCCTAGGTCATTACTCGAGTGATCCCTCGAGTAAACACATTCAAATTCTAGCCGAGAGTATTTCCATATTCATTACTTGAGTGATTCCTCGAGTAAGCTCTCAAATAAGTTTGCATATTACTCGAGTGCTCCCTCGAGTAAAGCCTTTTCACATCTGGTTACTCGAGTAGTTCCACGAGTAAAGTCTGTTAATTCTTGGCCGAGAGCTACTGGATGATTTCTGCTCTGGTTACTCGAGTAATCCCTCGAGTAAACTTTTCAAATAACTTTGTAGATTACTCGAGTCATCCTTTCAAGTAATCCTATACAATTTATGACAGAGAGCTTTGTGGAATAATTTCTCACACATTACTCGAGTGGTCCCTCGAGTAAGGTTTTAAATAAGTTTGCATATTACTCTAGTAAGCCCTTCAAGTGTTCTCTCCATTGTGATTCAAAACATGGCAAACTATATATCATCAAAAAGCTCTCAACGTCTAGATTCCAATAAAGCAAGAATAATCCCCAAAATCTTTGTATACAGAAAGTTATGATCCAAAGAGTATCTACTGTTCTTAGACAATCTCTAAAATCACGAGCAGCAACTTTCAGTAGGCATAATTCTTAGTATACAGCTTTAAATGTGACAAATTATTTATCCATGGAAAGCTCTTTGAGTTTACTTTCATATGGCACTAGTTTTATTACAATCCAATGTGTAGTTTGAGAGTTATATCCAAAATACCGAAGCTGTCTTGGAATATGACAATGATTCATGTGTCAACTTCAACAGATCATAGCTCTCTCATATGAACTCCTTTGAATGTGATCTTGGTGTGTACTTTTCATGTTAGGAGTCTAGTTTCATATGTAACTAGTTTCAGTTCAATCCGATGCGTGGTTAGAGAGATATCACCAAAATACCGAACCTCTATCCTAACACGTGAAAATAGAGCACAATAAAAATGCAGATCACTAGAGTGGTTACTCAAGTGATCATGTCCATTACTCGAGTAGTCACTCAAGTAATGTCCTTTAAAACATGGTAGAGAGCCAAAACTCAATAGAACACCTTGGGGAAGTTCCATAACTTTCATATAAGTTATCTTGGCTTTGAATTGACCCATTCTGGCCTCTATATGATCTTAGAAACCTCTGGTATCACTTCTAATAGCTTGGATTTTGATATTCTCATGTGATCTTGCAAGTTCTTCTTTCTTCAATCCCTTTCTTCTTGTTTTTTATCTTGATGATCATTCTTCATCACCCAACTAGATATCTTCTTGAATTGATGATCATTCTTCATAACCCAATTAGATGTCTTCTTGAATATCTTCAATCTTCTTCTTTCTTTGCTTTGACCAATCTTTCTTCTTGATATTTCATTAGTTCTTACAATGCCTTCTTTCTTCAATCCCTTGCTTCTTGATTTTCTTCTTAATGATCATTCTCCATTTATGAGGCATTAAAAGCAAAATAACATCAAACCACCAGTGGGTTTATGACTAATCTACAAGATATACAACATTAAATATAGTAGTTAGTCAATTTAAAAGATAAGTATATTATACAAACTTTTTACTCATATTTAACATCTATATTTGACATCTTCAAAACTATTCATATATAACATTCTCCCCCTTTTTGATGATGACAAATCCTTCAAGAAAAAGATGTATGATTTCTAAAAACTAAGTAAGAGCAATATATTTTTCTTATCTTTCTCTCCCCCTATTTGACATCAGCAAAAAGTTTGAAGCATAGATAGGAAAGGAAGAAATGTTTATAGAGAATTAAATGTTTCATGAAAATTTTCTCTCCCTTGATTTGAAGGTAATTTCATTTATAATTTGATGCAAATGAAAAATAATTTTCATGAAAAAAAATTTGAAACAATTTGGAGAGGTTTTCAAGAAAACATTCATAATCAAGGCAAATTAAAAACAAAGATATGAAAAGTAATCTCGAAAGATAAAGAGAGGGTTTAGGAATTCTCATTTGGATTTAGCAAGTTGATGATTAATCCATGAAGTTCATTGCCTTCTTTTCTTGTTGTGTAGATCCATGATGTTGTGTTCACCATATTTTTGATGCGCAACTCTGATGAATCAAGTTCATAGGAGTGAACTATAGCTAGCTTAGTGGTAGACTCTGAAGTGTTCTCAATAAGAAGCTATTGTTGCTTTCCTTATAATGCTACCAAAATCATCCTGATTTGTGCCTTTTGTTGCTTTGAGTGTTGCAGCCGGTATTAAATCATCTTTCCTCAAAGTTGATATGTTCTCCTTTTAGGTGTTGAGGAATGATCCAGCATAAAGCAAATTCTCGCGCTATAAGTAAAAGCATTCTTGCAAGGAGAATGGTTAGTACAATCAAGTATTAAATTTATTGTATAAACCAAAGTCATCCTTTCTATATGATATGTTAAAAATTAAGATCATGAAAGGAAAATATATAAATAACTCATCATCAAAACTAATCAATTGAGAGTGAATGCAGATGAGTATGTTATAATGATTTTCTTCCAATAAAGGAGATGAGCTTTCAAGTTATAAAATACATGTGAATGTGAAGCTCCCCCTTAATGAATGCATGGTTTTAAAAATCATTATGAGGAATAAATAATATGTTTCTAGGATTTAAACAAATATTAGAAACTTTGTAGAGAAAATGAGTATGAAAATCCAAAGATTTGGAGGGAAATCAGGTTTTGAAAATGATAATGCAATTCAGGGTTTTAAAAGATATAACATAATATCACTTGAGTATTCACTTGAGTGCTTATTTGAGTTATGTAACTCACAGAATTTTAATTAAGTAAGAATACAATACCGTACTCGAGTAATCTCATAATTACTCGAGTCATAATCCTCTGTAGTCCATTGATGCATCGTTGGCTTGTCACTGTCTAATGATGTGATTAGTACTGAGGGATTCTGAAGTGTAGTCTCTATGAGCATTTAGTATATCAAGATGAGTTTGGAATAAGGCCTTGAAGTTCTTGGTTGATCAAATCATAAAGTGTTCTAATCTTGCCATTCACAAAAGTGATGAACTCAACATTGTTTGTTGCAAGCTCTGTGTGATTGTTAAATTTCCTCTCTCAGATAGCCTTGGACAGATGGACCAAAGAATGAAAGACCAGGGAGACCAACTTTAGCAAAGTGTTGTATCTCATCTATCCTTAAGATATTAGCTCCCATCCTCTATGCCTTTTGTGTTAACTCAGAGTGAGATTCAAACTTACTTGAAGTAATTGTGAATTACTTGAAGGTCTACTTGAAGTAATTATAGATTACTTGAAAGTCTACTTGAAGTAATTACAAATTACTTGAAGGTCTACTTGAAGTAATTGCTGATTACTTGAAGGTCTACTTGAAATAATTTTAGATTACTTGGATTAAGTCTTGTAGAAGTATATATATACACCTCTTGTTCTCTGACAGACATGATCTTTCCAGTATTCCTCTCCTCCTATCTTATAATATAGACCATTATGTGGTAATCCTTTGATGAAGCGATTGAATTGGCCTTGTTCGCCATAGCTCTAGTGTATGTATATCAGATAATGCTATGGAGATCACACATAGAGCTAAGATTGAAGTTGAGAATCCTCATTAGCTCTCATGATTTGATTATTCTGTACTTCTTAGGCTTATTGTACTCCTTGAGAGGTTTAATGGAGAGTGTTGAAGCCCAAGAACTTGTTGATCTTTGAAGCTAAGATGGTGACACTCTAATCTCTAACTGTTGTCTCCAATATTTCCTTAATTATTATGCCTTCTTCAAAGCATAAATTAGCAGGCTCCATATTGCAGCAGAGATGTCTAACTTCCTTTAGTAGTAGGGAAGATGAAGGCATAATCAAGGCTCATAATTGCTAGACTTGATCTTGACCTTGAATTGAAGACAGTCGAGGCTACTAAGAGATCTTCTGTAATGCCCTCAATTTTGATTAAGGGATAATGAGAATTATTGAGACTGTAATTATGTGTTATGTGACAATTTAAGTTAATATGCCATAATTAGTGGAAGAACTCAAAGAATGGAATTATTAGGCAAATAGTTGGTGATTAAGGGAGAAATTAATTATTAACTAAGAGAAAAGTAAGAAGTGTAATTAGATAGCTAATCGAGAGGTTAGAGTAACTAATTAGTTACTTATTTAGGGAGAGCCAATGAGATTGTGACATGTGTTAAGTGGGTATGAAGAGAGAGTGTGGGAGAAAAGTCAAATACCCATTATTTTATTATTTTTCTCTCTCTTCCTCCTTTTCTTTTCGCTTAGCAAGTATGGGCTAGAGGGAGTATCATCATTTTCCTTCTTCTTCAAGCTCATCTCTCTCTCATTTTCTCTCTCTCTTTCTCTCTCGTCAGCATTGTTGCCCTAAGAAGGAAGAAGAAAAGCTTGAGAAAAAGGTAAGAAGATGAACTCCATTGTTCAAACTCTCTTCTATAAAGTTGTTCCTTGAGTTAAGAGCTTCATTTCCATGGTTATAGATTGTTCATTGGTATTGATTTGAGCTCTTAAGGAATTTTGAAGTTTGGAGAATCAAGAAACTCCTTTGGAAAAGTTGAAGAGGTAAGTGAAACCAATCTTTCTATGTTTTGTCCCAAATGGTTTAGCTTTGGATTTATAGAATTTTTGGCCTTGATTTAAAAAATAGGGGTTATTGGGTATTTGGCATGTTGTTGGTATGGAATTGGTATGTTTGGAATGTACGTGAATAGATAGAAAGGGATTTGGGATTGAATGATTAAGTTTGGTGATTTTGGAATTTTGGTATTTAGTGTTGCCCAAAACCAAAGCATGATAATAGAGTAGGAATTTCATAGTTTTGACATTTCTATTGGATTCCTTGATCATTTTTGTGTGGGAGTAGCTTTGGTTGAGGTTTTAGGTCCATTGGAAACACTTGGGTAAATCTTGGAAAGTACTGTCAGTTTTTCTGCATTTTTTGTTTTCTGATACGCATTACTCGAGTGAGGAGAGGTCTCACTCGAGTGAGGCAATGTGATTTCTCTTTTCCCTTCAGTTTTCAACTACACTTTTGGCAAGAGTGTTGCCTCACTTTCGAGTGTAGTAGGTTGTCACTCGAGTGAACCTCCTCTCAGTAGAGTGTGGGTGTATTTGACACTATGAACTTGCCTCTTAGGTTATCACTCGTGATTAAAGTGTAAGAGTGTGTCTTAACACTTGTAGGTATTCAACCATCACTTAAGTGCAAGGATCCGTGCTCGAGTGCTTCTCTTCTTTGAAAAGTTTTACGCTCTCAAGTTATTACTTTCTGCATCTCACTTTCTAGTACTCGAGTGAGCATTTGGCCATCACTCAAGTATTCCTTTTTATGCTCGAGTGCAATGAGTATTTCCTGCTTCTATCGTTGCTCTCTGCCAAGCACCTGCACGAGTGTGCTTTTGTGCTCGGGTGTAAATCGTACCATCACTCGAGTGAGACCTTCTCTACTTGAGTGCAACAGTGGGAAAATAAGTTCTTATTCTTCCAAAAGGGGATCTTTGGGATAGTTCTTCCAACCATTTAATGCTTTTGTTAAAGGCATATATGGGTACTTAAGGGACATTAATGATAACTAATTTAAGTGTTGTGAAGTTATTAAGTATTGGAATAAATGACAACGCGTCGTCCTTAATTATAACTTTAGGATTTGATATTTTCCAGGAGTGTAGAAGGCCCGTGCTTGCTCAAGAACGGAAAGACCAAGGTAGTAATACTTTATCCTATATCATGTGTAATGCATGGATTGTTTGTATTAATCATTGAATGTGTAGGCGACATGGCATGAGCCCAGCCTTGAATATTGTTGAGGGGATGTGGCAGTTAGCCCGTCCTTGAATATTGAGATGCAACATTGTGATATATGATTACTTGCTTTGTTTATTATGCATCATATACATAAACTGTTGCTACGGGGATTCTTTTGAATCTCACTCTTTCCAAATAACATTTTTGGACAGGGCAAGTGGATCGAGAGGCAAACAAGTGAGCAAGGACGACTAGGACTGCCGGTGGTAGTCTTAGATAGATTTTTTTGGTTTTTAGATTGGATTTCATTTTGGATGAATGTATATTTAATTGACTGTAGAATAGTGATGTTGTGTAAACCCTAGTATGGGAAATTGAGATAGGCAATAATGCCCTACAAACTCTTAGATTAATGGTAGTATCCCGAGTGCATGTCGGGAATTTTGCTTATACTTTGATATTGTATATGTGACAAACCGAACAGGCTTGTGGTTTTTATGAATGAATGAATGAAGATCTATTTGTACAGGTTTTTATAAAAAGTTTTAATTACTTCTGATATGTCATTCTATCCTTAAGCGTGTTTAAACACTAATCACGGCCTTGATGATGATGGGGGTTACATTTGTGGTATCAGAGTAGTTTTCCTGGTATGTGTAGGAATTGCTAGGATAGTTGTCCTAGTTTGTTGCCTGAGTGTTAGATGATTAATAATTGTTGATTGTATACACATGAATATTCCTGTTATTGGTTGGTATGTAAGAGTTTAAGGAATATGTGTATATTTCATTATGATTTCTGACTCGGTGAACCATTTATAGATTGAAGAGAAACAATGGCTCCCACTAGAGTCAGAAGACCTGACTTAGAGGTAGAAGAGATCAACCAAAATCCACCTGACCTAATACAGGAGCTGATAAATTTAGTAAGGGAACACAGAGATATAATTGCTGAGCTATGAAAAGAGCTTAGGGAAGAAAGGGCCAAGCGTAATGAGGAAAAGGTCCAGTCTACACATAAGGAGACCCAAGAGGAGACCTGACATGAAGAGACAACTGAGGGGTCTAATTGGTCTCGAGAGACCCCATCTCGCATGGTGCCCAATTAGGAGTTACAAGGGGTACTTGTCTGAGAGGGTAGAGACCTACAATTTTGGGTTTCTAAATTGTGCAAGCATATGCCTCCTGTGTTTAGAGGAAGATTTGACCCTTAAGTAGCGGAGGACTGGTTGATGAGGCTGGAGAAAATCTTTAACGTACCTGAGTGTTCATCCGAAGAGAAAGCAAATCTAGCTATCTATAAGTTAGATGGGGACGCAGACAGGTGGTGGAGAAACATTGCTATGACTATGCGGGCCCGGAATGTCACAATGACTTAGGAAGTGTTCTAAGAGCAGTTCAACAACAAATACTTCCCAAAGTCTATGAGAATTGAGAAGGGGTCATAATTTTTGGCTATCAGGCAAGGAGAAAATGAGACATTTGATGATTACTTGTCTCGATTTATCCGTCTAGCCAGATACTTCTCCTACCTTAGGCGGATGGATGACGAGGAATGGAGTTCTGACATACTGATCAGAGGCTTGAGATGGGAGTTGAAGAAAAGGTTGGCCACTCAACAGTTTGATAAGTTCAATAAAGTGGTTGAGGAGTGCCACATCACTAGAACAAGCTGAGAGACATCAACCCGGGTAAGGGTAGTGGTCGTGGCAAACCTAGTAAGGGAAGCTTCTCCCAAAAGCGTAAGAGCAAAGGATTCTTATCTAAGGGCAGCGGTAAGAAGCCATACCAGTCTGGGGATATAGAGAACCCAAGATCCTAAGTCAATGGGTATGCCCTAATTGTAACAAAGCCCATTCCAGAAGGAATTGTGAGGGACAAGCGATATGCTTCACCTGCAAGTAGCCAGGACACTTTGCCAAAGATTGCAAGGGGCGACCGGCAGAGCAAAGGCTCAAGAATCAAGGGAGAGTGTTCACTATGAATCACGAAGAAGCAAGGAAATCTCCCAACTTGATTTACGGTAACATTCTTCTAAATGGTAGTTCATTGCAAACTTTATTTGATTCAGGTGCTAGTCATTCGTTTATAGCCTATGACTGTGTAAAGCGCCTAGGATTACATGTCCATAAACTGCCATTTGATCTTGTTGTGTCAACACTTATGGGCACTAAGACTGTAGCTGCGGAAGCTTTTCTAAATAGTGTTATAACTGTTGAAGGGTTTGAGTCTACCATTGATTTGATTTGTCTGCCACTTTATCAACTAGAAGTGATTCTGGATATTGATTGGTTGACGGCAAACAATGTCATGTCGGATTGTGGAATAGGATAATAGTTATAGAGGCTCCTCAGAGAGATGATTATGTAAATAGTAGTTTGAATTTCCTCTCGATGGCTAAGGCTGAGGAATGTTTGAAAAAGCGATGCCAAGGGTATATGGTATTCTTTTCTATTCAGGGAGAGTTAGATGAAGTTCTAGAGAATATACCTATTGTGAGAGAATTCCCTGAGGACTTTTCGGATGATCTTGGTGGATTGTCTCCGGAAAGGGAAGTGGAATTTCCAATCAAGATAGTGCCTGGAGCTGGGTCCATATCTAAAGCCTCATATAGAATGGCCCCTAATGAAATGGAGGAATTAAAGAAAAAAATTGAAGATTTTTTCGAGAAAGGGTTCATCCGACCCAGTGTGTCGCCATGGGGAGCTCTAGTATTGTTTGTGGAAAAGAAGGATAGGAGTGTGCGGTTGTGTATCGATTACAGAGAACTTAACAAAGTGACTGTTAAGAACAAATACCCTCTCTTGAGAATACATGACTTGTTAGATCAATTATCTGGTTTGTGTGTATTCTCCAAGATTGATCTAAGGTCGGGATATCATCAGTTGCTTGTGAGGGCATCGGATATTCTGAAGACGTCTTTTAGAATGAGGTATGGGCACTATAAATTTCTAGTGATGCCCTTTGGTTTGACTAATGCACCAGCGGTATTTATGGATTATATAAATGGCATTTTCTGATCGTATCTCGATTAATTTGTGGTAGTGTTCATAGATGACATCTTGATTTACTTTAAGAGTAATGAAGAGTGTGAACGACATTTGAGAATTGTATTGAGAATCTTGCGAGAAAAGCAACTCTATGGCAAGCTGACAAATATGAGTTTTGGCTTTTAGAAGTGAAATTTCTTGGCCATGTTATCTGACGTGAAGGGGTCTCGGTGGATCTCGGTAAGGTGGAAGCAGTACTTGATTGGAAGAGGCCAGAAACTATTTCTGAGATCCGTAGTTTTCTGGGTCTTGCTGGTTAATATTGGAGGTTCATCCAGAACTTCTCACTAATTACATTGCCAATGACCAAGCTCACGAGGAAGGATCAACCATTTTTGTTCGATGACTAATGTGAACAGAGTTTCACAGAGCTGAAGGAGAGATTGACGACAGCACCGGTATGAGTATACCTTATCCCAGTGAGGCTTACGTCATGTATAGTAATGCGAGTAAGCAAGGGTTAAGGTGTGTCCTGATGCAGCAAGGACGTGTGGTGGCCTATGCCTCTCAACAGCTTAAACTGCATGAAATGAATTACCCCATTCATGATTTGGAGCTTGCGGCAATAGTATTTGTATTGAAAATTTGGCGTCATTACCTGTGTGGTGTGACAGTGAAATTGTACTGTGACCACAAGAGTCTCCAATACTTGTATGACTAGAAAGAATTGAAATGAGATAGCGTCGGTAGATGGAGTTGTTGAAGGATTATAACCTGAAGATTAAATATTCTTCTGAGTAAGGCTAATATCGTCACGGATGCTCTTAGTTGGAAGACGGTGCTAGTAGTAACGATGATGATCCAAGAGAAGAAATTGATAGAGGATTTTTGGGATTTCAATCTCTCGAATAGTATTCTGTGTGCCAGTTATGGCATTGTCCAAGGGGAGAATGACCTGAGGACTGAAATCGAAGAGGCTCAGATGCAAGATGAGCGAGCCCAGTCTATTCGGGCTGTGATTGAGCAAGGAGAGACTCAGGATTATGATTTGTCATATAGTAGACTGGTTCGGTACCAGAAGAGAATCTATGTTCCATGAAGGCTGATTTGTGATAGAGGATTCTACATGAGGCTCATAAGAGTCAATATACTCTTCACCCAGGTATGACCAAGATGTATCACAACTTGAAATCTATGTACTGGTGGCCAGGGTTGAAGAGTGATATGACTAAGTATGTGGCGTGGTGTCTTACCTATCAAAAGGTGAAGATTGAACATCAAAGACCGCCATGATTGCTTTAGAGTCTGAAAATTCCAGAATGAAAGTGGAAGAGTGTGACCATGGATCTAGTGGTGGGTCATTATAGTATAGTGGTGAGTATTCCCACCTGTCACGCGGGTGACCCGGGTTCGATCCCCGACAATAGCGCCAATTTGATGAACCCATGTCGTGTGAGTTCTCAAAATAAAACTAGGTTTGAAAACGTAGTAGTATAGTAGTGAGTATTCCCACCTGTCACGCAGGCGACCTGGGTTCGATCCCCGACAATAGCGCCAATTTGATGAACCTATGTTGTGTGAGTTCTCAAAATAAAACTAGGTTTGAAAATGTAGTGTAGTAGCTCAACCTAGGTCGTTCTTGTGAGGAGATTAATTTCCAAGTTCATAAATAGTAAAGTGCTAAATACCTTAAAGTTATGAGAAATCATTTTGAGAAATTGCATTTGTAAACTAATGAAGTAAACTAGGCTAAAGCAATATTTCTGTATTTTTTTGATTTTCAAGACAAAGAAGCAAATGAAATTGAAATTAACACTAACAACAAAGTAAATTTAATAAACTAGAATAATAATGAAATGAGATTCCCTTGAGTTGAGGTTTTAGTCTTACTTGCTAATGATGTGAATTCCATAATATGAGTCAAGAGGATGGAACTAAGCTACCACTAGCTTCATACTTGCAATAATCATTTAATCCATTCTACCGAAGCAATTAAATGAATACCACCAAATAATTCAAACTTAAGGAGATGGATAATCAACTTCCAATTCTAGCTTGTAATTACCATTACAAAAGTTCAAAGCATTCAGTTTAGTCATATACAATCCACTTAACGAAGTTGGAATAAACAACTCAACCTACTCCTAAATTGAATCATACAAAGTTTAATTAATCAATTCCTAGCTCAACCATCAAGTTTATTCACTTGGCATAGAACAATCTAGATCATAATTACATACTTAACCAAGCTACACAATCACCACTCTCACAAACAATGGTCCCCACATCCTTTTCTTTCTTCAATTCAATAGGTTAAATGAGTTGTGCCATGTTTGGATTAGGAGGTTAGAATAAGTTTTAGCATTAGGCATAAATTGCAACCACCAAATAAGGCCCTTAGTTATTTAACCTCCTCTTAGAAAAAATGTGAAAATAAATTCTGCACTTGTGATGTTCTACTCTTGTCCTTCATTAAGCTCCAAAATAACATCTTTGATCTTGAACACTTGACAAAAATTGTGTCATATCATTACTTACAAAATTATATTCACAAAGGTAATATCTTTTGCTCACAATTCAAGAATAATGGGAATAAAAAATATCAATTAAAAATATAACAATTTAACCATTTTAATTTCCAAATTATTCTTTCACTAAAATATCACATTAACACTTGATTATGCCCAAAATATTCAATTAAGTCCCACAAAAGCCCAAGATTAATTAATTAAAATATATAAATATTGAGCTCTATCAGTGGGTCTGCCCAGGATTAGGAACTATGACGCGATCTAGGTGATTGTTGATTGACTCACAAAGTCAACGGACTTTATCCCGATTAATGTTATCTATTCTCTTAATAGGCTAGCTGAAATCTACATCAAAGAGATAGTGAGACTCCATGGTACAGCAAAGAATATTATTTCCAATAGAGATCCCCGATTTACTTCAAGATTCTGGAGGGCTCTGAATGAAGCTATGGGTACTCGGTTGAGGTTTAGCACGGCCTACCATCCTCAGACAGACGAATAGTCAGAAAGGACTATCCAGACGCTAGAAGGTATGCTGAGAGCATGTGTCCTAGACTTTAAGGGAAAATAGGACTACTTTCTTCCATTGGCCAAGTTTGCCGACAATAACAGTTATCATGCGAGCATATAGATGGCTCTATATGAGGCATTGTATGGAAGGAAGTGTCTGTCACCGTTATGTTAGACAGAGTTGTCTGAGAGGAAGTTGTATGGCCCGGATCTTGTTGATCAAACCTCTAAACAAATCCGAATCATTAGGAAGAAGTTCCTTGCAGCACAGAGTTGACAGAAGAGCTATACTGATAAAAGGAGAAGACTTCTAGAGTTTAAAGTGGTTAATCATATCTTCTAGAGAGTATCTCTAGTCACAGGTATCGGAAGGGCAATCAACCAGAGAAACTGTGCCTGAGGTATATTAGTCCATTTAAGATTCTGGTATGAATTGGACCTGTGGCATACCAGATAGCCCTACCCCCGAATTTGAGTAGATTGCATGACGTGTTCCATGTCTCGCAACTCAAGAAGTACTAACCAGACCCTGAGCATATCATTAAGTATGAAGAGATTGAATTACAAGATAATTTCACTTACACGGTAGAGCCAGAGTGAATTATCGATCGAGAAGAGCGGAGGCTCAGGCATCAAAGCTTACCGTCTGTGAAGGTGGTCTGAAAGGGAATGTCTCCAAGAGAAGCAACTTGGGAGGCAAAAGCGGACATAAAGAAATGATTCCCTGAATTTATGCCTAATGATGTGTAATCAATTTCGAGGATGAAATTTATTGAATGGGGGGAGAATTGTAATGTCCCAAATTTTGATTAAGGGCTAATGAGAATTATTGAGAATGTAATTGTGGATTAAGGTGAATTTAATTATGTGTTTTGTGGCAATTTAAGTTAATATGTCATAATTAGTGGAAGAACTCAAAGAATGGAATTATTGGGCAAATAGTTGGGGATTAAGGGAGAAATTAATTACTAACTAAGAGAAAAGTAAGAAGTGTAATTAGATGGGTAATCGAGAGGTTAGAGTAACTAATTAGTTACTTATTTGCGGAGAGCCAATGAGATTCTAACATGTGTCAAGTGGGTATGAAGAGAGTGTGTGGGAGAAAAGTCAAATACCCATTATTTTATTATTTTTCTCTCTCTTCCTCCCTTCCTTTTCGCTTAGCAAGTATGGGCTAGAGGGAGTATCATCATTTTCCTTCTTCTTCAAGCTCATCTCTCTCTCATTTTCTCTCTCGTCAGCATTGTTGCCCTAAGAAGGAAGAAGAAAAGCTTGAGAAAAAGGTAAGAAGATGAACTCCATTGTTCAAACTCTCTTCTATAAAGTTGTTCCTTGAGTTAAGAGCTTCATTTCCATGGTTATAGATTGTTCATTGGTATTGATTTGAGCTCTTAAGGAATTTTGAAGTTTGGAGAATCAAGAAACTCCTTTGGAAAAGTTGAAGAGGTAAGTGAAACCAATCTTTCTATGTTTTAACCTAAAGGGTTTAGCTTTGGATTTATAGAATTTTTGGCCTTGATTTAAAAAATAGGGGTCATTGGGTATTTGGCTTGTTGTTGGTATGGAATTGGTATGTTTGGAATGTACGTGGATAGATAGAAAGGGATTTGGGATTGAATGATTAAGTTTGGTGATTTTAGAATTTTGGTATTTAGTGTTGCCCAAAACCAAAGCATGATAATAGAGTAGGAATTTCATAGTTTTGACATTTCTATTGGATTCCTTGACACAAAAGTCAATAGTTTAAATATACATATTCCAGAAAGCTTCTCTTTTAGAGAACAACTAAGATAACATGTTAGACATAGGAGTTTAACATGTTTGAGAATTTTCCTAAGAGCAAAAGTCATATGGGTAAAGAATTTTGCCAAAAAGGCTTAGCTTGAATATATAAGAATGATGACTTTGCTATTGACCAAGAGATAACATTGACTCTTGTGTCTTGAAGAATAGGAACAATCAACTTAAACATTCGAATTCAAGACACTAGTTACTCAGAGATATATGATGGCAATGGTTAATGAATTTGAGTAACAAAATGAGTACAAGATTTTATGAAAAATGAAGCACATACTCATTAGTCCAAATGACTAGTGTTCAAGCCTAGTAAGTTATTCCACTATAATGGTTAATGCATTAAGATTCAATACATTAATGAACATTCATAATACTTGAAATAACATGGCCAACCAAGGATTTATGCATTAGACATAAGTCTTTCATAAAATAAACTATTTTCTAGGAAATTGACTTGAAACTCTTATAGATAGTTAACTTGTTAGACATAAGGTCTAATAATGGTTGAGGAGTTCAAGCATTGGATAGCTCATTTAAGATCAATGATCAATAGATCAATGATGGGAAACCTCTAGTGGATAAATTTGAAGCATTTATGACATTCATTATAAATAAATATTAACTTCCAGTTTTGAAACTGATTTAAATACAAACAAGATATGAATAATTTTCAAATAATGTGTATGCATTTTTATAAGCAAGATGAATTGGAATCTAAGTACATTTTTGGAATGTGCATTTCGAAACTCAAACACATAGAAAGATTATGCACAATTTTACTTCCAGTCTATTTAGCAATCCAAAAACAATTTGAAAACCATATATGATTAATTGCTAATGGTATGCAATATAAGCAAGTATTCATTGCTTAATTTTATTCATAAAAACACAAGATATGAAAAGATATAGAGTAAGGATTATATATCACCGTAATTTTTCTTGTCCTTGTGATAGCTTGCTTGATTTTGGAGGAATAATATTGATTTTCCTCCTTTGTACACACAACACCAAAATCCAAACTCCATAATTCAGCATTATCAAGATATGAATTTGTTTTCATTTGGCTATAGTCTTGAGAAGCTTTTTCTTATCCTACAAAATTGTATAAATTTTTTTTTTCATGGTATCCAACCTTGCTTGGATCTATTTCTTGTTAGCTTGTAGGAATCAAGATAAAATTCACATGCTCTAAGAATATAATTAATTCAAGGCAATTGAGCATAACGAGTTAAATATGTCTTTATGCATGAAATAAATATTTTCTTTTCAAATCATTATATATGCATAAAGAATTAACTTGTTGAGCATTGCAATCCCTTTATAAATAAATATTTTAAGTGCCTTTTTAAGGGATGCGAAAACATAATTTTAAAATCGTTTGCAATGCTCATTCCTAAGGTTCCAAAATAAAAAACCTTAATAAATATTACAGACAATAGCATATGAGGTTTTATCATTGTGTACCTTTGCCTTAGATACTTGGAGGATTGCTTTTGCTTACCCACTGTATCTTTCTATGATGTTGATACTTTGAATATCCTGCTTTAGGTGTTGGCAATCTTCTCTCAAAGTATATAAACTCCATGAGTCTTTTACTTGATGCTTGAGAGATCCTCCTTTCTCCTTGAAATAGTTGAATGCTACTCTATGGTAGTCCATTCTTTAGGTGGAACGTACTCCTTCTATCCATTGCTTTTCTTTACGATTATGCTTTGTCGTTTTAGCAATGGGTGATCTGAGATTTTTCCTAAGTGATGTGAATCTCCATTTAGGTGCATTAGGAACTCTTGGAATCTTCTTCATTTTCTTAGTACCCTTTTGTCCATTCTTTCTAGAATCAATCTGCACACATGAAACACTAGATGGACATTTTGGTACCTACTTTGCTTTGGATCCTTGAACATTAGCATTTGAACTCACTTGCATTTTAGGAATCCAAACAAATTTATTTCTCACATTATAATTTCTCCTAATATAGCATGTGTGAGAAATATGACCTGATTTACCACAATAATTGCAAATAATATGATTATATGCATTATGAGATTCTATGCAAGTATTATGTCGATCATGAAAAGATGATCTCAAATGATCAGTTTGCCTAAGTTCTTTCTTCCCACATGAATTTCCAGTATGATTAAAAACCTTTTTGCTTTTCTCAATAGAATCAATAATTGGTTGAAAAACAATTTTCTGCAAACTTTCAAAATCTGTTTTTAAAATAACTCTAGAAGAATTGGAATTGTTTACTATATGTGCATCTTGAGTTCTAGAAGATTATCCATCAAATTTGTCTGTCATGAGCTCTTCTCAAGAATCCTCTTCTTCTTGTCTATCCATGTTGACTGTAAGGAAGTGTTCTATGATTTCTTCTTCTTCTTCTTCATCAGCTTCCAATTGTTCATGCACCATAGATGCGTAACTTATAGTTTCACATAAACCATCAACACTTTCAACTTCAACATACTTGTTATAAGTATACATAGAATCAAGAGTATCCCAAATATCTCTAGCAGTAGAGCAAAATCTAATTTTCTCAAAATCATTTTCAGTTAAAGCACTATACAAAATTTTTATTGCTCTAATGTTCAACAAAAACATTTTCTTTTCTCTTTTTGTCCAATCCTTTCTTGGTTTGAAATCAAAAGCATTTGTTAAACATCCCACATATCATAATCAAAGCATTTTATAAACGATGTCATTCTAGCTTTCCAAAACCAAAAATCAATATCTTTCAAAATAGTTGGAATTGTATAGTCAAAACCTTCGGAAAGCATATAACACCCAAAATCAGCCATTATAAACTCTTGAGATGGTTAAGTCCTTTAAACAAAAGTCCAGCTTCGATACCAAATGTTAGAACTGGTCGACACCCAAGAGGGGGTGAATTAGGTGTACGATAAAAATCTTAATAACTTTGAAAATCTTTTCGCATCTTATGAAATCAATAAGTATGGAAGCATGAGACCATAAGTAAGTATCTAAAACATATATGCTGGAAATATAAGAGCTTAGGAAAGAGAATCTGCAAATTGTGATTTATCTTGGTTCAGCTCAATCCACGATGACCTACGTCCAGTCCCTAGGCTCCTCCTGAGATTTTCAATCCACTATCTTCCTCAAGTTTAACCAGGTACTTGAGAACCACTACAATCTCACAAGTTTAAATTGGGCACTTGTGAAGCCTTTACAATTCTCATACTAAGTTACTCCCCCTTGCATACCGTAAGGTTATAACCAAGTTGTTCTCCCTTACATACCATAAGAATACAACTTTGATGATAAAAGATTACAATCAATCTTCTCTTTCAGAAGTGAATAAGATAAACACTGAAGTACAATATAAATAATCGCTCTCTCAAATATCCATGATATAGAAAATAGATAAGAGTAGAGAGTAGTTGGGTTGGAGTAGATGATTCATGATCTTTTCATGTTTCTTGTTGGTGTTGTTCTTTATTGAATGTTCCCATATTTATAGATGAGTTGAGATAGCCGTTGGAAGCATTTCAACTTGTCCGTTAGAGTGGCGTAGCTTCGTTTGACTGTTCTTCGATTTTGAAAACTAGCCGTTGTGGTTGGTGAACGCTCCACTTCTGTAAAGTCAACTTTTGTCTCTTCTCACCATCTCTTCATTGTATTCTTGGAGAAATGTATTAAACACTAATATAATGAAGTGTTAAAGTAATTGGAAACAAGAAGAGTGAGTTTCATAATCATTCCCATGATTATCAAGAGCTTCAGTACGTTGTTCTGTTCTCCTGGGAAGCATTACTCAAGTGGTCACTCGAGTAAGCCTAGGTCATTACTCGAGTGATCCCTCAAGTAAACATGTTCAAAATATAGTCGAAAGTATTTCCATATTCATTACTTGAGTGATTCCTCAAGTAAGCTCTCAAATAAGTTTGCATATTACTCAAGTGCTCCCTCGAGTAAAGCCTTTTCACATCTGGTTACTCGCGTAGTTCCTCGAGTAAAGTCTGTTAATTCTTGGCCTAGAACTACTGGATGATTTCTGCTCTGGTTACTCGAGTAATCCCTCGAGTAAGCTTTTCAAATAATTTTGTAGATTACTTGAGTGATCCCTTTGAGTAATCCTATACAATTTGTGATAGAGAGCTTTATGGAATAATTTCTCACACATTACTCGAGTGGTCCCTCGAGTAAGGTTTCAAATAAGTTTGCATATTACTCGATAAGCCCTTCAAGTGATCTCTCTATTGTGATTCAAAACATGGCAAATTATATATCATCGGAAAGCTCTCAACGTATATATTCCAGTGAAGCAAGAATTAGCTCTAAACTTATTGTGTATAGAAAGTTATGATCCAAAGAGTATCTACTATTCTTAGACAATCTCTGAAATCACGAGCAGCAAGTTCCGGCAAGCATAATTCTTAGTATATAGCTTCAAATGTGACAAATTATATATCCATGGAAAGATTTTTGAGTCTACTTTCACATGAGACTGATTTTGTTGCAATCCAAGATGTCTTTTGAGAGTTATATCCAAAATACCAAAGCTGTCTTGGAATATGATAGTGATTCATGTGTCAACTTCAAAAGATCATAGCTTTCTCATATGAACTCCTTTGAATGTGATCTTGGTGTGTACTTTTCATATTGGGAGTCTAGTTTCATATGTAACTAGTTTCAGTTCAATCCAATGCGTGGTTAGAGAGATATCACCAAAATACCGAACCTTTGTCCTAACACGTGAAAATAGAGCACAATAAAAATGCAGATCACTAGAGTGGTTACTCAAGTGATCATGTCCATTACTAGAGTAGTCACTCAAGTAATGTCCTTTAAAACATGGCAGAGAGCCAAAACTCAATAGAACACCTTAGGGAAGTTCCATAACTTCCATATAAGTTATCTTGGCTTTGAATTGACCCATTCCAGCCTCTATATGATCATAGAAACCTCCAGTATCACTTCTAATAGCTTGGATCTTGATATTCTCATGTGATCTTGCAAGTTATTATTTCTTCAATCTCTTTCTTCAATCTCTCTTCATTCCCTTTCTTCTTGTTTTTCCTCTTGATGATCATTCTTCATCACCCAACTAGATATCTTCTTGAATTGATGATCATTCTTCATAACCCAATTAGATGCCTTCTTTTTTCTTTGCTTTGACCAATCTTTCTTCTTGATATTTCATTAGTTCTTGCAATGCCTTCTTTTTTCAATCCCTTGCTTCTTGATTTTCTTCTTGATGATCATTCTCCATTTATGAGGCATTAGAAGCAAAATAACATCAACCCATCATTGGGTTTATGACTAATCTACAAGATATACAATATTAAATATAGTAGTTAGTCAATGTAGAAGATAAGTATATTATATAAACTTTTTGCTCATATTTAACATCTATATTTGACATTATCAAAACTATTCTTATCTAACATATGCTACAACTGGGCTATCAGAGTGGCATTCTCACGGAAGGCTTGCAGATTATGTTCTTGATGTAATCCCATAAGTTTAGATTCGGTTGTAGATCATGCCGCATGTACACAGTTTTGGCCCAGGAACTAGTAGCAGTACCCATATCCAATACTGTCTCATCTGTCGGTGCTGATCAATGTCTCCTACAATGAGCTCTTTGATTGTATCGGTCTAGGGTGTGGCCTGAATACTGGCCTATCTCAAACCCACTTCCTTAGTGTCTATAATACTCTCACACCACCTGCTATTCAATATTATAGTATCCGTTGATTTTCCAGAAGCTGGTTCACTTATACTCAACTACTCCCTTACACTGCACATAATTCCACTCACCATATAACCAAGACAATATCAGCATACCATTTCAGTACTGCTAGAACCATCATTTTTTTATACAAAAAATGTCAAACCTTCAATACTTTGATAATTAACAGAGTGAAAATGTGCAGTTCAAAAGGCATACAAAAATAGCACAAGTATACTGATACAATGTACTTGATTACATTTATAGGAATTCCCATAGGGTTTGAAAAATATATATACAAATCCCAGAAGAAACAAAATAAAACTAAAGATAACCAACAACAGCTCTTCATCTAAACCAAAACTTTTAGTTACCGGTATCTACCTCTTTTCCCATAGAGCCGCTTCCACCAGCTAACTAAATTTAAATTTATAGAAAGGGGTGAAATTCATACGAATCTCAGTAGTAACATACAATTGATCATATAAAATGTGATAAATAAACATGCGTTGCACAATTTAAGTAGCAGAATTATAACACCATAAAGCTAACTGTTGCTCGACGTTCGGGTACAAATGACTGTTTGTGCCCCTATTGGCCTTGCCGTGTTCACTATTCAGGATCATATGACTGTATGACCCATACTTGTTGTACGGTTCCAGCGCAGATGACTACCTATCCGAACTTATCTCACTGCCCTAGTTGGGTCCCACTAGGCCTGATGGTACTTGTGTCTTTCACACTGGGGTGGTACTTGTGCTTTTCCCACACCACAACCAGGTTGTGTGTTTATAACTTGTGTTACAAAACATGGCAATATAAAGCATATAAGCAATCATATAGTGTATGAAAGATAGAGTTATTACCTGAATTACCTTTCCTGACTTGTTAATTGGTTAATATCCTTATTTCGGCTTGGGCTAGTGATAAGTCCTAAAATTCCAAATTTATAAGAAATGAGTTATTACTCATTCATAGTCCCACTCTAAACTCATATAGGTGGTTATCTTTGATGGAAATTGTGTCCTAGGGTCCAATCATTGTACTTTGAATATTGTTATTTAATAAATTTGTCCATTTTGTTGTCATATTATTCGCATGTTAACTATGATAACTATATCCTTGGATAGATCATTAAGATTGTTCTAAATGTCCCTGGTCAGTTATCTATGTGGGGGCAGAGATGAAGTGAGGCCAGTATGACTTTAATAAGGTATAGAGATACGAATCAAAGTCTTAGGCACTTGTAAGAGTACAAGGTGCTGGACCGACCCACTATAAGAAAGCTGCATGAATTTAGTCATAAGCTTATCTCATATTTAATCGCATCATAATGCCTTTTGACCTGAGATCATCATAGATTCCTACATAAGAGTTGCTAAGCTTTGACCTAGTCAAAAGTCACGTTTGACCAAACGATGATAAAGGCTATAGTCAAGCTTGGTGGTTTTCATGTAGAGGAATGTGAATGGTCAAAATGGAATTTATCCCTCATATTAGTAGAGAGATATTATTGGGCCCCTCGATGAGTGAGTCTAGGAAATTTATTACCATAGTGCAATGGAAAAGAGTTTCCATTTCTATTGCCAGACTACTCAGGAATCAGGAAAGTAATGGTCAGGAACAGGAGGTTGACATTATCCATGCCTCATCCTTGGCTAAAATATCATGCGACAAAAGGGATGTGACATGGTTGTATGATAGGTTGCATTGTGGTAACGATCCTCATATGAATTGTGTAGTCGTAATGTCTTACTAGAGCCCGCTTGTGACTTGTGGGTTAGTATAGTTATTTGCTCACTGCCAACTTCATATGGGCCTACAGGGTCACACACAAGAATAGCGCAACATAAGCTATAATGTCCAGGTTTATTGAATCTAAGATGTGTCTAAGATTTAATAAATACAATATTTAATCTAGGGTGGACGAATTTTATATTTATATATATATATAATATAGAGTTTGTGAAAAGAAAATTAATAATATTATATATATGAATTTTTGAAATATATATATGTATATATATATTATATGATACTATTATTATATTATCTTAGTTTTACATTTAGTTTTATAGGATAAATTAAATTTAATAACTAACATGAGAGAGATATAATATCTCAGATTTAATTTATAAAGATAAATTAAATCTAATTCCATAGCCTACTTATTCGAATTAAATAAATAGGTTAATTCAAACTGTTGGACATATTTCATTAAATTGAATTTATTTAATTAGCTCAACAAAACAATTAAGTGTTAATTAATTTCAAAATAATTAAGATTAATTTGGAAACTTCAATATAGGCCTATCAGTTATAAAAATGAATGGCCAGCATAATATTAGCATGGATGGGAAAATAAGGAGCCACAAGAAACCCTAGGGAGATGGGAGACATGTTAGAACCGACTGTTACCTAAGAGGGGGTGAATTGGGTGTATGATAAAAACTTAAGAACTTTGGAAATCTTTTCGCATCTTAACGAAAGCGATAAGTATGAAGGTAATAAATTATAAATCAACAATTTTATTAAATAATATATGCTGGAAATATAAGAGCTTAGAGAAGAGAATATGCAAACTGTAATTTATCCTGGTTTGGTCCAATCTATAATGGTCTACGTCCAGTCCCCAGGCTCTTCCTAAGATTTTCAAATCTATTATCTTCTTATTTAATCTGAACACAAGAAAAGCCTTTACAATCCCAAAAGTTTAGCCGGATACTTGTGAAACCTTTTACAAATCTCTTACTAAAATACTCCCCCTTACGGCAAGTCTTACAAGCAGAGCAATCCTAAAGACCTTCCTTTCCTACTTACTCGTGCAAGTCTTATGAGCAGCAACGTTCTCTCTTGCTTACACCCCTGTAAGTCTTATGAGCAGCAACGTTCTCTACTTCTTGCACCTTGTAAGTCTTATGAGCAGAATGTCTTACTGGAACTTCTCTCTATAGCTTCCCCCGTAAGGAAATCAACCCTCTCAAGGTCCCTTTACCTTGAGATCAATTTAGAAATACAGATGAAGATGTTTATAGACTCTCTCACAAAGTGGATAAAATGATCACTGAAGTACAATATAACTAACTCTCTCTCAAATATACATGATATAGAAAATAGATAAGAATAGAGAGTGGTTGGGTCGGAGTGGATGAATCATGATATAAACATGTTGGCATTGTTGAGCTCTCATCATTTTTTCTCTCTAAATGCTACCATATTTATAAATGAGTTGTAGAAGATAACCATTATAAGCATTTTTCTGTTGGAGTTTCATTACTTCATTTGACTATTGAGTGCATTTGAACAACTAGCCACTGTCCGTTGCAGAATGGAGTATCTAGTTGAAGATCGGGATGATTCATTATGAATTGTACGTCAAATTGTGGAGTGTTTATGTTTCAGACATACGTTCATGGTGGGTCAATCTTTTGTTGTGATAGGTAGCTGATATTCGGTGTGAAATGATGTCGCCCACCACAATTGACTCTTTCATTTGAATCTATAATCTCAATGTTAAATTTCCTATTTCACACTACAAAATGCTTAATCACTAATATAATAAAGTATTAGTCATGGGTATGTTGGATCGTTGGTCAAACGATGAATTTCTGGTTTCTGGGACTCATCACTTCGAGAGATGGTATTTGCCATGAGTGACCTCGCTACTTGAAGATGCAATCCAAATATTTAATCTCCTGTTTCTCACTTGAAATATATGTTAGTTATGTTTATGTATAATAACAAGTGAAAACATAATGAATAAATAACCTTTAACTATATTTAGATTGTTTGCTACATCTCCGTAATGCATTCTGCTTCTGGCACAATCAGATTTTTAGGTTGTTGTTAATCCTTGTTTGATCACCTGGAAAATGCTTAAACACTAATATGATAAAGTGTTAGAGTGATTAGAAGCAAGAAAAATGAGTTATACAATCATTCCTATGATTTTCAGAAGTTATGTACAATCATTTCTTCTGACCATATAAATCTCAGAGTTATTTCTAAGAACTTGAATCTTGATATTCTCATTAGATCTTGCAAGTTTTTCTTTCTTCAATATATTTCATTTTGATTTTCCTCTTAATAATCATTCTTCATTATAAGCAAAATAACATCAACTCACCATCGGGTTTATGACTTTCTTGGTTCTTGATTTTCTTGTTGATAATCATTTTGTTTCTTCTTCTCCTTCTTGTTCATTCTCATCAATTCAATCACTTCTTTGTTCATATTTGATAATTTTGTCTTCTCATTCTTCCTCCATAATTCAACTTAATTAATCTGTAAGATATTTCACATTAAACACAGTAATTAGTCAAAGTATAAAATAAATACATTATATTAACTTTTTGCTCTTATCATTTTACATCTATATTTGACATCATTAAAATGAATCATATCTAACATTCTCCCCCTTCTTGATGATGGCAAATCCTTTAAGAAAAATATATGTGAATTATAGAAGCAACATAAGTATAGTATATTTTTCCTCGCCTTTCTCTCCCCCAATTTGACATCAGCAAAAAGTTTGAAGTAGAGAGAAGTAATGATTGAAGTGAATGTGTCAAGAAAATTTCTTGTCTTTCTCTCCCCCGATTTGAAATTACTTTCATTTTTAATATGAGGGAACTAAAAATAGATTTGGAGAGGTTTTCAAGAAACCTTTTATAATCAAGACAATTTGAAAATTAAAGACAGGAAACGTATTATTGAAATGTAAAGAGTAAGGATTAGAAATGCTCATGTAGATTTTGAAAAATGATGAAGTGCTCCATGAAGTCCGTTGCTTTATCCTTTGGCAATGCTAGTTCATGATGATGTACACCATACTTCTGTTATGCAACTTAGATGTATATTTATGTTGTTGCTAGGATTCTCCAATTGAGTTGAGCTTCTATTCAGCATGTTCAATGCTTATTTGTATTGGCATATGTATTTATTGCTTTAAATGTTATAGCCAATATATTTCCCTTGTTTAAAATGTTGAAACATCTTTCCTCAAGTTTGATAGTTTCTTCTTGTAGTATATTGAGGAACGTTATTGTGCAAAACAAATTCTCTTGTCACAAATTTAAATCTATCTTTGCAAAGAGAATTGTTAGTTCAACCAAGTAACAAAAGTTTCCTTTCCATATGATATATTAAAATTATGATCATGAAAATAATAGATAAGAATAACTTATCATCAAAACTAATCAAGACATGGTAAATATAGATGAGTATGTTAAAAAGATTTTTTCCCAATTAAAGGAGGTCAGCTTTCAGGATATAAAACACATGTGAATGTGAAGGTCCCCCTTAATTGATGCATGGTTTAAAAATTAGAAAAACAACTAATTACTCTCATAGATTTAAAAGACTATTGGTTGTTAGATCCCATATGGTTTAATGATAACAAAGATTATATCAATGATATAAAAGGATTTGATAATAAACAAACGAATTTGAACAAAGTGGTAATGCATTACTTGAAGTAAGCACTAGAGTAATGAGCAAATTCTGTGATGGCTTACTCGAGTGACTACTCGAGTAAGGGAAGCTGTTACTCGAGTAAGCACTCGAGTAATTGTGGAGAATTTCAACCAGAGCAGCACTGCCAAAATTTGGAAGAAGTTACTCGAGGGACCACTCGAGTAATCTGTAAAGTTATATAGACCATTACTCGAGTAGCCACTCGAGTAACATCATTTGCGAAGGTATCACTCGAGTAGCCACTTGAGTAACTAGGTCAAGAATCTTCCAGTATCTCTCAGCCAATAAATGCAACACTTTACTCGAGTAGCCGCTCGAGTAACCAGGTGAGAAAAAGGCCTTACTTAAGGGACCACTCGAGTAATCTGCGGAGTTATTTGATCCATTACTCAAAGGCTCACTCAAGTAACCAGGTAAACAAACTCTCAGCCAAGATTCAAATGACATTACTCGAAGGAATAATCGAGTTATCTGCAAACTTATTTGAAATCTACTCGAGGGAGCACTCGACTAACATCTGAAGAAAACACATGGCCACTCGAGTAATCAGATTACTAGAGTCAGCACCCGAGTAACTTGTGAAGTAAAGACATGGCCACTCGAGTAGCCACTCAAGTAATCAGGTATTTCTAAGGTTTGTGATATATCTCACTCCATGTCTTACCCAAGTAATATCTGATGTAAAATGTTGAATTACTCACTGCCATATTTTTTATAGGTTTACTCGAGGGACTACTCGAGTAACAAACATGATCACTCGAGTAGCCACTCGAGTAAGGCAGTTCAGAAATTTATTTTTTATTCCATTGTTTATTGATTTGTTATCTATATGATTAACTCTTCATTGCATTGGTATCTTAAGTATATTTTCAGAGAAACAATGAAGAGATCATGCAAGAAGGGCAAAGTCAAATAAAGTGTTCGAGATCTCACCTACTGCTTCCTACCGCAAACAGATAGTTTTCAAATTTGAAGAATGGTCAACCGTTGTTGTGCGACTCTAACGAACATGTTTGAATTGCTTCCAACGGACATTACAAATCATCTATATATATGGAGCATTCAAAGAGCATAAAACAAGAACTGAGAACACACGAACATACACTGATCAATGTTAGATATGATTAGTTTTGATGATGTCAAATATAGATGTGAAATGATAAGAGCAAAGCAAAAAGTTTATATAATGTATTTCTTTGACTAACTACTATATTTAATGTTACACATCTTGTAGATTAGTCAAGCAAAGAATGAAGAAGATTGAATTAATGAGAATGAACAAGAGGGAGAAGACGAAAGAAATTGAAGATAGTTAAGGAGATGCTTACTTGGGTTATGGAGAATTAATATCAAGAGGAAGATCAAGAAGCAAAATATTGAAGAAAGAAGAACTTGGAAGATCTACCAAGAATATCAATATTCAAGTTATTAGAAGTAATCTTGAAGATTTCAGAAATTTTGAGGCACTATTTGACACTGTAGCTGCGATACTGTAGCAGTCACTCGAGTGAGGCAACGTAGTGCTTGAGTAAGGTGCTGTAGCATGCAAATCACTGTAGTGCTCTAGTAAGAAAGAGGAAGTGCAAATTCAATGTAGCAAGTGCGGCAATGTAGCACTCGAGCACGGGATGAACACTCTGTTCTACTCTGTTTTACGTTCAGCCTGGAAGAGGTCCAGTAGTTTGGCCATATCTCTCAAACCACACATCGGATTGATTCAAAACTAGTAGCATATGAAAGAAGACTCACAACACAAAATATGTACACCAAGCTCACATTGAAAGAAGCTCAAATGAAGGAGATATGATTCATGGAAGATGACACTGAAATCACCGTCACTTTTCAAGCCAGGTTCGGTATTTTGAACATAACTCACAAACCACATATCGGATTAAGACTAGACCAGTGCCAAATGAAACTAGACTCAAAGGCCTTTCCACGAATAGGTAATTTGACTAATTTGAAGTTATATTCTAGGATCTATTCCTTCTGGAAGTTGACACTTGTGCAGTCTAGTGCGATAGACATTCTTTCGATCATAACTTGCAGAATACAAGGAGTTTGGAGCTGATTCTTTTTGCATTGGAATGCATATGGAAAGAGATTTCTTATGATACATCATAAGAATCAAATAAATAAATTTTGTCTAAAGTGGCCCCACATCACTCACGAGTGCAAAAACATACTCTTGAAAAATATCATGCGAGTGATGTCCAGAAGCAGCTGAATCGTGAGGAAATTTACAACATTCGAGCACTAGGATCCATACTCGAGCATTAGACTATTTCTCACTCCAGCACATGCAAGTTTTGACATAAAAGTTTTAACCCGAGAAGAAGCATGTACGTGAAAACAAGAAGCGCACTCGAGCATGACTGGTTGTACTCGAGTGATGTCTAGAATTGCACTCGAGCATGTGCGAGTGTTGGACAGAAAGTATTTTCCCGAGAGGAAGCCAGAACGTGAAATTGTACATGCACTCGAGTGAGGCTTCTTTGCACTCGAGTAAGGTCCTGACAGAAGCAACGTAGAAGTTCAGACTCTCATGGCCATCAATCCAAACGTGGTTAAATGTTATACATTCATTATGTTTTCACTTGTTATTGTTCCTAAATGTTAATTAACATATATTTCAATTGTGAAACAGGATATTAAACATTCAGATTGCAGATTCAAATAAAATTCAATTACGGTGAACTTCATCATTACACACCGAGTATCGGCTACCTACCACAACAAAAGATTGACCCACCATGAGAGATTGTATGGAAACTCAAATGTATTCATCCCGCTCCACAACGTGATGTACAGCTCATAATGAGACATACCGCTCCTCAACGTGACGCTCTGCTTTGCAGCAAAAATCTCATGGTAGCTCATTTTTCAAATATGCTCAACGATCAAAATGACTCCAACGGATGAATGCTCACAACGGTCATAATCTCCATCAATTATAAATGAGAGAGCATTCAACGTCGATGTGTAACAGAGACAGCGAGCAAATACGAGAAAAATGATAGAAATATGAATCCTCTACTTCTACCCAAACACTCTCTGTTTTCTAGTGTCTATATTACTTATCATTGAGAGAGTGATTATTTGTATTGTACTTCAGTGAGTATTATACCCACTCTGTGAGAGAGTCTGTAAACACTTTCAACTATATTTTTGAGTTGATCTCAAGGTAGAGGGAGCTTGAGAGGGTTGATTTCCTTATGGGGGAAGCTGTAGAGAGAATTGCTAGTAAGACATTCTGCTTGTAAGACTTACGAGGTGCAAGCAGTAGAAAACGTTGCTACTCATAAGACTTACAGGGGTGTAAGCAGGAGAGAACGTTGCTACTCATAAGACTTGTACGAGTAAGCAGGAGAGGAAGATCTTCGGGATTGCTCTGCTCATAAGACTTGCCGTAAGGGGGAGTATTTCAGTGAGAGATTTGTAAAAGGTTTCACAAGTACCCGGCTAAACTTGTGGGATTGTAAATGCTTTTCTTATGCCCGGATTAAACAAGAAGATAGTGGATTTGAAAATCTCAGGAGGAGCCTGGGGACTGGACGTAGGCCATCACAGATTGGACCGAACCAGGATAAATCATAGTTTGCATATTCTCTTCCCTAAGCTCTTATATTTCCAGCATATATTATTTAATCTAACTGTTGATTTATGATTTATTACCTTCATACTTATTGCTTTTACTAAGATGCGAAAAGATTTTCAAAGTTCTTAAGTTTTTATCTTACACCCAATTCACCCTTCTCTTGGGTGTCAGCTGGTTCTAAAATTTGGTATCAGAGCCTGGGCTCTTGTTTAAAGGACTTAACCATCTCAAGAGTTACAATGGCTGACTTTGGGTGTTTTATACTTTCAGAAGGTTTTGATTATACAATCCCACCACTTTTGAAAGATATTGATTTTTGGTTTTGGAAAGCTATAATGACTAGTTTTATAAAAGCTTTTGATTTTGATATGTAAAATGTTTTTACAAATGTTTTTGATTTCAAACCAAGAAAGGATTGGACAGAAAGTGAAAAGAAAATGTTTTCGTTGAACATTAGAGCAATGAAAATTCTGTATAGTGCTTTAATCGAAAATGATTTTGAGAAAATTAGATTTTGTTCTAATGCTAAACATATCTGGGACACTCTTGATTCTATTTATGCTTCTAACAATTGTGTTGAAGTTGAAAGTGTTGACAGTTCATGTGAAACTACACGCTATGCATCTACTATGCATGAACAATTGGAAGTTAATGATGAAGATGAAAAAATCATAGAACACTTCCATACAGTCAACATGGATAGACAAGAAGAAGAGGATTCCCGAAAAGAGCTCATTATGGACGAACATGAAAAATCACTCTCCAGAGCTCAAGATGAACTTACGGTAAAAGTTCCAATTCTTTGTGTGATTTTCGTAAAATTGATTTTCAGAGTCTACAAAAGTTTATCTCTCAACCAATTGTTGATTCTATTGAGAAAAGCAAAAATGTTTTCAAATATACTGGAAAGTTTGTTCAGAAGAAAGAATGTTCAAATAAAATCCATTCGAGTTTCTACTCTCATGATCAACATAATACTTGCATGATATCCCATAATGCATATCTTCATACAATTTGCAATTATTGTGGCAAATCCGGTCATATTTCTCATACATGCTATATTAGAAGAAATTCCCATGTGAGAAATAAGTATATTTGGGTACTGAAGAAACATGTAAAGGTTAATACTAACAATCAAGGACCCAAGTATATGTGGGTACCAAAATATCAATCTAGTACTTTATGTGTGCAGATTGATTATAAGAAGAATGGACATAAGGGTAAGGAGAAGATGAAAAAGAAGCCAAGAGTTTCTCATACGCCAATAAAGAGGTTCATATCATTTATATATAAAAGGAGAACTCTCAAGGCACCCATTGCTGGAGCTACAGAGTATAACCAGAGAAAGAAGCAATGGATAAAAGGAGTACGTTCCACCTCAAAAATGAACTACCATAGAATACCATTCAACTATCTTGAGGAGAACAAGAAAAGGAGGATCTCTCAAGCATCAAATAAAAGACTCCTGGAGTCTATATATTTTGAGAGAAGGTTGCCAGCACCCAAAGCAAGATATTCAAAGTATTAACATCATAGAAAGATGCAATGGGTAAGTAAAAGCAATCTTCCTATCTAAGGCAAAGGTATACAATGATAAAACCTCCTATGCTATTGTCTGTAATATTTATTGAAGTTTTATATTTTGGAATCTTAGGAATAGGCATTCCAAATGATTTTAAAATTATGTTTTCGCATCCCTTAAAAAGCCATTTAATAGATTTATTTATAAAGGGATTGTAATGCTTAACAGGTTAATTCTTTATGCATGTATAATGATTTGAAAAGAAAATATTTCTCTTATGCATAAAGACATATTTAATTCATTATGCTCAATTGTTTCAAATTAATTATATTCTTAAAGCATGTGAATTATGATTCCTACAAGGTAACCATGAGTGGATCCAAGTAAAATTGGATACCAAAGGAAGAAAAATATCTATAAGGTTTTGTAGGAAAAAGAAAGGAAGAGCTTCATCTCAAGATTATGACTACATAAGATTTCACTCAAATCTTGGTGAAGTTGGACCTTGAGGCTACATCTTAAATGTGTAAACAAAAGGAGGCATTACTTGAGGCAACACTGCAAGTGCCTAGCTAGCAATAATGGAAGAAAAGGTGCACAGTGAAGCGTCACTCAAGTAACCAATCAAGTGATCATCATCATTATGTGACAACTGGGAGTGAATGTTCAAGTGATAACACCAACTGGAAGATTGGAAGGTAAAAGTCAAGGAATTATGCACAAATGAACTCCAAAGGATAATTTCTCAAGTAATTATGAGATTACTTGAGTACGGTACTGTCTTCTTTATTCTTACCTGATATTATGCTTATATAAATTATTTATTTGGGTAATGAATAACTTTCTCATTATTGCATACCATTAGCAATCAATCATTTATGGGTTTTAAATTGTTTTTAGATTGCTAAATGGACTGAAAGTGAAATTGTGCATAATCTTTCTATGTATTTGAGTTTCGAAATGCATATTTCAAAAATGTACCTAGATTCCAAATTCATCTTGTTTATAAAAATGCATACACATTATTTGAAATTTTTTCATATTTTATTTGCATTTAAATAGGTTTCAAAATTGGAAGTTAATATTTATGTATACTGAAAGTCAGAAATGCTTCAAATCCATCCACTAGAGTTTTCCTCATCATTCACATACTTGTTTCTTAATCTTAAACCTGTTACTACTTGAACTCCTCAATCTTTATTTTCTAACAAGTTAACTATCTATATGAGTTTCAAGTGTATTCCCTAGAAAAGAATTCTATATGTGAAAGCCTTGTGCCTAATGCATAAATCATTAGTTGGTCATATTATTCCAAGCATTATAAATGTCATTAGTGCATTGAATCTTAATGCATTAACCATTATTGTGGAATAACTTACTGAGATAATATTCTAGAACTCTAGTCATTTGGATCAATGAGTATGTGCTTCATCATTCATAAATTCTTATACTCATATTGTTGCTCAAATGCATTACCATTTGTCTTCATCCATTTTTTGAGCTACTAGAGCCTTCTATTCAAATTCTTCAGTTGAATATCCTGATTCTTCAAGACACATCTCTAAGAGTCAAGTTTATCTCTTGGTCAATAGCAAAGTCATTGTGTTTATATACATCCTTGAAGCTAAGCTTTTTGGCTAATTCATTTTCAATATGACTTTTGCTCTTAGGAAAATTCTCAAACATGTTAAACTCCCATGTCTAACATGTTATCTTTAGTTGTTCTCTAAAAAGGAAGCTTTCTGGTATATGTATATTTAAACTATTGACTTTCACCATTTTCAACATGAACATTGATTATAAACATATTTTAAAGATGAGTTTAACATATATTCAAAATCTCAGTTTTACAATGCATTCTCATGATTTGAAATTAAATATGAGATTTGAATCAATTTGCATATTTCATTATGATTCTTGAAAAACTTGATGAAAAATTTTATGGATATATCTACTACTTTCTTTTGATCTGACTTACATCTATTACATGAAAATCTTATCAATTACATATTTTCTATATAAAGTGTATTTACAAATTGTCATTGATCATCATCATTCCTGGTACCACTTGTTTGTTATGCTTTATAATGACTTGATTTTACTGGGTAAAATTATATCTTGATTTTTGTTGATTATTATACTCTTTGCTCAAATATCATATGCTTAAATTGTATAAGAGCATAAGAGTTGCCATGTCTAATATTGTACGGACCCAAAAGAAGATGGGTACCAATGAGCATATGTTTATACTTTTACAGGAGTTGATCAAGATGCTTTTACTTTGGATAGGAAGGTTAGAGGCTAACAGAAAAGGCATGACTGATAGTGTTGCAGCATGAGTTGAAGCAGAATATGTGATATTACTCAAATGACATCCCATCACTAGCAAATAACTAGCTAGTGATACAATCAGATAAAGAGAAAGAGAAGGAAGATCTCTTAGTAGACCCAGTGGAGATTATTTCAAAGCAGCACAGAGCCAAGAATAAGTTTATCCAATATGAATCTTTGTTGCCTACCCACCTTCCTTATCGTTTCAAGGTGATCAGACATTTTCACTATGATATTGAGCCAACAAAGATGTTCAAAGGAAGATGCTGAGATGCACAGAATCATCAAGCTTGATGAGCCTATGAGGATTCTTAACTACTATCCTAGCTCTATGTCTAATCTTCACTGGATTATCTGCTATACCTACACTAGAGCTATGGTGAACAAGGCCAATAACTTTACTTACTTCATTGAGAAGAATTACCACATAATGGCATATATTATAAGCAAGGAGGAGAGAAATACTGGAAAGATCATGTCCGTCAGAGAACAAGAGGTTTATATATACTTCTACAAGACTTACTCCAAGTAATAAGAAATTTTACTTCAAGTAATTCGCAATTACTCCAAGTAAATCTGAAACTCACTCCAAGTTAACACAAGTGAGAGACAACACTTTGCTAGAGTTGGTCTCCTTGATCCTTCATTCTTTGGTCCATTTGTCTAAGGCTTTCTGAGATAGGAGCTTCAACAATCACACAGAGCTTGCTACAAACATGCTGAGTTTATCACTTCTGTGAATGGCAAGATTAGACAACTCTATGACTTGATCAACTAGAATCCTAAGGCCTTATTCTGAGCTCATCTTGGTATCCTAAAGTGCTCACAGAAGACTACACTTCAGAATCCCTCAGTACCAGTCACATCATCCAATATTGACTAGGACATGATGCATCAATGGACTAATGAGAATTATAACTCGAGTGATTACGATATTACTCGAGTGAGGTATTGTATTATTGCTTAATTCAAAATCCTTGAGTTGTATCACTTGAGTATACAATCGAGTAATGATTGAGTAGAATTACTCAAGTAACCACTCAAGTGATATTGAGTTATATCTCTTAAAAACCCTGATTAGCATTATCATTGCATTTCTCTCTAAATCTTCATACTTTCAAAATCATTTTCTCTATAAAGTTTCCAATGGTTTCTCAAATCTAGGAGAGTTATTAACTGTTTTCCCAATAAAAATTTTTAAAACCATGCATCAATTAAGGGGGAGCTTTACATTCACATGTGTTTTATATATATTGAAAGCTTATCTCTTATTTGAAAGAAAATCCTTTTAATATACTCATCTATATTCACCATGTATTGATTAGTTTTGATAATGAGTTACTCTTATACTGTTCTTTTCACAATCATAATTTGAACATATCATATGGAAAGGAACCTTTTGTTTCTTGATTGAACTAATAATTCTCTTTGCAAAGAAAGATTTAAATTTAGGACAGGAGAATTTGTTTTGTGCAATAACGTTCCTCAACATACTACAAGAAGAAACTATCAAACTTAAGGAAAGATGCTTCAATGTTTAAACTAGGAAAATATATAGCCTGCAACATTCAGAGCAACAAATACATATGCCAATATAACTGAGCATTGAGCATGCTGAACAGAAGCTCGGCTCACTTGGAGAATCCTGGCAACAACATGAACATACATCAGAGTTGTACAAAGCACAACATCAAGAACCAGCATTGCCAAAGAAGCAACGGACTTTATGGAGTGCTTCATCATTTTTCCAAATCAGCATGAGCATTTCTAAACCTTCTCTCTTTACATTTCAAGAATATGTTTCATATATTTCATTTATCTTGATTATAAAAGTTTTCTTGAAACGTCTCCAAATCTTTTTTAGTTCCCTCTCATTAAAAATGAAAGTACTTTCACATAGGGGGAGTGTAAATTGTTTTCTTGGTTCATTCATTTTGATTAAAGTAATTTCTACTCTATTTACTTCTTCACAAGCCTTACTTCTTTATATATTTCAAACTTTTTGCTGATGTCAAATAAGGGGAGAAATATGTAAGAAAAATATGTATCTTGCATTATGTATGTATGTTGCACTTCATTCAGACATATTTTTCTTAAAGGATTTGTCATCATCAAAAAGGGGGAGAATGTTAGATATGATTAGTTTTGATGATGTCAAATATAGATGTGAAATGATAAGAGCAAAGCAAAAAGTTTATATAATGTATTTCTTTGACTAACTACTATAATTAATGTTACATATCTTGTAGATTAGTCAAGCAAAGAATGAAGAAGATTGAATTAATGAGAATGAACAAGAGGGAGAAGAAGAAAGAAACTGAAGATAGTCAAGGAGATGCTTACTTGGGTTATGGAGAATTATTATCAAGAGGAAAATCAAGAAGAAAAATATTGAAAAAAGAAGAACTTGGAAGATCTACCAAGAATATCAAAATTCAAGTTATTAGAAGTAATCTTGAAGATTTCAGAAATTTTGAGGCACTGTGCTGCGGTACTGTGGCAATCACTCGAGTGAGGCAACGTCGTGCTCGAGTGAGGCACTGTAGCATGTAGATACTGTAGCATGCAAATCACTGTAGTGCTTGAGTGAGAAAGAGGAAGTGCAAATTCACTGTAGCAAGTGTGGCACTGTAGCACTCGAGCACGGGATGAACACTCTGTTATACTCTGTTTAACGTTCAGCCTGACAGAGGTCCAATAGTTTGGCCATATCTCTCAAACCATATATCGGATTGACCCGAAACTGGTGGCATATGAAAGAAGACTCACAACACGAAACATGTACACCAAGCTCACATTGAAAGAAGCTTAAATGAAGGAGATATGATCCGTGGAAGATGACACTGAAATCACCATCGCTTTTCAAGACAGGTTCGGTATGTTGAACATAACTCACAAACCACACATCGGATTGAGACGAGACTAGTGCCAACTGAAACGAGACTCAAAGAAATTTCCATGAATAGGTAATTTGAATAATTTAAAGTTATATTCTAGGAGCTATGCCTTCTGGAAGTTGATGCTTGTGCAGTCTAGTGCGATAAACATTCTTTCTATCATAACTTACAGAATACAAGGAGTTTGGAGCTGATTCTTTTTGCATTGGAATGCATATGGAAAGAGATTTCTTATGATACATCATAAGAATCAAATAAATAAATTTTTTCTAAAGTGGCCCCACATCACTCACGAGTGCAAAAACGCACTCTTGAAAAATATCTTGCGAGTGATGTCCAGAAGCAGCTGAATCGTGAGGAAATTTACAACATTCGAGCACTAGGATCTATACTCGAGCATTAGACTATTTCTCACTCGAGCACATACAAGTTTTGACATGAAAGCGTTAACCCGAGAAGAAGCATGTACGTGAAAACAAGAAGCGTACTCGAGCATGACTTGTTGTACTCGAGTGATGTCCAGAATTGCACTCGAGCATATGCGAGTGTTGGACAGAAAGTATTTACCCGAGAGGAAGCCAGAACGTGAAATTGTACATGCACTCGAGTGAGGCTTCTTTACACTCGAGTGAGGTCCTGACAGAAGAAATGTAGAAGTTCAGACTCTCATGGCCATCAATCCAAATGTGGTTAAATCTTATACATTCATTATGTTTTCACTTGTTATTGTTCCTAAATGTTAACTAACATATATTTCAAGTGTTAAAGAGGATATTAAACATTTAGATTGTAGATTCAAATAAAAGTCAATTACGGTGAACTTCATCATTACACACCGAGTATCGACTACTTACCACAACAAAAGATTGACCTACTATGAGAGATTGTATGGAAACTCAAACGTATTCATCCCGCTCCACAACATGATGTACAACTCATAATGAGACATACCACTCCTCAACGTGACTCTCTGCTTTGCAACAGAAATCTCATAGTAGCTCATTTTTTAAATTTGCTCAACGACCAAAATGACTCTAACGGACGAATGCTCACAACGGTCATCATCTTCATCAACTATAAATAAGAGAGCATTCAACGTCGATGTGTAACGGAGACAGCGAGCAACTACGAGAAAAATGATAGAAATATGAATCCTCTACTTCTACCTAAACACTCTCTGTTTTCCAGTTTCTATATTACTTATCATTGAGAGAGTGATTATTTGTATTGTACTTCAATGAGTATTATACCCACTCTATGAGAGAGTCTGTAAACACTTTCAACTATATTTCTGAGTTGATCTCAAGGTAGAGGGACCTTGAGAGGGTTCATTTCCTTACGGGGGAAGCTATAAAGAGAATTGCTAGTAAGACATTCTGCTCGTAAGACTTACGAGGTGCAAGCAGTAGAGAACGTTGCTACTCATAAGACTTACAGGGGTGTAAGCAGGAGAGAATGTTGTTTCTCGTAAGACTTGCACGAGTAAGTAGGAGAGGAAGATCTTCGGGATTGCTCTGCTCATAAGACTTGCCGTAAGGGGGAGTATTTTAGTGAGAGATTTGTAAAAGGTTTCACAAGTACCCAGCTAAACTTGTGGGACTGTAAAGGCTTTTCTTGTGCTTGGATTAAACAAGAAGATAGTAGATTTGAAAATCTCAGGAGGAGCCTGGGGACTGGACGTAGGCCATCACAGATTGGACCGAACCAGGATAAATCACAGTTTGCATATTCTCTTCCCTAAGCTCTTATATTTCTATCATATATTATTTAATCTAACTGTTGATTTATGATTCATTACCTTCATACTTATTGCTTTTACTAAGATGCGAAAAGATTTTCAAAGTTCTTAAGTTTTTATCTTACACCCAATTCACCCCCTCTTGGGTGTCAGCCGGTTCTAACAATCAACACACTCTTAGTACTTTGTTTTCTTATATTCATTCATTGTACTTCAGTGATTATATATTTGCTCTGTGAGAGAGTTTTTGATTACAAACTCAATATTTGTTATTGAGACAACTTAAGGTTGTTGAACCTTGAGTTGGGGATTTGATTACAACGTGTAAGGGGGAGCGAGTATCCAGGTGAAGGAACTTGCTGTGTACTGAGGTGCCAAGAACCCACTGAATCTTTGAGAATATAGTGAAACTCTTAGAGACGCTCAGAGGACTTGATGTAGGTCAAAGTGGTTGTGGCTGAATCAGTATAACTCTCAGTGTAGACTTTGGTGATATTTTTCTTTACTCTTAACTGCTTTAAATATTCAGTTAATTTTCTTATACGTAATGAAATTTCTGGTATCACCCAATTCACCCCCTTCTTGGGTGAAACGCTTGCATTAATATTTGGTATCAGAGCGTAGGTCTTCTTGTTAATGTTTAATAGCCTAAGAAGGATCCAATAGCAAGCATGGGTAAAGGCATTCTTCCCGACGGAGCTTCTATCACAAGACCTCTGGGTTTCAATGGCGAACACTTCTCATTCTGGAAAGCGAAGTTCAGAGTATTCGTAATGGCTATTGAATATGGGCTATAGGATGTGATTGAGAGTAGAAACTACAAACCTAAAAAGATTGTAGATTAACAACAAGTTCCCAAGACACCAGCAGAATATGTTGAAAATGACAAGAAACTCATTACACTCAATAGCAAAGCAATTCTAATGATTTAAAGTGCCATGAGTCAAAATGAGTACTTCAGAATCTGCACACTCCCATCAGCTAAAGAAATATAGGAAACCTTGGAAATAGGTCACGAAGGAACTTCGGGAATAAAAGAAAACCGGTTCAATACTCTGGTTACTGAGTATGATTTACTTCGAATGAAATCAGGTGAGTCAATAGCTGAATTTGAACTTAGATATACTCACCTTGTTAATCAACTTGCAACACTTGGAAAAGTCTATGATCAACATACCCAAGTACGAAAGATTTTAAATATTCTTTCTAAAAAATAGGAGGCAAAAGTCACTACAATTGAGGAAGTAAAAGAAGAATCAATGCGATTGGTTGCTCTCTATTTTGAAGCCTTTCTGATTATGAAAGCAAATTAAAGTTCAAACGAGAACTAAATGATATTGGTGACAAGAAGAAAAGAGGTCTAGCACTGAAAGCAAAAGAAGAAGAACAAGATAAAGATGAAGAGCTTGATGATGACGAAATGGACCTAATCATAAAACGATTTAGAAAGTTTTACAAGAGAGGCCAATGATTCAAAAACTTTTAGAAAGGAGGAACAAGCAATAAAGAACACATCATTTGCTATGAATGTGGAAAGCCAGGACATTTCAAATCAGAATGTCAAGAACTGATTCAGAAGAATAAAGAAAAGAGAAAAGGTAAATTCTACAACAAGAAGAAAGCCTTTGTATCTGCCATATAGGGAGATAGTCCTTCTAATGAAGAAAGCGATGAAGAGGAAGTAGCCAATATCTGTCTAGTTGCTCAAGAGGAAACAGAACAAGAGGTAATTGATTCTGATCCTACCTATGATGAATTACTTTCCGAATATAATGCTTTACATTCTGAATTCATCAAAGAAGTTAAAGAATTAGTTGTTTTCAAAAAGAAAAATAAAGCTCTTGAAGTATAACTTAAAGAGAATTTTGGAAAGGATTGTGAAAACTGTCCTTCTTTGAAAAAGAAAAACACTGATCTTACTAAATCTCTTGAAAAATTCACTAAAGGAAGTGAAATGCTAAATGTAATTTTAAAAGCTCAACAATTTGTGAATGATCGATCTGAAATTGGATATGATCCAAAATCAGACAGAAGGAAAGGAAGAAAGAAAGCTGGAGGTAAATCATACTTGAATTATTTTTAGTTTTCTTTGCATACATCAAATCCTTTTGTACATTGTAATTATTGTAATAGAAAAGGTCATTATACCTCATCATGAATTCATAGGAAGAAAGGAAATATAGGAACCTAGAAATGGGTACCTAAAGGTTCATATGTTCTGAAAAATTTTTGTACTAACCCAAAAGGACCCAAATAGATGTGGGTACCTAAGACTTAATCGTATATGAATGTAGATATGTCTTAAAGCATCCAAAAATAACAAGTGGTACATAGACAGTGGATGCTCTAGACATATGACCGGTGATTTAAAAATTTTTACCACTTTACAACCTAAGGAAGATGGAAAGGTAAAATTTAGAGGAAATCAATTCGGAAAAATAGCAGGAATTGGTGAAATAAAAAACAACAAAGGAATACAAGTCAAAGATGCATATTACGTTGAAGGCTTGTGTCATAATTATCTGAGAGTAAGTCAAAGAGCTAATAAAGACAACTGGATAATATTTGATTTAAAGGAATGTCTAATTGTCAACAAGAAAGACTTGCAACTCAATAAGAAAAATATCAAGGCAAAGCTCAGAGCAAAAAGGGAAGGTAACTACTATATACTTGATATCAATAGAAATAATTATGAAAATTGTTTTCTGAGTAATGCCAATGAAAGTTGGTTATGGCATAAGAGACTAGCCCATGTCAACATGCACCAACTAGGCAAACTACTCAAAAAAGGATTTAGTTCTTGGATTACCCAAAGTAAGTTTTAAAAATGATTTGATTTGTGACACATGTCAAAAAGGTAAACAAACTAAATCATCTTTCAAATTGAAAAATGAAATTACAACAAATCAACCACTTCAATTGATACATATAGATTTAGTTGGTCCAACAAGAGTTAAAAGCCTTGGTGGCAACTTATATTCATTGGTCATTGTTGATGATTTCTCTAAATTTACATGGACTATTTTTCTATCATCAAAGGATGAAACCTTTGCAGAATTCATTATTTTTGCCAAGAAAGTGCAAAATGAGAAAGGTATGTTCATTGCAGGTATCAGAATAGATCACGATAGAGAATTTGAAAATCAAGCCTTTGAAAAATATTGTGATACTAATGGTATTGATCACAATTTCTCTGCTCTAAGGACACCTCAACAAAAAGGAGTCGTGGAACGTAAGAATAGAGTGCTCACTGAAATGGCTAGAGCAATGCTGAATGAAAAGAACGTGTCTCAAGTTTTTTGGGCCGATACAATGAGCATAACATGCTATATTTCAAATAGAGCCTACATTAGAATAAAACTTAGAAAGACACCATATGAGCTATACAAAGGAAGGAAGCCGAACCTTGCTTATTTACACATCTTCAGTTGTAAGTGTTTCATTCATAATAATGGTAAAGATAACTTAGGAAAATTTGATTCTAGAATAGATGATGAAATTTTCCTAGGATATTCTAACTGAAGTAAAGCATGCAGAATTTTCAATAAACGAACATGTGTTGTTGAAGAATCAATTCATGTTGTATTTGATGAATTTGGATCCTCTGACAAAACCATTGATAATGAGCAGGAAGTTGTTTTAAATCAAGAAAATGGTCAATCTATTTCTAAATCTCTTATTCCAGAAATTGATCAAATCAAGGAAGAAGATCAGTCACTAGGACAACCTAAAGAATGGAAATACAATAGGAGTCATCCCCTAGATCAAGTCATAGGAGATGTGAATGAAGGAGTCAAACTAGAAATAGAATTTTCATTGAAGTTAGTTTTTCTGCATTCATTTTAAGATTGAACCTTCTAACATTGATGAAGCCCTATCAGATAATGATTGGGTTATAGCAATGCAAAAAGAACTAAACCAATTTGAAAGAAATCAAGTTTGGGATTTGGTACCCCGACTAAGGATCATCCGATCATTGGCACTAAATGGGTATTCAAGAACAAACTTGATGAATCTGCAATTATTGTCAGAAACAAGGCAAGATTGGTGGCCAAAGGCTATAATCAGGAAGAAGGAATTGATTATGAGGAAACGTATGCTCCAAGGGCTAGATTAGAAGCTATGCAAGTACTCTTAGCCTTTGCATGCATCAAAGAATTCAAACTCTATCAAATGGATGTAAAGAGTGCATTTCTAAATGGCTACATCATGGAAGAAGAATATGTAGATCAACCTCTAGGTTTTGAAGATGTAACCAAACCTGACCATGTTTTCAAACTCAAAAAGGCTTTATATGGTTTAAAACAAGCTCCTAGAGCATGGTACGAAAGGCTAAGTAAATTTCTTATTGATCACGGTTTTGTACAAGGAAAAGTTGATACAACAATTTTTACAAAATGAAAACGTGATGATATATTAATTGTGCAAATATATGTTGATGATATAGTTTTCGGTGCTACTAACGAAACTATGTGCAAAGAATTTTCTGAGATAATGCAGGGGGAGTTTGAGATGTCAATGATGGGAGAATTGAATTTCTTTCTTGGTTTGCAAATCAAACAAAGAAAGAATGGAATTTTCATATCTCAAACAAAATATTTGAAAGAGCTATTGAAGAAGTATGGATTGGATGAAGCAAATGGAACGGATACACCTATGAGCTCAACCACATTGCTTGATGCGGATGTCAAGGGAAAAGATTACAACATCACAAAATATAGAGGAATGATTAGATCATTACTCTATCTCACTACAAATAGGCCTGATTTCAATTCAATGTGGGCATGTGTGCAAGATATCAATCAGCAACGAAAGAGTCACATGCTGAAACTGTCAAACGTATCTTCCGATATCTTTCTGACACGACAGAATTAGGTCTCTGGTATCCTAAAGGAAGAAGTGAATATCTAGTTGTATACTCAGATTTTGATTATGGAGGATACAAGACGGACATAAAGAGTACAAGTGGACAAGGCCAATTTCTTGGAGGCTTACTTGTGTCATGGTTTAGCAAGAAACAAACTACAGTGTCTCTTTCATCAATGAAAGCTAATTATATTGCAGTATCAAGTTGTTATGCACAAGTAATATGGCTAAAACAACAACTCCAGGATCTTGGTATTTATTTGAAAGAGACACCAATATACTGTGACAACACTAGCGCGATAAGCTTGGCAAAGAATCCTATTCAACATTCCAGAACCAAGCATATTGATGTTAGACATCACTTCATCAGAGATCATGTCCAAAAGAAAGATGTCAAAGTGATATTCATTCCAACTCATCTTCAACTAGCTGACATCTTCACAAAAGCTCTTGCAAAAGATCAATTTTTATATATTAGAAGAGAATTGGGAATGGTAAATCCCAATGAATTGTAAGTTATTTAGTGTTTACAAAATATTAGATGATATTATTTATTGATGTTTTTATGATTACTAACTTAAGCATTAGAGTTTCTAGCAATTTATTTTACAGAATCATAATATTCTGTTTTGGAGAATGAAAAGCAGAGGTTAACAGAGGACAACATTACTGGAAGGACAACTTCAAGTAATGACTATTACTAGAGTGACACCTTGAAGTAATGGATGCATTACTCAAGTAGCCACTCGAGTAATGAACATGGAAATGTGCCAGTGAAGCATTAATTTCAAATGAAATGACACAATGGTTGGAAATAAACAGTGAGAAGGTGAAGAGATAGATTACCCGAGGGAGGCCTTGAGTGAACCTGGGTGCAGATCTTAAATCTGCTGAGTTTCAACTCAAATATGTTCTAAAGAATCATCAAATGATCGAGGGAATATACATAGGTAATTACAATATTATTCATGCTAGGTACGCTCTCAAATTCACTGTATTTTAAGAATTTCTTGTATGATCACTCGATTGAGGCTTATGATCACTCGAGTAAGCCCTTGAGTGATGTTGGGCTGTAGGTTATTCCAGTCGATACTCGGTCATTTCTCACAAAATCGCCTAGAGTGACTCTCCTGGTGCTCTCATAAAAACTTTTCAAAATCTTTTTCTCTTCCTATAACCGTCAAAACCCAGTGATATATGCTTACAAAAACCTCTCAGATTGCACTGACTCGTCTACCCTAATTTCACGACGCTCGACTCTATTTTTCCAGAATCACTGATTTTCTCAAATCACAATGGTGAGGACTAAATCTCCCAATCTTAACACTCCTTTTGAGTCCTCTGACCCATATCAACCCTCTGATTCATTTTCCTCTCCTCCTACTAAGAAAAGAAAAATTTCTTCGAAACCTACAGCCAAAGCTAAACTGCAACCTAAGCATAAGGTGAAAGGGGTTGTGATTAACGAGCCCATTGTCACAAGAGCTCAAACCAAGAAGAGTTCACCTCTAGGAAGAGGCAAAGCAACAAAAGAGCTATCTCCTCCTTCTTCTGATTCATCCGACACACCCATTTTTTCTCCTAAACCTCTGAAAAAGCCCAAGATTGATGAGAAGCTTACCAAATTCATGTTAGGCATGCTTGAGTAAGCTTTTCAATCTAAGAAAGTAAAGAAAGGGCAATCTTCAAGGCAAATAGAAGAGAGGGATGAAGAAATCACATTTCCTCCAAAGGGATTCAACGTGAGCAAGCTTAAGGAATCTCAGAAGTACCTGAGTCATTTCGCAAGAAGAAATGCGTGCAAGATGCATTACATTGCTTACAAGGTTCTTCAAGAGGTATTGAAATTCGATCTGAGTCCCTATCTTGATTCATATATGCCCTGGCTCTCTGTTAAACTCCCATTTTGCACTAAAGTCGTAAGGCATTTTTATTGTAACCTTGAACCTATAAATGATCTTGTTAGGAAGTCTGTGGAAGAAGAAATGACTTCTAAAGTTAGAGGACAGAGAATTCTAATCTCACCTTCTAGAATTAATACCTGGTTAGGAATCGAGAACCCTCTTGATGATGATTATCCCAATTATGATTCAAACCAGTTATTTTCTATCCTAAGACCTAATGAGATAGTGGGACCCCTCAAATTCAATCCGAGTGATATGAATGATTTTCATAGAGTCCTATGGTATATCTATTTTAGAGCCATGGTGAACAAATCCAATAACTTCACCCATTTCATTGAGAAGGACTTTAGAAAATTTGCCTCATTGATCCTTAAATAACAAAAGGAATTGGGAGAATATATCTTCAATAAGATCAAGAGATATAGGTATGAAGGAAAACCTACTACTCCAATGCCTTATCCTCAACTTATTTCCTTGTTCCTCGAGAAGAATAAAATTTGGTACTTGGAAAGTATGGAGCCGATTGAGAGGATAGCATCAGTTGGGAGGAATCTAATTGGAATATTGAAGACTGACATAACAACTGGTCAAATGTGATGAAGACAAAAAGGGGGAGAAGAACCTGAGTGATTTTGTGATGAATGGCTGAGTTAATGTATTGGGATTTGGGTATACGGGCCTTTAGGGTGCTTTTAAGCTTTTATTTTTGAATTCTAAAGTTTTGGTTATGTAATGAATTCTTCTTTATGCAATTTATTTCTTTATGCTATTAAAGTTAAATTTCATTGAAATTATATTGCATTGTGGGACTAATGTGTTTTTGATTGTGTATGCAAGGTGAACAAATAAATAAGAACAAATACTTTGAAAAGATCTTTAATAAGCTATTTCAAAAGAGTTTTCAAGGTTCAATTGAACAAAAGATTTCATATGAAAAGTATTTAAGAAGCTATGTTTGAAAACTCAATTTCAGAAAACTTTATTCAAAATCACCAAGTTTTGTCATCATAAAAAAGGGGGAGAATGTTAGATCCCATATTTTTTGATGATAACAAAGATTGGATCAATGATATAAAAGGATTTGATAACAAACAAATGAATTTGAACAAAGTGGCAAAGCATTACTTGGAGTAAGCACTGGAGTAATGAGCAAATTCTATGATGGCTTACTCGAGTGACTACTCGAGTAAGGGAAGCTGTTACTTGAGTAAGTACACAAGTAATCGTGGAGAATTTCATCCAAAGAAGCACTGCCAAAATTTGGAAGAAGTTACTCAATGGACCACTCGAGTAATCTATAAAGTTATATAGACCATTACTCGAGTAGCCACTTGAGTAACATCATTTGCAAAGGCATCACTCAAGTAGCTACTCGAGTAACCAGGTCAAAAATCTCCCAGTAGCTCTAAGCTAAGAAATGCAACACTTTACTCAAGTAACCAGGTGAGAAAAAGGCCTTACTCGAGGGACCACTCGAGTAATCTGTGGAGTTATTTGATCCCTTACTCAAGGGATCACTCGAGTAACTAGATAAGCAAACTCTCAGCCAAGATTTCAATGACATTACTCAAGGGAATAATTGAGTAATCTACAAATTTATTTGAAATCTACTCGAGGGAGCACTAGAGTAACATCTGAAGAAAACACATAGCCACTCGAGTAATCAGATTACTAGTGTCAGCACCCGAGTAACTTGTGAAGTAAAGACATGGCCACTCGGGTAATCAGGTATTTCCAAGGTTTGTGATATATCTCACTCCATGTCTTACCCGAGTAATATCTGAGGTAAAATGTTGAATTACTCACTGCCATATTTTTGATAGGTTTACTCGAGGGACTACTTGAGTAACAAATACGATCCCTCGAGTAGCCACTCGAGTAAGGCAGTCCAGAAATTATAATTTTTAATCAAATGTTTATTGATTTGTTTTCTATATGATTAACTCTTCATTGCATTAGTATCTTAAGTACATTTTTAGAGAAACAATGAAGAGATCATGCAAGAAGAGCAAAGTCAAATAAAGTGTTTGAGATCTCACCTACTGCTACCTACCGCAAACGGATAGTTTTCAAATTTGAAGAATGGTCAACCATTGCTGCGCGACTCTAACGGACATGTTTGAATTGCTTCCAACAGACATTACAAATCATCTATATATATAGAGCATTCAAAGAGCAGAAAACAAGAACTGAGAACACACGAACATACACTGATCAACACACTCTTAGTACTTTGTTTTCTTATATTCATTTATTGTACTTCAGTTATTATATATTTGCTATGTGAGAGAGTTTTTCATTACAAATTCAATATTTGTTATTGAGACAACTTAAGGTTGTAGAACCTTGAGTTGGGGATTTGATTACAACATGTAAGGGGGAACGAGTGTCCAGGTGAAGGAACTTGCTGTGTACTGAGGTGCCAAGAACCCACTGAATCTTGGAGAATATAGTGAAACTCTCAAAGACGCTCTGAGGACTAGACGTAGGTCAAAGCGATTATGGCCGAACCAGTATAACTCTTGATGTACACTTCGATGATAGTTCTCTTTGCTCTCAACTGCTTTAAATATTCAGTTAATTTTCTTATAAGCAATGAAATTTCTAGTATCACCCAATTCACCCCCTCTTGGGTGAAATGCTTGTATTAACATTGGTAACTTTGTTTGGAAAATGATTTTAAAAGTATGAAGATTTGGAGAAAAATCAAATTTGAAAAATGATAATGCTACTTAGAGGTTTAAACCCAATATCACCTAAGCAGTCACTTGACTGATTATACTTGATCATTACTCGATTGTGTACTTAAGTGATGCAACTCAAGGATTTTGAATTAAGCAAGAATAAAATACCTCACTCGAGTAATATCGCAATCACTTGAGTCATAATCCTCTGTAGTCCATTGATACATCATTGGCTAGTCATTGTCTGAATATGTGATCTGATGATGTAATCTATGTTGCTACTTAAGGATACCAAGTTGTGCTTGGAGTAAGGCTTTATGCGCATATTGGCTTAGTATGTGCCCCGTGCTTAGCAAACATCATTGAGAAATTTTAATTTCACCATAGCAAATAGCACCCTTGTTTTGTCATCCATCATCTCAAATAGAACTTTGAAGTTCTGGTTCACAAAGTCACACAACTACTTCATCTTATCATTGAATGATGATCTCAACATTATTTGTAGTAAGCTTAGTGTGAAAGTGTTGAAGTTCCTCTTTCAGATATCCCTTGATAGATAGCCCAAAGGCTGAAGGACCAAGGAGACTAGCTCTAAAGTATAATACTGTGTCTTCCTCTGAACATCTCTTTATCTGACTACATCAATAGCTGGTCACTTGTTAGTGATAGAGTGTCATACAGGTAATATTACATATTCTATTTCTGCTTACACCGCAATACTATCAGTTATGTCTCTTTTATTAGCCTCTAATCTTTGTATCCGAAAGTAGAGCATTTTGGTCAATTCCTGCAAACATATAATTATATACTCTTTGGTACCCAACTTTCTCTTAGGTCCATATGACTTAGATATTACAACTCTTATGCTCATATACAATTAAATCATATGATATTTGAGCAAAGAGTATCATAAACAACAAAGACCAGGATATAATTTTACCTAATTAAATAAATTTAAGGCCATTAGATTATAAAGGGTAACGGACAAGTGATACCAAAAGTGATGATTTTTAAAGATCAATGACAATTTGTAAATATACTTTATATAGAAAATATGTCATTGATAAGATTTTCATGCAATCGATGCAAGTCAGATTAAAGAGAGTAGAAAATCCATCCTTAATGATCACTTTTTATAAAATGACAAATCATGAATGAAATCAAATTTTTCAAGAATGATAATGAGATATGCAAATTGTTTCAAGATCTCAAATGTTCTTTCGAATCATAAAATTGCATTATGACATTAAAATTTTGAATGCATGAAAACTCATTTATGAATTTTGTTAAATATCAATGCTTATGCCAAAAACAATGGAAGTCAACAGTTATAAAATATATATAAGAAAGCTTCACTAAGGAGTTCAAGTAAGATAACATGTTAATTATAAGAGTTAACATGTTAGAGAATTTTTCCAAGAGCAAAAGTCATATGAAAAAGGAAGTGGTCAAAAAGGCTTATCTTGATAGACATATATAAGCATGATGACTTTAGTATTGATCAAGAGATAATCTTGCCTCTTAGAATTGTGTCTTAAAATGGATGAATATTCAAGGCAGTAATACTTAAAGTACAAGACTCTAGTTACTCGAAAATGGATAAAGACAAAGATTAATGTATTTGAACAACGAAATGAGTACATTGATTTATAGATGATGAAGCGCATACTCATTAGTCCAAACGGCTAGAGTTTTAGAATATTAGTATGTTATTCCATAATAATGGTTAATGCATCAACATTCAATGCACTAATGAACATTCATAATGCTTAGAATAACATGATCAACCAAACATTTATGCATCATGCATAAGGCTTTCACAAGTTGAATTCTTTGCAAGGAAATACACTTGGAACTCATATAAATAGTTAACTTGTTAGACGTAAGGTCTAGCATGTTAGAGAATGAAGACTAAAGATTTTAAGTATTGGATAGCACATTTAAGATCAATATGTCAACGATGAGAAAATACTTTGGTAAATGAATTTGAAGCATTTCTGACTTTCAGTATACAATAATATTAACTTCCAATTTTGAAACCGATTTGGATGCAGACAAAATAATTTTCAAATCAGGTGTATGCACTTTTTAAAATCAATTGAACCAAAACACATTTTTGGATTGTGTGTAACCCCCTGCCTTAAATAGTATAATTATAATTTGAAAATATGTAATTAAAATGGATTTGAGACCGACGGATAATGAAAATCCAAATCAGCCCCTTCCTTACGCTATGGATTTTTCAAAATATTTCAGAATTTCTTTCAAAACTTTTCCTTTTCTTGGTCTCCATTTTAAGTTTCGAACATAATTACCTGTGCAGTAATTTACATTTATACATATCAGAGTGTACAACCAAAATCCCAGTGATTCCCCAGGTTCAAATATATACTAAGGGTTCTAATTTCCCATCTAAGGGGATTACATATTCAAATCCAGAATATTATTTACATCAAAAAAATAATATACAGTAATCCAAATCCAAAATGTGATAACCCACAATCCAAAATTTGCATCCCTACGAAGTTTTAACCGCTCCTGGTCATCCGTTTCTCCTTGGAGCCACTTGCTCTGTCTGAAGGTTAGTCAAAGGAAAGAATGAGATTTAAAAGAATCCCAGTAGTAACACATTACTCATACCATACCTAATCACAAAGCATGCAAGCATATCATCATGCAGCACAAACACAATGTACAAGCTGTCACATAATCACATAATCTCATCCCCAGGATTCCACCACCCTGAAGGCACGGTCCTCCCACCGTCAACACCGATGGGCCGCAGGTGAAGGTTCACAAATAGCCTTTCCACTTTCACATATACACATCCCCCGTATTCCACCTCCCCAAAGGCATAGTCCTCTCACCATCAATACCAATGGACCGTGGGTGAAGATTCATAAACAATGATAAATCAAACATACAGTGTATTATATATAGTATAAGGAAAAGCGTCACTACCTTGTTCTTTCCTGGCGTGCTCCGGCACAAGTTGTTCACGTGTAGGGCAAATATCGAATCCTATAAACCAAAATCACGGATGGCAAATTACTTCTCTACCCGCAATTCTCACTTTCAAACACTTAAAATAGGTTACCACATGAGTTCTTTAAGAGACTATAATAGGTTCAACGAAAATTTACAAGGATTGGGAAGTACTAGGTTGGAAATTACTTTTTCAAATCACAAAGTGCTAAAAACAAGGTTTTGGCTGTAGCAAGGAATTCTCTGGCTACGGACAAAAACAGCACAGAAGTATTTTGGCTGCAGCCAAGAATTTTCTGGCTACGGCCAAAACGTGCATAGAAAGTTTTGTGCTGCAGCCAAGGAAACTTTGAAAAATCATAACTAATCCTAGAAAAATCGAAATGAGGTGATCCTAAAGCCTAATGAAAGATCCTTAATTCCTATTTATAGAACAAATATGGATCAATACCAGGAATCACCAAAAAATTACAGAATTACACGAAATGCACCACTACTCCGAAACAGATTCCAGTTTTAATCCCAAATTTTTGGACAGTCAATACTCTTAGCTCACTCTTAGCTCACAAAATGAAACGACAAAAACTTTTTGTCCATTCTGAAGCTTGGAATGTGAACTTTAATACTGGAAAGTTTCAGAATTTTTAAACACCATTTGAATATTCAAAATGTCCAAACAACCTGACTTCCCTATACAGAGTTTTAAGAGACAGAATTTCAGTTTTTGAGTAATTGCTTCCAATAGTTCCAGATCACAACTAATACCATTCCCACACCAATTTTCCAGAAGGAATCTATTGGAAACACCAAAATGACCACATTCAACATACATTGATATGTTCCTCAAGAAACACAACATGTCACATAATAACTCAATTCTTCCAAACCAAAATCACATGAAATTCAGGGGGAAAATTCAAAATTTTCAAAACTTGATCAATGGTTGCAAAACTTAGCTCAAAACGTGTTAAATTCTTACCTCTTCTTCTTCCCTAAAGCGACTTCCTTGTTTCCCCAACTTTCAATTTTTCTCAAGTTCTCAAACACCACCTTACAAAACTCTAAAACTATAGCCATGAAGCCCTCAACATCATGAACAATATTAATGAATGTAAATTGAGCATTCATAGACAAATTCTCACCTTTCTTTAAGCCTTCTTCTTTCTCTTTCCTTCTCTATTTGAATGAAAATGGAGGAGAGGAGAGAGATGAGATGAGATAAAGAAGATGATATGAAATTTCTGCCCTCAATTGCTTGCCCAATGTCCTAAATGAGATAGGGAAGAGAAAAAACAAATTTTGACACTTTGACTTGATCCAACGGTCCATATAGTGCCAAGTGTCAAGATCTTGTTCTTTCTTCTATGACCTCACATAGGCATACAAACATGTGATTCTAACCTCTTGATGTCTTGGCAATCATCTCAACCATTGATCTTTAAGTTACCAATGAGTTTCCTCTTCGGTAACTGACCAATTAGTCGATAACTTTCCCACTTTGCCCCTGACTATCACAATGCTTACCACACCACCACCAAACACATTTATATAGTTCATATCACTCAACCATGTGCCCTCCTTCTTATTTGACTCAATTTAGATATTAATCCAAACTTAATCAAAAATATAGGGTTGAGGCATTGATTAAGACATATTCACATTGAATTCAACCATAATTACATCGCTTCTAACATAATTAGCCCTTAATCCCTAATTGGGTCATTACGATTCTCCCCTTGTAAAATAAATTTTGTCATCGAAATTTGTCGCACAACTTGAGCTATAAACTCCGGATATTGCCTACGCATATCCTCTTCCGCTTCCCAACTCACTTCTCTCTGGGTCATTCCCCTCCAGATCACCTTCACATACAGAATGCTTCGGTGCCTGAGCCATCGCTCCTCTCGATAAATGATCTGCTCTAGCTCTACCATATATGTGAAGTTGTCTTGCAACTCAACTCCTTCATACTAGATAATGTGGGATGGATCCGGTTGGTACTTCTTTAGTTGGGAATTGTGAAAAATATCATGGAGTCTGCTCAAGTTTGGGGGTAGGGCTACTCGATATGCAATAGGCCCAATTCTCTCCAGAATCTAATGGACCTATATACCTTGGGCTCAGCTTCTTTTGCTTTGTAGCTCTCCCGATGTCAGTGACTAGAGATACTCTTAAAAATATATGATCACCAACCTCAAACTCTAGAGGCCTTTTCCTCTTGTCAACGTAGCTTTTCTATCGACTCTGTGCTGCAAGGAGCCTCTTACGAATAACACGAATTTACGCTGAGGTCTGATCAACTAGCTCCGGCCCATACAACTTCCTCTCTGATAGCTCATTCCAGCATAAGGGTAATTGACACTTTCTCCCATATAAGGCTTCATATGGTGCCATCTAGATGCTAGCATAATAGCTATTATTATAAGCAAACTCAACAAGTAGAAGAAAGTAATCCCAATTCCCTTTAAAGTCAAGGACACATGCTTGTAACATATCTTCCAGTATCTAATAGCCCTCTCTGATTGTCCATCTGTCTGCGGATGATAGGCCATGTTGAATCTCAACTGAGTACCCAAGCCTCGTGCAAAGCCTTCCAGAATCTTAAGGTGAATCGGGGATCTCAGTCGAAAATGATATTCTTCGGTATGCTATGAAGCTTTACAATTTCTCGAATATAGATCTCTGCTAGCTTGTCCAGAGATTAACTAGCGTTGATCGGCATGAAGTGCGCCGACTTCGTTAACCGGTCCATAATCACCCAGATCGCATCATAATTCTTGATCTCAGCAATCCCACCATAAGGTCTATGGTCACTCTTTCCCAATTCCATTCCAGAATCTCAGGACTCTGCAGTAAACCTGGCGGTCTTTGGTGCTTGATCTTTACCCTCTGGCATGTGAGACACCGCGCCACATATTTCATCACATCACTCTTTAATCCCAACCACCAATACACAGATTTCAAGTTATGATACATTTTAGTCATACCATGATGAAGAGTGTATCAGCTCTTATGCGCCTCATCAAGAATCTTTTGTCTCAACTTTGCCTTAAGTGGAACATAAATTCTCTTTTGATAACGATTCAATCTACTAGGTGACATATCATAGCCCTAAGCTTCACCTTATTCGATTCTAGCCCGATTACGTTGTATCCAACCATCTTGCCTCTGAGATTGGAGCTTCTTCAATCTCAGCGCTCAAATAACTTTCCCTTTGGGAAATGGTATAGTTCGCACAAACGATCTGGTTTGACAAATTTATATCTCGGAAATCTGCTATCAACTTCCCCTCTTGTATCATTATTGCTGCCACAAGCACAATCTTTCACTAAGAGCATCCGCAACTATATTTGCTTTACCCGGATGATATTTGATTTCCAGGTTGTAGTCCTTAAGTAACTCCATCCAACGATGCTGTCTAATATTCAATTCTTTCTGGTCATACAAATATTCGAGACTCTTGTGGTCGTAGTACAGTTCTACTGTCACACCATACAGATAATGCCGCTAAAGTTTCAAAGCAAACACAATGGCCGCAAGCTCCAGATCATGAGTAGGATAATTCATTTCATGGGGTTTAAGCTGTCGAGAGGCATAGGACACCACACGTCCCTGCTGCATAAGGACACACCCCAATCCCTGCTTACTCGCATCACTATACACAACATATGTCAAGCTAGGATCAGGTATAATCAACATAGGTGTTGTAGTCAATCTCTCCTTCAACTCTATAAAACAATTTTCACATTTCTCATCCCACACAAATGGTTGATCCTTTCTCGTGAGCTTGGTCATCGGCAAAGCAATACGGGAGAAATTTTGGATGAATCTTCGGTAGTAACCAGCAAGACCCAAAAAACTGCGTATCTAAGAACCAGTTTCTGGCCTCTTCCAGTCCAGTACTACTTCCACTTTACTGGGATCCACAGAGACCCCTTCTTATGAGATAACATGGCCTTAGAATTTTACTTTTGATAGCTAGAACTCACACTTACTTAACTTGGCATAGAGTTGCTTCTCACGCAATATATTCAATACAATCCTCAAATGATGCTCATGCTCCTCCCTACTCTTGGAGTATATCAAGATATCATCGATAAACATGACAATAAATTGATCCAGATACTGTCAAAAGATATAGTTCATGTAATCCATGAATACCGCAGGTACATTGGTTAGCCCAAATGGCATCACCAAAAAATCATAATGCCCATATCTCATTCTGAAAGCAGCCTTTGGAACATCTTCTGTTTGCACATACAGTGGATGATACCCTAACCTTAGATCAATCTTCAAAAATACACATGAACCAGATAGTTGATCTAAAAGGTCAACAATTATTGGGAGAGGGTACTTGTTTTTTACAGTAATCTTGTTTAACTCTTGATAATCCATACATAAACGAAGACTCTCGTCCTTCTTTTTGACAAACAATACTAGAGCTCCCCACGGCGACACACTGGGTCTAATAAACCCTTTCTCAAGCAAGTTTTCAATCTGCTTCTTTAACTCCATTTCATTTGGGGCCATACGATATGGGGCCTTTGAAATAGAACCAGCTCCAAGCATAATTTCAATCGGAAATTGAACTCCCTTTCAGGAGGCAATCTACTAAGATCAACCAGAAACACCTCAGGAAATTCATTTACCATAGGTATACTATTCAAAGTTTCACTGGTCTCTCCTTGCATAGAAAAGAATACCATATACCCCTAGCAACCCTTTTCCAGACATTTCTAAGCCTTAGCTATCGAAAGGAAATTCAAACTTCCATTCACATCGTTCACATTTTGAACCCTTTGAGTTATAGGATATACAATCCTCTTGTTCCCACAATTAAGCAATACATTATTTTCCGTTAACCAATCAAAACCCAAAATAACTTCTAATTGATTTAGCAGTAGACAAATCAAATCCACAGTAGATTCAAGCCCTTCCACAGTTATGACACAGTTTAGACAGGCTTCAATAGTCACAGGCTTGACACCCATTGGCATCGACACAAATAAATCGAATGGCAACTTATGTACATGCATACCTGAGTGCTTCACACAATCATAAGCAATGAAAAAGGGACTTGTACTCGAATCAAATAACGCTTGTAGCCAATTACCATTTAGAAGGACTTTACCTTGTATCAAATCAGGAGACCTTCGAGCTTCCTCATGAGTTATGGCGAATACACGGCCCTGAGCCCTCGGCCTCTGCTCTGCTTGTGGCTGCCGAAAATCTCTAAAAAGATGCCCCGGTTGCTTACAATTAAAACATATCATTTCGCCCTGACAGTTTCTACCATAGTGTGATTTGTTGCAATGAGGACATACCCATTCTGTTATAAATTTATAAGGCTCACAATCTTTAGGCTGGTAAGGCTTCTTACCACTGCCCCTAGACGAAGAAGATCCCTTGCCCTTCTACTTCTAGGAGGTAGTACCCTTACTAGGTTCACTGCGGCTACAAGTACCCTTACTAGATTTGAGACCAACGGATAATGAAAATCCAAATCAACCCCTTCGTTACGGTAGGTTTTTTTCAAAATCTTTCAGAATTTCTTTCAAAACTTTTCCTTTCCATGGTCTCCATTTCAAGTTTCGAACATAATTACTTGTGCAGTAATTTACATTCATACATATCAGAGTGTACAACCAAAATCCCAGCGATTCCCCAGGTTCAAATATATACTAAGGGTTCCAATTTCCCATCTAAGGGGATACATATTCAAATCCAGAATATTATTTAAATCCCAAAAATAATATACAGTAATCCAAATCCAAAATGTGATAACCCACAATCTAGAATTTACATCTCTACGAAGTTTTAACCGCTCCTGGTAGTCCGTTTCTCCTTGGAGCCACTTGCCCTATCTGAAGGTTAGTCAAAGGAAAGAATGAGATTCAAAAAAATCCCAGTAGTAACACATTACTCATATCATACCTAATCACAAAGCATACAAGCATATCATCATGTAGCACAAACACAATGTACAAGCTATCACATAATCACATAATCTCATCCCCCAGATTCCATCACCCCGAAGACACGGTCCTCCAACCGTCAATACTAATGGGCCGTAGGTGAAGGTTCACAAATAGCCTTTCCATTTTCACATATAGCCTTACGGCTTTCACATATGCACATCCCCCGTATTCCACCTCCATGAGGCACGGTCCTCCCATCGTTAACACCGATGGGCCGCAGGTAAAGATTCACAAATAATGATAAGTCAAACATACAGTGTATTATATATAGTATAAAGAAAAGCGTCACTACCTTGTTCTTTCCTAGCGTGCTTTGGCACGAGTTGTTCATGTGTAGGACAAATATCGAATCCTATAAACCAAAATCAAGAATGGCAGATTAATTCTCTACCCCCAATTCTCACTTTCAAACACTTAAAATAGGTTACCACATGAGTTCCTTAGGTGACTATAATATGCTCAATGAAAATCTAGAAGGATTGGGAAATACTAGGTTGGAAATTACTTTTTAAAATCATAAAGTGCTGAAAACAGGGTTTTAGTTGCAGCAAGGAATTCTCTGGCTACGGCCAAAAATAGCACAGAAGTGTTTTGCCTGCAGCCAAGAATTTTCTGCTTGTGGTCAAAACGTGCACAGAAAGTTTTGAGCTGCAGCCAAGGAAACTTTGAAAAATCATAACTAATTCTAGAAAAATCGAAATGAGGTGATCCTAAAGCCTAATGAAAGATCTTTAAGTCCTCTTTATGGAAAAAATATGGATCATTACCAGGAATAGCCACAAAATTACAGAACTACACGAAATGTACCACTACTCTGAAACAGATTCCAGTTTTAATCCCAAACTTTGGACAGTCACTACTCTTAGCTCACAAAATGAAATGACACAAAATTTATGTCCATTTTGAATCTTGGAACATGGACTTTAATACTGGAAAGTTTCAGAATTTTTAGACACCATTTGCCTATTTAAAATGTTCAGAAAACCTGACTATCCTATACAGAGTTTTAAGAGACAGAATTTCATTTTTTGAGTAATTGCTTCCAATGGTTCCAAATTCACAACCAATACCATTCCCACACAAATTTTCCACAAGGAATCTATTGGAAACACCAAAATGACCAAATTCAACTCATATTGACATGTTCCACAAGAAACACAACATGTCACACAATAACCCAATTCTTCCAAACCAAAATCACATGAAAATCAAGGGGAAAATTTGAAATTTTCAAAAATTGATCAATGGGTACAAAACTTAGCTCAAAATGTGTTAAATTCTTACCTCTTCTTCTTCCCTAAAGCAACTTCCTTGTTTCCCCAACTTTCAATTTTTCTCAAGTTCTCAAACACCACCTTACAAAAACCTAAAACCATAGCCATGAAGCCCTCAACATCATGAACAATATTAATGAATGTAAATTGAGCATTCATGGACAAATTCCTACCTTTCTTTAAGCCTTCTTATTTCTCTTTCCTTCTCTAGTTGAACGAAAATGGAGGAGAGGAGAGAGATAAGATGAGATAAAGAAGATGATATAAAATTTCTGCCCTCAATTACTTGCCCAACATCCTAAATGAGAGAGGGAAGAGAAAAAGAAAATTTTGACACTTTGACTTGATCCAACTGTCCATATAGTGCCAAGTGTCAAGATCTTGTTCTATCTTCCATAACCTCACATAGGCATACAAACATGTGATTCTAACCTTTTGATCTTTTAGCAATGTATCTCAACATTGATCTTTAAGTTACCAATGAGTTTCCTCTTCGGTAACTGACCAATTAGTCGATAACTTTCCTACTTTGCCCCTAACTATCACAATGCTTACCACACCACCACCAAACACATTTATATAGTTCATATCACTCATCCATTTGCCCTACCTCTTATTTGACTCAATTTAGATATTAATCTAAACTTAATCATAAATATAGGGTTTATACATTGATTAAGACATATTCACATTGAATTCAACCATAATTACATCGCTTTTAACATAATTAGCCCTTAATCCCAAAATGGGTCTTTACATTCTGCACTTCAAAACATAGACAGATAGAAAAAAAACTATGCAAAGTTTCACCTTTGGTTCGTTTAGCAATTTGGAAAACATTTTGAAAATATAAATGATTGATTGCTAATGCTATGCTATAATGAGTAAGTATTTACCACTTCAAATTGAGTTTTGGAATTACTGATATAGCGTACCTTATTTAATAGTCACTCAAATTAGTGTCCACCTTCTTATATCTTTATATTCAAGTCCTCCAAGATCACTTGAGTAAACCTTGTTTTGAAGCTAATTCACGTATTTGTACCTGTGGCATTCGAGAGTTCTTGTTGCACTTTGGGATAAGTTCTTCATACACTTGAGTGTGATCACTTCTCACTCGAGTGTGTGACAATACTATCGATAAACTCGAGAGTATCCTTAGAGTTTCTGCACACATTGTTAACCCCTATTTTACAAACTAGAAGCAGAGCATAGGATTCAAATCCACACTCAATTGACCAATAAGTACTCGAGTGTTAACAAGCTTTGCACTTGAGTGTTCACTTCTGTACTCGAGAATCATGCTTCTTTTTCAAGTTATTCCTGCAAAAATCATATACCCCTTTTTCTTCCTTCGGTATCCAATTCTACTTGGGTCCACTCACAGTTAGTATGAAAGAATCATAATTCACATGCTTTAAGAATATAGTCACTTGAAAGAAATTGAGCATAATGAATAAAGAAAAACTATTTTCTCATGGAGTATGTGTATATGCATTAAACTATTTAACATTGCAACCTCAATAGATATTAAAGATAATAGTGTAGGAGGTTTTTTACCATTGTATATCTTTACCTTAGATACTTGGAGGATTGCCTTTGCATACCTACTGCATCTTTCTTTGAAACTCTATTTTTGCATCTTTGGCTTTGGGATTATGCAAAACTTTCTTATATGATATAGGCTTTAAGAGAATTTTTCTTTATGTATGAGAGATCATCCTCTTCTTGTTCTTCTCAAGATAGTTGAATAGTACATTATGGTGGCCCTTCCTTAAGGTGAACCATACTCCTTTTATCCATTCCTTCTTTCAATGGTTATACTCTGTAGCTCCAGTAATGGATGTTCTGAGAGTTCCTTTTTGCGATGATATGAACCTCTTAATTGGTACATGAGAACCTCTTGGTTTCTGCATCTTCTCTGTACCCTTAGGTCCATTTCTTTTCAAATAATTCTTCATAAAGTAGTAGATGGACATTTTGGCACCTACATATACTTAGGTCCTTGATTGTTAGTACTAAACCTTACATGTCTCTTTGGTACCCAAATATACTTATTTCTCACATTTGAATTTCTTCTTATATAACATGTGTGAGAAATATGACCGGATTTGACACAATAATTGCAAATTGTATGAAGATATGCATTATGGGATATCATGCAAGTATTATGTCGATCATAAGAGTAGAAACTTGAATGGATTTCATTTGAACATTCTTTCTTCCCAACAAACTTTCCAGCATATTTGAAAACATTTTTTCTTTTCTCAATAGAATTAACAATTGGTTTGAAAAAAAATATTTTGTAGACTTTAAATCATTTTTATGTAGACTCTGAAAATCAATTTTATGAAAATCACACGAAGAATTGGAACTTTTTACCTTAAGTTCATCTTGAGCTATGGAGAGAGATTTTTCATGTCTGTCTATAATAAGCTCTTTTCAGGAATCCTCTTCTTCTTGTCTATCAATGTTGACTGTATGGAGGTGTTCTATGATTTCTCCATCTTCATTATCAACTTCCAATTGTTCATGCGCAGTAGATGCATAGCATGTAGTTTTACATGAACTATCAACACTTTCAACTTCAACACACATGTTAGAAGCATACATATAATCAAGAGTGTCCAAAATATCTCTAGTAGTAGAGAAAAATCTAATTTTCTCAAAATCATTTTAGGTTAAAAAACTATACAGAATTTTCATTGCTCTAATGTTCAATGAAAATATTTTCTTTTCACTTTCTATCCAATCCTTTCTTGGTTTGAAATCAAAAGCATTTATAAAAATATTCCACATGTCAAAATCAAATGCTTTTATAAAACTAGTCATTCTAGCTTTCCAAAACAAAAAATCAATATCTTTCAAAAGAGGTGGGATTGTATAGTCAAAACCTTTGAAAGTGAATAACACCTAAAATCAACCATTAATAACTCTTGAGATGGTTAAGTCCTTTAAACAAGAGCCTGGGCTCTGATACCAAATGTTAGAACCGGTTGTCACCCAAGAGGGGGTGAATTGGGTGTATGATAAAAATTTAAGAACTTTGGAAATCTTTTCGCATCTTAACGTAAGCCATAAGTATGAAGGTAATAAATCATAAATCAACAATTAGATTAAATAATATATGCTGGAAATATAATAGCTTAGGGAAGAGAATATGCAAACTGTAATTTATCCTGGTTCGTTCCAATATGTGATGGTCTACGTCCAGTCCCCAGGCTCCTCCTGAGATTTTCAAATCCACTATATTCTTATTTAATCTGGGCATAAGAAAAGCCTTTACAATCCTAAAAGTTTAACCGGGTACTTGTGAAACCTTTTACAAATCTCTCACTAAAATACTCCCCCTTATGGTAAGTCTTACAAGCAAAGCAATCCTGAAGACCTTCATCTCCTGCTCACCCATGCAAGTCGTACGAAAAGTAATGTTCTCTTCTGCTTACACCCCTGTAAGTCTCATGAGCAGCAACGTTCTCTGCTGCTTATACCTTGTAAGTCATGTGAGCAGAATGTCTTACTGACAATTCTCTCTATAGCTTCCCCCGTAAGGAAATCAATCCTCTCAAGGTCCCTTTACCTTAAGATCAATTTAGAAATACAAATGAAGATGTTTATAGACTCTCTCACAGAGTGGATGAAGTGATCACTAAAGTACAATATAACTAACTCTCTCTCAAATATACATCATATAGAAAATAGATAAGAACAGAGAGTGGTTGGCATTGTTGAGCTCTCATCATTTTTTTCCTTCTCTTAATGCTACCATATTTATAAATGAGTTGTAGAAGATAACTGTTAGAAGCATTTGTTTGTTGGAGTCTCATTGCTTCATTTGACTGTTGAGTGCATTTAAACAACTAGCCACTATCCATTGCAGAGTGGAGTGTCTCATTAAAGAGTGGGATGATTCATTATAAATTATACGTCAAATTGTGGAGCGTTTGTCTTTTAGACATTCATTCATGTTGGGTCAATCTTTTTTCATGGTAGGTAGTTGATATTCGGTGTGTAATAATGCCGCCCACCACAATTGACTCTTTCATTTGAATCTGTAATCTCAATATTAAATTTCCTATTTCACACTGCAAAATGCTTAATCACTAATATGATGAAGTGTTAGTCATGGGTATGTTGGATCATTGGTCAAAAGATGAATTTCTGGTTTCTAGGACTCATCACTTCAAGAGACGGTATTTGCCATAAGTGACCTATGTACTTAAAGATGCAATCCAAATGTTTAATCTCCTGTTTCTCACTTGAAATATATGTTAGTTAATGTTTATATATAATAATAAGTGAAAACATAATGAATAAATAACCTTTAATTGTATTAAGCTTGTTTGCTACTTCTCCGTAATGTATTCTACTTCTTGCACAATCAGATTTTCAAGTTGTGTGTTAATCCTTGTTTGATCACCTGGAAATTACTTAAACACTAATATGATAAAGTGTTAGAGTGATTAGAAGCAAGAAAAATGAGTTATACAATCATTCCTATGATTTTTAGAAGTTATGTAGTGTTGCTCTATTTTTGCTAGAAGTGCACCTTTATAGTGCACTTGCACTTTCTGCCAACACCTCAAGTGCAATTGGAAGTGCTAAGGTCCTTACTTGAGTATACTTCATATTTTCATGTTTTGGAATTCTCTTGGGCAAACACTTTCAATGTCATACTTGCAGGACTTGAGTGTAAATGTAGACATCACTCGAGTGCAACATCTCTCACTCGAGTGTTACTAAAATTCTTCCACTTCGCAGCCGCTTCTGGAACACACTCGCATGATATTTACAAGAGTGAGATTTCTTACTTGTGAGTGTCTTGAGCTCTCACTTGAGTGTAAATGGCCTCACTCGAGTGTTCATGTATATTGCACTATGGATTTGAGCTTCTGGGCAACACTCGCATGACATTTTCCAAGAGTGCGTTTTTGGACTCATGAGTGATATGGGCCCACATCAGACTCGATTTATTCATTTGATTCTAAATATGGAAAATGATGTATTATAAGAAAGCTCCGATCATATGCATTTCAATGCAAAAAGAATCAGCTCCAAACTCCTTGTATTCTACAAGTTATGATCGAAAGAGTGTCTATGGCACTAGACCGCACGTACATCAACTTCCAGAAGGCATAGCTCCTAAAATATAACTTTAAATTAGGCAAATTTCCTATCCATGGAAAGCTCTTTAGTATACTTTTAGATGGCACTAGTTTTGTCTCAATTCGATGTGTCCTTCGTACGTTATGTCCAAAATACCAAACCTGTCATGAAAAGTAATGGTGATTTCAATGTCAACTTCGACAGATCATATCTCCTTCATCTGATCTTTTTTTAATGTGATCTTGGTATACATTTTTCATGTTATGAGTCTTTTTTCATATGAACCAGTTTCAAGTCAATCTAACATTTGGTTTGAGAGATATGGCCAATATACTGGACCTCTGTCAGGCTGAACGGAAAATAGAGTAGAACAGAGTGGTCCGACACTTGAGTATTTTCTTTCTTCACTCGTGTGCTAGAGTGCCACACTTTCTACAGTGATTCTATACTTTTAGTTTGCACCTCAAGTACTACAGTATCTGCATGCTATAGGGCCAAACAGTGCTTGATTACTATAATGCTAAACATTGTCGTCTAATTTCCTTCTGACCATAGAAATCTCAGAGTTTTTTCTAAGAACTTGAATCTTGATATTCCCATTAGATCTTGTAAGTTCTTCTTTCTTCAATATCTTTCTTTTTAATTTTCCTCTTGATAATCATTCTTCATTATAAGCAAAATAACATCAACCCACTGTCGGGTTTATGACTTTCTTGCTTCTTGATTTTCTTGTTGATAATCATTTTCTTTCTTCTTCTCCCTCTTGTTTATTCTCATCAATTCAATCACTTCTTTGTTCATATTTGATAATTTTGTCTTCTCATTCTTCCTCCATAATTCAACTTAATTAATCTGTAATGTATTTCACATTAAACACAGTAATTAGTCAAAGTATAAAATAAATACATTATATAAACATTTTTCTCTTATCATTTTACATCTATATTTGACATTATCAAAAATAATCATATCTAACAAGACATTGAGGCGCTAGCACGTAGTCTATATTGGGGGTCATATTCGTGTGGATACCGGTAGAGGGAGCCGATCGGAGGTGTTAGTTATTAGAGATCGAAAAGGCTGAATCGAAAAAGGTACGATTCTTTCTAACTCAGTCTAAACGTCGTTGATAGATCTGCAATTGGGATTAGTGAACTTCTGCAACTTTAAATTTCCATTGTGTCTGACAATCCTAATAGTGGCATTAGAGACAGGTCAATTGTGCATTTAAATTAAGTTTATGATCTTATACATGAGATATATATGGGATATGTATGTATGTTTATAAGAAACGTCTGAATATGTATCTTTTCTGGTTAATACGAAATGGAATTGTTTCGAAAGATTTGATCTTGAAATCATTTTTTGATTTTTATTTTCAAAGAAATTTGTTCTTTTGCTATTTTTGTTTTTAGATAATGTTGTATATATGTGATCTAGTGAAATTGTTTCAATTATATGAGCTGCTGGTTTCATGATTTCTATTCTAGATTAGATCTAAAACTGGAATTCATGGTTTCATTTTCAAATTGATTTGATCTTGATTGTAAAACATTTTTCATAAAAGCCACCACTGAAATCGATGTTTCAAACCCTAAGATTGAATGAAATCGGGTAGGGTACTCGTGGGTTAGGAGTCGGGTAGGGTACCGTCATGACTAACTGTTCGTAGAGCGATATAACCTAATCATGACATTTGTTTTTCATATTGTATGAACTGTTACTTGTTATGGTTTATTCTTCAAAATTGTTTGGGTATAGTGAAACAACATGGCTTTAGATTTTTTTACAAGGGTTGTAATATTTAAATATGGCCTGTGTGTTGTGCCTTCCTCTAAATAGTCTCAATGTATATTCTCTTCTCGTCTCACTCCCCGGTATGTTTAAACGAGGTTTCTCTCAATGTATTTCCTTTTCTTATTTAGAGAATTGGCTTGGGAGGGTTTAAGGTCAGGTGAGCCATGTTGTGTCACATTAAAATTATGCTTTTGATTAGATCATTGCATGCATACTTTTACATTTATAAGTATTTATCTGTATGAGATATGACCACGATTGCATTCTTATAACAAAACTAATTGATTAAGCCCTCCAAATCTAATCTTAAGTCATAATGTCTTCAATTAATGAATACTTGTCAAACCTAGATCACTAATTATAGGAACTACTAAAGTAGATGCATTTGAGTTATCTTGATGAGACAAGCATAAGTAAAGGTGCTACTCACAAAATTCATTATAGTTTTTGACTTAATTGAGATTAACAGAATGGTTTTGGATCTCAAGGCATTAGATGGGATTAAATATGTCGGATCATATGATAATCGAATCCCATAAACATCTAAGAGTTATATATGATGTAATTAGTAATGAGGTTACCTACCTAAATAACTTGAATTTAAGCGTCCTGTCAAACCAGACTTAAATTTAGGCGAAATATGGATCTTAGCCCACTAATTATTACATTAAGGGTTATTAAGTTAGTGGGATATTACTAACAAACTTTGCATATTTTAATTGTAGAATCATGTCAACTAGTAATACTACTACACTATCATTGTAATCAGTCATTGAAAAGGACAATCTCAATGGGACAAATTTTCTTGACTAGTTCAAGAACTTTAGAATTGTCTCAAGCAAGAAAGAAAATCATATGTCCTAGATCAACCTATTCTTGAGGAGGCTACAGCCAATGCTTCAAGAGCTCAGAGAGATACTAACACGAAGCATAAGGAAGACTTTGTTGATGTAGGTTGCCTGATGCTTGCCGCTATGATTCTAGAGTGTCAAAGACCATCTCAAGGAAATATTCTAGCAACAGGCAAGGCAAGAAAGGTATGAGACCATAAAGGCCTTACACTCCTACAAGATGGCTACAGGTGCATCAGTTAGTGTTCATATGTTAAAGATAAAAGGCTACATTGATCACCTTGAGAAGCTTGGATTTCCTATGAGTTAGGAATTAGCTACAGATTTGATCTTGAATTTACTCCTGGAAAGTTGACCAGTTTGTCATGAACTATAGCATGAATAGCATGGGTAAATCAATTTTTGAACTACATAGTATTCTCAAAACTGTTGAGTAGAGCATTAAAACAAACCCATCACTGTTTTAATATTTCAAAAAGGAAAGGGTATGAATAAGAAAGGCAACGGTAAGGGGAGGGGCAAAGGCTCAGGTGGTAAGACCAAAGAGTCAAATAAGCCTGAAACCAAGCCTTCAGCCAAGAAGGCAAAGCCTCCAAAGGAAGGAGTATGCTTCTTCTATAATGAACCAGGTCATTGGAAGAAAACTTACAAACTCTACCTCGAAGATCAGAAAAAAAAAAAGCATAACGAGGCTATCTCTTCAGGTATTTATGTTATAGACATTGATTTTTCTACTTCCTATACATGAGTTGTATACTTCTGTATTGACACTTTGATCCTACTGCCTACACATATTAGGCCCTTTGCCCAATAGGTTTGGATCACATATTCCCTAAGATTCTTGCTATCTCTCATCATTCTTGGGACTCTTCCCAAACTGAGCTTAGTAGTCTGCTTGATATAGGCTTATCTTCAAAGTCCTAGGCCCAATTTAAAATTTTTATACTCACCCAATTTTTATTTCTCCAACTCTCAACTTTAGTTTTATTTCTTTAATTACTGTTAATTTTATTTTTTATTAAAATTTTTATACTTACCCAATTCATCCCCCTCTTAGGTGAGTCACTTGTACTAACATTTGGTATCAAAGCCAAGTCTTCTTTTATAGGTATAACAACCTAAGAAGGATCCAATAGCAAGAATGGGTGAAAGAATACTCCCTAATGGAGCCTCAATTACAATACCTCCAGGTTTTAATAGAGAACATTTTTTGTTCTGGAAAGTAAAGTTTAGAGTGTTCATTATGGCTACAGAATATGGACTCTATGAGGTTATTCAAAATGGGAATTACATACCAATAAAAATTGTAAAAGGACAACCAATTCTAAAGACACCTGAAGAGTTTGATGACAACGATAAAAAGCTTGTGACTCTCAGCAATAAAGCAATATTGATGATCCAAAGTGCCTTAAGTCAAAAAGAGTGTTTCGGGATTTGCACACTTCCAAAAGCAAAGGAAATGTGGCAAGCCTTGGAAATAGCACGTGAAGGAACTTCAGGCATTAAAGAAAACCAAATCAATACTCTCTTTACAGAGTTTGATATGCTCTTTATGAAATCAGGTAAATTGATAGTTGAGTTTGGACTCAGATATACTTATCTTGTACATTAACTTGGAGTACTTAGCAAATGCTATGATCAGAATACCCAAGTAAAGAAGATTCAGAATATCCTCTCCAAGGAGTAGGAGGCTAAAGTCACAGCAATAGAGGAAGCCAAAGGAGAATTGATGCGAACAGTGGCTTCTCTATTTGGAAGCCTATCAGAATATGAAAGCAAGCAAAATTTCAAATGTGAACTTGAAGAAATTGATGACAAAAAGAAGAGAGGAGTAGCATTGAATGTCATCAAAGAATAAAAATCATAGAAAGCATAAGAAGAAATTGAAGATGATGAAATGGGAATGATCATAAAGAGATTCAAGAAATTTTATAAGAAAGGTCAAGAATTTAAGAATTTCAACAAAGGAGGGATCAACAACCAAAGAGAGACAAGAGAAAATCATTTACTATAAATGTGGAAAGCTAGGACACATTAAGTTTGAATGCTCTAAGTACTTAAAGAACAAAGAAAGGAAGAAGAACAAGTTCACTAAGAAGAAAGCCTATGTCTCAGTGACAGTTCTTCTGATGAAAAAGAAAGTGACAATGAAGAAATGGCCAACATCTGCCTTGTAGCTCAAGAACAATCAGAGGAAGATAAGGTATGTTTTAAGGCATCTAAAGCAAAGAAATTGTATATAGGCAGTGGATGCTCAAGACATATTACTAGTGATAAAGAAAGATTTACCTCAATAAATCCAAAAGATGGAGGTAGAGTCAAGTTTGGAGGAAACCAATATGGAAAAATTACTGGGATAGGAGAAGTTAGAGTTGAAAACAAGTTGCTAATCAAAGATTCCTACTATATGGAAGGATTATACAACCTATTGAGTATAAGTCAAAGTACTAATAAAGATAACTGGGTCATCTTTGACTCTAAGGAATGGCTTATAGTCAGCAAGAAGGACTTGCCTATCAAGAAAGATGAGCTTAAAGTAAAAAATCAAAGCCATAAGGGAAGGTAACTAACATACTCTTGATATCAAGAATCATATTTCTGAAAACTTTTCTCTCAGTAATACTGATGAGAGCTGGCTATGGGATAAAAGATTAGCACACGTAAATATGCGTCAATTAGATAAGCTTATAAAAAAGGATTTGGTAATAGGCTTACCTAAATTGTATTTTAAAAATGATTTAGTATGTGACTCTTGTCAAAAGGAAAATAAACTAAATCTTCTTTCAAAACCAAGAAGGAAATATCAACAAAAAGACCATTACAACTGTTCTATATTGATCTAGTTGGACCAGCAAGAGTTAAAAGCCTTAGTGGAAATCTATATACCTTAGTTATTGTTGATAATTTCTTAATGTTTACATGGACTATATTTTTATCATCAAAAGGTGAAACTTTTAGTGACTTTATTATTTTTGCCAAGAAAGTACAAAATGAGAAAGGTATGTCCATTGCAGCAATTAAAACATATCATGGAGGAAAGTTTAAAAACCAAGCATTTGGAGACTACTATGATAAGAATGGCATTGAACACAACTTCTCAGCACCAAGGACTCTTTAAAAAAAAGGTGGTGTAGAAAGGAAGAATGTTCTTACTGAAATGGCAAGAGCAATGCTTAATGAGAAAGAAGTAAAATCAAGGTGAGTTGCAAGTGATTGCTACTTGTTCTTGCCTTCTAGTTCATGGGAATGTCTCTCTAATCTCCATTCCTTCTTGAAACACATGTTTAACAAGGAGGAGAGAGAGGACGGTTTTAGAGAGAGAAAGAAGAGAAATCAAAGGTAATCTCAAGAACCTTATTTCTCTTGTTGATTTATACATGTTGTTGTTGATTTAATTGTTTGGTGGCTTGTTTTTGTTGGTTTTTGAAATTTGGAAAGCTCAAACCATAAGGGGAGGTGCTGCCCAAATTTGGATTAATCATGTAGGAAGTATAATTAAGAGGTTAAACAAGTGATTTAGGATCAAAAGAAGGTGTTAAGTTGGTTGGAATCAAGAAACTACATTTTCCCTAATTTTTCTAATTTTGGTCCAGACCTATTTTGGCAGTGTTTGGACTAGATTTTGATGTTTTTTATGGTTCATTTGTGTTTAGAAGGAAAATTGTGTAGGGTTTATGTTGATCATGAAGTGTGAAAAGCCTTGAAATGTGAAATGGCAAAATTACCCCTAAAACCCTAAATAGGGGGCTGCCAAGGGCATTTTCATCTTTTGACAGTGAATTTGGTGATTCAAAGGGTAGTTAGTGGTGCAATACTAGACTGAGGTTAGTTTAAAGATATTGTGAAAACTAAGGAAGCGGGTACAACCAAGGCTAGTGTTCAGACCACATACTATATTTAGTCAGCCGAAGGCTGCTAGCAGATGTTTGAGACAAGAGTAGTCTCAGGGTGCCAGTGTTTAGGAGTAGATAGAGCCGGTATTTGCGTTTAGGCACAGGCATACAAAAGTTAAGCGTGCTCAACCTCGGATAATCTTAGGATGGGTGACCCCCTGGGAAGTTAAGTTGGTAAGGTCATGGAGACTTAAGGAATGGTTATTGTGTTAAGGTTTTTCTATGACTAATGGTCATCTTAATTAGTTTATTTAAATGATGTTTAGAAGCATGTAGATATGATGATGTAAGTATTAATCTTAATTCAAAATGTTTTTGTTGTAGTAATTACTGCACAGAAAAGTTTATTTGATAAGGTGATGGGAAACTTGAGGTGTAGTAAATGTTTGAGGATTCTCTATGCTAAGTGATAATCTTTTGTAACACCGTGATGTTAAAGGAATGTAGACATGATATACGGTGTTATATGATGAATGGTGATTATACCATATATTGATCTTAGAGGATCCGATCTGATGATACTGAAGATTGAGGATAGGCTTGAATTTGATCTAAACTGAAATAATTCTTAGGTTGGAATGTGAATTAGTTGCACTATGATTCTGTTCCATGATGGATGTTTGAACCTTATGAATAGTATTGAACCTTCAGTAATGTTTTGAGGATAATACCCAAATACAGTGGAGGTTAGAATAGGCGCTATTAATCCTGATTCTTAGCTAACCTATTGGGTATCTTGAGGAAAATGATTTCCAATCTATGTGATGTTGAAGTTTCATATTTCTTGATGAACATAAAATTTAGGTTAGAGACCTTAGCCTGTAAACTTCTACATGCCATATATATATTGTAATGGACCAGTTTATCCAAAAGCCTTAAGACCTAGCAGACTAGTGTGTCCTTAGGCAGGCAGATGTATTCAGAATTGTGTCAGGCTGGTGATGCTCCATGGAATCGAGGAACAAGATTCTTACGGATATGAATCCTTATAGGAAATGGATTTCAAAAACTAGCTAGCGTTAAGTCTAGCACAGGAAAAGATTATGATCATAAAATATTCCCTTACAAGATTGAATGAGGTGATAGCTCTCTGATGAAATAAGAGACATAATTGATCTACCTGGTATTCCACTAACTTGAGGCTATACTAGGAGTTGATTGGTGGATGATAAATGATGTGATAAAAGGTATGAGTAGAAGGGTTACCAAGTAAATCGTAACCTAGGAATCAACCATTAAGTTTTAATTCCATGAAAAATTGAAATGGCCTAGAATGATTTAAGTTAAACGGGCCAGGAACTAGCACAAAGAAATACATATTTCTAGAGCAGTTAGGAGTTATAGGAGGTTATTGTAGCACTCCTACTAAATCATCCTGACATTATTAAAGCTCGTATGAGGAGATAACATCAAATTGCGCAGAGAAAGTCTATAACTCTATATTGATTACAAGAAGTTGAATAAGGTGACCATTGAGATCAAGCACCCACTTCCTAGAATAGATTATTTCCTCGATCAGTTGTCTAGTTCTTATATGTTTTTCTAAGAAAAAAACTGAGTGTAGATTGGGCATCACCAACTTGAGGTAAAAGTAGATGATGTATCAAAAACTGCTTTCAGGACTAGATATGGCCATTACGAGATTCTTGCAATACCATTTGGCCTGACCAATACACTTGCTGTGTTTATGGACTACATGAATCAAATTTTTTGTCCATACTAGGATCAATTCATGGTAGTCTTTTCTGATGATATTTTGGTATACTCAAGGAGCAGAATAGAGCATGAGTAACCTTTAAGAATGATATTGAACACGTTAAGGAAAAAACAACTTTATGCCAAGTTGAGTAAATATGAGCTTTAGCTTTCAGAGATGATATTTCTTAGCCACGTAGTCTCATAGGAAGGGATCTTGATGGACCCTAGTAAAGTGAAAGCAGTACTGAACTGTAAAGGCCAAAAAGTATAGTTGTGATATGTAGTGTTTTGGGTCTTGTTGATTGTTATAAGGGATTTATATAAGCTTTCCTCAAAAAACTCAACATTATGCGCAGGATGATAATTGTTAGAGGAGCTTCGTAGAGCTCAGATGGCAATTTATTATAGCACCAGTATTGATAATCCCAGATTCATAATGGACCTTTGTCATCTTTACTGATGCCAGTTAGCATGGATTAGGATCCTAGATGCGAGTAGGCATGGATTGAGATGTCTTTCGATGCGATCCAAGTGGGTTGTAAACATCTTGTCAATTGAAGCTTCATGAATTGAACTAATCTATCCATAATCTTGAGTTAGTGATAATAGTGTTTGTATTGAATCTGGAAACGTTGCCTTTATGGCGTAACTGTAAAGTTGTACTGTGGCCACAAATATTTGAAATATTTGTATGATCAGAAAGAGCTAAAAATGAGACAATGAAATGTGGCTACTAAGGAGCTCTTAAGGCATGACTTATTCTCAGTTCATGCTCTCGAGTCCTTGGGGAGGCAATTTAAATCCTTTAGAGGTAGTTCCTGCTTGGTGAGAGGCCCGTAAGGGTGGTTCCCAGCTAACACCTGACCATTCCACGCCTAGATTCTTGATACGGGGCTGGTCGTTACATAAGAAGGTTGCTGAAAGATTTTGTCCTGGAGGTAAAATATCACCCAGGAAAGGCTAATGTTGTTGCTGACACATTAAGCCATAAAATAGTGCAGGTGGCTGCCATGATGATTTGTAAGCAAAAGCTGATCAAAGATTTCAGAGATCTTAGTCTGTTTAGGCAGATTTTGATAAGTGGTAATGATGTCAGTGAGACATATGTAAAAGTGTTACCTAGAATTTATGGCTATATATGTGTAGCAAATTTTGAAGATGAAATTTATTTAAGAGGGGGAGAGCTATAACACCCCAATTTTTATCATCAATATTCCCTTTATGTAATAAGATATTTAATGGGATAAAATGGTGAATGGTGATGTACATTAAAGGATAAATACTCCAATTGGTGGTTACACACAACATGAGTATGTTTAAAACACAGTGTAAACAATTATATTTGTTGCCAGTGAGTTTACCTATGTAACAACCTTATTTTGTGACACTTTTAAATAGGCAAAAGATGTTCAATGCCTATGAAATTTCTCAAAATAAAAGTAGACTTATCAATCTTTAATTTGATAGGTCATATAGGTCATTAGGAGATGTACACAAAGAGTTACGAATTTTTGAAGTTTACCCATTAAAACTTGCCGATTTTAAGGACAGCGTCCAAAGATTTAAATTCTGTGAATGTTGAGTTTCTAGTTGGCTAAAGGCTATATTTTTCCTTCAAACTAGACTCAATAAGGGTTTCATGGCCTTTAGAAGCACATTAATTTAATGTCTACAAATAAAGTTATGAGTTTTTAATGTTTTGTCAGAAAATCTGCTATAATTGCCAACTATTGCGAATTTGGAAAAAATAATGTAATGGCAATTGTGTAAATTGTGGAATAAAGTAAAAGCACATATTTTCCCTTTTTCTTGGACATGGGATGCCCAAAAAGGTGAGAGAGAGCAAGAGGGAATTGAAGTTTGAGAAATATATGACAAGAGTTGGAACAAATTGTAGCCAAGTAAAAAATCAAAGTTGAAAAGTCAAAAGTAAATTTGTCATAAATGGCTATTATGTGCAACTTCCAAGAGATAATTCATAAAGCAATTTCATTTCCTTTTCTCATGGTAATTATAGTCAAGAGGGGAAATATTGGAGAACAAGAATTACTTGGATAGATATGATGCCATGTGTCTTGATTTTGAGCCAAGTAATTAAATATGAAGTCATAAAAATAAGAGCACATGGGAATTAGTATAAAATATATTATTGAAAGAGAGATAAAGAAGATATTTCAAGGGCTCATCTTTACCCATTTAAGGCTTCATGATGGAGGAAAGTGGAAGAAGGAAAGAGAAATAATATGGGCCAAATAAAAAGAAAAGGATGATGCAAAATTAAGGGCCATGTGATAATTTTATTAAAATAAGAGATTACAAGTAGGATATTTCATGACTTCTTATCTCTTTCCTTAAGTTCATTTTTTGTCCCAACACAAACTAGAGAGAAGGGGAGAGAGAGAGAGCGGGAGCTTTGGAGAAACAAGTACAAAGAGGAAGCACAAATGATTCAATAAGTAAAATCAAGGTGAGTTGCAAGTGATTTCTACTTGTTCTTGCCTTCTATTTCAAGGGAATCTCTCTATAATCTCTATTACTTCTTGAAACACATGTTTAACAAACAAAATCAAGAGCAAAAAGGAGGGGAGAGAGGACAATTTTAGAGAGAGAAATAAGAGAAATCAAAGGTAATATCAAGAACCTTATTTCTCTTGTTGATTTATATGAGTTATTGGTGGTTTGATTATTTGGTGCCTTGTTTTGGTTAGTTTTTAAAATTTGGAAAGCTCAAATCCTAAGGGGTGATGCTGCCCATATTTGGATTAATCATGTGGTAAGTATAATTAAGTGGCAAAACAAGTGATTTAGGATGAAAAGAAGGTGTTAAGTTGAATGGAATCAAGAAACTGCATTTTCTCTAATTTTTCCTAATTTTGGTCCAAACCTATTTTGGCAGTGTTTGGACAAGATTTGGGTGTTTTTTATGGTTCCATTGTGTTCAGAAGGAAAAATTGTGTAGGGTTCATATTGATCATGAAGTGTGAAAAGCCTTGAAATGTGAAATGACAAAATTACCCCTAAAACCCTAAATAGGGGCTACCAATGGCATTTTCATCTTTTGATAGTGAATTTGGTAATTCTGAGGTCAAAAATGGATTTCTTGAGTGAAATTCTGTAGGGATAGCTTAGGTCAAAATCTTTGAAAAAGTACAGTTGGATTGAATACAAAGGGACTTAGACCGGCTCCCTAGGGGTATTTTGGTAATTTTGCAATTTTAAGCTATGATAACCAACAAAATGAATTTAAAAGAGTTTAGAGTAGTACATGAATGGGTATTAATCTAATTCTTGTAAACTTGGAATTTTAAGACCGGATAGTTGTGGCCGAGCGGATTAATACGATTAGATGATTAGGCAGAAAAGGGCTATTTTAGGTAGTAACTCTATCTTTCATATATTGTGCCAATATTTATATGTTTGTGTATGCCATCTTCTGTGATATAATTAGTGAATATGGTTTTGTCGAGGAGATCAATTTGTGTGTGGAGGCACACTTACCTGGTTGTTGAGTAAGAACCCAACTGAGGTTTACAGATTGTGGGGCAATGAGCCCCTAACTCATGTATACACACCGTGATATTGTTGTTTATTTATTGCATAACATGGAGCATGACATATTTAATTTTCATATTTTATATCATCGATTGTATGTTACTACTGAGATTCTCTCCAATCTCACTCTTTACATAAATGTATAAAGTTTGTAGTAGTAGAAAACAGCTCTGAGGGCATGATTGTATTTACTGCCAATTGAAGGCTCTGGCCAAGCACGTGTGAAGACGTTGGTTATCTAAATACCTCTTTATATTTCAAGTTCTGTAATAGTATGTACATGACCCTATTAAGAAATCCTATAATATAATCAAGCCTAAAGGATCAATATATAAGTATATTTATGCTATTCATGTGTTGCTCACTGAACTGTGTAATGGCTACTCTGATTAATATCAATGATAAGTAGTATGTAAGATGGGGTCTTACACCCTCTCCTCAACCTATCTCATTGGTTGCACCTCTTCCTGAGCCCACTCCTGAACCAACTTCACCTTTTTCTAACATGCGCACCACTTCTTAACCTTCCTCTCCTACCCTTGCCATTGGACTCACTACTACTGCCTCTCCTTCTGATCCATATCATACTCCCTCTGACTTTAACCCAGATCCTTCTTCCACTCCTCCTCTAGCCCCTCTCAGAGAACCTCCTCCGCCTACCACTGACTTCTCTCTTCCTACTCCTCCTAACCTTTCTGATGATGTCAAAGAGGGGGAGATTTAAGTCATTAGGCATTATGTAGTTTTGAGATTAAAAGCAAGACAAAGAACTTTGAGATTGTGTTTTCCATTTTAGTATTTAGCCTTTATCTTAGTTCTTGTTAAACTTTTCTCTTTAAGCTTATGTTTACTACTATATTGAATTTAAATTTAAAATATCTTATTCCAATAGCTTCTTTTATGATTTTATTTTCTTTATTGTTTCTATTTGAAATTGCTAAGTTTTTTCGTCATCAAAAAGGGGGAGAATGTTAGATTCAAAGTTTTGATGAGAACAAACTTAGGATTATTCGAATAGGCATTAATTATTCTGTTTATGTAAATTCATATTTAATTTAACAATGTGACTTATTCAAATAGTCATAGTGTTATTTGACTAAGGAAATCTGTTTACTGTTGAGAGCTATTCGAATAACTCTTAGCTTATTCGAATAAGTAGAGTGTTATTAGAATAAGCAGTATCCTATTCAAATATGGATACACAGTTTAAGAAAGAGTTTATTTGAATACACATAACTCTATTCGAATAGTAGTAAGCCTTGTCTGTTCTTCAAATTGCATATGACAAAACTTATTTGAATAGTCAAATGGTTATTTGAATAACAGCTTACACTTTTCAAGTTTATTTCTAAAATGTTATTCGAATAATAAGTTAACTATTCGAATAAAGCTGAGATTGTTTTTAAGATAAAATTCAGGCTTATTTGAATAGAGAGAATGGTATTTGAATAAGAAACTCATCTATTTCAAAATTTAAATTCAAAAGCTTATTTGAGTAGATATTGTTGTATTTGAATAAGGTTTCTTAGAAAGCTTATTCGAATAACCTAATGTTGTATCAGAATGAAGTTACTTAATCAAGATTCTGTAAACATATTCGAAGAGGAAAATTGTAGTCAAATACTCATTATTATAAAATTTGTATTCAAATACTGACTATTGTATTCGAATAAGATTACTCAATTTCAAAAGGAATCTATTTGAATAAGGACCATTTTATTCAAATACACTTATTACAAATAAGTTAAATGTTATTTGAATAGAGAGCTTAGTATTCGAATAAGCTAAAATAGAAAAAGAGATATTCTATTCGAATACAGAAGATCATATTTGAATTACTCATTGTTCTAGAAAACATAGCATGATACATTAGATTTGGAAATCAAGGAAAACTTAGTTAAAATCTTTAAGCTTACATATTATTGATCATTTGCAGATTAACATCTTTCTTAAGCAAGTTTTAGGGATTTCCAACATCAAAAGCTTTGAATATCAGAAAAAGCAAATTTTGTGTCAAAAGCATTAAATGCAAGCAGAACTTCAACCAACACATTTGATCTCTCTGCTCCAACGGCTATATTCTTAGACATAAAGAATGTCCAGAGAAGCAATAGCAGTGTAACGGACAAATGGAATGCTCACAAAGATCATTAAATACACTCTAACTATAAATACGATAGCATTCAAAAGCGGAGCAACTACTGAATTACAAAACATTTAAGTTTGCTATTAGTGATCTATTCATTTCATTATTCACTTTGTAACTTTTACTTCAATGATTATTCATTCACTCCTAGAGAGAGTTACTTCAAACACTCAATACTTCTTATTGAGATAACTTAAGGTTGTGAAACCTTAAGTAAGGTATTTGCTTGCATTATATAAGAGGGAGCGAGTGTCTGGAGAAGGAACTTTCAGTGTACTGAGGTGCCAAGAACCCATTGAATCTTGGGAGATATAGTTTATAGCTCAAAGGATATCTGAAGACCAGATGTAGGTCAGATAAGTTGTGATCAAACTAGTATAAATCCCTAGTGTACTATTCGGTGATATTTCTCTAATTGTTAACTTTGGTTTTATTTCTTTAATTACTGTTAATTGTTATTTTTTATTAAAATTTTTATATTCACTCAATTCACCCCCATCTTGGGTGACTCGCTTACATTAATAAATACGACTCCTACTCTCGATCTTGAATTTGATAATATACAAGAGGCATGGCAATATTGGGTTAACTATGGAGGAAGAATATAATTTGGTGTTAGAAAAGAAAACACTAATACGAGTAGGAAAGATGGTTCAATCATATATTATAGATATGTTTGTCACAAGGAGGGAGTGAGAAAAATAGATAAAAGAGCTTCAAAAATTAATCCTTGATAGGAGAAAATAACATGGTGTGAAGTTGGAATGATATTTAAGAAAGTGAATGAAAGATATAGAATTATTGAACTATTTTTGGATCATAATCATCCTTTGGAGCCTTGTGAAACTATTCATTTGTTGGCATCATAAAGGAGAATACCAAAAGCATAGGGCTATGCTTTGGAGGCTAATAAAGATGTTGGGATTAAGCAAAAAGGTCTTTTAATTTAATGAGTAAATATGTAGGAGGAAGGGCTAATTTGGGGTATACTAAAGAGGATGTAAAGAGTTATCTAACATCAAGGAGGCAGCAAGAAATTGTATATGGTGAAGCCGGTGTCTACTTTGTTATTTCCAACAGCAACTCACAAAAAATCCTTTATTTTTTCATATGTATCAAATGGATTCAGAAGAACAAATAACTAATGTGTTTTGGGCCTATGCACATATATTGATAGACTATGGTTGTTTGGAGTGTGATTTCATTTGATACAACATACTCTACAAATTTTGAAAGTAAAACACTTGCCATTTTCTCAAGTTTCAACCATTATACAGAAACAATGACATTTAGTGCCACTTTATTATATGATGTGACCACTGAGTCTTTCAAATGACTTTTTGAAAGTTTTTTGGAAGCACATAAGAAGAAAATATCATTTACTATATTTATTGACCAAGATACAGTAATGGCATGAGCCTCAAAAGAGGTAATACCAAGTATAAAGCATGGCCTATGCACATTTCATATTAATAGAAATGTGGTAAAACATCTTGAAAAATTGATGAAAGATTACTCGTATTTCTTGAGTAAGTTTAATTAGTGCATGTATCAATGTGATGAAGAGATAGTATTTAACGAAGCTTGAAAGCATTATTGTTAAAGTATAATGCTGCACCGAATCCATGGTTGATGTCTATTTATGAGATAAAAGAAAAGTCGGCAACATGTTATATGAGTTAGTGCAAGCATTTCACCCAAGAGGGGGTTGAATTGGGTGATAATAAAACTTTAATGAACTATAACAATTTAGAAGGAATCAAATAAAATGAAACTAAAGTTAAGAGATGGAGAAATATCACTGAAGTGTACACCAGGGATTTATACTGGTTCGGTCACAACTTAACTCACCTACGTCCAATCCTCACATCACCTGTGAGCTTTTTCACTATTTCTTGCAAGATTCAGTGGGTTCTTGGTACTTCAATACACTACAAGTTCCTACTCCGAACACTCACTCCCCCTTACATAATGTAAGCAAATACCCTACTTAAGATTCCTCAATCTTAAGTTATCTCAATAAGAAATACCCTACTTAAGATTTCAAAACTTTAAGTTTTCTCAATAAGAAGTATTGAGTATTTAAAGTAACTCTCTCTCAGAGTGAATGATTAATCACTGAATTACATAATACAGATAATATGATGAAATAACCATAGCACTAATAGCATACTTAAATGTTTCACAGTTTGGTAGTTGCTCCACTTTGAATGCATTTATATTTATAGTTGGAGTGAATTTAATGAACATTGTGAACATTCCATGTTTAACCCCCTACCTTAATAGCTATAATTATAGTTCAAAAATATTAGAGACCAATAGACAATTCAAAACTTATTGAAAGTCCCAACTTCAAGATAGGGTTCGGTCCTGTGATAAAATGTGTTTTCAAAAACTTTTTCCAAAACCTGTTTAATATGGTCTCATATTCAACCTTCAAATATATTTAGCTTGTGCGGTTTGGTTCAACTCATAAATATCAAAGTACACAGCAAAATTCTCGACGATTCTCAGGTTTCATCGATTTACTATAAGGGTTTACAAGGCATATTTGCCCATATTAGTTTCCTATACTGGGGATTACATCACACTATCCAAATTTACAACATTTCTAATGTGTACAACAACCCCAAAAATGTAATAACCAACTAACAAAGTACAAATCTCCTAGCTGGGAACTCTAGCCACCCTTTGTCACTTATTTCTCATTCAAACCGCTAGCCCTGGCTATAGGTTAGTTATTGTAAATAGTGAGATTCATAGGAATCTCAATAGTAACAATTCACTTATATGATATATACTAACCAAGCATGTAAGCAATTATCATAAAGCAACAACACAACAATGACATTAACAATAGCAACACAACAATGACATTCACAGTAGTAATATAACAACGACATTCATAGCAGCAATACTACATGTGACTTTCGTCACATTCATGACAGCTTTTGCTATATTCTTAATAGTATTTTTATGATAGCTTTCGCTGTATTCACAACGGCATTTTTATGATAGTTTTTTTTGTATTTACAACAGCATAAACAACAACATTCCTATTTATCACAACTCAATGATAAATACAAACATACAATGCAATATATAGGATATAAGAGTAAGGGTCACTACCTTGTTCTTTTCGTCTGTGTTCGGATACCGTTTTCACACGCTCAGGGAGGATATCAAGTCCTATAAATCATAATCAAGGACGACAAGTTATTCCCTATTCAATTCTTATCTCCAAACCCTTAGGGTTGGTTATCATTTGAGACCTTTAGATGGCTACTAGAAGTCCAAACAAATACCTAAAGGTTCGAAAAGAACTATACCAAAGACCACATTTCAGAAGTGCAAAATGCTAATTTTTAGGGGTTGGCCGCGGCTAAGAAATTCTTTGGCTGCAGCCAAAAATATGTTAGAGGGTTTTTGGCTATAGCCAAGAGTCTTCTTGCTATGGCCAAAAAGAAGTTAGAAGATTTTTGGCTATAACCAAGAATCTTCTAGCTACGGCCAAAGGCAGGTCCGACACTTTCTGGCTGCGGCCAAGAACCTTTGGCTATAGCCAAGGAAATTCCTGCTTCTTAGTAGAACTTCAAAGAATCATGACTAAATCTAGAAAAATCAAAATGGAGTGATCTTAAGTCCTACTTAAAGCTTTTTAAGTCCTCCTTATATATCATGGCAAATATTATACCACCGAAAAGCTCTCATCATCTACATTCTGATGCAATAAGAATCAGCTCCAAACTCGTTGTATATAGAAAGTTATGATCCAAAGAGTATCTACTACTCTTAGACAATCTCTGAAATCACAAGCAGCAACTTCCAGAAGACATGGCTCTTAGGATATAACTTCAAATATGCCAAATTACCTATCCATGGAATGCTCTTTGAGTCTACTTTTATATGGCACTAGTTTTGTCACAATTTGATGTGTAGCATGAGAGTGATGTCTAAAATACTGGAACTATTTTGGTAAAAGATGTTGATTCATGTGTCAACTTCTACAGATCATATCTCCCTCATCTGAACTCCTTTGAATGTGATCTTGGTGTGTATTTTTTGTGTTGGGAGTCTATTTTCATATGCAATTGTTTCAATTCAATCCTACGTGTGGTTAGAGAGATATCACCAAAATGCCGAACCTTTATTCTGTCACATGAAAAATAGAGTACATCAGAATTCTCATTACTCAAGGGAGCCCTCGAGTAATCTGGGTAATTACTCGAGTAAGCCCTCAAGTAATCACCTCTAAAATAAGGCAGTGACATATTACTCAAGAGATTGCTCGAGTAATCATCTCTGGAGGTGTCATAACTTCTGTATATGTCATTTTAACTTCGTATTGACCCATTCCAACCTCCGGTATCATTTCTAAGAGCTTGAATCTTGATATTCTCATTTGATCTTGCAAGTTCTTCTTTCTTCAATTGCTTTCTTCAATCTTTCTTCTTCTTTCTTTAATCTCTCTCTTCTTGTTTTCCTCTTGATGATCATTATTCATCACCCAACTAGATATCTTCTTGAATTCATGATCATTCTTCATAACCCAATTAGATGTCTTCTTGACTATCTTCAATCTTCTTCTTTCTTTGCTTGACTAATATCATCTTCTTGAATATCTTCCTCTTAATGATCTTTCTTCATAACTTAACTAGATATCTTCTTAAATATCTTCAATCTTCTTCTTACTCTTGCTTGATTAATCTACAAGATATACAACATTAATATGGTAGTTAGTCAATGTAGAAGATTATGTACTCTTAATGCTTGACATCTATATTTGACATCATCAAAACTATTCATAACTAACATTCTCCCCCTTTTTGATGATGGAAAATCCTTTAAGAAAAATAAGAGTTATAAAAGTAAATTAAAAACAACATATTTTTCTTGCCTTTCTCTCCCCCTATTTGAATTTAGCAAAAAGTTTGAAGTATAAGGAAGCAATGCTTTAGAGAAGTCAATATGAAATCAAATGAGAAATGTCATTCTCCCTATTAATTAAAATAATTGCATCAGGAAAATAAGTTTCTCTCCCTCATTTTGAAAGTAGTTTGATACAAATGAAAAATGGTTTTCATGAAAATAAATTTGAAACAATTTAGAGAGATTTTCAAGATAACTTTCATAATCATGGCAAATTAAAGTCAAATAAATGAAAAATATTCTCAAAATATAAAGAGAGGGTTTAGAAACGCTCATTTGGATTTAACAAGCTGATGATATAGTCTCCTTTTAGTGTGTTGAGGAACAATCTTGCATAGAGCAAGTTCTCCTGTTATAAACAAAAGCATTCTTGCAAGGAGAATGATTAGTGCCATGAAGTATTAAATTTATTGCACAAATCAAAATCATACTTTCTATATGATATGTTAAAAATTAAGATCATAAAAGGAAAATATAAGAGTAACTCATCATCAAAACTAATTAAAAGATAGTAAATTCAGATGAGTATCTTAAAAGGATTTTCTTTCAATAAATGAGATGATCTTTTAAGATATAAAACACATGTGAATGTGAAGCTCCCCCATAATGAATGTATGGCTTAAAAGACAATCGTTGTGAATAATAAATTAATAACTCTTCTGGATTTGTAAAATCATTGGAAATCTTGTAGAGAGAATGAGTATGAAATATTAAGATTAGAGAGAAATTAAGTTTTGAAAATGATGATGCTATTCAGGGTTTTAAGGCTGTAACCCTGTATTACTTGAGCTATTACTCAAGTGTTTAGTTTAAGTGATGCAACTCAGAGAATTTGAATTAAATAATACAATACCTCACTCTAGTAATGTCGTAATTACTTGAGTCATAGTCCTTTGAAGTCTATTGATGCATCGTTGGCTAGTCATTGTCTATTGATGTGATCAGTATAGAGGGATACTAAAGCATAATCTGTGTTATCACTTAAGAATACCAAGATGAGCTCGGAATATGGCCTTGAAGTTCTGTTTGATCAAATCACAAAGTGTTCTAATCTTGCCATTCACAAAAGTGATGAACTCAACATTGTTTGCATCAAGCTCTGTGTGATTGTTGAGCTCCTCTCTCAGATAGCCTTAGACATATGGACCAAAGAATAAAGGACCAGGAAGACCAGCTCTAACAAAGTGTTATCTCTCATTTATTCTGGAAGTCTCAACTCTCATCCTCTACGCCTCTTGTGTTAACTTGGAGTGAGATTCAGACTTACTTGAAGTAATTGCAAATTACTTGAAGGTCTGCTTGAAGTAATTGCTGATTACTTGAAGGTCTCCTTGAAGTAATTGCAGATTACTTGGAGGTCTACTTGAAGTAATTACATATTACTTGAAGTAATTTCAGATTACTTGGAGTAAGTCCTGTAGAAGTATATATATACCTCTTGTTCTTTGATAGACATGATCTTTCCAGTATTCCTCTCCTCCTTGCTTATAATATAGGCCATTATGTGATAATTCTTCCTGATGAAGTATGTGAAGTTATTGGCCTTATTCAGCATAGCTCTAGTTTATCTTCTTCTCACACTGCAACATTGCCAGGAACGCCTCCTATGATCTTTGTATTGGGAAGTAGAGCATTTTGATCAACTCCTGCAAAAGTATAAATATATGCTCTTTGTTTCCCAACTTTCTCTTGGGTCCATACAGTATTAGACATTATAACTCTTATGCTCTTATATAATTGAATCATATGATATTGAGCAAAGAGTGTATTAAATCACCAAAGATTAAAATTATAATGTCATCCAATTAATTCATGCCATAAATAATAAGAAACAATTGATACCAAGAAAGATGTTTTCACAATATCAGTATGCAAACATGCTTTATATAGAAAAATGTCATTAATAAGATTTTCATGCAATTGATGTAAGTCAGATCAAAAAGAGTTGAAAATCTATTCATAATGACGGATTGTTATGAAATGATAAATTATGAATGAAATCAAGTTTTCCAATAATAATAATGAGATACGCAAATTATTTCAAATCTCATATGTAACTTCAAATCATAACAATGCATTGTGAAATAGAGATTTTGAATATATGCAAAACTCATCTTTGAAACATGTTTATAATCAATGTTCATGTTGAGAATGGTGGAAGTCAACAGTTTAAATATACAGATACCAAAAAGCTTCTCTTTTAGAGAACAACTAAGATAACATGTTAGACATTGAAGTTTAACATGTTTGAGAATTTTCCCAAGAGCAAAAGTCATATAGAAAATGAATTAGCCAAAAAAGCTTAGCTTTAAGGATGCATACAAACATAATGACTTTGTTATTGATCGAGATAATTTTGACTCTTAGGACTTGTTTGATCTAAGGGGAGGGGAGGGAAAGTGGGCGGAAGGAAAATTTTTTTGAGTTGAATTTAAAAATATTAGAGAAGTGGGGTTAAAAATGTTTAGTTAATTTTTCTTACTCTTTTATCTTATATATTCTCTTTATTAAAATTTTATTACCCCACTTCTTCAATCTTTTAAATTTCAACTCATAAAAATTTTCCCTCCCCTCCCTTCCCCTCCAAACCCCTCACACCAAACAGACCCTGTCTTAAAGAATAGGAATATTCATCTCAAAGATTTGAATACAATACACTAGTTACTCAGAGATATATATGATATCAATGGTTAATGTATTTGAGCAACAAAATGAGTGCAAATGAATTATAAATGATTAATCACATACTCAGTAGTCAACCAAAGATTTGTGCATTAGGCATAAGGCTTTCACATATTGAATTCTTTTTATGAGAAATGCACTTGAACCTCATATAGATAGTTAACTTGTCAGACGTAAGGTCTAACATGTTAGAGAATAAAGATTAAAGGTTTCACGCATTAGATAGCACATTTAAGATCCATGATCAATATGTCAATGATGGGGAAATACTCTGGTAGATGAATTTGAAGCATTTCTGACCTTCAGTATACAAAAATATTAACTTCCAATTTTGAAGCTGATTTGAATGCAGACAAAATATGAATAATTTTCAAATCATGTGTATGCATTTTTATAAACAAGATGAATTGAAATCTAAGTACATTTTTGAAATATGCATTTCAAAACTCAAATACATAGAAAGATTATGCACAATTTTACTTTCAGTCCATTTAGCAATCTAAAAACAATTTGAAAATCGTAACTGATTGATTGCTAATGGTTTTCAATAATGAGCAAGTTATTCATTATCCAAATAAATAATTCATATAAGTATAGAGTAAAGATTAGATATCACCGTAATTCTTCTTGTCCTTGCAATAGCTTGCTTGGTTTTGGTAGAATTGATTTTCCTCCTTTGCACACTCAACACCAAAATCCAAACTCCATAACTCATCATCATCAAGATATAACTTTGTTTTCATGTAGAAATGGTCTTGAGAAGCTTTTTAATATCCTAAAAAATTATATAAATTTATTTTTCTTCATGGTATCCAACCTTGCTTGGATCCATTTCTTGTTAGTTTGTTGGAAACAAGATAAAATTCACATGTTCTAAGAATATAATTAATTCAAGGCAATTGAGCATAACGAATTAAATATGTCTTTATGCATAAAATAAATATTTTCTTTTCAAATCATTATATATGCATAAAGAATTAACCTATTGAGCATTGTAATCCATTTATAAATAAACCTATTAAGTGGCTTTTTAGGGGATACGAAAACATAATTTCAAAATCATTTGCAATGCTCATTCCTAATGTTCCAAAATATAAAACCTCAATAAATATTACAGACAATAGCATAGGAGGTTTTATCATTGTGTACCTTTGCCTTAGATACTTGGAGGATTGCTTTTGCTTACCTACTGCATCTTTCTATGATGTTGATACTTTGAATATCTTGATTTAGGTGATGTCAATCTTCTCTCAAAATATATAAACTCCAGGAGTCTTTTACTTGATGCTTGAGAGATCCTCCTTTTCTTGTTCTCCTCAAGATAGTTGAACAGTACTCTATGGTAGTCCATTCTTGAGGTGGAACATACTCCTTTTCTCTATTGTGTTTCTTTGTGGTTAAACTTTACAGTTCCAGCAATGGGTGATCCGAGAGTTCTCCTAATTGATATGAATCTCCATTTAGGTGCATTAGGAACTCTTGGAATCTTCTTCATTTTCTTAGTATCCTTTTGTCCATTCTTTCTAGAATCAATCTGCACACATGAAACACCAGATGGACATTTTGGTACCCACTTTGGTTTGGGTCCTTGAATGTTAGCATTTGAACTCATTTGCATTTTAGGAATCCAAACAAATTTATTTCTCACATTAGAATTTCTCCTAATATAGCATGTATGAGAAATATGACTTGATTTACCACAATAATTGCAAATAATATGATGATATGTATTATGAGATTCTATGCAAGTATTTCATCGATCAAGAAAAGACTATCTTAAATGATCAGTATGCCTGAGTTCTTTCTTCCTACATGAATTTCTAGCATGATTGAAAACCTTTTTGCTTTTCATAATAGAATCAATAATTGGTTGAAAAACAATTTTATGCAAACTTCCAAAATCTATTTTTAAAATAACTCTAGAAGAATTGGAATTGTTTACCATATGTGCATCTTGAGCTCTAGAGGATGATCTATCAAATTCATCCGTAATGAGCTCTTCTCAGGAATCCTCTTCTTCTTGTCTATCCATGTTGACTGTAAGGAAGTGTTCTATGATTTCTTCTTCTTTATCATCAGCTTCCAATTAATCATGCACTGTAGATGTGCAGCTTATAGTTTCACATGAACTGTCAACACTTTCAACTTCAACACACTTGTTAGAAGTATACATAGAATCAAGAGTATCCCAAATATCTCTAGCAGTAAAGCAAAATCTAATTCTCTCAAAATCATTTTCAGTCAAAGCATTATACAAACTTTTCATTGCTCTAATGTTCAACAAAAACATTTTCTTTTCTCTTTCTGTCCAATCCTTTCTCGGTTTGAAATCAAAAGTATTTCTAAAAACATCCCACATATCATAATCAAAGCATTTTATAAAAGATGTCATTCTAGCTTTCCAAAACCGAAAATCAATATTTTTCAAAATAGGTGAAATTGTATAGTCAAAACCTTTGGAAAGCATATAACACCAAAAATAAGCCATTATAAGCTCTTGAGATGTTTAAGTCCTGTAAATAAGAGTCCATCTCTGATACCAAATGTTAGAATCGATTGACACTCAAGAGGGGGGGTGAATTGGGTGTAAGATAAAAACTTGAGAACTTTAGAAAACTTTTCGCATCTTAAAGGAAGCAATAAATATGAAAGTAATGAATCAAAAATCAATAGTTAGGTAAATGATATATGCTGGAAATATAAGTACTTAGGGAAGAGAATATGCAAACTATGATTTATCCTGGTTCGGTCCAATATGTACTGGCCTAAGTCCAGTCCCCAGGCTCCTCTTGAGATTTTCAAATCCACTATCTTCTTGTTTAATCCGGGCACAAGAATAGCCTTTACAACTCACAAGTTTAGATGGGCACTTGTGAAGCCTTTTACAAATCTCTCATAGAGTTATTCCCCCTTACACACCATAAGGTTACAACTGAGTTACTCCCCCTTACACACCTCATAAGGGTACAACTTTGATGATGAAAGATTATAATCGATCTTCTCTCTCAGAAGTACATAAGATGAATACTGAGGCACAATACAATCAATCACTTTCTAAAATACACATAATATAGAAAATAAATAAGAACAAAGTGTTTAGGTTGAGATAGATAGCTTATGATATGAGCAGGTTTATGTCATTGTGTTCTCATTGGTGTTGCTCTTCGTTGAATGTTCCCTTATTTATAGATGAGTTGTGATAGCCGTTAGAAGCATTTCAACATATCCCTTAGAGTGGTGTAGCTTCGTTTGACCGTTCTTTGATTTTTAAAACTAGCCGTTGTGGTTGGTGAATGTTCTGCTTCCATGAAGTCAACTTTTGTCTCTTCAAATAATATCTTCATTTTATTCCTGGAGAAATGCATTAAACACTAATACAATAAAGTGTAAGAGTGATTAGAAGCAAGAAGAGTGAGTTTCCTAATTAATCCCATAATTTTTGAAAGATTCAATTTGTTATTCTATTCTCCTGGAAAGCATTACTCGAGTGGTCACTCGAGTAAGCCTGGGTCATTACTCGAGTGATCCCTCGAGTAATGCTCTCTTTTCATTTCATGTTACTTGAGTGCTCCATCGAGTAATATCACTCATTTCATGGCCGAGAGCTACTGGATGATTTCTTCTCTAATTACTCAATTGGCCCCTCAAGTAATGTTTCAAATAACTCTGCAAATTACTCGAGTGATCCCTTCAAGTAATCCCATACAATTCCTGACAAAGAGCTTACTGGAACATTTCTCACATATTACTCGAGTGGTCCCTCGAGTAATGTTGCATATAACTTTGCATATTACTCGAGTAAGCCCTTCAAGTGATCTCTTCATTTTGATTCAAAACATGGAAAATTATATATCATGGGAAAGCTCTCATCATCTACATTCCAATGCAACAAGATTCAGCTTAAAACTCATTGTATATAGAAACTTATGATCCAAAGAGTATCTACTATTCTCAGACAATCTCTGTAATCACGAGCAGCAACTTCCAAAAGGCATGGCTCTTAGGATATAATTTCAAATTTGCAAAATTACCTGTCCATGGAAAGCTCTTTGAGTCTACTTTTATATGGCACTGGTTTTGTCATAATCCAATGTGTAGTTTGAGAGTTACATCTAAAATACCGAAACTATTTTGGTAAAAGATGTTGATTCATGTGTCAACTTCTACAGATCATATCTCCCACATGTGAACTCCCTTGAATGTGATCTTGCTGTGTATTTTTCGTGTTGGGAGTCTATTTTCATATGCAATTAGTTTCAGTTCAATCCTACATATGGTTAGAGAGATATCACCAAAATGCCGAACCTCTATTCTGTCACATGAAAAGCAGAGTACATCAGAATTCTCATTACTCAAGGGAGCCCTCTAGTAATCTGTGTAATTACTTGAGTAAGCCCTCGAGTAATCACCTCTAAAATGAGGTAGTGGCATATTACTCAAGAGATTGCTTGAGTAATCATCTCTGGAGGTGCCATAACTTCCATATATATCATTTTAACTTCGTATTGACCCATTCCAACCTCCGGTATCATTTCTAAGAGCTTGGATCTTGATATTCTCATTTGATCTTGCAAGTTCTTCTTTCTTTAATCTCTTTCTTCTTAGTTTTCCTCTTGATGATCATTCTTCATCACCCAACTAGATATCTTCTTGGATTGATACTCATTCTTTATAAACTAATTAGATGTCTTCTTGAATAGCTTCACTCTTCTTCTTTCTTTACTTGACTAATAATATCTTCTTGAATATCTTTGTCTTAATGATCTTTCTTAATAACTTAGCTAGATATCTTCTTGAATATCTTCAATCTTCTTCTTGCTCTGTCTTGACTAATCTACAAGATATACAATATTAAATATAGTAGTTAGTCAATGTAGAAGATTATGTACTCTTAATTCTTGATATCTATATTTGACATCATTAAAACTATTCATATCTAACACTGTTATTTTCAGAGATATTGATATGGCTTATTATTCAAATATTGATATGGCTATTAAAATACTTTCTTTCTTTAACTGTGCACTTCTATTCGAATAGCACATGGACTATCCAAATAATACTTTGCTTATTCGAATAGATTGATAGTAATTCGAATAGCTTTTAATTGAAAACAAGTTTTACTATTCGAATTACATTATGACTATTCAAATAGTCCATAGTATTTATCTTTTCAACACAAAATCATAAATCCTTATTCAAATAATGCTAAGTTTGTTATCATCAAAAATCTGAATCTAACAATATAAAGGATTCAAAGACTCTTAGTATAAGAAGCACTCAACTAACTGAAAGTATCAACTCATTCATCAAAAGTTGCACAAATCCCAAATGGATAACTAAAATATCAATCAATTCTTTTAAGTCTTTGAATAGGTTGTTCTGGATAAATGGTATAATGAATTGAACAGTGATTTTAACTCAACAAAAGCTGCCAAGATTGATTTTAAAGAGTTCACTTTGCTTCAACAAATATCTCAAGTTTATACTCTACCAATTTTTGATTTGTTCCAATAGGAGTATGACTTATGTGATGCTACATGTATCAAAGAGAGAAAAGAAAGAAAGATAAATGAAGAGGATGGTTCTTATGTATTTGATTATGTCATCACAAGAGTTGATAAGGAGGGAGAGTGAAGACTGACATTTGAACCATTAAGAGCAGAGAAGGAGGCTACTATTACTTGTAGCTGTAATAAGTTTGAACAATGGGGAATATTATGTTGCCATGCACTGAGGATATTGTGCGACCACAATGTCAAGCTACTTCCACAAAATATATTTTAAAAAGATGGACAAGAGAAGCAAGGTGCAATATGTTAGAATCGGCTGATGTCACACCTTTACTTTAATTTCACCATTTTCAGAGTATTTGTGGAAAACAATACGCAGTTAGGTGTGCAACACAGGAATAGCATAAATATACTGATAATATGTGCATGATTACAAAAATTTCCTATAGGGATTTGTACATGATAATTACTATCAATGTATCCAAGTAGGGCTACTTGGGTGTCTAAACCCATCCTAATAAAACAAAGACATCTTCCCAACTACGTTCCACCACCGCAATCCTCTTGTGTAGTTCTCTTCTCTGATATCTGCATACCTTCCGTATTCACCTGTCTAAATTGTTGGTAGGGAAGGGTGAGATTCGAGAGAATCTCTGTAAGAAAATAGTACCAATATGCATGCAAGATAAGTGCTTAATGCATGACATGCTTGCATTACATAACTCATGCTTACACAATGACATATCTATGTGCTCAATATTTCATGTAACAAAACTATGGCCACAACATAAACAGAAATAGAGCTTCAATCATTCATATATGTTTCATATAATCAAGCAAAGCAATAACATGCATTAATACATTAGCATAAGTTCAAATACATGCAGGAGAGGTAAGTTTCCTACCTTAATCGCTCTTCCCTGATCCTCGAATAACATGCCTCGTAATGCATGCCACCGACTAGCTCTCAACTTGGTCCTAATATGTCAAATGTACAAGAATTAGGTAAAAAACCATTCATGTACCATTTTAGGCACTTCTGTAGTTTTTATAGTGCTTATATAGGCCTATTGTGAAAAATTACCAAAATGCTCCTAGGACCCCGGCCCGACCCTACTATACTCGGTCCGACTGTACTTTTCTTGAAATTTTGACATAGGTTATTTTGATATATTTTCTCCCAAGGAATCCATTTTAGACTCAAAATTATCAAATTTACTACCAAAAGATGAAATTGCCTCTAGCAGCCACACTTTAAGGGTTTCAGGGGCATTTTCGTAATTATGTTTTTTCAGACTTTTTCAAAAAAGTGACCAACTGTAACCCCACCTAATTTTCCCTCATGAACTCAATGGAACCATCAAATCATTGAAAATCCAATTCCTTACCTGTAGAATAGGTCTGGCCAAAATGTTGTTCAAGGGAAAAAGAAAAATTACAATTTTGTGTTTTAACACCTAAAGCTTACTTCTTTCCACTCCTAATCACTTCTTAAACCATGTAAACATATACTAAACAAAATTTGAAGAAATTTGGGCAGCATAACCCCTTAGGGTTATCACTTTCCAAATTTACAAACTTAACCAACAATCACCAAATCCAACCACAAACATCAACAACCACAACATACTATCAAGGATTTGAGACTTTTGAAGTTACCTTTTGATTTCTTAATTTCTTGATTTCTCTTCTTCTTGGCCGAAACATACTCTCCCTTAATATTTGAAGATTATCTTGCTAAACATGGTGATTCATGGAGAAGAAGCTATTATAGAAGCTATTATGCAAGAAAGGAAGCTTGAATATAAGAACAACAAGCCTTAACTTGAATTCTTGGCTCCTTAAGCTCCTCCTTCTCTCTAGCTCTTCAAACTCTCTCTCTCTCTCTCTTTGTGAGGCTTAGGATGAAAATATGGCAAGGAAAGAGATGAAGGAAGCTTTAAAATATCTTATAACTTTTCTTTAATTTATAAATATTACAATATTGGTTTTATGACATCACTTTTATACTTGACTTTATCTCTTCTCAAATGATGTCATAAAATCCCATTGTAAATAAACCAATTTCTTACCTTTAGTTGGCCCATAAAGTGACGTCCAAGAGCCCTTCATGCACACAATTGGGCTTCAATTCCATTAATCAAACTACATGCATACTTAATAATATTTTAATCCAATTTCACATGTGCTCAACTCCAACAATTATAATTTAATCTCTTGCCTTTAGATCATGACACTTGTCATTTTTATGATTCAAATAATTATTTCTCCCTTCTATTTCTTTATTCCACAATTCACACAATTGCCATTACATTTATTTCTTCAATTTTCGGAATAGTTGGCCTTCTTGGCAAATTTTCTGCCCAAACTTTGAAAAATTATAACTAAATTTGTAGAGATCGTTTCAGAGCGATTCCAAAGGCTATAGACCCTTATTGAGTTTGCTTTCAAGAAAAAATATGGACTTTAGCCAGTTGGAAGCATATCATTTTCATATTTTAAATCTTTGCATGTTGTTCTAGAAAAGAATCAATTTCACTGGGCAAAATTCAAAACTTCATACCTCTTTGTATATAGCTCTAATTGAGTCATATGACCTATCCATTTAAAGCTTAGGATGTATACTTTAACCCTGTAAAATTTCATAATTTTTGAATATCATTTGGTTCATGAAATGCATTGCATAACAACACTGCCTCACTAGAAGCAATGAAACTGAATGCACTTGCAACTCCAATAAATTCCATTTTTGTATACAAATTTCCCATACTTTTTAATTCACTATTTTATTCCCTTTAATACCTAAAAAAATATAAGAAATGTTAGGGAATAGATTTAGGTCAACTGCTAAACTAAGGCTTAGCAGTCTACTTAATTCAGGCTTATTCTCTAGCCTCCAATGCAAAATATGGGGTATTATAGCTGACACCCAAGGGGGTGAATTTGGTGTAAGATAAAAACTCAGGAACTTTGAAAATCTTTTTGCATCTTAGAGAAAATAATAAGTATGAAGATAGTGAGCCATAAAACCACAATCAATTAAGTAAATCAGGTATTCTAGAAATATAAGAGATTAGGGAAGAGAATATGTAAACTGTGATTTATACTAGTTAGGTCTAATCCTTCATGACTTAAATCCAGTCCCCAAGCTCCACTTGAGATTTTCAATCCACTATCTTCTTATTTAATCCTGGCATAAAAGAAGCCTCTGTAATCCCACAAGTTTAGATAGGCACTTGTGAAGCCTCTATAATCTCATAAGTTTAGTCAGCCACTTGTGAAGCCTTTAACAATTCTCACACCGAGTTGCTCCCCCTAACACCCCATAAAGATACAACCTTAATGATGAAGGATTACAATGATCTTCAGTCTCGGAAGTGAATTAAGATGAACACTGAAGCACAATACAAATAATGTCTCTCTCTAAAGTAGATTATATAAACACTGAGAAACAGAGAGCATATCAGTTGGAATGTTGGAGTCAAAGTTTAGGCATTTTGATGGTGATGGCGCAAGCTCTGTTTTCATATTTGAATGCTTTTCAATTTATAGTTGATGTAGCTTTGATGATCTTTAGAGATGCTGAAGTATCTATTAGGCACATTCATATTCCCGTTGTGATTTTGTCTAAGATTTATAGAAATATGACCGTTGGATGTCTGTTGGAAGTAGCCATTGAAGCTTTTGGCACAAAGTTGCTTTTTGAACGTTGAGCTCTAATCCAATTTTAATCACCTATAATCCTCATTTAAACTTGATTACTGATGATTAGGAATAGTTAGGAACAAGATAATCAGGACTTAAATGAGTTTGAAAGAATATTAAAAAATTTAAAATGGTGATAAAAAAACTACTGATGAATAATCACTCGAATGCTTGAGTGATCACTCGAGTGATCTTTACTTAAGATATGTCAGCACTTTCAAATAACTCAAGTGATTTCCCAAATCACTCCATGTTATCATGGAACACTCGAGTCATTTCCCAAATCATGTGGGTAATCTTCATTAGAAGATCACATCACTCTCAGATTTCTTGCGGTCACTTGCAAATATTTGCAAGTGATGTCCATCACTCGAGTGATTCATATATCACTCGAGTGCCCTTTTTCCTTTTAGATCAAAAATAGTTTGGCATAGAGATCAACTTCCAGTAGGCATAACTCTTTGATTGTAGCTCCAAAATTGGCAAATGACCTATTCCCAAAATTCTCTTTAAGTCTGCTTTTCACAGAAACTATAATCAATCCCAAATACATTTTATTTCAAAATTTATGATCCAATCCGTAACGTCTGGTCTATAACACAATGTTGATTTTGAGCATTAACCTTCAAAGTTTATTCTCTTTAATTTGAACCTTTCTAAGCACAAAATAAATGTCAAACCACATTTAGAGTCTAGTTCCATAAGAGACAAGTTTTGCCTCAATCAGAGTTGTGGTATAGGAGATTTGTCTAAATTACTGAACCTAATCTATTATAACACAAGAAATTCCAGTGTCCAATTTCAACACTCATATCTTTTGAATCTAAACTCCTTTGAACTTGATCTTGGTGACCGTATGTCGTATTTGAAATCTAGTTTCATGTGAAAGAAGTTTTAGCTTAATCGGATTTATGGTTTAGGAGATATGACCAAATTACCAAACCTCTCTCATGCTGAACAAAAATAGAGCTAAACGGAGTATACTAAAATTAGATAATCACTCGAGTAATGCTTCCTTTACTCGAGTGAAATGTGTGAAAATCACTTATGGAGGTGGCACTCGAGTGATAATGAAGTATCACTCAAGTGAAGCTGATATGACTTTGATATAAGGTACTTTAACTTTTGATTAAGCCATTCCAACTTTCATTTGAGCATAACAACCTCCAATACCAAATCTAAGAACCTGAAACTTGATATTCCCATTATATTTTGCAAGTTCTTCTTTCTTCAATCTATTCTCTTCTCCTTTTTATCCTTCTTGATCATTACCAATAATCACACTCAATAACTCCTTTCTTTTCTTGATTTCTTCCCATATTTAATAACTTGTTTGATATATTCATTCTTTTCTTGAGTAATTTACAATATATTTCATATTAAACATAGTAGTTAGTCAAAGTATAAGATAAATACATGAAGCAAACATTTTGCTCTTAACATTTGACATCTATATTTAACATCATCAAAACTAATCATATCTAACATTCTTCCCCTTTTTGATGATGGCAAATTCTTGATGAAAAATATGTTTGAGTATGAAAACATATTATTAGATGCAACATATTTTTCATGCAATATCTCTCTGTTGGGATAGGCTGGCACAACAGAAGAATTTAAAACTTTACCAATCCCAATTGCGGATCTATCAAGGCGTTTAAACTGAGTTAGAAAGATTCATACCTTTTGCATTTTGCCTTTTCGATCTCTAGGAGCTAACACCTCATATCTGCTCCCTCTACTCGCGAATGCTTCTCCATCACAAACTGCACTATTGTGCCTCCAATATCTCCTAGGGTTTCCTTTCAGCTCTGAATTCTCATCCTTACATGAGTCCTTCTGCCCCATCGTTTTATAACCAATGATGGCTATATTGGAATTTCAAAATTAATCTTAATTGATTTTGAAATCAATTAACACTTAATTATCTTGATGAGCTAAATTAAATAAATTCGGTTTAATTAAATCTTTCCAATAGTTTAAATTTAACCTATTTATTTAATCCGAATAAAGAGCCAATAGATTTAATTTTTCTTTATAAATTAAATCTGAGATATTATATCTCTACCATATTAGTTATTAAATTTAATTTATCTAATAAAACTAAATTTAAAACTAACGCAATATAATAATATTATCATATATATATATATATATGTGTGTGGTATTTTAAAAATACATATATAATATTATTAATTTCTCTTTTTCACAAATTTTATATTATATATACATATATATAAATATAAAATTCGTCCACCCTAGATTAAACATTGTATTCATTGAATCTCAGACACATTTTAGATTCAATAAACCTAGACATTATAGCTCGTGTTAGGCCATTCTTGTATGTGACTTTGCAGGCCCATACAAAGTTGGCAGTGGGCCAATAACTGTACTAACCTATAAGTCGCAAGCGGCCTCTAGCAAGACATTACGACTACCCAATTCATATGAGGATCATTAACATGATACAACTTGTCATACAACCATATCACGTCCCTTTTGTCACATGATATTTGAGCTAAGGATGAGGCATGGATAATGTCAACCTCCTATTCATGAAAATTACTTTCCCGATTCCTGAGTAGTCTGACAATAGAATTGAAAACTCCTTTCCATCTCAGCATGGCCATATATTTTGTCAAACCCTTTAACATGTCAATATATGTAGAGTGATAAAGGCACAGTTCCACAGGCATATAGAAATAGCAAAAATATACTAATAAGAAGTACTTGTTTACATAAGGAATCTCCACGCAGCGTTTGAAAAAATATATACAATTTTGTGCAATATATCAAACTAAACTAACTATAACCAAACAGCTCCAACTCTCTTGGCCCAAACACCTCAGTTGCCAGTATTTGTCATTTTGCCCTTAGAGCTGCTAGCTTCTGATGTAATATTTTTTATTTTTAAAAGGGTGAGATTCAAACAAATCTCAGTAGTAACATACAACCAATCATATAAAATTTGAAAATCAAATATGTCATAGTCTATGTTATGCAACAAATTAATAACAATACCACGGTATGTATATATGAGTTAAGGGCTCATTCCCCTACTATCCATATACCTCAATTTGGTTCTTGCTCAACAACCAGGTAAGTGTGCCTCCATATATAAATTGCCCTCCTCAGTAAAACCATGTTCATTAATTATATCATAGAAGATGGCATACACAAACATATAAACATTGGCATAATATCTGAAAGATAAAGTTGCTACCTTAAATCCCTTTTTGCAACACAAATCAGTTCCAAATTTGATCCGGCACGGGCTTAACAAACTAGTCCTAAAAATCCAAGTTTACAAGAATTAGGTTAATACTCATTCACGTATCACTCTAGACTCTTCCAAATTATTTTTGTTAGTTACATTAGTCTAAAACTGTAAAATTACCAAAATGCCCCTAGGGACCCGGTCTAAATTCCTTTGTACTAGATTTGTAGGGATGGAAATAGGTCAGGCCCTTAATAGGGGCCTACAGCCTAGCCTACATAAAGCCTAGCATAACCTATGTAGTAAATAGGTCAAGCTTAGGCTCAGGCGTATTGCCAAGCCTATTTAGATAAACAGGTCAGGCCTATTTCATAAGGCTTAGCCTACAAGCCTACAGGCCTAGCCTATTTAGCTTTTTTTTAATGTATACTATTATATAAGTATATATAATATAATCTAAATAATTTTATAAATTATTTATAAATTTACCAATGTAACCTTAATTCTAAGTTTCACATCTTATCGTCAATACACTCAACCATTACTTTTGCATAAATCATTCATCCATCCCTTTCTTCTCTTTGATCGCTCGAGATGACAACACTAACTCACTTACTCTCCCCTAATTTGCACCCTGCACTAAAGTATAATAATTGTTGAGTTTATTTTAGTGTCAAATGAAATATTATAATCTGAGTAAGAGGAGTTTGTCCCAATTTATGTGGGAAAGGTAAAAGAGGTAAAATCTAGTTTGCATGCTATTTGTTATGCTTAGTCAATTTTAGAAAATATATCTATTTAGTTGATAGATAATTTGTTTTTCTTATTCTTATTTGCTCAGACACTTGTTGACACTGGACATTCTTTTCTTTCATTACTAAGGCCTAATATTACTATAAGAATGGATATTATGCTTTTAAGATATAATGTAGGATTGTATATAATTGTAAAGGGTCATATATAAATTTGGAGACATAAGCTTTAAAGGCTATTTAAAAGCCTACATTATTTAATTAGGCTTTTAAATAAGCTTCAGGCCTTGTCAAGCATTTTGAAGTCTAGCCTAGCCTAGCCTAACGTATTTCTACCCCTAGCGGTTCGGCTATACTTTTCCAGAAATTTTGACCTAGGCTATTCCTACATAGTTTTATGTGTAGAATCCATTTTTTATCTTGGTTTTCTCAAAATCATTGTCAAATGATAGTTTTGCCCTTGACAACCTGTATTTAGGGTTTTGGGGCTATTTTTGACATTTCACTTTCTAAGGCTTTTCTCACAATGTGATCAACATCAACCTTACACAATTTTCCCTCCTAAACACAATGGAACCATCATATTAGTGAAATTTCAGCCCCCAACCCCTTGATTCTATTCTTGCCAAAACATTAAGAAGGAAAATGTGATCTTTGAGATTTAACCCTTAAGGCTTACTCCTTTTCCTTCCAAACCACTTGTTAAAACTTTTACACACGTTTAGACATGATTTGAGGAAAGTTGGTCAGCATAACCCTTTAGGGTTTTAACATCCCAAATTTACAAAATCAACAACCATACCATAAATCATGACAAGAACCACAATAGTAACAACCATACACCATGGGAATTGAGATTCCTGAAGTTACCTCTTGATTCTCTTCTTTCTCTCTTTAGGTGTCCTCCCTCTTTCTCTCTTCCCTTGATGTTTTGCTTGGCTACACATGATTTTCATGAAGAACAAGAGCTTAGAAGAGTTGCTACACAAGATAGAAGGCATAATCACTTGAAAATACAAGTGCTTACCTTAGATTTTACTTCTTGTGTTCTCCCTTGCTTCAAGTTCTCAAAGCTCTTCTCTCTCTCTCTCTCTATTTTTTTGTGTAGGGCGAAAATAAAGAAGGAAAGATGAAGATGAAAACTTAAAAATATCCCTTCATCTTTTCTTTAAAAGAAAATATTTTATTGGTTTATGACACATGTTTATTATTTAGCTTTATCTTCATCAATTGTGTCATAAACTTCCATTGCTTTTGGACCAATTTCCTTCCCTCATTATTAGCCCAAATATGATGCCAGTTAGGGCCCTTCATAACCCCAAATGAGCTCCATCTAATTGCTCCAACCAATTGCACAAAATATAATCTTTTATGACAATTCAATCTTATGCCAACTTTTGATTTTTCAACTCTTTATTTACTTGGCCACAAATGCTCCAACCTTTGGCATATTCATCACAATTATTCCTTTCCCTTTTTTCTCCTTCACTTGGACGTCCCACATCATAAAGGAAGGGAAAAATATGGGTTTTTGATTTATTTAGCCAGATGACTATTTTGCCCATAAATTTTTGCCATTTTCTCACTTGCTAGAAAACTGGGCAGAATTTTAATCCAAATTTGAAAATTTATATCTTTATTTATAGAGATTAAATTGGTGTGATTCCAAAGGCTATGTGACCCTTATTAAGTATATTTTCAATGAAAATTATAGCCTTTAGCCAACTGAAGCTCATAATTTCCAGAATTATTGTTTTTGAATGCTGCTACTGAAAATCACCAGTATCACTAGGTTAACTTCATAACTCTTTGTGTAGAGTTTCAAATGATCTACATGACCTATCAAATTAAAGATTAATAAGTCTACTTTCATTCTGGAAAATATCATAGGCATTGAACATCATTTGCCTATTTAAAAATATCACACAATAAGACTGCTACATAGGGAAACTCTCTAGTAGCAAACCTCAACTTGTACAACTTGTGTTCCCACATAATAATGTTGTGTAATCACTAATTGCTTAGTTTTATCAATTGCCATACTCTTTAATTCACCATTTTATCCCTTAAATATAAGGAATTTTGGTGACCAAAATTTTGGATTTTACTCATTTCTTAGACTCACTCATCGAGGGGCCCAATAATACCTCTCTACTAATGTGAGGGACAAATTCCATCTTGACCATTTACATTCCTCTACATGAAAATCACCAAGCTTGACTATAGTGTAAGACCACGTCTTACATACCCCTTATCATTGTTATTAACAAGAGTACTTGAGCATAGTTCAATGAGCAACACAAAAATAGTGCAAATAGACTGATATATTATTACATTAGGCTTCATTATATTATATATTTTCCCCTCACGGTGTGATAATATATACATAATGTTTCAAAATAGCCAAAATATTCAACAGAATAAACTGTATATAACCACTACCTTTCGTGTCGAGATATGTGCCCATCAATTTCCCATGTCTGCACCCTTGCCTTTGGATCTGGTAATTCCCACTGCCACATTTTGTTTATGAAAAAGAATGAGATTCCAAGAAATCCCAGTAGCAACATACTATCATTCATGTAAAATGCGGAAAGTAAATATGTTATGCACCATGCATGCACAAATTAATGAACAATATAAAAACAACATGTATACATGTGTAGGGCTTCCACCCCACTATTCATACAACGGTTGGAATGACCCCCAACCCTTAGGTGTAAGTGCACTTCTGCAACTAACGGTCCCTTCTCAGCACACCATGTTGATTAATTAAGCAAAACAATGGCAACCATAAAACATATGAACCATGGCATCATGCATAAAAGATAAAGTCATTGCCTTGAGTCTTTTTCACCTTGAAGTTCTTGCCTCAATTTGCGTGCCAACCTCAGGCCCTCAAATCAATCCTAAAATATCAAATGTATAAGAATTAGGTTAAAACTTAAAACCTATTCATGTCCCATTTTAGGCACTTCCATAGTGTTTATAGTGGTTATATAAGCCTATTGTGAAAAGTTACCAAAATGCCCCCGAGGACCCAGCCTCGGCTTGCCGTACCCGGTCCGACTATACTTTTTTTGAGATTTTGACCTGGGCCATTCTGACATATTTTCGCCTAAAGAATCTATTTCTAGACTCAGAATTATCAAATTCTCTATCAAAAGATAGATATGCCCTTGGCAGCCCCGCTTTCCGGGTTTCAGGGGCATTTTCATAATTATGTGTTTTCGAGCTTTCCGAAAAAGTGACCAACTGTAACCCCACCTAATTTTTCCTCCTGAACTCAATAGAATCATCAAAACATCAAAAATCCAATTCTAACCTCTTGTACCAGCCCTAACCAAAATGTTCAATTCCCTAAGAAAAATTATGGCTTTTTGATTCTGACTTCGTAGGCGTGTTCCTTTCAGCTCCTAATTACTTTATTAACTATTTAATTACGTTATAAATACCATTCAGTCCCAATTTTGGTAGCATAACATTTCCAACACCATATTTCGCAACATCACAAACAGAGACAATCTGACAAAATTTCACTGATTAAACTACTCACAGTAACAAGAACAAGCAATATTCAAAGTTTAGGAAGTTACCTCTTCTTCCTTCTGCTTTTCCTCTTCTTCACCAAAAACCCTAACCTCTTCACACCAAGATTTGTGACTCAAATACCTTAAATCACAAGAAAGAGAAGCTTAAAGGAAGGAGTATGGACGTTAGGAGCGAATTCACTAAAGAAATCAACTTATGAGATATCTTCATCATAGGTCTTTGCCTATGTCATAATTCTAATTTCCCAAAATTTTGAACTTTATGTACATAAGCCCTTAGCTTTAGGTAACCTTGTCATTAAGCCCAAGTATCATGCAACTAATATTTCCTCCTTTTTGTTACATGTAAGAGATGCCAAGGGGTCCTTCCCTGTGGTCTCAATTGGCTTCAAAACTTGTTCAAGTTACGTGTACACTTTATGTCACAATTTTGGTCAAATTTACACTTTTGCTCTAATTTTCCATAAATTCATATTTATTTGACCAAAATAATCCAACTATGTATTTCCACTTTATTTTTCTTAATTAATTTAAATTAACTTCAATTAATTGGAAAATAAATAATTTTGTGCTAAATTGGCATTACAAAATTGCCATTACCTTTTCCTTGAGTTTCGGATTTCTAGCAGATTTTCTATCCAAACTTTGAAAAATCATAACTAAATTTGTAGACATCATATCAAAGTAATTCCAAAGGCTATAGAACCTTTATTGAGTCTAGTTTCAAGGAAAAATATAGACCTTTACCAATTGGAAGCACAAAATTCCCACAATTAATTTCTTTGTATGTTATTCCAGAAAATCAACAGTTTTTCTGGGCTAACTTAAAAAATTCATAACTTTTGTATAAAGCTTCAAATGATACATATGACATATCAAATTAAATCTTATGATATCTAGTTTCACCCTATAAAATTTCATAATCTATAGTCATCATTTGGTCTTTCAAAACCTCATGACAAAATCACTGCCTCGCTGGAAATTTCACTAGAAGCATAATCACATTCTCCAAAATTCACCAGTTTATTTTCTTTAATACCCCAAAGATATAAGAAACATTAGGGAATAGATGAGGGACACCTACTAAACTGGAGCTTAGCAGTCCACTTAATTCAGGCTTATTTTCTAGCCTCAAATTCCAAAATTTAGTATATACATTTCTCCCCCCGTTCAATAAATTTTGCCCTCGAAATTTGAATGTCTACAACTTAGAGATCACTTCTTATCACTTAATCTATTCCCTTTTCTTGTGGAGGCTCACAAGCCGTGCCACATATTGATCATATTCAATCTATCTCTTTCATACGCAAGGTCGTCGAGCATGCAACATAATCATCATATTCTCATCAAAGATCTCAGATAGTATTTAGTATTCATGATTCATTATGTACACAATATATAGCGTGCAGTTAAACATAAGACCCATTGGTCCACTCCCACAGCACTTGGTTCCTTAGGCCTCACAGCCTGTTTGGGACTCCACTTGAATCATGCAATTACCTTTTTATGCAGCAGTACCCTCACCCCGCCTCCTCAAGGTCTTTTGTTATACCGGTCTATCTCACCCCGCCTGCCCGAGGTGTTTTGGCATACGCTGGAATTGTCCCCTCCTTCACATCGAGGGCCTCTGTCACACAGATGCTTAGGGATTTATCAGATAACAATCATAACAAGTACTAGACCTCTCTCGCCCAATCAACACCAAAGCACTTGGTTAAACTGGTCTTACTGCCTCGGCTATAACCTGGTATAGTGTGAATGTTCTATCAGCCTCAAGACTACCTTGGACACACTGGTCCTATGTTATCATACTAGGCATCAACTACAACGCTCAACACATAGGTCTTACAGCTCAGGGACAACGTCTTATACAAACTTGCATATTGGTCTTATTGCCTCGAGCCTCCGCTCGGTACAAGCCCATCAGGTCTTATGGCCTAAGCACATACTATTCATTATCTTTTCTGAATACCTATCGAGTCTAACCACCTAGAACCAATCATTGATGCCCACATAATTTACTATGCTTCTGCTGCCCACTCTGAGGTCTATCTCCTCATAAGAGCTTTAATAATGTCATGATGATTTAATAGGAGTCCCACAGAAACCTCGTATAATACCTGACTGCACCCAAAATCTGGGTTTCTCTATGCCAGATCTTGGTCAGTTTCAACTCAGATCATTATGGGCCATATAAGCTCTTATCTCAATGAAACGCATTCGATATGGGATTCATTACAATACACTAATGTTGAGAGTCAATATTCCTATAGCTATACTCTATGATTCAACGTCATGGCGGCTGCACTCTAGGGTTCGTCATCACGGTGGCTCCACGCTACGGTACTGTACTTGATGCTTTACTCAGTCACCTAACTAGTCAGCCCCCTCGTTCAAAACTCTTCGTAGGTAGCCCTCTCCAATCATATCTCTCCATAGGTAGCCCTCTCTGATCAGAATTCTTCGTAGGTAGCCCTCTCTGATCAGAATCCTCTATAGGTAGCTCTTTCCGATTGGTTGTTTCTATATAGAACTACCATTTAAACGGGAACCCCGATCTCATAAAGTCCATCTTCTCTAGCAGTTCTATAGCATGCTTTCTTTAATTCCTCTATCCCATCTAGGGTCATTTTAAATTCTTATAGAATCTAAACGTAATAGTTGATTCTTGGGTTATAGTTTACTTGGTAACCTTTCAACACATTATTTTCCATCCACCTATCAACTCTTAGTATAGCCTCAAGTTAGTGGAATAGAACGCAATCAATTCTATCTCTCATTTCATCAGAGAGCTATCACCTCAGTCAATCCTTTAAGGGAACATTTTACTATCATAATCTTTTCTTATGCTAGGCTTAACAACTAGCAACCTTTCAAACTTCCTTTCAGAAAGGATTCATGTCTATAAGAATCTTGAACCTCAAAGCCACGGATTAGCACTAACCTAACACAATACTAAATAAATTCATCAGTCTAAAGACACACCGGTCCATTAGGTCTTAGGGCCTTTTGACACTCAGGTCCATTACAACATATCTTGCATGTAAGATTTTATAGCCTAGGGTCTCTAACCCAAATCTTAGGTTCATAATGAAATCTTGAACCTCAATATCACAAAAATTAGAAATCATTTTCCTCAAGTATGCCCAATAGGTTTGCTAAAAATCTAGATCAATAGTGCCTATTCTAACCTCCATGGCATTTAGGTAATATCCTCAAAACATTAATGAAGGTTCACTACTATCCACAAGGTCCAACTTCCATCATGAAACAAAACCATGGTGCAACTAATTCACATGTTGACCTAAGTACTATTTCAACTTAGATCTAATTCAAACCTATCCTCAACCTTTAGTATCATCAAATCAGATCCACTAGGATTGACATAAGGCATAATCACCACACATCATGCAACACTGTGTATTATATCTAGATTCCTTTGATACCATAGGATTAATAAAAATCATTGCTTAGCACAAATTTACCTCAAAACATGTACTACACCTCGAGTTTCCCATCACGTTATCAAATGAATTTTTCTGCTTGGTAATTATTGCAACAGAAACCATTTGAATCAAGATTAATACTTATATTATCATCATCTCCATGCCTCTAAATGTTCTTAGAATCATCTAACTAAAATGATTACTAGCCATGGAGAAACCTCAAGACAATTACTATTCCTCAAGTCTCTAGGACTTTACCAATCTAACTTCCTTGGGGGTCACCCATCCTAAGATTTCCCTGGGTTGAGCACACTTAACTTTTGAATACCCGTGCCAAAACATAGATACTGGCTCTATCTACTCCTAACCACCAGTACCCTGAGACTACTCCAGTCTCAAACATTATGCCAACTGCCTCCAGTTGACTAAATACTCTGTGATCTACACACTAACTTGGCCGTAACCTCTTCCTCAGGTTTCATAATATCCTTAGACCATTCCCCATCCGGAATTGCACCACTTGCTACCCTTCGAATATCCGCTAATCCTCAGGGGCTAGTTCTCAAACTAGGGAGTTTTACTCCTTTGGTACCCCCGTCCGTGCATATGTCTAGTTATTTCATAATCAATACCATATCATATACTATCCAGTTGCCAAAACCGCTTGCTCTTCTAAAACCGCTTAGGCTCTGATACCAAAATATAAGACCCCGTCTCACATACCCCTTATCATTGTTATTAACCAGAATACTTGAGCGCAGTTTGGTGAGCACCACAGGAATTGTGCAAACATACTGATATATTGTTACATTAAGCTTGATTTTATTACAGATTTTTCCTTCAGGGTGTGATAATATATACACAATGTTTCAAAATATCCAAAATATTCAATAGAATAGACTACATATAACCACTACCTTTTGTTTTAGGATCCATGCTTGTCAATTTCCCATGTCTGCACCTTTGCCTTTGGATCCGCTGGCACATTTTGTTTATGAAAAAGAATGAGATTCCAAGGAATCCCAATAGCAACATACTATCATTCATGTAAAATGTGAAAAGTAAATATGTTATACACCATATATGCATAAATTAATGAACAATATAAAAATGACATGTATACATGTGTAGGGCTTCCACCCCACTATTTATACACTAGTTGGATTGAAACCTAACCCCCAGGTGTAAGTGCACTTCTCGTACTAATTGCCCCTTCTCAGCATACTACCCCTTCTCGGCAAACCATGTCGATTAATTAAGCAAAACAATGGGAACCAGAAAACATATGAACCATGGCATCATGCATGAAGAACAAAGTCACAACCTTGAGTCTTTTTCACCTTGAATAAAATATAAAATGTACAAGAATTAGGTTAAAACCCATTCATGTACCATTTTAGGCACTACCATAGTGTTTATAGTAGTTATATAAGCCTATTGTGAAAATTTACCAAAATGCCCAAGGGGACCCGGCCCGGCCCCGCTGTACCAAGTCCGACCATACTTTTTTTCCAAAATTTTGACTTAGGCTATTATGACATATCTTCACCCAATAAATCCATTTTTGGACTCAGAATTATCGAATTCACTACCAAAAGACGGATATACCCTTGGCAGCCCCGCTTTCCGGGTTTCGGGGCATTTTCGTAATTATGTGTTTTCAGGCTTTTCCAAAATGTGGCCAACTATAACCCCATTTAATTTTTCCTCCTGAACTCAATGGAATCATTAGAACATAAAAAATCCAACTCTAACCCCTTGTACCATCCCTAGCCAAAATGTTCAATTCCTTAGGAAAAGTTAGGGTTTTTTGATTCCGAATCCGCATACATATTCCTTTATACTCCTAATCACTTTATTAACTATTTAATTATGTTATAACTAACATTGAGTCCCAATCTTGGTAGCATAACATTTCCAACACAACATTTCCCAATTTCACAAACAAAGACAATCCGGTAAAATTTCAACGATTAAACTACTTATAGTAGCCAGAACAAGCAATATTCAAAGCTTAGGAAGTTACCTCTTCTTCCTTCTTGCTTTTCCTCTTCTTGGATAAAAACCCTAACCTATTCACACCAAGATTTGTGTTTCAAATACCTTAAATCACATGAAAGAGAAGTTTAGAGGAAGGAGTATACATATTAGGAGCTAATTCACAGAAGAAATCAACTTACCTCGTGAGATCTCTTCTCTTTCTCTCTCTCTAAAATGTTCACAACTCTCTCTCTTGTGCTGAAAAAAGATGATGGAAATGGGAATAGCAGAAGAGATTAGCTTTAATAATCTTATTCTTTTGTCATCATAGGTCTTGCCTATGTCGTAATTCTAATTTCCCAAAATTTTGAACTTTATGTACATAAGCCCTTAGCTTTGGTTAACCTTGTCATTAAGCCCAAGTATCATGCAACTAATATTTCCTCCTTTTTGTTACATGTAAGAGATGCCTAGGGGTCCTTCCCTTTGGTCTCAATTGGCTTCAAAACTTGTTCAAGTTACGTGTACACTTTATGTCACAATTTTGGTCAAATTTGCACTTTTGCTCTAATTTTCCATAAATTCATATTTATTTGACCAAAACAATCTAAGTATGTATTTTCCCTTTATTTTCATTAATTAATTGAAATTAACTTCAATTAATTGGAAAATAAATAATTTTGTGCTAAATTGGCAAAATTACAAAATTGACATTACCTTTTCCTTCATTTTCGGATTTCTGGCATATTTTCTGGACAAATTTTGAAAAATCATAACTAAGTTTGTAGACATCATATCAAAGTAATTCTAAAGGCTATAGAACCTTTATTGAGTCTAGTTTCAAGGAAAAATATAGACTTTTGCCAATTGGAAGCACAAAATTATCAGAATTAATTTCTTTAAATGTTGTTTCAGAAAATCAATAATTTTTCTAGGCTAACTTCAAAAATTCATAACTTTTTGTATAAAGCTTTAAATGATCCACATAATCTATCAAATTAAAGCTTATGATATCTACTTTCCCCCTGTAAAATTTCATAATTTATAGTCATCATTTGGTCTTCCAAAACCTCATAACAAACTCATAACTCATTGCCTAGCAGGAAATTTCACTAGAAGCATAATCACATTCTCCAAAATTCATCATTTTATTTTCTTTAATACACCAAAGATAAAAAAAACATTAGGGAATAGATGAGGGACACCTGCTAAACTGGAGCTTAGCACTCTACATAATTCAGGCTTATTTTCTAGCCTCAAATCCCAAAATTTGGGATATTAGATATAGCCTTTATCACCACCCGATAAAAAGTGACTTTTGACTAGATCAAAGCTTAGCAACTCTCATGTAGGAATAAATGATTATTTCATATTGAAGGGCATTGTGATGAGGTTATACTAAGACAAGCTTTTGAAAATTTTGAATCATCAAATGGATAGTCAGTTTTAACCCAAAAATTTGGTACTTATGTCCATGACTTAATACTGGACATTATTTTTTCTTTGTAGAGGATTGAAAGAGATTTAAATAGAAACTTGAACCACCTCATTTGGAGTTCCTTGACTTAAGTTTTGATCTTTTAAATTTCCTTGAGAATTAGAGGTAGAATTTGGATTAAGTCTGAAAATGACCACATTTTTAGGAAATTGAATTTAGTAATGGGATTTTGAGATTTTTGGAATAAGTTTGGAGAGCTAAGGCATTAAATTGAATGTCTAAATTACATAGGCAAGTAGATATTCAATATGTTTTAGAAAGTGGAATTGTATGCAAACGTGACTAAAGTATAAGTTTGGAAGCATTGATTAGAATAATAGGATTATGTAATTTCTACACCCATGTTTGGCCTAGAGTGATCACAAATTTATGGCTAGAACTTTATAATGTTGAGATTGAGAATCAATTCCTCTTAAAATATTGTGCAAAACACGGTAGGCAAAAGAGGAAAAATAAAAAGAATCATTAGACAAAGAACAAGAAGTAGGAAAATCAGGTAAAATGACTAAGTTATGGAGCTAAATGAATGGGTTACAAGTTGGGGCTTTGAGAGAGATTAATTATGCTATAAAATCATGCTAAGATGAGTATTAATTTGTCCCTACATGAATAATCAATAGGGTTTGATATTTTCCATCAAGACCAAGGAGGAGGCAAAGTAAAGGAAATACAAACAAGAGGAGCTAGTTAAGGAAGTAAGTTTGGAAGAAAACTTCAAAAGGTAGTAAAAAATTGCTCTTATATAGTTTGTGCTTGGTTGCTTGCATGTTTATTTGACATATATATGCTTTTGAACATGTAATATCCTTGCTTGAGTTGTGCTATGGCCATTTGTATATTCTTGTAAGGTGTTATTCTTATTTTGGCTATTTACATGCTTAGTCATTTACCATCACACATTATATATTGGGTTAATGTTTTAGTACTGAGATTCCCCCAAATCTTACCCCTTTCTTCCATGACATATAACAAGAGCAAGTATTTCTAAAGGGCAAGGGCATTGTTGTTGGTGAAGCCTTGAGAAGGTTGGAGCTGAAGGACTATTAAATTATTATTTTCTCTAAGTATTGACTTTTTCTAGCCATGTTTTCTTTTAATATGAAGGGATGTGTATATATAAGTATGCATGTATATAAATATTTTGGCATGTAATTACCCTTCATAAGGAGGAGAGCTAAGGATACGGTAGCCTAAAGGTAATTGCCATCTATGGTGATGACAAAGATAAATTTACATAGCGATAGTAGAGGTTAAAGTATGCTCACCTAATGGCTAATCTATTTAAGAGATTGGGCAAATACATGAATTATGCCCAATGATAATTACATGCCAAACTTATAGGTTATATGATTTTATAAAGTGAGAGCAGGGCAAAACTCTGATATGACTAATATTGTTGAGCTAAAAATAGAGCTTCAAACTACTAAGTTTGGAAGATATATTGAATTAGTTATGAATTTCCAAAGTTTCAAGAAAATTCATTATCTCTCGGTACCCAATCTTAGGTTTTAAGTTTCTACCTTAAATTAAGGGTAATTTTGGGCCATATGTGGTTCGAAAATGACTAAAATGCTCACAAAAGTGACCCTAGAGAGAGGTATTACACATTACATAAATGAATTCTTAGATCTAAGAAATCACAATTATAATGAGCTATAGGTAAATTAAACTCCCATTTGAAGCACGTGAGCTCAATCCATCTTCAACCATCTCCATGAGAAAGGAGGAAGCTTAGCCACTCATAGAAATAACACTATGAAGCAAAACCAACTTCTGATTCAAACATCAAGCCATGAAAATCACCATTTAGAGAAAAGAATTTAATGATGAAAATAGAAGATGAATAGGTGAAGATAGATAGGATAAAAGGAAGCCATGACTGCTGCTCCTCCTAGTTGGAAAGTACTAATTCCTCATCCCTGCCTCAAAGTGTCAATGGTGATGGAAGACGGCACAATGCTTGCCAGAAATTATAAAGGAAAGGTGAGATGATGATGGTAAAGATGATTTGTGAAGGTAAGTGTGGTGAAGGGTGAAGTTCAAGGTCTGGTTCTAGTTTGCAACTTTGCCATCTCTGTTTCAGACCAGGGCTACCAACTGAAATGGATGGTGAGAGGGAATAAGCTAGGTCACTGGCAACAATGATGAATGAAGATGAAGGTGTATGTCGAATCTAAGCTCTCCCAATCTCTTTGCGGTGCTCTGCTATATTTTGTTTGATCAAATATGCTCTCAATTCAGACCTAATGTTGCTGATAAAACACTGTCACCTTAACTTGGACTAATATGAAATTTTCAAATGTAACACTTGTCATTTTTGAAATTGGAACATCAAGCTAGCATTTTCATATTTAATCCAATTTTTCAAGCACGTACAATTTAAAACAATTAACCAACATCAAATCTTTTCAAAAGTCAATGATTAAGAGTAATTACAATTATTATGACAATTTTTACCTTTTTAGTTCTAATTCAATGCATTTCTCCTAATCCAAATTAATCATGATAATGTCATTTTAAACTCAATAATTATTAAAAAAAACCCCCAAATTAAGTATGAAAATATAAAAAAAAAAAAAAAAAGGAATTTGTCACTTCTTCTGAGTAGGCGTCCTCATTACCAAAAAGTTGCAAATTGGAAAATAAGTTAAGATAAATCAATCAAGTGAATGAAATAATTAACAATTCAATGACAACACCAAAAGTATTATCATTTGAGAATGAAGAAGTGATTACTTGTTTAAAATCTTAAATAACTATAGGATTTGCACTCAGTTCTCCCTGATTGTTTAGGGCGCTACAAATAAAAAGCAAATGGTTAAAATGAATAAAGTCGTATATAAAGCGACCGTTAATGAAAGAGCTTGAATTCAACCTACTTGTTGTATAATAAAACCACTTTGTCTCTATATTTTTACCATCACATTTCCCGCCTATCATTCTATAGGTCTTGAGTGCACTATCATTAAAATGAAATTCACAAGACATTAAAACAATGTATTTAAGTAAAGAACCAATGATTTACAAACAACTTAACTTATGTGTTGAAGATGGTTTTTATCTCTTCGTTTGAATTATGACCCTAGAATCAAACCAATAGATGATGCTAATAATGGGACAAACATCACACAGAGTCCAATGATAACTATAATAACATATACAGATTAAAATTTAGATAAAATGATAATTCTTAACAAACAAAATATGTTTTAAATAGACAAAATTAATTATATTACTTACCCTTCAACAATTGGTGCTAGAAAACAAGGTAATTGAGTCTCTCCCATTATGTAGCCTACATAGCCCATATATCACCAGGAGAACAAACCATGCACTATATGTCCTACTAAGAGTTCCATACGAATTGATTCCATTTCTAAAAAGCCCAAGCTGAAGGTTTCTTAGCTCATTGCCAAATTTAAGGAACATTTAATCTATTTTTGCCATTACGGAGAGTCAACCGGGTACTGGAGATATTTTCCATCAAATATTCTTTCAACATTCTCCCCCTTTTGATGATGACAAAAATTGGTGATTTTGAACAAAGTTTTTGAAATTGAGTTTTCATTCTTATAAGCTTTTCATATGATATCCTTTGTTCAATTTAAACTCTAAAACTCTTTTGAAACATCGTGATAAAGAATTCAAATCTAATGATCTTGAAAAATTTTGTCTTTGAAACCTTTATGAATTCTGAAAATCATAATTTTGAAATATGTTCTAGTTTGTTCACAATGTAATATAACTCCAATGAAATCCAACTTCAATTGAAATTGCATAAAGTTGCATAAAGAGTTGATTACATAATCTTAAACTAGTAAAGCTCCCTTAAACCCTATACACCCAATTCCTAATGCATTTACATCATATCATCATCACATCATTAATCACAAAATCACCCTAAGTACTTCTCCCCCTTTTTGTCTTCATCACGAGAAATAGAATCAATCAAGAGAAAGAGAAGGTCCAGATGGCTTGGCAGAAGAGATGGGGTTGACAGGAAAGGCCAAAGAGTCATGTGAGTCATCTGAACTCGAAGAATCAGAAGAGGAGCTAGAAGGTTCAGGTTTAGGTTCAAGAAGAACTAGAAGTGGAACCACCATAAGATCCTTTGAAGGACTTGGTTTAACCTGAGATGAAATCTCCACTTTTACTATTCCTTCAGGTAATTGATGATTACTAGAAGAGACAACCACTTCTTCAGTGCCAGTTGGGGATGTAATGGGTGTTGTCATAGGCTGAGTGGGCTGGATAAGATTATCAGTTGTGATATCTATGTGCTCAAAGATAGATGATGGGTCAGGCATAGAAAATAAAAGATTGTTTGGAGGAGGGATAGATAAGGGTCCAGGCTGAGAGGGTCTAGGCAGAGAAGGGGGTACTAGCACAGTAGTAGTAGGCACAGATGAACCAGGGGTGGATGAGCCAGATGCCATAGCATCAAGTTTGGCATGGAGTGATCTCAGAAGTTTACCCTGAGCCCATTATTCTGCTAACATCTCTTTGTGCCTCTTATCCATTCTCTCCACAAGTTCTCCCTTCTTCATATTTATATGGGTTACCAACTTAGCATTTGTATTAGCAATGTCGATATAGAAACCCTTGAGAATATTTTCCATAAAATTTTGTAATATGGCACCAAAGAAGGAAGGAGAAGATGTGCATGCTCGAGTAGAAGATTGTGTCTCAACCAATCGGCTTGTTGCAGTCTCAGTCTTCTTCTTCTTTGTAGGACTTGTCTCAAGTGGGTTTTTCAGAGGTAGTGCAATGTGCAACTTCCCAATTTGATTTCTTCCCACTGGAACCAGCCTCTCAATTGCTCACCCTTCTCCAAATATAAGATTTTTTTCTTTTTAAGAAATAAATATATAAGCTGAGGATAAGGCATTGGAGTGGTGGATTTTCCCTCAAATCTATATCTCTTTATTTCAGTGAAGATATATTCCCCCAAATCCTTTTTCTCTTTTAAAAGAAATAAGGCAAATTTCCTGTAGTCCCTCTCTATGAAATGTGTGTAATTATGCTCTTTGTTCACTATGGCTCAAGAATAGATATACCATAGGACTCTGTGAATATCACACATATCACTTGGATTGAAACTAAGGGGTCCTATAATCTCACCAGGCCTTAGAATAGAAAATAGTTGGTTTGAATCAAGATTGGGATAATTATCCTCAGGTAGGTCTTCTATTCCTAGCCAAGTGTTGATTTTGGAGGGTGAGATTAGGATTTCTTGCCCTCTAATCTTAGAAAACATTTCTTCTTCCAAAGAGTTCCTAAGTGAATCATTGATAGGCTCTAAATTACAATAGAAATGTCTCACTATTTTGGAACAAAATGGAAGTTTTACAGAGAGCCAGGGCATATAGGATTCTAGACAAGAATTGAGGTTGAATTTCAATACTTCTTGAAGAATACCAAGGTCAATATAGTGCATCTTGCACACTTTTCTCCTTGAAAAGTGATCTTTGAATTTTTTTGAATCCTCAATTTTCTTCATATTCAATCCAATTGGAGGCAATGTGATTTCTTCTTCCCTGACATCAGCTTCCTTTGTTGATTGACCTTGTTCCTCTTTGTAAATCTTATCCAGTAAATTTAGATTTCTGTCATACTTAGGCATTTTTGTGGCTTTTCAGAGAATGTTGGAGTGTCAGATGAATCAAAAGGAGGTGGAGATGGTGCCTTAGTCTTCTTGCCTCTACCAGAAGGAACATCCTTCTTAGATTTAGCTCTCTTGGTAGATAGTTCCTTGATCACAACCCCCTTCACTTTGGGTTTAGCTTGCGGCTTGGTTTTAGCTTTTGAATGGGGAGTGAGCTTCTGTCTTTTGGCATGAGGAGATGGAATAGAGCCATGTGATTACTGAGGATTAGAAGACTCAGAAGGAGATTCAGGAATGGTGGCTTTGGTTCTGACCATTTTGAATGAGAAATCAGGATTTCCAAAAGCTTTCTCTCTCACAAGTCGATGATTAGGGCAGAGAGTTTAGAGAGAATTGAGGAAGTTATTGAGGAGAACTTTTGATGGGTTTTGATGGGAATAGAGTAAGGAAGAGTTTGTGGAAAGATTTTTTGAGAGGTTACTTGGAGAATTACTCGAAGTAATTTTATGAAAATGACGTAACGCGCTAAGTTATAACCCAGATGCTCGACATTACTTGAGGCTCCCTCGAGTGATCATAGGCATTACTCGAGGGCTCCCTTGAGTAAAGCTTAAAAAAATTTAAATTGGTGCAATTTAAACGTGTACCTATCATAAGTAATGTTGTATTACTTATGTATGTTCCCTTGATCATTTTATAGCATATTAACATTGATTTGAATAGAGATTGAGTTGATTTTTTATTTCCTCTCATGATTACTCCAGGCCTTAGTTGAGTAACATTAATGGCTTACTCGAGGCCTTCCTCAAGTGATCTTTCATTTCCCGCTTGTCCATTTCCAACTGTTATGCCGTTTTGTTTTGAATTCCTTTTGAATTAACCCTTCTCTGCTACATTTTCTAGCTTATTACTCGAGTGGTTACTCGAGTAACCCTTCTAATTACTTTAAGGTATTACTGGGGTAATGAAGTTTACTTGAAGTTCCCCTCCAGTAATATTGTCCTCTTTTAACCTCTGCTTTTCATACCCCAAAATAGAATATCAAGACCCTATAAAACATATTGCTAGAAACTCTAATGCTTAAGTTAGTAATCATCAAAACATCAATAAATAACATTATCTAACATTTTGTAAACACTAAATAGCTTATAATTCATTGGGATTTACCATTCTTAATTCTCTTCTGATATATAATAATTGATCTTTTGCAAGAGGTTTAGTGAAGATATTAGCTAGTTGAAGATGAGTTGGAATAAATATTACTTTGACATCTTTCTTTTGGACTTGATCTCTGATGAAGTGATGTCTAACATCAACATGGTTGGTTCTGGAATGTTGAACTGGATTCTTTGCCAAGCTTATCGTGCTAGTGTTGTCACAGTATATTGGAATCTCCTTTAGATAAATACCAAGATCTTGGAGTTGTTGCTTAAGCCATAACACTTGTGTATAACAACTTGAAGCTGCAACATACTCAGCTTCTGTTGATGAAAGAGACACTGTATTTTGTTTCTTGCTAAACCATGATACAAGTGAACCTCCAAGAAACTAGCTTTGTCCACTGGTACTCTTCCTGTCAGTCTTGTATCCTCCATGATTAGAGTCTGAGTATGCAACTAGATATTCACTTCTTCCTTTAAGATACCAGAGACCTAATTATGCAGTGTCAGCAAGATATTGAAAGATATGTTTAACGGTTTTAGCATGTGACTCCTTTGGTGCTTATTGATATATTGCACACATACCTATACTGAATTGAATATTAAGTCTGCTTGCAGCGAGATAGAGTAATGATCCAATCATTCCTCTATATTTTATGATGTTGTAATCTTTTCCTTTGACATCAGCATCAAGCAACGTAGTTGAGCTCATAGGTGTGTCTATTCCATTTGTTTCATCCATTCCATACTTCTTTAATTGCTCTTTCAAATATTTTGTTTGAGATATAAAAATTCTATTCTTTCTTTTTTTGATTTGCAAACCGAGAAAGAAATTCAATTCTCCTATCATTGACATCTCAAACTCCCCCTGCATTATCTTAGAAAATTCCTTGCACAAAGTTTCGTTAGTAGCACCGAAAACTATATCATCAATATATATTTGTACAATTAAGATATCATCTTGTTTTCATTTTGTAAACATTATTGTATCAAATTTTCCACATACAAAACCTTGATCAATGAAAAATTTACTAAGCCTTTCATACAATGCTCTAGGAGCTTGTTTTAAACCGTATAAAGCTTTTCTTAGTTTGAAAACTTGGTCAGGTTTGGTTACATCTTTAAAACCTGGGGGTTGATCTACATACACTTCTTCCATGATGTAACCATTTAGAAATGCACTTTTTACATCCATTTGGTAAAGTTTGAATCCTTTGATGAATACAAAGGCTAAGAGTACTCAAATAGCTTCCAATCTAGCCTCTGGAGCATACGTTTCCTTATAATCAATTCCTTCTTTCTGATTATAGCCTTTGGCCACCAACCTTGCCTTGTTTCTGAAAATGATTGCAGATTCATCAAATTTATTCTTGAATACCCATTTAGTGATAATGATCGGATGATCCTTAGGTCGGGGTACCAATTCCCAAACTTGATTTCTTTCAAATTGGTTTAACTCTTCTTGCATTGCTATTACCCAATCATTGTATGATAGGGCTTCGTCAATGTTAGAAGGTTTAATCCCATAAATAAAAGCAGAGAAACTAACTTCATTGAAAATACTATTTCTAGTTTTGACTCCTTCATTCACATCTCCTATGACTTGCTCTAGGGGATGACTTTTATTGTATTTCCAGGCTCTAGGTTGTCCTAGTGACTGATATTCTTCCTTGGTTTGATCAAATTTTGGGATGAGAGATTTAGAAATAGTTTTAACCATTTTCTTGATTTAAAACAATTTCCTGCTCATCATCAATAATTTTTTCAGAGGATTCAAATTCATCCAATACAACATGAATTGATTCTTCAACAACATATGTTCGTTTATTGAAAACTATGTATGCTTTGCTTCGGTTAGAATAGCCTAGGAAAATTCCTTCATCTAATTTAGAATCAAATTTTCCTAAATTATCTTTACGATTATTATGAATGAAACACTTAAAACTGAAGAAGTGCAGATGAGCAAGGTTTGGCTTCCTTCCTTTGTACAGTACATATGGTGTCTTTCCAAGTTTTGTTCTGATGTAGGCTCTGTTTGAAATATAGCATGTTGTGCTCATTGCATCAACCCAAAAAACTTGAGACACGTTCTTTTCATTTAGTATTGCTCTAGCCATTTCAATGAGTATTCTATTCTTTTGTTCATGACTCCATTTTGTTGAGGTGCCCTTGGAGCGGTGAAATTGTAATCAATGCCATTAGTATCACAATATTCTTTAAAGGCTTGATTTTCAAATTCTCTACCATGATCTACGCTAATACCTGTAATGGACATACCTTTCTCATTTTGCACTTTATTGGCAAAAACAATAAATTGTCCAAAGGTTTCATCCGTTGATGATAGAAAAATAGTCTATGTAAATCTAGAGAAATCATCTATAATGACCAATGAATATAAGTTTCCACCAAGACTTTTAACTCTTGCTGGTCCAACTAAATCCATGTGTAATAATTGAAGTCGTCTGTTGGTTGTGATCATAATTTTCAATTCGAAAGAAGATTTAATTTGTTTACCCTTCTGACATGCGTTACAAATTAAATCATTTTTGAAATTTACTTTAGGTAATCCAATCACTAAATCCTTTTTAAGTAACTTGCCTAGTTGGTGCATATTAACATGAGCTAGTCTCTTATGCCATAGCCAACTATCATCAGTGTTACTTAGAAAACAGTTTTCAGAAATATTTCTGCTTATATCAAGAGTATAGCAATTACCTTCCCTTTTTGCTCTGAGATTTGCTTTGAGATTCTTCTTATCTAATATAAATCTTTCCTATTTATAATTCGACATTCCTCTGAGTCAAATATTACCCACTTGTTTTATCTGCACTTTGACTCACGCTCAGCAAGTTGTGACACAATCCTTCAATGTAATATTTGTCCTGGATTTGTATGCCTTTATCATTTTTTATTTCACCAATTCCTGCTATTTTTCTGGGTTGATTTCCTCCAAATTTTACCTTTCCACCTTCTTTAGGTTGTATCATGGTAAAATTTTTGAAATCACCAGCTTATGTCTCGAGCATCCTTTATCTATATACCACTTGTTGTTTTTAAATGCTTTAAGACATATCTGCAATCAAATACGATTAAGTCTTAGGCACCCACATCTTTTTGGGTCCTTTTGGGTTAGTACAGAATATTTTCTGAACATATGAATCTTTAGATACCATTTGTAGGTTCCTGTTTTTCCTTTCTTTTTATGAATGCATAATGAAGTATAATGACCCTTTCTATTATAGTAATTGCAATATGCGAAAGGATTTGATGTATGAATAGAATGCTGAAAGTAACTCAAGTATGTCCTACCTTTTACTTTCTTTCTTCCTTTCCTTTTATTTGATTTTGGATCATATCCAATACTAGATTAGTCATTTACAAATCGTTGAGCTTTTAAAATCACATTTAACATCTCACTTCCTTTAATGAAGTTTTCAAGAGTTTTTGTGAGATAAGTGTTTTTCTTTTTCAAAGAAGAACAATTTTCACAATCCTTTTCTAAATTCTCTTTAAGTTCTACTTCAAGAATTCTATTTTTCTTTTTAAAACAAAGTAGTTCTTTAACTACTTTGATGAATTCAGAATGTAAAGCATTGTATTCAGAAATTAATTCATTATAGGTAAGATCAAAATCAATTACCTCTTCTTCTGTTTCTTCTTGAGCAACTAGACAGATATTGGCTACTTCCTTATCATAGTTATTTTTGTCAGATGAACTATCTCCCATTATGACAGATACAAAGGCTTTTTTCTTGTTGTAGAACTTTCCTTTTCTCTTTTCTTTATTCTTCTAAGCCAGTTCTGATTTGATATGTCCTGGCTTTCCACATTCATAGTAGATGATGTGTTCTTTACTGCTTGTTCCTCCTTTCTGAAAGTTTTTAAATCTTTGGCCTTTCTTGTAAAACTTTCTAAATTGTTTTATTATTAAGCCCATTTCGTCATCGTCAAGCTCTTTATCTTCATCTTGATCTTCTTCTTCTGTTTCCAGTGCTAGACCTCTCTTCTTCTCGTCACCAATATCATCTAGTTCTCGTTTGAACTTTACTTTTCTTTCATATTCAGAAAGACTTCTGAATAGAGAAGCAACTGATCGCATTGATTCACCTTTTGCTTCCTCAATTACAGTGACTATGGCCTCACAATCTTTAGAAAGAATATTAAGAATCTTTTATACTTGGGTATATTGATCATAGACTTTCCCAAGTACCACAAGTTGATTAACAAGATGAGTGTATCTAAGTTCGAATTCAATTATAGACTCAAATGATTTCATTCGAAGTAAATCAAACTCAATAACCAGAGTATTGACCCGATTTTCTTTTATTCCCAAAGTTCCTTTATGTGCTATTTCCAAGTCTTCCCACATTCTTTAGCCGTTAGAAGTGTGCAGATCCTGAAGTGCTCATTTTGACTCAAGGCACTTAAAATCATTAGAATTGCCTTGTTGTTAAGTATGATAAGTTTCTTATCATTTTCATCATATTCTACTGGTGTCTTAGGAACCCTCTGTGAATCTACAATCTTTTTAGGTTTGTAGTTTCCACTCTCAATCATTTCCCATAGTCCATATTCTATAGCTATTACGAATACTCTAAACTTGACTTTCCAGAAAGAGAAGTGTTCACTATTGAAATCCGGTGGTCTGGTAATAGACACTCTGTTAGGAAGAATTCCTTCACCCATGCTTGCTATTGGATCCTTCTTAGGTTGTTATACCTAAACAAGAAGACCTACGCTCTGATACCAAATGTTAGTGCAAGTGTTTCACCTAAGAGGGGGGTGAATTAGGTGATACCAAAAAGTTTGTTGCTTATATAAAAATTGACTGGAAATTTAAAGCATTTAAGAGCTAGGAGAAATATTATCGAAGTGTACACCGAGAGTTATATTGTTTCAACCCCAACCACTTTGACCTACGTCCAGTCCTCATAGCTTCTCTAAGAGTTTCACTATATCTTCCAAGATTTAATGGGTTCTTGGCACCACAGTACACAACAAGTTCCTTCACTCGACACTCGCTCCCCCTTACACGTTGTAAACCAATCCCCAACTCAAGGTTCCACAACCTTAAGTTGTCTCAATAACAAATATTGAGTTTGTAATGAAAATTTCTCTCACAGATCAAATATATAATCATTGAAGTATAATGAATGAGTATAAGAAAACAGGGCACAAAGAATATTATGATTGATGTGAATTTGCTTGTTCTCAGTTATTGTGTTATGTTCTTTGAATACTCCATATATATATAGATAATTTATGGTATCTGTTGGAAGCATTTCAAACATGTCTGTTAAATTCGCACAGCTTCGTATAATTGTTCTTCAAATTTGAAAAATAGCTGTTTGTGGTAGGTAGGCGTTTCGGATGTTCGGACGATATATTTGACTTCTCTTCTTAATATATAACCTCTTCATTGTTTATCTGCAAGTATACTCAAGAAACTAATACAATGAAAGGTTAATCATATAGATAACAATTCAATGAACATTGAATTAAAATCAAGCTTTCTGTACTTCATTACTTGAGTGGCTACTCAAGTGATCATGCTCATTACTCAAGTAGTCCCTCAAGTAATTTCATCAAAAATTAGCCAGAGAGTAAGTCAATAATGTTGTCTGACAAGAATATACCTTTCTTACTCGAGTAATCCCTTTTGTAAGTGTGCCATTTCTTTTGATTACTCGAGTAGTCCCTCGAGTAATGGTTCAAATAACTTTAGAGATTACTCGAGTGATCCCTCAAGTAATAGCATAAAAATCTTTGATTACTCGAGTGAACAACTTCTATTTTGCTTACTTGATTACTCGAGTAAAACTTCGAGTAATATAATTTTCATTTCATGTTACTGGAGTAATCACTCAAGTAAAGTTGCTTTTCAAAAGTGGTTACTTGAGTGATTACTCAAGTAATGTCTGTTAATTCTTGGCCGAGAGCTATTGCATAATTTCTGCTCTGGTTACTCGAGTAATCCCTCGAGTAAGATTCCACATAACTTTGTAGATTACTCGAGTAAGTCCTTCAAGTAATCCTATACAAATTTTGATAGAGTACATCTTCACTGCTTGCTCAAGTGATCCCTCGAGTAATGGAGTCATTACCCGAGGGCTCCCTCGAGTAATCCTATAGAAAATGTCACAGTGCTTATTTCTCTTATTCTCTGTCTTGGTTCATCTTCATTAATTGAGTATCTACTCAAGCAATACTTCTTGCCTGCCATAGACCACTTAATTACTTTGTTCAAACCTTTGATTTAAAACTTTTCCAATCTTTGTTATCATCAAAACATATGGGATCTAACATTATCTAGATCTTATATGGCTATTTCATTTATTACTAATGTTCTATTTACCTAGATTCAGGCAGCTATCAGTGTTTCTCTTGCTTTACAGGATCTTAGATAGCAAGTACAACAAAATCCTACTTCTTATCCTGAGTCTAGTATTCACGGTGATCGTTTATTTTGGAATTTTGGTGGAAGGGTTTGCGTAAGGATGTTAAACAGTTCATTCAGCAGTATTTAGTTTGTTAGCAAGCTAAGGTTGTACCCACTTCTCTATATGGCCTTCTTAACCCTCTTCCTATTCCAACACAGATTTGGGAAGATACTGCCATAGATTTCATCACTAGCTTACATACTTCTAAAGGTTATACTGTTATTTTATGTTGGTCAATCGGCATTCTAAATTTGCTCACTTTTTGCGTTTAAAAACTCATTACACTACTGAATTTGTTGCTGAGATTTTTGTTACACATATTGTTAGCTTACATGGCATACCACGTTCTATAGTTTCTAATAGTAATAGGGTTTTTACAAGCTCTTTTTGGAAACAATTATTTAAAATGCAAGGCACTTCTCTTTGTATGAGTTCTTCATATCACCCTCAAAGTGATAGGCAATCTGAGGTTTTAAATCGATGTTTGGAAATGTATCTACACTGTTTTGTGCATCAACAACCTCGATTATGGCTTATTTACTTGCCATAGGCTCAATATTTTTATAATTCCTTATTTCATACCTCTATTAGGTTGACTCCTTTCCAGGTTGTCTTTGGACGTGATCCTCCCATGCTCATTTGTTTAGATCAATCTATTGATGTTCCAGTTTCAGTTAGAGAGCAGTTGGATTTGCGTGATGATATTATGTTATAGCTCAAGGAAAACTTATAGAAAGCTCAGTTTTATAATAAATTTTACGCTGAAAAAAAGTGTACTGATATGGAATTTCAAGTAGTTGATTATGTGTTTGTCAAGGTACAACCATATCACAACATTCTCTGTATGGTCATCAGAATCTGAAGGTATCTTTGTGGTATTTTAGACCATTCTTGGATGTGGAACGCATTGGCACTGTGGCTTATCACCTTCAATTGCCTCCACACACCTGTATTCACCCGATTTTTCATATTTCTTTCTTGAAGAAATGTTATGGTGATCCACAACAACAATATCAGCCCTTGCCATTACTGACATATAGTTCTGGTCTTTTGTTGTCTCCAAGGGCTATTTTGCAGACGCGTCGAGTAAAGGTTCGTGACACATGGGTAACTCAATTGTTGGTGCAATGGGATAATAACGACCACCCTTCTTAGGAAGATTTACTATCATTCCAGCAGCACTATCCTAACTTTGACCTTGAGGACAAGGTCTCTTTTGATAGGGGGAGCAATGTAATGAATTGGCCTAAGACTAAGGAAATAGCCCAAGGATGGGATGACCCAAATACTTAAAAGGAAACCAGTGGAGAAGTACTTGTGGAGCAACGTAGGAGTAACATAATGCGTAGGACCACATGGAAAATGCATGCAAACAAAGCTTAAAAAGGGTATTGAGTACAACATGAAGGCAAAAAAGATTTTAGAATATTTCCTCTTTGATTTTCTCTACTCTTCCCTGATATTTCTTTTCTAGTTAGTTTTGTTTTTCTTTTGCATTCTATTATATTGGTATTTGACAGAATTGGTTCATTTTCACAATTGTTCTTATCTTTGCAATTGAGAATTCTCTATAACAGTGAACTTGTCCTTTGAAATTAATAAATAGATAGATTGCATTCTAGTATATTTGGCTTAATTTCATAAGGGATTATATCAGAGGTCTAACTCATGGCCCTAAAGGATTAAAGGAGAAGAAAGGTTGCTTTGTGGCCAAGGGGGCATTTTACCAATTTGTTCATTTTAGTTATGTTTGTTTGTTGTAAAGCAAGAGTAATTTCCATGAAAGTTATATTACATGATCATATGAATATATTATGTTTTACTTGGATTTATAGCATGGCCATGTGTTATATCCATATTTGATCACAAATGTTTTAATGTCTTTATTTGATGGGCAATATTTTGAGAACATATTTTTGATCATGCATGCTTGAGAGCTTGAACGTGTTATTATGCTACTCAGATTTCCCTTAATCTCACCCTTATTTCTAACCATGCAAGGTATAAGGGTTAATCATGAGCAAGCTATAATGAAAGCATGAAGAATTTCAAGAAGGTACATGGACAAATAAAGTTCCAAGTCTAATATCTATGTCATAAGTTATATATACATTTTTATGAGTTATATAAATTCACTCTAAAATATCATTCTACATGTTTGATATGCATAGAGTTATAAAGAAAGAATTGGAGCCTTGTAAAGGCCTTGGAGCTATAATAAAAGCATGAAAGTATTAAGCTGACATTATTCAACAGTCTCAGGCACATATGTAATTATTTCATTAAAATATATATGGTAAATGATGGCTAATGCTCATAAGAATATATATGTACAAAGTATACACATATAACTTTTCAAAAGGTTCTAAATCAGCCCAATTGGGTGTTTGTACTTGAGTTATGAATTTTTGAAGTTAAGGCATAATTTCTGTGAAAAAAACATAGAAGGTTTAGATAATGAAAAAACTGTATCAACATGAATAGGATCAGGCTAAAATTATATTTTTTTTCATATAAAGGACTAAAGGGCTTTCAAATGATGTTTAGAGCACTCTCATATAATTTTTTTTAAATTTAATAATAATTTTTCAAAGTTGGACAAAAAATCTATACATACTAAATGGATAACAACTCAAAGATCTAAATGCAAATTTTGATTCATAAGAAATGTTTCAAAATGACAGATGTGAATAATCTCCCCTTCTCAAGAGTTGAACTCCTCATCAGCCACGAATGGGAATCGATTCTGCTACCATCAACTCACCACACAAACCAGCCATGGATGATATCATGGTGTATGCATAAGAAGAAGAAGATGATTATTAAGAAGATGAGAAGATAATGATGATGCTGATGATGAAGAAGAATATACAGATGATGAAGTCAAACATCAGCACATGGATTAGTATGATGATGAAGATGAACATGATGATGTTGACAATAATATATAAATTATTCATGGTTAAGACATTTTGTTGTTATTTAGTTTTTCAGTTTAACTTTGATTGCATTGACTTTTAATTGATTTAGTTTTTATTATGCTTCAATTTCTTATGCTTTATTTATTATTTATTGTTAACTTAACATGTAAAGTCATCACTTAAAGCGTGATAGAGCAATCGAGTAGTCAAGCTTCCCAATTGCCACATCAACTTCAAAAGTTGTCTACTCCTCATGTCACAACTACATGTACTCTACCTATTCCTAAAGTTGTTAGACCCTTGTTATCATTTGTTTCATCTTCTCAATTGCATGACACTAGGTCAAAATTCCCTTTTTAGACCGCCACATTTAGACCGGTTATGGCAGATAAGGTCTAAAAAATTTGATCGGTAGCAGTTTTGTAATTATATGGAACTTCTAAGATTGGTTCTACAAAAAACCGATCTTAAAAAAATTATTTAGACCAGTTATAAATAAAAACCGATCTAAAAATATCAAAATAAATTAAAAATTAAAAATGTGAAACATTTAAGACCGTTTTTTTTATAAAAAAGGGTCTTAAATTTTAAAAATTAAAAATATATTTCTTTTTACCATTTTAAGACCGGTTTTTATCAAAAACCGGTCTAAAAGGTGACCTCTTTCACCCGTATTTTTACTCCCGCGCCCAAGTCCCACACTCTATGAACCCTTTCTGTTAGAACAAGCGTTTCACCCAAGAGGGGGGTGAATTGGGTGATACTAAAATTTCGTCGGAAATATAAAACTTTAGCAGAGGAATTATAAACAGTAATGAGTAAGGAGAAATATCACCGAAGTGTGCACCAGGAGTTATACTGGTTCGGTCACAACCACTTTGACCTACGTCCAGTCCTCAGATCTTCTCTGAGAGTTTCACTATAACTTCCAAGATTCAGTGGGTTCTTGGCACCTCAGTACAAGCAAGTTCCTATACCTGGACACTAGCTCCCCCTTACAAGTTGCAATTCAATCCCAACTCAAGGTTCCACAACCTTAAGTTATCTCAATAACAAATATTGAGTTTGAATGAAATATCTCTCTTACAGAGTGAATGAGGATCACTGAAGCATAGAAATACAATTCCAATGTGAAAACAGAGCAATAAACTTGATAATACGTTTGTGTGTGTGCTTGTTGTTTTTCCTCTGTTTGGATGTTCCCATATATATAGGTATGTTGGTGATGACCGTTGGAACATTTTCTTTCGTCCGTTGGAGAGTGCGCAGCCACTATTGACTTTTCAAGTTTTTGAAAAATATCCGTTGGCGGTGGTTGGCATTTGAACGTTTCTTTTGACTTCAATCTCTTGAAGTGTTTTCTTCATTGTTTATCTGTAAATAGACTAACAATACTAATACAATGAAAGGTTAATCATATAGGAAACAAATCTATGAACGTTTGAATGATTTCAGAATTTCTGGGTAAGCTTACTCGAGTACCTCCTCGAGTATTGCTTGAATGTTACTCGAGTACCTACTCGAGTAACCTCGAAAAATCTTTGATCAATTGCAGGTTAATGAATAAACATAAGTTTACTCGGGTAGTGCCTGGAATAACCAATTTTCAAACCTTTGGAAATACATGTTTACTCGGGTACCTACTCGAGTAATGCACTCACAACTTTGTGAGTTACTCGGGTACCAACTCGAGTAAAACGTGAGATAAGCTTTTGGTTACTCGATGCTCTACTCGGGTAATGTTGCAGGATTGCAATGCCGAGAACACTTACCTCATTACTCAAGTACGTACTCGAGTAATGCACTCATTGTTTCATAGGTTACTCGGGTATCACCTCGAGTAACTGTGCTTTTTGTCAATGACTTACCCGGGTACTGACTTGAAGTTTATCTTGAAAACATTTTGCATACTCGGGTACTTACTCGAGGAATCCACTTAAATATATATATGCATACTGGAGTAAGAACTCGAGGAACATGAAATAAAGACATATCAAGTTAATCGGGTACCACCTTGAAGTTTTTCACTTACCTTTATGCGTTACTCGAGTAGCTACTCGAGTAATGTTGCAGTGGTACAAAGTGCCGAGAGCTTCTTCTTTTCAGAAACAGAGTTACTCGAGTAGCGCCTCGAGTATCGTTGGTAACCTGAAGGCAACTGGAAGTTTTCAACATGATTACTCGAGTACCGCCTCGAGTAATGTTGCAGTAGTACTAAATGCCGAGAGCTGCACATTTTTAGAAACAGGGTCACTCGAGTAGCTCCTCGAGTATCAATGGCATCCTGAAAACTTTTACACTGTTACTCGAGTAGCTCCTCGAGTAACGTTGCCTGGTTACTGGAAGTTGTCTTCGATTACTTCAAGTTTTGTCTCATTACTCGAGTACCGCCTCGAGTAATGCCTTAAGAAACTTGCTTCTGATCAAGATTCTCAGCTTTATCTCTTGGCCTCTCTTCATTACTTCCATGCTTACCTCAAGTAAAGCTCATTCCTGTCATTTCTAGTTCAAGCTTGATTATTAAACATTTCCTTTTCAAACCATTCTTTTGTTATCATCAAAACATGGGATCTAACATTCTCCCCCTTTTTGATGATGACAAAACTTGGTGATTTTGAACATGGTTTTTCAAATTGAATTTTCAATTATAAATATGTTATATTAAGTTTGAATTCATACCATATACCTTGCATACATAATAACTTCATTAGTCCAAAACATGTATTATAATTCAAAGCTAAAAATGAACTTAAAAACATAACACACTTGCATTAATCTTAGAAACTTTCAAATTACAAGATAATGAAAACAAAATGAAAAACAAAATGCTCCCTAAAGTCCCATGTACACCCAAATATCCCAAAAAGAGTTAGGACACTTTCACAAAATCACTTCAAGCTCTTCTCCCCCTTTTTGGCGTCATCAATGAGGTGGAGGGCTAGGAGGTTTGACCACGGAAATGGGCTAGGAGGTTCAGGAAGATTGAGAGGTGGGATAACAAGGTCATCTCTAGGCTGGAGAGGAGAAGGTTGGAAGACAACCATAGTAGTTTCAGCTTCTGGGGTGGTCTGGTTCTCTGGTGTGGTCTCAGCCATGGGAGTAAGATGTTCAGAGGAGGATGTGGAAGAAGAAATTTCCTCTGTGGGAGCAGGTGATGGAGTTGGTTTAGGATCAGTTTCTGGTTGAGGTTTGGGAGGTGAATCATCAATGGCAATGTGAGTGGTCTCATGGGTTTCAGGATCATCCACTGAGAATAGAATTTCTTTGCCTTGGGGCTCAAGTGGATCAGAACCCAGAGGGGTAGATGGTTCATCCTCACGAATAGGAGTGTCAGAAGGAGGATCTACAGAAGGAGGTGGTGGTGCAGAAGAGGAGGGACCGGCTGAAGGTCCGGGACCCAAAGAGTCCAACCGTGCCAATATCAATCTCAGTGTCTCTCCCTGGGCACGTTGCTCTGCTAGCAACTCCTCATGTCTTCTATCCATTCTCTCAACCAATTCCTCATGCCTCTTATCGATTCTTTCAACTAACTCCCCCATCTTGAAGTTAGTGTTGGTGATCAACTCGGCGTTTGTATTGGAGATATCCACATGGAACCCTCTGAGTATATTCTCCATAAAGTGCTGGAGAGTGGCATTTAGGAAGGATGGTGAAGAAGTGGTAGCAGCTGGAGCCGATGACTGAGTGTCATCCATTCTACTGGTCTCTGTCTCAGTAGTCTTTCGCTTCTTCTTGGACCCAGACTCCAGTGGGCCTTTAAGAGGGATGTCGATGTTTAATTTACCAATCTGGTTCCTTCCCACTGGGACCATCCTCTCAATTGGCTCCTTACTATCCAAGTACCATATTTTGTTCTCTTTTAAGATAAGAGACACAATTTGGGGATATGGCATTGGAGTAGTAGCCTTTCCTTCTACCTTGTACCTCTTCATCTCCGAGAAGATGTATTCACCCAGATCTTTTTGCTCCTTCAGAAGCAGTGAAGCAAACCACCTAAAGTCCCTAACCGAGAAGTGGGTGTAGTTGTTGGCTTTGTTTACTAGGGACCTAGAGTATATGTACCAAAGGACCCTATGGTGATCACACATATCACTCGGTTTAAAGTTTAGGGGGCCAACTAACTCACCGGGCTTTAGGATAGAGAAAATATGATTTGGCTCAAGTTCAGAATATATATCATCAGGGGGGTTCTCTATTCCTAACCACAAATTGATTTTGGAAGGTGAAATCAAAATTTCTTGACCTCTCACAGTTGTGGTCATCTCTTCCTCTACTGAAGTTCGGTTAGGTTCATCTATTATCTCTAGGTTGCAATAGAAATGAGTGACTATCTTTGTGCAAAAAGGTAATCTAATTGACAACCAAGGCATAAAAGGATCTAGATAAGGACTAAGATCGTGCTTCACTACCTCTTGAAGTAGCTTGAGATCCACATAATGTGTCTTGCACACTTTCCTTCTGGAGAATTGAGTTAAGTACTTGGGAGACTCCTCCAGATTGCCCACATTAAATCCCTTTGGAGGGGAAGTGATTTCTGCTTCTGGAATCTTGGACTTCTTGGAAGATTGACCCTTCTCCATTTGGTCAATGATCCCAGCCATTGCCTTAGCCACATTTTTGTCATATTTTGGCTTCTTGAGTGGCTTAGGAGTGAAAGAGGGTGTAGAGGAATCAGAGTGAGGAGGTGAGGGAGCTTTGGTACTCTTCCCTCTTCCGGTTGAGGTACTCTTCTTGGATTGAGCCCTAGTGACAATAGGCTCATTGATTACAATCCCTTTTGCTTTCGGTGGTGATTGAGGTTTAAGAGAGATTTTGGCTTTTGATCTTGGAACTAACTTCCTTCTCTTTGTTGGAGGAGGAGGAAGAGGATCGGGGTTTTGTTGTGAATCAGAGGAATCAGTGAAGTTGAGATTTTTGGTTCTAACCATCTTGAAACACAGAAAATCAAGAATCACAGAAAAACAGAGTAACTGACGCAAGTTTAGGGCAGAAGGATTTTGAACAAAATAGGAAGTTTTTGGACTTGAAATCAGTTGGGTTTTGACGGAAATGAGGCAAGGAAACAATTGGGAAAAGTTTTTGAAAGAGTGTATAGTGATTTACTCGAGGTGATTTTGTGAAAATGACCGAGTTCGCGCAAGATAAAGACCTAACTCCCGACGTTACTCGAGGCCGTACTCGAGTAACATTCAAAGTTACTCGAGGCCTTCCTCGAGTGATCATACAGAAAAATTCAAAAATAATTCATTTAAATTGCGTACCTGGCATGAATAATATAGTAATTATCCATGGATGTTCCCTCGATCATTTATAACTTATTCCGAACAGATTTGATTCATTTTGCATCAATTTGAAAATCTGGACTCCGACTTTACTCGAGGCCTTACTCGAGTAACATTCAAGTTTACTCGAGGCACGCCTCGGGTAATCATCTTTTTAACTTCTGACTTTTCATTTCCTGAGCCGTTATGTTTGAAAATCAAGTAACTTGATCCGTTACTTCCAGTTTTGGTGTCCATTACTCGAGTACATACTCGAGTAACATGCTCCTTTACTTCAAGTTACTCCTCGGGTAATGTTTCTCAGATGGCCAAAACTTCAAGTTGGTACTCCAGTAAATATGTCCTCTGATCACCTCTGTTTTTATTTCACAAAACAGAGTTTCAACCTTCCTGCAAAACAAATTTCTATATACTCCGATGCTTAAGTTAGTAATCATCAAAACTTTAACAAGTGACTTCATCTAATATTATGAAATGCTGAAATTACTTATAACTCATTGGGATTTACCATTCCCAATTCTCTTCTAATGTATAGAAATTGATCTTTTGCAAGGGGTTTTGTGAAGATATCTGCTAGTTGAAGATGAGTAGGAATGAATATTACTTTCACATCTTTCTTCTGTACATGGTCTCTGATGAAGTGATGCCTGACATCGATATGCTTGGTTCTAGAGTGTTGAACTGGATTCTTTGCCAAGCTTATCGTACTTGTATTGTCACAATAGATTGGTATTTCCTTGAGATAAATACCAAGATCTTGTAGTTGTTGTTTTAACCATATCACTTGTGCACAACAACTTGAGACTGCAACATATTCGGCTTCCGTTGACGAAAGAGACACTGTATTTTGTTTCTTGCTGAACCACGATACAAGAGATCCCCCAAGAAATTGTCCTTGTCCACTGGTGCTCTTTCTGTCTGTTTTGTATCCTCCATGATCCGAATCTGAATATGCAACAAGATATTCACTTCTTCCTTTGGGATACCACAGACCCAGTTCGGGTGTGTCAGCAAGATATCTAAAGATTCGTTTGACTGTTTCAGCATGTGATTCTTTTGGTGCTGATTGATATCTTGCACATATGCCAACACTAAATTGGATGTCCGGTCTACTTGCCGTGAGGTAGAGTAATGATCCAATCATTCCTCTATACTTTGTTATGTTGTAGTCTTTACCTTTGACATCAGCATCAAGCAATGTAGTTGAACTCATAGGCGTATCTGTCCCATTTGCTTCATCCATTCCATACTTCTTCAATAGCTCTTTTAAATACTTTGTTTGAGATATGAAGATTCCATTCTTTCTTTGTTTGATTTGTAAACCAAGAAAGAAATTCAATTCTCCCATCATTGACATCTCAAATTCTCCCTGCATTATCTCAGAAAATTCCTTACATAGAGATTCATTAGTAGCACCGAAAACAATGTCATCAACATATATTTGAACAATTAAAATATCATTGTGTTTTCGTTTTATAAAGAGTGTTGTATCAACTTTTCCTCGTACAAAACCTTGATCGATGAGAAACTTACAAAGCCTTTCATACCATGCTCTAGGAGCTTGTTTTAAACCGTATAAAGCCTTTTTGAGTTTGAAAACATGGTCAGGTTTAGTAACATCCTCAAAGCCTGGAGGTTGTTCTACATACACTTCTTCCATGATGTAACCATTTAGAAAAGCACTCTTTACATCCATTTGATAGAGTTTGAATCCCTTGATGCATGCAAAGGCTAAGAGTACACGTATAGCTTCCAATCTAGCCACTGGAGCATACGTTTCCTCATAATCAATTCCTTCTTCCTGATTATAGCCTTTGGCCACCAATCTTGCCTTGTTTCTGACAATAATTGCAGATTCATCAAGTTTGTTCTTGAATACCCATTTAGTACCAATGATTGGATGATCTTTGGGTCGGGGCACCAAATCCCAAACTTGATTTCTCTCAAATTGATTTAGTTCTTCTTGCATTGCTATAACCCAATCATTGTCTGATAAGGCTTCATCAATGTTAGAAGGTTCAATCTCAGAAATGAATGCAGAAAAACTAACTTCATTGAAAATTCTATTTCTAGTTTTGATCCCTTCATTCACATCTCCTATGACTTGATCTAGGGGATGACTTTTATTGTATCTCCAAGCTCTAGGTTGACCTAGGGATTGCTCTTCTTCCTTAGTTTCATCAACCTCTGGAATAAGAGACTTAGAAATAGATTTTTCTTGATTTAAAACAATTTCCTGTTCTTCATCAATGGTTTTGTCAGAGGATTCAAATTCATCAAATACAATATGAATTGATTCTTCAACAACACATGTTCGTTTATTGAAAACTCTATATGCTTTACTTCGGTTAGAGTATCCTAGGAAAATTCCTTCATCAGTTTTAGAATCAAATTTTCCTAAGTTATCTTTACCATTATTATGAATGAAACACTTACAGCCGAAGATGTGTAGATGAGCAATGTTTGGCTTTCTTCCTTTGTACAGCTCGTATGGTGTCTTACCAAGTTTTGTTCTGATATAGGCTCTATTTGAAATGTAGCATGCTGTACACATGGCATCAGCCCAAAATACTTGAGACACGTTCTTTTCATTCAACATTGCTCTAGCCATTTCTGTAAGCACTCTATTCTTGCGTTCTACAACTCCATTTTGTTGAGGCGTCCTTGGAGCAGAGAAATTGTGATCAATCCCATTAGTGTCACAATACTCTTCAAATGCTTGATTTTCAAATTCTCCGCCATGGTCAGTCCTAATACCTGCAATGGACATACCTTTCTCATTTTGCACTTTCTTAGCAAAGACAATAAATTCTTCAAACGTTTCATCTTTTGATGATAGAAAGATAACCCATGTAAATCTAGAGAAATCATCAACAATGACCAATGAATATAAGTTGCCACCAAGACTCTTTACTCTTGCTGGACCAACTAAATCCATATGCAATAGTTGTAGTGGTCTATTTGTTGAAATCTCATTTTTCAATTTAAAAGATGATTTAGTTTGTTTACCCTTTTGACATGCATCACAAATTAAATCATTTTTGAAAATCACTTTGGGCAATCCAAGAACTAAATCCTTTTTGAGTAGTTTGCCTAATTGATGCATATTAACATGAGCCAATCTCTTATGCCATAACCAACTTTCATCAGAATTACTCAGGAAACAATTTTCAGATTCATTTCTACTAATATCTAGAGTATAGCAGTTACCTTCCCTTTTTGCTCTGAGCTTAGCCTTGATATTCTTCTTATCAAGTTGTAAGTCATTCTTGTTGATAATTAAGCATTCTTCTGAGTCAAATATTACCCAGTTGTCTTTATCTGCACTTTGACTTACGCTCAGCAAATTATGACATAAGCCTTCAACATAATATACATCTTTGACTTGTATTCCTTTGTCATTTTTGATTTCACCAATTCCTGCTATTCTTCCGGTTTGATTTCCTCCAAATTTTACCTCTCCACCTTCTTTAGGTTGCAATTTGGTAAAACTTTCGAAATCACCGGTCATATGTCTAGAGCATCCACTATCAATATACCACTTGTTATTTTTGGATGCTTTGAGACATTCCTGCAATCGAATGACTAAGTCTTAGGTACCCACATCTTTTTGGGTCCTTTTGGATTAGTACAAATAATTTTCTGGATATATGAACCTTTAGGTACCCATTTGTAGGTTCCTATCGTTCCTTTCTTCTTATGAATGCATGAAGAAGTATAATGGCCTTTTCTATTACAGTAGTTACAAAATGCAAAAGGATTTGATGTATGCACAGAATGCTGGAAATAATTCAAATATGACTTACCCCCTGCTTTCTTTCTACCTTTCCTTTTATCTGATTTTGGATCGTATCCAATTCCAGATCGATCATTTACAAATCGTTAAGCTTTTAAAATAACATTTAGCATCTCACTACCTTGTGTAAATTTTTCAAGAGTTTTTGTAAGATCAATGTTTTTCTTTTTCAGAGATGAACAATTTTCACAAATCTTTTCTTTAAGTTCAGTTTCAAGAGCTTTGTTTTTCTTTTTGTAAACAATCAATTCTTTAACTACTTTGATGAATTCAGAATGCAAAGCATTATATTCGGAAAGTAATTCATCATAGGTAGGTTCAGAGTCATTTACCTCTCTTTCTGTTTCTTCTTGAGCAACGAGGCATATGTTAGCTACTTCTTCCTCATCACTTTCTTCGTCAGAAGAGCTATCACCCCATATAGCGGATACGAAGGCCTTCTTTTTGTTGAAGAATTTGCCTTTTCTCTTTTCTTTGCTCTTTTGATTCAGTTCTGGACACTCTGATTTGATATGTCCTGGTTTTCCACATTCGTAGCAAATGATGTGATCTTTGTTGCTAGTTCCACCTTTTTGAAAGTGTTTGAATCCTTGTCCTTTCTTGTAGAACTTTCTGAATCGTTTTATGATTAGACCCATTTCGTCATCGTCGAACTCTTCATTCTCATCTTGATTTTCTTCTTTTGCTTTTAGTGCTAGACCTTTCTTTTTCTTGTCACCGATGTCATCTAGTTCCCGTTTGAACTTTAGTTTGCTTTCATATTCAGAAAGACTTCCAAATAGAGAAGCAACTGATCTCATTGATTCTTCTTTTGCTTCTTCTATCGCAGTGACTTTGGCCTCCCACTCTTTAGAAAGAATATTCAAAATCTTTCGTACTTGGGTATGTTGATCATAAGATTTCCCAAGTGCTGCAAGTTGATTAACAAGATGAGTATATCTAAGTTCAAATTCAGAAATTGATTCACCTGATTTCATTCGAAGTAGATCGAATTCAGTGACCAAGGTGTTGATGCGATTCTCCTTTATTCCCGAAGTCCCTTCATGAGCTATTTCCAGAGCTTCCCACATTTCCTTTGCTGTTGGAAGTGTGCAGATTCTGAAGTATTCACTTTGGCTTAAGGCACTTTGTAACATCAAGATTGCCTTGCTGTTGAGAGTGATAAGTTTCTTGTCATTCTCATCATATTCCGCTGGTGTCTTGGGAATTTTCTGAGAATCTACAATCTTTGTAGGTTGATAATTTCCACTCTCAATTACATCCCATAGCCCATATTCGGTAGCCATCATGAACACTCTGAATTTTGCTTTCCAAAATGAAAAGTGTTCTCCACTGAAACCGGGAGGTCTAGTGATGGATGCTCCGTCGGGAAGAATTCCTTCACCCATGCTTGCCATTGGATCCTTCTTAGGTTGTTATACCTTAACAAGAAGACCTACGCTCTGATACCAAATGTTAGAACAAGCGTTTCACCCAAGAGGGGGGGTGAATTGGGTGATACTAAAATTTCGTCGGAAATATAAAACTTTAGCAGAGGAATTATAAACAGTAATGAGTAAGGAGAAATATCACCGAAGTGTGCACCAGGAGTTATACTGGTTCGGTCACAACCACTTTGACCTACGTCCAGTCCTCAGATCTTCTCTGAGAGTTTCACTATAACTTCCAAGATTCAGTGGGTTCTTGGCACCTCAGTACAAGCAAGTTCCTATACCTGGACACTCGCTCCCCCTTACAAGTTGCAATTCAATCCCAACTCAAGGTTCCACAACCTTAAGTTATCTCAATAACAAATATTGAGTTTGAATGAAATATCTCTCTTACAGAGTGAATGAGGATCACTGAAGCATAGAAATACAATTCCAATGTGAAAACAGAGCAATAAACTTGATAATACGTTTGTGTGTGTGCTTGTTGTTTTTCCTCTGTTTGGATGTTCCCATATATATAGATATGTTGGTGATGACCGTTGGAACATTTTCTTTCGTCCGTTGGAGAGTGCGCAGCCACTATTGACTTTTCAAGTTTTTGAAAAATATCCGTTGGCGGTGGTTGGCATTTGAACGTTTCTTTTGACTTCAATCTCTTGAAGTGTTTTCTTCATTGTTTATCTGTAAATAGACTAACAATACTAATACAATGAAAGGTTAATCATATAGGAAACAAATCTATGAACGTTTGAATGATTTCAGAATTTCTGGGTAAGCTTACTCGAGTACCTCCTCGAGTATTGCTTGAATGTTACTCGAGTACCTACTCGAGTAACCTCGAAAAATCTTTGATCAATTGCAGGTTAATGAATAAACATAAGTTTACTCGGGTAGTGCCTGGAATAACCAATTTTCAAACCTTTGGAAATACATGTTTACTCGGGTACCTACTCGAGTAATGCACTCACAACTTTGTGAGTTACTCGGGTACCAACTCGAGTAAAACGTGAGATAAGCTTTTGGTTACTCGATGCTCTACTCGGGTAATGTTGCAGGATTGCAATGCCGAGAACACTTACCTCATTACTCAAGTACGTACTCGAGTAATGCACTCATTGTTTCATAGGTTACTCGGGTATCACCTCGAGTAACTGTGCTTTTTGTCAATGACTTACCCGGGTACTGACTTGAAGTTTATCTTGAAAACATTTTGCATACTCGGGTACTTACTCGAGGAATCCACTTAAATATATATATGCATACTGGAGTAAGAACTCGAGGAACATGAAATAAAGACATATCAAGTTAATCGGGTACCACCTTGAAGTTTTTCACTTACCTTTATGCGTTACTCGAGTAGCTACTCGAGTAATGTTGCAGTGGTACAAAGTGCCGAGAGCTTCTTCTTTTCAGAAACAGAGTTACTCGAGTAGCGCCTCGAGTATCGTTGGTAACCTGAAGGCAACTGGAAGTTTTCAACATGATTACTCGAGTACCGCCTCGAGTAATGTTGCAGTAGTACTAAATGCCGAGAGCTGCACATTTTTAGAAACAGGGTCACTCGAGTAGCTCCTCGAGTATCAATGGCATCTTGAAAACTTTTACACTGTTACTCGAGTAGCTCCTCGAGTAACGTTGCCTGGTTACTGGAAGTTGTCTTCGATTACTTCAAGTTTTGTCTCATTACTCGAGTACCGCCTCGAGTAATGCCTTAAGAAACTTGCTTCTGATCAAGATTCTCAGCTTTATCTCTTGGCCTCTCTTCATTACTTCCATGCTTACCTCAAGTAAAGCTCATTCCTGTCATTTCTAGTTCAAGCTTGATTATTAAACATTTCCTTTTCAAACCATTCTTTTGTTATCATCAAAACATGGGATCTAACACTTTCTTCTCTTTTCACCATTTCTCTGTGAGCTTTGTCCCTGCTTGTTCTGAACTCATCCATTGCGCCTCCTTCCTCATTTGCTCAACTCTCCTCCATCATTACCGCTGTCGTTGTTGTGTTCGTTATTGCTGTTCTTTGGTCATTATCACTCTCCTCCGCTGCCACCTCTATTCTCCATAGTGACCATTCTCCTCTGCCCTGACTTCCCTTTATTAATGCCAAGAATTTCAGAACTTTATTTTAACCTCAGTCGACAGCACCGTGACTTTAGGTAGAAGCTCACTCTTTGGTCTTCAATCGAGTTAGTGTTTTGTTAATTAAAGCCCTCAACTTTCATCTTGTATTTGCTTATTCTCAACAATATTAACTCTTATAATATAGCTAGACATGAAATAATTCCAGAAAAAAGTACTTAAGGTGAAAGGGAAAACTGTTGATGACTTTATTACTACATATACATTTTTTGGACCAAAAGTAAATAAGATGCTCTGACTTGTGATATTTGGCTTGGAGTAATATCATTCTAAGTTTTGTTTTAATTTAGTGTGATTGTTTGATTGTCAGTGTTATTGGTTTGTTGAAACAGTACTAGTTTCAAATGGTACATGTTAAAATTTGTTGAAATCTCTAAAACTCTATGGTTGTTGTTTTTTGTCTATCCTTTTGCTGTTGGATATAGCGTGCTACAAGTGTTGAGATATAGATGAATCATAGTTGGATAAACACTAAACGAATGAGTGTTGAATATGATAATAGGGTGAGAGGTTTTTTAGACTTCACTAGAAAAAATGCCAATGATGGTTGTGGGAAGTTTTATTGCCCTTGTGTATTATGTTTGAATAAGAAGCGACTAAGTGCTGTAGATATATATACACATTTAATTTGTGAAGGATTTTGTAAGAGTTATACAGTATGGGTATAGTATGGTAAAGAATTAGAAATGCCAAGTTCATCTCAACAAGGGGAGTGACCTTTGATGATAATTACACGGATACGGATGATCAAATGGAGGATATTATTCGTGATGTAGGAGAAGAGGCTTTTGAGCAATTACATGCATATAGTAATATGTGCAATGATGCTGAGACACCATTGTACCTAGGGTGTAAAAAATACCAATTGTTGAAAGCAGTATTGAAATTGATAAGCTTGAAAGCACGGCATGGATGGAGTGACAAGAGTTTTTCAGAAACACTTGAGGCTTTTAAGGACATGCTTCTAGATGATAATGTGTTGCCTTCTCGATACTATGATGCTAAGAAAATACTGTGTCCACTAGGAATGAAGTATAAAAAGATCCATGCATGCCTTAATGATTGTAAATTGTATAGAAAAGAGCATGAAGAGGAACAACAGTGTCTGATATGTCAAACCTCAAGGTACAAATCAAATAACACCCCTGTAAAAATGTTGTGGTATCTTCTAATCATACCAAGGTTCAAGCGCTTGTTTGCTAATGAAAATGTTGCAAAAAATTTGAGATGGCATGTGGATGAGAGGATATCCGATGGAAAACTTTGACATCCGGCTAATTCTTCTCAATGAAAGAAAATCGATCAATTATTTCCTGCCTTTAGTAAAGAGGCCAGAAACCTTAGGCTTGGGCTTAACACGGATGTCATGAATCCTTTTGGCAGCCTAAGTAGTATACATAGTTTATGGCCTATTCTGTTAGTAATTTACAACTTATCTCCTCTGTTATGCATGAAATAAAAGTATAACATATTGTCTATGTTGATTTCAGAACCAAAACAACCTGGAAATGACATAGAGTTTACCTATAACCCTTGATCGAAGACTTGAAAAAGTTGTGGGACGAAGGTGTTGATGTTTTTGACTCAAACAAGAAGGAGGTTTTTAAAATACTAGCCATGATCTTTTGTACTATAAATGACTTTCTTGCATATGGAAACTTGTCAGGATATAGTGTTAAAGGCCATAAAACATGTCCGATTTGTGAAGAAGAAACATGCTACCATCAACTTCAACATGGAAGAAAGACAGTTTATCTTGGCCATAGAAGATTTCTTAGATGAGGCCACCCATATCATAGATTAAAGAAAGAGTTTTTTGGTGGACGAGAGTTTGAAGATGCTTTGAAGGTATTGATTGGGGAGCAAGTTTATGAAAAGGTGAAAAATATGAATGTTATCTTTAGTAAGACTACAAAGAATAGTAATGAAAAAAATAAATGGAAAAAGAGGTCTATCTTCTTCAATCTTCCATATTGGCCCAATCTTGATGTGAGACACTATATTGATTTCATGCATGTGGAGAAAAACGTATGTGATAGTATTGTTGGGACACTGCTTAACATACAAGGTAGTTCTAAGGATGGCATGAAGGCAAGATTAGATTTGCAAGAAATGGGGATACGAGAAGACTTGCATCTAAAGGCATATGGTAAGAGAACTTTTTGTCCTCCAGCTGCTCATACTTTGTCTAAGGATGAGAAAAGAAGCTTATGTGAGTGTTTACATGGCATCAAAGTTCCTTCAGGGTATTCTTCAAATTTTAGGAAGCTTGTGTCGATGAAAGACTTGAAGTTAGTAAGGCCAAAGTCTCATGATTGTCATGTCTTAATGCAACAACTACTCCCAATAGCTATTAGAGGCATTGCCGAATATGATCTTCAACATATTTTGACTAGAATTTGTTTCTTCTTCAATGCTATTTGTAGTAAAGTCATTAAGATAAAAAGATTGGATGAAAAGGAAAATGAAGGATATCTGATCTTGTGCTAGCTTGAGAAGCTTTTTCTTCCTTCTTTTTTTGATATCATGGTACATCTAATTGTTCATCTAGTAAGGGAGATGAAGTTGTGTAGCCCTATCTATTTACAGTGGATGTACCCCATTGAAAGAACTATAAAAATCCTAAAAGGGTATGTGAAGAATGCAAATCGGCCTAAAGCATCTATTGTTCATAAATATATTTCTGAAGAAGTTATGGAGTTTTGTCAAGATTACCTGTCAAATGTAAGATATATTTGGCTTCTTGAACGTCATGATGAAGAAGGGGGTAGACGCAGGGCTACAGTAAAGAGTGTTGATCCTGATGAATTGCAACAAGTCCACTTGTACATCTTGAATAATGTTGATAAAGTTCAAGATTGCATTAATGCTCATAAAGAAATTGTCCAGAAAGAAAATAGTCGAAGAACTGAACAAAGGTTAATTAGGCAGCATAACAAAACTTTTGCACATTGGTTTAAACAAAAGGTTGATGGAGAAGAATGTGTTTCTGATACAATTAAATGGTTAGCACGTGGTCCTGAGGTTGATGTCATAACTTGGACTTCATATGTGATCAATGGTTATACGTTTTACACGAAGTCCCTTGATGATAGGAGCACCGCCCAGAACCATGGGGTTTGTTAGTGGTTGAATCTATGCACTTCTCTAGTTCGAAAGATAATAACCCTAGATTGGCAGTAATACCTTATTATGGGGTTATTAAAGAGATTTGGATGGTTGATTATGTTAAAATTAAATTTCCTATTTTCAAATGCAAGTAGGTTGATGTCAACAATGGTGTGATGATTGATCAGTTGGAATTTACATTGGTTGATCTTATTAGTATAAGTTTTGGAGATAAACATTTTATTATGGCATATCAAGCGAAACAAGTGTTCTATATTACTGATGAGGAAAATAAAATGTGGTATATAGCTCTCAAAGGAAAAAAGGTCGTTGACATTAATCAGGAAAGTTGTTCAATGAATGATCTTCTGCCAAGATTGTTCCTTCTTCCCTGATAGATAATCGCTGCAGAAGTCCACAGCCTCTTCAACTATATATCTTTCAACTATTAAGGCTTCTGGTTTATAGGGAATTTTAGAATACCCTTTCAAGATCTTCATGTATCGCTCGAAAAGGTACATCCATCTCAGGTAAATTGGACTGCAGAGCCTTACCTCCCTTACCAAATGAACTATCAAATGCACCATTATATCAAAAAATGAAGGAGGAAAGTGCATCTTTAATTAGGACAATATAATATAACCCTCAGCTTCCAGTTCATCCAACTTTTCAATGTCAATGACTTTATTGTAGATAGCATTAAAGAAAACACACAATCTTGTTACAGTGGTTTGAACTTCATCTTTCATAATGCCTCTAATAGTTACTGGTAATAGTTGTTGCATCAACACATGATAATCATGGGACTTCATTCCCACTAACTTCAAATCGTCCATTGATACACACCTTTTCACATTCAAAGAATACCCTTATGGCACCTTAATTTCATGTAAACACCCACACAAACTTATTTTCTCCGCTTTTGATAGTGTATACGTTACTGGCTCCATATATGCCCTCTTACCATCGTCTCTTAGTTGTAGATGCAACCGTTCTCTTATTCCTATATCAATAAGGTCTAGTCTCGCACTAATCCCATACTTAGTCTTCCCTGGTATGTACAAAAGCGTACTGACAATGCTATCACAAATGATTTTCTCCACATGCATCACATCAATATTGTGTCTCACGTCAAGAGTGCGCCAATATGAAAGATCAAAGAAAATTGACCTCTTCTTCCATATGTTCTTCTCACCCGTAGTCTTCTGATTCTTACCAAATAAGACATTGATATGTTCTACCTGACTATAAACTTCCTCTTTGGTTAATGCCTTTGGAGCCATTCCATGCTCCGAAAAGCCATTAAAACACTTTCTTAACCTACGATACGGGTAGAAGCTATAAAGGAACCTCATGTGACCAAGTACACCATTTTTCTTCCATACTTAAGTTGGTAGAAGTGAGTGTCTGCTTCACAAATCAAACATGCTTTATGCCCCTTCACACTGTACCCTGACAAGTTTTTATATGCAGGGAAGTCGTTTATCGTGGTGAAAATCATTGCATGTAGCTTGAAGGACTCCTTCTTATATGCATCAAACACATCTATGCCTTCCTCCCACAACTTCTTCAAGTCCTCAATCAAAGGCCCCAGTAGGCATCGATATCGTTCCCTGGCTGTATTGATTCAGAAATCATCATAGAAAGCATCATATACTTGCATTTCATATAAAGTCAGGGAGGCAAGTTATATATTACAAGGAGTACTGGTCATGCACTGTGTGTGCTATTAAGAGTTCCATACAGATTGATGCCATCTGTACAAAGCCCAAGCTGAAGGTTTCTCAGTTCGCTGCCAAATTCAGGGAACATTTCATTTATTTTATTCTATTGTGGAGAGTCAACCGGGCACCGAAGATATTTTCTATTGGATATTCTCTCTTCCAAATGCCATCTCAACTTCTTCACTTTTTTTGCAGTCCCAAACAAACGATTAAAACATGGTATTATTGGAAGATACCACAAAACCTTCAAAGGTTGCCTTTTAGTAGTTGTCCCATCACCACAACCACCATCTTTCTTCACTTTGTATCATGCAGTTTGACACTTAGGGCACTCACTCAGACCTTTATACTCCTTTCTGTATAGTACGCAGTCATTAGGGAAAGTGTGTATCTTTTTATACTCCATACCCATCGTCGATAGGATTTTCTTGGCCTCATACATATGATTTGGAAGTACACTATTGTCTAGAAACATATCACATAACAGTTCAAGCAGCAATGTGAAACTACTATCAGTTTACCCACAAGTTGTAACCCTTTGCCTTAATTAGCGTAATTAAGATTCGATAACATATAATAAAATGGATTAGAGACCGACGGATAGTGTGAAACTCATTTTAAACACCCTCCCTAAGGTAGGGATTTCACAGCATTTTGAAAACTTCTTTCCTTTCCCGATCTCAAGTTCAAATATCGAATATAATCACCTATGTAGTTAATTCACATTCATACATATTAGAGTATATAACAAAAATCCCAGCAACCCCCGGGTCCACTCATTCACTAAAAGGTTTATAATTCCCATATAGGGGATTACACAATTATATTCAACTAATAATTACAACCCAAAAATAATTTACAAAATTCCTATCCAATATGATTAACGAACATATCCAAAAGCAAATGTCCTTACAAGGTTCTAACCGCTCCGGGTTGATCGCTTTTCCTTGGAGCCACTTGCCCTGTCTAAAGTGTTAATCAAAGGAAAGAATGAGATTCAAAAGAATCCCAGTAGTAACAATTCACTCATACAACATGTAATCACATAGCATGGAAGTAAATCATCAAGCAGCATCATGACATATTACACAACACGCAGGCTGCATATGGACATAATCATATAGTCTCATTCCCCGGATTCCACCACCCCGAAGGTATGATCCTCCCACCGTCACCACCAATGGGCCGCAGGTAATAGACCCACAAATAGCCTTTCGACTTCCATATATAGCCTTTCGGCTTTCACATAGTCTCATCCCCTGGATTCAACCAACCTGAAGGTATAATCCTCCCACCGTCACCACCGATGGGCCGTAGGTGATAGACTCACAAATAATGATCAAACAAACATACCATGTATCACATACAGTATAAGGGAAAAGAGTCACTACTTTGTTCCTTCCTGACGTTCGCTGGCACAGTGGACTCACGAGGATGGCAGATGTCAAATCCTATAAACCAAACCAGGGACAACCCATCAATCTCTTTTCCAAGTTCTTAATTCCATAGTACTTTAAGTTGGTTATCATTTAGACTCTTTAGATGGCTATTAGAGGCCTAGACATATACCCAAAAGGGTTGGGAAAGGCTATACCAAAAACCACCTTTCAAAAGTGTAAAATACTGATTTTTAGATGTTGGCCACTGCCAAAAAGAGGTCAGAAACATTTGGGCAGCGGCCCACCATCTTCTGGCCTCGGCCAAGAAAATTCTGTTTCTTGGCTGAACTTTCAAAAATCATAACTAATTCAAGAAAAATCGAAATGAGGTGATTCTAAAGCCAAATGAAAGCTATTTAAATCCTATTTCTAGGAAAAATATTGGCAATTACTGGAAAGCACCACCAAAGTACAGAATTGCACAAAACTCACCACTGTCCCACAACAGAATTCAGTTTCCATCCCAAACTTTGGACAACCATAACTCACAGTGCACAAAGCGAAATGATACAAATTATATGTCCATTTTAAAGCTTGGGATGTGAAATTTAAAACTGGATAGTCTCATAATTTTATGACATCATTTTCCTATTCAAAACGCCAACACAAACAGACTGCCCAGCACAGACTTTTAATGGACAGATTTTTAGTTTTTCACAATTGCTTCCAATAGTTCCGATTTTCACATTAAACACCATTCCCACACAAATTTTTCCCAAGGAATCCATTGGAGCTATCAAAACAATCAAATTCCATCTACATAGACATGTTCCACAGAAATCTTAACATGTCAACACAAAATATACACAATCCATCACAACAATTATACCAAAAAGTATCAAATACTCACCTCAACTTCTTCCCAAAGCTATTTCTTTGATTCTCCTACTTTCAAATCCCCACAAGTTCTCAAAATCCACTAATAAAAAATATGAAACCATAGGAATAAAGCTCTCAACCCCTTGAACAATATTAATTAAGGTGAGTTGAGCATTTAGGGACAAAACCTTACCTAAAACTCAAGCTTGTTCTTTCTCTTTCTTGCTAGATCTTGGCGATAATGGAGGGGAGGAGAGAGGTGAGAAGATGATGGAGAAATCATATTTTTGGGGTGCAATAAGGCCCTTGGCTGACTTGAAATGGAGGAGGGAAGAGAGAGTTGCAATTGCTGACTCTTTGACCTTAATCCATGGTTCTTGTGTTGACATGTGTCAACATCTTGTTCCTCCTTCTAAGCACTCACATAAGCACATGCACACACAATCCCACTCCTTTGCTTATTCAATCTTAGCCATTGATATCAATTACCAATGAGTTTCCTCTTCAGTAACTATCTAATTGGTCGGTAAATTTACCATTTTGCCCCTGATTGTCATAACATATACGATACCCTCATGAAGCACATTTTACATCACAATTCACATCATTTCCTTCAAAAACACTTAATTAACATTAATTACATCACTTTGAAGTTATTAGCCCTTAATTATAATTTAGGATATTACACAAGTTGCTTTTAAGTTAACCAAATGTAATGTTCCTGTCAGCCGTGTGTACTTATTCCAAGGGTACAATGGTGTCTCTGCATCACTCCGCAGGCTGTCATATTCATGGGACTACACAAAGGATTCTACCTCAACATCATGAATCATTCTCTCCATTCTATCTTCATCTATGACATCCACATCTTCCTTCTTGTGCGACGGACAATCAGTTACTTCCTCACCATGCCATATCCACCTTGTGTATCGAAGATTTATTCCATCACAAAGTAGGTGATCCCTTATAACTTTAACATCCCGTCTTCTCTCATTTAAACAATTGACACAAGGACAAAAATACTTCCCATTTTTTCCTAGAGCGTTCCTTCTAGCAAATTCAATAAACTCTTCAACCCCATTCTCATATTCTTCACTTGTTCTCAAAGCATTCATCCAACTATGATCCATTTTATTACCACCTATGCCATTCCCATTAAAACTCAAGTTTAGAATAATTGTCAACACTGGGATTGCCTTTTACTATTTTGTTTTTCAAAATTTTGGCAGCATTTTCCCTTAAATGTAAGATATCCCAAAATCAAAATAACAACCATCTCAACTTAATTTAAACGATACAGGTTAACAAGCTCAATTATATCGTAACTCATCAATAAATCAAAAGAAATACTAAATTAAGAAAAAACCATCATAGGATGGAAATGAAGTCTGACATAATTCAAAAAATTCTCATACTTGAGAACTAGCACTGCCTTCAAATCTTATGTATGGATCAGAATTAGGAATTGTTTGGTTTAAATAGTCTCCTCTACGATTGTTGGGAGGAAATTCAGTTGCCTGTCTCACATCATCTACAAAATTATCATGTACAAGAAAATATCAAGGGGATAGGATGGTAATAGGCAACAATTTCCTTATAACAAGCACAATTTAAATATGATGAAATGGTATAGAAAGCCAAAAGGAAAAATATAAAAATGTCGATAATTAATCACATAACATACTCAACATAGAGATTACTCAAGTCAGTTTCAAAACTTAATATAATTTTGTGAATCCATACTCTAGAAATAATTTTTGATGCATAAATTGAAGCTAAATTGCACACATTACCTTCATTTAAACAAGTTCACTGAAATTCATAACAAAAAATTATTTCAACATTGTAGTGATATAGAACTAAAGTAAAATTCATACTCACAAGAAAATAAAACAAAAGGAACAATTATTTTCGTCACAAGATAATTAATTGGTGAATAGGAGTTGAAACCAAAGTAATATAAAAAAGTAAATTCATACTTACACCTTGGGATTGTTATTCTCAACTATTTAACAATATTGCCAATATTTCAATAATAGGATTTGGTTGATTAGAGTTCTAACCAAAGTAAAAAAAAAAGTTAGCAAAGCTTAAAATTCCTTCAATGTTCAAACACGTGGGGACTTAATTATCTATCCCATGGTTATTACTGGATCAAGTAAGCAAAAGAGTTCAGGTAGTCATTGATTGACCAAGACAATTGACTTTAAAGTAAAATCCATTTATATGAAATTTAAAAAAAAATAGAACCAAAATTTTCAAACATGATTGCCAAGTTTAGCAAATTATACACTCTTATATTAATTGACCATGAAAATGCTTCAAAGACAAGCAGTTGAGCTAGCATGTTAAAGGAGGAATTCTCACATAATTCCTATTCCCCTTTTCATATCACATTTTTCCAACCATTTTTATGCAGCAAACAGTTAGATAATCTTTCCCTTATGAATTGCAAAGCTAATGATTCAAATATGGCATCAAAAATATTTTTATCATCAATAAAATCGTGCATGATAAAAAAAGCATGTCCCAGATGCAATCACAAAGTTCATCATCTAACAAAAGGTCAAAAAGTTTCATGCATTTGTTACTATCACAACTAACAAGAAAATCTAAAAGACTACATTTATAACCAAACACGAGTATGGTTGGTGTGAGATACAGAATCATAGGAAGCAAACCTGTAGAGGATGGAAGACTAACAAGAGAAAATAGAGGAGCAAAAAGAGAGGAGGTATCAGCCTTTTGGAGAAATTAGAAAATGAAGTAGAGTGAGGCAAAGACGGAGAAAGAAAATGAAATTATGGGGAGCATAATGATGAACTGGAGGTGGAGGAGGAGAAGTATAGTGGTAGGGTGCCTTAGGAGGAGTGTACACCGCAGCAGGTGGGGGTGGAGAGTGGTAGATGTATGATGGAGAGTGAGGAGGATGAGCGGACCCCTATCAATGTATTTATTAGTACTCACACACACAATAGCTAAGATGAGAGTGAGAAAAGCAGAATGCAAGTGAACGAGTTAAGAGCTCATACCGGATAGGAAACCAGAGATTAGAAGAGTTAAAGGAAGCTGCAATTGCTCCAGTTGAAAGAGTTTAAGTTGAAAGAGGGGGCATTGGCGGTTTGGGTTGCGTTATAGATAGAGTATAGGAGTCCCCAATCTAATTGGGTACGCCTAAAGCTACTTCAGGTGTCCCCAGTCAAACTGGGGACGCCTCAAGTATAGTTTAGGCATCCCCATTTTCACTAGGGACGCTTAAACACTTGGGAACCTGACAGGTTCATATGCACTAGTCTTGTCAGATCAGTGTATGTGAATGTTTAGGCATCCCTACCCAAGTTGGGGAAGCCTAAACTTAAAAGAAATTGTTTTAGGCATCCTCAATCAAATTGGGGGCGCCTAAAGGCCTATTCCTGCTTGCTCCTCCCAAGTTGTCTCCCAAAAGAGCTTAAGCTGCAATGCAAATATTCTCCTCACGCTTGAATCAGCAAGTCACACCCATTTGGTGAATGATGAATAGGAGAGGATGATTGAATGCACGCAGATCAACTGTGTGGTCAATGGATAAAAGGGATGAAGTAAAGTAGTGATAGAAATTGAAAATGTGGGCCGGTGAATAGAGAAGAGGATGGGAAATGAATAATTGATGATGATTGTTCTTTGCAAGTGACGTCCAAGAACTTCCAGCCCCAATTCGAGCAGCTGTGTGGCTGTCTTCTGCTTCGTTTCAGAGTCCTCTCTTTTTTTGGCTGTTAGGTTAAATTTTAAGAAAGGAGGGGAGAACTTTGGGTATCAATTTGAGTACATTCAAATTTAAGAAGCCCAATAAAATTCACCATTAGATTCTCTTTTAGGTTCCAAGAAAAATTCTATACTGTACAATCTTTTAATCTACTTTTCCTTGCCCTGCAAGAATTAAATAAAATCGTGATCTATCTTATATTTGGAAATATTAATAATTTAAGCCTAATAATCTCATAATCAATTGAGATTTATATTATTTCCTAAAATTAGCTAACAATCTAAATATTATCTAAGCAATTCAAATTAGCCTAAAATAATCTCCAAAATAAATGAATAAGGTGGGATAAAATATATTAAATTATGGATTTATCAACTCCCCCATGCTTATCATATTCACTCCTAGGCAAAACAAATCAAGACTAAGGGAGAATAACAAAACAAAATAAAGGCTTAAAAAGTGAATGTTCCAATCACAACCAAAAAGTAAAAAAAATCATTTCAACACCTCTCTTTTCCAAATGATCTTCTCAAGAATCAAGAAAATAAATATCATGGCAATTCACTTGATAAAGGGGAATCTAAGCTAAAAATCCCTCACCATGGATAATGTATATGTCAATCATCACTCAATAGTATATAAGCTTGTGTTTACACTCAAATCCACCCTACCCAGTACTTTTTCCATAGGCTTGACAAGAATCTAAGTTCTCTACCACAAATAAAGCAAATGCAAGCATAAATCAAAAGGACTTTTATTAGGTTGTAATAGGGCTAAGGTTACAAAAGAAATGGTGTAGTTGTTGGGAAACAAAGTTGAATATTTTAGAGGATTCTGTCCTCTCACAAAAACTTTTCACAATCTCTTTCTTACTTGATTTCCGACAAAACCCATCAAATTTCAGCTCCAAAAACTTCCTAGTTTGTTCAAAATCCTCCAGCCCTAACTCACGACTTTTTCCCTTTGTTTTTTGAAACTTAAGCTTTCTTTGATTCAAAATGGTTAGAACCAAAAACCTCACTCCCACAGATTCTTCTGGATCCCCACAACTCATTGATCGTCTTTCTTCTCCTCCCAGAAAGAGAAGAAAACTCACTCCTAGATCCAAAGCCAAAGTGCAACCCAAACCTCAACCTCAACCGAAACCGAAAGGTGTTGTGATTAAAGAGCCAGTAGTACTAGGGCTCAATCCAACAAGAGCGCCTCTACTGGGAGAGGAAAAAGTGCAAAGTCTCCCTCTCCTCCACCTTCTGATTCCTCAACTCCCTCTTTCACACCAAAACCTCCTAAAAAGCCCAAATATGATGTGAATGTGGCTAAGGCAATGGCTGGCATTCTAGATCAGCTTGAGAAGGGGCAGTCTTCAAAGAAATCTGAACTGCCAGAAGAGGAGATCATCAAACCTCCAAAGGGCTTTAATGTCAACAAACTGGAGGAGTCCCTGAAGTATCTTACTCAATTCTTAAGGAGAAAAGTGTGCAAGACACACTATGTGGACCTCAAAGTACTTCAGGAGGTATTGAAGCATGATCTTAGTTCCTTTTGAGAACCATTTATGCCTTGGCTTTCTATTAGACTTCTTTTTTGCACAAAAGTAGTCACAAATTTTTACTACAACCTTGAGATTCTAGATGAACCAAATAAAACTTCAGCTGAGGAAGAAATGACTACCACTGTGAGAGGCCAAAAGATTCTCATCTCACCTTCTAGGATAAATTTGTGGTTAGGGATAGAGAACCCCCCAGATGACATTTACTCCAAACTTGACTCAAACCAAATCTTCTCTGTCCTTAAACCTGGTGAGCTTGTAGGCCCTTTGAATTTCAAACCTAGTGATATGTGTGATCAACACAGGGTTCTATGGTATATCTACTCTAGATCCCTTGTGAACAAGGCCAACAACTATACCCACTTCTCTGATAGGGACTATAGATGGTTTGCTTCCTTACTCCTGAAGGAACAAAAAGACTTAGGGGAGTACATATTCTCTGAGATGAAGAGATATAGAGTTGATGGGAAAGCTACCACACCGATGCCATATCCTCAGATTGTTTCACTCATTCTGAAGGAGAATAAGATATGGTATCTGGAGAGCAAAGAACATATTGAGAGGATTACTCCGGTTGGGAGAAATCAAATTGGCAAGCTCAACATTGACATTCCTCTCAAGGGTCCTCTAGAATCTAGGTTTAAGAAGAAGAAGAAAACCGAGACTGAGACTAGCAAGATGGATGACACTCTGTTGTCAGCTCCAGCTGCCACTACATCATCACCCTCTTTCCTCAATGCCACACTTCAGCATTTCATGGAAAATATGCTGAAGGATTCCATGTGGACATTGCCAACACAAATGCTGAACTGATAACCAACATGAATTACAAGATGACTGAGTTGGTTGAGAGAATGGATAAGAGGCACGAGGAGTTGCTAGCTGAGTATTGTGCCCAGGGTGAGACATTGAAATTGATTCTGGCATGATTGGATTCTTTTGGTCCCGGACCTTCTGCCAGTCCATCATCTTCTACACATGAGACTTCTTCATCTCCAGAGCATATACCATCCCCAGAGCATACACCACCACCTCCAGAGAACATCCCATTTGACCTTCATCACTCTGAGGTTGAGCCTCCTATCCCTCCTGTCTCTAGTCTACCTGAGCCACAACCTAAAGATATCTTATACTCAGTGGATAACCCCAAAACCAATGAGACCATCCATATCATCATTGATGATTCACCACCCAAACCTCAGCCTGAACCCTCTCCTAAACCTATTCCATCTCCTACCCATACAGAGGAAATCTCTCCTTCTTCATCCTCTGATCATCATACCCCCGGTGGTACTGAAGAGGTTGAGAACACCACTATGATTGTCTTTCAGCCCTCTCCTGTTCCTCCAAAAGAAGACATCCATATCCCTCCACTTAATCTTCCTGAACCAAAATCTTCTAGTTCTTTTGATTCTTCTGGTTCAGATGGCTCTATGGTTCTTCCTGTGAAGCCTATCTCCATGGTCAAGCCTTCTAGTCCTCCACTTGATTGATGAAGACAAAAAGGGGGAGAAGAGCTTGAGTGTGATTTTGTGGATTGTCTGAGTTTCTTATTGGGTATATGGGTGTATATGGGATTTAGGGAGCTTTTGAACTTTTTAAGCTTTTCATCTTGTAATGCAATTTTAAGATTAATGCAAGTTTACTTAAGTTATGATTTCATTTCAAGTCTATTTAAGTCTTTAAATTATGATACATTGTTGGACCAATGAGTTTATTATGTATGCAAGGTGAATATGTTATGTTTTCAAAACACTTTGAATATAAACTTAACAAGGTTTTCAAATTTATCATTGAATTCAAGAAGTGTTTATTTGAGAACTTAGTTTCAAAATTCTTGTTCAAAATCACCAAGTTTTGTCATCATCAAAAAGGGGGAGAATGTTAGATCTCATGTTTTGATGATAACAAAGAATGGCATGAAAAAGATTTGATAAACAAATAAGTTTGAACAAAGTAATAACAGGGAAAATCATCTCTTGAAGTAAGCATTGGAGTAATGAAGAAAGGCCAAGAGAAAGAGTTGAGAAACTTGATCAGTAGCAAGTTTTCTAAGGCATTACTCGAGTAAGTACTAGAGTAATGAGACAGAAACTTGAAGTAACCAGAGACGCCTTCAAGTAACCTGCCAACGTTACTCGAGTAAGTACTCGAGTAATAGGGTAAATGTTTTCTAGTTGCTCTTGGCCTGCCAACGTTACTCGAGTAGCTACTCGAGTAACCAGGTAAATAACTTGGAGTTGCTCTCAGCCTGCCAACGTTACTCGAGTAACCATGTAAAAGACTTCCAGTTGCTCTCGGCCTACCAACGGTACTCGAGTATGTACTCGAGTCCCCTGTTTCAAGAAATATGTTGCTCTCGGCATTTTCAACCCTGCCAACGTTACTCCAGGAGCTACTCGAGTAACTCACTATGGTAAACAAAACCTGAAGGTAGTACTCGAATCACTTGATATGGTTTTATCACACTTCACTCAAGGCACTACTAAAGTATGCAGGTATTCAATGACTTATTTAAATTGGATTGCTCGAGTAAGTACTCAAGTATGCAGAGTTATTTTAAAGAAAAACTTCAAGTCATTACCCGAGTAAGCTATGCAGAAAAATTATATTTACTCGAGTATGTACTCGAGTAACAAGGTAATCAAACTTGAAGTGCTCTCGGCCTTGAAATCCTGCCAACATTACTAGAGTAAAGCATCGAGTAATCTAAAGTTTATTTGAAGGTTTACTAGAGTTGGTACTCGAGTAACCTATGAAGTAAAGAGTGCAATACCCGAGTAAGTACCCGAGTAAACAAGTATTTCCAAAGGTTTGAAATTTTGTTTATTCCATACACTACCCGAGTAATGTTATGTTTGCTTTTTGACTTGCGGTTTATCAAAGTTTTCCCAATGATACTCGAGTATGTACTCGAATAAACTTTAATGAATACTCGAGTAACTACTTGAGTATGCAAGTCTATAAATTTAGAAATCATTCAAACGTTCATTGATTTGTTTCCTATATGATTAAACTTTCATTGTATTAGTATTCTTAGCAAATTTACAGATAAACAATGAAGAGATCTCATCAAATAAGGAAAGTCAAATGCAACATTCAAATGCTACCTACCGCCAACGGATATTTTTCAAATACTGGAAAAGTCAACAGTGGCTGCGCTCTCTCAAACGGACGAGAAGAAGATGTTCCAACGGTCACTACCAACACTCCTATATATATATGGGAACATCCAAACAGAGAAATAACAACAAGAACACACATGAACGTATCATCAAGTTCATTACTCTGTTTTACATTATACTTGTAATTCTATGCTTCAGTGATTCTTATTCACTCTGTGAGAGAGATATTTCATTCAAACTCAATATTTGTTATTGAGATAACTTAAGGTTGTGGAACCTTGGTTTGGGATTGGATTACAACTTGTAAGGGGGAGCTAGTGTCCAGGTCAAGGAACTTACTTGTACTGAGGTGCTAAGAACCCACTGAATCTTGGAAGTTATAGTAAAACTCTCAGAGAAGCTCTGAGGACTGGACGTAGGTCAAAGTGGTTGTGACCGAACCAGTATAACTCTTGGTGTACACTTCGGTGATATTTCTCCTTACTCTTTATTGCTTTAAATTCACTGTCAAGTTTTTATTTGCAACGAAATTTTAGTATCACCCAATTCACCCCCTCTTGGGTGAAACGCTTGCTCTAACAGTAATTATGGAATAAAAAGGCATCAGCCTATTTTGCTAATTTAGAAGACCCTTAGGCGTCTTTTAAATGGGCCAAGAAGAAGGGAAAGTTAGTTGAATTTCATTTAGGCTTGTGACCAGATTTCATGTATATAAAGCTTATGTACATAAAAGGCGAAGTTGTATTTTTTGAAATTAATTAATTAAAGGGAATTATAACATAAGCATGAAGTTACAAAAAGCATTTCCTCTTCCTTCTTTATCCATAAACCATTGGTTTTTGCTCAAAATATAGAGAGAAAGTTGTGTTGAACTTAGAGAGAGAAGGAGAAGAAAAGTTTACAAAGGTAAGTGCTTTCTACGGTGAATTGGTTCCCAACACATATAATCCTTCTCCTAAGCTTCCCTTCTATGTTATTTAAAAGTGTTTGAGAAGAAAATATGGTATTTAAAAGAGTTAGGGTTTTGGCTTAAAGAGGTAAAGCCATAAGGAAGAAGAGGTAACTTCTTAAACTTTAAATATTGGTTGTTCTGGCTGCTGTTAGTAGTTTAAACGGTGAAATTTTGCCAGATTGTCTTTGTTTGTGAAATTGGGAAATATGGTGTTAGAAATGTTATGCTATCAAAATTGGGATTAAATGGTAGTCCTAATGTAATTAAATAGTTAACAAAGTGATTAGGAGTAGAAAGGAATATGTTTGCAGAGTTATAATAAAAAAAAAACCCTAATTTTTCCTGATGTACACCTAAGTTTCGGCCAGAGCTATACGTAGGGGTTAGATTTAGATTTTTTATGTTTTGATGATTCTATTGAGTTCAAGAGGAAAAATTAAGTAAGGTTACAGTTGAACACTTTTTTGGAAAAGACCGAAAAAATATAATTACAAAAATGCCCCTGAAACTCTAAAATAAGGGCTACCAAGGGCATTCTCTTCTTTTGGCAGTGAATTTGGTAATTCCAAGTTTGGAAATGGATTTCTTGGGCAAAAATAAGTCAAAATAACTCATGTCAAAATTTTAGAAAAAATACGATCTGATCGGGCCTGGCCAGTCCTTGGGGGCATATTGGTAAGTTTTCACCATAGGCTAATATAATTACTATAAACACTATGGAAGTGTCTAAAATGATACATGAATAGGTTTTAACCTAATTCTTGTACATTTGATATTTTAGGACTGAGTTGGGAGATTAAGCTTGGCATGCTTTACAAGGAGAACGTTTTAGGGTGAATGAGACTTGAGGTAGGAACATTATCCTTCACACATCATGCTAAAGTTCATATGATCATGTGGATGCCATTATTTGTACTTTTATTAATCAATATGGTTTGCCTAGAAGAGGCAATTAGTGTCAGAAGTGCACTTATACCTGGGAGTTGGTTAAGAATCCAACCAGTGTACGAATAGTGGGGTAGGAGCCCTGCTCATGTATACATGATGATGGTGCCTTATATTATTCATTAATTGGTGCATATACGGTGTATATCATATCTACTTCACACATTTTATATGAATGAATGATAGTATATTTCTACTGGGATTCCTTGGAATCTTACCCCTTTTTCTAAACAAAAATATCTCAGCAGGTGCCAATTGTAACACCCCAATTTTTGATTAAGGCCTAATGATAATTATTGAGGATAATTATCGGATTAAAGTGGAATTAATGTATATTAGTGACAATATTAATTTATATGTCATAATTGTTGGAAAATTTAAAGAATGGAATTATTGGCATAAGTTGGTAATTAATGGGGAAATTAATTACTAACTAAGAGAAAAATGAGAAGTGTGATCAAATGGCTAATGGCAGGATTAGAGAGATTAATTGGTGACTAAGTGTGTGAGAGCTAATAGGAAAATGACATGTGGCAAAGTGGGTGTGAGAGGAAGGTAAAGGAAAGTCAAATGAGATAAAAAAATGCATTTCTCTCTCCTCTCTTCCCTCTTGTGCGCAGCAAAAATTGAAAAGGGAGGGAGTAGTGTCATCATTTGTGCTTCTTCTTCACTCCACCTCCATCTCTCTCTCTCGTCCTCTCTCTCCTTTTCTCTCTCGCCATTGTTGCAGAAAATAGGGGGGAAGAGCTTGCAAAAAGGTAAGGAAAATAGCTTCTATTGCTCAAACTTCCTTCTTTAATATTGATCCTTGAATGAAGAGCTTCATTTTGATGGTTGTAATGTGTTCATTGGTGTTAGTTTGTGACCTCAAGAGATTGTGAAAGTTGACGAATCAAGAAATCCCTTTGGCAAAGTGAAAGAGGTGAGTGTTATCTCCCTTTTGATATATATATTGTGGTTGTTGGTGAGCATTGATTTTTCTGGAAATTTCTGCCCTATTTTCGAAAATTAGGGTCTTAGTGAGTTTGGCATGTTGTGATAATGGAAATGGTATATTATGATGTCTTTTGGACAAATGGATTGGTTTGAATCATTAAAAGTAAAGTTTGGGAACTTTGTGTTGGTTTTGGTGTATTGGTCAAAACAGGGCATGTGGTTAGATTGTGAATTTGGTCATTTTGAGGTTACCATTGTGTTCCTTGGGGAAAATTGTATGGGAATAAGCTTGGTTATTGATTTTGGAGTCATAGAACACTTTGGTAGAAAAGTTGGAAAATGCTGCCATTGAAAGTCTATTCTGGGCAGTCTGTTTGTATTGGCGTTTTGAATGACCCAATGATTTCAGAAAATTGTGAAACTTTCCAGTCTTAAATTTCACATCCCAAGCTTCAAAATGGACATATATTTTGTGTCATTTCGTTTTGTATTCTGAGAGTTATGCTTTGCCAAAATTTGGGACAAAAACAGAACTCTGTTTTTGGAGTAATGTTGGGTTTTGGGTGATTCTGTATTTATGTGATGATTTTAAGTTATAAGCCATATTTTTCCTTGAAAGAGCACTTAAGTACCTTTCATTTGGCATTGGAGTCACCTCGTTTCGATTTTTCTAGAATTAGTTATGGTTTTTCGAAGTTCAGCCCAGAGTCAGGAAATTTCTGGGCCGCGGCCCAGGAGTGGCTGGCCGCAGCCCACGACCTTCTGACCATATTTGGGCCGCAACCCAAGAAAGGGCGGGCCGCGGCCCACCCCTGTGTTCCAGCACTTTAAGTTTTTGAAAAGAGATCTTCACCCTATTGTTTCCCAACCTTTTAAGGGTTTTATTAGAGGCATTTGTGGCTTCTTAAGGGTCATTATTGATAACCAAATCTAAGTGTTGAAGAGTTAATTGAGTATTGGAATAGAGAATAATGTTTCGTCCTTAATTATGACTTTAGGATTTGATATTTGCCCGGAGCATAGAAGGCCTGTGCCTGCTCAAGGAAGGAAAGACAAAGGTAGTGACACTTTATCCTATATCATGTGTATTGCATTGCTTGTTTGCATTAGTCATTGAATACAGTGAAAGTGAAGAGGACGTGGCAAAAGCCCGGACTCGATTAAAGTGAAAGTGAAGGGGACGTGGCGAAAGCCTGGACTCTATTAAAGTGAAAGTGAAAGGGACGTGGTGAAAGCCCGGACTCGATTAAAGTGAAAGTGAAGGGAACGTGGTGAAAGCCCGGTCTCGAATATTGATTGCTGCATTGTGATATATGTGACTTGCTTTGTATATATGCATCATATAAATAAACTGTTGCTACTGGGATTCTCTAGAATCTCATTCTTTCCAAATAACATTTTTAGACAGGGCAAGTGGATCGAAAAGCAAACAGGTGGCAAAGGACGATTAGGACTGCCAGCGGTAATCTTAGTGAAATATTTTGGTTTTATATTGTATTGGTTATCATTTTGGATCATTGTAAATATATTGTATAGATCATAGTACTATAGTTTTGTGTAATCCCTGGTATGGATACTGAGATGGGCAATGATGCCCTGTATAAACCTTTGGATTAATGTTATTATCCCGGGTGAACGTCGGGAATTGTGCTTACTCTGATATTGTATATGTAACAGACCAATCAGGCCATTTGTTTTAATGAATGAAATGAATGGAGATCCATTTGTACAGGTGTTTTAAAAAGTTTTTAATTGTTCCGGATTTCTTATTCGATTATTAAATGTGCTTAAACGTTAATCCTGGCCTGATTAACGAAGGGGGTTACACCAACAACTCAAGAGGAAAGGACGTAGATACGGGGAACTGAAGGGCACGTTTCCAAAGATGAGGATCATGGTTATATATATGGTTATTTTTGAATATTTTGGAAAGATATGTATATATTTGTAAACCCCGTGGGGAAAACATGTGTTGTAATCAAGTACCATATATCATAATATCAATATATTTATGCTATTCTTGTGTTGCTCACCGAACTATAGGCAAGCACTATGAAAATATGGAAAATAAGATGAGGGGGTGACATTTTATTTTTGAATTTTTTATAGGGATTTTTTGTCCTCTCTTGTTGAAGTAGATGTGAACAATATCTACTATAATTGTATAAGATGGTGAAACCCTATTACACAGAGAGCTATATATAAATAGCCACATTATGAAATTATAGATTTATAGTTATTTATCATGAAACAAGTATATAACAAAAGCTGGTTTATTTAACAATTATGATTTACATTTAGCCATTGGATATAGGACAATTAAAATTTTCCTGAATTTCAAGATACTGCTTGAAAGAATGTGAACATCCTTGCTCAGGGAAGGAAAATTTGCTTGTTATTGTTTGTGTGAAGCGATTTTCAAATACTGATAAAGGTCATGTGGGGGCAACAAGACTCAATCATGGCCAAATTTATATTGTGCTATACCATGTTTGTAGGTTCTTCCCTCTTCTTCTTCACTATCTTAGAACCTATACCAGAAAAGCTTACCTCCCTTATCTATCCCTATTTATCCATCAGATTCCTTGAGTTTGAAGGCAAACATATAAAGCACAGGAAAGCTTTCCCTATTATCCAAACCTATCTCAGTTCTAACTCTCCCAAAGGAGCCCATAGGCTTAAAGCCGAAGTCATCAAGGACAACCAGACCCCACTAGTTCTCACATGGACAAAACGAAGAGATCACCGATGAGTTTCATGATATCAAGCTATAGTGGTATGCTCATAAAAAAGACACAGAAGGGAGCTTGACTGCAAGACCCATATGTCGAGCAGGGATGAAAGTCACAATCCTTCTCCATTTGTCCTACCATGGATTTAGTAGAAAGACACAGCACATCCATAGAGAAAGAAAATGAAGTATTCGGAGAGAAAATGGTGACTGGTTTAAAGGAGGTCGGGTAAGAGAGAGACTGAGAGAGGGTGTGAGGAGTTTTTTTTTTATTTTTTAAATAATCATTTAAAAACAAATAGTGTGGGGCCCACCAAACCAAAAGCACTCCCTTCAATCCACAATATAGGGCACTTCAACTATATCATGGGAAACAAAAATGATAGTTAAGTCATTTAATATATCCTAAAATGTAATTTCCCCCTCCCTCACTTTTATCCCTTCTTTAGAAATATGATTATTTGCATTTGGGAGTGTTATTTTCAGAGAGAGAGAGAGAGAAGATATAAGGAGTGGGAAAGTTAGAAAGTGAGTATTAATCACAAGGACAAAACATAAAAAAATCATTAATTAAACTAGAGGTGTCTTATATTTTGGATCATGTCTTCCTTGTAAAAGCCCCTTATATTGTGCACCGGAGGGAGTAACAATAGTCTGCTTTAACTAACAGAGCTAGCATTTTTACTCCATTTTGAGAAGATCATGAGTGCTTTTGCACTCAGAAAAAGTTTATGTTGCTAGACATTCTTGTGAGTAGAGCCGGGAAAACGGGCCGAGCCCGTCGGGCCGGCCCTTTTAGGCCCTGGCCCTTCAAGGGCCGGGCTTGTAAATCATAGCCTCAAAAGGAAGTCGGGCCTAAAAGGGCCGGCCCTGTAGGGCCTCGGGCTTAAAAGGGCCGGCCCTGGAGGGCCTCGGGCCGGCCCTTTAGGCCCGTTTATTTTTTATTTATTTTACTTTGAAAGGAATCATGTTACATTTTTTAATTACCTTATTAAATCTATATGTCACTCTGTCCTAATATTGTATAAAGTATGATTTTTAAGTATATTGTTTTGTCTAATTGAATCATATTATGATTTTTTAGTATGATTTTTGAATATATTGTTTTGCCTATTTAGACTAAAATCATATTATATACTATTTTTCCTGATAGAGTATGATTTTTTATGGAGGTTGTGATTATTTGACTACTTAAACTTACTGCTCAAAGTGAAACACAATCAAATGTCCTTGAAATTGATGATAGTGGCGAAGAAGGTGAAAATGATAGTCATCATACTCATGTTGTTTAGAGGTTAGAGTATTTAGCTTATTGCCTTCTTATACTTTGGCCTTTGTGTGAGTTATTTATGGATATGATTTTACCTTTGATTATACATTAGTAACTGTGTTTGTTTGTTGCAAGAGACGTGTTATTTAAACCTTAATGTTAACAACATTTATGTATTAAATTAGAACTTTAATCATGGTTATTTACTAATTATATCTCTTTGGGGAAAATACGCAGGAAAAATAGTTAAATATTGTGAAAATGATTTTCCGGCCCTGCGGGCCAGCCCTGGCCCTGATGCTCTCGGGCCAGGCCTTGAAAAATTGCAATTTTCCTGACCCCGAGCCCTTTAGGGCCAGCCCTGTTAGGCCCTGGCCCGTCAAGGGCCGGCCCTGATTCCCAGCTCTACTTGTGAGGAATGTTTATGCAATTTTTACCTCTTAACCAAGTATAGAAAGGAGATAGGAGGTAGCCCAATTTTTATGTTTTATTTTTGCTAGGCACAGGTATCCTCCTATTGGAGGAAATCATGTTTGAGACACTGTCGGGCACTATATGTGGAGAATTTATTGGACAACGCATTCTACTTATCTAGATATAGCCCTTTGTTAAGTTGGTACTAGTGAAAGGCATTATGACAACTAGTTTGTTATTATTTGGGTTGAGCATAGTCATGTTGGCCCAAAAATAATATACATATTTTCCTTGGTTTATTACCTCTTTGATAAGGGAAAAATAACTTATTTTAGGTTACAATTGATTACTCCCTCCAGTCCTATTTATAAGCAACTTTCTCTCTTATAAAGCTGGTCCTTTTTATAAGCAACTTTCACTTTTTGTTTGAAATTGTAAGCTTCTTTTTCCTATTTTATCCTTATTAAATGCTCATTATTTCTCATATCGTATACTCATTATCTTTCATACTTTTATCTATTCTCTTTTCATAAATAAGGGCATATATGGAAAAACATGGCATTTTTTACATACTTATTACTTTTAACTACCAGTTCATTTTGCGCAATCAAGGGGAAAGTTGCTTATAAAAATGATCGGAGGGAGTATAATCTGCACACATAAGGAAAGAGACATGGTTATACTAGAAAAGTTGAGAATTTGAATTTTTTTTTTAAAAAACAATAACATTGCTGTCATTTCCCTCTTAATATTATCATATTATAGTCTACTTATAATTATGATTAGTTGCTCCCGTTATCCCACTACTATAGAAATTGCCATATATGATGGTTATTATTTGCCATATATCACGATTCCAAACCGTTATATATGTGGTTGCTATATATGCTCCATATAGATAAAGTACTGTTCAAACCATTATTTATTTTAGACCTATTATAAAGGTTCTAATATAACACACGTTATATATTTAAGCTTGATAAGACCATGATATGTGCATTGCTGTGATAATAATTAACGTGCACACATGAACAACCGTCATAATATATGGTAATGCTTGCATGATACATAACGGTCTCATTTTCACAACCGTTCTTTATTCAATAATATACATAATGGTTTTTATGTAAGAGCCGTGACGTTTAAGAACACTAGATAGCGGTCTCATGTAGACAACCATTATGTATTTAGTACATAAATAACTATTCATAAATAAGAACCATGAATGTTCATAAGACATGACATTTGTTATATAATAACCATAATGTATGGTTGTGAAACTTTTCAAGTGAAAGTTTCTAAGCTAGTTGGACTAGAGTATATATAATAGAACAGATCTTCCCACACCGAGTGGCTATGCAATATGGGAACGATCAAGGCATTACAGGCTTTATAGGGAGAATCAATGGCAACTGTTGACGTATATATATATATATGATAAAGTAACTATTGACCAATGGCAACTGTTGACGTATATATATATATGATAAAGTAACTATTGACTTATAATTATGTCTCCTCACAGAAATTATAACCCTGGAAATTAAAGGATGAAGGGAAAAAATGAATACCCCTATCGAAAAGGGCATAGGGGGTATGTATACCCTTGAGCTTCTCAAGGGTTTGCATACTCGTTTCCCCTTCCCCTTTTTCTATAGGGATATTTGTTTTTTGTCACTCAGTTGTTGCTTTCCTGGATTAATTATTGAAGAGACAAAAGGTATAGGTTATGAACACTTACACTATGAGATAAATAGGTCAGGAGTGTGATTGATTCAAGTTACAAAGTGTATAAAATCTTGATTCATCTCATATTACATGGCTACTCGATATGGGAAGTACTACTCTAATAGATAGAGTTGAGACCATATAGATTAGAAACTCTCACTTTGAAAAGTCTAGGACTAATCACAATGTTCAATTTCACATCTTTTTACTTGATGTCACCTGCTCAATACAAAAACATAAGAGGAACCTTTGATCATATCAATAATGGATTTTCCAAAAAAACATAACTTCACAAAAGCAATTTAATGTCATCTTGAATGCTTTATCGTGTCGTGACTTCAAAAAATGCTACAAGTATTCACTTGTTCATATATGGCTCTCGGTACAACTAAACTAGTTTATTCATCACATCCTTATTGATATTTTTGAAGTAATTTCTTGAGATATGGATACTTTCAAAAAAAATAAAGAGATGTTTGCTTAGGGATCCATATCTCTTAAAGATACATAAAAAAAGATCAATAGAGTAGGAACCTTCAGTCAAAGTAATGGGGTTGACAACTTCCATTAACAAGAGAGGAACGTCAATTAGAACAATAATGGGTTTTCAAAAAAACATAACTTCACAAAAGCAATTTAATATTTGATCTTGAATGCTATATCGTGTTGTGACTTCATAAATATTGCAGGTATTCACTTGTTCATGTTTGACTCTCGATACAGCTGAACTAGTTTATTTATCACATCCCTTTTGATCTTTTTGAAGTAACTACCAAAGATATAGATACTGCCAAAAACTGAGGTAATTGCTTAAAGATCCATATTTTCTGAAGTCACTTCAAAAAAGATCAACAGAATAGGAACCTTCAGTCAAAGCAATGATGTTAAAATCACCATGGATGCTTTATCACGTCGTGACTTCATAAAGGTAGAACAATCGACTGAGTTGAACACTGCAAGATACAAGAGAAAAACCGTTACAAGTGAATGCATGAAGGGTAATGCAAAATGGATGAGGAAAATCATTACTATACCTTGGTCAGGCTCATGAATGAAAACAACTAATGCACTAGTTGCTAAGACAAGGGTCAAGTGTATTTGTTAGAGCGGCTATCACTGAGATGTCAGATGAAGGCTTTTTATGAGGGGATTCGACTGAAAATGACTCTTGACAGCTGAAAAAGACAACGTGAGTTGTAGGGTTATGATATTGGTAGGTTTCTTATGAACATACTAAGTGTCAAGTGTATTCTATTTTAGATATTTAAATAAAAGAGGAATGGTAGGATATTTTGGGCTATTGTGCCTAAAACTTTACATCGCGGTTCATTTGTAAGAACTATTATTTATTTGTTTACATTTATCATGGTTCATTGTTAATAAACGTTATGCATTTCACTTATTTTTACAAGGTATTCTAATAAGTGACGGGTTTTACTTAATAATCATTATGTATTTCACTTTTTTTTAAAAAAAAAATTGGTGATTGATTATGTAACCACCATTTTACAAAAAATTAAAAAGAAAAAAAGAAAAAGACAAAGTATAAAAAAAAAGTAAAAAACAAATAGATCATATTCTTCCTTCGCTAGTAACTTATCCACATTCTCATTTAAAGAGATAATGAGACTGGTAATTTCTTTGAAGCACTGGTCCTTATCCTCATAAGTAAACTTGGACCATATGATGAAGATCGTAGGTTGAATGGATGAGCTCTTCAATGCTTGTTGGTGGTTTCTGTTTGTTCTCAGATAATCAAGTATGTCTACCACACGGTGTTTCATCTTGGCAATTGAGCAAGAGAGCAAAGAAAGGGATGATGACGAAAACATAGAACAAACAAATGAAAATGTAGAGTTTAAATACTTTAATAGACATATGGATGTAACGTGAAAAAGCCATCATTGCACAGATGTTGGCCTTTTGTACGTTAGCCTTAGGGTCCACAATCTAAAATTAACCAAGGATTGTGTATAGGCAAACATAAAATCGTTCTATCTTCTCGAGGAGCCTTTTATTGATTCCTAACTAATCTAAAAGATAAGGGAAAATTGGCTTTGGTTTTTCAAATTAATAACTGTAAGAGTAATACAATTTAATTAAAAGATAAACTATTGTTTTTTTTATAAGAAATGGTGCAGGAATGAATGGAATTGGAAATGAAAATATGAACGATGGATTCTCTTGGTAATGAAAAAAGTGACTATCCTTGCTCAAAAAGATTATGAGAGTTAAAATTTTGTTAAGTCTTAAGAAAAGTGTCAAGATTATACTTAAGTCTAATATTCTTAGTTAATGGTACATCTAACGAATATAGCTAACTACCACATCTTGAGATATTATTTAAAATCACTTAATGTGCAATTGAAATTGGAATGATGCAACATGAATCTTCTTAAATTTGAGTGCTAAATAGCCCCTCAAGAGCACAAATCAACCACATGAACAAGACAACAACACGCTAATTAATATAATCTCATTGCAACAATAAAGAAATTCAAACATATATAATCTTCACACTACAAAATCCAATCTCAACTACAAATATCAAACCAACAGAGACATTTAACATCAATCTATGTTTTAAAATCATATACAATAATTCCTAAAACTAGGAAATCTAATTATATAACTCTAGACTAATAGAATGATAGAAAACTCCCCTATGTAGTTCTTAAAGCTTAAGCACAAATCCTTATCACCAAGAAGCAAAAGGATCAGCCTCTTATTGCTTTAAAATAATCACAACTTAGAATCTCACTAGAAAATTCATGAACTCATCAAAAAATTTAAGGTTGATAATTGAGGGCCGAATCTGATGAGGAAATGAAGAGTGAGTTTGGTGAACTGGAAGAAAAGGTTGTTGTTCTGTGAAAACATAGGAGAATTCGCAGCAAGTAGTACTGGTGGTATTTTGACAGAGGTAAAGAAGAAATCCCGATGCTGTAATAGTAAAGATCAGAGATCTCAATGGTATATTTTGAGCTCTTCTCTTTGGGCAATGACAGTTTGTGGTCTCTCTTTTCCCTATCTCTAATGGTGGCACTGAAGAACGATGGTGAAGGTGGTGTGATAAAGCTCTCCGCAGCGTGATTTGCTTTAGTCTGTCTTTGTATGTCTTCACGGTGCTTTCTCTAAGCACTTATTATTGCTGCCGACAAAAGGCAATGGTGGTTGAGGGAGGGCCGGTGAGGAAGAAGATGACAATGGTGAGGGTAGTGGCCCTCCCTCTCTCCTCTCTAACTCTCTCTAGCTCTCTGGTTCGAACTGTGATGTTGGGGCCTCCAACTCTATGATTTCCGATCTGGAAAATGTCAAGGAACAAGGAAAGGGTTGGTTAAATCCTAATTGGCTGGGTAAAAATGCAAGTTTTTGCCAGGGATCAATCTGCGAACTTTAAAAGTTTGTGGAGGGAATAAACTACAAATTTTTGAAACATTTGTAGGCTAAACTTTAATTTCCAAAACATCTGGGCCCTTTTATGTATTTTCCCTGGTCCCTTTTCTTCATTGATTTGTAATTTCTAGAAATTCTGGGGGCATTTATGTAATTATACATAGTCTTCAAAAATATTAATTCTTACCCAATTGACATTTTCCAAAATCTCCAATTTTCTTCTTAAACACATACAATGCAAGATTAACCACCAGGAAGCATCAAAAGTCAAAGAAATAATTTGCATGAATAATTAACAAATTATGACCATTTTGCCTGTAATTATACTTAATTTAATATAAATATCCCTAACTCAAATTAGTGTTTAATCATGTAATAATGTCCTAGGAAATGCATTAAAAATCCCATATTTATCATGAAAAAGCCTATAAAAATATGGTTCAATCACACGTTGGAAGTTGAATAAGGCGTAATGAAAGGGTGTCTGGTTATCCTGACGATCATCAAATAATGAGGAGGCACCCATGTCATCACGGGGAAGAGGAAAGGTTTCAAAAGCTTTAATTAACATTTATTAAGTTAGAACTATTAAGTATATTTGCAAGAATATTTACAGTTTTTAATTGAGAACTATGAATTATTAAGTTGCTTTTTTAACATTATTCTTAATTTAACGTTTGAATACTTTACGGTTCTTAATTGATAATTGTGAATTATTAAGTTGTTTTTTCTTGTTAACTTTATCTCCTTCCTCGATAGCGGTGGGAAAAAAGCCCGACTCGGCCCTGCAGGGCCAGACCTTCATAGGCTTGGGCTCGACCCAAGTGCTTCAAGCTCGTTTAACAAAAAAATATTTCTATTTTCAATTTTCTTAAAGAAAATAAATTAAAACACTAAAATTTTTAATTTAAGACAAATATTTTTAAAGTATTAAATTTTTTATCCTTTTTTATATAAATAGAATAAGTGACCATTTCCCTTAAAACAAAATTTTTCTTGAGATAGAGACTCTACTTTCTCATTTTTCAATGTGTGTTATTAGTTTATCTTTTTTAATATAGTTTGCATAATATTTGGACCTCTTTAAATACAATTAAAAGATTGATCTCTTTGTTTACCTTATATCAATAAAAAATGATTCTTTCAATATTTCCTAAGAAAAAATTTCTTTAGGGAAATATTAATAACTAAATGAAATATTCTTAAAAATTGATTAATATTTAAAAAAAAAAAAATAGTCAAAAGAATTTTAACTAACTATAATGTCATCAACAAGCTTCTCTTAGCTTTTTAATAAGAATATAATCAATTTTTTTCCTTAAAATGTTCAAATAGCAACACTACATGATTTGAAAAACATTTACAATTTTTTTAAAAATCAATTTTTTAAAGCAAAACTCAACTTGTAGTCATTTAATAAAATTAAAAAAAAAAATTGGCAAGCTTAAAAGGTTGTCTTTTTAAGCCCATAACCTTACAGGGCCATCCCTTTTAGGTCCGATTCCTTCTAAAAGTTCTAAATCATAAGCCCGGCCGTTGATAGGCTCGAGTCTAAAAGGGCTAGCTTGACAGGCTTGGCTTGGTTTCCTGGCTCTACTTCTCGATGATGAGAATAAGGATGACGATGACGATGAGGATGAGGATGATAAAGATGACGGACAAGAATAATTTACTACTCTTAATTAATAATAGTGAATTATTAAGTTGTTTTTTTAACTTTATTTTTAATATTTTAAAAAAATAATGATGATGTTCAGTTATTACCATCAATGCCATCCTCATCCTCATCCTTATCTTCATCAGAGAGAGATGAAGGGTCTAACTACAAGTCATAATTAACATCATTGTGAAGAAGTTTATGGTTCAACTTCCTATTCAGTATGTTGGCGTATGCTGCAACACACCTTATGTTACGGTCAAGGCCTGCCAACATCTGTATTAGAGCCTCCATTTTAGGAGGAGGCTGAGGAGGAGGTGGTAGGGATGGAGTAAGAGGTGGCGGCGGCTGAGGAGCTCCCTGAAAACTTAACTTGATGAAGGAAAGAAGGAGGAGGCCGATAAAGAAAAGGAGTAAAAATCATAAGGAATAGGTGAGTTTAAATAGAGATCTAATGAATTATGTAGGGTTATGACTTACGACTTATGATGGTCTTACAGATTATAAAGGGTTATGAGTTATGCCTTATGAAGGTCTAACAGATTAAAAAGGGTTATGAGTTATGACTTATGAAGGGCCAACGATGTGATGAAGAGTTATGAAAGGGTTAAATGATGGTTGGTTCTAAAGACCGTTATGTTTTGTCTTCATTGATATAAGAGGTTAGATGAATAATCGTTTGTAAGTATTATATGGTGGTTGTTTTGTAAGAACCATCATATTTGTCACTAAATAAATAATGGTTATTAACTACAACAGTTATTTTTGTGTTTTCGTGGATTCCACCTCTAAATACATGACAGTGCGCATATTTAACCGTTAGGTTTTAATGTTATATATTCTTGCATGGCCTTTATCTCGATATACATGACATTTATTCACTATAACCATTATTTATTTAGCGTTATATGTGCCCAAATCTGTAGTAGTGGCCACTTTTCAACAATAATATTTGCAATGATAAACCACAAAATTTTGTCTGGTTAAGGTCGACGATTCAACATATACACTAGTGCAAAAATCGCTTTTTAGACCTAGTCAAAATCACTATTTAGACCGATTTTGGTACAAGTCTAGATACAACCAATCTAAAAAAGTCTAATACGATCAATCTTAAAATTGCTTAAGATGAGGTCTAAAAAGCCTGACATTTTGGACCATAGTTGGCTTATATCATGTTTAAAATTTATAACTTTTTAGACTAGTTATTTTGAAATCAGGTTTAAAAAAATTCTTTTTAACATTATATTTACTATATTAGGTCTGAAAAGGTATATTTTTTAGACCTCATATTTCTTACATTTAGTCTAAATGTTTTGTTGTTTTAAATATCTACCCTAATTCTTTCTCTAACCTACCATCCAAGCCAACACATAAAAGGAACTCATGTCTAAAAGAATATAGTTCAATCTACAAGATCTCAACAAGTCAATATGAGTGACAAATTTAATTCCTACAATTTAAAAGCTACAAAATAAAATATACATGATGTCTGCTTTTAAGGGGACACGTATGTGAGGGACGTAGAAAGTTAGGAAACGACATCCGTTAAAAAACGGATGCCATAAAGGCACTTATAGCATCAGTTTTTCGAAAAATGGATGCCATAAGTTTGCTACTTACAGAGTCCCCTTTTTCAAAAATGGACTCTATAAGTGGCACACTTATAGTGTCCATTTTTGGAAAAAGGGGCTCCATAAGTTCATTTTTTTAGAAAAAGGTAGCTTTTTTTCGATTGGAATCACCTCCAATCCAAAAAAAAATGCCTCTCTAAATTTATTCTTTACAAAGAGCACTAGAAAGGTATCCTTTTTTAATCAAAATATTCTCACAAAACAAACTCATAATAACTAACCAATCTCTTTCTAAAGAGATGTGTGAACAATAGCATAAATAGTTATGGTGAATAGTGATGCATAAACAATAGCATAAAAAGTGACGCGTGAACATTGACAGTGAACAATGACGTTGACAATGATTGTGAACAGTGGCATCTCTCTTTTTGAAATTCAAACATCTGAATTAAAAAATCCATTCTCTTCACCTCTACATGCACTTTATTAGATATGATTGTGAAAAAGCAAAGGAAACTATATAATAATAATAATAAACAGACAGCAGCATCAAATCCAAATGCAAAGAGAATGTAAAAAAAGGTTGGCATGTTAGATTTGAGAAAGGATTAAGAGAGAGATTACCATCGTAAGTATGGGCACCGAAGGGCATGACAAGAGTGAGGATGAGAGCAGGAAGGATGGTGAGAACACTAAAGGAAGAGCTAGAAGAAGCCATTTGAATCTATAAAGTGTAGGTCTCTCTCTAAAACTCCTATAAGAGAAACTAGAAATGTCGTGGGGGTGAGAGAGAGAGAGAGAGAGAGGAAGGGAAGAGAAAGGAGGGTGGTGTGTGTTGCAATAGAATTTTTTTAAAATATATGTATTTGAGTTCGAATTTGGGAGAACATTAAAGAATATGGGATGCCACCTAATATTAAAGAATATGGGGCGCTACCTTTAGCGTCCTTAATTAAATCAGGGACGCGAAAGGTAGCATCCCTAATATTAAAGAATATGGTGGTGTCCCTAATATTAGGGAATAAGGTGGCGTTCCTAATTTTAATTAGGGACTCCAAAAAATATTCCCAAATATTAGGGACTCAAAAGGTGGAGTCCCTAATTAAAATTAGGGATACTAAAGGTAGACCTTTAGCGTTTGTTTTTGAAATTGGGATGCCTAATTTGTCAAACTGATCCACAGAATTATAAAAATGTCACCACCTTTATTTTTTATTTCCCTTTTTCAAAAACGGATGTCCTTTGGGGTTGTAAAAACTATATCTTATAGTAGTGATAATACCAACAATTTTCCAATTCAAGTGTAATAAAATTTAATTAAACAACTATTCATCATTGAAAGGTTCATGAACTACATACAAGAACCAAGATGAAGCGACAAATTTAGATTAGTGTTTTTTGCCATTACTGGGTTGAGATGAACTTTTAGGGTTTTTGAAGGGACTATATGGTGAAAGAATGTGCCGATCGCTTGGTGAGTCGCCACAAACATTCCATGGTTGTCTTTTACTTCCTCAACAACCTCAAAGCAGCTTAGAGAGCTTGAATAGTCATCCATGGGGGTACCTTCATCTATTAAGTTCTCAACTGAAGCATCGTAATTGATGACTCCCAATAAGAAGTCATTCATCTTGTTGCTTTGGTGCTACACAAATTCTGCTACAAAATAAAAATCCCTCTAATTGGGAAAAATAGAGAAGGATTAAAGTTGACATATCCTTTACTTACACTGGGGAAAATGCAAGATTTTCAATCATTAAAGATAAATCATATGATTTTCAATGCATTGCAACTCATTGTCTTCCTTGTTTATTTGGAAATTTGTAATATCTTGAACAGGAACAATATTTTAATCTTCTAAAAAGCTCTGTGCAATTATACAAATAATCATATAAATTCAGCATTCATTAGGACCACTATTTATATATATATATATATATAACAAGTATTTATTAAAATAACGAATATGATATATGTAGTCCAATATGGGCTTTTTGAAGCTTGTTAGGAAATATATTAGAAATTAATGTAAATATATTAGAATATATTTCATGAGATACTAATTGATCCTAAAAATCAATATCTTTCAAAAGAGGTGGGGGATTGTATAATCAAAACCTTCTGAAAGTATAAAATACCCAAAATCAGCCATTGTAACTCTTGAGACGGTTAAGTCCTTTAAACAAGAACCCAGGCTCTGATACCAAATGTTAGAATCTGCTGACACCCAAGAGGAGGGGTGAATTGGGTGTAAGATAAAAACTTAAGAACTTTGAAAATCTTTTCGTATCTTAGTAAAAGCAATAAGTATGAAGGTAATGAATCATAAATCAATAGTTAGATTAAATAATATATGCTGGAAATATAAGAGCTTAGGGAAAAGAATATGCAAACTGTGATTTATCCTGGTTCGGTCCAATCTGTGATGGCCTACGTCCAGTCCCCAGGCTCCTCCGGAGATTTTTAAATCCACTATCTTCTTGTTTAATCCGGGCACAAGAAAATCCTTTACAATCCCACAAGTTTAGCCGGGTACTTGTGAAACCTTTTACAAATCTCTTACTGAAATACTCATCCTTACGACAAGTCTTACGAGCAGAGCAATCCCAAAGATCTTCCTCTCCTGCTTACTCGTGCAAGTCTTACGAGTAGCAACGTTCTCTCCTGCTTACACCCCTGTAAGTCTTATGAGTAGCAACGTTCTCTAATGCTTGCACCTTGTAAGTCTTATGAGCAGAATGTCTTACTAGCAATTCTCTCTATAGCTTCCACCGTAAGGAAATCAACCCTTTCAAGGTCCCTCTACCTTGAGATCAATTCAGAAATACAGATGAAAATGTTTACAGACTCTCTCACAGAATGGATAAAATGATCACTGAAGTACAATATAACTAACTCTCTCTCAAATATACATGATATAGAAAATAGATAAGAACAGAGAGTGTTTGGGTAGAAGTGGATGACTCATGATATTCGCATGTTGGTGTCGTTACTCTGTTCTCTCATCGTTTCCTTCTCTTCTTTAAATGCTACCATATTTATAGATGAGTTGTAAAAGATAACCGTTGTAAGCATTCGTTCGTTGGAGTCCCATTGCTTTGTTTGACCGTTGAGTGCATTTGAATAATGAGCCACTATTAAATGTCCGTTGCAGAGTGGAGCGTCTAGATATCTGACAGTTTATCGTTATGAGCTGTATGTCACGTTGTGGAGCGGTATGAAGATGTTTGAATATTCGACAATCTTTTGTGGTGTGTCAGTTGCTTGTCGTGGTAGGTAGCTGCCACCGTAATTGACTTTCTTATTTTAAACTTCAATCCGAACGTTTAATATCATGTTTCACACTTGAAATATATGTTAGTTAACATTTAGAAACAATAACAAGTGAGAACACAATGATTCAATAACATGTAACCATATTCGAATTGTTCGTTAAGTGATGATATTTGCCATACGTGACCTCTATTCTTGAAGATGCAATCCAAATGTTTAATCTCCTGTTTCTCACTTGAAATATAAGTTAGTTAACATTTAGGAATAATTACAAGTGAAAACATAATGAATGTATAACATTTAACCACGTTTGGATTGATGGCTATGAGAGTCTGAACTTTCTGTGTTTTGGTTCTGTTAGGACTTCACTCGAGTGCAAAGAAGCCTCACTCAAGTGCATGTATAATTTCACGTTCTAGCTTCCTCTCGGGCATGTTAGATATGATTAGTTTTGATGATGTCAAATATAGATATGAAATGATAAGAGCAAAAAGTTTATATAATGTATTTCTTTGACTAACTACTATATTTAATGTTACATATTTTGTAGATTAGTCAAGCAAAGAATGAAGAAGATTGAATTAATGAAAATGAACAAGAGGGAGAAAGAAGAAAGAAATTGAAGATAGTCAAGGAGATGCTTACTCGGATTATGAAGAATGATTATCAAGAGGAAAATAAAAAAGGAAGATATTGAAGAATGAAGAACTTGGAAGATCTATCAAGAATTTCAAGATTCAAGTTGTTAGAAGTGATACTTGAGGTTTCTATGATGATATTGGAGGCTTCTATGATCAAATGATGGTTGGAATAGGTTAATACGAAGCTAAGATGACTTATATGTGAGTTATGACACTTCTAAGGGAGTTTTACTCGAGTGAGAGCTCAATACTCGAGTGCTAGAGGTGTTGCACTCGAGCACGGGATGAACTCACTCGAGCACGGGGTGAACACTCTGTTCTACTCTGTTTTACATTCAGCCTGACAGAGGTTCAGTATTTTAGCCATATCTCTAAAACCACACATCGGATTGACCCAAAACCAGTGGCATATGAATGAAGACTCACAACACGTAAAATGTGTACCAAGATCACATTGAAAGAAGCTCAAATGAAGGAGATATGATCTGTGGAAGAAGACAGTGAAATCACCGTAACTTTTCAACACATGTTTGGTATTTTGAGCATAACTCACAAACCACACATCGTATTGAGACAAGAACAGTGCCAAATGAAACTAGACTCAAAGACCTTTCCATGGATAGGTAATTTACCTAATTTGAACGTATATTCTAGGAGCTATGCCTTCTGGAAGTTGACACTTGTGCAGTCTAGTCTGATAGACACTCTTTCGATCATAACTTGCAGAATATAAGGAGTTTGAAGCTGATTCTTTTTGCATTGGAATGCATATGGCAAGAGCTTTCTTATGATACATCATTAGAATAAAATAAATAAATTTTTTCTAAAGTGGCCCCACATCACCCGCGAGTGCAAAAACGAACTCTTTGAAAAAGTTGTGCGAGTGATGTTCAGAAGCAGCTGAATCGTAAAAGAAATTTACAACACTCGAGCAGTAGGATCCATACTCGAGCATTAGACTATTTCTCACTCGAGCACATGCAAGTTTTGACATGAGAGTGTTAACCTGAGAAGAAGCATGTACGTGAAAACAAGAGGCGCACTCGAGCATGATGTGTTGTGCTCGAGTGATGTCTAGAATTCACTCGAGCAGATGTGAGTGAAGAGCAGCGAGTGTTTGCCCGAGAGGAAGTCAGAACGTGAAATTATACATGCACTCGAGTGAGGCTTCTTTGCACTCGAGTGAGGTCCTGACAGAAGCAACGTAGAAGCTCAGACTCTCATAGCCATCAATCCAAACGTGGTTAAATATTATACAATCATTATGTTTTCACTTGTTAGTGTTCCTAAACATTAACTAACATATATTTCAAGTGTAAAACAGGAAATTAAATATTTGGATTGCATCTTCAAGAACGGAGGTCACGTATGGCGAATATCTTTACTCACGTGATGAGTCCCAGAAGCCAGAAATTCAGCTTTTGACCAATGATCCAACATACCCATGACTAATACTTTATCATATAAAGTGGTACCAAATATCATTGTTTCTCTATAATGGTTGAAACCTGAGAAAATAGCTAGTGGTCTAATTTCACAATTTGTAGAGTATGTTGTTGGAACTGGTAGGCACAGCGGAATAATTTTAAATTTCACCAATCCCAATTTCGGATCTATCAATAATGTTTAAACCGAGTTAGAAAGAATCGTACCTTTCTTTTTGTTCTGAGTTTTCTATCTTCAGGAGCCAATACATCAATCCACTCCCTCTACAAATATGCACACGAATGATACTCCAATACGAACCGCGTGCTAGTGCCTCCAATATCTCCTATGGTTTCCTTACGACTCTAAACTCTCATCTGTCGATTAGTTTTTTTGCTTCATTATTTTTATAACCCATAAATGCTATATTCAAATTTCAAAATTAATCTTGATTAATTTCAAAATTAATTAACCCTTAATTATCTTGATAAGTTAATGAAATAAATTCGGTTTAATTAAATATGTCATATATTTTTAATTTAACCTATTTATTTAATATGAATAAGAGCCAATAGATTTAATTTATCCTTATAAATTAAATATGAGATATTATCTCTTTATCATGTTAGTTATTAAATTTAATTTATCTAATAAAATTAAATTTAAAACTAACACAATATAATAACTATCATATAAATACATATATATAATATTATTAATTTTCTTTTCACGGATTTTATATTATATATATAAATATAAAATTCGTCCGCCCTGGATTAAACATTGTCTTGCATTGGGCCATTCTTGTGTGCGACCCTGTAGGCCGATACGAAGTTGGCAGTGGGCCAATAACTACACTTACCCATAAGTCGCAAGCAGTCTCTAGCAAGATATTATGACTACCTAATTCATATGAGGATCATTAACACGATGCAACCTGTCATACAACCATGTCACATCCCTTTTGTCACATGATATTTCGATCAAGGATAAGGCATGGATGATGTCATCCTTCTGTTCCTGACCATTACTTTCTCGATTCCTAAGTGGTCTGACAATAGAGATGGAAACTCCTTTCCATCGTAGTATGGTAATACATTTCTCAAACTTACTCATCGAGGGGCCCAGTAATATCTCTCTACTAATGTAAGGAACAAATTCCATCTTGATCATTCATATTCCTCTGTATAAAAAACTACCAAGCCCGATCATAGCCTTTATCATCACCCGGTCAAAGATGACTTTTGACTTGTTCAAAGCTTAGCAACTCTCATATAGGAATTCATGATGACCTCAGGTCGAAGGGTATTATGACATGGTTATACATGAGATAAGCTTATGACTTGATCCATGCAGCTTTCTCATAGTGGGTCAGTCTAGCACCTTATACTCTTACAAGTGCCTAATACTTTGATTCATATATCCAATCTTATCAAATCATACTGGTCTTATTTTATCTCTGCTCCTGTATAGATGACCGATCAGGAACATTTAGGACAATCTTTATGATTTATCCAAGGATACAGTCATCACAGTGAACATGTGAATAACATGATAACATAATGGAGAAAATTTATTAATTAATAATATTCAAAGTACAATGATTCGCCCTCAAGGCACAATGTCCAATAGTTGTATCAAATGAAATCACATCTCCAAAATAACCATAGTCTACCAACATATGCACATCAGCCAAAACATATTAGTTATTTTTTTCTTCTGAATCCATTTGATACACATGAAAAAATGAAGGATTTTTCATGAGTTGCTGTTGGAAATAATGAAGTAGACACCCATTTCTTATTGCCTCCTTGATATTAGATAACTCTTTATGTAATACCCCGAATTTTGAGACTTGAGCTTAGAGAATAAGCCTGAGATTAGTGGATTGCTAAGCCCCGGTTTAGTAAGATCCCAAATTGTGATTAGGGTTTAATGACTACAAAAGTGGACGTGGTTAGTGATTAATGAACCCTTTTAGAGAATATAAAGTGGATTGTAGTCGCTTGTGTTATGAGCAACGCCAAAACCCTGTATTTGAGTTCAATTGTGGATTAACATCCAAATTGACTTAGAATAGAGGGAGGAATTGAATGGGATATTGTGAAGGAAATGGTGTCATGTTGTGGTATTTAATCATTGGAATTGATTTAAATTGGATTGGACACATTGGTTGCAAAAAATTGGAAATGCTGTCCAGTGTGAATTCTGTCTTGGCAGTCTTCTCGTGTGGACGTTTTTACTAGGTAAATGATGTCCGAAAATTATGAAACTTTCCAGTCTTAAAGTTCACATCCCAAGCTTCAAAATAGACATATAATTTGTACCATTTCGTTTTGGGAACTGGGAGATATGACTGTCCAAATTTTGAGGTCGAAAATGGACTCTATTTTGGGGCAGTGATGAAATTTGTGTAATTCTGGAATTTTGTGGTGATTTCTGGTAATGGATCATATTTTTCCAATGAAGAGGACTTAAATACCTTTCATTTGGCTTTGAAATCACCTCATTTCTATTTTTCTAGAATTAGTTATGATTTTTCAAAGATTGGGCAGAAAATCTGCCAGAAAATCCGAAAATGCCAATTTTGGGAATTATGACATCATCAAAAGGCAAGATGACATAAGCATGGAATTAAAACATCTTCTCATCATCTTCAGCTCTCATTTCCGACGTGCTGCACAGCTAAATATGGAGAGAGGAGTTGATAGAAAAATAGAGAGAAGGAAGGAGAAATCTCGCAAGGTAAGCCGATTTCTCCAGCGATTTAGCTCCTAACGCGTATAACTCTACTCTTAAGCTTCTCTTCTATGTTCTTGAAGGTTGTTGAAGCTCAGATCTTGGTTAGGAAAGTTAGGGTTTTTCAGCCATATTGGGGAAAAGCCAGAAGGAGCTTGAGGTAACTTCCAAACTCTTGTATATTGACTATTCTAGCTGCTGTGGGCAATTTAATCAGTGAAATTCCGCCGGATTGCCGTTGGTTTTAATTTATGGAAATGGGTTGTAGGGGCTGTTATGCTGCCCAAATTGATACTAAATGGTAGTTGTAACCTAATGGAATAGTCAATAAAGTGGTTAGGAGTGGAAAGAAACACGTTTACGGAACCGAAACCGAAAAACCCCAATTTTCCCCTTAAAACCCATATATTTCGGCCAGCATTGTAAATGGGTCTTAGAGTTGTATTTTCAATGATTTGATGATTCCATTGGATTCAACGGGCGAAAATAGGTGGGGTTATAGTTGGGCACTTTTTCGGAAAAGGCCGAGAAAGCATAATTACAGAAACGCCCCTAAAACCCTAAAAGTAGGGCTGCCAAGGGCAATTTCGTAATTTGACATTGAATTTGATAATTCCAACTACAGAAATGGATTCCTTGGACGAAAATATGTTTGAATAGCCCATGTCAAAATTTCAAGAAAAGTACAGCCGGACCGGGTATGGCGGGGCCGGGCCGGGTCCCCGGGGGTATTTTAGTAATTTTTCAATATAGCTTCATGTAACCCCCAGAAACACTATGGAAGTGTCTAAATAGTACATTTGACATTGTAGGATCGAATGTGAAGTCCCGAGTTGCTGGCACGCAAATCGAGGAGAAAAGACTAGAAGTAGGGAACTTATCTCTCCTGCATGCTCTGATAACTATATTAATGTGTTGATGCATGTTATTGCTTTGCTTGATAATGTGGAACATGTATGAATGATTTGAAGCTATGTTTCAATATATGCTATGGCCATATGTGTATCGTTCGAAGCATTAAGCTTATAGATTTGTCATTGTATGTATGCATGAGTTATGTGATGCAAGCATGTCATGCATTAAACACTTATCTTGCCTGCATATTGATAATGTTTCCCTACTGAGATTCTCTCGAATCTCACCCTCCCCTACTAACCTTCCAGACAGGGTAGTAGATCAAGGATATAGCGAGCAGTTAAGGGCGATGAAGACTCCTTCGGGATTGAAGTTGGTAGTTGGTTCTCTTAGTTGGGATGTATATTTGGATAATTGTTTTCAGATATTGAGATTTGTTGTGTAATTCCCTATTTGTGAAGTTGTATGGGCTAAAGTACCCTATGATTGTTAGCGAAGATATGTATCCCAGGATTGCCAGGAATTTATATTGCGTACTCTGATATATAAATGTGATTTATCTTCGCGTAGTAATTGTATTCGAAATGTGAATATGAGACCAAGTTTATAAATGATTTCGAAAGGTATTTTTGAAAACCCCATCATGTGATGGGTTAGTAAATGTTATTTGATTATTATTGGTCTCTATTTCATTTTAATCCCGTATTTCGGATATAATTACGGAGGGGGTTACACTTTACATCCTCTTTACTCTACCCTAAATTATCCCTTCCTCCCGCATATTTATTCAATAAATTAAAAGAGGATTTTTGCTTAATCCCAACATCTTTAGCAACCTCCAAAGCATAGCCCTATGCTTTTGGTAATCTCCTTTATGACGCCAACATATGAATAGTTTCTTGAGGCTCCAAAGGATGATTATGATCCAAAAATAGTTCAGTAATTATATATCTTTCATTCACTTTTTTAATTATCATTCTAACTTCACACCCTTTTCTTGGCTCCTATCGAGGCTTCTTAATTTTCAAATCTATGTTATCTGGTTTTCTCACTCCCTCCTTGTGACAAACATATCTATAATATATGATAGAACCATATTTTTTAGTCTTATTAGAGTTTTCTTTTCTAACACCAAATCCTATTCTTCTACCATAATCATCTGAATATTCCCATGCCTCTTCTATATTATCAAATTCAAGACTGAGAGTAGGAGTCGTATTTGTATCCATTACTTAGAAGAAGCTGAAAAAAAAAGTGATACCTGAAAAAAGTAAGTAATATAAAGCATGAATATCCTAGCTTAAGTATCTACTAAATTAAAACAAACATAAGAAAAACAACTAGTATATACAAGTGATGTAATCAGTATAAAATGAAATGATTCCTTCTTTTCCATGGCGATTCGATTATAAGAAGCAACACAAGCAAAAAACTCAAAGGGATGTATACAAACTATAAAACAAACATTATAACTAATGAAGAAGCAGTCAATAATGCAAGAGATGAACCAGCTAATACATTTCTTCTCCAATGATTTCTTCCTAGGTATGACTTGCAAAGTTTTTTTAGAGGCAAAACTGTGTGTTTCCCGCTTAGCATATGATTTTCCTAGGCTCTGTTTTTTCCCCCTGAAATGCTGCTCTATTTTTATTTTGTAATATATGACATTTGACTTTTTTTTCTTTTACTCAAAACACAGTCATTTTATCTAAATGGAGGGCAAGTGGAGGGATGCTTAGTGGAGAGGTTCCGGACCCTAAATAATGAACTTAAATCACAACCTTCCAATCCTTGTGAATAGTAGTTTTTTGTGACAAAAGCTTGATTCAAGCTGATGATAGGGAAGTGGCTTGGTGGAACAGTATTGCTATTTATATTGATGTGAAAATTTTCTTTTCCTATCAATCCACTTAAAAATATAACTGATTTTTTTAATTGTACGTAAAAGTAAATTTTGAAAAATTTATCAGTATGTTACTACGTTATTAAAAAAAATTTATTAAAATGATATCATTGTGTTGCAATTTTTAAGTGGCAATAGATATTATTGGATCTGAGCTTGCTAATATTTATTTACAAGTGATTTTTTAATGTCATATTTATTTTTTATATTTATATTATTATATAAGTATATAATTTTAGACTTTTTTGTAGTTATATGGTGGTGATATTTAATTGAAAACTTCATATATATATTGTGGTGTTATTATATTGTTAATTAGATTTTTTATGGTTTTATTTTATATGTATTATTTTATTTAATTATGAAATCACCTATAATATCCTGAACTTTGGGCATAGAGACTTGAGGATAAGCTTATATCAGGCGTACAACTAAGCCCAGTTTGAGAAGAGTCCTAAGAATAATAAGAGATAGAAAGACTGTTAGTGAATATGTGATTTAGCCCTACTGGGCAAAGGGCTCGATGTTTGTGGTAGTATGATTAAAGTGTCAGTGCAAATGTACATAGGACACATATACGATGACATTTAGTTAGTAGAAAGATGCCACTCGACTATGTCACGAGGTATGGGACAAGTAATAGAGTAAAGTATGCCAGTATGTGATTGCACATGGCAGTTTCAAGATAGACATGAATACCCTACATTTTTAGAGTAGACACCAATGTGTGATGCCATATAGGGCCCACATACATATTGTAAACACCCTATTTTTTCCAGGCCCAACTCAAAAATAAGAAAAAAAGAAAAAATCTTCCTTAATCCTAACACATTTAAATTAATAAGAAAATGACATTAATGGCGATTGGATTGTTTGAGATTTGAAAAATGATCATCATTAATGGTGATTATCTTGAACTCGGGATTTTGTAGTAAATGGAAACAAATTTCAAAATAATTCATTTCATCAATGTTATTTGATATTCGGATCAGGGAATTTAGTGTAAATTCATTATGGAGGAAAAAATAGAAATTAAAACATAAAAATATCTCTTATTCATAGGTTTAAGTTAGGAAATTGCTTGTAGGAAAAATATAATAATGATAAATAAAAAAACTAAAATAAAAAAAATTCCTCCCATTGATAATGATCGGTGTCCAAATTGGCAATTGTCATGAAAAGGAAAAAATTAAAATTAAACTTAAATAAAATCCTCTTATTGATGATGATTAGTTTGACATTCTCATTCATTAAAGGAAAATATAAAAAAATATATTAAAAAGTATCTCCCATTCATAGATTTATATCAGGAAGTTGCTTGTAGGGAAAATATAAGAAAATAAATTAAAAAAATGAAAATACAAAATAAAAAAAATCTCTCATTTTTATTGATAAGTTAAAATTAGGAAATTGCTTGTGGGAAAAAAATTAAAAAAATATCTTATTGATTGTGATTAGTTCAAGTTAAGAAGTTTTATTGATAGAAAATACAAAAAAGAAATAAAAAAATCTCTTATTGATGGTGATTATGTCAAGTTAGGTAGTTTTTAACATAAAATACAAAAAAAAAATTCAAAAATGAAGGAGCATTTATGAAGAAAACCCTACTTTAAGACTATAAATAGGAGTGCAAGGGTTAAAGCAAAACACACAAAAAATGGGGAGAGCAAAGACACAAGAATTTTAGGAGAGCAAGGAGGCAAGGTAGAGTGCTAATTTGATTTCTCATTTCATTGCTCCTTCTTATCCTATCACGGGTTTTGAGAATTAGAAGTTTGTTTGTTCCCAACCATTTGATATTGGTATATTTAAACCCATTACTTCGCTGACAGTTTTTTTATGGTGATATTTTGATGGTTGAAATGATTGCATGCTTTCTCCTCTAATGCTAACACGTCATATTGCAAGAAAGCCTTTTTGTTTTGATAGATCCTCACACTTTGTGACTCTTATATGCTTGACCGAATTTGATCTCTTGCCCCCAATATATACTCATCAAAATTGAAGGGATTTATAAGATGGATAAAAGAAAATACAATGAATTGTGTGTTGATCTACCCATGCGCTTTTCTCATTTTGTTTATTTGAATAGCTTTCAAGGATAAAAGGTACGTATTAATCTCCGTATCTTTGACTTCTCATTCTTTTAACTTATGCTGTTTTGTTTTCTTCTTTTTTCTTTATCCCTTTCTTAGGTTCTCTTCCAAAAAAAAGAAAAATATTTTAACACATTTTATAAATGAAAATAAAATAAAATAACTCTCTTTCATGAAAAAATAAAAAAATTGCTTCCATATATAAAAAAATACAAACCAAACAAAAAAAGTTTTCTCAAATAAATTAAATAAATATTTTTCTAAAAAACACCAACCAAGTGACACGCCTTTCTACCCTCGAACTACGTGGGCTTTAATCCCTCTAAAGGTTATGTAGGCCCCAGGTTCTCTTCCTAGGTCAAGTCCAAATTTGTAAATAAATATATTTTTTCTTATTTTTTGTAAATAAATGTTCCTTTTATCTTTAGTTTCCATTTTATTTATTTTTGTAAATATTTTTTTATTTGGATAATTATAATAAAATTTAAGGCCATATTCATTTTTAAATAATTAACTTAGGGTAACCATTCTTATAAATGGGTGTTATAGGGTGCCTAACACCTTCCCTATGCACAATCGACTCTCGAGCCCTAAATGATTTTTGTAGACTAGTTTCATTTTTAAAAAAAGGTTTTCAAAATTATCCTTTTTCAAAATTTTGGTGGCAGCTCCTTATTTTTCAAATTTCGGCCGCTATAATTTGGCAACTCCACTAGGGACAGTTTGAGAGGCAAGCCCATTTAAGTTAAGTGTTTAAAAATAATATGGTCTCAATTTTTTTTAATTACCCTTTTTTATTTTCTTTTTATTTTTTTTCATTTAGTAAATTCTTTATTCATTCATTTATTTATTCTTTTTCTCTATCTATCTTGTGATCTGCTTAGCAGATGAGGGTTGGGTAGAACTTAGGCCACAAGTTGGTATGCTCTCCACACACACTGAACACATATACTATTTTCCTCACACACATTTTGGGCCTTATACCTGGGTCTGTGAGTTCCTTAGGTGAGCGGAAGTTTCTAGCAGTCTCCCTATGGGGTTTTCAGAACCCCTTGAGGTTACTGTGAAGACTTCATTCTAGCTGTTACTCATTTGGTGAGGTTGATCCCTATAGGATTTTTAGAACCCCTTAAAGGTCAATTTCATTAAATGGGGTCTCCATCTTTATGATGGGGACAATTAGGAAACCTTTATCTGTGAGAATTAGAACCACCTTGAAACCATTGCATCTATTAGTGGAAATTATCGACTTACCTAATCAATTAGTACCTGCCTTTCTTAGGAGAGATACCCCCAACCTAGGTTTATTCCTAAATTAGGACACTGGACGACATATATTTATTTATTATTGATAATATTATTTGTCACCCATGCATAATCAAAGAAACCCCTAGGATCAAGAGGCTAATTGTCACTTTACTTAAGTATGTATCTAGCATCACTCCTCATATAGATATATCACAAAGAAGATGTAAGCATTAGATAGCCAACCTTAGTCTAAGGGTTTATGACCCTAAAAGACTATGAGCTCATTGCATCTATCATATTAGAAAATATATCAATAAGAGATAACCCTTATAGGGCTCGTGAGGCATCATTACATCATTTATAGGCCTTTTAGCTTCATTTGATATGGGCCTTAAACATAATCATCATTTTTAACACCCTTAGCCATGTGTGGCTTGGGCCATTCACAGGTTAATATAATGGTCACTTCATTCTCTCTATAAGGTAATAGATCTCTTGAGGAGGTGGAGTTCTTTTTCTTAATGTCCATAACCCATATCAAAACTTGAAGTACAAGTCATCACTCTTTTATGTCTCATAAGGCATCCTTACATCATTCATAGGCCTTTTAGCTTTATTGGATATGGGCCTTGGACATAATTATCATTTTAAAACCCTTAGCCGTGTGATGGTCTGGCTTGTTCGCAGGTTATTTGGCACTTCATTCTCCCTATGAGGTAATGGATCCCTTGAGGAGCTGGAGTTCTTTTTCTCAATGTCTATTACCCATATCAAATCTTGAAGTACAAGTCATCACTATTTTCTGTCTCATGAGGCATCTTTACATCATTCATTGGCCTTTTAGTTTCATTTGATATGGGCCTTACACATAATCATCATTTTTAAAACCCTTAGCCGCATGATGGCCTGGGCCATTCGCAGGTTAATGGGCACTTCATTCTTCCTATGAGGTAATGTTTCTCTTGAGGAAGTGGAGTTTTTTTTCTTCATGTCCATCACCCATATCAAAATTGGAAGTACAAGTCATCACTCTTTTATGTCTTATGAGGAATCCTTGAATCATTCATTAGCATTTAGCCCATAATCTTTATAAAGAATACCAAGACCTGGAGAGCCTTTTAAATAATGCAAGATATGTTCTAAAGCTTCCCATTGTGCTACTGTTGGTGATGCATAAATTGGCTGAGTCTACTGACTGAGAAGGTTATATCAGGATGAGTTACTGTTAGATAATTTAGTTTACCAATAAGTCTTCTATATCTCTTAAGAAATGAAAAAGGTTTTAATTTCTCTGGATCAATCCTCTTTTTCAAATCATCAGGAAGCTCATCAAACATACTAGCATCAAGATCTAGAAAGGGATTCGGAATCATGGGGATGTTGCTTGGTGCAGCTCCAAGTTTTCCAATCTCCTTTAAGAGATCGAGAACATACTTTTTTTGAGTCAAAAGAATACCTTTATTGCTTCTCAAAACCTTAATACCAAGAAAGTACTTTAATGATCCCAAATCTTTTGTCTGGAAGTGAAAATTCAGGAAGATTTTAAGTTCTGAGATTCCAGAATAGTTACTTACTGTAATCACAATATCATCAACATAGACTACTAGAAGAATTATGCCTACATCAGATTGTTGGTAGAACACAGACTGATCACACTTGCTTTGACGTAACCCAAACTTCTTGACCACATTATAGAATTTATCAAACCAGGCTCGAGGACTTTGCTTTAGACCATATAGTGACTTCCTGAGGTAGCACATTTTCCTAGTCTCCCCCTGAGCAACGAACCCAGGTGGTTGCTCAATATAAACTTCTTCAAATATATCGCCATTCAAAAAGGCATTCTTAACATCTAATTGATGCAAAGGCCAATGATATGTGGCCGTTAAAGAAACAAGTAGACGAACTGAAGTAAGTTTGGCCACAGGAGAGAAAGTCTCAGAATAATCAAGAACATTTTGATTATTTATTAGTTCGTCAATAAAGCCCATTTTGCACCAAAGTTGTGAGGCATTTTTATTGTAACCTTGAACCTATAAATGATCCCGTTAGGAAGTCTGTGGAAGAAGAAATGACTTCTAAAGTCAGAGAACAGAGAATTTTAATCTCACCTTCCAGAATCAATACCTGGTTAGGAATAGAGAACCCTCCTGATAATGATTACCCTAATCTTGATTCAAACTAGATATTCTCTATCCTAAGACCTGGTGAGATAGTGGGATCTCTCAATTTCAATCCGAGTGATATGAGTGATTTTCATCGAGTCCTATGGTATATCTATTCTAGAGCCATAGTGAACAAATCCAACAACTTCACACATTTCATTGAGAGGGACTTCAGAAAATTTTCCTAATTAATTCTCAAAGAACAAAAGGACTTTGGTGAATATATATTTGCTGAGATCAAGAGGTATAGGTATGAAGGAAAACCTACTACTCCAATGCCTTATCCTCAACTTATTTCCTTGTTCCTCAAGAAAAATGACATTTGGTACTTGGAGAGTATGGAGCCGATTGAGAGGATAACACTAGTAGGGAGGAATCAAATTGGAAAGTTGAATATTGAGATTCCTCTGAAGACTCCTCTTGAAGCAAGTCCCAAGAAGAAGAAGAAGAAGAAGACTGACACTGCAACTAGTCAAATGGATGACACATAGTCTTCTGCTCCAGCCAACACATCCTCTCCATCTTTCTTTGGTGCCGTAATGCAAATTTCATGGAGAACATTTTGAAAAGTTTTCATATCGACATTATGAATACCAATGTGGAGTTGGTAATCTATATGATTAAGAAGATGGGACAACTTGTGGAGAGAATGGATAAGAGGCACGAAGAGTTGTTAGTTGAACAACGTGCCTAGGGTGAGATTCTGAGATCCATTGTTGCCAGACTTGATGCTATGGCATCTGGCTCCTCTATTCCTAGTCCTTCTGTTACTCCTGAACCAGTACCAGTTTCTAAAACTTTACCTTCCAAGCCTAGCCCTTATGATACTATACCTCCTGAGCATAAACCCTCTGAGCTTGAACCTAGTAATCTTCTATTCTCTATGCCTGACCCTGACACATTTAAGCAAATCCACATCACTACCGATGATCCACCTCAGCCTGTTCAGCCAGAGCCCATATCTACTCCCATTGCCTCACCTATACGCATTGAGGAGGTACTTGTGTCTTCACCTGTTGGTACAGAAGAAGTAGAAATTACTTCTCTAGTTCCCTACCCATCATCTCCAGTGAATCCTCCAGAGGATCTTCAAACACCCCCAGTGAACCTTCCTGACCCTGAAGCATCATCTTCCGATTCTTCTAGTTCAGATGGTTTACATAAATCTTTGGCATTTCCTATCACTCCTATCTCAGCAGCCAAGCCATCCACTCCTTCTCATGATTGATTCCACCTTTGTGATGAACAAAAAAAGGGGGAGAAGAGACTGACTGATTTTGTGATCAATGGTTGAGTAAATGTATTCGAATATGGGTGTACGGGGCTTTACGGTGTTTTTATCTTTAAATTTTAACTTTGAATTATGTAATGAATTCTTCTTTATGCAATTTGGTTCTTTATATCATTAAAGTTAAATTTCATCGAAGTTATATTGCATTGTGGAACTAATGAGTTTTTGATTGTGTATGCAAGGCGAACAAGTAAATAAGAACAAAAACTTTGAAAAGATTTTAACTAAGCTATTTCAAAAGAGTTTTCAAGTTTAAATTGAACAAAAGATTTCATATAAAAAGTATTTAAGAAGCATATGTTTGAAAACTCAAAAACTTTGTTCAAAATCACCAAGTTTTGTCATCATAAAAAAAGGCGAGAATGTTAGATCCCATATATTTTAATGATAACAAAGATTGGACTAATGATAAAAGAGGATATGATAACAAATGAATTTGAACAAAGTAAATAAATAGTAGACAAAGCATTACTTGAAGTAAGCACTGGAGCAATGAAGAAGATCTTAGAGAAAAAGCAAAGGAAAAACCTCACTAGCAGTTTTTGTCTATGTTTGCTTGAGTGACGACTCGAGTAAGAAACACTATTACTCGAGTGGGAACTCGAGTAATGTTGAAAGAAAATGTCTTCGAAAGTACTGCCAAAATTTGGAAGAAGTTACTCGAGTAGCCACTCGAGTAATCTGCAAAGTTATATGAACCACTACTCGAGTAGCCACTCGAGTAACACATGAGAAACGGCTTTACTCGAGTAGGCACTCGATTAACCAGGTCAAAAATCTTCCAGTAGCTCTCAGCTAAGAAATGCAACAATTTACTCGAGTAGCCACTCGAGTAACCATGTGAGAAAAAGGCATTACTTGAGGGACCAATCGATTAATCTGTCGAGTTATTTGAAGCATTACTCAAGGGGTCACTCGAGTAATTAGGTAAAGAAAGAACAGGTACTCTCGACAAAAAATCTGATGCATTTATTTGAGTGAGTAATCGAGTAATCTGTAAAGTTATTTGAAATTTACTCGAGGGGTCACTCGAGTAACATGTGAAGAAAAGCCATAGCCACTCGAGTAAGCACTCGAGTAATAGGCTTACTGGAGGGCGCACCGAGTAACTTGTGAGGAAAAGACATGACCACTCGAGTAGCCACTTGAGTAATCAGGTATTTTCAAGGTTTGCGATATATCTTACTCCATATCTTACCCAAGTAATATCTTATAAAAAATATTGAATTACTTACTGCCATATTTTTTATAGGTTTACTCGAGGGACTACTCGAGTAAGGAGCATGATCACTCGAGTAGCCACTCGAGTAAGGCAGACCAAAAATCTTAACTTTAATCGTATGTTTATTATTTTGTTATATATATGATTAACCTTTCATTGTATTAGCATTTTGAGTGTATTTACAGAATAACAATGAAGAAATCATATAATAAGAGAAGAGTCAAATAAAGCATCTGAGATCTCACCTACTGCTACCTACCGTAAACGGATAGATTTCAAACTTGAAGAATAGTCAACCGTTGTTGCTCGACTCTAATGGACATGTTTGAATTGCTTCCAACGGATACTACAAATCACCTATATATATGAAGCATTCAAAGAGTAGAAAACAACAATTGAGAACACACGAACATATATTGATCAACACATTCTTAGTGCTTTGTTTTCATATACTCATTCATTGTACTTCAGTGATTATATATTTTCTCTCTGAGAGAGTTTTTCATTACAAACTCAATATTTGTTATGAGAAAACTTAAGGTTGTGGAACCTTGAGTTGGAAATTTGATTACAACGTGTAAGGGGGAGCGAGTACCCAAGTGAAGGAACTTGTTGTATACTGTGGTGCCAAGAACCCACTGAATCTTGGAGAATATAGTGAAACTCTCAGAGACGCTCTAAGGACTGGACGTAGGTCAAAATGGTTGTGGCCGAACCAATATAACTCCCGGTGTACACTTCAGTGATATTTCTCTTTACTCTCAACTGCTTTAAATATTCTATCAATTTTTTATACGCAACTAAATTTCTGCTATCACGCAATTCAACCCCCTCTTGGGTGAAATGCTTGCACTAATAACTTCAACCTCAGGATCCCCCTCATTATGGCTGGTGATACTTATAGATGAACTATCTAACTTTGACATAGTAACCTACACAAAGCAAGACAAATAACACTCAAGGTTTAAAAACTACCTAAAATGAGGAGGGTAGAATGATGCAAACTAGAGAAGGGTAAAGGAAAATACCAAAAAGTTTGAATATTTACACATAAGAAGAAGAAAACTCAAAACCTTAACTTTGTCAGTACTAAAGAACATATCAAAGGAACATTGAATCCTGGCCGTAACCCCAAAAATTGAAGGAAAAATAAAGCTAGGAGAAGAAAGGAGATACCTTTACAAAGAATTTCCTGTGGAGAAAAAGCCAGCACAGAAGGAACCTTCAACTTTGCCTTACAAGCTTTATTAAAAAAAAGCCTCGTACTTCTTAACACAATGAAGTAAGGAAGCACTAAAGAAAGTTAATGCTGTGAGAACATGGGAGAAACCGCCTAAAGGGTGTTAAGTAACTGACAGAAGAGTAGAAAGGTCGCCTTGGGAAGGAATGATTGGCTCAGAAGAATTCAAACCTAGCTATTAGATCTTGCAAGGCATTTCAATAAATGAGTTTGAGTTTACTTCTCAAGCTAATAGTGTATCAAGTTTGTGAAGTGGGGGACTTATTGTATGTACCAAAACTAGTTCCTTGGTCCTACAGACAAAGCAAGCCCAGTAAGAATTTTCTGGCTGAAGGAGAGACGAAAGCATTAAAAACCTAGTAGGATGTAAACCTTGACTAAGCCTATAGCTCCTCACAAAATGTTTAGTTAAACCAATCAATCAGTAGAAGCTCCAGGCCCGTGAAGATATAAACAACCACATCCTCTTGGATATGTGAAGATAGCAACAGATAGACCTGGGGGCGAATATAAAGAATGACGGTACTAAGAGGGGGGTCATTGGATGAATTCTAGAAATCAAACCTTGTACTCTGGCACTAATTAGATTCATTTCCTATTTTTTCTCTTGTTGACCATAACTTTGTAAACTGGGTTGCGCACTATTAATCATATAACCCTTTCTTATTTTTCATACTATATGTTATGAAATCATTTGTTGCTCATAACCCAGTAAATAAAACCTTTCCCTACCAGATTCTGGTTAAATGCTAGATGTTCTCAAAATTAGTTTGGGAACTCACTTATGGTTCCTTATGAAGGTCCTTCCTCTTCTAAGCAAGTGCCGGTAGAAGAGCATAATAGGGAAAATGCTTTAATGAAGATGTTGAGTATGTTATGTGATAAAGTGGAGCAGCTGGAAGTAAATATTGTAAATATTGCATATCGGTGTGTTAAAGAAAGAGTCTCTCCAAAATTATGGAATATGTTTAAATAAAGACATGCATTTTGAGATGTCATGTTCTTATAAATTAATAGATTTGTGTTGGTTCATGAATTTAACAAGATAGTTATGACTTTCTCATTGAAGAGGTGTAGTCTTCAAGAGGCACCACTTCTTTGGTTCATCGATTCAAAGGTGTATTCTTATAGGAAGGGTTTATAACATCCCAAATTTCAGTCACCAAAATTCCTTATATCAAAGGGAATAAAATGGTAAAGTTTGGCACACTTTGAATGGCCAAATAGTGACCATACGAAATTAGGCCACAATAAGACATAAGAATTCAACTTTTGTCTTCATAAAAGCCAATTATTGGAGCCTAAAATGGTTAACGGAAGAACACAATTGTTGGGCCCAATATATTGTGAATTTCGGCCTAACAAAAAAAGAAGCTTAAATTCATTACAAAAATGTAAGGGCAAAATGGTCATGTGACCAATAAAGCAAGAAGCTTTTATTTTCTCTTTTCTTTATGATATTTTTAGCCAAAAAATAAATAAAGGGAGGAAAAATATTTATTTGGCTACAAATAATGCAATATGGGAGGAATAATAGCCAAGTGAAAAAGATGATGACAAAAGTCAATTTTCACATGTTAATTGGCCATAAAATATTATTATCTTAAGGAGGTGGAGAAATGATATTTTTAAAGCTGTTATATTATTTCAAGAGCTCATTTTCATCCAACATAAAGAGAAAGAGAGAGAAAGAGAGAGAGACTTGAAGAAAGCAAGAGCAAAGAGAAAACACTGGATAGTTGAAATCCAACCAAATGGCATCTTAGTAATTTTTGCACAAACCAAGGGAAAATTAGGAATTGACTAATTTTCTCTCCTCCCTCACTATTAATTTCATTCAGCCATTTAAAAAGAAGAGAAAAATCAGAAAAATACAAGAGGATGGAAGAGGAAAGAGAAAGGATAAATAGTGAAAGCTCTTGAGATCCTGAGCCGATTTCACCTCTGATTCAACATTTCTAGCTTCCGGAGTCTTCTCTAACGGTGTTACCCTCATGGAGAGAAATATTTCTATGGTTTTGGATTTTCAATCAGAGGTGTTTGATTCCATCTACTCAGAGGAAGTATTGTCAGAATCAAGAACAGATCACATATTCGAGTTCTGGTAAGTATAAGCTCTGATTTGAACCGAATATTCTGTGATTTCATGAGTAATTTCTGAGACACACAAACCTTAAATTTAAGCCAGATGGATTATTTTAGGGTTTGATGCTCATATGATGATGTTTATATTGTCAAAAGAGGTTTTATGATGATCTATGATGATTTCGGAAGTTTGTGTTTAAATATGGTTGAATTCATTTTCTAGAAGCAGAGAACTTATGTGTTTTTGATCGGTCAAACTTAGTTCAAATGCTATGAAAGATTAAAGTAGACATCCTGGGCTTTAATTTGATAGGTAGTATAAGCCATTTGGACTAGTGGATTTAAAGTTATGATTTTTCAAAATTTGACCTTAATTTGGAATGAAATATGTAACAGACTGAGTTTAATGAATTTCTAGAAAATGTATGGCTGTAATTGATACTCTATGATATTTTTCACTGAAAGAGGACTTAAAGAGCTTTTTATAGAACCTAGAACCAACCCATTTTGATTTTTGTAAAATTAATTATGTATTTCCAAAGTTTGGTCAATAAAACTAGTAGATTGAGTTAACCTACGAATTTATGGCAATTGTGTTAAGTTGTCACAATTATTGGGCCAAATATAAGAGACATATCCTAACGGCCCATGTAGTCCCATTGGACACTTATTTATCATGGCTCTAATGATATGATTATTTATCTAAGGTCATGAGGTGACAAAGAAGTATCCTCAATGGTTGGAGAAAAGGTACAAGAGGATGACTCAATATAAGAGGTAGTGAACTTACTTAACTTGCATATATTTGATGTGTTTGTCCTGTATTGATTTGCAGTATTGCTTTACTTGATTATGTGAAGCATGCATGAATGAATGAAGCTCTGCTTCTCTTTATACTCTGCCATAGATATGTTGCATGAAACATTGAGCATGCAGAAATGTCATTATGTGAACATGAGCTATGTAAGGCAAGCATATTATGTACTGGCATTCATTTTGCATGCATTATTAGTATTGTTTACTACTGAGATTCCCTCGAATCTCACCCTCCCAACCAACCATTTAGACAGGTGAAAATAGAAGGTATGCTGAGAACAAAGAAGACAACTGCACGAGAGGAATGCAGTAATGGAACGAAGATAGGAATATGTCTGCATTTCATTAAAGTGAGTTTAGATACCATAGTAGCCCTATATGGCTACATTATTTGTAATTATTATGTACATTCCTTGTGGGAAATTCCTATAATCAAACACCTATTATCAGTATATTTATGCTATTCCTGTGTACCCACCAAATTGTGCGCAAACACTCTGAAAATGGTGGAAATAAGACTAGGGTCTTATATTTTTGGTATCAGAGCCCAAGCAGTTTTGGCAATAGAATAGTATATTGATATGGTCTTGATTATATAGTGACAAGACATGCACAAAAAGGGAGTACTTCTGTGAAATAGCCTTGAGGAAATAGTGAATACCCAAGGGCAGCCAGTATGATAATACCGGTATGAGGGTGGTACAAGGATGACATAGACACTAAGGGAGTGGGTCTAAGTAAGGCCAGAGTATGGGCCCCATCCTAGATAGAATCACCAGTAAGCTAATCAGTGTCAAATAGATAAGCCACATACATATAAGATTGAGTCAGATTTGGGTGTTGATCAGGAGTTACGGGAGGATGTTCGGAGTATATATCTGCGGGCTATCAGAAAGCATGACAGCCCTATATGTTAGTATGCAAGGTACTTGAACCGTCTAATACTAGTATAGTGTGAACAAGGTCTTTTGGATTTAGAGACCCGGATGACATTTGGATCCGTATAGTGATGTATGTCATCCCAGATACTGCATTTTGGGGTCTGGGGGAAGAATAAAACTATAGAGTGGGGTATGAGTGATAGCTTGGAGGACTATAAGAAGCATATCACAAAGTACATGTTTAAGAGCATGTATCGGCACTGATATGCAGTCCATACACAGTATTTTGATGCCCGGAGATAGTGGGTACAATTTTTGAGACAAGGGTAGTCATAGGGAACCAGCAAGTAATGCTTTGTCTGTATTTACATTTCGGCATGAGTAGACAAAGGTTAAGCGTGCTCAACCTAGGGAAATTTCATGATCGGTGAGCCTTGGGAAGTCACATGAACATGTGGTGACATGTTATGAAAAAGCGCAAGCACATATTGTGCAGTAGTTCGGAGGCTGGATGTTGTTATAGGCTTTCCCCGGACTACTGTAAACATCTATGATATGTTATTTCAAGCGTATCTATGCACCCAAAATAGTATGAAATGTGTCAGTACCCTTATCTTATATCCACCTTTCTAAGAGTATTTACGCCCAATTCAGTAGGTATAACAGAATAGCATAAATATACTGATAAAAGGTGCTCAATTACAAAAATTCTCTATGGGGATTGTACATAATAATTACAAATAATGTAGTCGTATAGGGCTATTAGTGTGTTTAAACCCGTTTAATGAAACTTAGACATCTTTCTGTCTTCGTTCCACCACAACATTCATCTAGTGCAGTACTCTTCTTGTACTGAGCATGCCTCCTGTAATCACCTTTCTAAATGGTTGGTTAGGGGAGGGTGAGATTTGAAGGAATCTCCGTAGCAAACAATATCAATATGCATGTAAGATAAGTGCTTAATGCATGACATGCTTGCCTTACATAAACTCATACTAATGCAATGACATATTTGCATGCTCAATGTTTCAAATAACATATCATAGCCATAGTATAAATAGAAACAGAGCTTCAATCATTCATATATGTTTCACATAATCAAGTAAAGCAATCACATGCATCAATACACAAGCACAAATATCAAATACATGCAAGAGAGGTAAGTCCACTACCTTAATTGCCCTTCCTTAATCCACTGTTTGTTCAATATCCAATAGCCGGTTCGGGAAATTTCTAGTCCCTATCAAAATTAAAGATACAAGTAACTGATTATTACTTGTACAATTGCTGCCTTTAAATCAAATTCTGCTAGTTATCTAGAGCAGTTATAATAGTTGTTGTATAGTACAATTTTGAGGGTAGGGGAGGGGGGAGAAGGGGATAAATAATCTTTTTGGATTGAAGGTATTTAAATTTTGGGCGGGAACCCAGAACTTAAAAGGAATGACAGGGTAAATTTTGGGCGGGAACCTAAAATTTAAAAGAATGAGAGGGTAAATTTTGGGTTTCATAAGTACAAAATTGTAATTTACCTCCTCCTCTCCCTCCCCTCCCCTACCCTTAAACTAAACACACCCTTAAGGTAGTAACTCTTGTTAGATCAAGCGTTTCACCCAAGAGGGGGGTGAATTGGGTGATACTAAAATTTCTTTCTAAAATATAAAACTTTAACAGTGGAAATAAAACAGTAACGAGTAAGGAGAAATATCACCGAAGTGTACACCGGGAGTTATACTGGTTCGGTCACAACCACTTTGACCTACATCCAGTCCTCAGAGCTTCTCTGAGAGTTTCACTATAACTTCCAAGATTCAGTGGGTTCTTGGTACCTCAGTACAAGCAAGTTCCTTCACTTTGACATTCGCTCCCCCTTACAAGTTGTAATCCAATCCCAACTCAAGGTTCCACAACCTTAAGTAATCTCAATAACAAATATTGAGTTTGAATGAAATATCTCTCTTACAGAGTGAATGAGAATCACTGAAGCATAAATATACAATATCAACGTTAAAACAGAGCAATGAACTTAATAATTCGTTTGTGTGTGTGCTTGTTGTTCTTTCTCTATTTGGATGTTCTCATATATATAGATATGTTGGTGATGACCGTTGGAACATTTTCTTCTTGTCCGTTGGAAAGTGCGCAGCCACTATTGACTTTTCCAGTTTTTGAAAAATATCCGTTGGCGGTGGTTGGCATTTAAACGTTTTATTTGACTTCTCTCACTTGATAAGATTTCTTCATTGTTTCTCTGTAAATAGACTAAGAATACTAATACAATGATATATTAATCATATAGGAAACAAATCAATGAACGTTTGAATGATTTCTAAAATTCTGGGTTTGCTTACTCGGGTAGGTCCTCGAGTATCCCTTGAAGTTTACTCGAGTACCTACTCGAGTAACATCGAGAAATCTTTGTTCAACTGCAAGTCAAGGAATAAATACAAGATTACTCGGGTAGTGCATGGAGTAAACTAAATTTCAAACCTTTGGAAATAGTTATTTACTCGGGTAACTACTCGAGTAATACACTCACAACTTTAAGAGTTACTCGGGTATCAACTCGAGTAAACCTTTACAAAAACTTTTGGTTACTCGATGCTTTACTCCAGTAATGTTGGCAGGATTTAAATGCCGAGAGCACTTACCTCATTACTCGGGTGCTGACTCAAGTAATGCACTCATTTTTGCATAGGTTACTCGGGTACCACCTCGAGTAACTGAGATTTTTGTGCATAGCTTACCCGAGTAATGACTTGAAGTTTTCCTTGAAAATATCTCTGCATACTCGAGTAACTACTCGAGGAATCCACTTAAAATAGATCATTGAATACTTGCATATCAGAGTAAAGACTCGAGGAAAATGAAATAAGATGATAACAAGTTAATCGAGTACCACCTTTAAGTTTTTGCTCACCAGATTGAGTTACTCGAGTAGCTCCTCGAGTAACATTGGCAGTGGTACAAAGTGCCGAGAGGTCCACATTTTCAGAAACAGAGTTACTCGAGTAGCTCCTCGAGTATCTTTGGCAACCTAAAGGCAACTGGAAGTTTTTCACATGGTTACTCGAGTAGCGCCTCGAGTAACATTGGCAGGCGGAGAGCAACTCCAAGTTTTTACCTGGTTACTCGAGTAGCTCCTCGAGTAACATTGGCAGGCCGAGAGCAACTTAAAAATGCTTACACTATTACTCGAGTTGCTCCTCGAGTAACGTTGGCAGGTTACTAGAAGTTGTCTCTGATTACTTCAAGTTTTGTCTCATTACTCGAGTAGCTACTCGAGTAATGCCTTAGAAAATTTGCTTCTGATCAAGTTCCACCGCATTTTCTCTTAGCCTTTCTTCATTACTCCAATGCTTACTTCAAGTAATGCTTGTTCCTGTTATTACTTTGTTCAAACTTGTTTATTAATTATTTCCTTTTCAAACCATTCTTTTGTTATCATCAAAACATGAGATCTAACATTCTCCCCCTTTTTGATGATGACAAAACTTGGTGATTTTGAACATGGTTTTTCAAATTGAATTCTCAATTAAATATGTCTTATTAAATTTGAATTCATAGCATACACACCTTGCATACACAATAACTTCATTAGTCCAAACATGTATTATAATTTAAAGCTTAAATGAACTTAAAATGAAATTATAACTTAAACATACTTGCATTAAACTTAAAATTTTCAAATTACAAGATAAAGTTCAAAGAAATTCAAAATGCTCCCTAAAAAACCATTTACAACCAAATACCCAAAAATAAACTAGAACACATCCACAAAATCACACTCAAGCTCTTCTCCCCCCTTTTGGCTTCATCAATCAAGTGGAGGGCTAGGAGGTTTGACCACAGAGATGGGTGTCACTGGAAGAACATTAGAATCATCTGAGCCCAAAGATTCAAAGGAGCTAGAGGGGACAGGGTCAGGAAGATGAACTGGAGGGATATTGATGTCATTGCCGGGAGGAGAAGGTTGGAAGACAACCATAGTAGAGGTTTCTCCTTCTGGAGTGGTCTGAATCTCAGGGGTGGTCTCAGCCTCTGGAGTAAGATGTTCAGAGGAAGATGAGGAAGGAGAGATTTCCTCTGTGGGGGCAGGTGATGGAGTCGATTTAGGAGCGGTTTCTGGCGGAGGTTTGGGAGGTGAATCATCAATGATGATATAAGTGGTTTCATGGGTTTCAGGATCATCCACTGTGAATAGAATATCTTTGCCTTGGGGCTCAAGTGGATTAGAAACCAGAGGGGTAGATGGTTCAGCCTCAGGGATAGGAGTATCTAAAGGAGGGTTCACTGGAGGTGGTGGTGGTGCAGATGAAGATGGACCAGCAGAAGGTCCGGGACCGAAGGAGTCCAGTCGTGCCAAAATCATTCTCAGAGTCTCACCCTGGGCACGTTGCTCAGTTAGCAACTCCTCATGCCTTCTGTCCATTTTCTCAACCAATTCCTCATGTCTCTTGTCGATTTTCTCAACCAACTCCGCCATCTTGAAGTTTGTATTGGTAATCAACTCGGCGTTTGTGTTGGCGATATCTATATGGAATCCTCTGAGTATGTTTTCCATGAAGTGCTGGAGAGTGGCATTGAGGAAAGATGGTGATGATGTGGTAGCAGCTGGAGCCAATGACTGAGTGTCATCCAACTTGCTGGTCTCTGCCTCAGTGGTCTTCCTCTTCTTTTTGGACCCAGATTCCAGAGGGCCTTTGAGAGGGATGTCAATATTCAATTTCCCCATCTGGTTTCTCCCAACCGGAGTCAACCTCTCAATTGGCTCCTTGCTATCCAAATACCATATTTTGTTCTCTTTCAGGATTAGAGACACAATCTGAGGATATGGCATTGGTGTTGTAGCCTTCCCATCCACCTTATACCTTTTCATCTCCGAGAAAATATATTCTCCCAGATCCTTCTGTTCCTTCAGAAGCAGTGAAGCAAACCACCTAAAGTCCCTATCGGAGAAATGGGTGTAATTGTTGGCTTTGTTCACTAGGGACCTAAAGTAGATGTACCATAGGACCCTGTGATGATCACACATATCACTCGGTTTAAAGTTTAGGGGACCAACTAGCTCACCGGGTTTGAGAATAGTGAAGATTTGGTTTGGCTCAAGTTCAGAATAGATATCATCAGGGGGGTTCTCTATCCCTAGCCACAAATTAATCCTAGAGGGTGAAATTAATATCTTTTGACCTCTCACAGTTGTGGTCATTTCTTCCTCAACAGAGGTTTGGTTAGGCTCATCTATGATCTCTAAGTTACAATAAAAATGGGTGATCACCTTAGTACAGAATGGTAATCTAATAGATAGCCAAGGCATAAAGGGATCTAAATAAGAACTTAGGTCATGCTTCACTACCTCTTGAAGTAACTTCAGATCAACATAATGTGTCTTACACACTTTTCTTCTGGAGAATTGAGTCAAATATTTGGGAGACTCCACCAATTTGTTGACATTGAATCCCTTCGGTGGGTTGGTGATCTCTACTTCCGGTACTTTGGTCTTCTAAGAAGATTGTCCCTTCTCCATTTGATCAATGATCCCAGCCATAGCCTTAGCCACATTCTTGTCATACTTTGGCTTTTTGATAGGCTTTGGTGTGAAAGAAGGGGTAGAGGAATCAGAGGGAGGCGGTGAGGGAGATTTGGCACTCTTCCCTTTTCCGGTTGAGGTACTCTTCTTGGATTGAGCCCTTGTAGCAATAGGCTCTTTGATTACCACACCTTTGGCTTTCGGTTGAAGAGGAATTTTGGCATTTGGTCTTGGAGTTAACTTTCTTCTCTTTTTGGGAGGAGAAGAAAGAGGATCGGAATGTTGTTGGGATTCAGAGGATTCTATGGGAGTAAGATTTTTGGTTCTCATCTTTCTGAAGGATTGAAAAACTGAAATTCTCAGAAAAATAGAGACTCAGTCGTGTTTTTAGGGCACAGAGATTCTGAGAAAAATAGGAGGTTTTTGGGGCTGAAATTTCTTGGGTTTTGACGGAAATGAAGCAAGGAATCACTTGTGAAAAGTTTTTGTGAGAGAGAATAGTGATTTACTCGAGGAGATTTTGTGGAAATGGCCGAGTTTGCGACAGATAAAGACCTAGAACCCGACGTTACTTGAGGCCTTACTCGAGTAAGCTTCAAGTTTACTGAGGCCTTCCTCGAGTGTTCATACAGAAAAATTCTAAAATAATTCATTTAAATTGCGTACCTGGCATGAATAATATAGTAATTATCCATGGATGTTCCCTCGATCACTTATAACCCATTATGGTCAGATTTGAGTCATTCTACAATAATTTGAAAATCTGAACTTCGACATTACTCGAGGCCTTCCTCGAGTAAGCTTCAAGTTTACTCGAGGCCTGCCTCGGGTAATCAGCTTTTCAACTTCTGACTCTTCATTTCTTTGAAAACTGAACCGTTATGTTTGAAAATCAAGTAACTTGATCCATTACTTCCAGTTTTGGGGGCCATTACTCGAGTACATACTCGAGTAAAGTGCTTCTTTACTTCAAGGTGTTCCTCGGGTATTGCTTCTCTGTCACACGTTACTTCAAGTTGGTACTCCAGTAAAGGTGTCCTCTAATCACCTCTGTTTTTGTTTCTTAAAAACAGAGTTTCTTCCTTCCTGCAAAATCATTTTCTATATACTCCGATGCTTAAGTTAGTAATCATCAAAACATTATTAAGCGACTTCATCTAATATTATGAAAAGCTGAAATAACTTATAACTCATTGGGATTTACCATTCCCAATTCTCTTCTAATAAATAGAAATTGATCTTTTGCAAGGGGTTTTGTGAAGATATCTGCTAGTTGAAGATGAGTAGGAATAAATATCACTTTCACATCTCTCTTTTGAACATGATCTCTGATAAAGTGATGTCTGACATCGATATGCTTGGTTCTAGAGTGTTGAACTGGATTCTTTGCCAAGCTTATCGTACTAGTATTGTCACAGTAGATTGGTATTTCTTTGAGATAAATACCAAGATCTTGTAGTTGTTGTTTTAACCATATCACTTGTGCACAACAACTTGAGACTGCAATATATTCGGCTTCCGTCGACGAAAGAGACACTGTATTTTGTTTCTTGCTGAACCATGATACAAGAGATCCTCCAAGAAATTCTCCTTGTCCACTGGTGCTCTTTCTGTCTGTTTTGTATCCTCCATGATCTGAATCTGAATATGCAACAAGATATTCACTTCTTCCTTTGGGATACCACAGACCCAATTTGGGTGTGTCAGCAAGATATCTAAAGATTCATTTGACTATTTCAGCATGTGATTCTTTTGGTGCCGATTGATATCTTGCACATATGCCAACACTAAATTGGATGTCTGGTCTACTTGCCGTGAGATAGAGTAATAATCCAATCATTCCTCTATACTTTGTTATGTTGTAGTCTTTCCATTTGACATCAGCATCAAGCAACGTAGTTGAGCTCATAGGAGTGTCCATGCCATTTGCTTCATCCATTCCATACTTCTTCAATAGCTCTTTTAAATACTTTGTTTGAGATATGAAGATTCCATTCTTTCTTTGTTTGATTTATAAACCGAGAAAGAAATTCAATTCTCCCATCATTGACATCTCAAATTCTCCTTGCATTATCTCAGAAAATTCCTTACACAGAGATTCATTAGTAGCACCGAAAACAATATCATCAACATATATTTGAACAATCAAAATATCATTGTGTTTTCGTTTTATAAAGAGTGTTGTATCAACTTTTCCATGTACAAAACCTTGATCAATGAGAAACTTACTGAGCCTTTCATACCAGGCTCTAGGAGCTTGTTTTAATCCATATAAAGCCTTTTTGAGTTTGAAAACATGGTCAGGTTTAGTAACATCCTCAAAACCTGGAGGTTGTTCTACATACACTTCTTCCATGATATAACCATTTAGAAAAGCACTCTTTACATCCATTTGATAGAGTTTGAATCCTTTGATGCATGCAAAGGCTAAGAGTACACGTATAGCTTCCAATCTCGCTACTGGAGCATACGTTTCCTCATAATCAATTCCTTCTTCCTGATTATAGCCTTTGGCCACCAATCTTGCCTTGTTTCTGACAATAATTGCGGATTCATCGAGTTTGTTCTTGAAAACCCATTTAGTACCAATGATCGGATGATCTTTGGGTCGGGGTACCAAATCCTAAACTTGATTTCTCTCAAATTGATTTAGTTCTTCTTGCATTGCTATAACCCAATCATTGTCTGATAGGGCTTCATCAATGTTAGAAGGTTCAATCTTAGAAATGAATGCAGAAAAACTTACTTCATTGAAAATTCTATTTCTAGTTTTTATCCCTTCATTCACATCTCCTATAACTTGATCTAAGGGATGACTTTTGTTGTATTTCCAAGCTCTAGGTTGTCCTGAGGATTGCTCTTCTTCCTTAGTTTCATCAACTTCTGGAATAAGAGTCTTAGAAATAGATTGACCATTTTCTTGATTTAAAACAACTTCCTGTTCTTCATCAAAGGTTTTGTCAGAGGATTCAAATTCATCAAATACAACATGAATTGATTCTTCAACAACACAAGTTCTTTTATTGAAAATTCTATATGCTTTACTTCTGTTAGAATATCCTAAGAAAATTCCTTCATCAGTTTTAGAATCAAATTTTCCTAAGTTATCTTTACCATTATTATGAATAAAACACTTACAACCAAAGATGTGAAGATGAGCGATGTTTGGCTTTCTTCCTTTGTATAGTTCGTATGGTGTCTTTCCAAGTTTTGTTCTGATATAAGCTCTATTTGAAACATAGCATGCTGTACTCATAGCATCAGCCCAAAACACTTGAGACACGTTCTTTTCATTCAACATTGCTCTAGCCATCTCTATGAGCACTCTATTCTTGCATTCCACAACTCCATTTTGTTGAGGCGTCCTTGGAGCAGAGAAATTGTGATCAATGCCATTAGTATCGCAATACTCTTCAAAGGCTTGATTTTCAAAATCTCCACCATGATCAGTCCTAATACCTGTAATGGACATACCTTTCTCGTTTTGCACTTTCTTGGCAAAAACAATAAATTCTTCAAAGGTTTCATCTTTTGATGATAGAAAAATAACCCATGTAAATCTAGAGAAATCATCAACAATGACCAATGAATATAGATTGCCACCAAGACTCTTTACTCTTGCTGGACCAACTAAATCCATATGAAGTAATTGTAATGGTCTATTTGTTGAAATCTCATTTTTCAATTTGAAAGATGATTTAGTTTGTTTACCCTTTTGACATGCATCACAAATTAAGTCATTTTTGAAATTTACTTTGGGTAATCCAAGCACTAAATCCTTTTTGAGTAATTTGCCTAGTTGATGCATATTGACATGAGCCAATCTCTTATGCCATAACCAACTTTCATCGGCATTACTTAGAAAACAATTTTCAGATTCATTTCTACTAATATCTAGAGTACAACAGTTACCTTCCCTTTTTGCTCTGAGCTTAGCCTTGATATTCTTCTTATCAAGCTGTAAGTCATTCTTGTTGATGATTAAACATTCTTCTGAGTCAAATATTACCCAGTTGTTTTTATCTGCACTTTGACTTACGCTCAGCAAATTGTGACACAAGCCTTCAACATAATATACATCTTTGACTTGTATTCCTTTGTCATTTTTGATTTCTCCAATTCCTGCTATCCTTCCGGATTGATTTCCTCCAAATTTTACCTTTCCACCTTCCTTAGGTTGCAATGTGGTAAAACTTTCGAAATCTCCGGTCATATGTCTAGAGCATCCACTATCTATGTACCACTTGCTATTTTTGGATGCTTTGAGACATACCTGTAATCAAATCACTAAGTCTTAGGTACCCACATCTTTTTGGGTCCTTTTGGGTTAGTACAAATAATTTTCTGAATATATGATCCTTTAGGTACCCATTTGTAGGTTCCTATTGTTCCTTTCTTCTTATGAATGCATGAAGAAGTATAATGTCCTTTTCTATTACAATAATTACAAAATGCAAAAGGATTTGATGTATGCACAGAATGTTGGAAATAATTCAAATATAACTTACCTCCTGCTTTTTTTCTTCCTTTTCTTTTATCTGATTTTGGATCATATCCAATTCCAGATCGATCGTTAACAAATCGTTGAGCTTTTAAAATAACATTTAACATCTCACTTCCTTGTGTGAATATTTCAAGAGTTTTTGTGAGATCAATGTTTTTGCTTTTCAAAGATAAACAATTTTCACAATCCTTTCCCTTAAGTTCAATTTCAAGAACCTTGTTTTTCTTTTTAACAACAATCAATTCTTTAACTACTTTGATGAATTCAGAATGCAAAGCATTATATTCGGAAAGTAATTCATCATAAGTAGGTTCAGAATCATTTACCTCTTCTTCTATTTCTTCTTGAGCAACAAGACATATATTAGCTACTTCTTCCTCATTACTTTCTTCGTCTGAGGAGCTATCACCCCATATAGCATATACGAAGGCCTTCTTTTTGTTGAAGAATTTGCCTTTTCTCTTTTCTTTGCTCTTTTGGTTCAAATCTGGACATTCTGACTGGATATGTCATGGTTTCCCATATTCATAGAAAATGATATAATCTTTGCTACTGTTTCCTCCTTTCTGAAAATGTTTGAATCCTTGACCTTTCTTGTAGAATTTTCTGAATCATTTTATGATTAGGCCCATTTCGTCATCGTCGAACTCTTCATCCTCATCTTGATTTTCTTCTTTTGCTTTTAGTGCTAGACCTTTCTTTTTCTTGTCACCAATGTCATCTAGTTCCCGTTTGAACTTTAGTTTGCTTTCATATTCAGAAAGACTTCCAAATAAAGAAGCAACTGATCTCATTGATTCTCCTTTTGCTTCTTCTATCGCAGTGACTTTGGCTTCCCACTCTTTAGAAAGAATATTCAAAATCTTTCGTACTTGGGTGTGCTAATCATAGACTTTCCCAAGAGCTGCAAGTTGGTTAACAAGATGAGTATATCTAAGTTCGAATTCAGAAATCGACTCACCTGATTTCATTTGAAGCAAATCGAATTCGGTGACCAAGGTGTTGATTCGAGTCTCCTTTATTCCCGAAGTTCCCTCATGAGCTATTTCCAGAGCTTCCCACATTTGCTTTGCTGTTGGGAGTGTGCAAATTCTGAAATATTCACTTTGACTCAAAGCGCTTTGTAACATCAGAATTGCTTTGCTATTAAGAGTGATAAGTTTCTTGTCATTCTCATCGTATTCTACTGGCGTCTTTGGAATTTTCTGAGAATCTACGGTCTTTGTAGGTTGATAATTTCCACTTTCAATTACATCCCATAGCCCATATTCAGTAGCCATCACGAACACTCTGAACTTAGCTTTCCAGAAAGAAAAGTGTTCTCGGGAAGAATTCCTTCACCCATGCTTGCCATTAGATCCTTCTTAGGCTGTTAAACCTTAACAAGAAGACCTACGTTTGATACCAAATGTTAGATCAAGCGTTTCACCTAAGAGGGGGTGAATTGGGTGATACTAAAATTTCTTTCTAAAATATAAAACTTTAACAGTGGAAATAAAACAGTAACGAGTAAGGAGAAATATCACCGAAGTGTACACCGGGAGTTATACTGGTTCGGTCACAACCACTTTGACCTACGTCCAGTCCTCAGAGCTTCTCTGAGAGTTTCACTATAACTTCCAAGATTCAGTGGGTTCTTGGCACCTCAGTACAAGCAAGTTCCTTCACCTGGACACTCGCTCCCCCTTACAAGTTGTAATCCAATCCCAACTCAAGGTTCCACAACCTTAAGTAATCTCAATAACAAATATTGAGTTTGAATGAAATATCTCTCTTACAGAGTGAATGAGAATCACTGAAGCATAAATATACAATATCAACGTTAAAACAGAGCAATGAACTTAATAATTCGTTTGTGTGTGTGCTTGTTGTTCTTTCTCTGTTTGGATGTTCTCATATATATAGATATGTTGGTGATGACTGTTGGAACATTTTCTTCTTGTCCGTTAGAGAGTGCGCAGCCACTATTGACTTTTCCAGTTTTTGAAAAATATCCGTTGGCGGGGGTTGGCATTTGAACGTTTTATTTGACTTCTCTCACTTGATAAGATTTCTTCATTGTTTCTCTGTAAATAGACTAAGAATACTAATACAATGATATATTAATCATATAGGAAACAAATCAATGAACGTTTGAATGATTTCTAAAATTCTGGGTTTGCTTACTCGGGTAGGTCCTCGAGTATCCCTTGAAGTTTACTCGAGTACCTACTCGAGTAACATCGAGAAATCTTTGTTCAACTGCAAGTCAAGGAATAAATACAAGATTACTCGGGTAGTGCATGGAGTAAACTAAATTTCAAACCTTTGGAAATAGTTATTTACTTGGGTAACTACACGAGTAATACACTCACAACTTTATGACTTACTCGGGTATCAACTCGAGTAAATCTTTACAAAAACTTTTGGTTACTCGATGCTTTACTCCAGTAATGTTGGCAGGATTTAAATGTCGAGAGCACTTACCTCATTACTCGGGTACTGACTCGAGTAATACTCATTTTTGCATAGGTTACTCGGGTACCACCTCGAGTAACTGAGATTTTTGTGCATAGCTTACCCGGGTAATGACTTGAAGTTTTCCTTGAAAATATCTCTGCATACTCGAGTAACTACTCAAGGAATCCACTTAAAATAGATCATTGAATACTTGCATATCAAAGTAAAGACTCGAGGAAAATGAAATAAGATGATAACAAGTTAATCGAGTACCACCTTCAAGTTTTTACTCACCAGATTGAGTTACTCGAGTAGCTCCTCGAGTAACATTGGCAGTGGTACAAAGTGCCGAGAGGTCCACATTTTCAGAAACAGAGTTACTCGAGTAGCTCCTCGAGTATCTTTGGCAACCTAAAGGCAACTGGAAGTTTTTCACATGGTTACTCGAGTAGCGTCTCGTGTAACATTGGCAGGCGGAGAGCAACTCCAAGTTTTTACCTGGTTACTCGAGTAGCTCCTCGAGTAACATTGGCAGGCCGAGAGCAACTTAAAAATGCTTACACTATTACTCGAGTTGCTCCTCGAGTAACGTTGGCAGGTTACTGAAAGTTGTCTCTGATTACTTCAAGTTTTGTCTCATTACTCGAGTAGCTACTCGAGTAATGCCTTAGAAAATTTGCTTCTGATCAAGTTCCACCGCATTTTCTCTTGGCCTTTCTTCATTACTCTAATGCTTACTTCAAGTAATGCTTGTTCCTGTTATTACTTTGTTCAAACTTGTTTATTAATTATTTCCTTTTCAAACCATTCTTTTGTTATCATCAAAACGTGAGATCTAACAACTCTATCTTTCACACACTATTTTAACTTATATATGCTTTTTGTATGCCATCTTCTATGATATGTATAATGCACTCTCTAACTGGTGCGGAAAAAGCACTAGTACCATCCTTGGGAAAAGCACCAATACCCCAACGATCCAAAGGGGATCCAGTTATGAGAATTCAGCACTAAGAGGGTACACTACCTAGTCTTTGGTCGTAAGCCTAGCTGAGGTGCAGAAAGTCAGGGTCTAATAATAGTTAGTCCTGACTCGAGGTCTAACAGTGGTTGGCCTTAAATATGTGCACATTCCGATGAATACGATTATAGTATTATTATTCAATTGCATTATATGGTACCTGGCATAATTATTTATTTCATTTTATATGATCAATTGTCTGTTACTACTAACATTCATTTGATTCTCAACCTTTTTCAAATTTAAAAATATTCCAACAGAAGTCAACGGCTCTAGGGGTAAGACGATAAATACCGACAACTGAGGTGTCCGGGTCAAGAAGGCAGAGTTGTTAGCTATCATTAGTTTATTTTGATAGTTTTGGACAAAATTTGTATATATTTTCAAACCCTGTGGGGGAACTCTTGTATTGTAAACAAGTACTTTTTATCAGTATATTTGTGCTATTTCTGTATGCCTATGGAACTATTCCTTTATCACTCTGGAAAATATCGAAATGTTAAGGGGTTTGATAAGGTTTGTTTAATCCTGGAGAGATGCAGCTTCTTATTTACAGAGGGAGCTGTGGAATGTTCTCAAACACAACTCAAACTAAGTATTTTTTGGTTTCTTATGCAGATTTTCGAACAATCTTAAGAGAGATTACCTGCTAATCTTAACAGCACATCTTGATGGTCATTCTCCTACTCATTTGGTTGATTACAAAGAAAATGATATAAGATCTAATTCCAATCTCTGCATCCTTTTATTTGAATTTTCACTTGTGAAAGATATTCATGAGTTCAATCATATTTTGATGGTGGGGGTAGATATTCATGAGTTGCTTACCGTGAATTTCGAACCATTCTAGTATCAAAACTCACCGGGAAAATCACTAGACCCCATAATAAGGCTGTTAGGTTGCAATTTTAGTATTATTTATTTATTGAATTAAAAAATAATAATAACTGTCATGGGTCGAACCGAGGGAACAGTCTTCTAACATTATAGATGATGGGTAAAGCCTAGAAAATCAAGTGGGATTAATATCCCATTACAAATATTTTAGTGGCAAAGATGTGAACTTTCGAGAATTGTGAATGGCAATTTGGACGTTGAAGATTCCAAGAGAAGGGGCTATGTAATTCTTCAGCAAATGGTTTTGAACACAAAAGTAAGTAAGACCAGAAAAATAAATGATTCAAATCCGAGGTCATTAAAGAGCGACTTGCCAGACTCTCAATCTCTACCATTATGGTTTCCTTCCAAACAAGTATGCGTCATTATAATGAGGAGTTTTCAATATATTTGACTGAACTGAAATGAGGTACTCGCTATTTAACATATTCACAAGGATACTTGGGCATACATAAGAGACTTAATTATGCCATTATAACCTTAATTTGGTGTGCTGGTTAAAAATAATAAAATATATATTTAAAAACTTATGTGGAAAATTCTATGTGAGGACATAATTAAAAAAAATATTATTATTATTATTTGGGTAGATGAAAATTAATTAAGTTGAGCCTTTGTTATGTTTGTAAAAAGAAAATTTTGTTATGTGAAATACATGACAATATTTGAGACATTCTAATTAAATTAGAATGGAGGATTATATGATATGAGATTCTCATTGAATTAGAATTTTGTTGTTGAAAAATTGTGATTTTTATCATGTGAGATTTTTATTTAATGACAAACATCATGTGGAAAATTCTAATTTAATTAGAATCATTATTGAAAAGTTGTGAGATAAGATTAAAATATTTGAGAACCATTTTGAGAATACTCTTTATGATGATATCATATTACTTGAGATGTCTTAAAAGTTCATTCAATGCATTCATAAATTGTTGAAATGTGTAGCACTGATAAATGTTAATCCTGTGACATAGCGGATGATGTGTGGAGATTGAGCATATATAAACTCTCATGAAAAGAAAGAACTAGTTATAAGATGCCATAAATTTGGCATCACGTATAGTGAATTCCTGTTGTATTGATATATATATAGATGTTGAGTGAAATTCAATTTGTGTTAAAATCCACTAGTTATCATTGACATTTAATGGTGGCAAAAATAAAATATATATCATGTGAGTCAGAATTGTTTACTCTAAAAATGAATGAAATTGGAGGTTAAGTTATTGAAAACTTATTAGCAAATATTTTGATGAGAAACCGACACTTATTGTCAATGATATGTAATTGCTAAATGGCAGTAGCAAGTGTAGGAAAAGCAATGATGTAAAGGGAAATTGTTTGAGATTTTATGTGAATAAGCATGCTTAAGTGTTGTGGTGGAGTTATCTCAATCAATTTGGTGAGGTCAACAGTAGACCTATCGGATCCGTTAACAAAACCCCCTAGGGATGAAATAAAATTAGTCGAGAGAAATGGGACTAAAACCAACTGGTAATTGACAGTGATGACAACCTAACCTTTGTGATTGGTGATCCCATGACACTACTACAGAAATCGTGATATATGATGGTTATTAACTACCATACATAACGGTTTCGGACCATCATATATACGAGCGCTATAAAAGCAAGGCGCAAATACATTATGGTTCCAAACCTTGATTTATTATGTATCTATTATAACAGTTCTTTTATAACACCTGTTATGTATTGAGATGTAGTGAGGCTATGTTGTGTGTAATGCTATTATAATAAATAACAGTTTCAAGTAAAACACCGTTATAAAAATTTGTAATATACAAAATAACCGTTATTGGTGGTTACTCTAAAAGTGGATGAAATTGGAAGTTACGTTATTGAAAACTTATTGGCAAATATTTTGATGTGAAACTGACATTTATTGTCGATGATCTGTAATTGCTAAATCGTAGTAACTAGCGTAGAAAAGGCAATGAGGTAAAGGGAAATCATTTGAGATGTTATGTGAATAAGCATGCTTAAGTGTTGTGGTGGACTTATCTCAATCAATTTGGTGAGGTCAATAATAGACCTATCGGATCCATTAGCAAAACCCCTAGGGATGAAATAAAATTAGACAAGGGGAATAGGACTAAAGTTAACTGGTAATTGATAGCAATGACAACCTAACCTTTGTGATTGGTGATCCCATGACACTACTACAAAAATCATGATATATGATGGTTATTAATTGTCATACATAATGGTTTCAAACTATCATATATGTGGGCACTATAAAAGCTAGGCGCAGATACATTATGGTTTCAAATCGTGATTTATTATGTATCTATTATAATGGTTATTTTATAACACCCGTTATGTATTGAGATGTAATGAGGCTATGTTGTGTGCAATGCTATTATAATAAATAACGGTCTCAGGTCAACACCATTATAAAACTTTGTGCTTTCAAAATAACCATTATTGGTAGTTACTCTAAAAATGGATGAAATTAGAGGTTAAGTTATTGAAAACTTATTAGCAAATATTTTGATGAGAAATCGCCACTTATTGTCGATGATCTGTAATTGCTAAGTGGCAGTAGCTAGTATAGAAAAGGCAATGATGTAAAGGGAAATCGTTTGAGATGTTAGGTGAATAAGCATGCTTAAAGTGTTATGGTGGAGTTATCTCAATCAATTTGGTGAGGTCAACAATAGACCAATCGGATCCATTAACAAAACCCCCCAAGGATAAATAAATTTAGTTGAGGGGAATGAGCTAAAGCCAACTGGTAATTGGTAGCGATGACAACCCAACCTTTGTAATTAGTGATCCCATGATACTACTATAGAAATCACGATATATGATAGTTATTAACCGCCATGCATAACGTTCTGTTCCATTATATATGTGAGCGCTATAAAAGGTAGGCGCAGATACATTATGGTTCCAAACCATGATTTATTATGTATCTATTATAACGGTTCTTTTATAACACCAGTTATGTATTGAGATATAGTGAGGCTATATTGTGTGCAATGCTGTTATAATAAATAACAATCTCAAGTAAACAACCATTATAAAACTCTGTAATATATATAACGGTGCTTTCAAAATAACCGTTACATAAAAGGTTAGCATACATAATGACCGCTATATAGAAACCATTATTTATTTACTAAAAAATGCTAGTAGGTTTAATGAAATAACTATCATATATAGTGTATAAATATATAACGGTTCTTATTTAATAACCTTAACTTTTAAGTGATTTTTTTTTATAAAAATGGGGACTCTCCTTTCACCCTTGCATGCAGAACAAAATTGTATATTACAGAAGCTCACACATCAAGCATAACCATACAATTCGGATGGATCAAGACATTCCCAACTCAATGGCTAGGCTTACTGGAACTCCCTACTGTAAAGGGCTCAAGGGTTATGTACCTCGAGCAAGATTTGATAGAAAATAAAGGGTTAGATCTATAGTACGCCATCTGCTCATTCTCATTAGGAAGCATATGTCGTTCTATAGATCTAATCTCTCCTTCTCTATCAAGTCTTGCTTAAGGCTGCATACCCCTTAAGCCCTTTACGGTAGGGAGTTCCATTAAGCCTAGCCACAAAGCTAGAAATGTCTTGATCCATCCCAAATTGCATGGCTATATTAGATGTGTGAGCTTCTGTTCTATTATACGGTCAAATCGAATAAGAAAAGTTAAAGAAGAAACTTTATCTAGTGTGTGTGTGTGTGTGTATTACCTTTTTTGTTATAAATGGTATGACAATAAGGTAGTTAGACCAAGCAACAAGTTCAAGTACACAGTATGCAATTCGTCCTACTAGCATTTTATGGTGACACTATAAGAGCTAACTTGGATTGAATGCAGTCTTTAGCTCCCAAGGCTGACATGATTCTGAGGGAGAGGTGAGTTGTAAATTGTGTTATCCCTCTATAGGTTATACATGTAGCCTGTAGAGACACTTGTGAATCATGTTCTCCCTCTATAAGTTATGCATGTGGCCTATGCTATTAGATCCCAATTTTTGATGATAACAAAAGGTAATTGTATGCAAAGCATAGTTTTATAAGTTTAAAAGTTACCAAATGCATATGGCAAAGTTTTGTAATGTCTGCTGTCAGATTTAACTGATGCACTCGAGCAATAGAGCTAGCACTCGAGCATGGATCTCTTTTGCACTCGAGCAAATGCGAGTGTTAGACAGAAAGTGCTTGCGCTAGAGCAAATTACTGTCATTCTTACTGATGCACTCGAGCACTGGAGATAGCACTCGAGCATGAGTCTCTTTCTCACTCGAGCACTAGCGAGTGTTGGACAAGAAGTGTTTGGCCGAGAGCAATTCATGTCATCCTTACTGATGCACTCGAGCATTATAACCAACACTCGAGCATGAAGCTGGTTTGCACTTGAGCACTAGCGAGTAAGGGACTGCAAGTGTTTGGCCGAGAGTCATGAAGATCAGAGAAACACAAGTATGCCCGAGTGAGACTTCATATGCCCGAGTGACACATCAGCACTCGCAAGTATGAATTTCAATTCTCTCAACTCTTGATGCAAGTGCTAATAACAAGAGTATATTACATGAGAATATTCTTCTCACTCAAGCAGGAGTATGTGTGCTCGAGTGAGGGCCCACATCACCTGCGAGTGCAAAATCACCTCTTGCTAAAATGGTATGTGAGTGTTGTCCAGAGACAGGTCTCTTAGTGTAATGAACAAGGACACTGGAGCAGAAGGAGTTGTGCTCGAGTGAGACCCCACATCACTCGTGGGTGAGAAAATGAACTCTCTAAAATCCTGTGGAAGTGCAAGTATAAAACTGAAGAACAAGGAGAAAATTTGTGAGTTCACTCGAGTGAGCCTATTCATGCTCGAGTGATACTCTGCCAGAAGACAAAATGTACTAGTCTTACAGCGTTCAATCCGAATATGGTTTAATGATATTTATTTATCTTATCATTAGTTATTATTATTATTTAACATCATTTTGAATGAATTATAAGTGTGATACAGGAGGATGAACATTTGAAATAAACAGACGCGAAGGAAGTCAAACAACGACAGACAACATCATTACAAGCACGTACCTACCGCGTTCAAAGATTTCAAACGTACGCATGCCGTTCCACAGTTCATGCCCCGCTCCACAATGATCATTATTCAAATGGGCAAAATCGAACGTCTCTAAATATAGAGTTCCAGAGATCGTCAATGATAACGAAGCACAAGAATTCACATGTCTCTGTTATTCATATTTTCTCTATATTCGTATTGCTCTTCAGTGTTTATCATACTTGCTCTGTAAGAGAGTCTATATACATTTCAAATTCTATTTTCATTTGATCTCAAGGTATTGGAACCTTGAGAGGGTAGATATCCTTATGAGAGAAGCATTTGAGAGAATTCCTAGTAAAACCTTCCACTTATAAGACTTATAAGATACAAGCAGTAGAGAATGTTACTGCTCATAAGACTTACAGTGGTGGAAGCGGGAGAGAATGTTGCTGCTCATAAGACTTGTATACGTAAGCAGGTGAGAAAGGTCATAGGTTGTTTTTCTGCACGTAAGACTTGTCGAAAGGGGGAGAGAAATTTCTTAGTGTGAGAATATTTCTGCTCGTAGTCCATTAGAGGACAATTGTTGTTTAGTGGCATCCTAAGAGCCCATTGAATCTTGGAAGCATAGTGAAAATCTCAGTAGGTCTTGATCTCTAAGGACTGGATGTAGGCCTGGTTTTTAGGCCGAACCAGTATAACTCGCTATGTCCTAATCTTCTCAACTCTACTCTGTCTACAACTACTTTCTTATCACCACATCAAGCAAAAAATTTATCACATCACCCAATTCACCCCCCTCTTGGGTGAAGCTTGCCTCTTTCATGTGCAACCATATACTACCTGAAGCTATCTGCCATACACTCAATATAGTGAAATCTTTGTAAATCAATAATAATTTCTTGTAATAGGAAAGGAACCTTAGATCAAAGATTTTTCAAGAAAAAAAATATGAGCACGACTTAGATCAAACCTAGCTATAACATAAATAAATAATAATGAAGAATATAGAATGGAGAAGGGATATCATACTTCCACATGATTAGAATAAACCATGTAAAGAAAGCTACTTGGCTAGTGTGTTTCAACTAAAAATGATGGCCGACGATAGAAACAGACGATTGAAGTAGTGGGGTTCTGAGGTTGGTTGGGGGTTTACATTTGACCTAAGAGGCTAAAACGAGTGTGCTAATGAATGAAATGGAAAAGCGGAGAGATGTTTAAATAGAAGGAAAAGTTTAACTTTATAATGGTTCAAATATATCACCCTTAATGTATTGCTCCATTGCTACATATGTAATGGTCATTGTAAGAAACCGTTAGGTAATTTCAAAACATATATTACGGTTCCTAACTAATAACTGTTAAATATCTGTAATATTTAAAAAAAATTTAGGGGGTACTGCTATTGATTTCCATATGCTTTCATAAACAACACATAAATAAATAATAATGCAATAGACCATCTATAAAAACACAGAAATTAACTCAGCCCAGCAACAGGAAAATAACAATACATAGCTAAAACACAAAAATTAAGTGCCTCTTTTTCTTTTCCAAGTCTTAGCTTTTTGAAAGTTACCTTTTTAGCTTGATTTCTTTTCTTCTTGTCAAGTAATAATTTTCCCTCTTCAAAACCCAAAAGCCTTTATTATGATCATGCCAGATGATAAAAGCATCTTCATCCAAATTTAATGGTTCAAGTGACCTCCCATTGAATGAATCATCCTCAACTCTATCACCCATCTCCTAATCAATGACTTTATTTGTCAACAAAATAATATATCATCCATGTTTAGAAGGATCACGGATATAGAACACTTGTTTAGCCTGAGAAACTAAAATGAAAGGCTCTTCTTTATACCCTTCCTTATTCAAATTCAATTGTATCAAGCCTAAGTCATCAATTCTCAAGCCATGATTATTGTCAATCCACTTGCAACCGAAAGTTGGAACCCGAAAGCCAATATAATCTAACCCTTAAATGTCCTCAATTACCCCAAAGTATGACATCTTCACATAGATAGGATTTCTATCTTTAGAAATCAATACATGCATGGTATTAGCTACAAGATTTACACCACTATTTTGCATTTTGCTTCATCATCTTGCTCTTTAGTGTAGAAGGTAAACTCATTGATGATGTAGCTTATATAAGATGTCACTGATTGCTTAGACCATATGCTAAGAAAATCAATTTGCTAAAAAACTGATTTAGGATCAGCTCCATACTCATAAAAGACTTGATCTTTAAACCATGTTGTAAAATATTTATTGTGTTGTTGAGCACACCATCTTCCTTCTGTTAAATCCCATATGTTTTGATGATAACAAATATTGGACTAATGATAAAAGAGGATATGATAGCAAATGACTTTGAACAAAGAAAATAAATGTCAGACAAAGCATTACTTGAAGTAATCACTAGAGTAATGAATAAGATTTAAGAGAAAGAGCAAAGGAAAAACATCACTGGCAGTTTTTGTCTATGTTTACTCGAGTGACCACTCGAGTAAGAAACATTGTTACTCGAGTGGGCACTCGAGTAATGTTGAAAGAAAATTTTTTTGGAGGCATTGCCAAAATTTGGAAGAAGTTACTCGAGGGGCCACTCGAGTAATCTGTAAAGTTATATGAACCATTACTTGAGTCGCCACTCGAGTAACACATGAAAAAAAGGCATTACTCGAGTAGCCATTCTAGTAACCAGGTCAAAAATTTTCCAGTAGCTCTCGAACAAGAAATGAAACAATATAATCGAGTAACCAGGTGAGAAAAAGGCCTTACTCAAGGGACCACTCGAATAATATGCCGACTTATTTGAAGAATTACTCGAGGGGTCACTCGAGTAATCAGGTAAACAAAGAATAGGTACTCTTGGCCAAGAATTTGATGCAATTACTCGAGTGAGTAATTGAGTAATATGTAAAGTTATTTGAAATTTACTCGAGGGCTCACCCGAGTAACAGGTGAAGAAAAGGCATGGCCACTCGAGTAATCACTCAAGTAATCAGCTTACTAAAGGGAGCACCCGAGTAACTTGTAAGTAAAAGATATGGCCACTCAAGTAACCACTCGAGTAATTAGGTATTTCCAAGGTTTGTAATATATCTTACTCCATGTCTTACCCGAGTAATATCTTATGAAAAATGTTGAATTACTCACTACCATATTTTTGACAAGATTACTCGAGGGACTACTCAAGTAATGAGCATGATCACTTGAGTAGCCACTCGAGTAAGGCAGTCCAGAAAGCTTGACTTTAAACGTATGTTTATTATTTTGTTATATATATATGATTAACCTTTCATTGTATTAGCATTCTAAGTGTATTTACAGAATAACAATGAAGAAATCATATAATAAGAGAAGAGTCAAGTAAAGCGTCTAAGATCTCACCTACCGCTACCTACCGTAAACGGATAGTTTACAAATTTGAAGAATGGTCAACCGTTGCTGCGCGACTCTTACGGACATGTTCGAAATGCTTCCAACAGACACTACAAATCATCTATATATATGGAGCATTCAAAGAGCAAAAAACAACAACTGAGAACACACGAACATACACTGATCAACACACTCTTAGTGCTTTGTTTTCATATACTCATTCATTGTATTTCAGTGATTATATATTTGCTCTATGAGAGAGTTTTTCATTACAAACTCAATATTTGTTATTGAGACAACTTAAGGTTATGCAACCTTGAGTTGGGGATTTGATTACAACATGTAAGGGGGAGCGAGTGCCCAAGTGAAGAAACTTGCTATGTACAGGGGTGCCAAGAACCCACTGAATCTTGAAGGATATAGTGAAAATCTCATAGATGCTCTGAGAACTGGACGTAGGTCAAAGTAATTGTGGCCGAACCAATATAACTCCCGGTGTACACTTCGGTGATATTTCTCGTTCCTCTCAACAGTTTTAAATATTCTGTCAATTTTCTTATACGCAATGAAATTTCTTGTCTCACCCAATTCACCCCCTCTTGGGTGAAACGCTTGCACTAACATCTTCTTTGTAGATATTTCCCCTCTGAATTTCATGCATATGTTTGCGCACTTACTTATCAACCTCCTTGGAGTTGTGCACTACATATAGGTGTGCTTGCTCCAGCTAATAATTTGAGATGGTTACAACTTTCCTGCCCCAACCCTTCCCTATTAATCCTTCTTCCATCACGGAGAGACACGGGAAGCCCAATATCCCTTGCATGCTTTAAATATGTGGCAGAAAATTTAGCGGCATCTTCACAAATATATCATTCAGCAATGCAGCACTTTAGATCACTCTAATTTTTCACCAACCCGTTTATTACCTTTATGAAACATTCAACTGGGTACGTCCACCTTAAATAGGTGGGGCCACAAAGTTGTACCTCTCTAACCAAGTGAGTTGTCAGGTGGACCATAATGTCAAAGAATGCTAGAGGAAACACATCTCAAGCTCACACAATGTGTGTATGGTTCAATTCCGCAACCTCGACAATTTTTTAGGGTTTATCACTTTACTGCAAAGTGACTTAAAGAAGAAACATAACTTGGTGATTGAAACTCACACCTCAAAAGGCAATATACCATGTATAGCCACCAGAATCAAGTTCTCTATCAAGACACGGTAGTTATGAGATCTTAATCTCATCAGTTTCAAGTCCTTCACTAACATGAGTCTTCTGATATTTGAAGGATAACACCCTGGCACCTTGGTTGAAGCAAGGAATTGAAAAAACTAGTTTTTTATTCCTTTGATAGTATGTGTGCCACAGGATAAAGAAATGTACAACTTCCCCTCTCCTCTGGTGGTAATTCTTCCCTTATTTCCATATCAACCATGTCTAGCCTAGCATTTATGCCATCTTTGGTCTTCCTTGACATATGGAGTAATGTCCCAACAATACTTTCATACATATTATTCTCAGTGAGCATAACATCAAGAAAATGCGAGGTGTAGGTTCCTATCATCTTTAGCAAAGTCAGGGTGGTTTATATCGAACTTCTTCCATTCTGGAGAATCAGCAACATGTCGAAGTATGCTATCATCTATCCTTACATTAGTATACCACCTCAAATTTTTTGCTTCATTAGGATTGTCATATGGTTGTTTAAATCTTAGTATAATAGGGAAATACCATAATGCCTTATTCAGGCTCTTCTCATTCTATTGGTAGTGTGGCTCCTCACACAAGGGAGAAAGTGTTAGTGATATATATTCATTCCTGAACATTACACAATTGTTAGGGCAAGCATGTATCTTCTTATAGATAAGGCCGATGGAGCACAACATCTTCTTTATGGCATATGTTTTAAGTGGAAGAATGTTTTTAGTTGTTAGTATTTTATTCAAAGCCTCGAGCAATTATGTGAAGCTCGTATCAGACCACCCATTTCTCACATTTAAATTGTACAATATCAACATGATACTCAATAAGGTAAACTCAGTGCACCCCTTATACAATGACTTTATCACATTGCCCTTCAAAGTTTTCATCATTTTAGGACAATCCCGGAGGTCTTCTTCCAATGCCTTGGCCCAATGATTGAGACGATCAACGTCAAATGCACTTGTGTTGAAATCAAGTGATACACAACTTTTTGTATATTCAACCACCCCATTGATTGTCTCCCATACCTCGTCCAACATGTATAAGTAGGATTGATTCCATGAATCACTAAGTACGACATAGAAGTCTCACACCATTGTACATTATCACACTTTATACAGGGGCAAAGAATCAAATAATCATTGTTTAGGGGATTATGTGCAAATGCAAACTCAAGAAAATGTGTTGCCCTATCCTAGTAGTCTCTCGTTAGCTGATCGGCATACATCCGCTGTTATTCCAAGACCACATCTAGCATAAATAATTTAGAAACAAAAACCCCAATTAAAACCCAAAATCATCCTTGTCCAAAATAAATTCAAAAAAATGTACAAAGAAAGAAAAAGCATGAACCTTATGTCAACCCAACTGGAAGTTGAAGAAAGTAAACTATGAGGTTGAACAGACACCTTTCTCAGAGCTAAAAGATCTAGAGCTTTTTAATCAAGTGCAAAAGTCAAATGTCAAACTGATTTGATGTTTTACAAACAAACCCCCGTTATAGATTTTAAGGTCTTACATAACGGTTAGTTGGTAAGAATTGCTAATAGTTTTATTTTTATAATGATTATATTCAAGTAACTGTGAGGTATGTTATTAAAAAATCTATAGTGTTTAAGGTCTTACATAATAGTTAGTTGGTAAGAACCGCTAATTATATTTTTACCTTTATAACTGTTATTTTAATAAATTTACTAAGAGGTATGTTTATCATGGTTTTTTAATAACAACCATAAGGTATGTTATTGTTTTTTTAATATATATACATATATGTTTGAGCAATTACATTAATATATTTTCATATATAAAACTAAAAAATGGAAATAAATAAAACCTGCCTATCTTTCTAGGAGGAGTGATATGAACATTATGAAAGGATGAGTACCAGCGATACGGAAGCCATAACAGTACTGGCAGCGGGCTAGAAGTTGAGGAGTAGGTTGGGAAGGAAGAGCACGAGGCGGTCATGGAGGTTTGGTGAGATAAGGAAAGGAAGTAGGAAGGGGTGGAGGAGGAGGAAGCAAAGCAATTAGAGGAGGAGTAGGTTAAGAAGGCGAAGGAAGAGAAGCAGGTGGAGGAGCAGGTTATGAAGGATGAACTCTAGCATTTCTTCAGTGTGTCACTTGACCATGATGATGCGGAGAATAGAGGAAGAGGGTGAAGAAAATGCATGAAAATGTGGAGTTTAAATATATTGGAAGTGAAGCGTGCAATAGAAATTGAAGAGGAATCTATCCAAGCAATTATATATGTTTTTTCCCATGCCATGAGTTTCAAGACGGGTGTTTTATAAATGTAACACCCCAAATTTTGATTAAAGGCTAAGGATAATTATCGAATTAAAGTGAAATTATTATGTGTTTTGGTGGCAATATTAATTAATATGAAATGATTAGTGGAAATTGAAGGAATGAATTGTTGGGCAATTAGTTAGTGATTAATAGAGAAATTAATTACTAACTAAGAGGAAAAATGAGAAGTTTGATTAAATGGTTAATGAAGGGATTAAAGTAGCTGATTGGTGACTTATTTTGGGTAGACCAATAGCAAAGTGACATGTGGCATGATTGTGTGTGAAGAGAGAAAAGATAAGAAAAGTCAAATGCCCAATATTTTAATGGTTTCTCTCTCTCTTTTCCATTGATTTTCACTGAAGAGTAGGGGGAGTATCATCATCATCATTCTTCATCTCCTTCATACTCTTATCTCTCTCTTTCTTCTTCCATTTTTGGTGCCATTAGAGCTTAGGAGATAGAAAGGAAAAGCTTGATTTTAAGGTAAGCAAATGGCCTCAAATGCCAAAATGTTCTTCATTAATATTGTCCCTTGAGTTAAGAGCTTCAACTTGATGGTTGTAGCTTCTCCATTGGTGGTGATTTGGGGAATCATGAAAATTTGAAGTTTGGAGAATCAAGAAGTGTCTTTGAGAAAGTTGTTAATGTAAGTGAACCCAATCCTTCTATCTATGTTTCATGACATTGTATAAAGTTTGGAATTTTGGTACTTATTGGCCTTAAATTCGAAAATGAGAGTCATTGAGTATTTGGTACATTATTAGCATGAAAATGGTATTTTGTGGTGAGTTTGGGATAGATAGATTGATTTGGGATTGAAATATTTAGTTTGGATGATTTTGGAAAATTGATTATTTATGTTGCCCAAAACCAAAGCATGATAATGGAATAGGGTTTTGGTAATTCTAATGATTCCATTGAATTTATTAGGTGTTTTTATTTGGGAGTAGCTTTAGTAGAAGTTTTGGGCCCATTAGAATCATTTGGGCAAAGGTTAGGGAAAATGGTTAGTTTTGCTGCATTTTCTGGTTCTGATAGAATCACTCGAGTGATTTGGGATTCACTTGAGTGTGTGATAAACATCACTCGAATGCTGCGTGTATATTCATTATTCTCTTCAGTTTTTCAGTTGTGCTTTCTGGAAAATCTCTAAAGTGTATAGTCTCACTTGTGAGTGTTGATCCATCACTTGCGTGCAATGTCCTGTGCTCGAGTGCTTCTCTTTATTAAAAACTCTGGTGCTCTCGGGTCCTCACTTTCAGGACTTCACTCTCTAGTGCTCAGGTGAGGCATTTGGCTGTCACTCGAGTGAGGTCCAGTGTGCTCGAGTGCTGTAGTCTCTGAAAGGTTCTTGTGCTCTCGGGTGTTTACTTGTTATCCTTCACTCTCTAGTACCCGAGTGCAAACCGTACCATCACCCGAGTGAGGCCTTCTTCACTCAAGTGTCCATATAATCTCACTCGAGTGAGGTCATCTTCACTCGAGTGTCGCAGTAGAAAATGTCAGTTTTAGAGCTTCACAAAGGGGATCTTTGGGGATAGTCTTCCACCCTTTAGAGCTATTGATAGAGTGATTCATGGGTACTTAAAGAGCAATAATGATAACCAATTAAGTGTGAGAAGTCATTGAGAATTGGAATAGAGAATTGAACTTTGTCACTCATTATGAATTATAGGATACGACGTTTGCCCTACTTGGGAGAAAATAGTGCCAGAGCGTGCACGGAAGGAACGAGCAGGTAGTGATTTCTCTCTAATATTGTGTATGATATATGGTATGCATGATTTATCTAGAATTGAACTTCAGCAGGAGCCGTCGTAAGGGGTTGATATTTATCACACCTACCCCGGCCGTTGAACTGCCATTGTAATCGACATGGATCGATTGTGAATTGTAAACCGGCCAGTACGGCTGTGCATTATGAACTGTTATATGAAACCCAGCTGTGGCGAAATATAGATATTTGTGAATTGTACTGTGTGCAATACAGTGTGAGCAAAAGTAAGGGTGGTGTTAGTCATACCTGCCTTTACCGCTATTACTGCCATTGTAATGCGATGTGTGTGATATGATTGCTTTCATGCCTTATTGTTGCGCATATTATGAGTGATTTGACACTACGGGGATTCTTTAGAATCTCACTCTCCCATAAACCAAATTTTAGACAGGGCTGAAGGATCGAAAGGAAAGCGGGTGACGAAGAGCGGTTGAGCTCCAGATCGAGAGTTTATTTTGATTAATGGTTATCATGTATAAAATCATTAGGATATTTTGTGCTAAACAGTTGTGTGTATTTGATGGATAGTATAGTTTTGTGTAATCCCCTAGTAAAGGGAAAGAGATTATGGGCATTGTTGTTTTGTAAGACCCTTTACTGATTAATGGAACCCGAGTGTGCCGGGAATTTATGCTATACTATGATATGTATGGATAAAATCAACCTGTACAGGCCATTTTGTATTTGAAATGTGAATATGAGACATTGTGAGCAGGTTTTTGAAATGTTTTTATAGACTCTGATTTTGGGAAGTTTGATTTTGTTTAAGTCCCAAATTAGCTAAGGTCTCTAATTTCACTTAATCACTTGATTATAAACTTAATCTCGGCCTATGGTTGGAAGGGGGTTACAATAAATACCATTATTTATCTATGAATTCATGACAGTTCTTTGGAAAGAACAGTTAATGAACCATTATTTATTATATTTCATAACAGTGTTCTCTAATAACCATGAGAAAAGTTTTGTATTTTTTTACAATAGAAACTTTAAAAAATAGAACAATGGCGAGTTCACTAGGCTACTCATCACCAGAGGAGTGACCAGGATCATTGTCAGAATCATGGCAATCTCATGCTCATGAAGTATGAGATTGACCTTCTTGTTCACACTCGAGACATATAAAGAAAGCCTCCTTATGGCATGGTTAATGTGTTCTGCATGCTGCAACATTGCCTTTAGTTATGGAAGCATAGGATGTGGAGGCAGTGGTGGCTGATGTTGGAGAGGAAAAGGAGGAGGTGGAGGATGGAGAGGAGGAGAAGGAGTAAGTAGACAATGACACTAAAAGCTTTCTGGCAACTCTTTCACACAACATTTCGTCTTTGCAATTGATAAAACAAGAAGAGGAGGATGATGAAGAAAATATAGGAAAAACAAATGAAAATAAGGAGTTTAAATAAACTTTTGGAACTCTAGAAGTTGAACAGGACATAATGAAAGGGTACTTGGTTCTCCTGATGATCATTGGGTAACAAGGAGGCACCCAGAGTCGATTAACGCAAGGAAGAAGAAAGTTTTTGAAAGCTTTAATTTATGTTTATTAATTATGTTGGTTTTTTGAAACCAAAGTAAAAAAATACTTTATAGTTATTAATTAATAACTGTGCAGTATGAAGTAGTTTTTTTTACTTATCTTTCAAAATATTTTAAAAATACAATAGTGGTGTTTAGTCATCACCACTACTACTGTCATCCTCCTTCTCCTCTTCATTCTCATCATCGAAGGAAGGAGATGAAGGGTCTGACTGCAAGTCATATTAAACCTCATTGTGATGAAGTATGAGGTTCAACTTCCTATTCAGCTTGTTGGTGTATGCAGTGATTTGAGAATATTAGAGGATTATCGTTAAAATAAAGATTATTTTCTATAGGGTACCGGTTTAAATAAACTACATACCTTTTTTACTGAAAAAAAGTCTCTTGTAGATTATCCTTTAGGAATATTTAAGAGAGATTAGTTGCTTAAGAAATAAGAAGATTGGGGAAATATATTTCGAAATAGCCTTCCCCAATCCCCATATTGTTGGCGGCAAATAATAACAACAACAACAACAATAATTTATAAAAGATTTGAAGACTAGTGAAGCAACATCTGGATTTTAAATATTTCAATAACAATTTTAAATATTTTAAAATATCAGGGTGTCAAGATGCAAAAGTGATGAAATATCGGGTCCAAGTATCGTTTTTCCTTTCCTCCCACCTATCATAACTTTCCTACCCGTATTTTGTCTGGGTAATTTATATAAGAAAAATAATAAAAATAAAAAAGAATAATAAAAATATGAAAATAAAATAATATCAAAGTGATTAAAATAAGAAAAAAAATTAAGAAAGAATAATAAATCATAATAAAAATGTGAAAATAAAAGAATATCTAAAAGAATAATAAAGCGTGAGAATTTAAATGAACTACATATCTTATTTACGAGATTCGTGATCTTTTAAAAGATTTAAAAGAGATAAAATTTTCTTACAATATTTACGAACCGCATCTACCTTGAAACCTATATATAGGTGGGGCAAGTCTCTAGAAAACAAGAAAGAAGAGTTACAGAGAAGTGAGAAATTGAAGGAATCGCCGAGACTTCGATGTTGCTACAACTTGAAGGCTCAGGTAGTTGCCCTCATGCACTTTGTTATGCTACGCATGAATTAAGTTATTTACATAGAAACTGAAACCTTTTAAACTTGTTGAGAATATTGTTCATACATTCATCTCACGTTATATATATATATATATATATATGAAATCACACACATGAATCAAGCCTTTTAAACCTAAGATTATACTTCTTTTGATTCTTAGAGGCCTCAGGTCATATTTGGGCATGTACTTTTTAAGTCTCAAGAGTATTCAGGCAAACAATATTCTTTTTTTTTACTATTACTATTTCTTCTACTCTTTTTTTTCTAAGCAAATAATAATGTAAAAGTTTCCCGGCCTTTTCATGCAGAAAGTTCTATGACGACTGAATATCAATATAAGACTCGTTTGAGTATGCAAATGGATTTATATGTAAGATATTTTATCCTATTTTTTTTTCTTTGTTGTTAATATTATCATTTTGTGGTTTAGAATTGGTGTGCCTTAACTTTAATCCATGTGTTCCTTGATTAGTCTTCTGCTCATCGAAGTGAGAGAAGACGTCTTAGGCATGATTCAATAAGTGACTGTAGAAGCATACAACAGGGTTTTAAAATCATTTGATTTGTTTCAAAACTGATCAATTATGACTCATCAACAACAGATTTGGCAGTGGAATCTATTTCATCAAACACAACATGAATAGATTCTTCAACAACGCAAGTTTGTTTATTAAATATTCTATAAGCTTTACTTCTATTAGAGTAACCTAAGAAAATACCTTCATCAATCAAACTTTCCCAGATTATACTTACCATTATTGTGAATAAAGCACTTACATCCAATATACGTAGATGACTGAGGTTTGGGTTTCTTCCCTTATAAAGTTCATATGGTGTTTTTCCCAGCTTTGATCGGATATAACCTCTGTTGACATGTAGCAGGCAGTACTCATTTTATCAGCCCAGAATACTTGTGAGATTTCCTTCTCATTGAGCATTACTCTTGCCATCTCTGTAAAAACTCTATTCTTCCTTTCTACAACACCATTCTGCTGTGGAGTTCTTGGTGCTGAGAAGTTGTGCTCAATTCCGTTTGTGTCACAGTAATCTCCAAATGATTGGTTTTCAAATTCACCTCCGTGATCTGTTCTAATTGGGGCAATTGACATACCTTTCTCATTTTGAACCTTCTTAGCAAAAAAAATGAATTCACTAAAAGTTTCATCTTTTGAGGATAAAAAGATAGTCCATGTAAATCTTGAGAAATCATCAACATTGACCAAGGTATATAAATTTCCCCCAAGGCTTTTTACCCTTGCTGGTCCAACTAGATCCATGTAGAGTAGTTGTAATGGTCTTTTTGTTGATATCTCTTTATGGTTTTGAAAGAAGATTGAGTTTGTTTTCCCTTTTAACAAGAATTGCAAACTGAATCATTTTTAAATTTCAGTTTAGGTAAACCTATCACCAAGTCCTTTTTGGTGAGTTTATCTAGCTGACGCATATTTACATGGACCAATCTTTTATGCCATAGCCAGCATCCATTGTCATTACTGAGAAAACAATTTTCAGAAGTGTGATTATCAATATCAATAGTATAGCAGTTACCTTCTCTTTTGGCTTTGACTTTTACCTTAAGTTCATCTTTCTTGATAGATAAGTCTTTCTTGCTGACTATAAGACATTCCTCATAGTCGAATATGATCCAATTGTCCTTGTCAACACTCTGACTTACACTTAGAAGATTGTGCATTAGCCTTTCTACATAGAAGACATCTTTGATTTGAATTTTGTTCTTAATTCCAACTTCTCCTATACCAGCAATCTTTCCTGATTGCTTTCCACCAAACTTGACTGTGCCTCCTTCCTTTAGGATTATGGCAATAAATCTTTCTCTATCACCAGTCATATGACGTGAGCATCCACTATCTATGAACCACTTGCTTCCTTTAGATGCTTTGAAACATGCCTACAAAGACAGAAAATTAGATTTTAGGTACCCATACTTTCTTGGGTCCTTTGTGGTTAGTTTGAACTTTCGAGGTCAAATATGTGCATTTGGGTATCTATTTCTAGGCTCCTATAGTTCTTCCCTTTTTATGATAACATGACGAGGTATAGTGTCCCTTTTTGTTGCAAAAATTACAATGTGCAAAAGGATTAGAAACATGCACAAATTTTTGAAAGTGATTCAAATAAGATTGGTTCCCAATCTTTTTCTTTCCTTTTGACTTATCTGTCTTTAGGTCATATCCAATTCCAGAATTGTCATTGGTAAATTTTTGGTTTTTTAAAATTATCTCAAGCATTTCACTTCCTTTAGTAAACTTCTCAAGAGTTTTGGTAAGATCATCATTTTTCTTTTCTGAGCATTGGCAAGTGTTACAAGAAACTAGTTTTGATTCCTAGAGCTGTTCCTCAAGTAATTTCACCTGTTTCTTGTGACTTACAAGTTCTTTGACAATTCTAATAAATTTTGTATGTAAGGAATTATACTCATTATGCAATTTATCATAAGAAGGATTTTCAGTTACCTTTTCTTCTTCTTCTGATTGTTTTTAAGCTATAAGATAAAGGTTGGCCATTTCTTCATCATCACTTTCTTCATCAGAGGAACTATCTCCCCAGATGGCTGAGACAAAGTCTTTCTTCCTTGCAAACTTGTTCTTCTTCCTTTCTTTGTTCTTTAGATATTCAGGGCGTTTAGATTTGATGTGTCTAGGCTTCCCATATTGGTAACAAATGATTTGTTCCTTAGTTTTACTGCTACTTCCTCCTTTGTTGAAGTTCTTAAATCCTTGTCCCTTTTTATAAAACTTTTTGAATCTCCTTATGATCATTCCCATCTCATCATCTTCAACCTCTTCTTCTGATTTCAGTTGTGTTTCCTCCTTGATGACATTTAACGCTACTCCTTTCTTCCTCTTGTCATCAATTTCATCTAGTTCACATTTGAACTTCGGCTTGCTTTCGTATTCCGATAGGCTGCCAAATAGAGAAGCTACTGATCGCATAGATTCTCCTTTGGCTTCTTCTATTGCTATGACTTTAGCCTCTTATTCTTTTAAAAGAATGTTTAGCATTTTTCTTACTTGGGTGTTTTGATCATAGTACTTTCCAAGTGCTCCAAGTTGGTTCATAAGGTGAGTGTATCTGAGTTGAACTCAGCGATTGATTCTCCAGTTTTCATGCAAAGCAGGTCATCTTAAGTGACAAGAGTATTGATCCAATTCTCCTTGATGCCAGAAGTTTCCTCATGTGCTATTTTCCAATGCTTGCCACATCTCCTTGGCAGTTGGAAGAGTGCAAATTCTGAAGTACTCTTTCTAACTCATAGCACTTTGAATCATGAGGATTGCCTTGCTATTGAGGGTCACAAGGTTTTTATCATTTTCGTCATATTCAGCTGGTACCTTTGGAACAGTTTGACTATCTACTGTCTTTTTGGGAATATAGTTCCCATCCTTAATGACCTCCCAGAGTCCATATTCTGTTGCCATGACGAACACTCTGAATTTAGCCTTCTAGAATGAGAAGTGTTCTCCATTAAAGCCTGGAGGTCTGGTGATTGAGGCTCTGTCTTGAAGTATTCCTTCACCTATGCTTGCCATAGGATCCTTCTTAGGCTGTTAAACCTGACAAAGAAGACCAAGCTCTGATACCAACTGTCAGTGCAAGAGTTTAACCCAAGAGGGGGGTGAATTGGGTGATAATAAAAATTTTAAGAAAGAATTAAAACTTGAACTGAGAGATTATTCCAATAATGGTTATACTATTCGAATAGTAACCATACTTATTCGAATAGTCATACTATTATCCAGATAATGCATTTGAAATTCACTTTAGAAAATATAAGTACTATTCAGATAATGTACAGGCTATTCGTATAATTTTAGTTTTGAAAAACTTCCAACAGTTATATTAGTTTATACTAATCGAATAGTCAAAGACTATTCGAATAATACAACTATGTATCAGTGTATCTCTATTCGAATAACCTATGCATTATCATGATAATTGTCTGTCTATATGAATAGTTTGAGAGTTATCAGAATAATAGCTCATAAAAATTGAGGGACAGTATTCGAAAAGTAAATATACTATTCGAATACTCTCTTAGCAAAAATCTTGTGAATAAGAATGTAGAGAAAAATTAAACCAGACTTAGGTTTGTTATCATCAAAACTCTGAATCTAACAATACAAATATACATATATATGTAAAATATGTATAAAATAATCTAATCAAAAGAAACATAATTTAAACGTGACATAATATAGCTCACTTAACCTAAATCCTCTCAGGTCAATGTGAGGATCTCTCTAGTAAGAAAAGAAAATACATTGAGAAACCTCGTTTAAACATATGAAAGGAGTGAGATGAGAAGAGAATGTACATCCAGACTATATAAAAGAAGGCACGGCACGCAGGCCATATTTAAAAACTTTATTACCCTTGTAAAACTAGAGCCATATTGTTCACCATACGTAAACAATTTTAGAAATTAAAACCACAACAAATAATAATTCATATAATATGAAAACAATAAATGTTATGATTATGCCATGCTACGAATACTTAGCCACGGCGGTCCCATTACAGAACCTATGCTCCTCAGTCCTCCTCTAAGAAAAGAGGAATGAAAAGAAGAAGATGGGGAGTGATTTAAAGAATAATTGAGGTGATCCTAATTCCAAGGGAAGGGTATCTCTGAGCTTTTTTCCCATATTAGTAACTGACCATATGATTAGACAAGAAAATTGATAAGTTCTTTAATCTCCCTTATATTCTCTCAACTTTATTTTCTCTAACTCTTATCTAATTTTTAATTAAACAATAACTTCTTTTCATTTACTGTCTCTATTGATCACCAAATGTAGGATTTCTCATACCTTTTTTTTGTGGGAATTAATCACCTTCAATGACAACAGGCTTTCTCGGACCCCAACAATCTCAATTATTCATGTACAACTTTTATATCACATATATAAGCACACAATAAGTATTCAAACTCAGCTTAAACGCACAATTAACTTCTCAAGGATCTCATAAGGTCTAATGAATCAAGGCATCAATTTCTTCACTTTGATAGATCTCTTGATGCCCGTAGTAGGTGAAACCTTAAGGAACATATAGTCTCCCTCACCCAACTCTAATAGCCCTATCAACGATCAACATAACTCTTCAGCCAACTTTGAGTAGCTTATAGCTTATGCTTAATCAACTTGATTTTGTTGATGGTCTAATTTGCCAATTCATGTCCAATAATGCTCCTCTTACTCAATTCAGTCCAACAGAGTAGTGATCGATAGTTCCTCCTATATAAAGCTTCATATGAGACTATCTCAACACTAGAGTGATAACTATTGTTGTATACAAACTTTGCCAATAGAAGATGCTTATTCCAAGTACCTGAAAAGCTTAATAGCAAGTCACTATATCTCCAAAGATTTCAATTGTTTCATCAATCTGACCATTGGTTTGAGGATGATAAATTGTACTAATTTTAAATTTCACATCCGAGCTTTCTACAATAACTTCTAAAAATTGGAGGTAAAACTTTGATCCTGATTAGATACAATATGTGTTGGCACTCTATGTAATATTACAATCTCATCCACATATAGTTGGATTGGCCTCTCAAGTGTATAACTCACTCTAATAGGTAGGAAATGGGTTGACTTCATCAATTAATCCATAATCGCTATACAAAGTAATGCTGGACTATATGTAACACCGTATTTTTATAATCAATCTAATGAGCTTTACACATCGAATTTGAACCACTAAGCGGTATTTCTTTGTAAAGTTCTTTCAATTCACAATCTCAAGCAAGACTCAAATATGTAATTGAGTAGGTTTTTATGAATAATTTAAACTTTTTCAGAAACTATCATAAAGTGGTTCGTAACTTCTTAGTAACTCATCGTTTCTTAATTCCTTTTATTATTATCAGAGTATTTCTCTCTGAATAAATCGCTCTGCTTACTTAACTAATGGGCTCGTACTATGCGATTACCCATTCCTAGTTCATTTATCATGCTTGGGAAAACATTCATCAGTCATGCAGGTCATACAATTAACCAGATCCAATATTAACATTTTCATAATGGATTAGCACGTATAAATCATCAGCTCTACATTGCAACTTCTTCTTTCGGTACATCATTCTGCATCCCCCTTCTGTGCTCATGTGCCTATATGGTTAGGTGAGGAAGAGTGAGATTCAAGAACCTCAGAAGCAAAACTTTGCTAACTATGCATACAAGATATAAGCTTAATGCATGACATGCTTGCTTACATAAATTCATGCCAACATAATGACATATTTGCATACTCAATGTTTAACACATTACACTAAAGGCCATAGCATAAGTAAAGCAGAGCTTCAATCATTCATATATGCTTCATACAATTCAAAAAAGCAATTCAATATATTAATGTATAAGCATACTTATCACATAAATGCAAGTCAGGAAAGTTTTACTACCTTTTGTCTTTGTAGTTGCTTGGAAATCCTTTCATTCTTCTTTTTTTTTGACATCTCATGGCCTTAGTTAGATAACCATATCATTAGAGCCATGAAAAATGAATGTCTAATATGGTTACATTAGCCTCTAGGTCATATCTCTTATCTTTGGACCTATACTTGTCTCAAATTACATTAAATGACACAAATTCGTAGGTTACCCTAATCTGACAGATTTGTTACCTAGCTTTGAAAAATCATAATTAAATCTAGAAAATTCCAATTGGAATGGTTCTAGATTCTATACAAAGATATTTAAGTCTTCTTTAAAGGAAAAATATCTCCTACTATCAGTTATACATACACAATTCCAGAAGGCTCAATCAACCTCACAGTCCAGAATTCATTCCAGATTCAATGCCTAAGTTTTAAAAATTCATAACTCCTAATATACTGACCTAAATGGTATAAAGTAAATATCAAATTAAAGCTTAAAATGTCTACTTGCATTCTAGATATTTTCATAACCATTGGATAAAATTTGGCCATTTAAAAACAAGCCACAAACAACTTGACTCAGAGAAAATGAATATGGCAGCGCTACTTCTTTAACTTCAATTTTTGGGTTTTCAATCCACCCTTCCAAAATTATGTTCACAATCTATTCCCACACAATTTCGTGTGTAGAGTCCATTACAACTTTCATCCATGAAACTCACTCTACTTTATTCCTATCATGTTTAACCTTAAATAACATCATATTCAAGATTATATGATCATCAAGACCCTATTTTCTCATGCTGGCTGAAACAAGATAGCCCCATAACCTCAAGAAACACTTGTGAAAACCTCAATAGATTATGCTCAAATCAGAGCTTAGGCTTACCTCTACAGGATATCATAGCTAGTTCTTGATTACGGTAGTACTTTGACCAATAAAATGAAACCAAACACCTCATATCAGAAATCTAAAACCATAGGAATGAAGCCCATACTGAGTAGAAGAAGATTTGTGAAGGCTTCATGATGAACCCATGCTGTGTGAGTTCACAAAATAAAACTAGGTTTGAAAATGTAGTGTAGTAGCTCTACTTAGGTCGTTCTTGTAAGGAGATTAATTTCCAAATTTCTAAGTAGTAAAGTGATAAAAACCTTAAAGTTGTGAGAAATCGTTTTGAGAAATTGCATTTGTAAACTAATGAAGTAAACTAAGCTAAAGCAATATTTTTGTATTTTTCAGTTTTCAAAACAAAGAAGCAAAAGGAATTGAAATTAACACTAACAACAAGATAAATTCAATTAACTAATATAATGATAAAATGAGATTCTCTTGAGTTGAGGTTTTAGTCTTCCTTGCTTGCTAATGATTTGAATTCCATAATGAGCCAAGAGGATGGAACTAAGCTACCACTAGCTCCATACTTGCAATAAACATTTAATTCATTCTACCGAAGCAATTAAATGAATACCACCAAATAATTTAGACTCAAGAAGATGAATAATTAATCTTCCAATTCTAGCTTGTAATTACCATTACAAAAGTTCAAAGCATTCAGTTTAGTTATTTACAATCCACTTAACCAAGTTGGAATAAACAACTCAACCTACTCCTAATTTAAATCATACAAAGATTAATTAATCAACTCCTAGCTCAACCACCAAGTTTAATCTCTTGGCATAGAACAATCTAGATCATAATCACATACTTTACCAAGCCATACAATTATAAAATAGAAAGAGAGCTTAAGGAATTCCAATAAAGTTTAGAAGCTCAAACCATTACCCAACTCAAGGAAATCACCAACACTTTAGCTACTCATAAAAGAGGAGGAAGATGAAGCTTGATGAAGGAAGGAGAGAATAGCCATCGGATTGCAGCAGCCTTCATGCCTTGCTTTCCTTCTTTATTTTTGCTGCTCCCTCTTGCTCTTCACAGCCACAATACTTCTCTCCCTTTCATTGTCTTCGATCAACCATCCTTCCTCCCCCCTTTCACATTCGCATCCCTCCTCTCCTTTTTATTTCCGCAGCCTCCCCTCCTTCATCAGCCACCAAACCCTTTTATTTCATTTGGTGCTTGGTCTCTCTTCACGTGGTCCCCCTTCTCTTTATTCACCGCCTCATTTGTTTTATTCTTCCCTTCAATTCCCTTTCAGCCCAGCTTTCTTTTTTTCCTATTCGTTGGTCAACTCTTCATTTCCTTCAATTCCCATTTTCTTTCATTCATCAACTCGAACTAGCTTGCTTCTTCAATTAATTCTGGTCCAGCTCTCATATCTTTCATTCACAATTCAGTCAACAATTTCGGCTGCTCTCACTTTCTTCTCAATTCCAATTTTCAGTTCAGCAGCTCTCTCCTTCTTTCATTTCAATTCCCATTTGGTTCAGTAGTTCCCTTTAATTCGGTCAGCTCTTTTATTCCATTCAATCCTTACCCAATTTGGTCCAGCCCTCCTTATTATTCTTCAATTCGGTCTTTCCCTTTCCTTATTTCAATTCAGCAGCCACTCCTTTTCTTCTTAATTGTCTTTACGTTAAAATGAGTCAAAGGTATATTTGGATAAGAGAAAAAAAAATCTGTTTCGGTATTAGACACAAAATTGCAACCACCAAACAAGGCCCTTACTCATTTAACCTCCTCTTAGAAAAATGTGAAAATAAATTCTGCACTTGTGATGTTCCACTTTTTTCCTTCATTATGCTCCAAAATAACATCTTTGACCTTGACCACTTAAGTTGTGCCACATCATCACCTACAAAATTATATTCACAAAGGTAATATCTTTTGCTCAAAATTAAAGAATATTGGGAATAACAAATATTAATTAAAAATATAAAAATTTAACTAATAAAATTCCCAAATTATGTTTTCACTAAAATCTCACTTTAACACTTGATTATGCCCAAAATATTCAATTAAGTCCCACAAAAGCCTAAGATTAATTAATAAAAAATATATAAATATTGAACTCTATCACTTCATTGGCTGGAAATAGAGATTTGGTAGTGAAATCGATCCAGAATCTCAAGAACCCTTAGTTTTTCCTCTCCTTCTCTCCTCTTTCTTTTTCTTGGAATTTTTCCTATTTTTCCTCTTCTTTCTTTATGTTGGCCGAAACTTTAAAAAGAAAAGGAGTGTTAGATTTGTACTATGTGTTTTGTGTTTGATCACAATATGCCATGTGTCTTGTGATTAAACTATAGGGTGACACATGTCCTTTAAGATCATCCTCTCCCTTTTTCTCTCTCTTTAGCCATCCTTTTTGGGCCAAGGAAAGGAGGACCCTGATGATTTTCCCTAACTCTCGGTTCGATATTTGGGAAAGTCAAGTATATGACTAGGGGAAAGACCGATGGATTCCCCTGACTCAGTAGCTAGGTGGCGCCTTTTCAGAGTACCAACTCAAAAAACAAAAAGCCAATGTCATGCATGATAAGGGACATGTGGCACCTTCTAGTAAAGCCAACACAAAAGCTAAATAGTGTTTTCTCATGATGAAAGGACATGTGTCATCTTATTATTTGTCCAACACAAAAGTAAGTGCCATCATTACTTATCATACTTACTTTATTAAATCTACTTTAATAAAATTACTTTATTAAAGCTACTTTATAACACAATTTATTTAGAATTGTCAGAGAAAATATCTCTCCCTATCAGAGAAGTATCACCTTCTCAGAGAAATATCTCCACGCACACCCTGTCTCTACGCCTGAAGCTCGTATTTATAGGCAGTGAGCGAACAGTTGCATGTCATTTTTTCCACGATGCTACAGTGGCATATCAATTTTTTCCTATGATCCTACAGTAGTGAACAGTATGCTGTCGACTGATTTACACGTTTTTTCGTGACTGCTACAGTGTTTTGTCTCCTGCCACAGTGATTCCATCCGCTACAGCTACCTCCGTCTGCTACAGTAACGTCCTACTACAGTGATTTTGTCATGAATAGTGATCGATGCTACAGTACTGACCTTTTTTCATATTTGTATTTATTTTTTAAATACTATTTATTTTACACCCAAATATATTACATTAAGCTCAAATATCGTCCATAAAATTATCATATAAGGGAAAATAAATATGCAAATATTTTACTTATCAAATTCCCCCACACTTAGCTCTTGGACGTCCTCGGACAAGGAATGACTAATAAGTGCTTTCAACAAAATTAGAAGTGTCAATTCATAAGCAAGAACACAATTGAAAACTAAAGAGATCATAGTATTCATGAATCAACGAAAATTTAAACTGGTAACTTTATCTGAAAATGAATAAATGGAGTTTGTAAGTGTAACTTATTCTCTCAATCTCTCAAGTGTTTAAGGGTAAGTGTTTCGCTCAATTTGAACCGAAAAAATTGCACTACCATAGGCTTGCTAAAAATCTCAATTTCCACTACCTAATTCACATGCATGATTCAAATTAAAAGGACTTATTAAGGGTTATAATGAGGTTAAGGTAAAAGGAATGTAAAACATAGCATGAAAGGCTAAAGAAATAGAGCAATTGAAAAATGGGCTATTAATAAATAAATTTATCTCATCACAACAACCCACAATTCAAATACTTAATATCTCTCTCTTTCTCTCTCTTTTTGTTTTTTTTTTGCATTGTAACTATAAACTTGATAATATATACACCCCCACACTTTGTCAAAAGCCCATTTCACAAGAATTTCAAATGCTCCACTAATCTTCCGAATAAGGTAAAAGCACTTGATATATCATTAAAACAAATGTTAATGGGTTGAGAATAAAGAAATAGTCAATTAGGCTCAAAGGGGCTTATCAACGATATAATTGCAAGGTTGGCTATTTGGCTCTGGCTAAAGAAAATAAATGCCTTTATCATTTTTGAAGATGCATGTGAGACGTAATTTCAACCAGATTTAAAGCAAGTTCTAGAGTGACAACTTAATCGGTAAATATCACACACAAGAGAAATAATCATTATAGGCTTTAAAGCTCACAGTTAGGGGTTTTTAAACTCAGTTCATTCAATCTCAAAATTCATCACCAATTGCAACAATCAGTTGTTCATTCATGCTATAAAATCTCTAAATTCAATTGATCCATACTTAAAACTTATATACTTCTTAAGATCATTACAAAGCACTTAAACAGGATTTTTTTTCACTTTTACGCTTTTTTAAGAAGGTACAAAAACATGCAACTAATAAAATGTGTCTCAAGAGTTAAGAATAACTCCTTGCTCTGCCATTTTTTTACACCCCATGCATATAATGGTTTTACTAACTAAAAAAAATTTCTCCCCCCAACCCAAATTAGACATTATCACCAATGTCTTATAGAGCTCAGAGAAAGTGTTTTTTTTAAAACATAAACACACAATAAAGTAAAACCAAGAGATTAAGGAAAGTTACAACCGAAGAGTGGTATCTGGGTTCTACTTCTGACTGCTATCTAAAGATTGCCCACCTATTTGCTTGATGAGTAGATCTGGTTTAGGTTCATAAGTTTGCAGTTGATTGAGCAGCTGATTAGCAGTTGGTGCAACAATTATGGAATGGCGAGTCGCTTGGGGTATAAATCCTATTTCCATAGCATGATCAAAAAACAACAACAGATTATCATAAAAACCATTAACATTTAACAATCCTAATGGCTTTTTGTGAAAGTTTAACTTAGCCCAATATGCAACACTAGAAATTCCATCCAACATCTTCAAACCACTAGGTAGAGTGATGAAAGCTTGAGCATGGTAGACCATTTGTCCCATTCGTTTAGATAAGCTCGAAACCTGTAACTCTTGTCCTAAGGAAAAGGTGTGATCTTCCAACTCCTTCACCCTTACTCTTAAAACCTTGCTTCCATTCATGGATGCAGAAATGGCCACACTTCCCCTTAGGCCCTAGATGGCTTCCCCGTATACAAAGTTAATTTTTCTGGCAGCTAATGCAATTCCAAGTTCATTTGCTGTTATGACAAACTCTCCATTATGGCTTGAATAAGTTTCACAAAAAATGCAAATATATGTGAATCTACATTTTTGTGTGATACCTTTTTTCTCTTTCTTTCTCTCGGACCATTTGTGCTTACAAGTGAAAGACTGCATATTTACAAGGGGAAGTGTGCATATTTACAAATGAAAGAGTACATATATATAACACTAAAACAATGATAACAAAATCACACATTTTTCAAAGAAGTTTGAAAAATATTTCTGACACAGATGACCGGTGATTCATTGTGAGAAGAAACTAAACAAAAAGAGGAAAGAAAGTCAAAAGTTACTGAAAAGAAAAGACATATTAAACAAAAGCTACTAAAATATAAGACAGATTAGACAAAAATTACGGAAAAGATAAGAAAGATTAAACAAAAGCATGATTATATACAATAGTTGTGATTTTGGCTTACATCTTCCTTTGGTTTTACGTCCAGTAACGGCTTAAACGCTTTCTATGAATCTAGGGTTTGCTTCCCATCCAGTTTTCTTATAAACTGGAAAACAGGGTCTTTTAACATCAGATTCCCAAGACAATAGCACTCTTTTTCCTTGTTGAATATGTCTGCTAAATCAAGAAGAATACGATGAACGTTACTACTCGAATGCGTCTTAAGAGTTTGAATGATATCATCTAGTGACTCCTTACTTAGTCCATCTTTTATAAATTTATCTTTATCTTCTCAATTTATAGAAACCATACCTTTACTCCTACAGTGTTGATCACAATTCCACCTTGCACATTTATGACAGACGTTCATCCGTTTAGCTCTTCTCTTTTTGGTGTAAGAACTTCTTCCCATTCCTGGCAAAGGTTTAACAAATGATTTATGATCTCACCTGCTAAATGTACCTTAGCTTCAATGATCCAGTGTATGTCCACAAGAAGGCCTAAATGTTTGAATATCTTGATCCTTTCAAATCGACTATTATAGATCTTCCTGAGCACATCTTTGGAAAGAATAGGGAACCTATTCTTAAGCTTTGCAAGGGATTCCTCTATGGCAACTTAAAATGAAAATGATGAAAAATAAAATTTGCAAAGCAATGCAGTGTGTTTCGGTGGTTTAAGAAAGCAAAATGAGAGAGTAGGAAAGAAGTTTTGAGAGAGTAGGAAAGAAATTTTGGGTTACCTCCCAAATAGCTGCCCTTCTTTAACGTATTTAGCTAGACAAAGACCAAATAAAAAAATTTTAATTTTTTTAATTTTTTTTCTTTCTCTTTTTTTTAAGCTATCAAAGTAGAATACATCATTAGGAGCTACCAAAAGTCCTGCAAAATCACAACACACATCAAACCAAACCTTGGGTTGCCTCCCAAGCAGCACTAAATTTACAATCTTTAGCCAGACTTCTCAAACATAAACTACTAATCAAAAGTATCAAACACCATAATTACCTTATCTTCATTTCTTTTCAAGCAACAATGTTTTAGACATAAGAAATGATCATTCAAAGTAATTAATTGTACTTCTTCAATTATAGACAATTTTAGAGTACAATTATTTACTAAATTCAAATAAAGCACAACATGCATGTATTTGCAAACAGATTTAGGAGTTTCCAAAATTTTAGAGCATCCCATAAAATCCACTTAACTCTCATCAATAAGAGTCAACACTTGAACAGGAGAAACATGAACAACAGCTTTTGGAACAGCCACATTAGTTTGAACATCCAAATGACAGGAATTAAGTTCCAAAACCGGGACCTCATCAAGACTACACCTACTATTCTCTCCAAAACGGGTTTCAAGTTCCTTATCACATTCCATAAGAGCTAAGGTTTCATTCAATTCCACATCCTCAACTTCATCACAATAATCATCATTAACATAAGAAGTAGTCATCATGCTCAAAGAGTTATCTTGCCTCATAGTTTCAAGTGACGAAATAATTTGACTCATATATATTCCAATATTTTGGATACTTGAATCAATTCTAGTGGCACGTTCCTTTTGCTCTCTACAAAATCTCTCTGTTGATTCCACAAACTCCTCATATAATCTTTCTAAATTAGACTTTTCCTTATACTCAAGAGTTTGTTCTTCAATATATGGATAAGAGTAGAAAGGAGGATTAGGACAATACCTGACATATGGATCCAAAGACTCTTGTTGCTCCAAAATTCCACCAGGATAAAAGGAATGATCAAAACAAGTTTGGTTCATATTGAAATCATCTCTCCTATAATGACTGGTATTGCTATATGGGCAAAACTCATAAGAATGACACTCTCCACAATAAGCACAAGAAAAACAATTATAAGGAGAAGAATTTTCAATCCAACCAGCATTTATATTTTCTTGTATCATTCCATTCACATGCATTCCAGAAAAAGAACCAAGATATGACAAGTTATCACTGATTAAACCAAATGAATGCTGTGAATAATCCATTTTTTTTTAATTTTTTAATTTTTATTTTTATTTTTTTGAAATTTTTACATGAAGACTAAATTAGTATTAAAATTACTTGGTATTGATATTAATGACAACAATTCCCGGCAACAGCGCCAAAAACTTGTTACGAGTGTAGATGATCAATTAAATAGTGCAAGTGTACACTATCGTGATCAAGTAATATAGAAGTGAGTAGAGTATCATTCCCATGATGATTGATCACTAAGTACCAAAATGGGTAATTTTAATTCTATTTAGTCGATCGATTCGTTGGTGAATGAGAGTACAAATAAAAGAAAAATAATTAAATATGAGAGCAGAAGATATGAAAGCAAATATGAGAAAAAGCCCCAGGGATTAGATTTCACTTAACAAATTATGTATTGAATCACTTATCTATTCTAGCCTAATTTATTCCACATGATTGATAGTCGAGTTTCTCTTATTTAATTACTAGCCTCTTCCAAAGTCAAGCAATTCTATAATTAATTGCTAATTTAATATATTCGTATATGAATTTAAGTAATTAATTATGCATTAAGATTTATGGAACTCAGTAAGACTACACAACTCACATGAATATATTCCTATTTCATATGCAAGTCATGGTTTTAATTATAGGATCTACACACATGCATCTCCTTCTTGTCTCAACATGCATATTGAAATCATTTAAAAGATGGCCAGTCAATTAAAAGCATTAAGAATAATAATTAAAACTCGACCATGAAGGAGAAATTAAAACTAGATTTAATAAGTTAAGATTTAATCTGTTATTAGTAAGCTACGTCATCACCCTAGAAAAATGAAAATTTAGCTCATGATAACATTAAAAACAAAATAAAATTAAATTAACATTGCATAAAGCTTGAATGAAAACCTCAAAAATACTGCATCAACTTGAATATTAAATTCTCAAACATACATATACAACAAAAAAGATGCATGAAAAATGGACAAATCTAGCCGTCCCTTTTAGGCGGTAAAACCTTCCATGTAAGAGGCATGCAAAAAGTAATACTATAATGACCAATTTGCGATTAAGGGCTAATGACTTCGAGATTTATTGTAATTAGTGTAATTATATAAACACTTTTGGATAAATGTGATGCAAATTTAATATAAATGTTCATAGTGATGATTTAATAATCATAGTGAAACCAAGGGCAAAATGGTAAAATTGGAAATTTACCGACCAATTGATCAGTTACCAAAGGAGGAAACTCATTCGTGATTAGAGATCAAGGGTTGAGATCTATTGGCTGTGGGTTGGAATCCCATGCTTTGCATTAGTGTGAGCTTATGGAGGGAGTAAGCAAGATCATGACAAGTGTCACTGTGTAGACTAATGGATATGGCACAAAAGACAAAATCTCACTTTTTCTCTCTCTTCTCTCTCCTATTCGGTTTTTGTGTATGGGCAAGAGGGAAAATGATTCATCATCATCATCCTCACTATCTGTCATCATCATCATCTCTCTCTTTCTCCATTTTTCTGGTGACCAAGAAGAAAAGGAAGAAGAAAGGTGAGATTTTTATGCTTTGGTGGTTACCAATGTATTCCTTAGGAAATTTTAAGTGATAATGAGCTTTGTATGAAGTTTGGGAATGATTGGGATTGACTTTGGCAAAGTTGGGAATTTCTGTCAATTGTTGCGATCTGGGCAATCTGATAGCATCACTCAAGAGAGGGAGGATCTTACTCGAGTGCTGTCGTGTGTTTTCCTTTCCCCTTTGTGTTTTGCTTGGGTTTGCATGAAGGAAGCTCAAGTGCACTTCTTAAACCACGAGTGAAGTTGGTGATCACTCGAGTGAGCATGGGATCACTTGAGTGATGGTGTGAGTTCATGGTTAGGGTTGCTCTCGGGTCCTCACTCGCTGGTCAATGTTCAAAAGTGTGTTCTGACACTCGTAAGTGTAGGCTCCTTACCCGAGTGCCAAGGGTGGTGCTCGAGTGAGCTTTTCCCTCTGGTGTTGTATGTGCTCTCGGGTTGTCACTTTCTGTGTTGTACTTTCGGGGACTTGAGTGGATTTGGAGTCATCACCCGAGTACAAAGCCTTCTGCTCAAGTGTTGTGAGCAACTTTTGGCCAAGGTGGATGCTCACTATCAAACACTCGCGAGTGAGAGCTGTTCTCACTTGAGTAGTAGTCTCTCATCACTCGAGTGAGGTCATCTTCACTCGAGTGATCTAGCTAAAAATCAGTGTTGTGCTTCTGAAAAAGGGTCTTCAGGTTAGTTTCTTCCAACCCTTTTAGCAAGTGTTAGGCCTCTTATAGCCACCTAAAGAGTCCTAAATGATAACCAACTTAGAGTATTATGGAAATATGTATTTGGAAAAAGCGATTGATGGGTTGTCCCTAATTTGGTTATAGGATTTGACATCTATCAGACTCATGAGCCCACTGTGTCGAAAATCGTCAGGAAAGATACAGGTATTGACTCCTCTCTTATACTTTGTGTAAATGTATTGTATGTATGCCTACCATGTATTGTGTGGTTGTTGTTGCTTTGTGATTCTTTGTGGAGCTTTGTGGGACTTTGTTCTTTGTGATGCTGCTGCATAGTGATTACCGCGAGAGCGGGCATAGTGTTTACAGTGAAAGCTAGCATTGAGATTACAACAAAAGCTGGCATAGTGTTTACCATGAAAGCGGGCATTGAGAATTATGATACAGTCGTGAGTGCTGTCGGTTGTGGCGTGAGCCATGACTCATAATGTTGTTGCTGAACATGATGAACTTACATGCTTTATGTTTATATATTGTATGAGTGATTTGTTCCTACTGGGATTCTTTAGAATCTCACTTTTTCCAATGACTAACATTTTAGACATGGCAAGTGGCTCAAAAGGGAAGCGGACAACCAGGAGTAGTTAGAATCTCTTAGAGACTTTTGGTTGGGGGTGGTTATCTGTTTTTGTCTTGGAATTACCGTTTGTATATGAGATGTAAATAAAAATTTTGGATATGTAATCCCCATTATAGGAAACCTTAAACCCATTGTATATATATACATGTAACCCGGGGTTGCTGGGATTTTAGTTACGCACTCTGATATTTATCAAAGTGATTTGTTTTTCTCAAGTAATTATATTCGAATGTGAATGTGAGACCAGATTAATTATGTTTTGAATTGTTTTTTGGATACCACATCTCTTAGATGAGGGATTATAAATGTTGATTTTGTCTTATTGGTCTCTATTTCACTTAAATTTCATAATCCAGATATAATTACTCGAGTGGGGATTAAAAAAACAATGCATAAAATTAAATCTAGAAAATAACACAATTTATTTAGAACTGTCAGAGAAAATAACTCTCCCTATTAGAGAAGTATCTCCTTCTCAGAGAAAAATCTCCACGCACACTCTGTCTCTGCGCCTGAAGCTCGTATTTATAGGTAGTAAGCGAACAATTGCATGTCATTTTTTCCACGATGCTACAGTGGCATATCAATTTTTTCCCATGATCCTACAGTAGTGAACAGTATGTTGTCGGCTGATTTACGTGTTTTTCCGTGACTGCTACAGTGTTTTGTCTCCTGCCACAGTGTTTTGTCTCCTGCCACAGTGATTCCATCCGCTACAGCCATCTCCGTTTGCTACAGTAATGTCCTGCTACAGTGATTTCGTTATGAATAGTGATCGATGCTACAGTACCGACCTTTTTTCATATTTTTATTTATTTTATATATACTATTTATTTTACACCCAAATATATTATATTAAGCTCAAATATCGTCCATAAAATTATCATATAAGGGAAAATAAATATGCAAATATTTTACTTATCAAATTCCCCCACACTTTGCTCTTAAACGTCCTCGGATAAGGAATGACTAATAGGTGCTTCCAACAAAATTAGAAGTGTCAAGTCATAAGCAAGAACACAATTGAAAAGTGAAAAGATCATAGTATTCATGAATCAACGAAAATTTAAACTGGTAACTTTATCCGAAAATGAATAAACAGAGTTTGTAAGTGTAACTACTTATTCTCTCAATCTCTCAAGTGTTTAAGGGTAAGTGTTTCGCTCAATTTGAACCGAAAAAATTGCACTACCATAGGCTTGCTAAAAATCTCAATTTCCACTACCTAATTCACATGCATGATTCAAATTAAAAGGACTTATTAAGGGTTATAATGAGGTTAAGGTAAAAGGAATGTAAAACATAGCATGAAAGGCTAAAGAAATAGAGAAATTGAAAAATGGGCTATTAATAAATAAATTTATCTCATCACAACAACCCACAATTCAAATACTTAATATCTCTCTCTCTCTTTGTTTTTTTTTTTTGCATTGTTATTGTAAAGTTGATGATATATACACCCCACACTGTGTCAAAAGCCCATTTCACAAGAATTTCAAATGCTCCACTAATCTTCCAAATAAGGTAAAAGCACTTGATATATCTTTAAAACACATGTTAATGGGTTGAGTACAAAGAAATAGTCAATTAGGCTCAAAGGGGCTTATCAACGATATAATTGCAAGGTTGGCTATTTGGCTCTGGCTAAAGAAAATAAATGCTTTTATCATTTTTGAAGATGCATGTGAGATGTAATTTCAACTAGATTTAAAGCAAGTTCTAGAGTGACAACTTAATCGGTGAATATCACACACAAGAGAAATAATCATTATAGGCTTTAAAGCTCATAGTTAGGGGTTTTTAAACTCAGTTCATTCAATCTCAAAATTCATCACCAATTGCAACAATCAGTTGTTCATTCATGCTATAAAATCTCTAAATTCAATTAATCCACACTTAAAACTTATATACTTCTTAAGATCATTACAAAGCACTTAAACAGGATTTTTTTCACTTTTACGCTTTTTTTACGAAGGAACAAAAACATGCAACTAATAAAATATATCTCAAGAGTTAAGAATAAAATGCGTCTCAGGAGTACTGGTATCTGCTTGTCATGTGCTCATCATGATCATCCATTCCTCCTTCATCTTGTCAAACCTTTCTTGAAATCGTACATCAAATGATGCTTCTGCCTCAGCCCTAGCTTCTGCCCTCATAGTGGCTAATATACGCTCCATCTCCTCCCTAGTGACCATACTACTTGAGGAACGGCATGGGAGTGCTCCAAAATAATCCCTTATGCCTACCCATCATCCAATCCCCCTGACACGGCCGGGATGCTCAGGTTTTCCTGTAGCTATGGTCAGGATGCCATTCCTCCGATCCGACCTAAATGATCCCTCGGCTTGTTTTTTTTAACTCCTCCTATAAGACACAGATGACAAATGTTAGTAATAAAATTTTTTTATTAAATAATTAATAACAACAAGTCAACAACAATACTTACAATTTTCTCACCGACTATACGAGATTGTTCACTCGTATAAGGCCCGCTCCACTTTTGGTGAGCGAACAACTTCTCTTCGTGATGTATCGGAGATGGTCAAGAAAGAAGAACAGAAGGATCGGATTGAGCTGCTTCTTCCAATCTCTTTCGTTTGGCTGCAAACAAGTCTTTTTCAGCCTTCATATTTCCCCCATGATAAATTGTATGGGGGCAATAATTATTTCTACCACTCTCTTGGGTTGTTTACCTTTTTTCCTGTGAATAAGAAATCAAAATTAAGTCATTGTAAATCAATAAAGACAATTCATAATTCATAATCAAATCAAATGCAAAATAAGTCAACTCACCAATACTTCTGGAGTAGTCTGAAGCCGTCTAAATTCTTACCAAGTCTGTTCATCAATAAAAGAATACTGATCGCACGGATTAGGATGAGGCTGACCTTCTTCCACCTCGATATGCATGTAATTATTGGCTAGACTTGTCTTAAACTTCCTCCAGCTTCATCACAATACGTCATTATCTTGTCATACAAGACTTCACTCTTAGGAATGTCGTAAGTGAGCTAGATAGTTTCCCAAATATGTTGCTTCACACCTTTATCCACATCTCTCCATTGCTCTATCAAGATGCTAGGCTTGTTGCATGCTAGGAGGCCGATAAAACTCCTATATCGGCTTGCATTAGACTTGATTGGTTTCCAATAACTATCAAACTCAATTGGAATCGTTTCCTCAGTATTCCGATTGAGAGGAATGTCTCTCAATCAGGTGGCTCTCCTACCCCTTCGTCTAGGCCAGTTACGTGGCTCACTATGTTCCTGACTAGAAGCATTGCTAGGCTCGCTTTGATTTGGATTAGTTGGATCGGGAGTACCCTCACTAGGACGACTCATAGCTAGTGATAGTTTAAGGAAATTTTGCTACATGACACTATCTACAAAGGCATCTTTCAAAAGTAATTCCCAAGTTATGCAAACATGAACAAATAATTAATTACAATGCACAAGTTGAACTTACATGCAAAAAAAGGAGTTAATGTCAGCACAAGTTGAACAAAGTTGAACATAAATGCATTAGGAGGCAGACTCAGAAGCAAAAATAGGAGGCATGTTTGAACAAGTTGATCAAACATAAATGCATTAGGAGGAAGACTCAGAAGCCACACCAAAGTTCATATCAAGTAATATCAGCACTACCTTATATAAAGTTTTACTATATTGAACATGCAAAAATACAGAACCAAAATTGAACCCTTCTCATACACAACCAAAATAAACCCATGTCCATAGAAGCATAAGGACATTAAGCTTAGACATATATGCATTATGTAAAACTCTTCAGAATAATTAACAGTACCTTCAACCTTTGCTTGAGGATCCGCTTCTTTCTCTGGATTTGAACAGTCTTTGGCCACTTTACGAATTGAGTAAGGTCTCTCTTAGGAGGCAATGGATGCTTCTGAAAAGTGGGTTAACAACTTGCTGCAAGAATCGAACAAAGAAAATGGAGGCCAAGTCGTCTCACAATTTCAATGAAATACCCAAAAATGAAACCATTAATTTAATTGAACGCCTGGCAACTTAAACACAAACTTGACAATAAAAATAAGGTTGAGAACGAAATCAATCGGAGGGAACAAACGACGATAGCCTTATGGCAATGTATTCAACCACAAATCTCCATTGACGGCGGCGAAGTTAAGGACGGAGGAGAGAAGGGAAAAGGAGGAGCTGCTGTGAACCGTCGGAGGGGTTTTGCTGATGTGCTTGAGTCTCAAATTTCAGAGTTAAAATTAGGCACCTTTTGAAATGTAGTTCAGTTTTAAGATCGATTTTAATTAACAATCGGTCTTAAAAGTAATATTTAAGACCGGTTTTTATTAGAAAATGATCTTAAAATTAATATTTAAGACCGGTTATTAATAAATAACCGGTCTTAAAAATAAAAAAAAAAATTTTAAGACTAGCTATTAAATAATAACCGGTCTTAAAATTTTAATTTTTAAGATCGGTTTTCATGTACATCCGATCTTAAAAATAATAATCATTTTATTTTTTTAATTGTCTTTAATTCAGATAATGTTTTCTAGACCGGTTATATTTAGAACCGGTCTAGAAAATATATTACATGTATTTATGTTTTTAATTGCATATATTTTAAGACCGGTTATAAATATAACCGGTCTTAATATTTCATCATAATTATAAAAATGCCACTGGTCATATTTTTAAAACCTTATCGGATATAACCGGTCTAAATATTCCGGTCTAAAAACCCTTTTCTGTACTAGTGAATATTTCATATTTTATTTTACATAAATATTCAAACTAAATTTTTATTAGTAATATCTTTTTTTAATGATTTTATTTTATATTTAATTTGTTTTTGCATTTATAAACTTTTTATTTTTATTTGCATATAATATATTATTAGAAATTCATATATAGTATATTATCATTTCAATTTCAATAACAAATATGAATTAATAATTTTATTTATTTATATTATAATTTTACAAAATTTTAAATTGAAATTATTGAATAAATTCATAATTATGAAAAAATAATTTTTATTGAAAAAATTATTTATTATAAAATTTAATTTTTTAATTTAAAAAAATAAAATAATTTAGAGAGATTATTAAAAAAATTTAATTATTCTATATTGTGTGTTATGACTAAATCAAATTATCTTTTTGATTGAATGTGATATCAATTCAATTCACATTTTAAAATTATAGTATTAAAATTATAGCTCTTTCACCAATTTATTTCATCATTATATAATTATAAAAAAATATAATTACAAAAAATATAATTATTATAAAATTTAATTATGTGTTACGTATTATTCCAAATTTTATAATACTGAAAATGTGTAAATATGGAAATAGTGGAATAAAATAAAAACTGGTATTTACAAGTAAAGTTAGAGTTACTTTTGGAATTCCCAAATGTCTATTGTGTCATTCACAGAAATCGAGAAGTCAGGATTGTAAAAAATGAGTGTGAGTAGTTAGAGGAAAATTTGTCCGTGGTTGCAAGGCATAAAAGCGTCAGATGTGAGATGGGAAGGATTCAGGCGTTGTGTGGCGTGCGTCGAATTGCATGCCATGGTCCTGAGTAGAATTTTGAGTAATGCACTGATGGAGCAACTTTATTAAAATAACTTCAATAAAGTATGTAATAATGGCTCACGATAACACACCTTTCTTGTTGGCTAAATAAGGAAGTGACAAGTGTCCCAAAATCATTACACAGTAAAAGGTTGTTTTTGTTTTGGCTAAATGAGGAGGTTACATATGTCCCTTATCATTGCGCTCACTTTATACCTTTCTTGTTGTCATCTCTGGAGTATGCCGCCTCGTGGTTAAGTCTGGGGAATCTACATGTTTCCGGCCGAGTTGCGTACTTTACGTTTCGAACACCAAACCAAGGAGTCCAAAGAAATTGTCAGGCCTCCCCCTTCCCCTAACCATTTATGCCCCACCTAAGAAAGAGAAAATGGAAAACCAATGGTTGCATAACACATGGCACTCTTAAGCCTTAAACTTGTGACACTTGGCAAGCTAAGATGAGATTACTTTGTAGGATTAAATCTCAACCATTCCCTCCCCTTTTAGGTAAAAATTTTGGCCAAGTGATGAACAAGAAAGAGAAATCTAAATTCTTAAACTCAAGAACACGAGAAGAGGGAAGGAGGAGTGAATAGTGAGTTCTCCTAACTACCAGAACCGATTCCGACACCGAAACGTCGTTATCATCTGGTAAGTCCTTCAGAAAACTTTCTCTACTCACTGTAAGCTTCAATTATATGGTCTTAGATTTCTCAATTTAGGTGTCTTGTGTCAATAAGTCTAACGAAGTGCTGCCGGAACTTCAAACTACTTGTAGAAATGTGAAGAGGTAAGCCTTGACTTCATTTTGAACCGATTACTTCGTATTTTCGTTGAGTATTTCTTGACTCTTGTGCCACATTTGATTTTTTACCAAGTAGATTTTTTGAAGCAAGATGATGTTTTTAATCATGTTTAATGTGATATATGATGTTTGTTGAAGTATTAAACTTGTTGGTAGTTAAAAACACAAAGTTGGATTTTTGTTGTTTTAGGAGGCAGATTTTGGTTAGGGGTAAAAAACTGGGGAAAGAATTTGATTTTGGTATTTTTGAGCTTTCCATTGGATTCTACTTGAAAAATTGAGTAGGAATAGACTCTGGTTATAACTTTTGACAGACAAGTTTAAAGGCTCAAAGACTGGAAATTTAGTCTACTTGTGTAACAAAGTTGCCAGTGTGCGTTTTTGTCTGGCAGTTTTGTTGTGGTTAAAATTTCACTGTCAGAATTCATCTGATGATTATTATATTTTCTAGAGTTAAAGTAAACTTGAAGACCTTTAATTTGATAGGTATTATGAAGGATTTTGATAAGTACACTAGGAGTTATGAGTGTTTGAAGCAGACCATTAAAACTGGTCAGATTTTCTGGTAGTAGGGGGAAAAGGAAAAATTGGGAAGTGTACGTGGATAGGACACTATTGGAAGTATTTTTCCCTTAAAATAGACTTAATAAGGGTCACATAGAATTTTGAATCAACCTAATTGAATTTTTCTAGAATTAGTTATGATTTTTCAAAGTTTAGTGAAAAATCTGTCTGCTCACTACTACAGAAGGCACTTTCAACAACCGTTTCTATGCCCTTTAGACGACCGTTTTTAAGGGGACGTGTATGTGAGTGTCGTGGAAAGTTTTGAAATAGATGACCGTTTTAAAACAGTCGTTGTAAGAGAGTTATAACGATTGTTTTTGGAAAACCAGTCGTTGTATCTTGAGATACAACGACTGTTTTTTCAAAAACAGTCGTTGTATGTTGAGATACAATGACTGTTTTTAGAAAACCAGTCGTTGTATCCCTCTTTTTTTTTTAAAAAAAAAAGTTGTTTGCTTTTCATGGGTTATATCTTTATAGGTCTTTGTCTACCAATTATATAAATCAAATTGAGTTCCATTGGCCCATAATAGATTCAACTATATATATACACACAATTAATCACCAAGATTCCTAGAAAGATTTCTTTTTAATTGTAGAGGAATAATCAAATTCATACATTAAACATATTATCATTAGCAACAACATATTCTCTATTAAATTGTGAAAGATAAAAGGAGGCAGGAGAACACGCTTTGAATAAGAAGGAAAAACAGAGAATACCTGAAAGGAAGAGGCGACAATATTTCGTAAGACAAGGCGAGGGATATGGAGAGAATCACAAACAGATACAGTTTCATTCATAGATTAATTGAGAAAAATAATACCTTTTGCTTGTAAAGATCATTATTGAGAAGATCCCTAGTCATCTCCTTAAAGAAATCGACACAAAAAGCTAAAAGTTCACGCCTTTAGCCACACTCAAAAAACCAATGGAGGACGGTAAAGAGCAGAGAGCAAGGACGATGGTCGGAGAAGTCATCGGAGAGCAATGTGTGAGCAAGAGGCAAAGGGGAAGTTCGGGTCAGATAGGGAGGCGCGACACAATGTGAGCTCTTTATAGGATCGACGCGACACAATGTGAGCTGAACAAAGGCGAGAATGGTCTGATTTGGGGATTATATAGCAGAGTTTCAATGACTGGTTTTCAAAACCAGTCATTGAATCCCACTTTCAACGACTGGTTTTCAAAACCAGTCGTTGAATCCTTCTCCTATATTTACATCCATGCCACCGCGTTATTTTCTACTACTGTTTTTTCAAAACAGTCGTGAATTAGTGTCGTTGAATCATCTTTTTGTAGTAGTGGCTTGTGGTAATTGTGCGAAAATTCAAAGTAAAGGGTGTTTGTAATAGAATTGGACCTTAAAAGGCTAAGTTTAGGATTTGGGGTTAGCTTGAGCTCATTAGCTACATATTTGGCCTAATGAAGTGACTGTAATGATAACCAACATAAGAGAATGATTTATGAAAGAATTGGACTAAGTAATAACTCATTGCCCGTAAATTATAATTTATAGGATTTGACACTTGCCCAAGACGTCCAAAGCACGTCAATCAAGATCAAGATTTGGAAAAATTGTCAGGTAGTAACTTATCTCCCACATATTATGTGACATGTTATATGCAAGTTTGTACCATTGTGAATTTAAAACATTCAGATGAGAAGGGCCAAGGGCCAGTAGAATTTCCCAACACTATGGCAAGGGACAGTTGTCCCTGAATTGGTAACTTTATGCTTTTTGCATATTGTGAATTTATCTCGGAATGTTGAATATGTTGTTTGTATTAAAACTTTGGTTGGCATGACATGTTATATGTATGCATTGTATATGAGTGATATCTGTTACTATTGAGATTCATTAAATCTCACACTATTTTTCCAAACAAATTTTTAGCATGGGCAGGTAGTTCCTCAAGTAAGAAGGTAAACACAAGTGAATGAAGCGAAGGACTTAGAATTTAATTTTCTATTGGTTATCTATTTTGGAGATTGTACTTAATTTCTTTCTAAGTGATATCAGTCCCATACTGGCAAGTATGTAGACATGTAAATAAGCACCTGTATATAAGCAAATGCATTGCGGCATCTAAACAAGTAGTAGATAGTCGTCCATCTAGGGTTGTTAATTAATTGTAGTAGTTTGGGTTCCTGTAGAGAATTTATTAGTAAAACTCTGATATGAGGAAATGAACCTAAAACAGATGGCTTAAAATAAATTGTAAAATAATGAGCCCAAATCTAAAAGTGATTTTTGAAAACTCACTCAAGTGTAGCTCTACACTCTGCTTAAAGTTGGGACTCCCACTGTTTACAAAATATTACCGGCCTCCTTTTTAAAGATATTACTGCACTTAAACCGTCCATACATTTTGAAAATAAGGGTGTTACATTTGTTGGTATCAGAGAATAAGTTCTCTGCTTATGTTAGTAAAATCTAACCCTTTGTTACTTGCTTTGTGCTAGGAAGCATGTCTGATAGGAAAAGGCAAAGAAGTAGTGCACCCCTGTCTGTTAACCAGCCTCCCCTAGTGCATCTTATACCGGAGGGTAAACTTAATATTATTATTAATAAAAGGGGCAAGTAGAGGGGCCGTGGACCAAGAGCATTATGTACGGCAAGGAAAAGAGCTCCCAACCATACAACAATCACTACTATAGGAAGAAGATTCCATGACACCAAACAACGTCCGTTTCCAAGAAAACAGTAGTAGGAAGAAGAGAGGGGCAAAGGCGCAATTCTGGGCAACTTTTCAACGACCGTTTAAATGAAAACGGTCATTGAATGTATAAGATACAATGACCGTTATGAAGAACAGTCGTTGTAACCACTTACAGTGACCGTTACCTATGAACGGTCATTGTAATGCAATCATTCAATGGCTGTTCCCTAAGAATGGTCATTGTAATATGATTCAACGACCATTCTATGGGAACAGTAGTTGAATCTCTCCCTACTACTGCCACAGTCAATCACAGTTTACTTTACCTTTTGCTTTTATTTCGTGCCTCGTTCTCCCGCCGGTCTTTGTTCTTCTTTTTTTAGTTTGCTTTTGCTCTTGATTCGCGTGTCCTTCTCCTTGTTGCCCAATCTTCTTCATCCCTCACTTGTTCTTCGCAAGTCACGACAGTGTCACTTTTCTTCATCCCTCACTTGTCCATCCACCTCTTAGCTACGGTGTACCGTCGACCTGTAGCTCTTCAACGTGCGTCCTGCAGTTTCCAGGTAAAAGACAAATCCCTTTGTTTTTCAATCTTTGGGTAGCTGTTATTTCTTCATTTTCTTAGTTTCTTTGTGACTATATATTGTTGAGGTTCAATTTATGACTACCAAGATGATTCTCTGATATTAATTGTCTTCGGACCCATGTTACTCTGTCAACCTCTACCCTCTTAACATTACCATATAATGCTACCTTAATCTCTCCAAAATCTGCATACGATGCGAGCTTCCATGGATCAAAACTTGATCCCCAGTAATTAAAGCAATTTATTTGAGCTTATTGCATTATACTGACTGGAAATGAGATTATTAGGGTGTTTTATTCCTCTCTTTCAAAAGCTTCATTTTGTTATATTACATGCACGGTTAATAACTTAATCCTGGGAGAAATTTTGAATTTGCTGTCAAGGTTAGAAGGACTTCTGCGTCACTGTAGGAAAAGGCAGTAGATTTCAACCATCCATAGTATATGTTTGGAAAATTAAATATTACTTCATTTCCAAATATATAAGTTAGATAAAACGACGTTTTCATTTATTTATCATTTCTAAATTAATGAAGCAAAGTTTTAGAGTTAATGTAGTTAACAATGATAACATTAGAAATCAATTAAATTTGATATACAAATTTAATGTTTTTAACTATTTATTTGTACATGTGATTTAGTTAAAAGTGAATTTGTAATAGGGAACCGAGGGAATTCCATGCATTTCCAACGAGAACGGGAATAAGAGAATGGCTATATCCAAAACTAAGAGATGATAGTAAGAGGGCGTATATGGAGCCAGCAGCGCATACATTGTCAAAAGCTGAGAAAAGAAGTTTGTGTGGGTGTTTGCACGGCATTAAGGTGCCACAAGGGTATTCTTCTAATATAAGCTGGCTTGTGTCAATAGAAGATTTGAAGTTAGTAGGAATGAAGTCTCATGATTGCCATGTCTTAATGCAACAACTATTACTAGTAGCTATTAGAGGCATTATGAAAGATGATATGCGAAGCACGATAACAAGGTTGTGCAGTTTCTTTAATGCTATTCGTAGCAAAGTTATTGACATTGGAATGTTAGATGAATTAGAAAATGAGGGTTATACTATTATTTGCCAACTAGAGATGCATTTTGCTCCCGCATTCTTCGATATAATGGTGCATTTAATAGTTCATCTGGTAAGGGAGGTAAGACTATGCGACCCAGTTTATCTAAGGTGGATGTACCCTTTCCAGCGATACATGAATAACTTAAAAGGGTATTCTAAAAATCCTTATCAACCTGAACCCTCAATTGTGGAAAGATATGTTGTTTAAGAGGCTATGGACTTTTGCAAATAATATCTATCAAGGTCAAAGGCCCAATCTCGTCATGAAAAGGGTACAAGTAAAGGAACACGAGGGCTCAAAATGAAGAGTATGCGTCATGAAGAGGTGTTGCAAGCACACTTGTATATCTTGAATAATACGGAAGAAGTTCAACCGTACTTAGCCGAATACAAAAAGAGTTTAAAGGAGATATATCCAAGGAAAAATGACATGTAGATAGCTAATGAGCAAAACAAGACTTTCATAGAGTGGCTCAAGGATAGGATAGCGCACGAGACCAATGTGTCTAAGACAATCAAATGGTTAGCTTGGGGGCCTTCTTTTGAGGTCATAACTTAGAGTAGCTTCGATATAAACAGGTATTCTTTCTATACAAATGGCCAGGATAACAGAAGTATTATGTAAAACAGTGGGGTGATGGTGGTAGCCGAATCAATGCACTTTTCTAGTTCAAAAGACAAAAACCCCATTTTGGCATCCATGGTCTATTATGGAGTTATTGAAGACATATGGGAGATAAGCTACACTAAGTTGAGAGTTCCTTTATACAAATGCAAGTGGGTTAACAATAATGCTGTTGAAATAGATCAATTTGGATTTACCTTAGTTGATCTTGGAAGAGTCGGTTATAAAGATGAACCATTCATTATAGCAAGTCAGGAAAAACAAGTGTTTTACGTCATTGATCCAGCAAATGAAAATTTGTCTATTATACTCCAAAGTAAAAAATAAAAGGATGGTGATCCAAGTTTGAAGTGGAATTGGTAGATGATGATGAATATGCAGCTAGAGTTGATCATTGTAAAGGAATTTGTTAAAACACTTAAAGTAAGATTTTGAATAGTTTAAAGTGTGCATGTAATTTCAATTTACCTATCATATGTCACATTTATTTCTTAGTAAGATTTTGAATTGTTTAAAGTGTGCATGTAATTTCACTTTACTTATCATGTCACATTTATTTCTTAGTAGGATCATGGCAAGTTCAAATTTGGGTGACTCTGTTGGCTCACTGGTTAAGAAAAAGGTTAGAGGAAGCATGAAGCTGCGGTCATTGGTGGCATGTCATGAGGAACAACAGGCGAGTAGGGTTCACATGGAATTTGATGATGATTTGAAGCCACTCGGCCCAGATGGAGACAAGTTTATTAGCTACCTTGGCTTTTTAGGTTGGAGCAAAGTTAGCGTTCTAATTCCTACCTGGAGGGAAGTTTTAAAGGACACAAAGGCTATGATTTGGGAACAACTTTTGGTATGTAAAGTTGTATATGTATCTATATTTTTATTTCTATTTGTTCATATATAACGACTACTATATATTTTGTTTTGTAGCAAATCTATGATGTTCCCAATACGAGGGAGATGTACAAGCATTGGATGGGGGAAGTTCGTGAGTGGTGGAAAGATTTCAAGTCCACGCTCACAACCAAGTACGTTTGAGGGCCAAGGAGTTATGAGGATCTTTGGAAAGAGTATTCGTTTCTTTCTCTAAATGACTGGAGGTTGTTTGTGGCATTGCGGCAAGATCCCAATTTCCTGGTACATTGTGTTCATCTTAGTGTTAAACATTTTAGTTGAACTTACTTGACATCACTAACTCAATTATCATTATTCTTTATTTATATAGAAATTGTGTCAAGCAAAAAATGAGAGGTGAGCGAAAAGCAATTATCCTCATTACATGTCACGTAGGGGTTACCGAAAGATCGAGAAGAAGATGATGTGGGCTGAATTGCAAAAATTGGAGGAAGCAACCAGAGCAGATCCTAGTATAGTCGTGCAGGCGCCACCTCCTCCCTGCGTCAGAAAAAATGGAAAGCAGGGAGGATAAAGGGAGAGAAATATATAAATCCAGTTGTTGTTGATGTCACTAAAAGGATTATGAGTATTTAATAACAAGTATACTTAAATGTGTTTCATTTTTCTAATGTTGGTGGCATGTAATTACTTTCTATTTATCCATTGTATGCCACAGGATGAACTTGAAGAGTAGAGCAGCCAGGGTTCCTTCACTCAAACTGGAAGGATGGACATCTTAGCGACGGCGCTTGGTAATCTAGATCACCCTGGTCAAGTTAGAGGGGAGTCAAGGGGAGTTGGTCTCTCTAAATACTTTGGACGAGGTTCAAAAGCTTATAGATGAGGTGAAATGAGTCAAGAGTTTGTGGCCAGGGGTTCAAGAGGAAATCCGAGCAGAGCTACGTCACTCACTACGAGACGAGCTTAAAGAAGAGTTGTTGTCTGAGCTACGTGGTGAGATGAGTATGATGGTATTATCTCACATGCAAGGTAGGATGTGTAACGTGGCGTCTAAATCTAAGGTTTGTAACTAATTTCATTTAACATTATATTGAGATTTTCCTTACGTTATTTTAATTAATTCTTTCATTTCTCTTACTCAGGAATCCCCAGACTTTCCCAGCACGAAAGGCAGTTACAATCTGCCAGAGGTTGGACATGGCGACCCTGGTCCTTCATTAGAGTCTGGAGAACCCTGCACTATGTATTTGGAAGTCCCGTACCTGTGTACTGTTATATACAGCCATGCACCATAATAACAAAATCTGGGATGATCAACGTAAGGTCAATGTGACAAGTGTTTGATTGGGGGAGGAAGGTGTAGATGTCCCATTCCCCAATGGTGAGGTTGCCAATCTAGGTTAGGCAACAGGATATTTCATCTTGTGGCCTAGACATCTTGTTCAGACTATGCTAGTCCCTCCAATGGTAGGAAACACCTTACTGTTACTTGATCCTTGATATTCTACTTATAATCTTTATTTTGTGTGTTACTAGGAACAAGATGATGCAAAATATTCATCAAGACATAAACAAGGTCGACTTGCAGATGCCTTGTGAGATTATGGGTCGCAGAATCTCGTATAATTATAGACTTGATAACAAAGATATTAGAGAGTTTCTATCTTTGGAGGAGATTGACGTAGGATAGGTCACATTTGCAATCATGTAAGTTTAGTTATAATTTTTAATTGTAATTAATGCATTGATATTTAGGGGTTTTAGGTTTCTACATTTACTGTGTCATTTCTCATTTCATTTATGTGGTAGCTACTTCCACAAACTATGTGCCGAATGAGGGATCGGCACTACATATGGCTTCTTATGTCCTGGTACTATGTCACGGCATAATAGCCAAAGGTTGGAAGATCGGATGAGCTATGTAGGCTATACAATAGGCGAGACTATGCTGCCTTGTTATTTGGCACCAATTGTTGAAGGGCAAGTAACTTTATTTGATATATTTATACACATTCACTTTGCTAAACAGTATCATGTTATCTAACCTCATTTTAATCTATATATGCATGTGATTATAGTTATCATTGGAGTCTCTGTATTCCTTGTCCCTCGATCAACGTCATCTTTTGGTTTGACTCATTGGGTCGCAAGCCAGACGCAGATATCAAAAACATTTTTAACACATAACTAAATTTATTTGTCCGCCATTGATTTTTAATTTTACTCAATTGTTTTAATGTCTTCTATTTATCATTTTAATTATTACAGTGCACTGAAGACATATTATATAATGGGTGGGAAGCGTGAAGGTAAAGGTGGTCATACAAAGTGGTTCCAGCCAAACGTAAGTTCTTTACATTCAAGTTCTTCGATTGATTATTGCTTTACATAGGCCTTTATTCTTTTTGACCATTTGCTTTTTATGTATAGTGTCCTTGGCAAGCAGGGAAAACTAAGTGCGGCTTCTATGTTATACTATATATGTATAACATCATATTCTCTGGCCTTACTACAAATTTTGAACAGGTGATCATTTCTTGATTCTCAATTGAATTTCAGTTCTTTTCATGTGATTGAATTGTTAGTTATTTCATTCAATTAATTTATTTATGTTAACATATTCTCCATTTTGCACACAAATTTTTGGTAATCAGGACCCCTACACAATCGAAGACATTAATTTGATCCGAGACCTGTTGTCAAGACATCTTCTACAACACATAGAGGGGTGATGATGTGTAGAGGTTTTTTCACATATTGCAGTGGTTTTGTACAGTGCAATATAAGTTTTCATATTTGAATACTTTTTCCAGTTTCTTATTTATGAGTATTTTGACTTCATTATACTTTATAACACTTTGGAAACTGATGTTGAAGCATCGGAATTTCATGGAAGCATGTTATCTCTTTGGCTATATGACTGTCATGATTTAGTTTGAAAATTAACTGATTATGAAGCATAGGAATTTCATGGAAGCATGTCATCCCTTTGGCTATTTGATTGTCATGATTTAGTTTGAAAGTTTAAGTTTGAAAATTAACTGATGATGAAGCATAGGAATTTCATGGAAGCATAGGCATTTCTGGGTTACGTTGGTGCTTTTCCAATGGCATTATATTGGTGGTTGTATCCTGTAAAATGTGAATTTTAAAAAAATTAAGTTATTGGTGTATGGATTAGGTTGGATTGTTATCCATGTAACATTCCAATGATTTTATATCATTCGCAAGGGAAGAAAAGATCACATATCATATTCAAATAATTGTACAAAGAGTGTAAATATCTTATTATTAAGGTATCTGCCATCATAGTTCTGCTTCTCCACTTTGTGTAACATAATTGTCTTTTTGTTCCATACTACCAGTTGAATATTGAAATCCCCAATTCAACTCAAAGGAAAGGCATTTAATGTGCAGAAACATTATTACCCATGTTGTGACTTAAGCCCTTCTTTTAGATTCATCAAATTTACTTAAAAGAGCATGAACATTTAATGACTGAAGGTAGATTTTAGTCACAGTAATATTCCCTTCCTGCTGTTTGATCTTTTCTTACTCAATATTAGGTTGTTCAGTTTTCTTTCAAAGATAGATATATAGTTTAGCTGATGGTTTGTGGATTTTTGGTGACATTTTGTCCAGGTAATATAGCAATGATTTTTAAATACAACGATTTATGTAAACAGTTTTCCTCCTTACAAGAGGTTGTGTGGCTTTAGATCATTAGTGGATTAAAAGAATAGTTGCTATGAGTTTTTATGGGCAGCTTAGAGTACAAAGTCTCTGTTAGTTTTTTCACCAAATCCTTTCAATCTCATTCATCATAGGATATTATTTTACACAAGGATCTTGTCTGAATGTCCTTCTTACCCATATGTTTTGGATCATGACAAGGAATTTCATGGAAGCATGTCATCTCTTTGGCTATATGATTGTCATGATTTAGTTTGAAATTTTAAGTTTGAAAATTAATTGATGATGAAGCATAGGAATTTCATGGAAGCATAGGAATTTCATGGAAGCATAGGAATTTCTGGGTTATGTTGGTGCTTTTTCAATGGCATTATATTGGTGGTTGTATCTTGTAAAACGTGAATTCAAAAAAAAAAAGATACAACGACTATTTTTCATAAAACACTCATTGTATCTCTAATTTTTTTAAAAACAAAATTAGATACAACGACTATTTTTTCCAAAACAGTCGTTGTATCTATTTTTTTTAAAATTAGAGATACAACGACTGTTTTATTAAAAACAGTCGTTGTATCTCATATACAAAAACTATTTAATAACAGTTGTCATTTCTTGAACTTTCAACGACGCTCACATACACGTCCCCTTGAAAACAGTTGTCTAAAGGGTATAAAACTAGTCGTTAAAAGTATCCCCTGCAGCAGTGAATAATGATAAGGGCTAGGCAGGCTAGTCTTGGCATAGAGCCATCTATAGGTGATATTAGTGATCCCAAAAATGACGAGACTTTTCAGGGCCTTGATTTTGATACTGAGTCTAGTGCCCTAATAGTTGAGTTAGCCTTCGACCCATATCCTAACCATGAACTATGGGAGCATTTTAGGGAATTATACTTGATGTGTTTCAATGAATATATTTCCTCCATGTTACAATATATATCATTTTTTGGGGAAGTTAGGAAGTTGTATAGGCAAAGGGCCGAGCTTCAGTTAGTCTTAACTGATGAAATCTAGATCCAAACCATACTAGCCTACCTTCCTAATCTTACATGTTGGATCAAGAAAAAGAATGAGATTCTATTTTGGGGCCCCTTTGAGTTTTGGACTTTTCTAGATCACAAGAATCATATGTAGTGTAGAATATGAACTAGCAATGGTAGGGCCAACTAGACTGGTTTTGGTAGCACAGGGCTACTTTTATGTAAATATTAAGACACTTTAGTTGCTTTTATTGTAAAATATGACTCTTTGATATTATCATATATAGATCTTATTGTGCAATAGTATTTAAAGCTTAAGGAATACATATATATATATATATATATTATAAGTGTCATATTAATGGTGTGAAGTTTCTTTGGTAAAAGTGAAAAGGAACCATGGGGCGAGGTAGACCAAGGAAAGCACCACTAAATATGAAACCTGAGAATAATAGGAAGTAAAGGAAATGCATAATGAAGATTGTAATATCCTAAAATTTAGAATTAGAGACTTGAGAATAAGCCTGAATTCAGTAGATTGCCAAACCTCAGTTAAGCAAGTGTCCCAAGAGGGCATAATGATATTCCCTAATATTTTGTATATCTTTATGGCATTTTAAGGAATAAGACGATAAAACAAGGCAATTGGTGGTCACACATTATTGGAAATTGTGCCCTAGGGGCCAATCATTTTTTTTTAACATTATTAATTTAATGAACTTTCTCCATTATGTTATCATATTATTTGTATGTTCACTGTGATGACTTTATCCTTAGATAAATCATAAAGATTATTCTAAATGCCCCTGGTCGGTCATCTGTGCAGAAGCAGAGATGAAATAAGACCGGTATGACTTTGATAAGATATGGAGATACAAATCAAAGTCTTAGGCACTTGTAAGAGTACAAGTTGCTGGACCGACCCGCTATAAAAAAGTTGCATGGATCAAGTCATAAGCTTATCTCATGTATAACCACGTCATAATGCCATTCGACCTGAGGTCATCATGTATTCCTACATGAGAGTTGCTAAGCTTTGAACTAGTCAAAAGTCACCTTTGACTGGGTGATGATAAAGGCTATGATCAGGCTTGGTGATTTTTCATGCAGAGAAATATAAATGGTCAAAATGAAATTTGTCCCTCACATTAGTAGAGATATATTATTGGGCCCCTTAATGAGTGAGTCTGAGAATTATATGGCCATACTATGATGGAAAGGAGTTTCCATTTCTATTGTGAGACTACTCAGGAATCATGAAAGTAATGGTTAGGAATAGGAGGATGACATCATCCATGCCTCATCCTTGACCAAAAATATCGTGTGATATATGGGACATGACATGGTTGTATGGCAAGTTGCATCATGTTAACAATCCTCATATGAATCGGGTAGTCATAATGCCTTGCTAGATGCTGCTTGCGACTTATGGGTTAGTATAGTTATTGGCCCACTGCCAATTTCCTTTGGGCCTGCAAGGTCGTACACAAAAATGGGCCAACATGAGACAATGTTTAATCTAGGGTGGACGAATTTTATATTTATATATATAATATAAAATTCGTGAAAATAAAATCAATAATATTATATATACGTATTTTTGAAATACATATTGATATATATATGATAATATTATTATATTAGTTTTAAATTTAGTTTATTAAGATAAATTAAATTTAATAACTAATATGATAGAGATATAGTATCTCAGATTTAATTTATAAAGATAAATTAAATCTGTTAGCCCTTTATTCGGATTAAATAAATAAATTAAATTAAAATTGTTGGATAGATTTAATTAAATCGAATTTATTTAATTAGCTCATCAAGATAATTAAGGGCTAATTAATTTCAAAATTAACCAAGACTAATTTTGAAATTCCAATATAGCCCTTATGGGTTATAAAAATGATGGACCAGAAAAACTCACATATGGATGAGAGTTCAGAGCCACAAGGAAACCCTAGGAAATATTAGAGGCGCTAGCACGTAGTCCGTGTTGAAGTAACATTTGTGTGGATACCGGTAGAGGGAGTTGATTGATGTGTTGGCTTCTGGAGATCAAAAACTGAGAATGAGAAGAAAGGTATGATTCTTTCCAACTCGGTTTAAATGCCTTTGATGCATCCTTGATTGGGATTAAATTCTTCTACTATGTATGCTAGTCCCAACACACACAACATAAGTATGTTTAGAATATAAATTGTAAATATTTGAATTTACTGCCAGTGAGTTTCCTTGTGTAGCAGTCTTGTTGTGTGATAATTTTAATTAGGAAAATGATGTTTAATGCCTGTGATATTTTCCAATATAAAAATACACTGATCAAGCTTTAATTTGATAGGTCATATATGTCATTTGGAATTGTACACAAATAGTTATGTATTTTTGAATTTAGCCTAGTAAAACTGACGATTGTTAGTGGCAGCGTACAAAAGCAATAATTCTGGGAATTGTGAGCTTTCAGTATTCTAAAGGCTATATTTTTCCTTGAAAGTAGACTTAATAAGTGTCATATAGCCTTTAGAATCATGCCATTTTAATCTTTACAAATAAAGATATGAATTTTCAAAGTTCGATGAAAATTCTGCCCAGTTTTCCAGCTAGTGCGAAAATGGAAATAAATGTAAGGGTGAAATGGTCATTTGACCAATAAAGCAAGATAGCTTTTATTTTCCCCTTTTCTTTGGGAAATTGGGAAATTGGCTAATTATCTCTCCTCCCTCTCCATAAAGTCATGCAGCTGCCCTAAAATAGGGGAAAATCATGGAAAAAAATGAGAGAAACGTTAGAGGGACCTTTGTGACTAACTATTCGTAGCATGATATAACCTAATCACGATATTTATTGCTTTTCATATTGTATAAACTGTTGCTTGTTGTGGTTTATTCTTCATACTTGTTTAAGTATGGTGGACAACATGGCTTTAGTTTTTACAAAGGGTTGTAATATTTAAATACGACCTGTATGTCGTGCCTTCTTCTAAATACTCTCAATGAACATTCTCTTCTCATCTCACTCCCCCTGTATGTTTAAACAAGGTTTCTCTCAATGTATTTCTTTTCTTATTTAGAGAAGTCCTCTCATTGGCTTGGGAGGATTTTAGGTTAGGTAAGCCATGTTGTGTCATGTTTAAATTATGCTATTGATTAGATCATTGCATGTTTACTTTTATGTTTATATGTATTTATCTATATGAGACATGACCACGATTGCATTCATATAAACAAAACTAATTGATTGAGCCCTCTAAATCAAATCTTAAGTCATAATGCTGTCAATTAATGAATACTTGTCAAAAGCTAGATCACACAATTGTGGGAACCACAAAAGTGGATGCTTTTGAGTTATATTGGTGAGACAAGCATGAGTAATGGTGCCACTCACAAAATTCATTATTATTTTGACTTAATTGAGATTAACAAAATGGTTTTGGATCTCAAGGCATTAGATGGATTTAAACATGCTAGATCATATAATGATCAAATCCTATAAATATCTAAGAGTTACATGTGATGTAATTGGTAAAGAGGTTACCTACCTAAATAACTTGACTTTAAGTGTCTTGCCAAAACAGACTTAAATTTAGGCGAAATATAGATCTTAGCCCACTAATTATTATATTGAATGTTGTTAATGTAGTACAAGATTACTAACTAAACTTTGCATATTTTATTGTAGAATCATGTCGACTAGTAATATTGCTACACTATCATTGCAATTAGTCTTTGAGAAGGACAAACTCAATAGGACAAACTTTCTTGACTGGTTTAGGAGCTTGAGAATTATTCTCAAATAGGAAAGAAAGGCTTATGTCCTAGATCAACCCATTCCTAAGGAGCTGTAGCAAATGCTCCAAGAGCTTAGAAAGATACTTACATGCAGCATAAGGATGACTCTGTGGATGTAGGTTGCTTGATGCTTGCCACTATGGTTCTAGAGCTCTAAAGAGATCTGGAACTCATTGAGGCTCATGAGATATAGTGCATTTCAAGGAATTGTTCTAGTAACAGGCAAGGCAAGAAAGATATGAGACTACAAAGGCCTTACATTATTGCAACATGGCTAAAGCTACATCAGTTATTACTATTGTATTAAAGATGAAAGGCTACATTGATCACCTTGATAGGCTTGGATTTCCCATGAGCTAGGAGTTAGCTACAAATCAGATCTTGAACTCACTCCCACATAGTTATGACCAGTTTGTCATGAATTACAACATGAACAACATGGAGAAATCAATTTTTGAACTACATAGGATGCTTAAAACTACTGAGCAGAACATCAAGAAAAAGCCCAGAACTGTTTGATGGTTTAGAAAGGAAAGGGTATGACAGGGAAATGGAAGGACAAATGGAAGGGTAATGACTTTGGTGGTAATACCAAAGAGTCAAACAATCCCAAAACCAAGCCTACACCTAAGAAGGCAAAGCCTCCAAAGGAATGAGTTTGCTACTTCTGCAATAAACCCAATCATTAGAAAAGAAATTGCAGACTCTAACTCGAAGATCTAAAAAAGAACAAGAAGGATAGCGGGGCTATCGCTTCAGGTATTTATGTTATAGACATTCATCTTTTCTACTTCCTCTACATGGGTATTAGATACTGCATGTGGTTCTCACATTTGTACAAATGTGTATGGTCTCAAAGATAGTAGAAGGTTGAAGAAGGGCAAGGTGAACCTACAAGTTGGAAACAGAGCAAGAGTTGGTACTTTAGCTGTAGGCACTTGTAAACTAGTTTTGCCCAACGGGCTTTTGTTAGTTTTGAAGAATTGCTATTATGTTCCTGCTTTAAGTAGTAACATTGTTTCTCCTTCTTATTTGGATAAGGAAGGTTATACTTCCATTACTGAAAATGGTAAATGTTCTATTTATCATAATGACGTTTTCTATGCTAATGGTGATTTGACTGTTGGTCATTATATATTAAATTTAGAACATCCTAATAGTGGACATATCTATAACATAATTTCCAAACAGATTAAGTCAAATGATTTGAATCCAACCTACCTATGGCATTGTCATCTAGGCCATACAAATGTGAAACACATTTCTAAACTCCATCATGGATTTCTAAACTCATTTGATTTTGAATCATATGATACATGTAAATCTTACTTATTAGGAAAGATGATAAAGGCACCCTTTACTAGGCATAGTGAGAAACCCACTGATTTATTAGGCCTCATACATAAGATGTAAGTAAACTACTGAATATAGCTACCAGAGGAGGTTATATGTACTTTATTACATTTATAGATAACTTTAGTAGATATGGCTATATCTATCTAATGAAACACAATTCTAAATCTTTCAGATGTTCAAAATATTTCAAAATGAAGTATAAAACCAACTTGGCAAAACAATTAAAGCACTTCGATATGATCAAGGTGGTGAATATTTGAGCCAAGAATTCATTGACTATCTTAGGAGTTGTGGGATAATCTCACAATGGACTCCTCCAAGAACACCAAAATAGAATGGCATTTCTGAATAGAGAAATTAAACACTATTAGATATGGTTTGATCTATGATGAGTCAAATAGGTCTTTACCCATCCTTTTGGGGCCAAGCCATAGAGACAGTTGTGTTTATACTAAATTGTGTTCTGTCTAATACAATTGAAAAGACACCATATGAGATATGGAATGGAAAGAAACCAAGTTTATCTTTTCTCAAGATTTGGGGATGTGAAGTATATGTTAAGCAACAAGCCTCAGATAAATTAGCACCCAGATCATCAAAGTGCCTTTTTGTGGGGTATCCTAAGGAAAGGAAGGGATACTATGTCTACAATCCCATTGATAACAAAGTGATTATTATTGGAAATGGTAAGTTTCTAGAAAGAGATTTTATCTCTAAAAGAACCAGTAGGAGCAAGGTACATCTCGAAGAAGTTTGAAAGTCATAAGATACCACAAAACCACATATGGAAAATAGAGAAAACTCACAACAAGTTGCTGAACCTTCTCAAGTAACAGAAGGTCCATGAAGGTTTGATAGGACATGGCATCAGCCTCAGAGATATGGATTTCTGATTACTGGAAGTCGTGATGTGTTACTCATAGAGCAAAATGAGGCAATAACCATCAAGAAACCATAATGGGGCCAAACTCTAAGAAATGGCTAAATGCCATGAAGTCTGAAATGCAATCCATATACATCAATCAGGTATGGACCTTAGTTGATCTACCTGAAAGTGTAAAAGCCATTAGGTGTAAATAGGTTTCAAGGAGAAAACTGACATGGATGGAAATGTAAATGTCTTTAAGGCATGACTAGTTGCAAAAGAATTAACTCAAACTCATGGTGACGATTATGATAAAACCTTTTCCCCAATTGCAATGGCCAAATCAATTAGAATCCTTCTTTCTATTGTAGCATATTATAATTATGAAATATGGCAGATTGATGACAAAATAGCCTTCCTTAATGGAAAGCTCCTTGAGGATGTGTACATGACAAAACCTGAAGGTTTTGTGCGTCTAAAGGACTCTGGTAAAGTTTGCAAGCTTTAAAGATCCATTTATGGATTGAAGCAAAGCATCCCGGAGCTAAAATCATCGTTTTGATGAAGTAGCCAAAGAGTTTGGAGCACAATTGTGTTTACAACTTTGATAAACCTTGTGTTTACAAAAAGGTTAGTGGGAGCACAATTGTATTTCTAGTGTTTTATGTAGATGACATCCTACTTATTGGGAATGACATTCTTACCTTATAGAGTACCAAGACTTGGTTAGGAAAGTCTTTCTCAATGAAAGACTTAGGTAAAGCCACCTATATCCTAGGGATTAGGATCTATAGAAATAGATCTAAGAGACTAATAGGCCTAAGTCATAACATATAAATAGACAAAATACTACATAGGTTCAGTATGCAAGATTCAAAACGGGGTTACATGCCTTGGTCTCATGGCATCCATCTTAGCAAGGATCTGTGTCCTAGTACATACTACTATAAAAAACATTTTAATGCCCCTTTCTTAGGCCTTTTAACGTCTGAAAACAAGGGGACATCTATATGAGCGACGTAGTAAAAAATGGCAATAACGTCCGTAGATAAAAGGACATCTAAAGTCCCCACTTTAGGCGTCTCCATTTTAAAATAGGGATGTCTAAAGTGCTTTTTTTTAAAAAAATTGTTATATTACATATATGGACTAAACAGTATTTAAAACCATAAATCACATATCATCATCAATAAAATTATAGATCTAATATCTAAAATCCAAATCCAAAATCTACACAATAATAACTCCAATGCTAAAATCTCATAAGCAGAAGATGAAAACAATAAGAGGAATTAGTTGCAAAAAACTTACCTCCTTTTATTAATGAAATTCATTTTCTCGTAATAATGAATAGAGAAGAGCGACAGGGAGAGATGAACATCATTTTCTTAGTGGGAACGTGGCCATGAAGTATGTTTCAGAGTCTTGATCTACATGCCCTAACAACACAACTTAAAAGATAAAATAGAATGGAAACCTAAATAAAAAAGAGAGAGGATAAAATAATAAAAAATAGTAAGAAAGCATAACAAATCCAGAGGTGAAAAAAGAGAGAGAAAGGAAAAAGCAAGAATAAAAAGAGCATATAAAGAAGAAGAAGCAAGAGTTAAAAGACGTGGTGGTAGTAGCTCTTCTTTTATTTGCGGCGATGGGAAGAGAAAAATGAGTATAAAAGTAGTATAAAACTGACAAATAAAGACTGTCAGTAAAAATTTGAATTGGTTTTACCGTCCCTAATTTAATTTAGGGACGCCTAAAGTTGTCCAATTTTTTTACTTTAGACGTGACTTTAGACGTCCCTATTTGAATTGGGGACGTCTCAAGTCAATTTCTTTTTTTTAAGAAAATGAGGGACACCCTTTGGTGTCTCTCATATATATAGGGACACCAAAGGGCCTCTCTGATGATACATCAGGGATGCCAAAAATATTATATTAGGGACGCCAAAATGGCATCCCTGATGATACATCAGGGATGGCATCCCTAATATGTATGAGGGATGCCAAAGGGTCTCCCTCATTTTAAAAAAAATTTAAAAAAACTTTAGACATCCCTAATGTATATAGGGACGTCTAAAGTGTGACTTTACAGACTTTAGACATCCCTATTTGAATTAGGATGTCTTAAGTAAAATTTTTATTTTTTTTACTTTGGACGTCCCCAATTAAAATAGAGACGTCTAAAGTCTATAAAGTCACACTTTAGACATCCCTATTTAAATTGGGGACGTCTAAAGCTATTCAGTTCTCAACCATAATTACAAAAATGCCACTTCCTTTATTTTTTACTTCCCTTTTTTAAAAAGGGACGTCCTTTATGGACGTAAAATCTATATTCTGTAGTAGTGACACCTAATCAGTAAGATCACATAAGCAAGGTTCCTGATAAGTAAAATATTTGCATATTTATTTTCCCTAATATGATGATTTTATGGATGATATTTGAGCTTAATATAATAAATTTGGTTGTAATTATTAAATAAATAATATTTTTAGAATAAATTGTATTTAAAAATTAAAAATAGAAACAAATAGAAGATACTGTAGCAGCTGCGCGGATACTGTAGCTGTTGCTGACATTCAATGTATCAATACTGTAACAGCCGCCGGATATTGTAGCTATTTGCCGATTTTCACTGTAGCAGCTGCCAGATCACTATAGCACACGGTTTTTCCCCTATTAAGATGGTTTAATTTGCCACCGTGATCTTGGGTTCTCAATACGTAAGAGTGGGACAAAGCGTTGGCTCTTACCCCAACACGGTGTAGGGGCTAGCCACCCTATTGTTGCACTAGTTGTAAGGGCTAACCAGGAGTATGGGCGCCTGTGTGAAGCGCCAGTCCTTGGTTTAGAGGTAGGGCTTAAAACTAGCAGTTGAGGTACCTTATGTAGTTCCCTCGGAGGGGTTGACCAACAGTTAGGCTTTGTAAAGTGCTAGAACTTTACAAATATGAGGCACCACCAAAAGACACTAAGGGAAATGAAGATACCAAGGTGGATCCAGAGGAAGAACCGTTTAGGAATGGTGAGCACTTACAGTATCAGGAATCTAGTTATGAGATTCCTATTGTTTCAGCTTGAGAAGAAGAAGGCCTTTAATACTGGATGCCTAAGTTTATTAAATACTAGCCTTCGCCATTCAAGGGAAAATTTGATCCACAAGCTACTGAGGAATGGTTATACAGTTGGAGAAAATATTTGAGGTGCTGGGGTGTCCTACAAAGAGGAAAGCTAGAATAGCTATCATATATTGGAGGGAGACATTGATCGCTAGTGGAAAAATACAACAATAATACTGAATGCACGAAACATTCCATTGACCTGGGAGTTATTCCAACATTAGTTCAACAAGAAATTCTTTCTAAGGTTTGTGAGGCTCTCAAAGAAGAAAGAATTTTGGCTTTACGATAGGGTGATAATGAGACTTTTGGTAAGTACATGTCCTGGTTTACTCGGTTATCCTGTTACTCCACTTATTTAAAATTTAAAGATGATTAGGATAAAGCTCTGATATGTTAATTGGGGGACTAAAGCCCGAGATGGAGGAGAAGCTAGTTTCCTGACAATTCAACAAGGTAGTGGAAGTATGTTGGCTGACAGAAAGTAACTTGAGATGATGTATATAAGCAAAAATGCAAACAACTAAGGTGGATCTAGTTAAGGGAATACTTCTCAAAAACGAAAGAGGCAAGGATTCTTTTCGAAGGGAAACAACAAGAAGCCCTTCCAACCTAAGAAGAAAGACTACCAAGGTCCTCAACTACAGTGACCATATCCTTAATACGGTAGGATATACCCGGGTAGGTCTTATGAAGGGCAACTGATTTGTCATACTTGTAGAAAGGCTGGACACTTTATGAACAATTGTCTACAATGAGCAGCTAAGCCTAAGCTACAGAACAAGGGTAGATTTTTTGCCATGACACATGATGAGGCCCGAAAATCACCAGAGATGATTCAAGGTACTATCCTCCTCATGGTAATACTTTGCATGCATTGTTTGACTCTGATGCTAGCTATTCTTTCATTTTGTATGATTGTGCTAAATGATTAGAGCTAAGCATCTATAAATTGCCCTATGACTTGACTGTATCAATGCCTATGGGTGTCAAAACTATGACTGCTGATGTATCTCTAAATTGTGCTATAAATGTTAAGGGGTATAAATTGTAATAGATCTAATCTGTTTGCCACTCCAACAACTGGAAGTCATATTGGGTTTGTACTGGTTGACGACAAACAATATGTTAATAGACTGTGGTAATAATAAGGTAGTATTTCCAGAATCACATACAAAACTTAAGGATGGTCTAAACCAAAATCTTCTCTTTGTGGCTGAAGTTGAAAAATGCTAGAGAAAGGGTGTCAAGGGTATATAGTGTTTTTCTCCATACAGGCTAAGACGGATTTAACTCTTGAAAATGTACCCATCATGAATGAATTCCCCTAGGTCTTCCTAGAAGATATTAGTGGGTTATCTCCAAAAAGAGAAGTAGAATTCGCCATTGAAATTGTACCAGGAGCTAGATCTGTATCAAAAGTACCTTACAAAATGGCACTGAATGAAATGATAGAACTGAAAAAGCAAATTGAAGAACTTCTGGAGAAAGGGTTTATCCGACTCAGTGTTTCACCGTGGGGAGTGATAGAGCTCAATATTTATATATTTTTATTAATTAATCTTAGGCTTTTGTGGGACTTAATTGAATATTTTCAGCATAATCAAGTGTTAATATAAGATTTTATTGAAAGAATAATTTGGGAATTATAGTGGTTAAGTTGTTATATTTTTAATTAATATTTCTTATTCCTATTATTTCTTAATTGTAAGAAAAAAAATATTACATTTGTGAATCTAATTTTGTAGGTGATGATGTGGTACAACTTACTCATTTAACCTAGAGAAAATTGATTTGAGAAAAATGGGCTGGACCAATGGGAGCAATTGAAAGAAAAGAAGCAAGCTGATGCGAAGATGGGCTGGACCGAGATTAAAATTAATTGAAGATGAAAGCTAGTTGGACCTAATTGTGGCTAGAGGAGTTGAAAGCGTGAAGCACCGAAATGAAATAAAAGGAGGGATTTAAGTAAATAAAGAATGAGGAGCAGTTGTGAATAAAAAAACAGAAGAAAAGGCTTGACTATTTGAGATTTGGGTTGATATGAATTGAAGAATTGAGAGGGCTGGACTAAAATTGAAATGGAAGGAATGGATAAAAGAAAGCAAGCTGGACTGATTTGAAGATAAAAAAGAATTGAATAAAGAATAGGCACATAATAGAGAAGAAAGGGGGGAGCCGAAATGGTTGACCCAGTTGAAAAAAGAAAGGAGCTGCGGCTATGTGTGTGAGAGGAGAGGAAGGAGCCAAAAATAATTGAAGGAAAAAGAGGAGTTGACCAAGGAGGGAATAATGGAGAAAGGCACTTCATGAGAAGAAGCTTTGTGCAGAATTGAGGAGAATAGCGTGAGGGGCTGCTACAATTTCCATGGTTAATTTCTTCTTCTTCCATCAAGCTTCATCTTCATTCTCCATGAGTAGCTAAAGTGTTGATGATTTCCTTGAGTTGAGTAATAGTTTGAGCTTCTAAACTTTAATGGAATTCCTTTAAGCTCTCTTTCTATTTCATAATTGTATGGCTCTATGCCAAGTGAATAAACTTGGTGGTTGAGCTAGGAGTTGATAAATTAAGCTTTGTATGATTCAAATTAGGAGTAGGTTGAATTGTTTATTCCAACTTGGTTAGTAGGTTGTAAATGACTAAACTGAATGCTTTGAACTTTTGTAATAGTAATTACAATCTAGAATTGGAAGTTGATTATGTTTGAGCAAGCGTTTCACCCAAGAAGGGGGGTGAATTGGGTGATACTAAATATTTCGTTGCAAATATAAAACTTGACGGTGAATATAAAGCAATAAAGAGTAAGGAGAAATATCACCGAAGTGTACACAGGAGTTATACTGGTTCGGCCACAACCACTTTGACCTACGTCTAGTCCTCAGAGCGTCTGTAACCCCCTTCGTAATTATATCCGAAATACGCAATTAAAGTGAAATAGAGACCAATAATAATCAAAACTCATTTAAAATGCCATCCTTGAGATAGGGTTTTCACAAATACCTTTTAAAATCTAATTAACTTGGTCTCATATTAACATTTTGAATGCAATTACTACGTGAAGATAAATCACATTCATATAAATATCAGAGTGCACAACATAATGATCCCGGCAATCCCGGGTACATACCTTCGCTAAAGATACACGGGGCATAATTGCCCATTTCAATTCTTCAAATAGGGATTACATAATCTCATCTCAAATTTATAACCCTATATTCAACCGAATCATATACAATCTTCACAACTCATTGATAACCAACTACCAACTCTCATCTCGAAGGAGTCCTAGCCGCTCCCTCCACGAGCCACTTGCCCTGTCTAAATTGTTGGTAGGGGAGGGTGAGATTCGAGAGAATCTCAGTAGGGAAACATTATCAACATGCAGGCAAGATAAGTGTTTAATGCATGACATACTTGCATCACATAACTCATGCACACATACAATGACAAATCTATAAGCTCAATGATTTGAACAATACACATATGGCCATAGCATATATTGAAACATAGCTTTAAATCATTCATACATGTTCCACATAATCAAGCAAAGCAATAACATGCATCAACACATTAATACAGTTATCAGAGCATGCAAGAGAGATAAGTTCCCTACCTCCAGTATTTTCTCCTCGATTTGTGTGCCAGCAACTCGGGGCTTCACATTCGATCCTACAATGTCAAATGTACTATTTAGACACTTCCATAGTGTTTCTGGGGATTATATGAGGCTATATTGAAAATTTACTAAAATACCCCTAGGGACCCGACCCGGCCCCGCCGTACCCAGCCCGGCTGTACTTTTCTTGAAATTTTGACATGGGCTATTTTGACATATTTTCGCCCAAAGAATCCATTTCCGGACTCAGAATTATCAAATTCAATGTCAATTTACAAATTTACCCTTGACAGCCCCACTTTAAGGGTTTCAGGGATGTTTTCGTAATTATGCTTTTTCGGCCTTTTCCGAAAAAGTGACCAACTGTAACCCCACCTAATTTTCGCTCCTGAACTCAATAGAACCATCAAATCATTGAAAATCCAACTCTAAGACCTATTTCTAGAGCTGGCCGAAATTTATGAGCTCTCTGGAGAAAATCGGGGTTTTACGATTTTGGCTCTGTAAACGCGTTCCTTTCTACTCCTAACCACTTTATTAACCATTACATTAGGTTACAACTAACATTAAGACCCAATTTGGGTGGCATAACCCCTAGACCATATCATTTCCAAACTTTAAAACCAATGGCAATCCGGCAAAATTTCACCAATTAAATTGCCCACAGCAACCAAAATAAGCAATATACGAAAGTTTGGAAGTTACCTCAAGCTCCCACTAGATTTTCCCAAATTTGGCTGAACCCTAGCCTCTTTGAACCATGAAATTCTTTGCTTCAAAACCTTAATTCACATAGAGGAATAGCTTAGGAGAAGGATTATACACGTTAGGTACGAATTCACCGAAGAAATCGACCTACTTTGTGAGATTTCTCCTTCCTTCTCCCTATTTTCTCCAAGCTCTCTCTCACGTTTTTTTTTTCTGAAATGGCATCAGGAAATGGCTGATGAAGATGGAGGAATTGCTTTTAATTCCATGCTGATGTCATCTTTTATTTTGATGATGTCATAATTCCCATTTTCGGATTTTCTGGCAGATTTTCTGCCCAAACTTTGAAAAATCATAACTAATTCTAAAAAACTCTAAATGAGGTGATTCCAAAGCCAAATGAAAGATATTTAAGCCCTATTCATAGGAAAAATATTGGACATTACTAAAAAGCACCACACAATTCCAGAATTACATAAAATTCATCACTACCCCAAAACAGAGTTCAATTTCCATCCCAAACTTTGGACAGTCATATCTCCTAGTTCACAAAACGAAATGGCACAAATTATATGTCCATTTTGAAGCTTGAGATGTGAATTATAAGACTGAAACGTTTCAGTATTTTTAGACACCATTTGGTCATTCAAAACATTCACTCAAACTGACTGCCCAGAATAGAGTTTCACTAGAGAGAATTTCAGATTTTGCATCTTTGCTTCAATTGGTTCCATTTTCATACCAAACATCATTCCCACATAAATTTTCACAAGGAATCCATTGAAAACACCAAATCAATCAAATTGACATCACATTGAGATGTTTTCACAACAATCTCAACATGTCAACACAATTCACATTCAATTATTCCCTCTATTCTAAGTCAATTTGGATGTTAATCCACAATTGAACTCAAATACAGGGTTTCGACGCTGCTCACAACACACACGAATCACATTCGAGTGCCAAATCACATCATATTCTCCAAAAGGGTTATTTATCACTAACCACATTCACTTTTGAAGTCATTAACCCTTAATCACAATTTGGGATCTTGTTAAACCGGGGCTTAGCAATCCAATAATCTCATGCTTTTTCTCTAGCCTCGAGTCTCAAAAGCTAGGGTATTACAGCGTCTCTAAGAGTTTCACTATAATTTCTAAGATTCAGTGGGTTCTTGGCACCTCGGTACAAGCAAGTTCCTTCGCCTGGATACTCGCTCCCCCTTACAAGTTGTAATCCAATCCCAACTCAAGGTTCCACAACCTTAAGTTACCTCAATAACAAATATTGAGTTTGAATGAAATATCTCTCTTACAGAGTGAATAAGAATCACTGAAGTACAGAATTACAAGTATGTAAAAACAGAGTATTGAATGTGGACTTGATAATGCATTCGTGTGTGTGTTCTTGTTTTTCTCTGTTTGGATGTTCCCATATATATATAGATATGTTGGTAATGACCATTGGAACATTTTCTTCTCGTCCGTTAGAGTATGCGCAGCCACTGTTGACTTTTCCAGTATTTGAAAAATATCCGTTTGAGATAGGTGGCGGTAGGTAGCGTTTGAACGTTGCATTTGACTTTCCTTATTTGGAAAGATCTCTTCATTGTTTATGCTGAGAATACTAATACAATGAAGGGTTAATCACATAGGAAACAAATCAATGAATGTTGGAATGGTTTCTGAATTTCTGTACTTGGATACTCGAGTAGTTCCTCAAGTATTCATTAAGTTTACTCGAGTATCTTTGTGGGAGTAATGATAGATAGTAAGTTAATAAATGAACATCACATTAGTCGGGTAGTGCATGGAGTAAACAAATTTACAAACCTTGGAAATACCTGTTTACTTGGGTACTTACTCGAGTATAGTACAATTTTCTTTATAGGTTACTCGAGTGGCTACTCGAGAAATCTCTTAAATAAACTTCAGGTTACTCGATGCTTCACTCCAGTAATGTTGGCAGGATTACAAAGCCGAGAGCACTTCAAGTTTGCTTACCTGCTTACTCGAGTACTACCTCGAGTAAACATCAATTTTCTCCATAGCTTACTCGGGTAGATACTTCAAGTGCTTTGTAAATAATTCTACAGATTACTCGATTACTTACTCAAGTAATCTCCTTCAAGTCTTTGACATAGAACAATTTAATACCTGCATACTTGAGTGGTGCCTCGAGTGAAGTTTGATAATAGCATTTAAAGTTAATCGAGTATTACCTTCAAGTTATGCTTACCACAGTGAGTTACTCGAGTAACTCCTCGAGTAACATTGGCAGGATTGAATATGCCAAGAGCAACATATTTCTTGAAGCAGGGGACTCGAGTACAGACTCGAGTAACATTGACAGGTTACTTAAGGGTCGACTCTGGTTACTTCAAGTTTCTGTCTCATTACTCGAGTACTTACTCGAGTAACCCTTTAGACATATTGCCAGTGATTAAGTTTCTCAGCTTTTTCTCTTGGCCTTTCTTCATTACTCCAGTGCTTACTTCAAGTGATGATTTTCTCTGTTATTACTTTGTTCAAACTTATTTGTTTATCAAATCTTTTTCACATCCATTCTTTGTTATCATCAAAAAATGTGAGATCTAACAGATTATTCATCTCCTTGAGTTTGAATTATTTGGTGGTATTCATTTAATTGCTTCGGTAGAATGAATTAAATGATTATTGCAAGTATGGAACTAGTGGTAGCTTTGTTTCATCCTCTTGACTCATATTATGGAATTCAAATCATTAGCAAGCAAGGAAGACTAAAACCTCAACTCAAGGGAATCCCATTTCATTATTATTCTAGTTTGTAAAATTTACTCTGTTGTTATTGTTAATTTCAATTACGTTAGCTTCCTTGTTTGAAAAACTGAAAAATACAAAAATATTGCTTTAGATTAGAATACTTCATGAGTTTAAAAATCAAATTCTCAAAATGATTTCTCACAACTTTAAGGTTTTATATCACTTTACTACTTAGAAACTTGGAAATTAATCTCCTCATAAGAACGACCTAGGTTGAGCTACTATGCTACATTTTAAAATCTAGTTTTATTTTGTGAACTCACACGACATGGGTTCATAAAATTGGTGCTGTTGCCGGGGAGGATGATTGCCAAGGTTTTAAGTAGTTAAGTGTTCTTTTTAGTTGTCTTAGTGTGTCTTAGCTTGGTTGTTAGTGTGTTTTTTAGTTTGTCTTAGTTGTTAGTTGTTGGAGTCTTTGATAGTGGTTTAGGTTAATTTTCATTTTCATAGTTGTTTTACATTCCAATTGCATTTAGAAAAAAAAATTGCATTTTATTGCTTTGCTATCATGTTCTTAGTAGCCTTTATGTGGTTCATTATTATTTTATGGTGAGCAACTTTGCATTCTTCATCCTTGAAAAGCTATTGGTTGAAACTTGAGATTCTAGGTAGCTATCACATTCTGTAAGTTGTGCTTCCAATGACTCTACTTATATACTTGTAGTTTGAGGTACTACTTCATTGCTATACCAATTTGTTCTCCTAAAAGGTGAAGTCTTACCTTGCAACTTCTATTTGCCTCTTGTCACATTGTGTTGCACTTGTCTTGTTATTGCTGAAACTGGTCTTACTCTTTAGACACTTCAATTTTGTTGGTTTTGGTTAACTCTTTTAGTTGTCAAAGATTAGTTAACTTAGTTTCCTGTAAGTTGCTAATTTTTTCTGTATACAACCCTTCTTTAATTGACCATTTGACCAATTATTTTGCTGTAATTTGTGTGTCTATATAAGTCTCCTTACTATGCATGACTAGATCTCAGAAAACTGAACTTGTGCCTTTAGATAAAGATATTAACAAGACAATTAGGTTTCTTAAGAAAGGTAAGAAAGCTGAATCATCTATTATAGGGCTTGGACAAGTCATTGACAATGAAGTTGTTACACATACTTGTGATAATTCTTCTCATATTGGCTCTTCATTCATTGTAGATCACCATCTTGCCATGGATCCCAGTTCCTCCTCCAGAAGGCGTACTTCGACCCATTGGGGAGTATAGAACTATCAAAGATCTTACCTCTTCTACTAATATTATTGATCCTTTCCTCTCTTGTCCTTAATTTAATATTAATTTTGAGTTGAAAGGTCCTTTGTTGAGTCACTTACCAAAATTTCATGGTTTACTGCAGAAGACCCTAACAGGAAGTTGAGGAATATGTACATTGTGTGCAACTCCATGAAACCAATGGGGGTTGATCTAGATGAGATGTGCTAGAAAGTCTTTCATTTTGCACTGGAAAACAAAGCTAAAGAATGGTTCTTGATGCTACCTCACCACAATCCCAATGCCTTAGCCTCTTGGGACACCTTGAAGAGTGCCTTTTTGGAAAAATACTTCCCTTCTTCAAGGATAACATCTCTTACTAAGGAAATCTTCAGTGCTAAACAAGGCCTCCATGAATCTTTTTATGAGTATTGGTTTCGATTTCAAGAACTCCTAGCAAAGTGTCCACATCATCAGATCCCAGAAGCTTGATTGGTGTAATATTTTCATAGTAGGTTGCTTCCTCAAGATAGGAAGAGTTTGGATTCATCTTCTGGAGGCACTATTCAATTGCTTACACCTGAAGAAGATTGGGCTTTAATTGAGAAGATAGCTAGTAATGATCAACAATTTTGAAGGGTTGGATGCTAGACAAGTCCATGAGGTCTTACATGCTTCAAGATCTTCAAGGGAGTACGATAATTTGTCATCCCAAATGACAGATATGAGAACTGACCTCAATAAGCTCATGGCCCATCTAAACAATGTGAACATTCATGGGTCACATTCTCAAGCTCTAATGGCTCCTAGCTGTAACATATGTAGCTCTCACATGCATATTGCTCTTAATTGCCCACACCAACTTGGAGAGGTCTCGGCTGTTTTTCAAGGGAGACAAGGACAGAATCAAAGGCCTTGGAATTCCTACTCCAATACATACAATGAGGATTTGAGGTCCTATCCCAACTTTGGTTGGAGGAACCATAATCAATTCCAAGGGAGTTCTTCAAATCAAGCTCCAAATCAAAGACCTTCAAACCAATTTAATCCACAACAAACAGTGGTTGCTACACCTGAATCCCATGCTACTAAAGATGACATCTCTCAACTTCTCAAGTGTATGAACAATGTGTCATCTTCCATGGGTAACTTGGCCTTGAGATTTGATGAAGAGAGAGCTCAAACCAATTCTAAATTTTCTGACATTGGGACTAAGTTTGACATAATCTTCAACAAGTTGGAGTTATTGGATTCTAAGAATGCTAACCTTACTTCATTTGTCACTCAAATGTATGATAGCTTCAAAGAGCAACAAGCTAAAATTAGACAAGGGTTGCCTTCCAACACTGTGATCAATCCTAAGGATGTACATGCTATCTCCTTGAGAAGTGGTAAACAAGTGGGTAAAAATAACCCCTACCTTAATTAGCATGATTAAGATTTGATAATATATAATAAAATGGTTTAGATACCATCGGATAGTTTGAAACTCATTTTGAACTTCCTACTTCAACGTAGGGTTTTTCACAAAATCCTTCAAAACTTTTCCCTATCCAGGTCTCAATTTCGAATATTCAAATATAATCACCTGTGCAGTTAATTCACATTCAAACATATCATAGTATGTACCATAAATCCCGACAAACCCAGGGTTTCATTCATTCACTAAAGGGTTCATAACTCCTATAGAGGGGATTACACAACTATATTCAACTAATAGTTACAACCCAAAAATAATTTACAAACCCCTATCCAATATGATTAACCAACATGGCCCGAACAAAATGTCCCTATAGGGTTCTAAGCACTCCGGGTTGTTCGCTTCTCCTTAGAGCCACTTGCCCTGTCTGAAAGGTTAGTCAAAGGAAAGAATGAGATTCAAGAGAATCCCAGTAGTAATAAAATATTCATACCACACATAAGCACATAGCATGTAAGCAATATCATACAACAGCAGCAGCAGCACAAATCACACTCCACCCTCATCCCCTTTTTCTACCTAGAAGGCTCACCGTCCTAACCCGAACCGTTGTTAGCAACTCAGGGACTGTTGGCGTAGCAGTGCCTACACATAGCCTTATAGCTCATACAGCTATCCGGCTTTCACAATTGGCCCGTCGGCCTTCACAAATAGCCTTTCAGCTTTCCACATAATCTCACATATCACACCCCATCCTCATCCCTTTTTACCGCTGGGAAGGCATACCGTCCTAACCCGAACCGTTGTTAGTGACTCAGGGACTATTGGCATGGCGGTGCTTACACATATTCACAGATATCGCAGCATACGAATTCATCACAAATCAATTATATAACACATATACAATGCATCACATATGGTATAAAAGAAAGAGTCACTACCTTGTTCCTTCCTGATGTTTGCTGGCACAGTGGGCTCATGAGGACGGCAGATGTCGAATCCTATAAACCAATTTAGGGACAATAGATCAATCTCTTTTCCAAGTTTTTAATTCCTTAATACTTTAAGTTGGTATTAATATGAACTCTTTAAGTGGTTATTAAATGCCTAGATACATACCTAAAGGGTTAGGGTAACCATCCTCAAAGACACCTTTTTTGGAAAAAGAAACACCAATTTTGGGCTGCCTCACTCAAGTGACAGACACCTCACTCGAGTGATGCCCACAGTTGTGCTCGAGTCCCAGTGAGTGAAACATAGAAAGTGTTTGCCCAAGAGTAAACCTCACAGTATCCCTCACATTCACTCGAGCACAGGAAGCTCCACTCGAGTGATAACCTTAAATGCACTCGAGCACCAAGAAGTGAGGCTCAGCGAGTGACTACCTGAGAGCAACCCAACTCCCAGGCGACAAGTATACTCAAGCACCAACCCTAGTGCTTGAGTGACTTCCCAATGCTCGCAAGTGATGACGCACATCACTCAAAGATGAAGAAGTGCACCTGTGATTTCTTCTTGAAGACTCAACCAAAATACCCAGAATTTCATACCAAACTCAAGTGAGACCCTCCCTCACTTGAGTTAAGCCTATCAGAAGCCAGATTTGCAGCAACTGATAAGGTTTTCCAGAATTGACCAATTTGCTATTAATGGTCCTAAAGCTTGTACTAAAACTCATTCTTACTTATTTTAACACAAGGAACCTATTGGTAACCTCAAAACTACCAAAATCTTACCACAATGACACCTTCAACACCTCTAACCACCTTGCAACCAAATTCACCCAATGACCAAACTTCTTCTTTTCAAATCCAAATCAAAACCATTGATACCCATACACTATTTGGCATCTATTCCACCACCAAACACTACTCAAATCATATCATCTAAAATCACAAGAAATCATAGCAAAAATCCAGAATTTACAAAACCAAACCAAAAATCATAACAAATATACCAAAATTCATCAAAAGCTTACCTCTTAAGCTTGCTGAAATCAAAACCTTGATTCTTCCACTTTCAAATTTCCTCAATTTTCCACACACCACAAATCAAAAATCTGAAAACATTGGAATGAAGCTCTTGAGCTCTTGAATAAAATCAATGAAGGTGAAGTGAGCATTTAGAGTCAAATACTCACATAAAATTCAAACCCTTCCTTTCTCTTTCCTCATTGGTTCCGTCGGAAATGGAGAATGGTGAGAGAGAGATGAGTTGATGAAGATGATCTCATTTTCCCATTTCCCATGCTTCTTCACCGACTTGAGAGAGAGAGGGAAGAGTGTTTGAAAATTTGACCTCATGTATGGTTCATATTTTGCCACTTAGCACCCTCTTATTCTTCCTACCATGATTTCACATGTTTTCATTTACATAGGATTCCACCCCATGGTTAAATCCTAGCCATTGATTCCTTTGACTTTTAATCTCAACCATTGATCTTCAAGTTACCAATGAGTTTCCTCTTCGGTAACCGTCCAATCAGTAAGTGAATTTCCAATTTCACCCTTGATCATCATAACCTTTGCCAAATCATCACTAGACTTTAATATAGGCTCAAACATTGCTTACAACACATTTACAACAAGATTATCAATAATTACATCACTTTGAAATTATTAGCCCTTAATTACATTTCAGGATATTACAGTAAACAAGTCCGATTTGAAGAAAATGTTGAGAGTTCAAATCTGGAATGCATTCTAGTGATAGGCACAATGAAGAGGTTAAGGTTCCATTGCAACCATAGGTAGAAGATATTGATGGTAGTGATGATTCTGATCGAAGCACTCACCTTGCTATTGGAAAATCTGAGAGTATGGTTGAACAGAAGCTTCTATAAAAGCATTCGTCTTCAAATTCAAATATGGATAGCAAGCAAGGAGTGTCAACTTCAACAAATACTAAGGTACTTGACCCTTGAACTTCTTCTTCAAGCAAAAGGGAAGGTAAAAAGGTAAATCTCCCTGAAATTCCATTTCCTAATTCATATGTGCATAGCAAGAAGGTTTCAAATGAAAAGAAATTTTTTGATATGATGGATATTTTCAGTAAGATTGAAGTTAATTTGCTTTTGCTTGATGTATTGAAAGGAATGCCTGCTTGTGCTAAATTCTTGAAAGATTTGTGTACCCAAAAGCGTAGGTGTAAACCCAATGAGTGTGTTTAGTTGAGTCCTAGTATGTCTGCTATGTTTAAACCCCATCTTCCAATTAAGTGTAAAGACCCTGGCTCATTTACTATTCCATGCACTATAGGTACCATGCCATTTAGTAATGCTCTCCTTGATTTAGGAGCCACTATAAATGTCATGCCCTACTCTGTTTACACCTCTTTTGGCCTCATAAACATTAAATCCACTAGTGTCATCCTCCAACTAGCTAATCGCACCACTAGGAAACCTCATGGATTATTGGAAGACATCTTAGTCAAGGTCAAAGACTTAGTGTTTCTTGCTGATTTTTATGTCCTAGACATGTCCATTGAGGTCTCTTTTGATGAACCATTGATTTTGGGTAGGCCTTTCATGCGAACAACTAATACTATCATGAGCATAAAGGATGGGTACATAACTATGGAAGTAAATGATCATGTGATTCGGTTCAATGTTTTGAAGCTATGAATAACCCATTTAAGGACTACTCCCTTCTTGGCTTGAATTTGATTGATTTGGCCTTGGAAGAGGCAATTAATGAGTTTGCTTTCTCATTGTGTGTGAAAAATGATTGTCCTGATGATTTATGTGCTACTATTGGTTCAAATTCTCCCCCCTCTTATAATGACAAGCATGTACCCATTGTTTCAATTGTTAGTGCTTTTGATTTAGCAAGTGAGATTCACCTTGATTCACTTAAATTGCTTGGACCTAGTTTTGTGCTTTGTGATGATCATACTTCTTTACAAAATGATGTCAAGCATATTCATGACTCCTATTCCCATATCTTATTACGTGATTTACCTCCTGATTTATTAGGATTTGATGTTGTTCTTGATTCTATTGACTTGGATTGTGCTATAGATGATAGAGTAGTGCTTTATTATGTCACTACCACTACTGATATGCAAATTGATTCTTTGATACCTAGTGTTGCTTGCTGTATGCCACAAGTTGATTTTATTGGTTGTTAGAAGCACTTGTTATCAGATGCACCTGACTCTAGTCTTCTCACATTACATACATCATTATGTCATTTCATTGGTCCTAATGCTTTCCATGGATTTAGGTATTTTGATTCATGTGGCATCTTAGAGTAGGTACTGCTGTTGTTTTGGTTAATTCTTTGCAGGCTAATTCTCTTGGTGGTTGCCTTCATGATAGGTTTCACTGTGATATCATATGCCTCTATCTCCTACTTGTGTCCTTTGTTGTTTTTGGTCTAATTCACTGTGATTTTTGAAGCCTTTAATCATGATCAGGTATCTCAATTACTCTTAGTTGGATTCGTGGTTGAAACTTGCTTTGAATTAGTGAATTACCGTAAAATTCAAGTATTTTAATGATGCATGGTTTAATTTTAATGAGTTTGTTAGGAAACAAAAAGCCTAGTTGGAAGGTATTTTGGCCCTAATTGTTCATTTTATTGTGTGATTTATCCACCTAGATTATTGCTCTATAGAACTTCTTTTGTTTCTTGCTTGAGGCTACATTTTACAATGGTATGGATAGAGATGACATTGGCATTCATTTCTAAACCTTCTAACCTAAACACAAACCATTCATCATTCACCTTAGTTTACCCCCTTTGAGCCTTTCACTTTCATTTCTATTTCATTATACAAATGCTATATTTGCATCCTTTATCAAGTTCTTCCTAGCACTATTGAAAAAAAAAACAAGAAAAAAAAGAAAGAGATTACTATTATATATTAGAAAAGAAAAAGAAAAAAAAATTACTATGTAAAATGTCAAAAGAAAGAAAAGATAAAAGAAAAAAAAGTGTGACAAAAAAAATTCAAAGAAAGAAATAAAGTCACAATGGTAAAATATGGGAATTAAGTTAGTTCTATAGTGCTAAGTGATCTAGCAATTTATTTGGTGCAAGCATAGTGTTTGTTACATTTTACATCATTTGGCCTATTCAACATTACAACCCTACAAAGTCCTTTGGATTTATTTATGCCATTGTTGCAAGTAGTGGAGAGCCTAAAAATATTACAAGCCTATGGTAGAGTGTAGTTAAAGTGGATGTGAGTGAAACACTACCTTATATGAGAGAAGAGTGTAAACACTTATTCTAGTTAAGGTTTCTAATTAAGCTTATTGTACTTAAACATTGTATTACTTTAGCTACTTCAACTTTTGGTATGTTAATTGGATTTGGATAGGTGGATACATTGTATTTGACTAAGTGTGATTCTTGAAGCTTGATCTTGTCTATTCTTTCAACTTTCATCCCTCTTTGCCTAGTGTAGAGTTTAATGTTTTGCTCATGAGTACAAAAGCTTAAGTATGGGGGAATTGAGAAAGCTCAACATTTATATATTTTTATTAATTAATCTTAGGCTTTTGTGGGACTTAATTGAATATTTTCAGCATAATCAAGTGTTACTGTGAGATTTTAGTGAAAGAATAATTTGGGAATTATAGTGGTTAAGTTGTTATATTTTTAATTAAAATTTCTTATTCCTATTATTTTTTAATTGTAAGCAAAAAAATATTACATTTGCGAATCTAATTTTGTAGGTGATGATGTGGTACAACTTACTCATTTAACCTAGAGAAAATTGATTTGAGAAAAATGGGCTGGACCAATGGGAGCAATTGAAAGAAAAGAAGCAAGCTGATGCGAAGATGTTGGACCGAGATTAAAATTAATTGAAGATGAAAGCTAGCTAGACCTAATTGCGGCTAAAGGAGTTGAAAGCGTGAAGCACCGAAATGAAATGGAAGGAGGGATTTAAGTAAATAAACAATGAGGAGCAGCTATGAATAAAAAAATAGAAGAAAAGGCTGGATTATTTGAGAAGTGGGTTGATATGAATTGAAGAATTGAGAGGGCTGGACTAAAATGGAAATGGAAGGAATGGATAAAAGAAAGCAAGCTGGACCGATTTGAAGATAAAAAAGAATTGAAGAGTGCTGACGTAAGGAAGAGAAGGGAATTGAATAAAGAATAGGCACCGAATAGAGAAGAGAGGGGGGAGCCAAAATGGTTGACCCAGTTGAATAAAGAAAGGAGTGGCAGCTATGTGTGTGAGAGGAGAGGAAGGAGCCGAAAATAATTGAAGGAAAAAGAGGAGTTGACCAAGGAGGGAATAATGGAGAAAGGCACTTCATGAGAAGAAGCTTTGTGCAGAATTGAAGAGAATAACATAAGGGGCTGCTGCAATTTCCATGGTTAATTTCTCCTTCTTCCATCAAGCTTCATCTTCCTTCTCCATGAGTAGTTAAAGTATTGGTGATTTCCTTGAGTTGGGTAATGGTTTGAGCTTCTAAACTTCAATAGAATTCCTTTAAGCTCTCTTTCTATTTCATGATTGTATGGCTTGGTAAAGTACATGGTTGTGATCAACATTGTTCTATGCCAAGTGAATAAACTTGGTGGTTGATCTAGGAATTGATTAATTAAGCTTTGTATGATTCCAATTAGGAGTAGGTTGAGTTGTTTATTCCAACTTTGTTAAGTGGATTGTAAATGACTAAACTGAATGCTTTGAACTTTTGCAATGGTAATTACAATCTAGAATTGGAAGTTGATTATTTATCTCCTTGAATCATAATTATTTGGTGGTATTCATTTAATTGCATCTGTAGAATGAATTAAATGATTATTGCAATTATGAAACTAGTGGTAGCTTTGTTTCATCCTCTTGACTCATATTATGGAATTCAAATCATTAGCAAGCAAGAAAGACTAAAACCTCAGCTCAAGGGAATCCCATTTCATTATTATTCTAGTTTATTAAATTTATTTTGTTGTTATTGTTAATTTCAATTACATTTGCTTCCTTGTTTGAAAAACAGAAAAATACAAAAATATTGCTTTAACTTAGATTACTTCATTAGTTTAAAAATGCAATTTCTCAAAATGATTTCTCATAACTTTAAGGTATTTATCACTTTACTACTTAGAAACTTAGAAATTAATCTCCTCACAAGAATGGCCTAAGTTGAGCTGCTATGCTACATTTTCAAACCTAGTTTTATTTTGTGAACTCACGTGACATGCGTTCATCAGGGAGCACCGGTATTGTTTGTCAAAAAGAAGGACGGAAGCCTAAGGTTATGCATTGACTACAGAGAATTGAACAAGGTGACCATCAAGAACAAATATTTGTTTCCCTGAATTGATGATCTCCTTTATCAATTGTTTGGATCTAGTGTGTTCTAGAAGATTGACTTAGGATCAGGTTACCATCAGCTGTGAGTAAAGGCTAAAGATATTCTGAAAACAACTTTCAGGACTAGATATGGGCACTATGAATGTTTAGTCATGACCTTTGGTCTGACTAATGCACCTACAATTTTTATAGACTACATGAACCGATCTTTCATCAGTACTTAGATCAGTTTATGGTAGTTTTCTTTGATGACATCTTGATCTATTCCAAATATAAAGAAGAGCATGAGGAGCATCTAAGAATCATGCTTAGTATTTTGAAAGAAAAATAATTCTTTGCCAAGCTCAGTAAATGTGAATTTTGGCTATCAAAAGTCAAATTTCTAGGTCATGTAATTTATGAAGAAGGAATCTTTATTGTCTTTATAAAGTAGAAGTAGTGTTAAACTGGAAGAGGCCATAAACTATTACAGAAATTGGCAGTTTTCTGGATCTTGTCGGTTACTATCATAGGTTCATACAGAATTTTTCCAGAATTACCTTACCATTGACAAAGCTCACAAGAAAAAACCAATAATTTGTGTGGGATGAACAATGTGAAAAGAGCTTCATACAACTGTAGGAGAGATTAATGACCATACTAGTATTGATTATCCTAAATCCCCGTGAAACCTATGTAGTGCATAGCAATGCTAGCAAATAGGGATTAGGATGTGTCATTATGCAATAGGGCAGGGTAGCGGCATATGCCTCTCGACAACTAAAATCTCATGAATTGAATTACCCCACTTATGATCTGGAATTTGTAGCAATCATGTTTGCTTTGAAGATATAGCAGCATTATCTATACGGTACCACTATAGATTATACTGTGACCGTAAGAGTCTCAAGTACTTACATGACCAAAAGGAACTTAATATGTGCAGTAGAGATGGATGGAGTTGCTAAAAGACTATAACCTATAGATTCAATATCATCCAGGGAAAGCAAATGTTGTTGCCGATGCTCTTCATAAGAAGGTGGTGTAAGTGGTAGTTATGATGGTACAACAATAGAAATTACTAGAGGAATTCAGGGACCTAAATCTGTCAAATCAAGTATTTTTGAACATAAATATACTAAATGAAGTACTTATTGCTAACTTCAATGTTAGTCAAGAGGAAAGTGGTCTAAGGGCAGAAATAAAAGAAGCTCAAAAACAAGATAAACAGGCTACATCTCTTCGAGAAATGATTAGAACAGGTGAAACTTCAGACTATAATCTTTCATCCAGTGGATTAGTCAGATACTAGAAGAAAGTATATGTTCCACCAAAGGCTAACCTAAGGCAAAAAATTTTGGATGAGGCACATAAGAGTAAATGTAATCTTCATCTAGGAGTGATCAAGATGTACCATAACTTGAAATCAGAATACTGGATGCCAGGATTGAAAAGTGATGTAATCAAGTATGTGGCTTTATGCTTTACCTGCCAGAAGGTAAAAATTGAATATCTACAACAACCAGAACTTCTGCACAACCCCAAAATCCTTGAACAAAAATGGAAAAACATCACTATAGATCTAGTGGTAGGATTACCCAAGATCAGAAACTACAACGCAATATGGATGGTTCTTGATCAGTTCACAAAGTCAGCTCATTTCTTACATATAAATGCCGGTTATTCTCCTAAGAAATTAGCATAAATTATATAAAGGAGATCATCTGATTGTATGGTATGCCAAAGAGTATTATCTCTGATAGATATCCTCGCTTCACATCTCGATTCTGGAAAGCTCTACATAAAGCATTTAGTATGAAGTTAAGATTCAATACAGCCTATCACCTAGAAACAGATGGCTAGTTAGAGCGAACTATACAGATACTAGAAGATATGTTGAGGGCATATGTAATGGATTTTAAGGGAAGTTGGGATATTTCCTTCCCTTAGTTGAATTCGCTTATGATAATAACTATCATGCGAGTATCCGAATGGCTCCGTATAAAGCGCTTTATGAGAGAAACTGTTAATCACCTCTACGCTAGACAGAACTGTCTAAAAGAAGACTATATGGGTTGGATCTGGTAGACCAGACTATAGAACAAATCAAAATTATTAAGAAGAGGCTCCTTGCAATGTAGAGTAGATAGAAAAGCTACGCTGATAAGAGAAGAATACCTCTAGAATTTGAAGTTAGGGATCATGTATTCCTGAAAGTTTCTCTAGCTACTAGAATAGGTAGAGCAATAAAGTGAAAGAAGTTAAGCTCATGGTATATTAGTCCTTTTGAGATTCTTACGAGAATTAGACCAGTGGTATACAGAATAAGCCTACCCTCGAACCTAAGCAAACTACATGATGCATATCACGTCTCTCAGTTAAAGATATACCAACTGGGCCTCGAGCATATGATTGCGTATAAAGATATCGAGGTCTGAGAAAATATTACCTATGAAGTAGAACCTAAGCAAATTATTGACTGACAAGAGAAATAGCTCAGAAATCAAAGCATATTGTTTGTGAAGGTGGTCTGGAAGGGTTTACCTCCAAGAAAGGCAACATGGGAAGCAGAAGAGGACATGAAGAAACATTACCCATAATTTATGTCTTATGACGCATAACAAATTTTGAGGATGAAATTTCTTGTACGGGGGGAGAATTATAATGTACGAAAATTTGTAATACCAAAAACGTGTAAACGTGGGAATAGTAGAATAAAATAAATACTGGTATTTACAAGTAAAGGTAGAGTCACTTTTGGAATTCCTAGATGTCCATTATATCATTCACGAAAATTGAGAAGTTAGGATTGTAAAATACGAGTACAAGTAGTCGGAGGAAAATTCTGCAGGGCATAAAGCTGTCTGATGTGAGATTGGACAGATTCAGGCGTTGTATGGTGTGCCTCGATATGCATGCCATGGTCCTGAGTAAAATTTTAAGTAATGCACCGATCTAGCAACCATGTTAAAATAACTTCAATAAAGCATGTAATAACGGTTCATGATGACTCATGATAACACACCTTTCATGTTGGCCAAATAAGGAAATGACCAGTGTCCTAAAATCATTACAAAGTAAAAGGTTGTTTTATTGTTGGTCAAATGAGGAGATGACATGTGTCCCTCATCATTACATCCACTTTATTCCTTTCATGTTGTCATTTTTGGAGTACGCTACCTAGCAGCTGAGTCCAGAGAATCCACTGATCTTCAACTGGGTCGCGTACTTTACATTTTGAACATCGAACCTAGAAGTCTGGAGAAATTGTCAGGCCTCCCCCTCCCTTGATCATTTATGCCCCACCTAAGAAAGAAAAAATGGAAGACCAATGGTTGCATGACATATGGCACTCTTAACCTTAAACTTGTGACACTTGGCAATCTAAGATGAGATCACTTTACAAGATTAAATCTCAACAATTCCCTCTCCTTTTAAGTGACAATTTTGGCCAAGTAATGAAAGAGAAAGAGAACTCTGAATTCTTAAAATCAAGAACAAAAGAAGAGAGAAGGAGGAGTGAATAATGAGTTCTCTTGACTACTAGAGCCGATTCCAACCACGAAATGCCGTTATTGTATGGTAAGTCCTTCAGGAAACTTTCTCTACTCACTTTAAGCTTTAATTCTATGGCCTTAAATTTCTCAATTGATGTGTTCTGTGTTAGTAAGTCTACCAAAATGCCTCCAGAATTTTGAACTACTTGTAGAAATGCGAAGAGGTAAGCCTCAACTTCGTTTTGAACTGATTACTTCATGTTTTCGTTGAGTATTTCTTGACTCTTATGCCACCTTTAATTTTTGACCAAGGGGATTTTTTGAAGCAAGTGATGTTTTAATCATGTTTAAGGTGATATATGATGTTTGTTGAAGTATTAGACTTGTTGGTAGTTAAAAACACAAAGTTGGATTTTTGTTGTTTTAGGAGGCAGATTTCAGTTAGGGGTGAAAAACTGGAGAAAGAATTTGATTTTGGTATTTTTTTTGAGCTTTTTATTGGATTCTACATGAAAAATTATGTAGGAATAGGCTCTAGTTATAATTTTAGAAAGACTGGAAATTAAGTCTGCTTGTGTAACAAAGCTACCAGTGTGCGGTTTTGTCTAGCAATTTTGTTATGGTGAAAATTTCACTGCCCATACTTTATCTGATGATGATGAGATTTTGCAAACCTAAAGTGCACTTAAAGAACTTTAATTTGATGGGTATTATGGAGGATTTAGATAAGTACACTAGGAGTTATGAGTGTTTGAAGTATACCATTAAAACTGGTAAGATTTTCTGGTTGCAGGGGAAAAAGGAAAAACTGGGAATTGTGCATGGATAGGTGGCTACTGGAAGTATTTTTTCCTTAAAATAAACTTACTAAGGGTCACATAGAATTTTGAATTACCCCAATTAAAGGTTTCTAGAATTAGTTATGATTTTTTAAAATTTAGTGAAAAATCTGCCAGCTTGTGATAATTGTGCCAAAATTCAAAGTAAAGGGTATTCTTAATAGAATTGGACCTTAAAGGGCTAAGTTTAACATTTAGCGTTAGCTTGAGCTCATTAGCTACATATTGGGCCTAACAAAGTGACCCTAATAATAACCAATAGAAGAAAATGATTTATTAAGGAATTGGACTAAGTAAAAATGCATTGCCCATAAATTATAATGTATAGGATTTGACACTTGCCTAGGACGTCCAAAGCATGTCAATAAAGATCAAGATTTTGAAAAATTGTCAGGTAATAACTTATCCCTCACATATTATGTGACATGTTATATGCATGTTTATACCATTGTGAACTTAAAATATTCAGATGAGAAGGGCTAATACCCAGTAGAACTTCCCAGCACTGTGGCAAGGGACGGTTGTCCTTAAATTGGTAACTTTATGCTTTTTGCATATCGTGAATTTATCTCTGAATGTTGAATATGTTATTTGTATTGAAACTTTGGTTGGCATGACATGTTATATGTATGCATTGTATATAAGTGATATCTGTTACTACTGAGATTAATTGAATCTCACCCTATTTTTCCAAACAAATTTTCAGCATGGGCAAGTAGTTCCTTATGCAAGAAGGTAAACACAAGTGAATGAAGTAAACGACTTAGAATTTAATTTTTCGTTGGTTATCTATTTTGGAGATTGTACTTAATTTGTATCTAAGTGATATCAGTCCCATACTGGCAAGTCTATAGACATATAAATAAGCGTCTATATATAAGCAAAAGCATAGCGGCATCCAAACCAGGAGTGGACAGCCGTTTATCTGGGGCTTTTAATTAATTGTGGTAGTTTGGGTTATAGCAGAGAACTTATCACTAGTACACAAATGGTGTTTAAGACTAGCACATTTAGACAGGTTATAGTGGATAAGGTCTTAAAAAAAATGACCGGTGGCATTTTGGTAATTATGATCAACCTCTAAGACTGGTTATACTAAAAACCGGTCTTAAATATATTATTTAGACCAGTTTTATCAACAACCGGTCTTAAAAATTTAATCATTAAAAAATATTAATATTTATATATATTTTCTAGACCGATTCTAAATTTAAAAGGTCTAATATATTTTTTGAAATAAAGAAAATTAAGAATTTATTGTTTTTAAGACGGGTTATAAAAAATAACCAGACTTCAATGTTGAACTTTTAAGGCTGATTGTTGATGAGAACCAATCTAAAATATTTTTAAGACCGATTATACTAAATAACCAATCTAAAACATAGCTTTTAAGACCAGTTGTTATGTATAACCAGTCTTAAAAATGCCCTAAAAATGAATCGCGCCTAATTTCAACTCTAAAATCTTTGGTGTAATATCCTAAATTGTAATCAAGGATTAACAACTTCAAAGTGATGTAATTAATGATAAGCAAGCACTTTTAAAGTATATGTTGTGCAATGTGATATAAAGGTGATTAGTGATGGTTTAGTAAGCATTGTGATAATCAGGGGCGAAATGGTAAATTTACCAACCGACTGATCAGTTATCGAAGAGAAAACTCCTTAGTAATTGAGATCAATGGCTAGGATTGAAAGAGTAATAGGTGGAATCATATGCATATAAGTCCATGTGAAATCATGGTAGGAAGAATAAGATGGTGCCAAGTGGCAAAATATGAACCATAGATGAGGTCAAATTTTCAAACACTCTTCCCTCTCTCTCTCTCAAGTTGGTAAAGAAGCATAGGAAATGGGAAAATGAGATCATTTTCATCAACTCATCTCTCTCTCACCATTCTCTATTTTCGGCGGAACCAAGAAGGAAAGAGAAAGGAAGGGTTTGAATTTTAGGTGAGTATTTGACTCTAAATGCTCACTTCACCTTCATTGATTTTATTCAAAAGGTCAAGAGCTTCATTCGAATGTTTTCAGATTTTTGATTTGTGGTGTGTGGAAACTTAAGGAAATTTGAAAGTAGAAGAATCAAGGTTTTGATTTCAGCAAGTTTAAGATGTAAACTTTTGATGAATTTTGGTATATATGTCATGATTTTTGGTTAAGTTTAGTGAATTCTAGAACTTTGCCCTGAATTCATGAGAATTGAATAATGAAAGAGTTTTGTATGGTGATATGTAGGAAATGATGTTAGGATGTGTAATAAGGTCATTAAGTTTGATTTGAGGTTGAGTAAGGAAGTTTGGCAAATTGTGGTTTTTGGTGATCTTATGGTCTAGAGATGGGAATGTGTTGCTTGAGTGGGAATTTGGTTGTTTTGACGTTACCAATAGGTTCCTTGTGTTTAAATAAGTGAGAATGAGTTTTAGTACAAGCTTTAGGACCATTGGTAGCAAATTGGTCAATTCTTGAAAACCATATCAGTTGCTACGACTTGGCATCTAATAAGCATTACTGGAGTGAGGGAGGGTCTCACTCGAGTGTGGCATGAAATTCTGGGTATTTTGTTTGAGCCTTCAGGCAGAAATCACGGGTGTACTTCTTCATTTTCGAGTGACGTGCGTCATCACTCGCGAGCATTGGGAAGTCACTCGAGCACTAAGGCTGGTGCTCGAGTGCACTTGTCACCTTGGAGTTCGGTTGCTCTCGGGTAGTCACTCGCTGAGCCTCACTTCTTGGTGCTTGGGTGCATTTAAGGTCATCACTCGAGTGGAGCTTCCAGTGCTCGAGTGAGTATGAGAGATATTTGGAGGGTTGCTCTCAAGCAAACACTTTCTGTGTATCACTCACTATAACTCAAGCACAACTGTGGGCATTACTCGAGTGAGGCGTCCGTCACTCAAATGAGGTAGCCCAAAATTAGTCCTTCTTTTTCCAAAAAAGGTGTCTTTGAGGATGGTTACCCTAACCCTTTAGGCATGTATCTAGACTTTTAATAACTACTTAAAGAGTTCATATGAATACCAACTTAAAGTATTACGAAATTAAAAACTTGGAAAAGAGATTGATGTATTGTCCCTAAATTGGTTTATAGGATTCGACATCTACCGTCCTCGTGAGCCCATTGTGCCAGCGAATGTCAGGAAGGAACAAGGTAGTGACTCTTTCTTTTATACCATATGTGATGTATTGTATGTGTTTATATCATTGATTTGTGATGAATTCGTGTTGCGATACCTTTGAATATGTGTAAGAAACGCCATGCCAATAGTCCCTGAGTCACTAACAACGGTTCGATTGAGGACGGTATGCCTTCCCGGTGGTAAAAGGGGATGAGGATGGGGTGTGATATGTTAGATTATGTGAAGAGCCGAAAGGCTATCTGTGAAGGCCAACAGGCCAATTGTAAAAGCCGGATAGCTGTATGAGCTATAAGGCTATATGTATTCACTACCACGGCAACAGTCCTTGAGTCGCTAACAACGGTTCGGGTTAGGATGGTGAGCTTTCCCGACAGTAAAAGGGGATGAGGGTGGAGTGTAATTTGTACTGCTGCTGCTGCTATATGATGATTGCTTACATGCTATGTGCTTATGCATGGTGTGAATGTTTTGTTACTACTGGGATTCTCTTAAATCTCATTCTTTCTTTTGACTAACCTTTTAGACAGGGCAAGTGGCTCCAAGGAGAAGCGGTTAGAACACTATAGGCACATTTTGTTCTGACCATGTTGGTTAATCATATTGGATAGGGGTTTATAAATTATTTTTGGGATGTAACTATCAGGTGAATATAGTTGTGTAATCCCCTCTATAGGAATTATAAACCCTTTAGTGAATGAATGGAACCCGGGGTTGCCGAGATTTATGTTACATACTCTAATATATATGAATGTGAATTAACTGCACTGGTGATTATATTCGAATATTCGAAATTGAGACCTTGATGGCGAAAAGTTTTGAAGGATTTTGTTAAAACCCTACGGAGAAGTAGGAAGTTCAAAATGAGTTACAAACTATCCGACGGTCTCTAAACCATTTTATTATATATTATCGAATCTTAATCACACTAATTAAGGCAGGGGGTAACATTTTGGTATCAGAGTTGTAGTTCCTGGTAAGGGTAGAGTTTGCTAGGATAGATCCCTTAGTTGGCTTTAGGGATAGGAAATCATCTGTGAATCATTGTTGTGTATGCACATGCATGTTTTATTAATATGGATGTATATGAGGTTTGTGAATATATGTGTATACTATATCTACTAAATTAATGGTTTGAGTTATTTGTAGAATGAAGAAAACCAGAGGACGCCCCAATGTTCAATGGGTAGACCCAGAGGTAGAGATAGTCAATGACAATCCACCAGACCCTATGCAAGAACTGATGGGTCTAATCCGAGATCAAAGAGATATGATTGCTGAGCTAAGAGAAGAGCTCAGAGCAGAGAAAACGAAAAATAAGGAGGGTCCGGGTCAGTCCACTCCGGAGGAAACTAAAGAAGAAACCCGACATGAGGACACTGCTGAAGGATCAACACGACCCCTGGAGTCCCCACCTCATATTGTCCCAAATCAAGAATCGCATGGGATGTCGGCAATAGAGGATAAGGACCTTCAGTTTTGCGTTACCAGATTCTGCAGACATCTGCCTCCAGTGTTTAAAGGGAGGTTTGATCCTCAGGCAGCTGAAGATTGTTTGAATAGATTAACGAAGATCTTCGAGGTCTTAGGATGCCTGTCCGAGGTGAAGGCTCGCCTGGCAGTCTATAAGCTGGAAGGCGATGCGGATCATTGGTGGAGAAATATTTCTCTCACACTACTCAATAGAAATGTGCCCTTGACTTGGAAATTGTTCCAGCAAGAATTCAAACAGAAATACTTTCCCAAATCAGTACGGCTCGAGAAGGAAACAGAATTTCTAAACATTAAACAAGGGGATACAGAGAGCTTTAATGATTATTTGTCCCGATTCATCCGTTTGTCCCAGTATTCCTCCTATCTTCGGTACAAGGATGACGAAGAATGGAGTTCGGACATGCTCATTCATGGCCTGAGGCGAGAGTTACCGAAACAGTTGGTTACTCACCAATTCACCAAGTTTAATAAATCTGTGGAGCAATGTAGAATCACAGAAAACAATTTAAGAGAGCTGTATCCTGTCAGAGCTACTGGCCACCATAGTGAACCTAGTAAGGGTAATGTTTCTCAGAAGCGAAAAAGCCAAGGATCTTCTTGGTTTAGGGGCAGTGATAAGAAGCCCTATCAACCCAGAGATAGTGAACCTCAGAGATTTATAACTAGGTAGAAATGTTCTCGCTATAATCAACCATATTATGGCAAAAATTGTCGGGGCGAGATGATTTGTTTCAATTATAAACAACCAGGACATCTTTCTAGAGATTGTCAACGACCGCAAGCCGAGCAGAGGCCAAAGACTCAAGGCCGAGTATTCGCTATGAACCATGAGGCCTGCAAATCTCCTGAGTTGATACACGGTATAATTTCTCTTAATGGTTATCTGTTGCAAGTTCTGTTTGACTCGGGTGCAAGTCACTCTTTCATTGCTTATGATTGCTTAAAGTGCCTAGGATTGCACGTGCATAAATTACCATTTGATTTGGTAGTGTCAACTCTGATAGGTGTTAAGGCCTTGACCACAGAAGCTTGTTTGAATTGTGTTATAACTGTAGAAGGGCACCAATCTACTGTGGATTTGATTTGTCTGCCGCTTTACCAATTAGAAGTCATTTTAGGTTTTGATTGGTTAATGGCAAATAATGTATTATTAGATTGTGGGAGCAAGATGATAGTATATCCTGCTTCTCAAAGGGTTGAAGTTGTAAACGCCAATATGAATTTCCTTTCTATGGCTAAAGCTGAAAAGTACCTTGAAAAGGGTTGCCAGGGGTATATGGTATTCTTCTTTGTGCAAGGGGAGATTAGTGAAACTTAAGTAATATACCCATGGTAAATGAATTCCCAGAGGTGTTTCCGGATGATCTTAGTGGATTGCCTCCAGAAAGGGAAGTTCAATTTCCAATTGATATTGTGCCTGGAGCTGGTTCTAATCTAAAGCCCCATACTGTATGGCCCTAAACGAAATGGCAAAATTAAAGAAACAAATAGAAGATTTTCTTGACAAAGGGTTTATTAGACCGAGTGTGTCGCCTTGGGGAGCTCCAGTGTTATTTGTTAAGAAGAAAGATAGGAGTCTTCGATTGTGTATTGACTACAGAGAATTGAATAAGGTTACTATCAATAAGAAGTACCCCCCTTCCCCGAATCGATGACCTCCTGATCAACTGTCTGGTTCTTGTGTATTCTCAAAGATTGATCTAAGGTCAGGGTATCATCAACTGCGAGTGAAAGTAGAAGATGTTCTGAAGACTGCTTTTCGGACCAAGTATGGTCACTATGAGATCTTGGTGATGCCATTTGGGCTAACCAACACACCTGTAGTTTTCATGGATTACATGAACCGTATCTTCTGACAATATTTGGATCAGTTTGTAGTGGTATTTATTGATGATATTTTGATATACTCTAAGAGCAGAGAAGAACATGAGCATCATTACATAATTGTATTGAATATATTACGTGAGAAGCAACTCTGTGCTAAACTGAGTAAATACGAGTTTTGGCTGTCGGAGGTGAGATTCCTAGGCCATGTTATCTCGCAAGAAGGGTCTCTGTAGATCCTAGTAAAGTGGAAGCAATACTGGACTAGAAAAGGCCAAAATCTGTGGCAGAGGTACGCAGTTTTCTGGGTCTTGCTGGTTATTACAGGAGATTCATTCAGAATTTCTCTCGTATTGCATTGCCGATGACCAAGCTCACGTGAAAGGATCAGCTGTTTGTGTGGGATGAGAATGTGAAAACTGTTTTGTGGAGCTGAAGGAGAGGTTGACTACGGCACCTGTGTTGATTTTGCTTGATCCCAGTTTGACTTATGTTGTGTATTCTGATGCTAGTGGGCAGGGATTAGGGTGTGTCCTTATGCAGCAGGGACGTGTGCTGGCCTATGCCACTCGACAGCTCAGACCTCATGAATTGAACTATCCTACTCATGATCTGGAGCTTGCGGCCATTGTGTTTGCCTTGAAGATTTGGAGACATTATTTGTATGGTGCGACTGTAGAGCTGTATTGCGACCACCAGAGTCTTAAATATTTGTATGATCAGAAAGAATTGAATATTAGACAATGACGGTGGATGGAGTTGATTAAGGATTACAACCTGGAAATCAAATATCATCCGGGTAAGGCAAATGTAGTCACTGATCTCTTAGTCGGAAGACTATGCTTGTGGCAGCTATGATGATACGAGAAGGGAAGTTGATAGAAGATTTCTGTGATTTGATTCTGTCGAATCAGATCTTGTGTGCTAACTATACCATTTCCCAAGAGGAAAATGACTTGATAGCTGAGATTGAAGAAGCTCAGAGGCAAGATGGCTGGCAACAGCGCAACTTAGCTCGGATTGAATGGGGAGAAGCTCAGGGCTATGATCTATAGCCTGGTAGATTGGTTCGCTATCAGAAGAGAATCTGTGTTCTACTAAAGGCGGAATTGAGGTAAAAGATTCTAGATGAGGCGCACAAGAGCTGATATACTCTTCATCCTGGTATGACCAAAACAGACGGACAGTCTGAGAGAACTATTCAGACACTGGAAGATATGTTACGAGCTTGTGTTCTCAACTTTAAAGGGGGTTGGGATCGCTTCCTTCCACTTGCTGAGTTCGCCTACAACAATAGCTATCATGCGAGCATTTATATGGCTCCGTTTGAAGAGTTGTACGGGAGGAGATGCCAATCACCTTTATACTGGAATGAGTTATCAGAAAGGAAGCTTTATGGACCGGATCTTGTTGATCAAACTTCAGCTCAGATTCGGATTATTCGTAAGAGGTTGCTTACAGCGCAGAATCGACAGAAAAGCTACGCTGACAAGAGAAGACGGCCTCTAGAGTTTGAGGTGGGTGATCATGTTTTTCTGAGAATATCACCAGTCACGGGCGTTGCACGAGCGATCAAGAGGAAGAAGCTGAGCCCGAGGTATATAGGTCCTTTTGAAATCCTTGAGAGGATTGGGCATGTTGCCTACCGAGTAGCCCTACCCCCAAACTTGAGTAGACTCCGTGGCGTGTTTCATGTTTCCCAATTGAAAAAGTACCAACCAGATCCCTACCACATCATTGAGTATGAGGATGTCGAGCTACAAGACAATTTCACGTATGCGGTGGAGCCAGAGTAAATCATTGACCGAGAGGAGCGACAGCTCAGACACCGGAGCATTCCGTATGTGAAGGTGATCTGGAAGGGAATGATCAAAGAGAGGCAACTTGGGAAGCCGAAGAAGATATGCGAAGACGATATCCAGAGTTTATGGCTTAAGTTGTGAAACAATTTTGAGGATGAAATTTAATTTTTGGGGGGAGAATTATAATATCCTAAATTGTAATCAAGGATTAACAACTTCAAAGTGATGTAATTAATGATAAGCAAGCACTTTTGAAGTATGTGTTGTGCAATGTGATATAAAGATGCTTAGTGATGGTTTAGTAGGCATTGTGATAATCAGGGGCAAAATGGTAAATTTACCAACCGACTGGTCAGTTACAGAAGAGAAAAATCCTTAGTAATTGAGATCAATTGTTAGGATTGAAAGAGAAATAGGTGGAATCATATGCATGCAAGTCCATGTGAAATCATGGTAGGAAGAATAAGATGGTGCCAAGTGGCAAAATATGAACCATAGATGAGGTCAAATTTTCAAACACTCTTCCCTCTCTCTCTAGTGTCAGTGAAGAAGCATGGAAAATGGGAAAATGAGATCATTTTCATCAACTCATCTCTCTCTCACCATTCTCCATTTCTGACGGAAGCAAGGAGGAAAGAGAAAGGAAGGGTTTGAATTTTAAGTGAGTATTTGACTCTAAATGCTCACTTCACCTTCATTGATTTTATTCAAAAGGTCAAGAGCCTCATTCCAATGTTTTCAGATTTTTTATTTATGGTGTGTGGAAACTTGAGGAAATCTGAAAGTGGAAGAATCAAGGTTTTGATTTCAGCAAGTTTAAGAGGTAAACTTTTGATGAATTTTGGTATATATGTTATGATTTTTGGTTAAGTTTAGTAAATTCTGGAATTTTGCCCAGATTTCATGAGAATTGAATAATGAAAGAGTTTTGTATGGTAATGTGTAGGAAATGTTGTTAGGATGTGTAATAAGGTCATTAAGTTTGATTTGAGGTTGAGTAAGGAAGTTTGGCAAATTGTGGTTTTTGGTGATCTTGTGGTCTAGAGATGGGAATGTGTTGCTTGAGTGGGAATTTGGTTGTTTTGAGGTTACCAATAAGTTCCTTGTGTTTAAATAAGTGAGAATGAGTTTTAGTACAAGCTTTAGGACCATTGGTTGCAAATTGGTCAATTCTTGAAAACCATATCAGTTGCTACGACTTGGCATCTGATAAGCATCACTCAGTAAGGGAGGGTCTCACTCGAGTGTGGTATGAAATTCTGGGTATTTTGTTTAAGTCTTCAGGCAGAAATCACGGGTGCACTTCTTCATCTTCGAGTGACGTGCGTCATCACTCGCAAGCATTGGGAAGTCACTCGAGCACTAGGGCTGGTGCTTGAGTGCACTTGTCACCTGGGAGTTGGGTTGCTCTCGGGTAGTCACTCACTGAGCCTTACTTTTTGGTGCTCGGGTGCACTTAAGGTAATCACTCGAGTGGAGCTTTTTGTGCTCGAGTGAGTTTGAGAGATATTTGAAGGGTTGCTCTCAGACAAACACTTTATATGTCTCACTCGCTGGGACTCGAGCACAACTATGGGCATAACTCGAGTGAGGTAGCCCAAAATTAGTGCTTCTTTTTCCGAAAAAGGTGTCTTCGAGGATGGTTACCCTAACCCTTTAGGCATGTATCTAGGCATTTAATAACCACTCAAAGAGTTTATATGAATACTAACTTAAAGTATTACGGAATTGAAAACTTGGAAAAGAGATTGATGTATTGTCCCTAAATTGGTTTATAAGATTCGACATCTGCCATCCTCGTGAGCCCACTGTGCTAGCGAACGTCAAGAAGGATAAAGGTAGTGACCCTTTCTTTTATACCATATGTGATGCATTTGATTTGTGGTGAATTCGTATGTTGTGATATCAGTGAATATGTGTAAGCACCACCATGCAAATAGTCCCTGAGTCGCTAAGAACGGTTCAGGTTAGGATGGTGAGCCTTCCCGGCAGTAAAAGGGGATGAGGGTGGAGTGTGATTTGTGCTGCTGCTGCTATATGATGATTGTTTACATGTTATGTGCTTATGTGTGGTATGAATGTTTTGTTACTACTGGGATCCTCTTGAATCTCATTCTTTTCTTTAACTAACCTTTCAGACAGGGCAAGTGGCTCCAAGGAGAAGCGAATAACTCGGAGTGGTTAGAACCCTATAGGGACATTTTGTTGGGCCATGTTGGTTAATCATATTGGATAAGGGTTTATAAATTATTTTTGGGTTGTAACTATTAGTTGAATATAGTTGTGTAATCCCTTCTATGGGAATTATAAACCCTTTAGTAAATGAATGGAACCCGGGGTTGCCAGGATTTATGTTACATACTCTTATATGTATGAATGTGAATTAACTGCACAGGCGATTATATTCAAATATTCAAAATTGAGACCTGGATGGCGAAAAGTATTGAAGGATTTTGTGAAAACCCTATGGAGAAGTAGGAAGTTCCAAATGAGTTTCAAACTATCCGACGGTCTCTAAACCATTTTATTATATATTATCGAATCTTAATCATGCTAATTAAGGCAGGGGGTTACATTTGGTGCTTCAAGCTTCTTCAAACCCCTCCCTCCTTCTCGCGGCAGCTCCTCCTTCCCATGTCGCTCCTCCGTCCTTAACCTTCACCACCGTCGACACATAGGTTCGATTGAAACATTACCATAAGGCTTAGTGTTTGCTTCCTCTTATTTGTTTCTTCTTCAAGTGTGGTTTCTTGCCTCCCCTGTGTTTTGTCTTTAAGCTTGTCTTTCCCATGTCTCTCCTACCAATGCCACTTTTGTGGATGCAGGGCTACAATGGATTGCATTCCCTCATTTCTATTGCTTGCCTTCCCTGGGTGTTTTCCTCAAGCTCAAACTCCAAGTTTTTATGTGATAAATTTTGCTTTTTGCTTTTTTCCATTGCTTGCTTTGTGGCATTGTTCTACTTTTCAATTATCTTAACTTGTGAATATTATATGTAAATGCAAAGCCTATCTTTCCTTTCTTAGAGCTACTTCTATATCTCTCAGCCTTGATTAACTCTGTATTGTTGAATTATAATGTGAATTTTTTTATTCTGTAACTCTGTATTGTTGAATTATAATGTGAATAATATCTCTTAGCCTTGATTCTATAACTCTGTATTGTTCAATTATAATGAGTTAGATTTTATTTTGGAACTCTGTAGATCCCAGTAATGTGTTAGATAGAGTTAGATTTTATACCTTTTTATAGTTCTAATGAGTTTAAGAGGTGGAAATGTATAGGGAAAGCATGAGAAAGAAATTATAAGTTAGTTGCTGGAAAATTCAAGATTCTAAAGTGGAATTGTATTGTGCATTTTGATGCCCTATATAATACTTAAGTGCCAACAAGGATATAGCATAGTCTAGAATGTTAATAATTATTAGATTAGCTATATATGAATTGTATTCCTTTTGCTGCATTTTCTGTTTGAAATTTAAAGTGTCATGACCATATAGGAATATAAATTAGCTCATTCAATTTCAAGTAAGGTTAATGAGCCATCCTACTGAGGGTGCTCCAGAGCCAACTAGTGTTAATCAAAGTGATGGTACTTCAGCAATGCTCTGAGCTAGAATCAAAGTGAGCCTTGTAACCAGCCCATACGAAGGGATAGAAGAGGCACATGATTGAGGACATTCCCCTTAATCAGAATACCAGGGAAAAGATTTTGATTAAGTTTGATAAATATTGGAAACCAATTGGGCCTAATGCAAGCCGGTATAGGAGTTTTTTGGGCCTCCTAGCACGCAACAAGCCTGATATCTTGATAGAGGAGTGAAGAAATATGGATAAAAGTGTGAAGTGACATATTTGGGAAACTATCCAGCTCACTTACGACATTCCTGAGAGTGAAACCTTGTATAATAAGCCAATGAAGTATTGTGATGAACGCTGGAGGAAGTTTAAGACAAATCTAGTCAACAATTATGTGCATATCGAGGTGGAAGATGGTCAGCCTCATCTTACTCCTTGTGACAAGTATTCTTATATTAATGAACACACTTGGCAAGAATTTAGACTACTTCAGACTACTCCAGAAGCTTTGGTAAGTTGATATATTTTGTATTTTATTTACTTATGAATTGTCTTTAATTTATTGATTGTAACTTTTTCTTTATTTCTCATTAGTAGGAAAAAAGGACAAAGGCACAAGAGAGTGGAAGAAAGAATGATTGCCCCCATACAATGTCTCATGGGGGTTATGCGAAGGCCGAAAAAGACTTGTTGGAAGTCAAACGGAAGAGATTGGAAGAAGTAGCTCAATCTGATCCTCTATTCTTCTTTCTCCACCATCTCCAATACGTCACGAAGAAATGTGGAAGTTCGCTCACCAAAAGAGGAGTGGGTCTTATACGAGCAAATAATCTCATATAGGTGGTGAAAAAATTGTAAGTATTGTAGTTGTTATTAATTAGTTAGTAAACAAAAATACATTACTTATGTTTGTCTTACGTGTCTTACAGGAGGAGCTTACAAAAAAACAAGCATAGGGATTGTTTAGGTCGGATGGGAAGAATGACATCCTGACCGTTGCTACAGGAAAACACGAGCATCTCGGCCGTGTTAGGGGAGTTGGAGGCGGGGTAGGCATAAGGGATTACTTTGGAGCACCCCCATGCTGTTCCTCAAGTAGTATAGTGACTAGGGAGGAGATAGAGCATATATTGGCCACTATGAGGGCAGAAGCTAGGGCTGAGGTAGAAGCATCATTTAATGCACGATTTGAAGAAAGGTTCAGCAAGATGAAAGAGGAATGGATTATCATGGCAAGCACAAGACAAGATACCAGTACTCCCCAGTCACATTCCCTAAACCCTAAACAGAGCACTAAAGATAGTTGTATTGGTTAGTTATTAGAGGGTTCGGGAAAAGAAATTGGTGAGCCTTGTGACTTGTTTGTGGAGGATCCTCTGACACGGGGGAGCGTACACAACTTGGGATCAACTGTTCACCACCAAGAAATAAAGGATGATTAAGTCAGAGTGGCAGTTGAAGAGGTGATCATTGCAGATGCATCTCTCCCTATCCCTACTGATGACTTCAGGATTGTGAGCAATGTTCTCAACTCTTTCATCTTGTGGCTAAAGAACCTTGTTTCTAATCAAGTTAAGGAATCCCCTATCACAGCCCCGCCACCTGTACCTCCCTCCACTCAAGATGTTTCACAGCTTCCATTGAATGTCATGCAGCGAATAATTTTGATGGCATATGATACGTCCTTTCGAACAAGAAATTGGCCTATTGAGTCAATTGTTGGCAAGTCAGGGGTGCAATGCTATCTTGAGAGGGATGATTTAATGTCCCTAGTAGCACCTCAACAATAGCTTACAGTTTCGATTGTCTAGATATTTTTAATGTAAGTATCTTCTCCAATTAGAAGTAAATATTTTACAAATTATGTCATTAAACTTTGATTTGTGTGCTTGTATTATTGTAGGTACATGAATGGTAGGTTGGTTTCCTTTAGCAAAGCAGATAAATTTGGATTCCTATGCTCAGTTTAACTCCACGACAAATGGACTACTACTGCTATCAGACACACATACTTATCGCATAGGCTTAGTGAAACCCCAATTGAGTGTTTCTTGGCTCCATATGTGCATAGGTAAGAAACAAATTTATATTTCATAATATACATAATATTTTATATTTGCTTAAAAGTCTTCCCTTTTTTCATTGATCTTTGGCAATTGGCTATTTTGTGTAAGAGTTATACTATCATCCTCTTATACTCCTTTCACCACAGCAAGCCAACTAGTGAATTGAAGAAGTCTATGAACTCATAAGTTTTCTTGCATTATTAATTACCTTTCGTGTGCAAAATTTATGGAATTTGTGTAAAATAAGTAACATTTGTGATTTTGATGATATAGGGCTATGCGGATATTCCTACACGCTGCTTGTGGTAGGCATATTCGTGACATAAAAGACCCTACATGGATCTTGCCAAAAGTTAGTTACATATTGATTTGTTTTAAGAATGTATTTAATAATAAGTCATGCTTTAATTTTATATTTGCTTTAATGATATCATATTTTTTGTCAGACTTGTAGGCAACCACCGGGGTCCAACTTGTGTAGGTTGTATGTTCTGAGGCATATTTATAATATTATTACCCTAGGCACGACAAATTTTACTCAAGAGGTAAATGTATATAAATTTCAAAAAATTTGTATTACTTTTATTCTTTTTTAAGTTAGCAAGTTAATGTTTTGACTGGCTTTGGTGTTTCAGATGTTTGATCTTGCTGACCCCTTTCCAGTAAAAGATATTGATCACATAATCAATTGTTGTGCTGAATTAATTTATGAGCTTTTACAATAGTGAGTTCTTGTAAAACTGAGGAATTTTTCTTCCATCTGCTTTTCTGCAAAACTTGTTGGTTGCATGAATTGACATGTTTGCTGTTTTTGTGATTATGTGAAACCATGCATTTATACATGTGAATCTTTTTGAGACATGTCATTGGCCTGCATGTGTTTTAAAGAATTATGTATATATATGATGGTTTTAAACAACACATTACATAAAGATGAAGGCGCATGTTATGTTACAAGTTACCAATGAGAAGGTTAAAGAAAAAGGAAATGGCAAGTGGAAGCAAACTGAACACTTTTTGGCACTTAATAAGTATGGCATTAGAAACAGCAATTCTAGGATGTGTTCTAGTTACTAACATAATCAAAGACAATTTAAAAAATTATAATACTTTTAAGACCGGTTATATATATAACCGGTCTTAAAGATTATTTTCAGACCGGTTTTCCATATAACCGGTCTTAAAATTCAAGTTTTAAGACCAATTTTATGTACAACCGGTCCTTAAAATAAAATTTTTAAGACTGATTATATTGAAAACAGGTCTTAAAAATGTTTTAGTGTTATGTACATAAAAGGTCTTTTAAGACTGACGCTCATGACAACCGGTCTTAAAAATATTTTATTTTAAGATCAGTTATCAACAGAACCAGTCTTAAAAGTATAAGACTTTTTAGACCGGCTATATCTAGACCTGATCCAAAACAGGTCTAAAAAGTCAATTTTAACCAATCTAAAAAGCCATTTTTCCACTAGTGTATTGGTAAAACTCTGATATGAAGAAATGAACCTAAAACGGATGGCTTAAAATAAATCGTAAAATAATATGAGACCAAATCTGAAAATGATTTTTGAAAAGATTTTTAAAAGCCCACTCAAGTGCAGCTCCACACTCTGCTTGAAGTTGGGACTACCATTGTTTATAAAAGAGTACCAATCTCCATTTTAAAGATATTATTGCACCTAAGCCGTCCATAGGCTTTGAAAACAAGGGTGTTACATGTAATATAACAAAATGTGTAATATACCAAAATATATTTAAGGGACATCTATTTTGGTCAAAAGAAGAGGGAAGAGGGGCTGAAGATTTCATTATTTAGGACACCTTTTGACACCTAACATTTTGCCAGCAACATGCAAGAAATAAAATATAAGGCAATAGCCAAAAGTCAAAGTTTCTTCTACTTTTTCCACTTGGAGAAAAATTGACCAAATGCAAGACAATAGGATATGAATTGGTAAACAATTATTCTCCTTTTCCAAGAATAAATGTTGGCCAAGAGTAGAAGAGTAAGGAAAGAAAAGAAGCTAACCAAATTAACCTAACTACAGTTAGAAAATTACCATAGAATTTTCACCCAACAAGAAGGAATCCTAGCCACACAATTTTCTCTCCATTTGGTCCATAATTTTGGCTGGCTTTATTAAGGGATAAGGGAAGAGAAGTCAAACCATTTAATTAGTCATTTTCTCTCTCTCCAAGTCAGTTCTTGCTGCTGCAACAAAAGGAAAGAAAAAGCAAGGTTGAAGGTGAGTCTTTGAACTTGATTTTCACCTTCTTAACCTCATCTATGGCCAAAACACTCTTCATAAACATTGTTCCTCTTAATGAGAGCTTCATTTTTATGGTTTTAGAATTTTAAGAGGAGGTGTTTTGAGCCATCATCCAAAAACAAAAACTAAAGAATCAAAGAAAGGAGCTAACGATGAACAAGAGGTGAGTATTGGCTCTAATTTGAGCTATTGGTTGTAATGGTTGAATGAATATTTTTGCATGAGTGAATTTGTCCTGATTTTTCCGAAACAAGGGTTTGGAGAAGACATGGTGTTTTGGTTATGTTATTGGTGTTTTATAAAGATTAGAAGCTATGTGGTACAAGTTTTATGCTCAAATTGGGAGTTTGGTCATTTCTAGAATTTTTGTTGATTTTTTTTGCCAAAACAGAACATGGGCAAAGAGTGAGAATATATTCATTTTGATGTTAGCATTGTGTTGTGTTTTTGAATAACCAAATGATGTCCAATGAATGTAAAATTTTTCAAAATGAAAGTAGAAATATCAAGCTTTAATTTCATAGGTCATCATATCATTTGGACTTGTACACTGGAGTTCTGAAGTTTTGAAGTTAAGCCATGAAAACTAGAATGAATTATGGTAGTGTGCAACAAATGGAAATATTGGGAATGTTGTGCATCCAACTGGCTATAGGTGATATTTTTCCTTGAAAATATACTTAATAAGGGTCACATAGCCTTTGGAATCACTGCAATTGGATATTTGTACATGGAGATATGATTTTTCAAAGTTTGGAGAACTTTTTGGCAGATTTGGTCTAGCATGTGAAAATTGAAGATGTAATGCATGGCCTGTTGTAATAATTTTGAACTCCAAGGGTGAGAATTAGTCTTTTAGGTTATTTAACCACTTCAACCCACTTGTTGACTTGATTAAATATGCCTACTGATAGCCAATTTGAGTGTTTGAGTTATAAAATAATTGGACTAAGTAATAACCCATTGTCTATAATTCTAATTATAGGATTCGATATTTGCCCTAAGCGCTAGAACCCGAACAAGTTTGGGACTGGAAAGGCGAATGTAGTAACTTATCACTCATATACTATGTGTTACATTATAGGGTTAAAAGTCATTTTTGCCCCGGAAGTATTCACTTAGGACCAATTTTGCCTGGGAAATGTCAAATTTGGAGCAATTTTGCCCTTGACATTTGTTGACCTAGTCGAGGCAAATTTGCTCCTAAGTTAAAACTTCCAAGGCAAATTTGCATCTTAACAAAAAATAACATGGACGAAAAAATGCTCTAGAAGTTTTAACTTAGAAGCAAATTTTCTTTGACTAATGTTCAACTAACGGTCGACAAATGCCAAGGGCAAAAATTGCTCCAAATTTGACACTTTCGAGGCAAAATTGTGCCTCAAAAAACTTCAGGGGCAAATTGGCCCCAAGTGAATACTTTCGGGGCAAAAATGACCTTTAATCCTATGTTATATGTATGTTTGTACCATTGTGAACTTAAGCATGCAGATGAGAAGGGCTCAAGCCCAATAGAACACCCAACACTGTAGCAAGAGACGATTGTCCCTGAATTTACCCAAACTTTATGCTATTTGCATAACTGATATTGGTGCTTATACGCATATTGTGAATTATCTCTAAATGTTGAGTATGCCACTTGCATGGAAACTTTGATGGACATTATATGTTTCATGTATGTATTTTATATGAGTGTTATTTGTTACTATTGGGATTTTTTTTAATCTCATTCCTTTTCAATAACTAATCTACAACATGGGCAAGTAGCTTACACGGAAAGAAGGTAGCTACGGATGCAAAAAGTTGAAGATTTTTTATTATTTCCTGTTGGCTATCTGTTACCTTTTTGGAAAACTATGTATATTGTACATATAACCGCTGATGGTCGGATGCTTGCCTAAACAGTAGTAATAGTAACTGTACCTACGTTTTTGTACAACAAAGCTATAAATGGACTAGAATGATCTTTCTATGAAATGCGAACCCTTAGGTTAACAAACCTAACACTGCGTCTACTGAGAACTACGATAAGCACTTTGATATTAACAAATGGATTGAGTTGAACAGATTTGAAAATTAAAAATGAGACCACTACACAAACGTTTAAATTTTCTGTTAAAGCCCACTTAAGTACGGGATCAACCCATATAATGAAGTTAGGATCCCAAATGGGTTCAAAACTATTTCTGGTCTTCAGTTTAACTCCATGACACGTTTTAAACTATTTTGAACTATAAAAAAGTATGGTGTTACAAAATGAAATAATTTGAAAAGGTTATTTGTACCTAATTATGTAGCCTTTATTTTGTGATGGAAATTAGTGACGCATTAATGAAGAAATCTTTCCGTCACTAATTTTTGTTAGAAAATAGTTTGTGATGGAATTAGCGATGAAAATTAGAGACCAAAAAAATCAAGGAGTAGCGACAGAATTTAGTGAGGGTTGTTAACAAATTTCCGTCACAAATTTCTTTTACAAATCAGTTTGCGATGGAATTAGCGATGGAAATAGTGACAGAAAAATTCCGTCACTAATTCCATCACAAAACGTTTAGTGACAGAAATTAGAGATTGATTAACGATGGAAATTAGTAATGAAAATTTTTAGTTACTAATTCTATCCAAAAATACTTTTGACAGGAATATTTACCGGGATATGCAATGAGATTATGCAAGTTAGTTTAGTTCTCCTTATCATTGCCGCATGTCGGTAAATATTTCAAGCAATCTGCCAAAGCTTTTGAACAGCAGGTTGCTGGGGAGGCAAGGTTTTATGGTGCGCTAATCAAGTGATTTTTCTTTTCATGATTTTTACAATGCACTAATACTGTGTTTCTCTACCTTCATAAACTGCCTCTTCAATAACGCCATAAACTCGAGTTCATTTTATAAATGAGTCATAACTTCATAAACTCGAGTTCATTTTATAAATGAGTCAAGGAAGCCCGTTGCATCAAGAATGCTTTCTCACTAGTTTATGTTGATCGCAATCACATTCACATGTCCTGATGAGCTGATAGGTTGCAGCAGATTTGGAAAGTTAAACGACAGCGTCTGGCATCTATAGCTCCAGGAAATGAAGGTTTCACCTTTGATCTCTGACAACCGCTACTACAAAAAACCAATATAATGGCGCTTATTTTAAAAAGTACTTTGACGTTTAGGAAACGCCAAAATTTTTTACGCCATTAAAAATACCTTTGGCGCTTTTCAATTTACAGAAACGCCATACATTATTTTATCAAATTAAATAAATAAATAAATTACATATGGCGTTTATTGGGGTAGTGCCAAAGGAAAGTGTGCCCTCCTTTGGCGGTTGATCATCAAATGCCAAAGGAGGGCCTCACCCTCCTTTGGCTTTTGATAATTAAACGCCAAAGGAGGGCCTCACCCTCCTTTGGCGTTTTTTATTTAAATGCCAAAGGAGGGTGCCCCTCCTTTGGCATTTGATGATTACACGCCAAAGGAGGTTTGGACCTCCTTTGGCGTTTATTTCTACAAACGCTAAATGAGGGTTTAATTTTTTTTAATAATTTTTTAAAATATTTCTTTTCCTATACAGTGTAATGCTTTAACAAAATGTCTGATGACCATGTATATTTTTTATAGTAAGTAAAATGATCATATATTTCGTGTAGTAGACAAAATTACAATACAAAACGATGATTGTCTTAAATAACTACAATACGGTGTAATGTAAAAATAAATGCCTGATAATTATATATAATTTTTTAGCAGGTAAATGACTATACATTTCATCTAGTAGGTAAATTACAATATAAAATGATGATGATCATTTTTTTAATTATTTTATTTTCTTGATAAAACAAACAAATCACAATACAATGGTAAAAAAATACAAAACATTAACTAAAATGATTTGTATTACAACAAAATTACTACAATATTATTAATTTGTAAGTTTAAAAATTAAAAAACTAACAATATATAGGAAGTTTAAGCTGACAAAGTTGAAACTTCAAATCAATACTTAAATAATAAAAAATATGAGTAAACATATAAGAGTCATTGCAAATTTTAACCAAAAAGAAAATAAAAAAGAAAACATGGATCAAATGTTTAAAAAACAATGCTTACAAGCTAGGGATCTCCTACTTCTACTTGCTGCCATCAAAGAGAGGAAGGAGTGGGGATAACAAATAAGAAAAGCTAGTAGACCAATAAAGTGAGAGAGTAATGGATCGAAGTTATGGGAAGTGACAAGCGGGAGAGCGATAATGGCGGGATGTCAATGGCGGGGTTTTTAAATTTTGTAAACAGGGGAAGCTTTGGCGCTTCATAAAAGAATGTCATTGCTTCCCATTTTCAAAAAAAAAAAATGGAAGCTTTGGCGCTTCTTGAGGAAGCGCCAAAGCTTCTATTGTGTTTTTTATTTTTTATTTTTTCAATATGAAGTTTTGGCACTGTGTTTATGTAATTGGTTAGTTTAACTATATTTTATGTGTTGATTCTTTTTCTAACAATAGTCAAGTATATATTACTTTTACGCTTCATTATAAAAAAATTTGATGAACTTCATAGAGCTCACTCAGTTTTACGCTTCATTATAAGTGTAAGTTAATACTAGTGACAACAATATATTCAAGCAGATAATTTGGATCTATAAAAAGAAAGAGCAAAAAGTATGACAAACATATCATATAACTTTATGTTGATTGTAACTATTCAACCTTTAACAATAATAAATGTATAATAATATAATGACCCAAGTGAAAAAAAAAAACACTTAATTTAAATTTACTTTATAGCTAGACACACACACAATCGAAGAAGCTGACTGAACTTTTTTTTTTAAAAAAAATACATAGGAAGCTTTGGCGCTTCTTTAGGAAGGGCCAAAGCTTCCTATAAGAAGCTTTGGCGTTTCCTTAGGAAGCGCCAAAGCTTCCTATTATAATATTTCTTTTTTTTATTTTAGTTTTATTTTTGTATGTGGCCTTTTAAAAAAATTAAAAATACATAAGAAGCTTTGGCACTTCCTTAGGAAACGCCAAAGCTTCCTATATAATTTTTTTTAATATTACATGGAAGCTTTGGCGCTTCATTAGGAAGCGCCAAAGCTTCCTATTTTCATTTTTTTTAGGCTTCTAATTCTTTTCGACATGTGGTCTCTTTTTTAAAAAAAAAATTATGAACTTCAGGGAGCTCACTCAGTTTTACGCTTCATTATGAGTTTAAGTTAATACTAGTGACGACAATATATATCCAACCATTCGTTCAAGTAGATAATATTGGATGTATAGAAAGAAAGAGCAAAAAAGTATGGTAAACATATCATATAGCATTACGTTGATTGTAACTATTAAACATTTATCAATAATAAATTTATAACAGTATAATGACCCAAATTAAAAAAGAAATTAATTTAACTTTTTTTTTAAAAAAAACCTAATGCAAATATTATCGGCATATTACAGGGACTCGTAACCAGTTAGAAAGAAATTAAACTTCTTTTGCAAAGCATACGCAGGACCATAGGAAGATTAAAAAGAAAGAAAAAAAAATATTAAACTTCCTATTATATCTATATATATATATATATATATATTTTTTAAAAAAATATAGGATGCTTTGGCGCTTAGTAAGGAAGCGCCAAAGCTTCCTATTATATTTTCTTTTTTTTTAAAAAAAAATATAGGAAGCTTTGGCGCTTCCTTATAAAACGCCAAAGCTTCCTATTGTTTAAAAAAAAACAATTTGAAGGCCTTGTTTGGCGCTTGTTTAGGGAAGCGTCATGCAAAGTTAACATCAATTATGACGTTTATAATTGTAAGCGCCAAAGCTTCTAAATAATTTTGATTTTAAAAAAATAAATAACTATCTTTGGCGCTTCATTAAAAAAATGCCACAAAAGTCAGGCCACTAAAGCCCTTTTTTGTAGTAGTGAACTCATATGATCCTATAGGAAAAATTATTAACTAAAAGGAGATTAGGCGTACCTGGACAAATCCATGTTCGGATCCGGGTCAAAGCTCCAATACTCCATACTTGTGCCCACACAATTATTAAACTACTAGAGCCTAATTGTGATTTGCACAGCAGATCACCAGAACCAGAAAGATGATAGGAGAGAAGAGAATTGCCAGAAAACTCAATGACGGAGTGAATTGCAATTGAGGAGGCACACCCTATTTATAGTGGTTTATGGAGGCCACTAATTAGGAAACGTGTGCACTCCTTCTTGCCCTTCAAGACAGCAATTAATTGTCTCTCAATTAATTCCCTAATCATGGTGATTTGTTCCTCTTTTAACAAATCCATAATTATTACTGAAATATTCCTAAATCCACATTTTATGCTGATTTTATTCTTATTTGATTAGGCTACTTATTTCCTAATCAAATAGTCCGGCCCATCAAGGGCGGACTTGGACCCAAAGTCCAACAGATCCAGAAGCTATAAATCTGTCTTCTGCTCTGTGCACTGTTCGTGTTGAGCATGATGCAGATGGCATGTTGGCAATTAATGTACCCTCAAATTCGTGCCACTCACTAAAATTTGGTTTTCTTGGTGCACAGCCAGACGATATTCTGAGAAATTCTAATGTAAGTAAATCTAACTTTTCTAGCGAGTCTAACTTAGGAGAAAGTGGCGAAGAGTCTTGAAGTGATGAAGAGTGTGTAAGGAAGTCACACTTACTACTCCGTCAAGTACATTTTAGTAATTTTTAATGAGCAGTTACATATATCCTTGTTTTATTACTCATTATTGTAATTGCTGCTTTGCTGTTGTGTAATTGCTGCTTTGCAGGTAGATGTTGGGCACACTAAAGCAACACCGTTAAGTTCTGTTTTGTTGTTAACTAACATGGTTAATTCCGTTAGGTAACGTCATTTTGTTTTTATATTCCTTCATAATTAAATTTTTTTTTTCAAAAATCAAGGAGTTATCATAATTTAAATTTATATTTTTTTCCTAAACAATAAAATAAATAGTAGGGAATTTAACTTGGATCCATCAATCAATTTATTGATGATTATTTACTAATTTATTTTTTTATTCATTTATAATTGAATTTTCTATCTCTATACTAATCAATAAAAACAATTTATTGATGATTATTTTCTAATTTTTTTGCATTAAATGTAATAAATATTTGGGGATTCAGTTTGGATCCATTAATCTATAAATATAATTTATTGATGAATATCTTTTAATTTCTTTTTTTATATTCCTAATTTAGTTCTAATTTGTTTGGATTACATTTTTTGATTCATTATAGGCGTTTGAACTTGAGTGCAAAAATATTAATTTAAATGTAAAGAATTTCAATACTCCTGGAAAAATATGAGTGAGCAAAATAAAAATAAAAAGGCATATATAAGTGTTCAGACACATAGCCGACTTCATATAACCTAGGTGAGGCATAACATAAATATAAAATTCCTCATATAACGCACAAGCACCAGTAGCTTTTCACTTGTTAATGATACAAAAAATAAATAAATGTGAGTTTCTTAAAGAACAATGCAGTTAATTTAGAAATTGAGACAGAACCCGAAAAGAAAAAAGAGAAGAAAGATAGAATAATAGATGTCAACTTTAGTTTGTAAAAGTGAATTGAAGTAAAAGTCATTTTACCGGTATTGATCTAAATAAGCTGCAGATAATTTTCCCGACCAATGTGGGCTCTTGAAAAAATAATTTAGTTATTTTTTTTTTTTTAATTTTCCTTTCTTAAAGCGAGCATGTACATGAATCGGACAACGTTGAGCATCCATAATATGCACATAGGATCCACTATATGCGATCGAGGATCCAATTTTGAAATAAAAAATTCCCAATAACGCCTATGCAATTAGCACCCACAATATGCACATAAGATCCACTATATGCAACTGAGAATCCAAAATATATCCATTTTTATTTAAATTTTGTTTAATAAAATAAATTAATTAGTGTTTTAATGTTATATATATTATATAAGAAATGTTTAGTGTGTGTGTGTGTGTGTATACACGTATGTATTCATGTATAGCGATTTTTTTTCATTATATCAAAAGGGTTTAAATATTAAACCTTTATCCACACCCCACCCAATCCTATCGCTTGAACTAATCTTATATAACTTACCAATTAAATTTAAGAGATATCTTATCTCAATAAAATTATAGTTTGCAGAAAAATATCATACAATTATAAATAAATCATAAAAATCAATAATTGTTTTGTTATATATATTTATTTATATATATGTTATAATGAAAATAGAAGTATAATTTTCTAACTCTTTCCCCTTTTCTACCAACTGTGATAATTTGCAGACCACCGATTTCTTTTTAATATCATTTTTATTTTTACTTTAAAACAAAAAACCTTGGCGCCATTGTGCTTAAGAAAGAAAGTATTAAAATAGTTGGAAAGCCCCCATTGACAACTCAGCATAGATTGGTAAAAGCAAAAACCATGGTTTATTCCCAAGAAATTAAAAACATGTTGCATGGGTCAAGTGTAAACTGTTTTTGTTTTTTTCTTGGTTTTTTTTTTTTGGGCCAGCATTTTTTTCTTGGTTTAAAAAACATATTTTTAACCCAATGCATGGGTTTTAGAAAGATTCGAAGACTCAGCAAGCAAACCTTAAAATAGTGAAAGATGACTAATTTCCTTAGCAGACATTTAATTCATTTTGTTTCATGGCGACGCCAGATATCAAAATAAGCCAGGATGACATTTGACTGTTTCATATTTCATCACACGTAATTTTTTCTATTATTTAGTACTAGATAAAATAGCCAAGAATATGATAAATAATAAATTATATTTATGTTTCTTTTTTTAATTATATTAATGTTTCTAGTGACGACTAACAAACCTCTTAAAAATATTTTAAAGATATTCTTAATTATTTTAAAGGGCCAAAAAATAAAATATAAATATTTAATTACGAAATTGATCCATGATAGATATAAGCAACTTAACGTAATTATTTAAAAAATATATAATTAGTATTTATAGGGAATTTTATTTAGGAAAACTTAGTATTTATATATTTATATTTTAATTTCTTATTCAGTTATAATTTTATTCGTAGGTAGTACTAGTTACACTGAGTTGGACGGTCGAAGAAAAATCAAAACAAAAAATGCAGTATATCGATGTCACTCAGATCTTGTTAAAAATTACACACAATTTATTGTATTGAACAAATATTTTTTCCATTGCGCGACAAGAAACTTTAAATATAAACATATATTATATTTTTTTAATTTTTATTTTGGACCGTATAAAGAACTCGGTTGCTACTTTTTTGAAGCAACGAAGAAGTATTTTAGAAAAATTAAAATAAAGGACCTAGAGAAAATAATATTTATTATAAAGGACCATAAAAATTAAAATTATTTAAATTGACCAATCATTATTATATAAATTTAAAATCACTAAATTGGCCCTAACCAAACCTCCTATATCATCTTTTCTATTCATAAATAAACAAATGACTAAAACAAAACTCATTTCATAATTTTTAAGATATAATAGATTACTTAGATTTTTTTTAATTTTAATAACATGAATTTTTTAGCCCACATAAATTGTTTCTAAAACAAAAGTAAATCATATAAAATTTCTTGGCTTAATGTATATGGTAAATTATAAAAGACTGAGAAAACCGTTTAATTTAGTGAAATTTAAAATTTTGTATTAGTTTTAAAAGTAGAATATGGAAGAGAATGCAGGAGGGAATGCGGAATATTTTGTTTGCTGCATTTTGTATTTTCAATTTTATATTTTTATATTTAGTCTTTCTAAAAAAACTATAATTTTTATGGTCCTTCTCCACAAATACATTTTTCCTCTAGGTTCCTCATTATAAATTTTTCAATTATTTTTAATTAGAAACAAGAGAAGGAGGAGGAGGAGGGGGAGGAGGAGCAGGAGGAGTCAGGATTGAGATATAGATGTATGGTTGCTAAAATTGTTCTCAACAGATGCAGACTATTTTATTTCTTTTCTTTAAATTAATTTTTCATTTTGCAAATACATATTTAATATTTTTATTTTATTTGAATATGATTTTAATTAGTGTAGTTAACATAGATAGGAAAAATTTGATTTAAGATTTGATTATTTCTTTTAACACATGTATATATGTATAAATACATACACACATGCATACACAAAAATGAAAGGTGTTTATAAATGTTTGTAGTGAAAAATGTGTTTTAAAATTTTAAATTTAGATAATTTATATAATCTCTTAAAGTTACAGGATTTATATTTTTTTTTTATACAAATTAATGGCTTTATACTAGTTATAAATAGGATGAAACAAAATACTAGGGTTTGTTAAAAAAATCTCTGTATTTGTTAGCTCCCTTTATTTATGATTTTTAATTTTATTTTTTTCTTATAATTCATACATATAATTTCCTTTATTCTAATTTCTGTCAAAAAAATTTTCTATTAACTCCCTTAATTAGGGTATTTTATTCTTCCCATTAATCGTTTTTAGTTACATGCCGAATAACCAACTGAACTTTTCACTTAACATTTCTTAACAAACGAATCACCCCTTTTTTTTAGCTTTTTATTATTTTTATATATAATTCCCTTTAATATAATTTATTTAACTGATATTTTATCTTAATTTATTTTACTCTTTGGTTTTTCAGAGTCATAGTAACAATTTAAAATCCATTTGATTAATCTACCATTTAAATTCCATAATCTCCCCAAATTAGATAAATAGCTCTTACATTAAAGGTTAGAGGAGTGTATGAAATGAAAAGAAAGTGAAATACCGGAAAGAGAGAGGAGTGCCGATGGTGCATTTTTCTGTGTCTCTCTATCTGCATGTATTCATATATATATATATATATATATATATATATTGCACCAGTGAATGCGATTTACTTGGGAAAATAGAGCCCAGGAAACATCTGGAGGTTGAAATATTTTGCATTTACGAGGTCACAAGAGATAGTTTTATAATACTACATGGTAAAACCGATCCTTTAGTTGCAAGAAATTAAACAACAAAGTTAATATAAAACCTCTTAATTGATCCGCTAATATATGTACGTCTAAACAGATATGCATGTTAGCGTGAAAGGAAGATAATTGAATCAATAAATATAAGAGATATATATATATATATATATATCATCACCTAAAAAGTCTAGAAAAATATTACTGTTTATAAAACATGAATAGTATAGTTTATTATAAAGACCACGTGAAGCTAGTGAGGAAAGGATATTTTATTACATAGGGTTAAGAGATTACATATTTGTTCCATCTCTTTTTCTCATTCATTATCTCTCATCCATTGCACACTCCAAAAGACAACAAAATACAATTAAAGAAAAATGGGAAGTAAAAAAAAAAACCAACTTTAAAATTAATGTACAGGCAGGTGAAGCCATAATGCCTCACCTTCTTCTAAAACATAGGAGTGCTCTACAAACACCCCTTATCTCCTTAAATTTTAGATCCCTAAGTACCCTTGGGGTAGCAACAAAGTTAGTCAGCACAACCATCCCTACAAGTGTATATCGGTCTTGACATAAATCAGCGTCCAAGCAAAAACAAAATATCATTCTTATTAGAAAGAAAAAGAATCAAATAAAGATGCTACCATGAACTTGTTTCCGACTGCAGACTTTCCTTTTTGTCAAAGCACTTATTCTCAGTCCATGCTCCATTGGAACAATCCCCACAAAGAACACAACTTATTGTACTATTCTTGATGATGTGTTAATCATATAAAACTTTGCCATATAGCTGGAGAAATCGTTGTGGTCTGATATCCTAATTATGCATATAATTTTTGTTTTCATTTATTCATTGCACAAAATTTTAAATTAAAGCAGACATATGATTTATCATATACTGAAAACATCATTTCAGTTATTCTATCAAATGAATTTTTCCTTTTAGTTTTTATAATGGCATGGACATAATGTTTCCTTAAACATAAAACTCGCAGGGCTACCTAATAATCACATTCTACATCAACCATGACTCCTACATCATTAAATAGAAGTTTATGACTACCCTCACACAATACTATGAAACCAACATGGGCCTAGCTTATGTAGCCTGAGAATACTCACAAAAATAATCCTTACCTTTTCTGATCACTTGTGAAAAAGTAGAGACCCATTCCTCCTCTCTTTTATTCCATCACAATGTTGTCTTTAGATAAAGTAGCGTCAGTTTGAGAATTTTCATAAATGAGGCTATAAATACATAATCTCTAGTTTATCTTTTTCTCTTGAATAACAAAACCTGCAGTAAGATGCACTACATAAATATGACTTTTAGTAGTGACAAAAGTTGCTGCTAAAGGTTTTTTAATGGAGACAAATTGTCGCCACATTTACGACTGTCGCCGATACTTTTGGTGGCAACATTTCTTTATCGCCGCTAAAAGTACATTGGAAGACGCCAAAATGAGTGTCGCCACTTAAAGTAGGGTATTGTCACCGCAGAAAAATGTATCAGCAAGCATGTATCAGCGGCGACTATTGTCACCGCCGAAAGTTACAATTTTTTTTTGTTTTGTTTTTTAATGTAAATTGCTAGCATTAAAACTTGTACTGTATTGATAAGGATCAAAAGTAATTTTAAACTAACAATATAATAATTAGGAATGATATTAACATAATTCTTCAAAACTAACATCCGATACTCACAATTCTTGAAAACTAACATCAAGTATTTAAATTTCTAAAACAAGGTCAAAAGATTATCCATTGGAAATATCAAACATGAAAACTATGAAGAAGGATCAGCTGGTGGGACAACAAGACTAGGAGTAGATGAAGTGGAGCTGTTAATTGCCCCTGTTGCATCAAGATAGCTAGTTGAGCATGTATTCTCTACTCCGTTTGTTCCATCTTGTGCTCAATTTGTGCAGGCTCTTCTTCCATCTTTGCACGCTCCGCTTGTATCTTTGCGCATTCTTCTGCAAGATTTGCTTCCATCTTTTCACACTCTTCCTAAAATTTTTTATCAAACTCCTCATGCAATTTAGTACGCACATTCTCCATAGCTGAATTATGATTGGATTGAGAGCGATTTCTCTTCCTCAAAGGCTCTACTCCATACCCTTTTCCTCTTACATACCTTGATCTCTTACCAAGAACATCTGTCAGTATTTCATCAAACGTCATTCGAGCACCACTCTCTACCTCTTCTTCTTATTGTTCGAGAAGTTCTTGCAAGTCAGCCTACAATTAAAGCATGAAATAGATGAGATGAAAATTCTTGAACTTAGTATAACATATAAAACACAACGCATACGTGAATTTGCTTAGATTGTGGATCTGCCCACACAACTGTCCATTTGATGTTTTCCTAGTGTGCGTGATCTACCAAAACTAGTCAGGGGGTGCAGGCTGTCCAGTAGTGGGGTCCATCTACAAAGCATAATATACAAAGACGACATATGGTACAATTTAAAATAAAAAAGAATTCAAAAACTAAAATGAAGAGATATTGAATTTACTGTAGCGAAGTTAATCTCCTCAAATGATCGAAGATTATAAGTATGCTTTATTACTTGTTTTTCTCGGTTGTTCTTGTTTCTTTTACTTTGTTTATACAAAAAATTTAGTAGCAAGGAATTAATGACTAAAATAAATATATGATCCATTTAAAAGGATAGAAAGACACCTTGAACATGTCAGTCTGAAAGTATATTAATAACAATGCCCAATCTTCAGAACTAAGATTTTGAGGAGGATTAGCAAGCCTCTCCTCATCAAAAGTATATTTGTTACACTACAAAAAAACAACAAATTACCCACGGAATTCCGTCTCTGAAATCAAATTACCCACGGATTAGGGACGGAAACGGAATTACCGACGGATCACCGACGGAATTTTTTCCGTCTCTAAAAAATCCGTGACAAATTGATTTACCAACGGAATTTTTATTCCGTCGGAAATTATCGACGGAAATTACCCACGAAAACAATTCCGTTGGTAATTACCGACGGAATTTACCCACGGAAAATTTTCCGTCGGTAATTACCCATGGAAAAAATTCCGTCGGCGATTACCCACGGAATTTACCCACCGAAAAAATTCCGTCGGTAATTACCCACGAAATTTTTCCGTGGGTAATCCGTCAGTAATTTAATATTATTTTTTTAAAAAAAATTCCACGTGGCGACCTTAAAAGAGGCCACGTGGACATCACCAAAAGCCCCCACCGCCGGCCCCCGCATCTGGCCCCGGCAGCCCCTGAGCAAGGGCCACGTGTCCCTCAAACCTTGCGCCACGTGTCTCTGTGAGATAATTGTTGCATTTTGTGACGAAGGTGGGATTTGAACCTTGGACCTTTTGGTATGTGTTCTGATGCCTTTGCCAGTTGAGCTGCTTTAACTTTGCGTTATTTATTCACGTAATAATATATATAATGTAATAATTTAAAAACAAATATAATATTAAGATAAATATATATAATTAAATATTTATATTTATATATAATTATATTTTTCATTTTTTATAATATAAAATTTTTTAATTTCTAATTTCGTTTAAATATTTAATATTAATATAAATATATACAAAATTACATATATACTTATAAATAATTATATATTTCTTTTTTTATAATATAAATATAAATTTTTTTAATTTCTTATTTCATTTAAATATTTAATATTAATATAAATATATATAATATTAAATATATATTTATATATAATTATATATTTTGTTTTTATGATATAAAGTTTAAAATATTTAATTTTTTTATTTCATTTAAAATTTTTATTATTAATATTATATATATTTAATATATTATATTAAATATTAATTTTATAATATTTAAATTTTTATTTGTTATAGATTATTTTTATTTTTATTATTTTATATAAATTATTAAAATATGATAAAAAAATTATTAGTTTTACCGACGGATTACCCACGGAATTCCGTCGGTAATTTCTCATTCAAATTACCCATGGAATTCCGTGGGTAAGGCGTCGGTAATTACCGACGGAAAAAATTCCGTGGGTAAAAGTCAAATTTACCGACGGAATTTTGATTCCGTCGGAAATTACCGACGGATTACCCACGGAAAAAATTCCGTGGGTAATTGCCGACGAAAATTACCCACGGAAAATTTTTCCGTCGGTCATTAGAGACGGATTACCCACGGAATTTCGTGGGTAATTTCTCATTCAAATTACCCACGGAATTCCGTGGGTAAAGCGTGGGTAATTATCGACGGAAAAAATTCCGTGGGTAATCCTTCGGTAATTACCCATGGAATATTTTTCCGTCGGAAATTTTTCCGACGGAAAATCCATCGGTAAATCGTAGGAAATTACCGACGGAAATAATTCCGTGGGTAATTCCGTCGGTAATAACATGTTTTTTTTGTAGTGTTAGTGTTTGTGCAAGTTGGTCTTCCAATTTCTAAAGACATTTTTTCAAGTTCTATGTTATAGTTGTTTTGAACTTCTCTTCATTGATTGCATCAGAAGGTTCAAATTTGTCCTAAAACACATAAAAACATAAATATTTGTTATGAAAACAATAAACAAAGATACATATAAATATTTGGGAAGAGTATACCTTTACTTTCAAAATCATCTCATCTTTATATTGCCAAGTGAACCATAACATCAAAGAAGGCAGGTGGGAAGATAGTCTCCAACTTGCACAATGTGAATACTATTTGACTTTGAAGTTTATCAAGTTGTTCGCATGTCAAACTCTTTGAACACAGATTCTTAAAAAATCTTCCCAATTCTATAATTGGTTCACACGCTTGAGGATGTAATAGCCCACGGATTGCGATTGGAAATATTTCTTGCAATAGCACATAGTGATCATGGCACTTTAACCCAAATATTTTTCTCTCTTGAATGTTGACACATCTTGAAATATTAGATGAAAAAGCAATAGGTACCTTTAAGTTAGTTAAGAATTCACAAAGGGATTGTTTCTTTTCTGGGGACAAAGTGTAAGAAGCATGAGAAGGCTTAGAAATATTATTACCAACTTTAACTGCGTGCATATTTCTCCTAATTCCCAAGTCCATCAAATCATACCTACTTTTTAATGTGTCCTTTGTCTTTCTGACCAAATCCATTACTGTCGACACAATATTATCAAAAATATTTCTTTCTATATGCATCATATCAAGATTATGTTGTATCAGCAAATGTTTTACAATAAGGCAATTGGAAAAAAATGTTTTTTCCCTCCAGTTGTAAGCCTTTGTGTCTGTATGATGCTTTCATTTTTTACTTTTTCCAAATGATACATCACCCAATTGTTCTAGTTGCATAAGTGCATCATCTCTAATTAATGGAACTGGTGCAGCCTTGTGTTCTTCTTTCTCATCAAATGAGGCTTTATCGTTATGCCATGTGTGCTTTTGTGGAAGAAAGCGCCTATGACCCATGTAAGATAATTTGTTCCTTAATGAAATGAAATGTGTGTCTTTGTGGCAACATGGGCATGCAAGCTTGCCTTTGGCTGACCACTCTGAAAGGTTTTCGTATGTAGGGAAGTCATTTGTTGTTCACAACATTGCTGTATGCATGATAAAATTTGATTGAGAATGTGCATCATATGTTTGTACCCCTACTTCCCACAAATGCCTCAATTCTTTGACCATTAGTTGTAAGTGGAAGTGGTAAAATGGGCCGGCCCACAGGTTGCAGGCCAGCCTGCGTGGGCCGTGGGTTGTGGCGGGGCGGGCTGGCGGGCCAACCCGCCAGCCAGCCAATATATATATATTTTTTATTTTTACTCTTTTTCTCTTTCACCCGCTCATATCACACTTCTTTTGTTTTATACATTTGTGTTATGAAATCAATTTCATTCTTACTTTCCTTTCTTTTCATCTATTTACATCACAAAACTATATAAATACATCTCTTTTAAATTTAATAATAGTATAATAAATAAATATAATATGAAAATAAGTGTCAAATAAAAGTATGAGGAATTAATTAAACACATCATCAAAGGAAATGAGATAAGGGACCAAGGATATTTGAGAAAACAAAAACAAAAAAAAAAATTAAGAGGGCCAACCTGCCAGCCTGACCTAAATTACCCGCTCTAGTTGTAAGTAAACATTTATCTCATCACCCGGACACTTTGGACCAGGAATAAGAAGTGTCATCATAAAGTATGGGTTTTTCATGCAAAGCCAAGGTGGCAAATTATATGATACCAAAACAACAGGGCAAATGCCATGATTGGCACTCATATTCCCAAAAGGTTGAAATCTGTCACTAGCCAAGCCTAAGCAAACTCTTCTTGGATCAATAGAGAAGGTAGGGTATTTTTGGTTAAAGTGTTTCCAAGCGAGTGAATCAGCTGGATGTCTCAATACATCATCATTGGTCAGCTTCTCCTTGTGCCACCTCATTTTTTCAGCCATGTCTCTTGCCATATAAAGCCTTTGTAGCCTAGGTTTTATTGGAAAATGCCTCAAAACTTTCTGCGAAACATTTTTCCCTTTTTGTTTGTTTAACGTCCATCTAGGCATTTTGCATGTAGGACATGATTTTGCATTTGCATGCTCTCCCCAATACAATATGCAATCATTTCCACAAGCATCAATTTTCTTATAATCTAAACCCAAATCATGAATTATCTTCTTAGCTTCATAAAATGAGTTTGGCACTAAAGCCCCATCTAGGAGAACAAATTTCAATAGGTCCAATAGTGGATCCATGGATTTATTGGTCCAATGGTTAAGGCACTTCAACAATTGAAGCAACTTTACAATGAAAGACAATTTCGATATCTTGTTGCAACCTGGATAAAGATCTTTCTCTACATCCTTTAATAAGTCAAAGAACCTTTTTGCAATGGGCATTTAGCTCTTTACTCTCATTTACTCCAATGTTCATATCATCCATACAAGGAACTCCATATGCATCACATACCATCCTTACAAGATTTTCGTCCTCATAAATATCATTTTCTACAACTTTTCTTGAAGTCTCACAGCCACTTTGATATCTAGTAATTTCTCCATGCAAGTCCCACACCTTGTAACTATCCCAAAAACCCTTATTCAATAAGTATGCCTTAATGTATGCTAGGTTGCCTTTGTCTTTAGTGTCTAACCAACTTTTATCCATTCCTATTTCAATAAAAATTCAATAGCATTTCATAGATTAGAAAAAAAGAATACGAAAACAACAAATATAAAAAGAAAGTGTCCAGTAAAGAATAAGTGACAGTAATGCTTGACACCAAAAGGGAATCTATGTCTTGAAGTGTCCCTCTTACAATCCATGTTTTGTATCTTATAGACTTGCAGGATATACAATGTTAAAAATACACATCATAACAATATTTTTAACAAAAACAGTGATCAGGCCAAAATAGAAAACAAACAAGAAGAATAATGATTGGAATTCTGTGGCAAAACTTTTCCAAGCATATTCAAACATTTAATGCAGCACCATTAAGTAGAAAGACATTATCACACTTGCGGGTGGAGATGTCCTTTTAGATTGGGGAGGAGGAGATCTACCTCTGCTAACCGCTTCAACAAGACTATAAAACAAAAAATGTAGAAAAGGATCAAATCATGCACAGTAGCATTCTCTTTTTCCCAAGCAATGTGGGACTTGTTCCATTTGACAACCCACACATGTAGCTTATATCTGCAACAGAGACAATCCAAGAAAGAAGTTGCATATTTAAGAAAATGCAAATCGAAGCTGAAGAAATAAACAAACCAAATGCAGACAAGCAAATAAGAAGCAGACGTCGATAATAGAGAAAACTGATGAAATGTTATTTTGCTTGATTCGAAACAATGCTAACAAAAAGTTCCCAAAAAAAAGTGTTCCTTAATCAATTAAAAATATAACGAAGACTGATGAGGTGGCAGAATCACTGAACCAGTAAAAGTAGTACACAACGGAAATGGATAGGGAAACTTAGCAATGAGATTGGGTGCTTCATATCAGTACCAGTGAGCAGAGAATCAATCATTCATCTTTCAGGCAGAGAACAAAAATGATGCAAAAGTAAAACGCGCCACACTATAGCACTATCAGAAAGAAATTGAAAAATGAAATAAAAAGGAATCGCAAGAACAAATAAACAAACCAGTAGAAGCAAACGGAAACGAGAAGCAAATGTGGAGAACGAAGAGAGAGGAGAGCTGCGATGGAGAGAGGAGAGGACGGTAATTGGTGAGCACGAACAGAGCATGGGAGGTTGCAGAAGAGTTGCGGCCGAACTGAGAGGGTTAGGTTTCAGATTTTGTGAGTGTCGGCGTTAATGAAGAGTAGTGAGGGCAGAGGGTCCTAATGGATTTTTTTTTTTTTTTAATGAAGAGTAGTGACCGCTAAAGTTTCTAACTGAAAAATTCATTAGCCAAACAATTTCAAAATTTTAATTTCATTCTTCTTTTCATTATTCTTTATTTCTTTCTTTTACTTTTTATTGACTCTTTTTTTAAATTAATAATAAATAAAAATTCTACTTATTATTATTCTTAAATACACATCATGATATTAGGATATGTCTAAATTTGCTAAGATTCTAAAAAAGTCTCAATAATTAATTAAGATTTATTTGTGCATTTCACTCAAATAAAATTTTTATGATATATTTATATAACTATAATCAAATCTTCATAAAATTCAATTCATTTTATTAATATTTTCTACTTATTCTTTTTTTTTTTTTTTTGATACTTGGACGCACTTAAGCACAACCACTATTCAGATGTATAGATCGCACATTATCCTTCACCAGGTAAGGATCTAATTCCAAGAAGCTGTTGCCTCATTCGCATCTCGGGATATATGCATAACTTCAACACTCCACTCCCGGTCCAACCAGTTCCTAATCTCAAAGATCAGATGACCGTCAACATGCGAGGCCACACCACTTGTCGAAAGGACATTCACCACTTCGAGAGAGTCACTCTCCAAAACGACGCTCCGCTTGCCGATCTCCCAAGCCAGCTTGAGCCCTAGTAAACAAGCCCAGAGTTCAACTGAGAAACTATCACCTCCATGAGCACTGTAAAAGAAGCCAGCCATACTTCTCCCCTCCACATCTCTCACCAAACCCATTTTCTACTTATTCTGAAATAATTATACAGTGATTTCTAATTGCCATAAAATAATCCCATTAAATTCAATTTCATTATTAATAAATATATTACTCACAAATTTTCAATCTCATTCAACTATTTTATTAATTTTATGTTTTTATATCTGAAACAATTCATTTAATTTACTCAAAACCCCAAGTTACTTAATAGATCACATCGTAATAATTCTTAAATCTTAATAATAAAATTGAGATGTTACATAAGGAACTAGAAGCGCCTCAAAATAACGAAGTGACATCCTGCTACTCAAGCTCATCAAAACATCTACAGTTTGCTAAAACAAAACTTCATTTTTACTTAACAACTATCATGCTTACACATATATATAGCACATATATTTGAACTAGGGGATTTAATTGTAGAAACTGCAAATTACAAACTGTTGTGATCTATTATTGAATAATAGGTACATAGTTAATTCCACATATATCATATATGCATGTACACTAAGCGTGACTGATGTATAAGCTTCATGATTCATCTTGGGAGTTTCATATGAACAATTTTTATTCAACAACGTTTTAATTGAAGCAACATGTCTTGTGTTCGAACCATGACTGGTGCACTATATGTTAATTTATTTTAATTTTTTAATAATTAGCATCACAAAAAAGAATCAGAATGGCAATAGGGGGAATCGAACTTAGGCACACTTAATTTACTTAAGAAACTACTCCACTTGTCTAAAGCATATAATTGATGAATTTTGAAAACTAATAATAAAATATAAAACATATAAATTTTAATTAATTACAAAATATATAAATAAACTTAGTTTATTTATATCTTTCTCACATACCTTAATTATTTGCTATTGCCTAGATCAATTATATTATTTTTTATTGTTGGAAGAAAAATTATATTATTTTTCACTCTCTCTATTTCAAAGATGCATTATATAATATTATCGTTTCATTAAAGTATACTACTAATAAAAAACAAGTATACTTACATAAATTTAATTATATTATCCCAAACAGTTAATTGTATTGTACATACTCCTCTCAATTGTATTATCCCACTCTCCCTCTCACACACTCCATCTCTCACTTCCCCTCTCTCTATGTTACAAACTATCCCCTCTCCATGCTTACACTCCCTTCCTCGCACATACATTGGATCTTTAATTCTCCATCTCTCTCACACACACACACATTTATACCAGTAAAAACACCCTTTCAACGGTGACACATTAGAGTCACCGCTGAAACTTTAACTTTCAGCGGCGACATTAAAAGTTGCCGCCAATTTGGTTGCTAAAAGTCCTTTTTTTTTTGTATTGATGCTCATGATCTAGCTTAAGAGGATTAAAAAAATTAATAAATCAATGAAGCGTCCTAAGTGAGAATAAAATACCATATCATAATAACAAGGATGTTGAACCCGGACCAGACCAGCCTGTTCGGCCCGAAAACTGGCGAACCGGCCGGTAAACCGGTCCAGTTCCCGGTCTGGTCTGGGTTGACATTTTAAAAAAAAAAATTTATTTTTACTTTAGAATTTCATACTATAAGTCTAAAATTTTCAATTTCTCACCGGTTTGGTCCCGGTTTAGCTTCGGTTTAGTCCCGGTTTGACCCACTGACCCTTAACCCAGTACCCCGACCGGTTCAATGCCCGGTTCGAGTTTTAATACCTTGCATAATAAACAATATTATCCAAAAGGAATTCAAAAGTTTAATGATTATCCATTTAGTAATCTCTCTATGATTTATAGATACCACTGAAAGAAACTAAGAGGAGATTTTGCTCATACTTCAGATTGTAAAGACACCAATAGAGAAAAGAATACTATATAGTGCAAAAAATTTGTATAGGAACAAAAGGATATTACAAAAGTAATGAGGTAAAAATTAGAACCAACTGCCACCAAAATAGCAATTAAAAGAAAATAAATAAATCCTTTATATTCCATTTGGAGTGTCTAAATGTAATACCTCACCAAGAATGCTTTTGACCAGAAAAATGATGTTTTGAACTTCTCATGAAATGCTGGCTATCCATTTCTTTGTAAGACCAACCATCTTATCAAAAGAAGCTACCCTCACAAATGGATTGGCAAAGTTATGATGCCTAGCATGCAACATCCCACTTTTTATTCATCAATATCCCTCGTATGTAATTGTGGCATTTAAGGCAATGAAATGGTGAATTAGAGAGCATAGGAAATGACAAAACAAGGAACTTGTGGTTACACACAACATGATTATGTTTGGAACACAAATTGTAAGAATTAAGATGTGCTACCAGTGTGTTTTTCTGTCTGGCAGTCTTGTTGTGGGATATTTTTAAATAGGCAAATGATCTCCAATGCCTATGAAATTTTTGTAAAATGAAAATAGAATATCAAGCTTTAATTTGATAGGTCATATAAGTTATTTGGAATTGTACACAAAGAACTCTGTATCTATGAAGTTAGCCAAGTAAAACTGGTAAGTTTATGTGGCAACATCCAATAATGTTAATTCTGGGAATTCTGAGCGTCCAATTCTCTAAAGGCTAATTTTTTTTTCTTAAAATAGACTTAATAAGGGTCACATAGATTTTGGAACCACAGCAATTGGACATCTGTACAATTAGATATGAATTTTCAAACTTTAGTGAAAATTCTGGCAGATTGAATACATGTGCACAATTTCACAAAAATGTATGGGCAAAATAGTCATTTGGTTAAATTTAATCCAAAAATATTTTCCCTTTTTCTTGAACATGGGACGGCGAGAAAGGTGAGAGCAAGAGAGAATTGAAGTTTGAGAAATATATGACAAGAGTTGGAACAAATTGTAGCCAAGTAAAATTCAAAGTTGAAAAGTCAAAAGTAAATTTGTCATAAATGGCTATTATGTGTAACTTCCAAGAGATAATTCATAAAGCCATTTCATTTCCTTTCCACATGATTATTTTGGACAAGAGAGGGAAATTGGAGGAAAAATAATTACTTGGATGATGGTGATGCCATGTGGAATTATTTAGAGCCAATTCATTAAATATGAAGTTTTAAAGATAAAGCACATGGAAAATTACAAATAAAATATAGTAACTTAAGAGATGTGAAGTAGATATTTTAAAAGCTATTATTTGTCTATCCAAGACTTCATGGTGGCGTGAATTTTGGGAAGGAAAGAGAAATTATCTTGGCTAAGTAAAAATAAATGATGATGGAAAATATATGGCCATGTGATAATATTATATTAAAATAAATAAATTGCAAGTGATATTTTAAGACTTCCTATCTCTTTCCTTAAGCTCATATTTCGTCAAAAACACGAGAGAGAGAGAGAGAGAGAGAGAGAGAGAGAGAGAGAGAGAGAGAGAGAGAGAGAGAGAGAGAGAGAGAGAGAGAGAGAGAGAGAGAGAGAGAGAGAGAGAGAGAAGAGCTTGGAGAAAGAGGAAGAACTAGGGTTTCAAGAAGCAAAATCTAAGGTAAGAGGCTTGATTTCAAATGCTTATGCCTTATAAAAATCACTTGGGAACTTCTTCTAACCTCTTTTTGAAAATCATGGTTAGCAAGCAAAATCAAAAGGAAAGAGACGCCTAGAGAGAGATCAAGAGGTAATCTCTAAAACTTTGATCCTCTTGTGTTATATGATATTGTTGTGGTTGTTGTTGTTGAATTTGGCTTAGTTTTGCTTGGCTTTATGAAAATGGATGATGAAACTCTAAGATGAAATGCTGTCAAAATTGCCATGAATTATGTTTGTTTAGTGTTTGAGTAGTTAATATTGTGATTATAAGTGAAAAAAGAAGTGATTAATCAAGAGAAATCAAGAAAACATAATTTCTCTTCTAAGGGTGCAAAGTTTTGGCCAGAGGCAAAATAGGGAGAAGGAGTTGAAATTTTATAATTTTGATGATTCCATTGAATTTTGAAGAGGAAATTGTTGAGGAACATATGTGTTCATGATTTTTAGATGTTTGTATGTAAATCTAGAATTTATTGAAGTATAAAGTAAATGTTAAGATGTAGAGCTTTAATTTGACAGGTGGATTATAATTTTTGGACTAGTAGATTAAAAGGTATGAATTTTTAAAGTTGTGCTCTATTTCTAGAAGGAAATATGAAACAGGGGAACTTTGGGCAATTTTTGGGAAAACTGTGATGATTGTGGTCAAACCTAAGTATTTTTATCAAAAGTACATTTACCACGCTTTACATTGGCTTCGGAATAAGTCAATTTGGAATTTTCTAAAATTAATTATGATTTTCCAAGTTTGACTGAAAATTTGTCAATTTTTTGGAAATAGTGAAATTGCACTGTGCAGAATTGTGCTATGCAAAAATTGTTGGAACAATGAGAGATAACCAACGAGCTATAATTAAAGGCAATAATAGTTGTAAATAACCATGATTTTATAGGAATTTGAAATAGCCCAAGCCGGAACAAGAGTTTAGACCGCGGAACTGGAAAAGGAGTTAGGTAGTAACTCTTTCTTTCATGCACTATGTGATTATTGTATGTTTGTGTATGCCATCTTCTGTAACATGAGCACAGTGTTTTGGACAAGCACATTAGCTTAGTTGTGGTATGTGATCTAATGGAGGCTCAGAGTTCATATTAGCATAGTTGTGGTCTGGGACCCAACGGAGACTGAGAGTTAAGCCAAGGTTGCAAACAACTATTTGGCCTTGGACAGTGTGCACACAGCATTCTATCATCTTACATATCATGGTATATGACATATTTATTTTCATATTTTGTATGTCTGAATGCATGTTGCTGCTGAGATTCTTTTGAATCTCACCCTTTTTGAAATTTGAAAATATTCTAGCATAAGCTAGTGGCTTCAGGGCAAAAATGGTATATATTGACGGTTGAGGATTCTGGATCAAGAAGATGTAGCTGTTGGTGGTTGTTAGTTTATCTTGATAGTTTTGGATTGAATTTGTATATATTTTCAAACCCTATGGGGATACTCATGTATTGTAAACAAGTACTCTTTATCAATATATTTATACTATTTTCTGTATGTGTAATATCCCAAAATTTATTAAAATGTTAAATTTTTTGAAAAAGAAAATTTAAATGGTGTTAGAGATTAATCTTGGGAATTTTAAAGAAATTATTTTTAAGACTCTATGATGTTAATTAAAGAAGAGAATCCTTAGAAATTATTAAGGATTAATTTATGGAATTAGATAATAAGTCAAATTATAGAGCTTGCGAAATTTAAGGATTCTCAAATTAGACAAATGGGAAAATTTAGAGCCTAGTGTGTGTGTAATTAATAGGATAAAAATATACCTATAGGTATATATATAAACACACCAACACAAGACACACACACAGAGATATATGGCACTCTCTTGGACAAACACACACACACTGGACACATGGCTGCCAAACTTTCACACACGCACATACACTTCACGTAAAAACTCAACGCCTCACCTCACTCTCTTTCAACCACATAACCCTACACCTTATTCACTCTTTAATTTATTTATCAACCGCATAGCACCTTCAGATCTTCATTTTCGACTAATAGCTGAAAAAACAAAATAGAGGAAGAGAGAGCTTTAGGAAAAAAACATAATAGAGAAAGAGAGATGTGAGAGAGAGAGAGAGAAACCAGAGGAAGAAGAGGCAACAAATCACACATGCAACTCCATATTCTGGTATAGGTGAGTCTCTTACACATTTATCTTTATTTTCCCATTGGATTTGAGGCTATTTTTTGGGTTGTTTCATTGTCGGAAGTAAGAAACATTGCCGAAAAAATTTTGTAAACAAAAATTTTTAAAACCAGTGATTGTGTGAGGATTTGGGGGTTTCGTTTGGGGTCCTTTGGTTCTGAAATTAGATCATTAACCTCAGGACATACGTGTAGGAGAGTATTGAGTTAAAATTTGTGAGGTTTAGGGTATAAATTCATGGCTACATGTTAAATTTCTTTACCTTGTTATGCCCATCGGAAAACAAAGGTTCTACTAGAAAGTTGCATAAGCTTAAATAGAGGCTATAGATGGAGTTTTTGTCTGGGTCTTTTTGTATAGAAAGTTTAGGATGTGTGTAGGGGATAGAATTAAGAATATTACAATTTGGAGTGAAAATGAATGAGTCATTGATTTTTAAACTCATATTATGAAAACTAAAGTTTTTGGAAGCCAATCAGCTTCATGTTGATGTTTAACAAAACAAAGCTTATCCAATATTTATGAACTTTTATAGGAATATAGTAGACATTCATAGCTTTACAATGACTCCAAGAATGCATCATTTGGATATATGTAGAGAAAGTTATGATTTTTGAAATATAGGTCAAGAAAAGGGAAAATTCCAAACATCCAGGTTTTGACCATTTAGTTGTGTTATGTTTTTGAATAATATAATATTGTCCAATGGCCATGAAACTTTCTCAAACAAAAGTATGAATGGTAAGCTTTAATTTGATATATAATGTGTTATTTGGATCAATATATTTAGAGATATGAAATTTTGAAATTAGCTGCTGTTAGATTATGTTTTTGGAAGTTGGATTGGTTATGGCGCAAGTTTGGAAACCTAAATAGTAACAAAAAATTTTGAAACTCTCCACATTGAAAGTAGAGGTGTAGAGCTTTAATTGATAGGTGGTACATAATTTTTTGACATGTATACTAAAAGATATGGATTTTTGAATTTGTGCCATGTTTCTGGAATGTAATCTAGAACAGAAGAGTTTGGCGAATTTATAGGAAGAATGTGATAGCAATGACTAGCCTTGAATATTTTTACAGGAAAATACACTTAGATATATGTACATAGGCTTTGAAATTAGACAATTTAGAATATCATAGAATTAATTAGGAATTTTCAAAGTTGACTGAAAATCTGCCACCTTTCTAGAACTGTAAAACTACACTATGCAGAATTGTACTATACAAAATGTGTTGAGAACTGTGATAGATAACCAACAAAATATGATTAAAAGGTAGTAGTAATGCAAGTAATAACCAGTTACTTATTAACTTTAATTTATAGGGACCAGAAATAGCCCAAGCTGAATTCAAGTTATTGGAGAAACAGTGGAACTGAGACAGGGTTCAGGTAGTAACGTTTTCTTGCATATACTATGTGATTCTTATATGTTCAAATATGAGATTCTCTGTAACATGAGCATAGTGTCTTGGACACACATATTAGGTCAGTTGTGGTCTAGGACCCAAAGGGGTCGCATAGTTCAGCCAGAGTTGCAAACAGTCGTTTGGCGTTGGACACTGTACACACAACATTTTATTATGCGCAATAGCCTATCATCTTACATGACATGGTGTATTGCATATTTATTTACACATTTTATATGTCTGAATCTCACTCTTTTACTACACTTGAAAATATTCCGACAGAAGCTAGTGGCTCGAAGGGAAAGACGGGGCTACTGGTGCTTAGAGTCCCAGTGTATACAAAGCTATTATGGTTATCTATATTTATACTTTTATTTTCTTTTGAACGCTCTATACATGTATGTATATTTTTTAAACCCTAAGGGGATTTCTATTGTATTGTAAACAAGTACCTAATTTCAGTATGTTTCCACTATTTCTATATACCTTATGGAACTGTGCGCTTAATACTCTATGAATATTGAAATTTTAAGGGGTTTGACATTTTTGGTATTAGAGCTTAAAGTGGTTTTGGCATTATCAGAATAGTATAATGATATGATCTTGTTTGCATGGTGAGAGGAATCATGCACGGACGACGATGACGATGTAAACAATCACCCCCAACAGTAAACCAATATCCCAAGAGGAAAGGATTCTGAGGGGCACATAGTGATGGCTAATGAGACCAATGGTAGCTGGCATAATTGTTGAGATAAGGGTAGCCATAGGGAACTGGTGGATGAAAGCAGATAGAGCTAGTGTCTGTGTTTTGTACAAGTACATAGAAAGTTAAGCGTGCTTAACTCAAGGCAATCACAGGATGGGTGACCCCTGGGAAGCTATATGTATAGTTAAGATACAATGTGTAAAAGGAACAAAGACTCATTGTACAGTAGTTTTAGGACATATGATGATGTGTAGTATGACTTCTAAACTGATGTAAATACATGTAATTTGATATGTATGACATACTTGTGTACCCAAAAGTTTGTGAAGTGACAAAAAAAGATGCCCTTGCATTTATATGAAATTTATTCCTTCTCTATTTTCATGTGGTGCGAACTCTAGAGATGGCATGAACAAGAGCAGTGGTGGAGGCCAAAATGGAGGTAGAGCTGGGGGTTGACATAGAAACAATAATGAAGAACCAGGCACTAAACCTGGCAAGGTGTAGCAACTATTGGGTATGATGATGACGCAACAGAATATGTTGAATGAATTATGAAATGACCTAAGGGAGATGCAACAGAAACAAAATACAGATGTGGAAGCACGTAACAACCCTGGTGGACAGGGCAGTGGTCATGTACAACCTCCAGAACCTAAGCCAAAGGTTCCTGATGGCCCTATTTGTTAGATCTCATGTTTTGATGATAACAAAGAATATTGTGAAAAAGATTTGGTTAATAAATAAGGTTGAACAAAGTAATAACAGGGAAAATCATCACTTGAAGTAAGCATTGGAGTAATGAAGAAAGGCCAAGAGAAAAAGCTGAGAAACATGATCAGTAGCAAGTTTTCTAAGGCATTACTTGAGTAAGTACTCGAGTAATGAGACAGAAACTTGAAGTAAGCAGAGACACCTTCGAGTAACTTGCCAACGTTACTCGAGTAAGCACTCGAGTAATAAGGTAAATAGTTTCTAGATGCTCTTAGCCTGCCAATGTTACTCAAGTAGCCACTCGAGTAACCAGGTAAATAACTTGGAGTTGCTCTCGGCCTGCCAACATTACTCGAGTAGCTACTCGAGTAACCATGTAAAAGACTTCCAGTTGCTCTCGGCCTACCAACGATACTCGACTATGTACTCGAGTCCCCTGTTTCAAGAAATATGTTGCTCTCGGCATTTTCAACCCTGCCAACGTTACTCGAGTAGCTACTCGAGTAACTCACTGTGGTAAGCAAAACCTGAAGGTCGTACTCGAATAACTTGATCTGGTTTTTATCACACTTCACTCGAGGCACTACTCAAGTATGCTGGTATTCAATGACTTATTTAAAGTGGATTACTCGAGTACATACTCAAGTATGCAGAGTTATTTTTGAAGAAAACCTTCAAGTCATTACCCGAGTAAGCTATGCAGAAAAATTATATTTACTCGAGTATGTACCCGAGTAACAATGTAATCAAACTTGAAGTGCTCTCGGCCTTGAAATCCTGCCAACATTACTGGAGTAAAGCATCGAGTAATCTAAAGTTTATTTGAAGGTTTACTCGAGTTGGTACCCAAGTAACTTATGAAGAAAATAGTGGAATACCCGAGTAAGTACCTGAGTAAACAAGTATTTCCAAAAGTTTGAAATTTAGTTTATTCCATGCACTACCCGAGTAATGTTATATTTACTTATTGACTTGCAATTTATCAAAGTTTTCCCGATGATACTCGAGTATGTACTCGAGTAACCTTTAATGAATACTCGAGTAACTACTCGAGTATGCAAGTCCAAAAATTTAGAAATCATTCAAACGTTCATTGATTTCTTTTCTATATGATTAACCTTTCATTGTATTAGTATTTTTAGCATATTTACAGATAAACAATGAAGAGATCTTAACAAATAAGGAAAGTCAAATGTAACGTTCAAATGCTATCTACCGCCAACGGATTTCAAAATACTGGAAAAGTCAACAATGGCTGCGCACTCTCCAACGGACGAGAAGAATATGTTCTAACGGTCACTGCCAACACTCCTATATATATGAGAACATCCAAACAGAGAAATAACAACAAGAACATACATGAATGTATCAACAAGTTCATTACTCTGTTTTACATTATACTTGTAATTCTATGCTTTAGTGATTCTTATTCACTCTGTGAGAGAGATATTTCATTCAAACTCAATATTTGTTATTGAGATAACTTAAGGTTGTGGAACCTTGAGTTGGGATTGGATTACAACTTGTAAGGGGGAGCGAGTGTCTAGGTGAAGGAACTTGCTTGTACTGAGGTGCCAAGAACCCACTGAATCTTGGAAGTTATAGTGAAACTCTCAGAGAAGCTCTGAGGACTGGACGTAGGTCAAAGTGGTTGTGGCCGAACCAGTATAACTCCCGGTGTACACTTCGGTGATATTTCTCCTTACTCTTTATTGCTTTATATTCACCATCAAGTTTTTATTTGCAACGAAATTTTAGTATCACCCAATTCACCCCACTCTTGGGTGAAACGCTTGCTCTAACTTTTGGTATCAGAGCGTAGGTCTTCTTGTTAAGGTATAACAACCTAAGAAGGATCCAATGGCAAGCATGGGTGAAGGAATTCTTCCCGACGGAGCATCCATCACCAGACCTCCCGTTTTCAGTGGAGAACACTTTTCTTTCTGGAAAGCAAAATTTAGAGTGTTCGTGATGGCTACTGAATATGGGCTATGGGATGTAATTGAGAGTGGAAACTGCCAACCTACAAAGATTGTAGATTCTCAGAAAATTCCAAAGACGCCAGTGGAATATGATGAGAATGACAAGAAACTTATCACCCTCAACAGCAAGGCAATTCTGATGTTACAAAGTGCCTTAAGTAAAAGTGAATACTTCAGAATTTGCATACTTCCAATAGCAAAGGAAATGTGGGAAGCTCTGAAAATAGCTTATGAAGGAACTTCGGGAATAAAGGAGAATCGGATCAACACCTTGGTCACTGTATTCGATCTACTTCGAATAAAATCAGGTGAATCAATATCTGAATTTGAACTTAGATATACTCATCTTGTTAATCAACTTGCAGCACTTGGGAAAGCTTATGATCAACATACCCAAGTACAAAAAGATTTTGAATATTCTTTCTAAAGAGTGGGAGGCCAAAGTCACTACGATAGAAGAAGAAAAAGGAGAATCAATGAGATCAGTTGCTTCTCTATTTGGAAGTCTTTCTGAATATGAAAGCAAACTAAAGTTCAAACGGGAACTAGATGACATTGATGACAAGAAAAAGAAAGGTCTAGGACTAAAAGCAAAAGAAGAGAATCAAGATGAGGATGAGGAGTTTGACGATGACGAAATAGGCCTAATCATAAAACGATTCAGAAAATTCTACAAGAATGGTCAAGGATTCAAACACTTTCAGAAAGGAGGAAATAGCAGCAAAGATCATATAATTTGCTATGAATGTGGAAAACCAGGACATATCAAATCAGAATGTCTAGAACTAAATCAAAAGAGCAAAGAAAAGAGAAAAGGAAAATTCTTCAACAAAAAGAAGGCCTTCGTATCTGCTATATGTCTCGTTGCTCAAGAAGAAACAGAAGAAGAGGTAAATGATTCTAATCCTACCTATGATGAATTACTCTCTGAATATAATGCTTTACATTCTGAATTCATCAAAATAGTTAAAGAATTGGTTGTTTTCAAAAAGAAAAACAAAGCTCTTGAAATTGAACTTAAAGAAAGTTCAGGAAAGGATTGTGAAAATTGCTCTTCTTTGAAAAAGAAAAACATTGATCTCACAAAAACTCTTGAAAAATTTACACAAAGAAGTGAGATACTAAATGTTATTTTAAAAGCTCAACATTTTATAAATGACCGATCTGGAATTGGATATGATCTAAAATCAGATAGAAGGAAAGGTAGAAAGAAAGCAAGAGGTAAATCATATTTGAATTATTTCCAGCATTCTGTGCATACATCAAATCCTTTTGCATTTTGTAGTTACTGTAATAGAAAAGGCCATTATACTTCTTCATGCATTCATAAGAAGAAAGGAAACATAGGAACTTACAAATGGGTACCTAAAGGCTCATATGTTCAGAAAATTATTTGTACTAACCCAAAAGGACCCAAAAAGATGTGGGTACCTAAGACTTAGTCATTTGATTGCAGATATGTCTCAAAGCATCCAAAAATAACAAGTGGTACATAGACAGTGGATGCTCTAGCATATGACCGAATATTTCGAAAGTTTTACCACATTGCAACCTAAGGAAGGTGGAAAGGTAAAATTTGGAGGAAATCAATCCGGAAGGATAGCAGGAATTGGTGAAATAAAAAATGACAAAGGAATACAAGTCAAAGATGTATATTATGTTAAAGGCTTGTGTCACAATTTGCTGAGCGTAAGTCAAAGTGCAGATAAAGACAATTGGGTAATATTTGACTCAGAAGAATGCTTAATTATCAACAAGAATGACTTACAACTTGATAAGAAGAATATCAAGGCTAAGCTCAGAGCAAAAAGGGAAGGTTACTGCTATACTCTAGATATTAGTAGAAATGAATCTGAAAACTGTTTTCTGAGTAATGCTGATGAAAGTTGGCTATGGCATAAGAGATTGGCTCATGTCAATATGCATCAATTAGGCAAACTACTCAAAAAGGATTTAGTTCTTTGATTACCCAAAGTAAATTTCAAAAATGACTTGATTTGTGACGCATGTCAAAAGGGTAAACAAACTAAATCATCGTTCAAATTGAAAAATGAGATTTCAACAAATAGACCACTACAATTATTGCACATGGATTTAGTTGGCCCAACAAGAGTAAAGAGTCTTGGTGGCAACTTATATTCATTGGTCATTGTTGATGATTTCTCCAGATTTACATGGGTTATTTTTCTATCATCAAAAGATGAAACCTTTGAAGAATTTATTGTTTTTCCAAGAAAGTGCAAAATGAGAAAGGTATGTCCATTGCAGGGATTAGGACTGATCATGGTGGAGAATTTGAAAATCAAGCCTTTGAAGAATATTGTGATACTAATGGGATTGATCACAATTTCTCTGCTCCAAGGACGCCTTAACAAAATGGAGTCGTGGAACACAAGAATAGAGTACTCACTGAATTGGCTAGAGCAATGTTGAATGAAAAGAACGTGTCTCAAGTTTTCTGGGCTGATGCTATGAGTACAGCATGCTATATCTCAAATAGAGCCTATATCAGAACAAAACTTGGAAAGACACCATACGAGTTGTACAAAGGAAGAAAACCAAACATTGCTCATCTACACATCTTCGGTTGTAAGTGTTTTATTCATAATAATGGTAAAGATAACTTGGAAAAATTTGATTCTAAAACTGATGAAGGAATTTTTCTAGGATATTCTAACCGAAGTAAAGCATATAGAGTTTTCAATAAAAGAACATGTGTTGTTGAAGAATCAATTCACGTTGTATTTGATGAATTTGAATCCTCTGACAAAACCATTGATGAAGAATAGGAAGTTGTTTTAGATCAAGAAAATGGTCAATCCATTTCTAAGTCTCTTATTCCAGAAGTTGATGAAACTAAGGAAGAAGAGCAATCACTAGGACAACCTAGAGCCTGGAAATACAATAAAAGTCATCCTTAGATAAAGTCATAGGAGAAGTGAATGAAGGGATCAAAACTAGAGATAGAATTTTCAATGAAGTAAGCTTTTCTGCATTTATTTCTGAGATTGAACCTTCTAACGTTGATGAGGCCCTATCAGACAATGATTGGGTTATAGCAATAAAAGAAGAACTAAATCAATTTGAAAGAAATCAAGTTTGGGATTTGGTACCCCGACCCAAAGATCATCCGATCATTGGTACTAAATGGGTATTCAAGAACAAACTCGATGAATCCGCAATTATTGTTAGAAACAAGTCAAGATTGGTGGCCAAAGGCTATAATCAGGAAGAAGGGATTGATTATGAGGAAACGTATGCTCCAGTGGCTAGATTGGAAGCTATACGCGTACTCTTAGCCTTTGCATGCATCAAAGGATTTAAACTCTATCAAATGGATGTAAAGAGTGCATTTCTAAATGGTTACATCATGGAAGAAGAATATGAAGAACAACCTCCAGGTTTTGAAGATCTTACCAAACCTGACCATGTTTTCAAACTCAAAAAGGCTTTATATGGTTTAAAACAAGCTCCTAGAGCATGATACTAGAGGCTCAGTAAATTTCTTATTGATCAAGGTTTTGTATGGGGAAAATTTGATACAACATTCTTTATAAAACGAAAACATGATGATATTTTAATTGTTCAAATATATGTTGATGACATTGTTTTCGGTGCTACTAATGAATCTCTGTGTAAGGAATTTTCTGAGATAATGCAGGTAGAGTTTGAGATGTCAATGATAGGAGAATTGAATTTCTTTCTCGGTTTTCAAATCAAAGAAAGAAAGAATGGAATCTTCATATCTCAAACAAAGTACTTGAAAGAGTTATTGAAGAAGTATGGAATGGATGAAGCAAATGGAACGGACACACTTATGAGCTCAACTACATTGCTTGATGCTGATGTCAAAGGGAAAGACTACAACATCACAAAATATAGAGGAATGATTGGATCATTACTCTATCTCACGGCAAGTAGACCAGACATTCAGTTTAGTGTTGGCATATGTGAAAGATATCAATCAGCACCAAAGGAATCACATGCTGAAACTGTCAAACGAATCTTTAGATACCTTGCTGACACACCCGAATTGGGTCTGTGGTATCCCAAAGGGAGAAGTGAATATCTTATTGCATATTCAGATTCAGATCATGGAGGATACAAAACAGACAGAAAGAGCACCAGTGGACAAGGACAATTTCTTGGAGGATCTCTTGTCTCATGGTTCAGTAAGAAACAAATACAATGTCTCTTTCGTCAACGGAAGCCGAATATGTTGCAGTCTCAAATTGTTGTGCATAAGTAATATAGTTAAAACAACAACTACAAGATCTTGGCATTTATCTCAAAGAAATACCAATCTATTGTGACAATACTAGTACGATAAGCTTGGCTAAGAATCCAGTTCAACACTCTAGAACCAAGCATATCGATGTCAGACATCACTTCATCAGAGATCATGTCCAAAAGAAAGATGTAAAAGTGATATTCATTCCTACTCATCTTCAACTAGCTGATATCTTTACAAAACCCCTTGCAAATGATCAATTTCTATACATTAGAAGAGAATTGGGAATGGTAAATCCCAATGAGTTGTAAGTTATTTCAGTCTCTTATAATGTTAGATAAAGACATTTGATAATGTTTTGATGATTACTAATTTAAGCATCGGAGTATATAGAAACTTGTTTTGCAAGAAGATTAGAAAGCCCTGTTTCTTTATTAAAAAACCTTTGTTTAATCATCTATTTATAAAACCATTTATTCACTATTTGTTATCGTCTAAACATAGAATCTAATATTCTCCCTTTTTAAGATAGTAACAAAACTTTGGTGATTTTTCAACAAACCATTTGTAAATATTTTGAATTCAAAATCATATGCTTTAAAAATTCATAACATCCTTCTATTCAAAACCAAAACTTCATTAGTCCAAAAATATGACAGTAATACATCAATAAATTTCAGAATTCATACTATTATAAGATTAAGCTTAATATTCAATAACATGTCATAATTGTTAGAGCAAGCGTTTCACCCAAGAGGGGGGGTGAATTGGGTGATACTAAAAATTCGTTGTAAATATAAAACTTGACGGTGAAATTAAAACAGTAAAGAGTAAGGAGAAATATCACCGAAGTGTACACCGGGAGTTATATTGGTTCGGCCACAACCACTTTGACCTACGTCCAGTCCTCAGAGCTTTTCTGAGAGTTTCACTATAACTTCCAAGATTCAGTGGGTTCTTGGCACCTCAGTACAAGCAAGTTCCTTCACCTGGACACTTGCTCCCGCTTACAAGTTGTAATCCAATCCCAACTCAAGGTTCCACAACCTTAAGTTATCTCAATAACAAATATTGAGTTTGAATGAAATATCTCTCTCAAGAGTGAATAAGAATCACTGAAGCATAGAGTTACAAAAATCACGTAAAACAGAGTAATGAACTTGATGATACGTTTGTGTGTGATCTTGTTGTATTTCTCTGTTTGGATGTTCCCATATATATAGATATGTTGGTGATGACCATTGGAACATTTTCTTCTTGTCCGTTGGAGAGTGCACAGCTATTATTGACTTTTCCAGTATTTTGAAAATATCCGTTGGTAGTAGATAGCATTTGAACGTTACGTTTGACTTTCCTTATTTGTTAAGATTTCTTCATTGTTTATCTGTAAATATGATAAGAATACTAATACAATGAAAGGTTAATCATATAGGAAAAAAATTAATGAACGTTTGAATGATTTCTAAATTTCTGGGTTTGCATACTCGAGTATTCATTAAAGTTTACTCGAGTACATACTCGAGTATCATCAGGAAAACTTTGATGAACTGCAAGTCAACAACCAAATATAACATTACTCGAGTAGTGCATGGAATAAACTAAATTTCAAACCTTTGGAAATAGTTGTTTACTCGGGTATCTACTCGAGTAATGCACTCCTTTCTTCATAGGTTACTCCGGTACCAACTCGAGTAAACCTTCAAATAAACTTTTGATTACTCGATGCTTTACTCCAGTAATGTTGGTAGGATTTCAAGGCCGAGAGCACTTCAAGTTTGATTGCCTTGTTACTCGAGTACATACTCGAGTAAACTTAATTTTTGTGCATAGCTTACTCGGGTAATGACTTGAGGTTTTTCTTCAGACATAACACTGCATACTTGAGTACATACTCGAGTAATCCACTTAAAATGAGTCATTAAATACTTGCATACTTGAGTAATACCTCGAGTGAAGTATGATAAAATTAGATCAAGATATTCGAGTACTACCTTCAGGTTTTTACTTATCACAGTGAGTTACTCGAGTAGCTACTCGAGTAACGTTTGCAGGATTGAAAATGCTGAGAGCAACACTTTTCTTGACACTGGGGACTCGAGTACATACTCGAGTATCATTGGCAGGCCGAGAGCAACTGGAAGACTTTTACATGGTTACTCGAGTAGCTACTCGAGTAACGTTGGCAGGCCGAGAGCAACTGCAAGTTATTTACCTGGTTACTCGAGTAGAACTGCAAGTTATTTACCTGGTTACTCGAGTAGCTACTCGAGTAACGTTGGTAGGCCAGAGCAACTTGAAATCATTTACACTATTACTCGAGTACTTACTCGAGTAACGTTGGCAGGTTACTCGAAGGTGTCTCTGGTTACTTCAAGTTTCTGTCCCATTACTCGAGTACTTACTCGAGTAATGCCTTAGAGAAATTGCCTCTGATCAAGTTTCTCAGCTTTTTCTCTTGGCCTTTCTTCATTACTCCAATGCTTACTTCAAGTGATGCTTTTCCCTGTTATTACTTTGTTTAAACTTATTTATTAATCAAATATTTTTCATAATATTCTTTGTTATCATCAAAACATGAGATCTAACAATAATTAAATATTCAAAATAACATAAAGTTCAGAAAGCTCCCTAAAAATCCTATACACCCATATACCTTATGCTATATTAGTGTAGGTACATGTGTCAGTTCACCAAAATCATTCCTAGTTCTTCTCCCCCTTTTTGACATCATCGAAAAGGGTGGCTTAGGCAAAGATACTGGAACTAGAGCTAATATGTTATAGATCTCAGGCTGTGATAGGAATGGCTGGGATGCACGAAGATGCATCATCATGAGTATCACCTCCTCTCAAAGAAAAGGAAGTTGACTTAAATAGAATGGGTTATGGTATGTTAAGAGGAGGGATCTAGAGTGGATCCAATGGTTCTAGCACATATAGAGGAGTATACTGTGGTAGAGGTGATAAAGGCTGGGATGAGACCACTAACTCCTATATATCCTCTAAATATAGGGAATGATGAAATGAAGTTAAAGGTAATTGTCCGATGTTAGTAGGTGAAGCTACAGGTGTAGGCACTAAACTAGGTTGGATAATGGCTTGCTCGTCTAGGGTGATGTGGACCAGAGCAGATGTCGATGGATCTGTCATGGTGAAGAAGACAATACCGGGAATGCTGTAAGGACTAGTATGAGGTGGATCAGATGTAGGGGTAGAGGTTGGAGCTGAGGCTGGTATAAAAGCATCGGGGGGTTGAGGCACCATGTGTCAGAGTATCCACCTTCTAGTGCAAGGACCTCAAAAGATTCCCAATCTTCTGTAAAGCACTAGTCTCTACTTGCTTATGGCTTGATTATGTTCATTAAGTATATGTGTCTGTTCCAACACAATCTGATTATGTTGGTTCACATACTCAAGCAACTCTCCCATTTTGTGGTTATGTGGGTTATGAGTTATGTGTTGGTGTTGGCTGTATCCACATGAAATTCCCAGAGCTCTTCCTTTAGATAATTTTGAATGGCAGAACCAAAGAAGGATGGGATGCAGTAGTAGTAAGAGCAAAGGACTGAGTGTCTTCTATCTTGCTAGCCTCAGCCTCTAAAACTTTCTTCTCCTTCTTGGGAATGGACTCCACAGACTTCTTCAATAGAAGCTCAATCCCAAGCTTTCTAATTTGGTTCCTCCCAACCAGTAGTAATCTCTCAAATGGCTTATTCACCTCTAGTAATCTCTCAAAATTCACAGGCTAAGGCAAAAGAATCTGAGAGCTTTTGGAAGTTTTTCAAGATGAAAATTACTGGGTTTTGGTTGAAATTTAGCAAGTAAGAAGTTGTGAAAAAATTTTTGATAAATGTTAGAGAGAATTACTGGGATTGAAGTGGTGAAAATGATAAAGTGCTGGCACTTAAAAGCCACTGTGCCCAACATCACTCGAGTGATTATGGGGCATCACTTGAGTGGTCACTCGAGCGATCATGCTAGAAAATTAATGATAATACAATTTAAAAGCATACTTGGCATGAGTAATATTGTCATTACCCATTTATATCCTTTTATGATTTGATGGCACTGGAAGGCAGATTTGAGTTGAAACTTAGTTGATTTGCAATCTACATAAATGATCACTCGAGTGATTCTGAGACATCTATCACTCGAGTGACCAGTCCCTTCAACTTTTGACTGCTCAAATTCAATTGTTATGCTGTTTCAATTTCAATAAACTTGAATTAATGCTCATGGCCTTGATTTTCACGTCATCACTTGAGTGGTAACTTGAGTAATGCTCCCCATCACTTTAACTCGAGTGATTTATTGATCACTTTAAGTTTCCACTTGAGTAATATGGTACTCTGTTAACCTCTGCTTTACTTACCACGTAACAGAGTATTAAAGTTCAGCAAAAACAAATTACTAGATACTCCAATGCTTAATATGATGCTCAAGTCAGTAATCATCAAAACATGATCAAATTACATTTTCTAACATAAAACAATTTACAATTCGTTGGGATTTACCATTCCCAATTATCTTATAAATAGGAATTGATCTTTTGTGAGGCGTTTTATGAAGATATTAGCTAATTCGAGATGAGTAAGGATGAACATCACTTTGACATCCTTCTTTTGAACATGATCTATGATAAAGTGATGTCTAACATCGATATGCTTGGATATGGAGTGTTGGACGGGATTCTTTACTAAGCTTGTCATGCTAGTATTGTCACAATAGATAGGTATCTCTCTCAAGTGTATATAAGGTCTTGTAGTTACTGCTTTAGCCATAATACTTGATCACAACAACTTGGCACTGCGACATATTCAGCTTATGTTGATGAAAGAGACACTGTGTTTTGTTTCAAGCTGAACCATGACCCAAGTGAGCCTCCAAGAACTATCATTGCCCACTGGTACTCTTTTTGTCAATCTTATAACCACCATGATCATATTATGAATATGCAAGTAGGTATTCGTTTCCTTCTTTAGGATAACATGTTAGAACTGGCCGACACCTAAGAGGGGGTTGAATTGGGTGTATGATAAAAAAAATTATGAAATTTTAAAATTCTTTTAGCATCTTTTGAGATCAATAAGTGTGGAAGCATGAGACCATAAGTAAGTATCTAAAACATATATGCTAGAAATGTAAGAGCTTAGGGAAGAGAAGATGCAAACTATGATTTTGTTAGGATCGACAGGCACAGCGGAAGAATTTTAAAAATTTTACCAATCATAATCGAGGATCTATCAACGGCGTTTAAATCGGGTTAGAAAGAACTCGTACCTTTTTCAACTTAGGGTTTTCACGATCTCTAGGAGTCAACATGTTAGGTCCGCTCCTTCTACCGGTATCCACACGAATGCTCTCCAACCGAGATTGCGTGCTAGCACCTCCAATGTTTTTAGGGTTTCCCTTGCGGCACTGAATTCTCATGCGCGTATGAGTATATCTGCTCTATCAAGTTTATAACCTATGATGGCCATATTCAAATTTCAAAATTAATCATCATTAATTTTGAAATTAATCAACAATTAATTATCTTGATGAGCTAATTAAATAAATTCAGTTTAAATTAAATCTGTCCAACAGTTTTAATTTAACCTATTTATTTAATCCAAATAAAGAGCCATTAGATTTAATTTATCTTCATAAATTAAATCTGAGATACTATATCTCTATAATGTTTGTTATTAAATTTAATATATCTTAATAAATTAAATTTAAAACTAACACAATATAATAATATCATATAATATACATATACATATACATATTATAAGATATGTATTTCAAAAATATATATCTATATAATATTATTAACGAATTTTATATTATATATATATAAATATAAAATTCGTCCACCCTAAATTAAACATTATCTCGTGTTGGGCCATTCTAGTGTGCGACCCTGTAGGCCATATGAAGCTGGCAGTGGGCCAATAACTATACTAACCCAAAAGTCGCAAGCGAGCTCTAGCAAGACATTATGACTACCTAAATCATATGAGGATCATTATCACGATGCAACCTGTCATACAACCATGTCACGTCCCTTTTGTCACACGATATATCAATCAAGGATAAGGCATGGATAATGTCATCCTCTTGTTCCTGACCATTACTTTCTCGATTCCTGAGTAGCCTGACAATAGAAATGGAAACTCCTTTCCATTGTAGTATGGCCATACATTTCTCAGACTCACTCATCGAGGGGCCCAGTAATATCTCTCTACTAATGTGAGGGATAAATTCCATCTTGATCATTCATATTCCTCTACATGAAAAACTACCAAGCCTGATCATAGCCTTTATCATCACTCGGTGAAAAGTGACTTTTGACTAGTTCAAAGCTTAGCAACTCTCATGTAGGAACCCATGATGACCTTAGGTCTAAGGGCATTGTGATGTGGTTATACATGAGAATAACTTATGACTTGATCCATGTAGCTTTCTTATAGTGGGTTGGTCCAGCACCTTATTTGCATGTCTTCAGCTTTCTACTGTCCTTTAAACCCTGCACATTTGTACAAATATGAGAACTACATATAGTATCCCATATAGAGGAAGTAGAAAAATGAATGTCTACAACATAAATACATGAAGCGATAGCCTCACTATCCTTCTTGTTCTTTTTCAGATCTTCCAGGTAGAGTTTGCAATTCCTTTTCCAATGACTGGGTTCATTGCAGAAGTAGCACGTAGACTCCTTCCTTTGGAGGCTTTGCCTTTTTGGAGGTGCAGGCTTGGTTTCGGGCTTGTCTAACTCTTTGGTCTTACCACCTGAGCCATTACCCTTCCATTTGCCCTTCCATTTCTTTTTCATACCCTTTCCTTTTTGAACCATCAAAATTGTACTAGGCTTTTTCTTAATACTTTGCTCAGCATTTTTGAGCATCCCATGCAACTCAAAAATTGATTTCTCCATGTTGTACATGTTGTATTTCATGACAAGCTAGTCATAACTCTCTGGGAGTGAGTTCAGGATCAAATCCGTAGCTAACTCCTGGCTCATGGGAAATCCAAGCCTCTCAAGGTGATCAATATAGCCTTTCATCTTAACACATGAGTACTAATTGATGCACCATCAGCCATCTTGCAGGAATGTAAGGCCTTTGTGGTCTCATACCTTTCTTGCCTTGCCTATTGTTGGAACATTTCCTTGAGATGGACAATCATCTTATAAGCCTCCATAAGTTCCAGATCTTTTTGGAGCTCTGGAACCATAGTGGCAAGCATCAAGCAACCTATATCCACAGAGTCATCCTTATGCTTGGTGTAAGCATCTCTCTGAGCTCTTGGAATATTGGCTGTAGGCTCCTCAGGAATGGGTTGATCTAGGACATAAGCCTTTCTTTCCTGCTTGAGAACAATTCTCAAGTTCCTGAACCAGTCAAGAAAGTTTGTCCTATTGAGTTTTTCCTTCTCAAGGACCGATCACAACGATAGTGTTGCAGTATTACTGGCCGACATGATTTTACAATTAAAATATGCAAAGTTAGTTAGTAATCTCCCACTAAATTAACAACCCTCAAAATAATAATTAGTGGGCTAAGATCCATATTTGACTTAAATTTAAGTCCGCTTTGGCAAGATGCTTAAATTCAAGTTATTTAGGTAGGTAACATATTTACCAATTACATCACATGTAACTCTTAGATGTTTATGGGATTTGATCATCATATGATCCGGCATGCTTAATCCCATCTAACGCCTTGAGATTCAAAACCATTTTGTTAATCTCAATTAAGTCAAAATAATAATGAATATTATGAGCATCACCATTACTCATGATTGTCTCATCAAGATAACTCAAGTGCATCCACTTTGGTGGTTTCCGCAATTGAGCGATCTAGGTTTTGACAGGTTTTCATTAATTGATGGCATTAAGACTTAAGATTTGATTTGAGGGCTCAATTAATTAGTCTTGTTTATATGAATGCAATCGTGGTCGTATCTCATACAGATAAATACATATAAATGTAAAAGTATTCATGCATTGATCTTATCAAAAGCATAATTTAAAAGTGACACAACGTGGCTTACCTAACCTAAAATCCTCCCAAGCCAATGAGAGGACTTCTCTAAATAAGAAAAGAAATACATTGAGAGAAACCTCATTTAAACATTTGAGGGGAGTGAGATGAGAAGAGAATGTACATCAAGAGTATTTAGAGAAAGGCATGGCACGCATGCCGTATTTAAATATTACAACCCTTTATAAAATTCTAAAGCCATATTGTTCACCATACCCAAACAAGTATAAACAATAAACCACAACAAGAATTCATACAATATGAAAAGCAATAAATGTCATGATCATATTATATTGCGTTACGCAGAGGTAGCCACGGCGGTCCCACTACGCAGGGGTAGCAACACCAATTTTTCAAAAAATTCATTTAGTCCAATTCTTAAGGGATTTCAGCCCAGTTTCAAAAGACAACAATGGCCTAGAATGCTTCTGATCTAGATTGTCTTCCCCATAGTTCGGATCCCTATTACCCGAATAGATATCCAAACTTAGACCCGATTGGATTGCTGCCAACTATGATCTTAGGTACCCTACCCGATTTCATGCAAGCCTATTCAGAACCAAAATCGCGATGTGAGTGGTAGAATTGAAAACAGAACATAACGCATGTAATCAAAACAATTTCACCAGATCACATAAATACATAGCTCTATCCAAAAACGCACAATAACATTGAACATATTCTATTTCTTATTAACATATTCAGATGTTTTCTTATAACCATACATATATATATCCAATATATATCACATGTATAAGAACATAAACTCAATTTAAACGCACAATTGATCTGGCTATGATGCCATTGTTAGGATCGGCAGGCACAGCGGAAGAATTTTAAAAATTTTACCGATCCTAATCGAGGATCTATCAACGGCGTTTTAATCGGGTTAGAAAGAACTCGTACCTTTTTCAACTTAGGTTTTTCACGATCTCTAGGAGCTAACACGTTAGGTCCGCTCCCTCTACCGGTATCCACATGAATGCTCTCCAACCGGGACTGTGTACTAGAGCCTCCAATGTTTTTAGGGTTTCTCTTGCGGCACTGAATTCTCATGCACGTATAAGTATATCTGCTCTATCAAGTTTATAACCTATGATGGCTATATTCAAAGTTCAAAATTAATCATCATTAATTTTGAAATTAATGAACAATTAATTATCTTGATGAGCTAATTAAATAAATTCAGTTTAAATTAAATCTGTCCAACAGTTTTAATTTAACCTATTTATTTAATCCAAATAAAGAGCCATTAGATTTAATTTATCTTCATAAATTAAATCTGAGATACTATATCTCTATCATATTAGTTATTAAATTTAATATATCTTAATAAATTAAATTTAAAACTAACACAATATAATAATATCATATAATATATATACATATACATATATATATATATATATATTATAAGATATGTATTTCGAAAATATATATCTATATAATATTATTAATGAATTTTATATTATATATATATATAAATATAAAATTTATCCACCCTAAATTAAACATTATCTCGTGTTGGGCCATTCTTGTGTGCGACCCTATAGGCCTATATGAAGTTGGCAATGGGCCAATAACTATACTAACCCAAAAGTCGCAAGCAGCCTCTAGCTTGAAAAACCACCAAGCCAGATCATAGCCTTTATCATCACTCGATCAAAAGTGATTTTTGACTAGTTCAAAGCTTAGCAACTCTCATGTAAGAATTCATGATGACCTCTAGTCTAAGGGCATTGTGACATGGTTATATATGAGAAAAACTTATGACTTGATCCATGTAGCTTTCTCATAGTGGGTCAGTCCAGCACCTTGTACTCTTACAAGTGCCTAAGACTTTGATTCGTATCTCCATATCTTATCAAAGTCATACTGGTCTTATTTTATCTCTGCTCCCGAATAGATGACCGACCAAGGACATTTAAGGACAATCTTAATAAATTATCCAAGGATACAATCATCACAGTTAACATGCAAATAATATGATAACGGAATGGAGAAATTTCATTAAAATAATAATGTTCAAAGTATAATGATTGGCCTTTAGGGCACAATTTCCAATAGATTTATCTTGGTTCGGCCTAATCCACATTGATCTACGTCCAGTCCCTAGGCTCCTCCTAAGATTTTCAATCCACTATATTCCTCAAACTTAACCAGGTAATTGAGAACCACTACAATCTCATAAGTTTAATTTGGGCACTTGTAAAGCCTTTACAATTCTCATATTAAGACAAGTCGTCCCCCTTATACACTGTAAAGATACAATCTGTTTCCCACTTAAGATCCCCCAATCTTGAGTAACTCTCACAAGGATAGACTGATTACAATGAAAGCATACTTCTCTCTATATAAAGTAGATAATGATTAACACTGAACTACAAACATGGCAGTGTGAATATAGAGCATTATTTTTGAGATTCAAAGATTTAGCATATTGACATTAGAGGCATCGGCTCTATGTTGTTGCTGCTCTGCTTAAATGCTTATGTATTTATAGTTGAGTTTGTAGGATATGACCGTTGTGAGTCTTTCAACTTATCCGTTGGAGTGTCACTACTTCTTTCATCCTTTTTCTTGAATTTGAAAAAATAGCCGTTAGAACGTTGGACGCTCCGCTTCCATTAAGTCAACTTATATCTGTTCACATCAGCTCTTTATCACATTCCTGGAGAAATACATTAAACACTAATACAATGAAGTGTTAGAGTGATTAGAAGCAAGAAGGATGAATTACATAATCATTTCATTGATTTTTAGAAGCTTCGGATACGTTGTCTGTCACATCACTTAAGTGATCACTCAAGTAATGAGTGGGTCATTACTCAAGTGATCACTCAAGTAATCCCCTTCAAAATCTGGCTGAGAGTACCTGCTTCTTTGCTTACCTGATTACTTAAGTGTTCCCTCGAGTAATGCAATCTTTTCAATTCAAATTACTTGAGTGATCCCTCGAGTAATGTCACTCATTTATTAACCAAGAGTTACTACATCATTTCTTCTTTGATTACTCTAGTGATATCTCGAGTAATGCTTCCAATTCTTTTCTAATTACTCGAGTAATCCCTCGAGTAAGGTTATCTAAATCTTGGCAAAGAGCATTTCTAACTTCATAACTCGAGGGGTCACTCGAGTAATCCATAGACATTACTTGAGTGATCCCTAGAGTGATCTCTTTATTTTGATTTAAAACATGGAAAATTATATATCATCAAAAAGCTCTCATCGTCTACATTCCAATGCAATAAGAATCAGCTCCAAACTCATTGTATACTGAAAGTTTTGAACCAAAGAGTATCTACTATGCTTAGAAAATATTTGAAATCATAAGCAGCAACTTCTAGAAGGCATAATTCTTAGTATATAGCTTCAAATGTGACAAATTATATATCCATAGAAATCTCTTTAAGTCTCCTTTCATATGGCACTAGTTTTGTCTCAATCCAATGTGTATTTTGAGAGTTATGTCTAAAACACCAAATCTATTCAGGTAAAAGACGTTGATTTATGTGTCAAATTCAATAGATTATATCTCTCTCCTCTGAACTCCTTTTAATGACAATACTATTAAGAGTTTTAAGGCTATAAGCTTATATCACTCGAGTGGTCCCTCGGTCTACTCGACCATCACTTGAGTGCTCACTCAAGTGATGTAACTCAGAGAATTTAATTAAGAATACAATACCTCATTCAACTAATATCGTAATTACTCAAGTCATAATCCTCTATAGTCTATTAATATATCTTGGATACTTACTGTCTAATGATGTGATTAGTACTAAGAGATTCTGAAGTGTAGTCTTCTGTGAGCATTTAGTATTCTAAGATGAGCCCGGAATAAGGCCTAGAAGTTTTAGTTGATCAAATCACAGAGTTGCCCAATCTTGCTATTCACAGAAGTGATGAACTCAGTATTGTTCGCAGCAAGTTTTGTGTGATTGTTGAAGTTCCTCTCTCATATAGCCTTGGATAGATGGACCAAAGAATGAAGGACCAGGGAGACTAGCTCTAGCAAAGTGTTGTATCTCATCTATCCTTAAAGTCTCAGCTCTCGTCCTCTATGCCTCTTATGTTAACTTGGGGTGAGGTTCGGTAATTTAAACCAAGTGGTTGCGAATCACTTGGAGTGATTGCAAATTACTAATTACTTAGAGTAATCCTCGGATTACTTGGAGTGATCACAGATTACTTGGAGTGATCGTCATAATTACTTGGAGTAATTGTGAATTACTTGAAGTAATTTCAGATTACTTGAAGTGACCCTCATAATTACTTAGAGTAATTTTAGATTACTTGTAGGTCCAATGTTCAGTAAACAACATTTGGAAGTTTTAATTCAACACAGTACATAACTTTCTAACTCTTTCATCCACAACCTTAATAAGCTTCTAATTGTGAACATCAAGTGAAGCTTAATCTGTTTGAATGGTGGATTCAATGAATAAGGCTCCAGGTGTTTTAGCTTTAGCTGAGGATTGATCTTTATCTTCTCTAGATGACATAGGTTTTGCTCTCTGTCTCTAGCTAGTACAGCTTATTAGTGACAAGTGTATATTCACCTTTTTGATATGCAGCTTCTTAAGCATAGGAATCCTCATAAAGGGTTTATTTGGCTCTAGGTACCATATCTTATTAGCCTTAAGGAGTAGAGATACCAAATAAGGGTATGTCATCGGAGTAGGCCCTGTAGAGGTATATATGTACCTCTTGTTCTCTGACAAACATGATCTTTCTAGTATTTCTCTTCTCCTTGCTGATAATATAGGCTATTATGTGATAATTCTTCTCGATAAAGAGAGTGAAGTTATTGGCCTTATTCACCATAGCTCTAGTATAAGTATAGCAGATAATTCAATGAAGATTGCATATAGAGCTAGGATTGAAGTTTTGAATCCTCATTAGTTCTCATGGTTTGATGATTCTGTACTTCTTAGGCTCTTCCTCTTAACATCTCTACTGGCTCCATATCACAGTGAACATGTTTGATCACCTTGGAACAATAAGGAAGGTGGGTTGGCAACAAAGATTTATATTTGCTAGACCTGTTCATGGCCTTGAGCTACTTTGAGTCGAATCTCATCTAGGTTTACTTAAGAGATTATCCTCCTCTTTCTCTTTCTCTGGCTGTATCACTAGCTAGTTACTTGCTAGTGATGTGGTGTCAATTGAGTGATACCATAGATTTTGCTTATGCTCACATTACAACACTCCTAGTTACATCTACTTTCTTAGCCTTTGTTCTTTGAAAGTAGAGCATCTTGATTAACTCCTACAAAAGTATAAATGCATGCTCTTTAGTACCCAACTTCTCTTGGGTCCATACAATATTAGTCATAATAACTCTTTTGCTCTTATATAATTAAACTACATGATTATTAAGCAAAGAGTGTATTAATTCACCAAAAACTATAATCATAATGTTATCTAATTAATTCAAGTCATAAATGATAACAAACACTTGATATCAAGAATGATGCTTTCAGCGACAATTTGTAAATATACTTTTTATAGAAAAATATGTCATTGAAAATATTTTCACGCAATCTATGTAAGTTGGATCAAAGAGAATAGAGAATCTATCCATAATGACCAACCCTTTTTGAAGTGATAATTATGAATTGAATCAAGTTTTCCAATAATGAAATATGTAATTGTTTCAAATCTCCAATGTTATTCTAAATCATGACAATACATTGTAAAATTTAGATTTTTGATATATGCAAAGTGTATCTTTGAAATACATTTAATATCAATGCTCATGCTAAAAATGGTGTAAGTCAATATTTAAAAGGGATGCGTCAGAAAGCTTCTTTTAAAGATTAACTAAGATAACACGTTAATCGTCAGAGTTAACATGTTGGAGAATTTTCCAAAGAGCAAGAGTCATATGGAAAATGAATTAGCCTAAAAGGCTTAGCTTCAAGGATGTATATAAACATAATGACTTTGTATTTGACCAAGAGATAATCTTGACTTTTAGAGTTGTGCCTTGAAGAATAGGAATATTCATCTTAAAGATTCAAATACAATACACTAGTTACTCAGAGATATATGATATCAATGGTTCATGTATTTGAGCAACAAAATGAGTGCAAATGAATTATGAATGATTAATCACATACTCATTGGCCCAAATGACTAGAGTACTAAAATATTATCCTAGTAAGTTATTCCACTATAATGGTTAATGCATTAAGATTCAATGCACTAATGAACATTCATAATACTCGGAATAACATGGCCAACCAAAGATTTATGCATTAGGCATAAGGCTTTCACATATTGAATTCTTTTCTAGGAAATACACTTGAAATTCATATAGATAGATTAATTGTTAGACATAAGGTCTAACTTGTTAGAAAATAATAGTTGAGGAATTCAAGTAGCAACATGTTTATAATCATGAAATAATATGTGAATGATGGGGAAAACTCTAGTGGATGGATTTGAAGCATTTCTGACTTTTAGTATACATAAATTAACATCCAATTTTGAAATTGATTTAAATGAAAACAAGATATGGATAATTTTCAAATAATGTGTATGCATTTTTATAAACAAGATGAATTGGAATCTAAGTACATTTTTGAAATGTGCATTTCGAAACTCAAATACATAGAAAGATTATACACAATTTCACTTTTAGTCCATTTAGCAATATAAAAAAAAGTTGAAAACCATAAATGATTTATTGCTAATGGTATGCAATAATGAGCAAGTATTCATTACCCAATTTAGTTCATATAAGCACAAGATATGAAATGATATAGAGTAAGGATTATATATCACCGTAATTCTTCTTGTCCTAATGATAGCTTGCTATATTGATTTTCCTCCTTTGCACATATAGCACCAAAATCTAAACTCCATAATTCAGCATCATCAAGAATTTATTTTCATGTGGCTATAGACTTGAGAAGTTTTTTCTTATCCTACAAAACTGTATAAATTTCTTTTTCTTTATGGTATCCAACCTTGCTTGGATCTATTTCTTGTTAGCTTGTAGGAATCAAGATAAAATTCATATGCTCTAAGAATATAATTAATTCAAGGCAATTGAGCATAATGAATTAAATATGTCTTTATGCATAAAATAAATATTTTCTTTTCAAATCATTATATATGCATAAAGAATTAACTTATTGAGCATTACAATCCCTTTATAAATAAACCTATTAAGTGACTTTTTAAGGGATGCAAAAACATAATTTCAAAATCATTTGCAATGCTCATTCCTAAGGTTCTAAAATATAAAACCTCAATAAATATTACAGACAATAGCATAGGAGGTTTTATAATTGTGTACATGTGCCTTAGATACTTGGAGGATTGCTTATGCTTTCCTACTGCATCTTTATATGATATTGATACTTTGAATATCTTTATTTCTGTGCTGGAAACATTCTCTCAAAATATATAGACTCCAGGAGTCTTTTACTTAATGGTTGAGAGATCCTACTTTTCTTGTTCTCCTCAAGATGGTTGAACGGTACTCTATGTTAGTCTATTCTTGAAGTGGAACGTACTCCTTTTCTCCATCGCCTTTTCTTTGTGGTTAAACTTTATAGTTCTAGTAATGGGTGATCCAAGAGTTCTCCTAATTGATGTGAATATCCATTTAGGTGCATTAGGAACTCTTAGAATCTTCTTCATTTTCTCAGTATCCTTTTGTCCATTCTTTCTAGATGGACATTTTGGAACCCATTTTGCTTTGGGTCCTTAATTGTTAGTATTGGACTTTACTTCACTTTTCGGAACCCAAGCATATTTATTTCTCATATTAGAATTTCTTCTAATATAGCATGTGTGAGAAATGTGACCGGATTTACCACAATAATTGCAAATTGTATGATGATATGCATTATGAGATTTTATGCAAGTATTATGTCTGTCAAGAGAGTAAAAACCCGAATAAATTTCATTTGAACATTCTTTCTTCCCAATAAACTTTCCAGCATGATTGAAAATATTTTGCTTTTCAGAATAGAATCAATACTTGGTTGAGAAACAATTTTATGCAAACTTTGAAAATCAATTTTCAAAATAACTCTAGAAGAATTGTAATTGTTTACCATATGTGCATCTTGAGCTCTAGAGGATGATCCATCAAATTCGTCCATAGTGAGCTCTTCTTGGAAATCATCTTCCACTTGTTCTTCTATGTTAACAAGATCATGGAAGTGTTCTATGATTTCTCCTTCTTGATTATCAACTTCCACTTGTTCATGAATCGTAGGTATGCAGCTTGGTTTCACATAAACTGTTAATACTTTCAACTTTAACACAATTGTTAGAAGTATAAATAGAATCAAGAGTATCCAAAATATCTCTAGCAGCAGAGAAAAATCTAATTTTCTCCAAATCATTTTCAGTTAAAGCACTATACAAAATTTTCATTGCTCTAATGTTCAACGAAAACATTTTCTTTTCTCTTTCTGTCCAATCCATTCTCAGTTTGAAATCAAAGACATTTGCGAAAACAACCCACATATCATAATCAAAGCATTTTATAAGAGATACACTAGTGGCAAAATCACTTTTAAGACCGGTTAAAAATGAGATTTTAGACCAGTTCTGGATGTGGACTTGATATAGCTGGTCTAAAAAGTCTGCTACTTTTTAGACTGGTTAAGGAACCGATCTTTAAAAAGGTTTTAAGACCGGTTATTTATACAACCGGTCTTAAAAGCTTTTTTAAGAACTCCCCCTGCCTCCCCTCGAACATGACCAGGGTGATCTGCCTTCCCAAACGCCGTTGACAAGATGTCCCTCCGTCCACTTGGAGTGAATGAACCTTGGCTACTATGATATTCTAGTTCATCTTGCAGCATAAAAGTTATCGTAAATAAAAATTAAGCACTCCCAATATGAAAAAATAACTTTGTACTTATGGTCTAACTACTTACAATTCTTACGACAACCTCAACAACAGTCGGATTTACGTACTTCCCACCCTTAAGCCTCCCTGCTTTCCGTTTTTTGTGACGTGGAGGAGGTGGCGGGGCCTGCACCACAACGGTAGGATCTGATGTGGCTGCTTCCTTCAATTTCTCCAACTCTTCTGCCATTATCTTTCGCTCAAGCTTCCGATAACCACCACGAGACATGCAATGTTGATAGTTATTAGCTGCTTGCCTCTCTGCATTTGCTGCACTTAATGCCTGTGAAAGGAAAACAATGAACACCGAATCAATAATGTCAACTATATTCAAATAAAATACTATGATGACAGAAATCTTACCAAAAAGTTTGGATCTTGTCGTGATGCCATAAACAACCTTCAGTCCTCTGGAGACAAAAACGTATACTCCTGACATAGATCCTGACCCCTTAGGTCCCCTCGAATGTAATCTCGTGTAAGCCTGTTCTTGAAATCTTTCCATCATAGATGAACCTCCCTATCCACTCCTTGTACATCACCGCGGTGTCAGGGACATCATAGGTTTGCTGCAAGGTAAAAACATAAGTTAATTATCTTTAAAGCAATAGAAATAAAGATATATATGCAGATTTATCAAAACTTATATACCAAAAGTTGTTGCCAAATCAAGTCTTTCGTTTTTGGTGGAACCAACTTCCAATTATCATAGGTAATGCGAACTTTGCTTCAAGCCAAAAAAACCTAAGTAGCTAATGAAATGGTCTTCCTCCGGACCAATTGGTTTCATATCGTCATCAAAGTCAATATGCAACCTCTCCTGTTGATGGTGATGACATGCTGCCAATGCAGGTATTTTTGTATTGCCTCTAACCCTTCTTCTCGTAACCGGTTTAGGTCTCGCATCAGGTTCAGGCCTATTCATTTCATTGTCCCTATCACTTTGTGAGTCACTAGAATTGTCCATATTCTTGTAAGCACAAAATTAATTGTCAGATAGGTGAATAAATTGTAAGTAAATGAATAAACTAACTAATTATAAAACAAACAGCACACATTACTACTTTCTAAGTTAAGCTCTTACTCTAAATTATTTCCCATATTCCTTCACCATGATCATTTATTACAACATATTCTTCATCATCTACCAATTCTACTTCACTTGTTGTAGGTGGATTAATTGTGAAAGGTGGTGTGTCGTCAAGGTTGAGGGTCGGATCACCATGCTTCTATTTTTTACTTTGAAGTACAATGGAAATTTTTTTATTTGTGGGATCTGTGATATAAAACACTTGTTTTGCCTGGCTTGCTAGAATGAAGGGCTCATCCCTATAACCTACTCTTTTAAGATCAACTGAGACAAATCCAAATTGTTGATCTATTACCACAACATAATTGCTAACCCACTTACATTTGAATAAAGTAACTTTGAACTTATTGTAAGTGATTTCCCATATTTCTTCTATCACTCCATAATAGGCCATGGATGCTAATATGTGGTTTTTGTCTTTCGAACTGGAAAAGTGCATGACATCAGCTTCTACCATCACCCCACTATTTTGCATGGTACTTCTGTCATCTTGGTCTTTTGTGTAGAAAGAATACCAGTTTATATCATAACTGCTCCAAGTAATGATCTAAAACGAAGGCCCCAGGCTAGCCACTCTATTGTCTCAGACACACCGGTCTCATGCAAAACCTTTTCCTCAAACCACTGAATGAATGTCTTGTTTTGCTCAATAGTAATCTGCATGTCATTCTTCCTTGAATTCATGTTCTTCAATATCTTTCTGTGTTCATCTATGTACGGTTGAACTTCTGCCATGTTATTCAGGATATAAAGGTGTGCTTGCAACACCTCTTCACGAGGCATAGTCTTCACTTTCAGTCCTCATGTTCCCTTGCTCCTCCCCTCTTCATGCCGAGATTGTTCCTTCTTCCCTGATAGTTAATCGCTGTAGAAGTCCATAGCCTCTTCAACAACATACCTTTCAACTATTGAGGCTTCTGGTCGATAGGGATTTTTAGAGTACCCTTTTAAGATCTTCATGTATCGCTCGAAAGGGTACATCCACCTCTGGTAAACTGGACTGCAGAGCCTTACCTCCCTTACCAAATGAACTATCAAATGCACCATTATATCAAAAAATAAAGGAGGAAAGTGCATCTCTAATTGGGACAATATGATATAACCTTCAGCTTTCATTTCATCCAGCTTTTCAGTGTCAATGACTTTGTTACAGATAGCATTAAAGAAAACACACAATCTTGTCACAGTGCTTCGAACTTCATCTTTTATAATGCCTCTAATAGCTACTGGTAACAGTTGTTGCATCAACACATGATAATCATGGGACTTCATTCCCACTAACTTCAAATCGTCCATTGACACACACCTTCTCACATTCGAAGAATATCCTTGTGGTACCTTAATTTCATGCAAACACCCATACAAACTTCGTTTCTTCACTTTTGATAGTGTATGCGCTGCTGGCTCCAAGTATGCCCTCCTACCATCATGTCTTAACTGTGGATGTAACCGTTCTCTTATTCCCATATCAACAAGGTCTAGTCTCAGACTAATCCCATCCTTGGTCTTCCCTGGAATGTGCAAAAGCATTATGACAAGGCTATCACAAACATTTTTCTCCACGTGCATTACATCAATACTGTGTCTCACGTCAAGACTATGCCAATATGGAAGATCAAAGAAAATTGATCTCTTCTTCCATATGTTCTTCTCACCCGCGGTCTTCTGATTCTTACTGAGTAAGACATTGATACATTCAACCCGACTGTAAACTTCCTCTCCGGTTAATGCCTTTCGAGCCATTCCATGCTCCGACAAGCCATTAAAACGCTTTCTTAACCTACGATGCAGGTGGAACCTAGGAAGGAACCTCCTGTGACTAAGGTAGACCGTTTTTCTTCCATGTTTAAGTTGGTAGAAGTGAGTGTCTACTTTATAGATTGGACATGCATTATGCCCCTTCACACTGTACCCTGAGAGGTTTCCATACACAGGGAAGTCATTTATCGTGGTGAAAATCATTGCACGTAGCTTGAAGGACTCACTCTTATATGCATCAAACACATCTACGCCTTCCTCCTACAACTTCAAGTCCTTAATCAAAGGCGCCAAGTAGACATCGATATCGTTTCCTGGCTGTTTTGGTCCATAAATCATTATAGAAAGCATCACATACTTGTGTTTCATACAAAGCAAGGGAGGCAAGTTGTATATTACAAGGAGTACTGGCCACACACTGTGTGTGCTATTAAGAGTTCCATATGGATTGATGCCATTTGTACAAAGCCCAAGCCGAAGGTTTCTCAGCTCGCTGCCAAATTCAGGGAACATTTCATCTATTTTCTTCCACTGTGGAGAGTCAGCTGGGTGCCGAAGATATTTTCAGTCGGATATTCTATCATCCGAATGCCATCTCAACTTCTTCATTTTTTTTGCAGTGCCAAACAAACGCTTAAAGCGGGGTATTATTTGAAGATACCATAGAACCTTTACATGTTGCCTTTTAGTTGTCCCATCGCCACAACCATCATCTTTCCTCACTTTGTATCGTGCAGTTTGACACTTAGGGCACTCACTCAGACCTTCATACTCCTTTCTGTACAGTACGCAATCATTAGGGCAAGCGTGTATCTTTTTATACTCTATACCCATCGTAGATAGGATTTTCTTGGCCTTATGCATATGATTTGGAAGTACATTATCGTCTGGAAACATATCACACAACAGTTCAAGCAGCAATGTGAAACTACTATTGGTCGACCCACAAGTTGCTTTTAGGTTTACCAAATGTAATATTCCTATCAGCCGTGTGTATTTACTCCCTGGGTACAACAGTGTCTCTGCATTACTCCGCAGGCTGTCATATTTATACGACTACGCAAAGGATTCTACCTCAACATTGTGAATCATTCTCTCCATTCTATCTTCATCTATGACATCCACAACTTCCTTCTTGTGCGACGGACAATCTGTTACTTCCATATCATGTCATATCCACCTTGTGTATCGAAGATTTATTCCATCATAAAGTAGGTGATCCCTTATAACTTCAACATCCCGTCTTCACTCAAGTAAACAATTGACACAAGGACAAAAATACATCACATTTCTGGCTGGAGCATTCCTCCTAGCATATTCAATAAACTCTTCAACCCCATTCTCATATTCTTCACTTGTTCTCAAGCCATTCATCCAACTATGATCCATTTTATTACCACTTACGTCATTCCCATTTACACTTAAGTTAAGAATAATTATCAACACTAGGAATGCCATTTACTATTTTGTTTTTCAAAATTTTGGCAGCATTTCCCCTTAAAAGTGAGACATCCCAAAATCAAAATAACAAACCATCTCAGCTTAATTTAAATGAAACAAAACTTTAGCTTCTACCACCAAGCACAAACATTGAAAGTAATGTTAATAGCAATTTCAGATTTCGTAATATTCAGTAATCAAACAATCAAGAACATAGAAAATTTTGAGTCACAGCAGATCAAATCCACAAGGTGAATATAGTTATACCAAGAAATCTGAAGAAAAAGATAAGAGGTTCAAATTTGGAAAATTTTTGGCAGTCAAACAATATTGCTTAAGGTGAAAATCTAGATAGGAAGCAATAATAGTTTACCGATTGAAATTATGTAGAAGACAAAGTAGGTTAAAAAAGAACCAAAATATATAAGATCCAGTAAGCTAATTTGTTTTGAATGCAAAATTATCAAAACTTCCGATAGACACCAGTAATTTTGCTACAAAAGTCTTAAGAAACCTGAGTTCTGATATGATTCTATCACGCCCCAAAGTAGTAAAACCTGACCGGCATGAAGTGTACATTGACTTCATTTCATAAGCCCTTTCTAATTTAATATTTCCTTATTACAACCAAAAAATCTGCTTCATTAATATAATATAGAATGACTTTATGTTGTCTTGGTTTGTGAACCTTTATCAAACAACCACCACAAATCTCTTTAAATTATGAACTTCCAATCATATTTAAAGCAATCAATCCTCCTTCCACAAATTAAAATATAAGATCTTTGACTCAAGCTATACATATATACACATACAAATAAGGAAGTAGCTAGACGTCCATTAGTTTCGTTGAGCAATTTTTCTCTATAATGAATGAATAAATTAACTTTATCATAAAATTACATTTACCATAATAACTAAACTATTATAGTCTTACTATACAACTTATTACTAGAACAATTCAAGAGCACAAGGATATTATTGAAACATGATTAGTTTCTCAAGATGAAAGAATCATACCTCAATAACTCAAATCCATAAAATGCTTGAAATAAATATGTATGAAAGCATGCTTGCTTCTACAGAGTAAATAATATAAAATATATAACCATCATCTTTCATATGTGTAAAACTAATTTTAAATATTATAATAACCACATTTGTATTTAACAAAGATAGAAAATACAAGAATAATCGTAAATATAACCTAAATAAAACTTCAATAAAAGACTTTCCTTTCCATAATACGGAATAAACATGAAAACATTTTTCCACCTAAAAACTTGTTTAGTAGAAGAACCAATACAAAGCAAATAACAATCATAACTCGAAGGGTATAAAAATGGGGATGAAAACTTTAGCTTAATTTAAATGAAACAAAACTTTAGCTTCTAACATGTAGTTGAAACTTTAAATGAAGGCTGACGGTGGAGAGGAGACTGAATGGGGAAGAAAAAGCTGCAAGCCTAGAGCAAAGAAGGTGGCCGATGATGGAAGTGAAGCTTTGGAGAAAGAAAAAAAACAAGAAGGAGAAAGGAGACTGAATGGGGACGGAGTGATGAAGTTGGGAGGAGAGATGCAGCAGGGGAGTGAAGTTGGGGACAGAAGTAATAGTTTAGAGAAAGAAGGAAAAAAAGAAGGGGAGAGGAGATAGAATAGGGAGCTTCAGATGTAGCAGGGGAGTAAAGTGGGAAGAGAGATACAGCAGAGGAGTGGGAGTCTGACATGATCACATGTACTGGTCATGTCAATTCTGGTGTATGTGAGTCAATTTAGACGTCCCCATCCGTTGCTAGGGATGTCTAAACTTACTTTAGACGTCCCCAGAACAGCTGGGGACGTCTTAGACGTCCCCAACAGTTCTAGGGATGTGTAAAGAATACCTTTAGACATCCCCAGCTCTAAATCTTAGTTTAAACATCCCCAGAACAGCTGGGGACGTCTAAAGGTAGATCTTTAGGCGTCCCCACCTGTTCTGGGGACGCTAAAGTTTTTCTTTTTCTTTTTTTTTAATGACATTTAAAGGTCTTTAGACGTCCCCATTTTTACTGGGAACATCTAAAACACTACCTGATAGCTCTTGGCACGAAATTTAATTATTTTAGACACGCCAACCTTTAAAATTTCAACCTGACTATATTTTGGGTGTCCCTTTTTTAAAAAGGGACGTCCTTTAGGGTAGTTGTATGTATGTTCTGTAGTAGTGAGACTTCATTATGTGCTATATGACTTATTCTCCTCCTTCATCACTTAAGTGATGGATTTACATGTTTCAAAAAGCCCTATTTCTTTTCAAAAACCTTTGTTTAGTCACCCCATTTATAAAACTATTTGTTATCATCAAAATATAGAATCTAATACTTATGACTTGGTTTTGTCAACCTCGGTTGGTGTTTAGACTATTACTGCTAATGTTTTCCTGAATTGTGTTATGAATGTTATGGGGCATGAGTCTACGATAGATTTAATATGCTTGCCACTTCATAACCTTGAGGTTATCCTAGGCATTGACTGGCTAATGGTGAATAGTGTATTGTTAGACTACGGGAACAAGAGGATCGCATATGCTAAACCACAAAATGGTGGCAATATTAATATTAGTTTAACCTTTCTCTCAATAACTGAAGCTAAGATATGTCTGCAAAAGCGTTGCCAAGGGTACTTCATTTTCTTCCCTATGCAAGCAGAAGTGGAAACCATACTTGAGAATATACCTTGGTAAATGAATTCTCTAAGGTACTTTTAGAAGACATTAGTGGATTACCTTCGAAAAGGGAAGTAGAGTTCACTATTGAGATTGTACTTGGTGCTAGATCTATACCCAAAGCCCTTTACCATATGGAACTAAATGAAATAGTAGAACTAAAGAAGAAAATCGTAGAACTACTAGAAAAATACGACTCAGTTTTTCACTATGGGGAACTCCCGTATTGTTTGTTAAGAAGAAGGACAGGAGCCTACAGTAATGTATTGATTACTGAGAGTTGAATAAGGTGATCATCAAGAAAAAATATCTACTCCCCAGGATTGATGATCTTTTAGATCAATTATCTAGTTCCAGCGTATTCTCAAAGATTGACCTGATATTGGGATACCATCAGCTACGAATAAGAGCTGACGATGCGCCGAAGATAGCTTTTAGAATCATATATGGGCACTATGAGTTTTTGGTGATGCCCTTTGGACTAACTAATGCACCTACCATATTTATAGACTACATGAACCAGATCATCTGACATTATCTTGATCAGTTTGTGGTAGTCTTTGTTAATGACATTCTGGTATACTCTAAGAATAGAAAAGAGCATGAGAGACATTTACGAGTAGTCTTGAACATTCTAAGAGAAAAGCAACTCTACACTGAATTGACTAAATGTGAATTCTAGCTTTCAGAGGTCAAATTTCTGGTCACGTAATTTCACAAGAAGGAGTCTCTGTGGTTTCTAACAAGGTAGAAGTAGTACTGAACTAGAAGAGACCAGAACTGTAACTGAAATAAGCAATTTTCTAGGTCTTGCTAGTTACTACAGGAGATTCATTCAAAATTTCTCCTGAATCGCCATGTTGTTTATGAAGCTCATAAGAAAGAATCAATCTTATATGTGGGATGACCGATATGAGAGGTGCTTCATAAAGCTGAATGAGAGGTTAAGATCTTCACCAGTACTGATTATCCCAAATCCCAATGAGACCTATATGATCTACAGCGATACTAGTAAGCAAGGATTGAAATATGTCCTTATACAACAAAGTAGAGTGGTGGTATATGCCGCTTGACAGATGAGCCTCATGAGATGAACTATCTCACTCATGATTTGGAGCTTGTGGTAGTTGTGTTTGTATTGAAAATATGGTGACACTACTTGTATGATACTACTGTAGAATTGTACTATAACCACAAGAGCCTTAAGTACTTGCATGACAAAAAAAATTGAACTTGAGACAATGTCAATGGATGGAGTTACGAAATGATTACAATCTAGAGATTAAATATCATCCAGGGAAAGCAAACAGAAGTTGTTAGAAGAATTCAAAGATCTAAACCCGTCCAACAAGTATTCATGGACATAAATGTGCCGAATGAAGTACTCCTCGCTAAATACAATGTTAGCCAGGAAGAGAGTGATCTGATAGCAGAAATTAAAGAAGCTCAGATGCAGGATGGATGACTAAGGTCTATCTGAGAAATGATCGCATAAGGTAAAAATCAAGATCATGATCTTTTACCAATATAATTAGTCAGATACAAGAAGCGCATATATGTACTACTAAAGGCTAATCTAAGGCGAAAAATCCTGAATAAGGCGCACAAGAGTCGATACACCCTTTACCCAAGAATGATCAAAATGTACCATAATTTGAAGTCTAAGTATTGGTAGCCAGGGCTAAAAAATGATGTGACCAAGTATGTGGCACGGTGTCTTACTTGTAGAAGGTGAAGATAGGACATCAATGACTGCCAAGACTTTTATAAAGCCTATAAATGCCTGAGTAGAAGTAGGAAAGTGTTACCATAGATCTATTGATGGGATTACCCAGAATCAGGAACTATGAGGCAATTTGGGTAATTGTCAATCATTTTACAAAGTCTGCTCATTTAATAACCATCAATGCTAGCTATTCTCCTGAGAAGTTAGTAGAAGTATACAAAAGGGAGTTAATTAGACACCATAGCATGCCGAAGAGCATTATCTCAGACAGAGATCCCTGATTCTCATCCAGATTCTAGAAAGCTTTACATTAAGCTTTGGATACAAAATTGAGATTCAATACGGCCTATCATCCGTAAATAAATAGACAGTCAAAAAGGACTATACAGATGCTAGAAGACATGTTAAGGGCATGTGTCTAGATTTTAAGGGAAGTTGTGATCATTTCCTTCTATTACCTAAGTTCACCTATAACAATAGCTATCATATGAGCATTCAGATGGCTCTGTATGGAAGGAAATGCCAATCACCACTGAACTAGACAAAATTATTTGAGAGAAGGTTATATAGGCCGAATCTGGTAGACCAAGCCATAGAGCATATCAAGATTATCCAAAAGAGGCTCCTAGCGGCATAGAGTAGACAAAAAAGCTGTGTCGACAAAAGGAGAAGACCTCTAGAATTCGAGGTTAGGGATCATATGTTCCTGATGGTATCTTCAATCACTAGAATTATAAAGTAATCAAGAAAAAGAAGCTTAACCCTTGCTACATTGTTCCATTTGAAATTCTTAGAAGAATTCGTCTAGTGGCATATCGAATAACCCTACCCCTAACTTGAGCAGACTCCATGATGTATTTCATGTATCACAATTGAAGAAGTACCAACTAAACCCTGAACATGATATCGAGTATGAAGATATTGACATGCAAGATAACTTCACATATAAAGTTGAGCCGGAGCGAATCATTGATCAACAAGAAAGATGCCCAGACATTGAAGTATACAGTTTGTGAAGGTGGTCTAGAAGGGACTATCCCTAACAGAAGCAACTTGGAAAGTAGAAAAGGACATGAAAAGATTTTACCAAGAGTTTATGTCTCAAGATATGTAATAAATTTTGCAGATAAAATTTATTATACGAGGGGAGAATTGTAATATCCCAAAATATACTCAAGAAGAGGAAATAGGAAAGAAAGGTCAACTAACTCAAATTAACCAACATATGGTTAATTAACTTGGCTTATGTAAGAAGAGCCATTTTTGGACCATATGTTTTTCTTTTTCCCTTGGTCAATGTTCGGCTAAGTAATTAAAGGCAAAGGAAGAAAAAAACTTAGAATATCACACTTTCTCTCACTCTCATAATTCAGCCAAGAGCTAAAGGGAAGAGAACAAAAAGACACAATAAAGGTAACTATTTCTAGCTCACTTTTCACCTTCATAATCCCTTCCTTGGTTCAAATAATCTTCATGAAACTTGTTATCTTCTCTAAGAGCTTCATTTCTATTTTTTTTAAGAGGAGGTGTTTCGAGTCATCTTGTAAGAGCCAAAGGTAGAGAATCAAAGAAAGAGCCTAAGAAAGAGCAAAAGGTAAGCAAGAGCTCCATTTTGATCTAGGTATTGTCTTATTTAGTAGAATTTTGGATCAATGGAACAAAATTCCTAAAACTGGAATTTACTGCCAATTAAGGTTTCTGTATGGCAGTTTGTTTGCATTGAGTTTTTGAGTAATTGAAAAATGTCTAATGATCATGAGCTTTTCCAGAGTAAAATTAAACTAATTGAACTTTAATTTCATAGGTCATATAGGTCAATTAGATTTGTACACTATGAGTTTTGCATTTTTGAAGTTGGTCATGTAAAACGGGCATATTTCTTGGGAAGTGTTCAATGAATAATAATTATGGAAGGATGTGCATTCCTTAAAAATAGATTTAATAAAGGTCACATGGCTTTTAGAATCATTGCAATTGGAAATTGGTACAAAAAGATATGAATTTTCAAAGTTTGTTGAAAATTCTGGTAGCTTTTAGTTAATGTGTGAAATTATGATAGGTCATATAGGTCAATCGGATCTGAACCCTATGAGTATATGCAAAATCAAACTTTAATTTCATTGGTCATATAGGTCAATTGGATCTGTACACTATGAGTTATGCATTTTTGAAGTTGGTCATGTAAAACGGGCATGTTTCTGGGGCAGTGTTCATTGAATAGTAATTTGGGAATGTTGTGCATTCAATTGGCTAAGGGCAATATTTTTCCTTGAAAATAGACTTAACAAGGGTCACATGGCTTTTGACATCACTGGAATTAGACATTGCTACAAAAAATATGAATTTTCAAAGTTGGTTGAAAATTCTGGCAACTTAGTTAATATACGAAATTAAGAAGGTAATAGTAAAATGTAATTACCATGAACTCTAAGGGTAGAAATAAGCACTTTGAGCTAGTTTGACCACATTGATCCTTCATTTGACTTAGTGTACTAATCTTAATGTAACTAATCTAAGTGTTTGAATTATGAAGAATTGGTTTAAGTAGTAACTCATCGTCCGTAAGTTCTAATTTATAAAATATGATATTTTCCTGGGATGCCTAAGAGATAGGGAACAAAAACAGAGTTTGGAAAGGCTGCCAGGTAGCATCCCTTATATCATATGTGTTATTGTGTATGTATTCCCTGTTATCTACTTATGTGCAAGACAGTTAGTTCTTAGGCGGTAAGACTCGTAAGTACAAGTTGTACAGGGAGTTATGCTAGGCTGTAGCATAGGGGGTTACCCTAGGTTGTATATCTTATATGGGGTAGAGGCCCTGGGCTACTAGTTTATGGTCACCAAGCACTGTGGTTTTGTGATAAGGGACCAGTTAGGCCCTTTATTTGCTGCATACTATAAGTGTTATGCTTGATGATTTCTTTTACATGCTTAATATGCTACATATCATGAGTGATCTATGTACTATTGGGATTCTTTGAATCTCACCCTTTCCAACCAATACTCTACTGTAAAGGTGAGTCATCTAAGGGCAAGAAGATAGCTAAGACGGGTGAAGTACATGCCGAATGATTAAAGTCCTTTGGTTATCTTACATTTTGGATAACTGTATAAATTGTAAATGTAACTAAGTAGGAATAACTGTAGCAGTAGCATTAGCATTAGCAGTAATGCTAACTGTGATAGCTGTAAATCAAACGATTAGCATATCAACGCGTACGCTGTAACTCGAATGCACTAAGTGAACTAGATTGGGGTAACCGAACACTAAAGGCCCATATGTTAACCACCGATACACGGAATTTTGCCAAAGAACACTCTACATTTCAAATAAAGGGATTTTAAACTAATGAGTGATAATGAATTTGCAAACCAGTTTGAGACCACACTTAAACTAATTTCAAAATTTTTCAAAAAATCTACCCAAGTACAGGTCCAAACCCTGTATTAAAGTCAAGACTTTAATAGCTTAAAATAGAACAATGTCTCAGGTTTGTATTTATTATAAATTTTAAACTCATCCAACTTTTATAAAATACAGCATTATAGTTAAGGCAACTAGAAAACCTTTTGGTTAAGGAACAAGAGCAGAAAGACCATTGCAATTAATCTATTATGATATATGTGGTGTTATGAGTGTGAGGGTGAGACATAGAGCTTATTACTTTATTACTTTTATTAATGACTTCTCATTATATGGTTATGTCTATTTGATCACATATAAGCCTGAGGCTCTTGAGTGCTTTAGAAGATACATGAATAAGGTAGAGAATCAAATGGATGATAAAATTAAAGCCTTCTGTGCTGATTAAGGTCATGAATATTTGTCTAATCAATTCAGAGAGCTTTAAGAAGAAAAAAGGATAATTAGGCAACTAAATATCCTTGGCACTCCACAACATAATGGAGTTGCAAAAGGAAGAAATATAACACTTCTTGATATAGTTAGGTCTATAATGATGCAAGCGAATCTGCCAATTTCATATTAGGGTGATGCTTTGTTAATAACTAGCTTCATACTTAACCATGTGCCCTCAAAATCAACCACTTCAATGATGTATGAGTTATGGAAAGAATGCAAGCTAGATCTTAGCATCTTAAAGCCATAAGAGTTAGCTGCTTATGTCCATGATGATTGTCATAAGCCTGCGAAGTTGGGTCCCAGAGGAAAGAAATGTATCTTTATAAAGTACTCAAAACAGTCAAAAGGATATGTTTTCATATATGGAAATGAAGATGGAACAATTATTGAAATTCAATTTAGAGAAGCCATATTTCTAGAAAAATATTTTCCTAGCATGGGAGAGATTGAACGCACTGTATCTCTTTATGAGACACGAAAACAAGGTAGCAAAGAACAAGTTAATTATCCTCTGTTGGACTTCAGGTCCAAGTCCGCCCTTGATGGGCCGGACTGTTTGATTAGGATATAAGTAGCCTAATTAAATAAGAATAAATCAGCATTAATTGCAAATTGGGGAATAAGTTAGTATTAATTATGGGATCGTTAATTGAGGAACAAATCACCATAATTAGGAAATTAATTAAGAATCAATTAATTTAATTGCTATCTTGGAGGGCAAGAAGGAGTGCACACGTTTCCTAATTAGTGGCCTCCATAAACCACTATAAATATGGTGTGCCTCCTCAATTGCAATTCACCCCGCCATTGAGGTTTCTAGCAATCTCTTCTCTCCTACCATCTTTCTGGTTTTGGTGATCTGTTATGCAAATCACAATTAGGCTCTAGTAGTCTAATAATTGTGTGGGCACAATTATGGAGCATAGGAGCTTTGACCCATATCCGAACATGGATTCACCCCGTCACGCCATATCTCTTTCCCTCTATTTTTTCCTATATTGGCATCAGAGCATAATGATCCTATGGCTGTGTGATTTATTCTTTGTGAATAATTAAATGATATAATTTTGTTTATATCTCCATCACATTTTTATTTATGCTATTCTAATTAAATATGTTTTTCGCATAATTTAGTTTTTTTGTTTGCAACATGTGATTGTTGCATATGACGCACATATTCTATATGAATGTCATTCTCATGTTCCTTTGCTGCCTTCAAGAATAAATTTAAATAATCATTCGTTGTTACTTGAAGGCATATCATAGAGCTTGCATGTGATTATTAGTCAATTCATATATGCATTAACTCGTCTGTGCTCCAAAAGAAAACTATTTTTCTTATATAACCCATATGGTCTTCTTTTTGTATATGCGTCTGTGTGCATCGAATTCCTCTTCTCATATTTGCTATTCGACCTGAGCATAATATGCACACATATGAAATTGGGTTCTTGATTGTTTGCTCCTTTAATTATTATATATACATATACGCATATATATATATATATATATATATATATATATATATATATTTCATGGCATAGATTTTTCTTCTCCTCCTCCTCACTTCTTTGATTTCTTAAAGGTTGAGTTTTTGGAACCTATGTGGAACCAAAAACAAGATACTTTGACCCTTAAAAGGCTAGGAAAGTTTTTAAGGCACAGAGGACACACATCCAGGTCAGATTACACAGTGCCGTCAACGTCGAGAAAAAATGGGGTGTTCAAAACTAAGTGGTTTTTCCTAAAGTAAGGCTATGGATGTGTAGAGCTTGACGGGACAATTCCAATTATGCTTATAATGTGTCAAATGAAGTTCGGATGAGGGAGAAACGAAGGAAAGAAGTTGGCAGTCCTTAGTCGCTGCTGCCACTTCACTCATTATTTGATCAATGAAAAATACATTTTTCAGATCAAATAAATGCCATGAATTTGTAGTTCATTGAACTACGATTCTAACGACACCAAGAACAGCAAAACGGAGCTAAAACGAGGGAGATATGGCTTCCCAAAATTGGTGGGTCGTGATGACCTGCTGGAGCTTCAACTGGGTCGGGTTGACCAGACTGGAGGTTGAAGACGATGACGTAGCAGTCAACGCCACATCATCGGTCAAGCTAAGCCATGTGGTGCCAATAAGAGAGCGCCATGTCAGCGTTCAGAGCCACCTTAGTATTAGTCATTGTTGGCCACATCATCCGTTGACCAGCCACGTTGATTGAGACACGTCATCGCCATGTCATTGACACGTCAGTAAAGTCAAGGGTTGACCAGTCAACCGCGTTGACCAAAGAAAAAGAGAAACCGATAGATAGCACGAAGGGCCTGCTGGGGCCTCTGTTTGACACGTGGTAAGCACCGTCAGAGAGAGGATGACACGTGGAGTCACTGGTGCCGGCATGTGTTGCTGATTGACAGCTGCAAAGTGGCGCGTGGAGGTCACGCACCACCACCGAGAGTGGCCAACGTTGGAATTTTCTTAATTTTTAGGATTTTTCAATCTAGACAACTTCTAGGGGTATGTGTAGGCACGCGGGACCTATGATTGAGATGCGGTTTGTTCCTAAAAATCCCTAAATTCAAGAGCTTTAATTTGATATATAATTTGCATATATTTGAACCACGTTTGGATGTGATTTGAGTAAAAAAGGTGCTTGTGTGCACTTAGAGGTTCCCAAAAATATAAAAATTGAGTCTATGTGGATTCCATTGTTTTTGAAATAGGTTGGCTTACTTATTAAGAGTATTTCAACTACAACATAAGGTTAATGCTGCAAGATTCTTTAAAAGTGAGGGATTATTCAAATGACTTTTTGAATAGAAAATCCTATCCAACCTTAACTCAAACTTTTAGAGATAAAAACTTGAAAATTGCAGCAACTTGAAATTATCGAATAATAATAAGTCTTCATATGCTTCTAACCACATTGATTCACTTGGATTGAAGCAGTGACTTCTAAAAGTCAACCCTTTATCACAAATGTTGTGACAAAGGACAAGATAGATAGAGATGTAAGAATCATCTCATCAAGTGGGAGGTATGCTACAATTACATCCAAGTAAGTGGATGTAAACATGGCAAAAAGGAGCTGAATATTGTAGCTAGATGCTACATGAGTTCATATGGTTAGAAGGGCCTATGAGAGGGAGAACCTATTTAAGAGACAACAATATGAGAAAAGTTTTTTGAATGTTCTTTATCATTGAACTTATGATTAAATTCTGTATTTTTTTAATTGAATTAAGCATATTCTTTTCTTGTTTTCATGAACAGTTATGTTGATTAGATGATATTGTATTATTATCTTCTTAGTATAACAGTTTTTGATTGAGTGGGAGTTTCTGGAATGCATCTAGAAATCCAAAATGGGAAAGTGTTCAATGAAGACTATGGTTAAAAGGGTGATGAGCTAACTAGCATGATTGGGATGGGAGTCAACCTAGTTGTCTCCTAAACATGAAACTAGTGAACTTATTATCTAATTATCCTTTGTCTTAATTGAACAAATATGATTTGTATACCATAATCGTCTAAGTGACCAATTATGACCAAGTTTATTTGACTGAGCTTATGAAGACAAGCTCAATAGAGATGACTATGGAGTTAGAAACTCTCAAATCTCTTTTACATTTAGGAAGAATGAGATGTCAGGGACATCCTACCAACTAGTCTTCACCATTTAGAGGCTGAAGCAACTAAAGGATACAAAAATTTTATGCTATCAAGCATAGAAAGAACAACTTTGCTTAAACTTATGTTGGTATGAGTAATGTAACCTTATCCAAGCCATGTGGATAGTGTTGGACGATGGTGGAATAGGTGATCTTCTTCCATAAAGTTAAAACTAAGTTAAGTTTTAACATAGTGTACTAAGTCCTAACATGTCGTTTAGGCAACACTTGAGGCAAATGTCAAACTAAGAAGTTGAGACAAACTAAATGCCAAGTTCTTTCTAACAAACGACAATTGTATATTGCGATAAGACATCTCCCAGTTAATGGGAGGAAGCTATAACTCCCAGTGAGTAGGAGTGAGCCACGTCTTCTAGTGAGTGGACGTATACGAAAGCAAATATTGCTCCTGATATGCATATTGTGACCTTCAATAATATGATTCATCATATTAAACCTAAGTGTGAAAAACTGAAGGATCTAAGATCCATCAGTCAAATAACTTAGATAAAGAATAGGAGGATTCATCCTCTAAGTCTAAGAGCAAGAAACTTATGAGGTAAAATTGATCTAGAGGAGGTCAAATGGTTTCTACAAAGATGAAAAGCTATATGATAATCCTTAAGGGTTGTAAAAGTAGCAATCCACATGAGTTGTGGAAGTTTCACAAAAGCATATGGATTCATGTCAATTGCAAAGCAATAAAGAGATAGAATCAAGGGATTGGAACTTGCACATTAACTCTTCATAGATAAACCACCCTGATTCACTCCATGCAATTGCAACTGATAGAATCACATCTTTGCTCTCTTTTTAGTTAAGGATCAATGGGACTATGATTCTCAAATCCTTCATTGGATTTTGATGTTTCTTTTTAGGGATAAAAGATTCCTTTTCTTGCCATATGTACACATTGATCAAAAGAAATGATCAAACTAGCAAAAGAGTATTTGCTAAACAACGTGTACTAAAGGGTTAATACCCTTATGAATAAGTTGAGAACTTATTCTACTTGGCAAAGAAACTTTTTTGAGAAAATCCACTACAATTGGCAAATTATGACGTTAGCGAAACAATGAATGTGAGGGCAAAACATAGAGCTTGGTGTTTCGTTAATGTTGAGGACTTTTACTTTAAATACAGTAATGTTTACTTGATTTTTGGCAAGTGTGAAGCTATTAGATAATGGTTGAACTAGTCAGGAATCAGTTAAACTTAATGAATAAGACCTTTTCAAACTAACAAGGGTTAAAGACACCCACATGATTAGTTCAAGCTACTTTGTGTACAAGAAATGTATTGTTAGGAAACTATCAATACCTAGAACCCTTTAACATAATAGAGTTGTTGAAATAGAGAGATAGACCTCTCATATGTTGATTTGTAAACTCACAGCTATTATCTTCACACTTGATCAAATGCCCTTAATGTCAGTCACGACCTTGCCCTGTGAATCACGTATAGGCCTTAGATCAGGCACAAGCTCGTTAAGACCATAAGGGTCAGCAACTTATATCCATATTTCTTCCTATGAGTAAGGAAGATTAGGGTCATGGTATACAAGGTATCTCTTTATGAGATGACCTGAGAACTTGACAAGACACATTTTTCATTAGTGAAAATGATGGCGGCTCAATGATTGCAAGAGAACTAAGGGACGTAACATTCATAAAACCCAGATTTCCTAGCAGGAAATGAGTATTAATCATATTGAATGTCTTTAAGAGGTTTACAAGTGACAAGGAATAACTAAGTGTTCCTAAGTTCATTGATTCGAATGGGAGGATTGAGACCATTTTCACAATGAAAGAGGTAAGAGGTAAGTTACGAGAGAATTACCTCACTCATACATAGGAAGAGAGTCCTACGAAATCTACCTCAGAGCAAATTGTTATCTAGTGAATGACTATAAGCGGATAGATTCCCTAATGGATTAAATGCTCTCTTCATCATTTAGAAGGTGATGATAACTACCTATAAGTGTATGAAAGACACAAGAAAGACCTGCTAAGAAGAATTGCAAAGTGTCATATGTATTCCTTTTGGAACTAGCAGTATATGTTTTAGGCAATTTGTCACCTAGCCAGGAGGCGATTGGGAACAAGTAGGTTGTCAAATCTGTTGGGGGCATATAAAACCTAAAACACTTAGTGGCTAAGGGGTACTACAATGGAAGGTTGTCCATTATGTATTTTAACTCTGAACTTTGGCAATGACAACATCTTAGTCTTGAAATTACATTAAGATGATGTGAAGGCCACTTTCCAATTTGAAAATTTTGGAAATTGGATGTTGAACTATACATGAAGCAGCTTAAGGGCTTCGTAGAAACAATCACCCAAATAGTAGTATATGAGGTTTCACAAGGTGAAAGCCTCACCAACTTCGAGATAATCGAAGAACACTACATGAGTCCCAAACGATCTAGTGATGATTCAATGTGAAGTCATCCTTTGTCAAATGACATGTGAAACAAGTGTCAAGGGAGTCAAAGGAATAAAGGTAAGAGAATCCTTAAATTATGAGCTGAGAAAATATTAGGTTGAACAAATATCTTGAATGACAAGGTAAACAGAGATTGCACAAGGAAGATACAGTTTTTGCTACCTAAGACATGTACAAGTGTGATCTTTAGGCATCTAAGGATGCCAAACTGTAAACCCATGGACACCGTTGAAGTCCATGGCAAAAACCTAAAGAGGTTTTATGTCCTATGAGGAATCCAATATAAAAAAGGTGGATAGAGTCCTATATGAGACTATGGTTGGTAATATGAATGTACACATTGGTGTACATAAGACCAAATATTTTTAGTAAGACTTGGAAGCTATTTTTGGTCCTACTGTTAAATGGGTTATGAGAATAACCATGGATTAAGTTGTCAAGACAACAACTTTCCTTTGAAAGGATACTCTAATACAAGACCTAGGCAAATGGTGATAGAGTAAGGAAATATACAAAGTATTTTTTCTTGTTATCCATGGAAATAGAACACAGGGCGTCTTTTACCAACATTCAAAGAGCCATATGGCTAAAGTAATTCCTATGAGAGACTGGGAATGAATGGTGGATAGAAAGAACCAAACGATATCATCTTATGATGAGGATCCTAAGTATCACAGCAAGGCAAAACATACTTTTTGATATATCTCTATAAGAGATATGCTTTCAAAGAGGGAAAGTCATAGTTCAATGACCTTCTACTGACAGAATGTTGGTAGATCCCCTTATTGAGCCCATAGCTTGATTTTGATTGAGTTAGTGAAAATCTTGGGGCACAAATAAAATGTAAGGTCGTGAACTTCTTTTATATGAAGATAAAAGAAGTAATATGTATATTCTGAGTAAATACATATAAAGTATACAAGTTTGTATGTCATACAGGTCATAAGAGATTGGTTCACTCACACGAATAACCAACTTCCCATGTTTTTATGGGGGCATAGGAGGGTAAGACGAGCAAATGATCACCATGAGATGGTTAAGAAAAATCTTTGTGTTTGAGTCACCTCAGTTAGACTGAGATGAGATCTATATGTGTACATATACACATAAAATGGATCAAAGCATAAGATTAGACCTGTATCCAGGCAAAGAACTCTTTCTCACAAGTGAGATTGTAAAGGATATATTGTGAAAAAGAAAGTTATGGTTCAAATGTTGAGTACATTTTGGAGCTAATGTTTGTATGGTGAAAGAGGAAGAAATCAACGTACACCACAAATTGTTCACCATAGCATGCAATTCATACTGCATGTGCTTGAGAGTTAGACTGCAATATGGGATATGGGTGAAAGATCCCAAGTTCACTACAGTGTAAGTCCCAGGAAGGAAGAATCCTTCCACGATGCCCTTAAAACTTAGGCTGCATCATGAAAGCTTGGTTTAGTGACAGCTACTTTCTAAAGCTCCATGATCACACTCGATTCGGTCAGACGAGTGAAAACTAGGAAAGTGACCCAGTGAAGATGGACTGATGTTTAGTCAAAAAGGAAGATTTACTCCTAGATACATAAGATGTGCTAGTGTCTATGGTCGACCCCTTACTAGCTCTATGTGTAGCTTGTAAGTGCGGATACTATGTGCGTGGAAGGTAATCTAAGTTAATCAATATATTAACTCGAGAGGGATTAGATATGCCATGAGTAATATGTATGGGAGAATCTGGGGCATATGAGGCAATGAATATATAGCTTACGGTTATATATAAAGGGTGTCCTTGGATGCTGATCTGGTATGAGGGATTTCTAGTATCACAAACACCAAATCTTAAAGACACTTTTGCCCACGTGGTCACTGTAGACTCCAAGTATGAAACAAGAAAGAGTAACGAACGCACATCAAGTGTGAGTAGGAGATGTTGGACTTCAAGTTTAAGTTCACCCTTGATGGGCCGGACTGTTTGATTAGGATACAAGTAGCCTATCAGATAAGAATAAATCAGCATTAATTGCAGATTGGGGAATAAGTCGGTATTAATTATGGGATTGTTAATTAAGGAACAAATCACCATAATTAGGAAATTAATTGACAATCAATTAATTTAATTGCTATCTTAGAGGCCAAGAAGGAGTGTATAAGTTTCCTAATTAGTGGCCTCCATAAACCACTGTAAATAGGGTGTGGCTCCTCAATTACAATTTACCCCGCCATTGAGCTTTCTGCCAATCTCTTCTCTCCTACCACCTTTCTAGTTCTGGTGATCTGCTGTGCAAATCACAATTAGGCTCTAGTAGTATAATAATTGTGTGGGCACAATTATGGAGCATAGGAGCTTTAAGCCGGATCTGAACATGGATTTACCTCGGTACGCCAGATCTCTCTCCCTCTATTTTTTCCTATATCCTCAAATGTCTCAATACTTTAGTAGGAATGTTAACACAAAAACCTAGATAAAATAAAAGGAAAAAAAAAGACAAAAAGCTCTCGTAAGAAGTGACAGGGGAAATGTTCCTAGAGGATGCTTCTCAATAAAAGGGGATGCACTTATGGTTACTCCAGAAGGAAATGATGAGCCACTTTCTGTACAACAAGCCTTATCATGTCCTACTAAGAATGGTTGGAAGAAAGCAATGGATAAGGAAATGGACTCCATAAAAAAGAATAAAGTTTGAGAATTAGTTGATCTACCACAAGGGCAAAAAGCCATTGGGAGCAAGTGGGTTCTCAAAAATAAAAAGAAAAGTGGATGGATCAATTGATAAATATAAAGCATAATTAATTGCAAAAGGTATACACATCAAGAAAGTATAGATTATAAATATATTTTCTCACATGTTATGCGCTTCAATTCTTTAAGGCTTATTCTGTTAATAGGAAAAAGTTTAGATTTGGACTTACATCAAATAGAAGTAAAAACTGTTAAATCTCATGTTTTGATGATAACAAAGAATATTATGAAAAAGATTTGATTAATCAATAAGTTTGAACAAAGTAATAACAGGAAAGAGCATCACTTGAAGTAAGCATTGGAGTAATGAAGAAAGGCCAAGAGAAAAAGCTGAGAAACTTGATCAGAAGCAAGTTTTCTAAGGCATTACTCGAGTAAGTACTCGAGTAATAAGACAGCAACTTGAAGTAACCAGAGGCACCTTCGAGTAACCTGCCAACTTTACTCGAGTAATAGTGTAAATGATTTCAAGTTGCTCTCGGCCTGCCAATGTTACTCGAGTAGTAACTCGAGTAACCAGGTAAATAACTTCCAATTGCTCTCGGCCTGCCAATGATACTCGAGTATGTACTCGAGTCCCCTGTTTCAAGAAAAGTGTTGCTCTCGGCATTTTCAATCCTGCCAACGTTACTTGAGTAGCTACTCGAGTAACTCACTATGGTAAGAAAAAAACTTGAAGGTAATACTCGAATAACTTGATCTGGTTTTTATCACACTTCACTCAAGGCACTACTCAAGTATGCAGGTATTCGATGACTCATTTAAAGTGGATTACTTGAGTAAGTACTCGAGTATGCAGAGTTATTTTTAAAGAAAAACCTCAAGTCATTACCCGAGTAAGCAATGCAGAAAAATAATGTTTACTCGAACTTGAAGTGCTCTCGGCCTTGAAATCCTACCAACATTACTGGAGTAAAGCATCGAGTAACCAAAAGTTTATTTGAAGGTTTACTCGAGTTGGTACCCGAGTAACCTATGAAGTAAAGAATGCATTACCCGAGTAGGCACCCGAGTAAACAAGTATTTCCAAAGGTTTGAAATTTAGTTTATTCCATGCACTACCCGAGTAATATTATGTTTGCTTATTAACTTGTAGTTTATCAAAGTTTCCCCGATGATACTCGAGTAAACTTTAATGAATACTCGAGTAACTACTCGAGTATGCAAGTCTAGAAATTTTGAAATCATTCAAACGTTCATTGATTTGTTTTCTATATGATTAACCTTTCATTATATTAGTATTCTTAGCATATTTAGAGATAAACAATGAAGAGATCTTAACAAATAAGGAAAGTCAAATGTAACGTTCAAATACTATCTACCGCCAACAAATATTTTCAAAATACTGGAAAAGTCAACAATGGTTGTGCACTCTCCAACAGACGAGAAGAATATGTTCCAACGGTCACTACTAACACTCCTATATATATGGGAACATCCAAACAGAGAAAGAACAACAAGTACACACACGAACATATCATCAAGTTCATTACTCTGTTTTACATTATACTTGTAATTCTATGCTTCAGTGATTCTTATTTGCTCTGTGAGAGAGATATTTCATTCAAACTCAATATTTGTTATTGAGATAACTTAAGGTTGTGGAACCTTGAGTTGGGATTGGATTACAACTTGTAAAGGGGAGTGAGTGTCCAGGCGAAGGAACTTGCTTGTACTAAGGTGCCAAGAACCCACTAAATCTTAGAAGTTATAGTGAAACTCTCAGAGAAGCTCTGAGGACTGGACGTAGGTCAAAGTGGTTGTAGCCGAACCAGTATAACTCCTGGTGTACACTTCGGTGATATTTCTCCTTACTCCTTATTGTTTTAATTTCACCATCAAGTTTTATATTTGCAACGAATTTTTAGTATCACCCAATTCACCCCCCTCTTGGGTGAAACGCTTGCTCTAACATTTGGTATCAGAGAGTAGGTCTTCTTGTTAAGGTATAACAACCTAAGAAGGATCCAATGGCAAGCATGGGTGAAGGAATTCTTCCCGACAGAGTATCCATCACTAGACCTCCTGGTTTCAGTGGAGAACATTTTTTCTTCTAGAAAGCAAAATTTAGAGTGTTCGTTATGGCTACCGAATATGGGCTATGGGATGTGATTGAAAGTGGAAACTACCAACCTACAAAGGTTGTAGACTCTCAGAAAAATTCCAAGATGCCAGCAGAATATGATGAGAATGACAAGAAACTTATCACTCTCAACAGCAAAGCAATTCTGATGATACAAAGTGCTTTGAGTCAAAGTGAATATTTCAGAATTTGCACACTTCCACAGAAAAGAAAATGTGGGAAGCCCTGGAAATAGCTCATGAAGGAACTTCAGGAATAAAGGAGAATCGGATCAACACCTTGGTCACTAAATTCGATCTACTTTGAATGAAATCAAGTGAATCAATATCTAAATTTGAACTTAGATATACGCATCTTGTTAATCAACTTGCAGCACTTTGGAAAGTTTATGATCAACATACCCAAGTATGAAAGATTTTGAATATTCTTTCTAAAGAATGGGAGGCCAAAGTCACTGTGATAGAAGAGGCAAAAGGAGAGTCAATGAGATCAGTTGCTTCTCTATTTGGAAGTCTTTCTGAATATGAAAGCAAACTAAAGTTCAAACGGGAACTAGATGATATTGGTGACAAGAAAAAGAAAGGTCTAGCACTAAAAGCAAAAGAAGAGAATCAAGATGAGGATGAGGAGTTTGGTGATGATGAAATGGGCTTAATCATAAAACGATTCAGAAAGTTCTACAAGAAAGGTCAAGGATTCAAACACTTTCATAAAGGAGGAAATAGCAGCAAAGATCATATCATTTGCTATGAATGTGGAAAACCAGGACATATTAAATCAGAATGTCCAGAACTGAATCAAAAGAGCAAGGAAAAGAGAAAAGGAAAATTCTTCAAAAACAAGGCCTTCGTATCTGCTATATGGGGTGATAGCTCTTCTGACGAAGAAAGTGATGAGGAAGAAGTAGCTAATATATGTCTTGTTGCTCAAAAAGAAACAGAAGAAGAGGTAAATGATTCTGAACCTACCTATGATGAATTACTTTCTGAATATAATGCTTTACATTCTGAATTCATCAAAGTAGTTAAAGAATTGGTTGTTTTCAAAAAGAAAAACAAAGCTCTTCAAATTGAACTTAAAGAAAGTTCAGAAAAGGATTGTGAAGATTGTTCTTCTTTGAAAAAGAAAAACATTGATCTCACAAAAACTCTTGAAAAATTTACACAAGGAAGTGAGATGCTAAATGTTATTTTAAAAGCTCAACGATTTGTAAATGACCGATCTGGAATTGGATATGATCCAAAATCAGATAGAAGGAAAGGTAGAAAGAAAGCAGGAGGTAAATCATATTTGAATTATTTTCAGCATTCTGTGCATACATCAAATCCTTTTGCATTTGTAATTACTGTAATAAAAAAGGCCATTATACCTCTTCATGCGTTCATAAGAAGAAAGGAATGATAGGAACCTACAAATGGGTACCTAAAGGCTCATATGTTCAGAAAATTATTTGTACTAACCCAAAAGGACCCAAAAAGATATGGGTACCTAAGACTTAGTCATTTGATTGTAGGTATGTCTCAAAGCATCCAAAAATAGCAAGTGGTATATAGATAGTGGATGCTCTAGACATATGACCGGAGATTTTGAAAGTTTTACCACATTGCAACCTAAGGAAGGTGGAAAGGTAAAATTTGGAGGAAATCAATCCGGAAGGATAGCAGGAATTGGTGAAATCAAAAATGACAAAGGAATACAAGTCAAAGATGTATATTATGTTGAAGGCTTGTGTCATAATTTGCTGAGCGTAAGTCAAAGTGCAGATAAAGACAACTGGGTAATATTCGACTCAGAAGAATGCTTAATTATCAACAAGAATGACTTACAACTTGATAAGGAGAATATCAAGGCTAAGCTCAGAGCAAAAAGGGAAGGTAATTGCTATACTCTGGATATTAGCAGAAATGAATCTGAAAACTATTTTGAGTAATGCTGATGAAAGTTGGCTATGGCACAAGAGATCGGCTCATGTCAATATGCATCAATTAGGCAAACTACTCAAAGGATTTAGTTCTTGGATTACCCAAAGTAAATTTCAAAAATGACTTGATTTGTGACGCATGTCAAAAGGGTAAACAAACTAAATCATCGTTCAAATTGAAAAATGAGATTTCAACAAATAGACCACTACAATTATTGTACATGGATTTAGTTGGCCCAGCAAGAGTAAAGAGTCTTGGTGGCAACTTATATTCATTGGTCATTGTTGATGATTTCTCTAGATTTACATGGGGTTATTTTTCTATCATCAAAAGATGAAACCTTTGAAGAATTTATTATTTTTGCCAAGAAAGTGTAAAATGAGAAAGGTATGTCCATTGCAGGGATTAGGACTGATCATGGTGGAGAATTTGAAAATCAAGCCTTTGAAGAATATTGTGATACTAATGGGATTGACCACAATTTCTCTGCTCCAAGGACACCTCAACAAAATGGAGTTATGGAACACAAGAATAGAGTACTCACTGAAATGGCTAGAGCAATGTTGAATGAAAAGAACATGTCTCAAGTTTTCTGGGCTGATGCTATGAGTACAGCATGTTATGTTTCAAATAGAGCCTATATCAGAACAAAACTTGGAAAGACACCATACGAGCTGTACAAAGGAAGAAAGCCAAACATTGCTCATCCACACATCTTCGGTTGTAAGTATTTCATTCATAATAATGGTAAAGATAACTTAGGAAAATTTGATTCTAAAATTGATGAAGGAATTTTCCTAGGATATTCTAACCGAAGTAAAGCATATAGAGTTTTCAAAAAAAGAACATGTGTTGTTGAAGAATCAATTCATATTGTGTTTGATGAATTTGAATCCTCTGACAAAACCATTAAAGAAGAGTAGGAAGTGGTTTCAATCGAGAAAATGGTCAATCCATTTCTAAGTCTCTTATTCCAGAAGTTGATGAAACCAAGGAAGAAGAGCAATCATTAGGACAACCTAGAGCCTGGAAATACAATAAAATTCATCCCTTAGATCAAGTCATAGGAGATGTGAATGAAGGGATCAAAACTAGAAATAGAATTTTCAATGAAGTAAATTTTTCTGCATTCATTTCTGAGATTGAACCTTCTAACATTGATGAAGCCCTATCAGACAATGATTAGGTTATAGCAATGCAAGAAGAACTAAATCAATTTGAAAGAAATCAAGTTTTGGATTTGGTACCCCGACCTAAGGATCATCCGATTATTGGTACTAAATGGGTATTCAAGAACAAACTCGATAAATTCGCAATTATTGTCAGAAACAAGGCAAGATTGGTGGCCAAAGGCTATAATCAGGAAGAAGGGATTGATTATGAGGAAACGTATGCTCTAGTGGCTAGATTGGAAGCTATACGCGTACTCTTAGCCTTTGCATGCATCAAAGGATTCAAACTCTATCAAATGGATGTAAAGAGTGCTTTTCTAAATGGTTACATCATGGAAGAAGTATATGTAGAACAACCTCCAGGTTTTGAGGATGTTACCAAACCTGACCATGTTTTCAAACTCAAAAAGGCTTTATATGGTTTAAAACAAGCTCCTAGAGCATGGTATGAAAGGCTCAGTAAATTTCTCATTGATCAAGGTTTTGTACGAGGAAAAGTTGATACAACACTTTTTATAAAATGAAAACACGATGATATTTTAATTGTTCAAATATATGTTGATGATATTGTTTTCGGTACTACTAATGAATCTCTGTGTAAGGAATTTTCTGAGATAATGCAGGGAGAGTTTGAGATGTCAATGATGGGAGAATTGAATTTCTTTCTTGGTTTACAAATCAAACAAAGAAAGAATGGAATCTTCATCTCTCAAACAAAATATTTGAAAGAATTGTTGAAGAAGTATGGCATGGATGAAGCAAGTGGAACAGACACACCTATGAGCTCAACTACGTTGCTTGATGCTTATGTCAAAGGGAAAGACTACAACATCACAAAATATAGAGGAATGATTGGATCATTACTCTATCTCATGGTAAGCAGACCAGACATTTAATTTAGTGTTGGCATATGTGCAAGATATCAATCAGGACCAAAGGAATCTCACGCCGAAACTGTCAAATGAATCTTTAGATATCTTGCTGACACACCTGAATTGGGTCTATGGTATCCCAAAGGAAGAAGTGAATATCTAGTTGCATATTCAGATTCTGATAATGGAGGATACAAAACAGATAGAAAGAGTACCAGTGGACAAGGACAATTTCTTGGAGGATCTCTTGTATCATGGTTTAGCAAGAAACAAAATACTGTGTCTCTTTCGTCAACGGAAGCTGAATATGTTGCAGTCTCAAGTTGTTGTGCACAAGTGATATGGTTAAAACAACAACTACAAGATCTTGGTATTTATCTCAAAGAAATACCAATCTATTGTGACAATACTAGTACAATAAGCTTGGCCAAGAATCCAGTTCAACACTCTAGAACCAAGCATATTGATGTCAGACATCACTTCATCAGAGATCATATTCAAAAGGAAGATGTAAAAGTGATATTCATTCCTACTCATCTTCAACTAGCTGATATCTTAACAAAACCCCTTGCAAAAGATCAATTTCTATACATTAGGAATGGTAAATCCCAATGAATTGTAAGTTATTTTAGTCTCTCATAATGTTAGATAAAGATATTGGAACATGTTTTGATGATTACTAATTTAAGCATCAGAGTATATAGAAACTTATTTTGCAAGAAGATTGAAACTCTATTTTGAGAAACAAAAACAGAGGTTATCAGAGGACACCTTTACTGGAGTACCAACTTGAAGTAATGACTGACAGAGAAGCATTACCCGAGGAACAACTTGAAGTAAAGAAGCACTTTACTCGAGTAACTACTTGAGTAATGGTCTTCCAAAACTGGAAGTAACGGATCAAGTTACCTGGAATTTAAATCAAACTGTTCAGTTACTAAGAAATGAACAATCAGAAGTGGAAAAGACAGGTTACCCGAGGCGAGCCTCGAGTAAGCTTGAAGCTTACTCGAGTAAGGCCTCGAGTAACTGGAATTCCAGATTACCAAATTGATGAAAAATGATTCAAATCTGCTTCAAATTGGCTATAAACTAGTCAAGGGAACATACATGGATAATTACAATATTATTCATGCCAAGTAAGCAATTTAAATGAATTATTTTTGAGATTTTCTGTATGATCACTTTGTAAGGACTCGAGTAACGCCTCGAGTAACGTCGGGTTTTAGGTCTTTATCTGTCGCAAACTCGATCATTTCCACAAAATCTCCTCGAGTAAATCACTCTACTCTCTCACAAAAATTTTTCACAATCACTTTCTTCATTTCCGTCAAAACCCATTGTTTTTCAACTCCAAAAACCTTCTATTCTGTTCAGATTCTTCCTACCCTAAACTCGCGACTGTCACTCAATTTTTTTTCTGAGTTTTTAGAATCTTCACTGATTCAAAATGGTTATAACCAAAAACCTCACTCCCACAGATTCTTCTGGATCCCTACAACACTCTGACCCTCTTTCTTCTCCCCCCAGAAAGAGAAGAAAACTTACTCCTAGATCCAAAGCCAAAATCCAACCTCAACCTCAACCGAAACCAAAACCAAAAGGGGTTGTGATCAAAGAGCCAATAGTTACAAGGGCTCAATCCAAAAAGAGCACCTCTACTAGGAGAGGCAAAAGTGCAAAGTCTCCCTCTCCTCCACCCTCTGATTCCTCAACTCCCTCCTTCACACCAAAGCCTCTTTAAAGCCCAAATATGATAAGAATATGGCTAAGGCAATGGCTAGCATTCTATATCAAATGGAGAAGGGGCAGTCTTCAAAGAAATCTAAATTGCCAGAAGAGGAGATCACCAAACCTCCAAAGGGGTTCAATGGCAACAAACTAGAGGAGTCCCCAATGTATCTCACTCAATTCTCCAGGAGAAAAGTGTGCAAGACACACTATGTGGACCTCAAGCTACTTCAGGAGGTATTGAAGCATGATCTTAGTTCCTTTTTAAAGCCATTTATGCCTTGGCTTTCCATTAGACTTCCTTTTGCACAAAAGTGGTCACATATTTTTACTGCAACCTTGAGATCCTAGATGAACCAAACAGAACCTCAGCTGAGGAAGAGATGACTACCACTGTGAGAGGCCAAAAGATTCTCATCTCACCCTCTAGGATAAACTTATGGTTAGGAATAGAAAACCCCCAGATGACATTTACTCCCAACTTGACTCAAACCAAATATTTTCTGTCTTTAAACCTAGTGAGCTTGTTGGCCCATTAAATTTTAAACCCAGTGATATGTGTGATCATCACAGGGTTCTATGGTACATCTACTCTAGATCCCTTGTGAACAAGGCCAACAACTATACCCACTTCTCTGATAGGGACTTTAGATGGTTTGCTTCAATACTCCTGAAGGAATAGAAAGATTTGGAGGAGTATATCTTTTCTGAAATGAAGAGGTACAGAGTGGATGGGAAAGCTACCACACCGATGCCATATCCTCAGATTGTTTCTCTCATTCTGAAGGAGAATAAGATATGGTATTTGGAGAACAAAGAACACATTGAGAGGATTACTCTGGTTGGGAGAAATCAGATTGGCAAGCTCAACATTGACATTCCTCTCAAGGGCCCTCTAGAGTCTGGGTCGAAGAAGAAGAAGAAGACTGAGACTGAGACTAGCAAGATGGATGACACTCAGTCGTCAGCTCCAACTACCTCTACATCATCACCCTCTTTCCTCAATGCCACACTCCAGCACTTCATGGAAAATATGCTGAGAGGATTCCATGTGGACATTGCCAACACAAATGCTGAGTTGATAACTCACATGAATGGAAAGATGGGGGAGTTGGTAGAGAAGATGGATAAGAGGCACGAGGAGTTGTTAGCTGAGCAACGTGCCCAGGGTGAGACATTGAGATTGATTCTGGCACGACTGGATTCCTTGGGTCCCGGACCTTCTGTCGGTCCATAATCTTCTGCACTACTACCACCTCCAGAGAACATTCCTTCTGATATTCCTCACTCTGAGGCTAAGCCTTCTATCCCTCCAGTCTCTAGTCCACCTGAGCCACAACCCAAAGATATCTTATACTCAGTGAATAACCCCAAAACAAATAAGACAATCCATATCATTATTGATGATTCACCACCCAAACCTCAGCCTGAACCTGCTCCTAAACCTATTCCATCTCCTACCCATACAGAGGAAATCTCTCCTTCTTCATCCTCTGATCACCATACTCTAGAGGTTTTGACCACCACTATGACTGTCTTCTAGCCTTCTCCTATTCCTCCCAGAGATGACATCAATATCCCTCCAGTTAATCTTCCTGAACCAGAATCCTCTAGCTCCTTTGATTCTTCTAATTCAGATGGCTCTATGGTTCTTCCAGTGAAGCCTATCTCTATGGTCAAGCCTTCTAGTCCTCCACTTGATTGATGAAGACAAAAAGGGGGAGAAGAGCTTGAGTGTGATTTTGTGGAATGTGGAGTGTCTGAGTCTCTTTGTTGGTATAAGGGTGTATATGGGATTTAGGGAGCTTTTGAATTTTTTAAGCTTTTCATCTTGTCATCTTGTAATGCAATTTTAAGTTTAATGCAAGTTTACTTAAGTTATGATTTCATTTCTAGTCCACTTAAGTTTTAAATTATGATACATATTTGGACTAATGAAGTTTATTATATATGCAAGGTGAATATGTTATAATCTCAATCTTTTTCAAAACATTTTGAATCTAAACTGAACAAGGTTTTCAAATTTTATCATTGAATTCAAGAAGTGTTTATTTGAGAACTTACTTTCAAAAATCTTGTTCAAAATCACCAAGTTTTGTCATCATCAAAAAGGGGGAGAAAGTTAGATCTCATGTTTTGATGATAACAAAGAATATTATGAAAAAGATTTGATTAATCAATAAGTTTGAACAAAGTAATAACAGGAAAGAGCATCACCTAAAGTAAGCATTGGAGTAATGAAGAAAGGCCAAGAGAAAAAGCTGAGAAACTTGATCAGAAGCAAGTTTTCTAAGGCATTACTCGAGTAAGTACTCGAGTAATAAGACAGCAACTTGAAGTAACCAGAAGCAACTTCGAGTAACCTGCCAACTTTACTCGAGTAATAGTGTAAATGATTTCAAGTTGCTCTCAGCCTGCCAACGTTACTTGAGTAGCTACTCGAGTAACCAGGTAAATAACTTCCAGTTGCTCTCGGCCTGCCAATGATACTCGAGTATGTACTCGAGTCCCCTGTTTCAAGAAAAGTGTTGCTCTCAGCATTTTCAATCCTGCCAACGTTACTCGAGTAGCTACTCGACTAACTCACTGTGGTACGCAAAAACTTGAAGTTAATACTCGAATAACTTGATCTGGTTTTTATCACACTTCACTCAAGGCACTACTCAAGTATGCAGGTATTCAATGACTCATTTAAAGTGGATTACTCGAGTAAGTACTCGAGTATGCAGAGTTATTTAAAGAAAAACCAAAAGTCATTACCCGAGTAAGCAATACAGAAAAATGATGTTTACTCGAGTATGTACTCGAGTAACAAGGTAATCAAACTTGAAGTGCTCTCGGCCTTGAAATCCTACCAACATTACTGGAGTAAAGCATCGAGTAACCAAAAGTTTATTTGAAGGTTTACTCGAGTTGGTACCCGAGTAACCTATGAAGTAAAGAATGCATTACCCAAGTAGGCACCTGAGTAAACAAGTATTTCCAAACGTTTGAAATTTAGTTTATTCCATGCACTACCCGAGTAATATTATGTTTGCTTATTAACTTGTAGTTTATCAAAGTTTCCCCGATGATACTCGAGTATGTACTCGAGTAAACTTTAATGAATACTCGAGTAACTACTCGAGTATGCAAGTCTAGAAATTTAGAAATCATTCAAACGTTCATTGATTTGTTTTCTATATGATTAACCTTTCATTATATTAGTATTCTTAACATATTTACAGATAAACAATGAAGAGATCTTAACAAATAAGAAAAGTCAAATGTAACGTTCAAATGCTATCTACCGCCAACGGATATTTTCAAAATACTGGAAAAGTCAACAGTGGTTATGCACTCTCCAACGGACGAGAAGAATATGTTCCAACGGTCACTACCAACACTCCTATATATATGGGAACATCCAAACAGAGAAAGAACAACAAGTACACACACGAACATATCATCAAGTTCATTACTCTGTTTTACATTATAATTGTAATTCTATGCTTCAGTGATTCTTATTCACTCTGTGAGAGAGATATTTCATTCAAACTCAATATTTGTTATTGAGATAACTTAAGGTTGTGGAACCTTGAGTTGGGATTGGATTACAACTTGTAAGGGGGAACGAGTGTCCAGGCGAAGGAACTTGCTTGTACTGAGGTGCCAAGAACCCACTAAATCTTGGAAGTTATAGTGAAACTCTCAGAGAAGCTCTGAGGACTGGACGTAGGTCAAAGTGGTTGTGGCCGAATCAGTATAACTCCCGGTGTACACTTCGGTGATATTTCTCCTTACTCCTTATTGTTTTAATTTCACCATCAAGTTTTATATTTACAACGAATTTTTAGTATCACCCAATTCACCCCCCCTCTTGGGTGAAACGCTTGCTCTAACAAAAACATCATTTCTAAATGTTGATCTGGATGAAGAAACGTATATGCAATAGCCATTAGGCTTTATTAAGAAAGGAATAAAGAGTAAAGTTTGTAAAAGGTTTATTTATAGACTAAAGAAGTAATCCAAATAGTGGTATTCGAGGTTTCACAAAGCGATACCTCTTATGACTTTCAAATGATTCAGGAGGACCAATGTGTCTACATTAAAAGATTTGAGGATAATTTTGTAATATTATCCTTATATGTAGATGATATACTATTTGCTATAAATAACCTAAATTCGGTAATAGCTATTAAAGAATAGCTTTCGTCTAATTTTGAGATAAAGGACATAGGTGAAGCAGAGTACATTATTGGAATTAAGATCTAAAGGGATCGTTTAAGAAGAATCCTCTCTCTTTCACAAGAGAATTATATTAAGAAAATTCTTGAGTGGTTCAATATGAAAGACTATAATCCTATGGATACCCCAGTGTCTTCCAAAGTAGCTTTAAGCCTTGATATGTGTCCCAAAACTAAGTTAGATAAAAAGAACATGGAAAGAGTTCCCTATGCTAGTGTCGTTGTTAGTATAATGTGTGCAATGATATATATAATGCCAGATATTTGCTATACAATAGGACTGGTAAGTATATACTAGTTAAATCCTAGTGAAAAACATTGGAAAGCAATAAAGCGAATCTTGAGATACTTGAAGGGCATATCTGGTTATGTACTTTGTTACAAAGGAAGTTATCTATACTTGGTTGGATACTCTGAAGCAAATTTAGGAGGAGGAGAAGATGAGTGAAGATCCATTTCAAGTTATACCTTCTTAATGAATAATGGTGCCATATGTTGGAGTAGTAAAAAGCAAACATGCATTGCTTTACATTCCATAGAGGATGAGTTTGTAGCTTGCACTACAATAGTGTAATAGGTTGTATAGCTAAAGAGATTTATTGAACACCTTGGATTTGGAAATGAAAGTACAAGTCCGGTGTTAGTGCACTATGACAATACTGCAGCTATACCCTATACTAAAAGACCCCAAGTATCATAGGAAGACCAAATATATAAACATTAAGTATAATTTAGTAAGAGCTTATATAGCACAAAAAGTTGTTACTATACAATATATTTCAACCAAGAAAATGGTCACAGATCCCTTGACCAAGCGAATTGCCAAAGATACATTTGAAAAGCATGTAAAGGAACTTGGCAAGCACAAAATATAAAGTTGTAGACACTATGTGGTGTGTTTGTGATTAATGATAGTATTTATTTATCATTATTCATTTGTGTGTTAAGAGGAGTGTGTAAAGATGAGACATTTGTATTCACCAATAAAGCAATAAGAGTGCTGATATGGTAGAGAAGAAAACCAAACCAAGTCACCTTGGCATAAGCGTAGCATGTCGAGATAAGATCCATGAGCATAAATTCGGTCGAATCGTTGATACCCGCTTCCATGATACATGTAGTTATACAACAAATTCTTCAACATTGATGTCATATGAGATAAATAGAGTAGAAGAATTTTAGTTTAGATACTAGGAGTATCTAAACTTAAGTCTGTATGGTATTAATAAAGAAATTCAAAGTGACATACGAACTTACGGTATAAGAGTAACACCATAGGATGTGATTCATACCGTATGTGCTAAATGAACTACAAATGGAAAGCAAGTGAATAGATCCTTACTTCATTAGCGTGTGAGTCCCTTGAGCGTAAAATCCTTCTATCGATGTCCTTTGACTTTCACAGTATCACAAAGGTACGCTTCAGAGACTGCTACTTTAGCAAATGTCCTATGATCATGATGGATGCAATCTAAGGTGTTATGTTAAGAAAGCAGTTGATGTATATCGAAGTGATATTTGAGATAAAAGAAGATTACTTGAAATATACACACATATACTAGTGTCCGAGACATGTCCCTTATAATATTATTTTGGTAATTTCTTAAGTGTAGACTCTATGCATACGAGAAAGGCAATCTGAGTCTTATACTGGTTCAAGAGAGATTAGTTTTGCCTTTTGAAAGTGTATATGAGTAAATCTAGGACATCTAAGGCATAATATTACAATCAAGCTCCACAAAGAAGATTGTCTTATGTTGATCCTATAAAAACAATTTCTAGTACAAGCACCTAGATGAAGCCATCATGCCATACGGTCACTACAAAACACCTAGTATGAAAAGAAAGAAGAAAAAGAGGCCAAACCCATAGTATATAATCCACCAAGTGTGAGTAGGAGATGTTGGAATATGGCTGATCCACTCTTTGTAGATTAGCTTAATTCCATTAAGCCATGGGGTATGTAATACCCCAAATTGTGTATAAGGGCTAATCACTACAAATGAGAATGTAATTAATATTAGACAAACTCTTTTGGAGAATAAAGTGAGAATTATGACCTAAATTGGCAGTAGGCAGTGCCAAAACCCTGTATTTAAGCTCAATTATAGTGATAAAGCCTAAATTGAATTAAAATAGAAGGGAGTGGTGCATGGAAGGAGAAACGAAGTCAAATAATGTGTCAAGTGGTAATCTAGTAGAAATTGCCATAGTCAGGGGCAAAACGGGAAGAACGAAATTTATCAACCAATTGGTCAACAACCGAAAAGGAAACTAACCACTAACTAATTGAACAAGAGTTGTGACTAAATGGCTAATGGAATTAGTTAGAGTAACTAAATAGTTACTTGCTTTATGAGAAGCCATAGGATCTCAGTACTTGGCATTACATGGACAAGGCAATAGAAGTTGAAAAAGTCAGAATTAAATTAATACTCTCCCTCTCTCTTCCCAATTTCATGTACATGGCTAGGAAGGGCTGAAGATTAAATCATTTCACACATTTTCACTCTCTCTCTCTCTCTCATTCTCAAAGTCGGTTTGGTGTTACACAAAAAGAGAAAAGAAGAAGAAAGGTGAAGGTGAGCTCTTTGATCTTGATTTTCACCTTCTTAACCTCATCTATGGTTCGAGTGTCTTTCATAAACATTTTTCCTCTTGATGAGAGCTTCATTCTTTGATTTTAGATTTTCAGGAAGAGGTTTTTTGTGAACTTAAGAAAAGCTAGTGGTTGGAGAATCAAAAAACAAGCTAGAGAAAGAGGAAGAGGTAACAAAATCAACCTTTTAACATGTAAATTGTGATAATTGGTTGTGAACTTTGTCTTGTGGAATTTTGCCCTATTTTCATGTAATTAGGGTTTTAGAGAGTTTGTGGTGTTTTGTTGATGATAATGGTGTCTTGTATTATGGTTTGGATAAATGGAATTAGTTTAAGGCTTGAATAGAAAGTTTGGAAATTTTGGCCAATTGTGTTAACATTCTGCCCAAAACATAACTTATAAATGGAATATAAATTTGGTTGTTTCAATTTTTTCATTGGATTCTATGTGAAACATTGTGTGGGGAGTAGCCCCGATTGTAACCCCATTCACGATTAAGGCCGAGATTAGTTCATAAAAACATAATTAATGTGGAATTAGAGACCGTAGGTGATTTTGGGACTTAAACAAAATCAAACTTCCCAAAATCATGGCTTACAAAAAATTTTACAAAATATGCTCATGACGGTCTCATATTCACATTTCAATACTAAATGGCCTGTACAAGTTGATTTCATTCACAATTATCAGAGTATAAACAAATTCCCGACACACTCGGGTTCCATTCATTACTAAGGGATTTATAAAGGCCCAAAGCCCACGATTCAATACCCTTAACTTGGGGATTACACAAAACTATACTATCAATCCCAATATACACAATTATTTCCCAAAATTATCCCAAAAGATATACAAATATGATAACCAATAAAACCAAATATACTTCTAAACCGGAGCACTATCCGCTCTTCGTCGCCCGCTTTCCCTTTGATCCTTCTGCCCTGTCTAAAACATGGTTTTTTGGGAGAGTGAGATTCTAAGGAATCCCCGTAGTAACAAATCAATCATATAATGTACAATAATAGTGCATGTAAGCAAATCATTAACCACAACAAGCAACTACAACGGCAATTACAACGGCAATGGTTAGTATGACACATGTTATCCCTTACGATTGCTCACGCTGAATTGCTCACGTTGCATTGCATCACAGCAATCCACACAATACATTTCACCACAGCTGGGATTCATATAATGTATTTCATACACAAGCCATACCGGCAAAATACACACAGCCCACGGCTGGATTCACAAACGCCGCCCCACGGGTCAGATTCACAATATCCATGTCGATTACGACGGCAGTTCAACGGCCGACCTAGAGATGACCACCGTCGATCCCTACACGGCTCACGCTGACCTGCTCACGCCGTAATGGACCATGGCACACATTTCACAAATTCAACGATAAGTTATGCATGCCAAAACATCATACAAGATATGAGAGAAAAGTCACTACCTTGATCCTTCCGTGCGTATCCTAGCGCCGGTCTCTCCCGAGGAGGGCAAATATCGTATCCTAGAATCATGATTAGGGACGAAGAGTTATATTCTATTCCAAGACTTAATTAACTTGAAACACGTAATTTTGGTTATCATAATTGACCCTTAAGAGGCCCCAAATGCCTCTAATAAAAGCCCTAAAAGGTTGGGAAACAATAGGTTAAAGATCCCCTTTCGATAACACAAAGTGCCAAAACACAGGGTTGGGCCGCGGCCCACCATTCCTTGGGCTGCGGCCCAAACATGGTCAGAAGGCCTTGGGCTGCGGCCCACCACTCATGGGCCGCGGCCCAAAACATGGTCAGAAAGGCTTGGGCCGCGGTCCGCCACTCTTGGGCCGCGGCCCAGAAATTTCCTGACTCTGGGCTGACTTCGAAAAACCATAACTAATTCTAGAAAAATCAAAATGAGGTGATTCCAAAGCCAAATGAAAGGTATAGGAGTCCTCTTTCAAGGAAAAATATAGCCCCTCACTGGAAATCACTACAAAAATACAGAATCACCAAAAACTACACACTACTCCAAAACAGAGTTCTGTTTCAATCCCAAACTTTGGACAAGCATAACTCACAGAATGCTTAACGAAATGACACAAAATATATGTCCATTTTGAAGCTTGGAATGTGAAATTTAAGACTGGAAAGTTTCATAATTTTCCAATACCATTTGCTCACTCAAAACGCTCGCTCAAACTGACAGCGAAAAACAGAGCCTAAACAAGACAACTTTCCAACTTTTCCCAAGTGATTTTAATGAATCCAAAATTAATAACCAAGCTCATTCCCACACAAAATCACTCAAGGAATTCAATGGGAATGCCAAAATCACTAAAATCCTATTCCATTATCATGCTTTGGTTTTGGGTAACATTAAACACTAAACTCCCAAAATCTCCAAACTTAGCGATTTCAAACCCAATCAATTCTATCTATCCAAAATGCATTCCAAACATACAAATTCCATACCAAACACATACCAAACTCCTAATGGCCTTCATTTTCGAAAATGGCTCCAAAATTCCAGAAAATTCAAAGTATTTCAAATGGTATGAAACTTAGATAGAAAGATAGGTCTCACTCACTTTATCAACTTCTCCAAAGAGAGTTCTTGATTCACCACTTCTCAAAATTTCGTGTGGCCACAAACCACAACCAATGGACAAGCTACAACCATAGAAATGTAGCTCTTAACTCAAGGATCAACTTTAATGAAGAACATTTTTCCATTAGAGGCCATTAAAAGGGTCAAATGGCTTACCTTTTACCAAGCTTCTTCCTCTTCTTCTGCAGAAATGGCTGACGAGAGAGAGAGCAAAAATGAGAGAGGGATGGTGAGATGGAGAGAGAGGACGTGAGAGATGAGAGGGAGGAGGAGTGAAAAATAAAAGAATGATACTCCCTCCATGATTTCCACCGCAGAAAAGAGAGGAGAGGAAGAGAGAGAAAATGATATTTTTATCCCCCTTTTGACTTTTCTCCAATACACTCACCATACACACTTTTTGCCACTTGTCACACTACCATGGGCTCTCACCAAATAAGTCACAAATTAACTACTTTAATCTCTCCATTAGCCATTTAAATCACACATCTCATTTTCTTTCAGTTAGTAATTAATTTCTCCATTAATTACCACTTATGGCCAATATTTCCATTATTCCAATTTTCCAGTAATTATGACTTATTAATTTAATATTGCCATAAAACACATAATAATCCCAATTAAATTCATAATTATCCATAATAATCATGATTAACCCATAATCAAAAATTGGGATATTACACCGATTGTGAATTCTGATCATTGGAATGTTAAAAAATTGGAAGTTTCATCAATGAAAACTCATGCAGGGCAGTTAGTTTGTGTGGCAGTTTTGAATGAGTAACTGGTGTCTAAAAATTTTGAAACTTTTTAGTCTAATAGTAGACATGCCAAGCTTTAAATTGATATGTAATTAGTGTCATTTTGATGTGTGTGCTAGAAGTTATGTATTTCCAAATTTTGAGGTTGAAACTAGAAGTTATTCTGGAGCAGTATGAAAATTCGTTGAAGTTTGTATTTTTTTATTGTAGATGGAAGTGATTTATATTTTTCCTGTATAGAGGACCTAAAAATCTTCAATTAGGATTGGAATCACTCCATTTCAATTTTGTAGATTTAGTTATGATTTTTGAAAGTTTAGCTAAGAAACAGGAATTTTCTCAGCCGCGGCCCAAATGTTTCTGACCTATTTTTGGTCACGAGCAAAGGATTTTGGACCCAGCCAAGATGTTTCTGACCATTTTTTGGCCACAGCTATGGAACCCCTAATTTCAACACTTTACATTTTTGAACGGCGATAACAGATCTAGCTCTTCCCAATCCCTTTAGGCTTTTATTTGAGCTTCTAGTAGCTCCCTAAAGGTCTCAAATGATAACCAACCTTAAGTGTTTTTGGAGTTAATTGAGAGTTTGAATAGGAAATAACTCATCATCCTTAATTATGATTTATAGGATTTGACATCTACCTTGAGCATAAGAAATCGTTGCCTGAGCAAGAACGGAAAGAACAAAGTAGTAACTCTTTCTCTTATATTGTGTATAATACTTTGTATGTACATGCTTATCATTGAATTATGATGCATGTGAATGTTGCTATGTGCACTACTGTGAATACAGTTGTGAAGCTATTGTGGTTATGAATACAGCTGTGAAGCTTTTATTATTGTATATATAGCCGTGAGAGCTATAGTTATGTGACGAAAGACATGAGTGTGATTGCTGTAGTAGATGCTATTGTGATACTACTTTGTGATTTTCTTATAAGCTTGATTATTATATATCTTATGAGTGAATTGTTACTACTGAGATTCATATGAATCTTGATAATTAAAATATTTGCATATTTATTTTCCCTTATATGATGATTTTATGGACGATATTTGCGTTTAATATAATAAATTTGGGTGTGATTGATAAATAAATACTGTTTTTGGAATAAACAGTATTTAAAATAATAATAATAATAATAATAATAATAATAATAAAATTAAAAAAAAAATGAAGGCACTGTAGCAGTCAATAGGCACTGTAGCGATCAACAGCACTGTAGCAACCGCCAGGGTACTGTAGAAGCTTCTAGAACACTGTAGTAGTACTGTAGCACACGTTTTTTCCCTATAAATAAAGATCAAGGCCAAGCTCAAAGAGGGAAGGAGAGGAAGAGAAGCAGAGATTTCTTTCTCCGACAGGGAGAGGTCCTTCTCTGACCGGGAGAGATCTTTCTCTAACATTTCTAGTTCATTGTGTCATTTTCTAGATTTAATTTCATGTATTGTATGGCTCCATCTTGGAAGGCTTAGGATTGTATTACATATTGCATGCCTCCATCTTGGAAGGCTTAGGATTTTATTACATTTTGGCATGCCTCCATCTTGGAAGGCTTAGGATTGTATCACATTTTGCATGCCGCCTACATGGAAGGTTTTACCTCCTAAATGGACGGCTAGATTTCTTCATCTTTCATGCATCTTTTGGTTGTATATTTATGTTTGAGAATTTAATATTCAAGTTTATGCAGTATTTCTGAGGATTTCATTCTAGCTTTATATAATTTATTTTGGTTTTGTTTTTAGTTTCATCATGTGCTAAACTTTCATTTTCCTAGGGTAATGACGTAGCTTACTAATAACGGATTGAATCTTAACTTATTAAATCTAGTTTGAATTTCTCCTTCATAATTGAGTTTTAATTATTATTCTTAATGCTTTTGATTGACTGGCTATCTTTTGAATGATTTCAATATGCATGTTGAGATCGGAAGGAGATACATGTGTGTAGACCCTATAATTAAAACCATGACTTGCATATGAAATAGGAATATATTTATTTGAGTTGTGTAGTCTTACTGAGTTCCATGAATCTTAATGCATAATTAATTGCTTAAATTCATATCGGAATATATTGGATTAGCAATTGATTATAGAATTGCTTGATCTTGGAAGAGGCTAGTAATTAAATTAGGAAAACTCGACTATCAATCATGTGGAATAAATTGGGCTAGAATAGATAAGTGATTCAATCTGGAATTTGTGAAGTGAAATCTAATTCCTAGGGATTTTTCTCATATTTGCTTTCATATCATTTGCATTCATATTTAATTGTCTTTCTTTTATTTTGTGCTCTCAATCATCAACTAATCGATCGACTAAATAGAATTAAAATTACCCATTTTGGTATTTAGTGCTCAATCCTTGTGGGAACGATACTCTACTTACTTCTATATTACTTGAATATGACAGTGTACACTTGCACTATTTAATTGATCATCTGCACTCATATCAAATCTCACTCTTTCCAATGATTAATCTACATTCAGGGCCAGTGGATCGAAGGAGAAGCAGGTTACCAAAGGTAGCTAGTGCTCATACAACTTCACGGGTTTACATCATGTACAATATATACATTAATAATTTTACTTAATGATATAGGAACTGAATAGGCAAACACGGCCTATAAACCCTTCAATCAATGAAAGAAACCGGAGAGTCATCAAGAATTTTGTTATATACTCTGATATTTATGAATGGAACTACACAGAACAGGACGAATAGATTCAAAAGGCGGAAGTGAGACCGTATTAAACAAAGTTTGAAAACTTTTTGAAAACCCAATTTATCACAGAACCAAACTTTGTCTTGAAGTTGGGACCTTTAATAAGTTTTGAATCAAACATTGGTCTCCAATTTTATTTAATGACATGTTTTTGAACTCTAATCGTGGCTTTTAAGGTAGGGGTTACAAGGTAGAAATGCAGATGACAATAATTGCAGATAACTAGCTGGAATATATCCTTTGATTTAATGTTAATGAAGATACGTTATGTATATGGATTAAGTAAGTGGAACTGAAGATTTTGATCATCAGTTTTCTTTTACTTAAGAAACTATAACTGTCAAGCATAAGTTATACTCTTATTTATGAGACCATAACTTATAGGCATGGGTTATGCAATAAAAACCACAAGCATAGTTACACAAATCAGCTAGTATATATATATGGACTTAATGCTATGTGTGTTTAGCACTCAAGAAAAAGGTCTTTATCCTATAGCACAAGTGTGTGTGCTCTCCATTTCTCTTCCTATTTAAGTGGTGTAGTTGATGTGCATCTATAACCATGTCCGACCGTGATTCAGTTTTGTGTAGGTATTCTTGGTAATAGATTGCACTCTAGGTATGCCCATAAACTCACAGTTTCTAACCAAAACAATTCCTTAGCCAAAACAATGTTCAGATTATTTCTCATTCCAAAAATACCTAAAATTTTTTTAATAATTCCTCCTAAATATAAAAACCACACAAACTTATAATTTAATCACAAAATCAACTTTCAATAAGTATTTCTAAGTTACCTCACATTCAACCAAGAATATACTCTAAAAGCTAAAATCCCTCTTCTCTCACTTAGGGTTCAATCTCGACAAACCTAAATTTTAAAAATTTAACCTTATTCAACAATCTAAATCAATTAAATATAAGTATTTACTTACCTTTATAATTATATAGTTCTTGTTTGTTGAAAATCAATACCTGCTTTAAGCCCTACCTTTCAAACTTGCTATTCTCGTAACAAAATTTACACTACTAAAATGTTCTTGTTGAGTTTAAAAATATTTGTAAAATGGTTACGTTGATTAGGGAATTTTTGAAGCATGATATATAAATAGAAAATATCCCTAACCTCCCTTAATGGAGGCTTGGAGGTGCCAGCGTCGAAAATAAAGGAAGAAGAAATGATGTATGAGGGATGAGGGAGTATCATTTAATTTTAATTAAATGGGATGTGGGTCCTGGCTTCCTTTTTTAATTTCTATATTCCATTTCCTTTCTATTTTTTGCATGTTTCTTTTATTATATTTTTTTAGATTTATAATATAGAAATTCTAGTTTATCTTGATCCACCAACTGCTCTACATTTTCCAAAATTCTCCAAAAGTATAGATAATTAGAATTTATTTGTGTATTTCATTCAAATAAATATTTTACAATAAATAAGTATTTATAATATCTTAAGTAGGAAAAATATTTTAAATACTTTTATTTGATCATAACGAGTGTAACCCCCTACCTTAGAAGTCAAAATTATAGTCCGAAAATGCACCATTATGTTAAATTAGAGACCATCCGATAATTCAAAACTTAATGAAAGTCCCAACTTCACGACAGGATACGTGTTAGATCTCATATTGTTTGATGATAACAAAGATTGGATTAATAATATGGAAGGATTTGATAACAAACAAATGGATTTGAACAAAGTGGCAAAGCATCACTTAGAGTAAGCATTAGAAGTAATCAACAAATCCTTTGAAGGCTTACTCAAGTAGCCACTCGGGTGAGAGAAGCCATTACTCGAGTAGCCACTCGAGTAAGAAAAGAAAATTTCATCCAGTCAAGCACTGCCAAATTTTGAACGAAGTTACTTGAGGGACCACTCGAGTAATCTGCAAAGTTATATAGACCATTACTCGAGTAACCACTCTAGTAACAATATTTTCACAGGCATTACTCGAGCAGCCACTCGAGTAACCAGGTCCAAAATCTTCCAGTGACTCTCGGCCAAGAAATATAGCATATCACCTAGTGAGAAAATAGCATTACTCGAGGGACCACCCAAGTAATCTGCAGAGTTTTTTTGAAGTACCACTCGAGTAACCAGATAGTAAACTCTCGGCCAAGAATTTGACATCATTACTCGAAGGTGTAATCGAGTAATCTTCCGGGTTATTTGAAAGCCACTCGAGGGACCACTCGAGTAAGGTGTGAAGAAAAGTGAAACCCACTCGAGTAGCCACTCGAGTAAGCAATTTACCATAGTGATCACCCGAGTAATCTGTGAAGGTAAAGACATGGCCACTCGAGTAATCAAGTATTCTCAAGGTTTGTAATATATCACTCCATGTCTTACCCGAGTAGCATCTAATGCAAAATGTTGATTTGCTCACTGCCATATTTTTGACAGGTTTACTCGAGGGACCACTCGAGTAACAAACTTGATCACTCGAGTAGCCACTCAAGTAAGGCAGTCCAGAAATTATATTTTCATCGAATATCTCTTGATTTGTTATCTATAAGATTAACTCTTCATTGTATTAGTATTCTAAGTACATTTATAGAGAAACAATGAAAGAGTATGACAGATTTGAGAAGTCAAATAAAAGTCTGAACGTTCACCTACCGCTACCTACCATTAACGGATAGTTTTCAAATACGAAGAATAGTCAACCGTTGCTGCGCGACTCTAACGAACAAGTTTGAAATTGCTTCCAACGGACACTTTAAATCATCTATATATATGGAACATTCAAAGAGAAGAAAACAACAAGTCACAAACTGAGATTACACTGATCAACACACTCTTAGTGCTTTGTTTTCATATAGTCATTCATTTGTACTTCAGAGATTATATATTTGCTCTGTGAGAGAGTTTTTCATTACAAACTCAATATTTGTTATTGAGATAACTTAAGGTAGTGGAACCTTGAGTTGGGGATTTGATTACAACGTGTAAGGGGGAGCGAGTGTCCAAGTGAAGGAACTTGCTGTGAACTAAGGTGCCAAGAACCCACTGAATCTTAGAGAATATAGTGAAACTCTCAGAGACGCTCTGAGGACTGGACTAGGTCAAAGTGGTTGTGGCCAAACCAGTATAACTCTTGGTGTACCTATGGTGATATTTCTCCTTACTCTTAACTGCTTTTAATATTCGTCAATTTCCTTATACGGAACGAAATTTCTGGAATCACCCAATTCACCCCCCTCTTAGGTGAAACGCTTGCACTAACAATGTGGCCCTGTGATAAAGTGAGGTTTTTAAAAAATTTTCTAAAACCTATTTGGTACAGTCTCATATTCACATTTCAAATATATTTGGCCTGTGCAGTTTGGTTTCATTCATACATATTAGAGTATAACAAAAATTCTCGACAATACTCGGGTGTCATTCATTCATTGAAGGGTTTACAGGGCATATTTGCCCATTTCCAGTTTCCCATATAGGGGATTATATAACACTATTCAAAGTTATGAAATTTACAACATACAATAATCTCAAGATATTGATAACTAACTACCAAAACTAAAACTTCTAGCTAGGAGCTCTAACTGCCCTTTGTCATTTTCTTCTCCTATGAACCGCTTGCCCTGGCCGTAAGTTAGTCAATGGAAAGAATAGCATCCAAAAGAATCCCAGTAGTAATGATTGACTCATAACATGTACAACCATAAAGCATGTAAGCAAATCACAAAACAGCAACACAATAACGGCATTCACAAAAGTAGTACAACAACGGCGGTACAACAATGACGGTACAACAACGACGGTACAACTATGGGGGTATGACAATGGCATTCACAATAGTAGTGATATGCATGATTTTCGACAAATTCACAATAGCATTTGCCATAATCATGGCATGACAGCTTCCACTATAGTCGCAAAGACATTCTTACAGCAGCTGTTGTTACAATTACACTACATAAACAGTAGCCTTCTTGTTCATCATAATTCAATAATAAGACATGCATACAATGTGTTATACATAATATAAGAGAAAGGGTCACTACCTTGTTCTTTCCGCTTTTGCTTTGCACCATTCTATCACATGCTGGGCAAATGTCAAATCCTATCAACCATAATCAAGGATGAAAAGTTATTCCCTATTCCAATACTCAACTCCACAAAACTTAGTGTTGGTTATCAATTGAGACCTTTAGGTGGCTACTAGTAGGGCTGTACAATGGGCGGGTAGGGCTGCCCCGTGGCACAGCTCGTGGCCTGCCCATTTATCTTTACATGGGTACGGGGCACCCGTACCCGTGTCTCTACCCATTTAACTCGTGAAAAAATGGGTACGGGTTAAACGGGTTTTTATAAACGGGTACATGGTGACCCGTGCAAAAACTGGAATTTTTTAAGGAAAAAAACAGCAAGCATGATAGGATCCTTGCACCAGTCCTATCATAGCTAATGCACAGGAATCCTTCACAAAATAGATAGAGCCACTTACTGTAAACTTGCTAGATGAATGAAATACCATTCAAGAAAAAACAGCAAGCATGAAACAGCAATAACAGCAGCAAGCATGAAATAGCAATGTCAGCAGCAAGCATGAAACAGCAAATGTATCATTCAATTTACTACAAAACCTCCATAAAAAGAGAGTATTAATTACTAAAAGCTATGCTTAAAAAAAACAGCAAGCATGAACAACAATGACAGCAGCACGTAATTACTAAAAGCCATGCTTAAAAAATAGCAAGCATGAACCGTAATGACAGTAGCACAGGGCACAAATGTATCATTCAATTTACTACAAAACCTTCCAAAAAAGAGAGTATTAATTACTAAACAGCAAGCATGCAAAGTTAAAACCTTAAGTACTAATTAATAAAAGCCTAAAAATATAAGCTATCATCCATGATCATATTTATCAACAAAGTTTAAAGCATCCATCTAGATTCAGATCCAAAAGCCTTGAGTTCAAAGTTAAAACCTTAAGCATTAGAAGTTCAGAATCAGAATCAAAACAAAACAATACTAATAATTGAAGTTCAAGATTGAATGACTTCAAATCAATAATAAAAAATTCAGCATCTTTAACTTTAACTGCAAATCTTCACTGTTCAGATCTACCTTCTATTGCTCCATCTTCCTCTACAAAATGAACAAAGATAAATCATATAGATTATTGATTAATATATATTAACTATTGAGAAGATGAAATGAAACAGTAAAAGTTGAAAATAGAAAATGCAAAGTAAGATACCGATAACAATAGCTGTAGTTCATCAAAATTATCAACATCAAAGTCATTCAAGTTGGGTGGTTTCATTCATAGCCAATTTTGTGCACATATGAGTGCCTCAGCCATCTTTGAGGATAAAGAGCTCCTAAAAGCATCTAATTCTCGACCCCCAATACTAAAAGATGCTTCTGAAGATACTGTAGAGACTGGTACAGCCAACAAATCATGTGCCATCAAGCTTAATACATGATACTTACAAGCATTCCCCTTCCACCATGTCAAGAGGTCAAATTTTGCATCATGATATCCAACCAATTCAACTCGAAGGTATTCATCCACTTCTGAAATTTTCTCTACATTACTCTATGCATCTGCCTGGGCTAAAAACTCTTTATATGTGGCATCAGTAGATGACAAGGCGACTTCAAGTTCTAACTCTGGAAATTGCACGTTATTGACACCACCACTATTATCCCTTTAATCCATTATTGGTTGGGAAGTAGAAGTTTCACTAAGTTGAACACTAGCTGAATAGTGATCATATAAATGATATAAAACACCCATAGTCTTCCTTAACATAGCTTCACACTTGGTTGGTTCAAGAAATAGGTCAGCAAAATCAACATTGACATAAGTCAATTTATATCTAGGTTCAAGTATCAAGGCTATAACCAACAAAGGGTTCATTTTCTCAGCTGCTCCCCAGTATTTATTAAACTTAGACAACATTCTTCTTGACATGTCATTTAAGAGAGAGTAAAAACTACATGCACTTGATTCAAGGCTTGTTTGAATTGCAACTATGTGTTGGAAACAAGTGTTACTAGTAACATAGTTTGATCCAGAAAACCTCAGAGTCATGTTGTAGAACAAATTTAAGAAGCCAAGAAACTCTTTCGTCGTGCTCCTATCATATGCACTAGGAGGCAAAACTATATGTTCTACAATCCTTCTTGTAGTTGTATCATCAGATACATCATCAACACATTCCAGAGCATCAATCAAGGTATAAGTATCTGGATTGGAATCTAGTTTAACTTTCTTGAAGTATTGTTTGTATTCTTCATCCTCTTCTTCCATCCGAGTAAAGACTTTGACGAACTTAACAGCACTCTCAAGCATAAGATATGTCGAATTCCACCTAATCACATCACGGAAATGAAAAAAGTTAAACATAAGCACATAATCATATCAAAACTCGTTCAAACAAATTATAAAGAAATTACCTCATGGGACAATCCAAAGTAAGAAGACTTTTTGATTCTACTCGCTCCCTTTCAGCCAGGAATATGAACTTACGCTTCCTTAATGGAGAAGATTTAACAAACTTTAATGCATGTCAGATGAGCTCAATGGACTTGTTCATTTCTTTAAGACCTTCAGAGACAACCAAATTTAATATGTGAGCAGCACACCGCATTTGTAAAAACTCTCCATCACATACCAAACAATCCCAGCTCTTGAAAAGCTTTTTCAGGATTGCAATTGCAGAATTATTGGTAGAAGTGTTGTCCACCGTGATTGTAAACACTTTGTCAATGCCCCACTGAAATAAGCAATCCTCAATTTGTTTGGCAATTGACTCCCCTCTATGATCTTTAATCTCACAGAAATTCAAAATGCATTTCTGCAAAATCCAATCTTCATCAATCCAATACGCAGTTAAACACTTGTAATAGTTATTTTGCACAGATGTCCAATAATCAGTGGTGAAGGACACACGAACTTTAGAAGTCTTGAAATATTTTTTCAAGACATCTGCTTGTTCTTTATATATGTTGTAGCAATCTCTAGCTGCTGTCCATCTTGATGGCATTTTAAATTTGGGCTAAAACTCTTGTAAAAGTTCAGTCAAACCCTCCTTCTCCACTGCTCGAAAAGGTACCTCATCTTTTATGATATACTTAGCAACGGCCTTTTTGACTCGCTCTTGACTGAACAACTGATGACTCAATGTATTATTTGTCATAGCTGTGAACAAACTTTAGCCCTTGCTTGCTTTGTTAGGATTGTTTGGACACTTGTCCAAATGCCTCCATAATTGCTTAATGCCATCATTGGAGGGATGACTTGCATAAGTTGTTCCACAGTGGTTGCACTTTGACCTATGTTTTCCTTTAGTCTCCGCTAGTGGCAACCTTATAAAATGGTTCCATATATCAGAGGAGTCCTTCCTTTTCTTTCTAGGTCGTGATTCAACATCTTGACCTTCATTGTTGATCTCATTGTCAACATGAGCAGCAGTATGTTCTGACATTGTCACTATAGTTTCATTACCACTTTCCTCTCCAACTTGTGCCATGCAACTTTGTTCCTCACTTCCTTGCATGATCAAAGTTTTAGAAGGCTATAAGGCACAAGCTTCAATATTATAGTCATTTTTAATTTTACTTTCATACATTGCATTGCAGAACAACCAGACAAAAAGTACTTTCAATCAGGAAACATTGAAAGTTGGGGTATGGCAAGAACATATTAGTTTATAACAGCGTTTGAAGTACTGCCTCAATTGTTCACTCGACAGTTTTGTAATATAAAAATATTTGGAGCTACATATAGAAATATTTGAACACAAAATGTAACATAATATTCAAATTCTTCATTATTTTTCAATTAACAATATGCTCAAGATCATGAAATATGAGACAGTGAGACATAACTTAAAAACTACAAGCATTACAAATGTCGCACCTAAATAAGCATTCACGTTGGGTGGTTTTAACACAGAACAAAGCATTATATCTTCACAGAATAAGGCCAAAAAAATTGCAAATCTAACAAGTGTTCTAGCAAAATGCCTCAAACAGATGAACATATCACTTCTAAACGTTCTGGAATTAGTAAAACGCCAACAAACAAGAATAAAGTGGATGATTTCTCAAGAAAGACCTAGATTTCAAATAGAAAACCCTTACAGATTTTAGCTCTTGCTGATGGGAATTGGGAATAAAAGCCGAGGTTAGGGCCGTGACAGTGAGTGCGTGCCGTTCAGGGCTCCCAGCATTTTGAAATCAAGGTCTGCGGCTCAGGGCGATTGCGATCGAGAAGGAGCACTGGAGCAGGGACGGCAGATAGCGATCGAGAGGGAGCACTGGAGCAGGGAGGGCTGGACCGCCGAAGGGACTACTGGACTGCGTGTGGCCGTATGGGAGGTAGTGGGAGTCGCGGGCTCGCGGCGCACAGGGAAGTGTGTGATTTGGGGGGGTCTGTGCGAATTGGGCTCTGACTCAGAGGGCGACTCCGAAAAAAAAATAAAAATGCATAAACAGGTAACGGGTGGGAATGGGTTACCCATGGCCAAACCCTTTTACCGCCTGTTCTGTTTAAACGGACGGGTTGCGGGCGTTTTGCTCAGCCCTAGCTACTAGGAGCCCAAACAAATGCCTAAAGGGTTGGGAAAGACTTGACCAAAGACCATCTTTCAAAATTTTAAAACACAAATTTTGAAGGGTTGGCCGCGATCAACAGATGGTCAGAAAAATTTGGGATGTGGCCAAGATTATATCAGAAACTTTTAAGCCGTGGCTAAGATCCACTAGCCTTAGCCAAGAACAAGTCATAAGGTTTTGGGCCATGGCCAAGTCCCTATTGGCCCCAGCTAAGAAATAGTCAGATGCTTTTGGGCCACGGCCAGGACATTTGGCCTGTTTCCTAGCTAATTTTCAAACAACCATAACTTATTGTACAAACATCAAAATGACTCAAACTTTAATATATTTGGAAAGTTTGCAATGTCAACTACAAAATTGAAAATTTTCACAACATTTTGACACTATTTGCTGCTTTAAATCACCATGCAAATTTGGTCCCTTGCGTAGCATTTTAACTTAACAACATTTCCAAAATTTCCAGTTTTTCAACCGAAGTGTCCAAAGGTTTCAAAATTCACAACCAAACATATTCCCACATAGTTTTCCACAAGGAATCCAAAGGCAACATAAAAATGGACAAAATCTAATTACATTGATATGTTATGTTTTGACCCCAATGCTACACCAAACCACAACATTGCCAAACTTCACATTCAAAACTACAAACTAATTTCATTATTCAAATAACACAACAACACACCATTTTCATCACAAAACACCATGCAATTCATAAGACCCTAATGTGCATGAAAATCATGGCAAATTCCACAAACAACAATACTCAACCAATAATCACAACATATGTGTCAAATGGTAGCTCTTACTCACCCTTGCACTAACCCTTACTTGTTCTTTGATCTTTCAACCTCTAACTTTTCTTAAACACTCAAATACCTCCTCTTGAAAATCTAAAACCTTAGAAATGAAGTTCTCAATAAGGTGGTCAAGATTAAAGAGGATGATTTTTGCATTTAAGGCCATTCACAGGGTCAAAATGGCTTACATTCACTTGATTTCACTTTCTTTTTCCTTCCCTTGTTATGGTCAACCAAGGAGCTTAAGAGAGAAAATAGAAGATGATGATAAAGTCAGGTTTTTTACTCCCTTCATTCCTCTAGCCAACTTTGAAGAGAGAAGGAAGAGAAAAATGGGTTGAAATTTTGACTTTGATCTAAAAGCCCATATGATGCCAAGTGTCATGATCTTGGCACTTCTTCCATATACATGCAGCCATATGATTCTTCTCTCTTGTTCACTTGGCAATTAGTCATGCCAATTAATCATTATGTTATTAGTAGAATCCCTCTTCAATTACTGACTAATTGGCGTATAACTTTCCTTTCTTCCCATTTTGCCCCTAGCTGTGGGAATTCCTATTGAGTCACTAATTAACACATTTTCTCATTCAAGTCCTCATCCATTCACCCTCTATTTCTCCTGGGTTCATTTTAAGCTTTGACACACTATTAAGCTTAAATACAGGGTTTGAGCACTGATTACTGTTAGATATGATTAGTTTTGATGATGTCAAATATAGATGTGAAATAATAAGAGCAAAAATGTTACATATAATGTATTTATTTTATACTTTGACTAATTACTGTGTTTACTGTGCAATATCTTGTAAATTAATTAAGTTGATGTATGGAGGAAGAATGAGAAGACAAAAATTATCAAATATGGGAAAATGAATAAAGAAAAGATTGAATTGATGAGAATGAACAAGAGGGAGGAGAAGAAAGAAATTGAAGATTGGCAAAGAACTGCTTACTTGGATTTTGAAGAATGATTATCAAGAGGAAAATCAAAAAGAAATATATTGAAGAAAGAAGAACTTGCAGGATCTAATGGGAATATCAAGATTCAAGTTCTTAGAAATAACTTTAATATTTCTATGGTTAAAAGGGAATTAGACAGCACTGTTTGGTGCTGTAGCGATCAGCACTTTAGCAACTAAGTACTATTTGGCATTGTATCATCGAATCATTATAGCACTCAGGGTACAGACTGAAAGTGCAGGATCACTGTAGCAAGTGTGGCACTGTAGCACTAAAGTATAGGAAGAACACACTCGAGTGTCGGGGCACTCTTTTCTACTCTGATTTCTATTTAGTCTGATAGAGGTCTAGTATTTTGTCATATCTCATAAACCACATGTCAGATTGAACTATCAATAGTGGCATATGACAATAAACTCACAACGCAAAAAATATACACCAAGATCACACTGAAGGAGCTCAGATGAAAGAGATATAAATCATGGAAGATGACACTGAAATCACAGTCACTTTTCATAATAGGGTCAATATTTTGGACATAACTCACAAACGACACATCGGATTGAGTTGAAGCTAGTGCCATATAAAACTAGACTCAAAGAGCTTTCCATAGATAGGTAATGGGTCAAATTTGAAGTTATATACTGAGAGATACACCTTCTGGAAGTTGATACTTTTACTGGCTAGTGTAATAGACACTCCTTCGATCATAACTTGCAGAATACAATTATTTTGGAGCTGATTCTTTTTGCATTGAAATGTACATGACAAGAACTTTCTTATGATACATTATTTGCAATATTTTGAGCCAAATGAATAAATCAAGTCTGATGTGGCACATCAACACCCACGAGTTCAAAACCGCATTCTTGGAAAATATCATGCGAGTGTTGCCCAAAAGCTCAAAATGCATAGTGCAATATACATGTGCACTCGAGTGAGGTCATTCACACTCAAGTGAGAGCTCAATACATTCGCGAGTGAGAAATCTCACTCTAGTAAATATCATGTGAGTGTGTTCCAGAAGCAGTTGCGAAGTGGAAAAACTTCAGCAACACTCGAGTGAGCGATGTTGCACTTGAGTGATGTCCAGATTTACACTTAAGTCCTGTGAGTGTGACACTGAAAGTGTTTGCCTAAGAGAAATCTAGAACCTAAAAATATAAAGTGCACTAAAGTGAGGACCTTATCCTATTAATAGGATTTCTTTTTACCATATTATTGAGCCTCCTTGAATTTCACCGAGGGATCAATAATACACTTCCAATTGCACTTGAGGTGTTGGCAGAAAGTGCAAGTGTACTTCCTGTATTTCCGAGGCGTGCTTCCAGTAAAAACAGAGCAATGCTACGTAACTTCTGAAAATCATAGGAATGATAGTATAACTCATTTTTCTTGCTTATAATCACTCTAGCACTTCATCATATTAGTGGTTAAGCATTTTCCATGTGATCAAACAAGGATTAACACACAACATAAAAATATAACTGTGACAGAAGCAGAATGTATTACAAAGTCATAGCAAATATGGTTAAATGTTATTGAATCATTGTGTTTTTACTTGTTATTACTCCTAAATGTTAACTAATATATATTTCATGTGTGAAACAGGAAATTTAACTTTGAGATTACATATTCAAATTAGAGAGTCAATTGTGGCGGGTGGCATCATTACACACTGAATATCGTCTACCTACCACGTCAAAAGATTGACCTACCATGAACAAATGTTTGAAACACAAACACTCTACAACATAACGTATAACTCATAATGAAACATCCCGCTCCTCTACAAGAGGCTCTGCTCTGTAACAGGCATTTCATTTTGGCTAGTGTTTCAACTATGCCCAACAGTCAAATGAAGCAAAGGGACTACAATGGCTTAATGTTTACAACGGTTATCTTCTACAACTCATCTATAAATATGGTAGCATTCAAAAAAGAAAAAACAATGATGTGAGCAAAACAATGCCAACATGCGAATATCATGAATCCTCTGCTTCAACCCAAATCCTCTCTGTTATTCTAGCTTCTATATTACTTACCATTGAGAGAGTGATTATTTGTATTAACCTTCAATGAGCATTTTATCCACTCTATGAACTGATCTTCATCTATATTTCTAAACTGATCTTAAGGTAGAAGGACCTTGAGTGGGTTGATTACCTTATGGGGAAGTTGTAGAGAGAATTGTTGGTAATAGTTTCTACTCATAAGATTTACAAGGTGCAAGCAGTAGAGAACGTTGCTACTCATAAGACTTACAAGGGCGTAAGTAGGAGATAATGTTGATGCTCGTAAGACTTGCACAGGTAAGAAGGATAGAAAGGATTTCAGGATTGCTCTGTTCATGAGAATTGCCGTAAGGGGGAGTATCTCAGTGAGAGAATCGTAAAAGGCTTCACAAGTTCCCAGCTAAACTTATGGGATTGTAAAGGTTTTTCTTGAGCCCGGATTAAACAAGAAGATAGTGGATTTGAAAATCTCAGGAGAAGCCTGGGGACTGGACGTAAGTCATCATGGATTAGATCAAACCAGGATAAATCACAGTTATATTCTCTTCCCTAAGCTCTTTTATTTTCAACTTATATTATTTAATATGACTAGTGATTTATGATTCATTACTTTCATACTTACTATTTTCATTAAGATGCAAAATTTTTTTAAAGTTCTTAAGTTTTTATCTTACACCCAATTCAACCCCCTCTTGGGTGTCAGCCGATTACTACACATGTAGGTCATATTTCATATTGTATTCTTCGAAAGTGTTTGTTTAATATTAATTATGTTCACTTTTGGAGTAATTACCCCTTAATCATATGTTGGGGCATTACAACTCTCCCACCGTACAATAAATTTCCCCCTCAAAATTTGTTACACAACCTGAGCCATAAACTCCAGATACCGTCTCTGCATGTTAGCTTTTACTTCCATGTAGCTTCCTTTTGAGACATTCCCTTCCAAACCACTTTCACAAATGGTATGCTTCGGTGTATGAGTCGTCTTTCTTCCATATCAATGATTTTTTCTGGCTTACCACATAAGTGAAGTTATCTTGCAATTCAACATCTTCATTTTTAATAATGTGCATTGGATCTAGTTGGTACTTCTTCAGTTAGGAAACATGGAACATATCATAGAGCTTGCTCAATTTTGGGGGTAGGGCTACTCGATACACTACAAGTCCAATTCTTACAAGAATCTCAAAAAGACATATGTACCGCAGGATCAGATTCTTCCACTTGATTGCTCTCCTAATGCCAGTGACCGAAGACACTCTAAAAAACATATGATCTCCCACTTTGAACTCTAGAGGTCTTCTCCTCTTATCAGCATAACTCTTTTGTCAACTCTGTACTGTAAGGAGCCTCTTTTAAATGATTCTAATCTACTCTGAGGTCTGATTAACAAGATCCTGTTCATACATCCTTCTCTCAAACAACTCTATCCAATACAAAGATGGTTGACACTTCCTCCCATATAATGCTTCATACGGAGCAATTTGAATGCTCACATGATAGCTATTATTGAAGGCAAATTCCGTAAGTGGAAGAAAGTAGTCCTAGTTCCCTTTAAAGTCTTGGACACATGCTCTTAGCATATCTTCTAGAGAATGAATGGTCCTTTTCGACTATCCATCTATCTGTAGATGATAGGTCGTGCTGAATCTCAATTTAGTACCTAGAGCTTCATGTAGAGCTCTCTAGAACCTCGAATTAAAACGGGGATCTCTATCAGAAATGGTGTTGCCATGAAGTCTCACTATCTCTGGAATATAGATTTTTACTAGTCTGTCCAGAGAGTAACTAGCGTTGACTGGTATAAAATGCACTGACATTATAAACCGATCAACAGTAACCTAGATTGCATTATAGTTTTTGATCCTGGGCAATCCCACAACGAGGTCCATGGTCACACTTTCTCACTTCTATTCAAGAATCTCAGGACTCTGCAGTAATCCTGATGGCCTTTGATGTTCAATCTTCACTTCTATCAAGTACAACATCGTGCCATAAACTTGGTCACATCGCTCTTCAATCTCGGCCACCAATACATAGACTTCAAACCATGGTACATTTTGGTCATTATGAGGTGAAGAGTATACCGGCTCTTGTGTGCCTCATCCAGGATCTTCTGCCTCAAGCCTGCCTTTAGTGGAACACATATTCTCTTTTTGTAGTGAACCAGTCTACTAGGTGATAAATCATAGTCCCTAGTTTCTCCTCGTTCGATCATAGCCCGTAAGGACTGCAGTCGATCATCTTGCTTTTGAGCATCTTCAATTTTCACTCTCAGATCACTTTCTCCTTGGGAAACATTGTAATAGCATAGATGATCTAGTTTGACAAATTAAAGTCCTAAAATCTTCTATCAACTTCTTTTCTTGTATCATCATTGCTACAACTAGCACCGTCTTTCGACTAAGAGCATCCGCGATGACATTGGCTTTACCCGGATGATACTTAATCTCCAAGTTGTAATCTTTCAGCAGCACCATCCACCAGTGCTGTCTCATATTCAACTTTTTATGGTCATACAAATATTTGAGACTTTTATGGTCGTAGTGTAGTTCTACCATCACACCATACAGGTAATGTCACCATATCTTCAATGCAAACATAATCGCCTGAAGCTCCAGATCATGAGTGGGATAATTCATTTCATGCGATTTCAACTATCTCTAGGCATAGGCTACCATATATCCCTATTGTATAAGGACGCACCCTAACCCTTGCTTACTCACATCACTATACACAACATAAGTCAAGCTGGGATCAGGTATAATCAACAAGGTGCTGTAGTCAACCTCTTCTTCAGCTCAACAAAATTATTTTCAAAACATTCATTCCACTTAAATGGCTGATTCTATCATGTAAACTTGGTCATCGACAAGGCGATACGGGAGAAATTCTGAATGAATCTCCGGTAATAACCAGCAAGTCCCAGAAAATTGCATATCTTAGCAATAGTTTCTAGCCTCTACCAGTCCAGTACTATTTCCACTTTACTGGGATCCATTGAGACCCCTTCTTGCGAGATAACATAGCTTAAGAATTTTACTTCCTGAAGCAAAAATTTGTACTTACTCAACTTGGCATAGAGATGCTTTTCAAGCAATATCTCTAGTACTATTATTAAATGTTGTTCATGCTCCTCTCTATTCTTGGAGTATATCAGAATGTCGTCGATAAACACTACTACAAATTGATCTAGGTACTATCAGAAGACGTGATTCATGTAATCCATGAATGCCGCAGGTGCATTAGTCAACCCGAAGGGCATCACCAAAAACTCATAATGCCCATACCACATTTTAAAAGTAGTCTTCGGTACATCTTCTACTTTCACCCGCAACTGAAGATAACCTGACCTTAAATTGATCTTCAAGAATACACAAGAACCAGATAGTTGATCTAGAAGGTCGTCGATTTTCAGAAGTGGATATTTATTCTTAATAGTTATCCTGTTAAGTTCTCTATAATCCACACCAATCTCAGACTCCCATCTTTCTTCTTGATGAACAGTACTGGAGCTCCCCACGGCTAAACACTACGTCTAATGAAACCCTTTTCAAGTAAGTCTTCAATCTGCTTCTTTAGCTTTCCCATTTCATTTAGGGCCATTCTGTATGGGGCCTTTGATATAAAACTAGCTCCAGGCATAATTTCAGTTGGGAATTGCACTTCCCTTTCTGGAGGCAATCTGCTAAGATCTTCTAGAAACACCTCAGGGAATGCTCTTACTAAAGGTATACTTTCCAGAGTTTCTTCTATCTCTCACTGCACGAAAAAGAATATCATATACCCTTGGCAACCCTACTCCAGATATTTCTCAACTTTAGCCATTGAGAGGAAATTCAAATTAGCATTCACGTTATCCTCCCTCTGTGTAGTAGGATAAACTATTTTCTTAATCTTACAATCAAGCAACACATTATTCACCGTCAAGTAAATCAAATTGACTGTAGACTCATGCCACTCAACAGTTATTACACAATTTAAATAAGCCTCAGTCATCACAGCCTTGACACCTATTATCGTCGACACAACCAAACCGAATGGTAGTTTATGAACATGCAATCCCATACGCTTTACATAGTCATAGGCAATGAAGGAATAACTTACACCCGAATCAAATAAAGCTTGCAGTAAACTACCATTGAGAAGGATTTTACCTTGAATCAGGTTGGGGGACTTCCGGGCTTCTTCACGCATCATCGCAAACACCCTGCCCTGATTCCTGGGCCTTTGCTCTATCGGTAGTCACCGGCATTCAATAGCAATATGTCCCAGCTGCTTACAGTTATAACAAACTATTTGCCCCATACATATTCTGCCAGGATGTGCATTCCTACAATAAGTGCATGTCAATACTGTTGGGGGTTTCTGATTATCATGATCCTCAGGTTTATAGGTCTTCTTACCACTACCCTTAGCTAAGAACCCCTGTCCCTTTCACTTTTGGGAAGTATTTCCCTTACTAGGCTCACTGTGACTGCTATCACCCTTGGCTGGGTACAGATTCCTTAGGTTATTTTCAGTGATTATGCACTCCTCCACCGCTTTATTGAATTTAGTAAACTGATGGGTGGCTAATCTTTTCCTCAACTAACATCTTAACCCTCGAATCAATATGTCAAAACTGCACCCCTCATCATCTATATGAAGCAAATAAGAGAAGTATCTGGCCAATTGGATGAAGCGAGATAAGTAATCATCAAAAGTCTTCGTATCTCCTTACTTGATTAATAGGACTTCTAAATCTTTCTCAAGCCTCACTTACTTGGGGAAATATTTATCTTTGAATTTTTCTTGGAATAATTCTCAGGACAGTAGCACATTCTTGTTCCTCAATGTTAAGGCAATATTCCGCTACCACCGGTCAGTATCCCCCTCCAGCTTGTACATGGCTAAGCGTGCGTTCACCTCGGTTAGACAATCTAATACTTCAAAGATTTTCTCTAACCAGTTCAACCAATCTTCAGCTTCTTGGGGTTCAGCCTTCCCTTGAACACTGGAGGTAGATGTTTACAGAATTTGGAGACCCAATACTAGAGATCTCTCTCATCTTGGGCTGGTACCCCATGTGATTCCTGGTTCGGTGCAGTATGAGGTAGGGATTCTTGAGCTCGAATTGACCCCTTAGCTATTTCTTCATAATGTGTCTCCTCTTGGGTCTCTTCTTGAGTAAACTAGACCTGGTCTTCATTATGTTTTTCTTTTTCCTCTCTGAGCTCTACTATTAATTCATTAATAATGTCTTATTACTCTATTAACATACCCATCATCACTTGTATGGGATCAGGTGGGTTGTCATGCATCTCTTTCACCTCTGGTTTTACTCGTCTGACTCTTAGGTGAACCATTATGTCATTTAACTCTACAAATGATTTACCATGTGAATATCATATTAAATGTATACACGTATTCCTTAAAATTCATATATCGACAAACATCATGAACATTCTTGTGTATACAACAAGCAATATGGGCCATCATCTATCACTAAGGAAAAGGATTATGACAACTATCCTAGCAAAACCTACCCTTGCTAGGAAGCATAGCTTTGATACCAAAAATGTAACCCCTACCTTAAAAGCTGAAATTATAGTCCAAAAATGTGCCATTATGTTAAATTAGAAACCATCCAATAATTCAAAAGTTACTAAAAGTCTAAACTTTAAGATAGGATGTGACCCTGTGATAAAGTGGGCTTTTTAATAACTTTTCCAAAACCTATTTGGTACGGTTTTATATTCATATTTTGAATATATTTGGCCTATGCAGTTCGGTTTCATTCATACATATCAGAGTGTAACAAAAATTCCCAGCTATACTCAGGTCTTATTCATTCATTGAAGGGTTGACAGGGCATTGCCCATTTCCAGTTTCCCATATAGAGGATTACATATCACTATTCAAAGTTACAAAATTTACAACATATACAATAATCTCAAGATACTAATAACCAACTACCAAAACTAAAACTCCTAGCTAGGAGCTCTAGCTGCCCTTCGTCATGTGCTTCTCCTTTGAACCACTTACCCTAGTTATAGGTTAGTCAATAGAAAGAATGAGATTCAAAAGAATCCCAGTAGTAACGATTCACTCTTAACATGTACAACCACAAAGCATGCAAGCAAATTACAAAATAGCAACACAATAATGGCATTCACAACAGTAGTACAACAATGACAATACAATAATGGCGGTACAACAACAACAGTACAATAATGATAGTACAACAACGGCGGTACAACAATAACAGTACAATAACGGTATTCACAACAGCATTTGCCGTAATCATGGCATGATAGCTTTTGATGTAATCACAACAGCATTCTTACGACAACTTTTGTTACAATTAAATGGCATAAACAACAGCATTCTAGTTCATCATAATTCAATGGTAAGACATGCATACAATGTGTTATACATAATATAAGAGAAATGATCACTACCTTATTCTTTCCGCTCTTGTTGTCGTACCAGTCTATCACGTGCTGCACAAATATCAAATTCTATAAACCATAATTAAGGATGAAGAGTTATTCCCTATTCCAATACTCAACTCCATAATACTTAGGGTTGGTTATCATTTGAGACCTTTAGGTGTCTACTAGAAGCACAAACAAATACCTAAAGTGTTGGGAAAGACTTGACCAAAGACCATCTTTCAAAAGTTTAAAATCCAAATTTTGAAGACTTGGACGCTGCCAAGCCATCCACTGGTTGCAACCAATAGATGGTCAAAAAGATTCAGGCCAAGCCAAGAATCACTGGCCGAGGCCAAAATCAAGTCAGAAACTTTTGGACCATGGCCAAGAACAGGTCAGAAGGTTTTGAGCCTCGGCCAAGTCCCTATTGGCCCCAGCCAAGAAATGGTCAGATGTTTTTGGGCCATGGTCAACATTTGGCCAGTTCCCTGGCTGATTTTCAAACAACCATAACTTCTTGTACAAACATCAAAATGATTCAAACTTTATACCTTTGGAAAGCTTGAAATATCAACTATAAAACTGAAAAATTTCAAAACATTTTGACACTATTTTTTACTTCAAAATCACCATGTAAAATTTGGTCCCCGACATAGCATTTTAACTTGACAACATTTCCAGAATTTCTATTTTTTGAACCTAAGTGTCCAAATGTTCCAAAATTCACAACCAAACGTATTCCCACATAGTTTTTCATAAGGGATGTAATGGCAACATAAAAATAGACAAATTCCCATTACATTGACATGTTCTATTTTGACCACAATGCAACACCAAACCATAATATTGCCAAACTTCACATTTAAAACTCCAAACTAATTTCATTGTTCAAATTACACAGCAACACACCATTTCCATCACAAAACTCTTAACAATGCATTTGATCTACCCTAATCTCAATTTATTTAATAATCTTATCTTATTGTTATTTAAATATTATGAATACAAATTGGGACGTTATTATGAGCATGTGGTCATCAATGACTATTGCAAACTATTGGGCTTTGGATAGTATTAGGTTTCATGAAGGGCCCTATATATCATTATGTATTAGAGAGAATGGATGAGTTGGTTTATATTTCTATGATGGATAGGAATTTCATGTATGCTTTACAAGTTGGCATGTATCACAATAGAAGGAAACATCACTTTTATTCATAAAATTTGGAAACAACTTCAACATATAGTCAAAACTTGGATGTCCTAGTCTATAATTTAGCAACATTAATTCTTTATTTGAAATGGAACTACTTGCATTACAAATGGTCTCCTTCCCTTGATTTAGTTGTCCTGCCTTCCTGCCTTGGTCCGGTTGACCATCGAGATAATATAAACCCTTATGTTCTGTAGCCTTTAACTTCACATTCACTATCTCTGGTAACCTTTGTGATACATAACATGTTAAATATAATACCAGGAGCATAAAGAACATCAAAAAGAGTTATTTATAGAGTGACATTCACAATCCCTATGCTTAGAGACTTTGTAGTATTCCCATATGCTATGTTAATAGTTATTCCACTATAAGGTTTAATTTCAATAAATAGTGATAAGTCATTAGTTATATGATCTGTAGCTCCTAAATCTACGATCTAAGAATTAGGTCTCAATAATCTAGCCTTTAAAGCTTGAGAATATTTACCTGTATGGGCCAAATTCCCTAAAGTTACCATTTTCTGACGAATAATATTGCCACCATTGATTTTTTCTAATATCTTTCTCAGGTTTTCGACATCTACAACATTTATGTTGCTGGATTCTTGGACCACATGCTTACCAGGGTTGTAAAGTATCCTTTAGCATTTTGCCTTGCGTGACCTCACCATTCTGAGGCTTTATATGAAGTTTCCAGCAAATATCTTTTGTATGGCTACTTTTATTATCACACCAGCCCTTACCTTGCCATTTACCATATCCTCCTAAAACTTGATGCCTAGCTATTAATTCGAAGGATTCTGTATTAGTAGGGCCTCTCTGGGTTAAAGATATTATGCTTTCTTTGAATTTCATCATATTCAATACTTCACGCATCACCGATAATGGTTTAGTTGCCATGATTCTTCCATGAACATCTTTAAATTTGGGATGCAAACTGAGTAAGAACTCATAAGTATGTTATCTATCTAGTCATTTCTTATATAATGCTCGATCTACTACACATACTAGGTCTAGCGTGTCTTACAAATCCACCTATTGCCAAATATTCTTTAAGGTTGAGTAATATGTAATCACTCATTGATCACCTTGCTTTAAGTCCTTGATCATCCTTTTCAGTTGGAATAAGGCAGCTGTATTTTCAACTACAAAGCATGATTCTCGTGTCGTGTCCCATATCTATTGTGATGTGATTTCCAGCAAGTATTCTTCTCTAATGTCCATGTTTATGTAATTAATAAGCCATGACAAAACTATAGAATTTTTAGCATACTAGATGTCAAATTTCAGGTCATTTTTTGGTGGTTGGATGGCATCTCCTATAAGATATTTCTCTTTTCCTTTTCTTTAACTAAAGTAAGGACACTTTGGGACTAATGTAGATAATTATCCCATTCAGTTTGTGCCCTGTGATGGAGAGAGGAGAAGCATCAGTAGCTAGGCTAGTAGTAAAACTCGTGTTTAGCCTCAGATTTGTCACATTAGGCTATTCACCTCTGTGCGATTATGAACTGGTGGCGTCGAAACCACTTTGGAAGGCACTCTGTGTTGAATTAAATCAAATTCTAATTCATCAATCTGATACCATGTGAACAACTCAGAATCTGATATTCATTTGATGGATATCAAGTACATGAGGGAGATATATAAGGGCATACATGTAAGTAGAAAAACCTAATATCTAGCTAAAAATAAAGGTCATGAAAACAAAATAATAACAAACTCCTAAATCTAAGATATAGACCTATATCTAAGATATTAACTCAGATTAGGTCAAATATGATTGATTAACCTAATAGGCTAAATCCCAAGTTACTGACTAATAATTAAGAAGAAAAACGATAAGGTTCCAATCTAAATTGTAAACGTTGTTACAAAAATTAAAGCATCAATTTAGTCATCCAAAATGGACTCAATCGAGTCTGATTAAAACAACTTAACCTACTCCAAATATAAATCATACAAAGCTTAATCAAGTCAACTTCTAGCTCAACCACCAAGTTTAATAACTTGGCATAGAACAATCTAATTCCCGATTGGATTACTTAACCAAGTTGTTAGATATGATTAGTTTTGATGATGTCAAACATAGATGTGAAATGATAAGAGCAAAAAGTTTATATAATGTATTTCTTTGACTAATTACTATTTTTAATGTGAAATATCTTGTAGATTAATTAAGTTGAATTATGGAGGAAGAATGAGGAGACAAAATTATCAAATATACAAAGAAGTTATTGAATTGATAAGAATGAACAAAAGGAAGAAGAAGAAAGAAACTGAAGATAGTCAAGAAGGTGCCTACTCGGATTATGAAGAATGATTATCAAGAGGAAAATCAAAAAGAAAGATATTGAAGAATGAAGAACTTGGAAGATCTATCAAGAATATCAAGATTCAAATTATTAGAAGTAATTTTGAAGATTTCAGAAATTTGAGGCATTGTTTGGCACTGTAGCTTCGGTACTGTAGCAATCACTTGAGTGAGGAAACGTAGTGCTCGAGTGAGGCACTGTAGCATGTAGATACTGTAGCATGCAAATCACTGTAGTGCTCGAGTGAGAAAGAGGAAGTGCAAATTCACTGTAGCGAGCACGGAACTGTAGCACTCGAGCACGGGATGAACACTTTGTTCTACTCTGTTTTACGTTCAGCCTGATAGAGGTCCAGTATTTTGGCCATATCTCTCAAACCACACATCGGATTGACCCAAAACTAGTGGCATATGAAAGAAGACTAACAACACGCAAAACGTACACCAAGATCATATTGAAAGAAGCTTAAATGAAGGAGATAGGATCCATGGAAGATGACACTAAAATCACCGTTACTTTTCAACACAGGTTTGGTATTTTGCACATAACTCATAAACCACACATCAGATTGAGATGAGACCAGTGCCAAATGAAACTAGACTCAAAGGGCATTCCATGAATAGGTAATTTGCCTAATTTGAACTTATATTCTAGCAGCTATGCCTTCTGGAAGTTGACACTTGTGCAGTCTAGTGGGATAGACACTCATTCGATCATAACTTGCAGAATACAAGGAGTTTGGAGCTGATTCTTTTTGCATTGGAATGTATATGGGAAGAGCTTTCTTATGATACATCATTAGAATCAAATAAATAAATTTTTTCTAAAGTCACCCCACATCACCCGCGAGTACAAAAGCGAACTCTTGGAAAAAGTTGTGCGAGTGATGTCCAGAAGCAGCTGAATCGTGAAAAAATTTACAACACTCGAGCACTAGGATCCATACTCGAGCATTAGACTATTTCTCACTCGTGCACATGCAAGTTTTGACATAAAAGTGTTAACCCGAGAATAAGCTTGTACGTGAAAACAAGAAGCGCACTCGAGCATGACTGGTTGTGCTCGAGTGATGTCTAGAATTCACTTGAGCAGATGCGAGTGTTTGCCCGAGAGGAAGCTAGAACATGAAAATATCAAATGCACTCGAGTGAGGCTTCTTTGCACTCGAATGAGGTCCTAACAGAAGCAACATAGAAGTTTAGACTCTCATAGCCATTAATCCAAACGTGGTTAAATGTTATACAATCATTATGTTTTCACTTGTTATTGTTCCTAAACATTAACTAACATATATTTCAAGTGTAAAATAGGAGATTAAATATTTGGATTACATCTTCAAGAACGGAGGTCACGTGATGAGTCCCAAAAGCCAGAAATTCAGCTTTTGACCAATGATCCAACATACTCATGACTAATACTTCATCATATTAGCAATTAAGCATTTTACAGTGTGAAACAGGAAATTTAACGGTGAGATTACAGATTCAAATTAAACAGTCAAGTATTGCGGGCGACATCATTACACACCGAATGGCGGCTACCTACCACGACAAACAACTGACCCACCATGAGAGATTGTCTGGAAACTAAAACAATGATCATGATCTTCATCAACTATAAATAAGAGAGCACTCAAAGTCGATGGGAGATAGAGAAAACAGAGTAACGACACCAACATGCGAATAAAATGAATCCTCTGCTTCTATCCAAACACTCTCTGTTTTCCAATTTCTATATTACCTATCATTGAGAGAGTGATTATTTGTATTGTACTTCAGTGAGTATTATACCCACTCTATGAGAGAGTTTGTAAACACTTTCAACTATATTTCTGAGTTGATCTCAAGGTAGAGGGACCTTGAGAGGGTTGATTTCCTTATGGGAGAAGCTGTAGAGAGAATTGCCAGTAAGACATTCTGCTCGTAAGACTTACAAGGTGCAAGCAGTAGAGAATGTTGCTGCTCACAAGACTTACAGGGGTGTAAGCAGGAGAAAACGTTGCTGCTCGTAAGACTTGCATGAGTAAGAAGGAGAGGAAGATCTTTGGGATTGCTCTGCTCGTAAAACTTACCGTAAGGGGGAGTATTTCAGTAAGAGATTTGTAAAAGGTTTCACAAGTACCCGGCTAAACTTGTGGGATTGTAAAGGCTTTTCTGGTGTCCGGATTAAACAAGATAGTGGATTTGAAAATCTCAGGAGGAGCTTGGGGACTGGACGTAGGCCATCACAGATTGGACCGAACCAGGATAAATCACAGTTTGCATATTCTCTTCCCTAAACTCTTATATTTCCAACATATATTATTTAATCTAACTGTTGATTTATAAACCTTCATACTTACCACTTTTGTTAAGATGCGAAAATATTTCCAAAGTTCTTAAGTTTTTATTATACACCTAATTCACCTCCCTCTTGGGTGATAGCCGGTTCTAACACAAGTCATACAATCATGAAATAGAAAGAAAGCTTAAAGGAATTCATTGTAGCTTAAAAGCTCAAAATATTACTTAACTCATGAGAATCACGAAGATTTTAACTACTCGTAATAGAGGAGGACGAAGCTTGATGAAGAAAGGAGTAGTCAGCTATGGATGAATGAAAGTAGAGATTGATGTTATGGAAAGGGTGGCTTGGTCCTTCTTGTCTCTCAAAAATTGAGCACTCTTTGCCTCCAAATTATCTCACTTCCCTTCTCTAAATTTAATCAAATGTCTCCGCCTTTGGTAACTACATAGGATACGAGGTTGAGGGATGAATTGAGGATGGAGGGTGTCAATGGGTGTGGAGGTAGAAGAACATGGGATGGATGTGTGGGGGAGATATCGGTCTCTGCATGTTTGCTCAATTCATTTAGGCATGAATATGGAGGCAAATTCATGATGAGATTTAGGTTTAAATGTAAGTTAAAGGTGTGTTTGAATGAGCATAAAAAAATATGATTTAAGATTGAACACTCAATTGCAACCACTAAACAATGCCCTTACTCACTTAATCTCCTCTTATTAGAATCAGAAAAATATGAAAATAACTTCTACACTTGTCAAGTTCCTCTTTTACCTTTCATTAAGCTCCAAAATGATATCTTTGACCTTGACCAATTGATCAAAGTTGTACTACATCATCACCTATAAAAAATTGACAAAGGTAGAATCATCTATTTTAAAATAAGGAATATTTAGAATTTACAAATATTAATAAAAATAAGGTAATCAATTCACTTAAATTCCCAAAATACCTTTACACTTCAATATCACATTAACACTTAATTATACACAAAATATTTGATTAAGTCCCACAAAACCCTCAGTATGTGTATGTGTTAGACAGGACATGGCAATATAGAGAAAGATTTTTGTGTTAGATAGGACTTTTACCCAAGAGGAGGGTGAATTGGGTAATATTAAAAATTTTAAACTTTAAATCAACATAAATGAAAGTGTTAGAGCTAGAAAGATATCATCAAAGGAGAGTAAAGATAGATAAACACAAGAGATTTATACTTATTCGGTCCAACCACTTGAACTACATCTAGTCACCAGAAAATCCTTCTAAGGGTTCCACTATAGCACCAAAAATTCAGTCTCCCTATAGGGGAAAGAAATAATAGGAGTCACTATTAAACCTCTTATTTATTTCAACATTCATCAGAGTATTTGCACACAGTTCAGTGGACACACAGAAATAGCATAAAAATACTAATAATGAATACTTGATTACATTATAGGAATTTTTTACAGGAATTGTACATAATGATTACAGACCTTAAAATATAATCAAAGCCTGAAGATAACCAACATCAATGCTTGATCTGGATTGGAACCTCTAACTACTGCTAATTACACTTTTACACCCTTGAGTCGTTGCCTGCTGTTGAAAAATTTATACATTTATGGAAAGAGTGAGATTCAAAAGAATCTTAGTAGTAACAAGCTATAAATCATATAAAATACAATAAATAAATATGCAATGCACCACATACTGTAATATAACAATAACACTATATATTGGTGTGTACACAATTCAAGGCTAAACCCCTACTTGTCTATGTACCTCAGCTAGGTCCCAGACCACAACTAGGTAATGTGCCCCTTGGCACTGTATATCATAGCTAGGTCCTCACTAGGCCGAATGGTACTTGTGTTTTTCCCATCGAACGGTATGCGTACTTTTCCTGCATCACAGCTAGATAGTGTGTTCATTATTCATATCACATAATATAGCAACATACAACATATATACCACCAGATAGTATATGAAAGAAAGAGTTACTACCTCAAATTGTCCTTTCCTTGCTTCCTTGTCTATCCAATACAGTCTGTCCAGCTCGAACTACTGATATATCCTAAAATTCCAAATTTATAATAAATGAGTTATTACTCATTCTAAACTCATATTGTTGGTTATCTTGACTCAAAATCACATATTGACCAAAATGCCATTGGGATCCCGGTCTAAGCCCCTTTATACCGGATCCAACTGTGCTTTACTAAAAATTATGACCTAGGCTATTCCTACAAAATGAGGGTTCTAGGTGTCAAATTGTCATTTCCTACCCTAAAGCCTTCACACTTCACCTTTTACATGTTCCCTACATAATTTTTCATTCTAAACATAATAGAATTATTAAAAACACCAAAATCCAGTCTGAACACTACCAAACAGCCCTTGGACGAAATCTGGAATTTTTTTTTGGAAAAATGGAAGTTTCATGATTTCACTTAATTGAACACGTCCTTTTCACTTGTAATCCCATAATTAATCCTTTAAACACTTATTAATAATGATTAGGGTTAATTTGGGTAGCATAACCCGTTAGGGTTTGAGCTTCCCAAATTATAAAACCAAGACAACCAAAGCAATAAATCATCCACAACCACAACAAACAACCTTGAATCAAAATGATAACAAGGTCTAGTGTGATTACCTTTTCCATTCTCTCTTTAGGCACAAAAATCATCCCCTATCTCTTCCTTCTTGCTCTTGATTTTACTTGCTACATGTGTGTTTCAAGAAGGCATAAAAATTAAGAGAAGGTTTCCATGAATTAGAAGCCAAGAACAAGTTGGAATTACCACCAACTCACCTTATCTTTACTACTTGAATATCTTGTACTCTTTATGTTCTTGTGTTTCTTCAAGCTCTCTCTCTCTCTCTCTCTCTTTCTCTGCTCTCTTGTGCCTGGATGTAAATATGAGGCCTTTTAGAAGAGGATATGATCTCAAAATATCACAATTCCACCGCCTTACATTAATAGTTTAATTGCTACTAATCACTGTTGGCATTGGTTGGCATAATGGAAGAAATTAAAATTTAAAATTTCACCAATCCCAGTTGTGGATCTATCAATGGCATTAAACCGAGTTAGAAAAATTCGTACCTTTTTCAATTTAGGGCTCTCAATCTCTAGGAGCCAACACCGTAGGTCCGCTCCCTCTACCGGTATCACACGAATGCTCTCTAACACAGACTGTGTGTTAGCGCCTCTAATGTCTCCTAAGGTTTCCCTTGCGGCTTTGAATTCTCATTCGTGTGCGAGTTTTTCTGCTCTAGCAAGTTTATAACCCATAAGGGCTATATTCGAATTTCAAAATTAATCTTTATTAATTTCAAAATTAATTAACCCTTAATTATCTTGATAAGATAATTAAATAAATTCAGTTGAAATTAAATCCGTCGAACAATTTTAATTTAACCTATTTATTTAGTCCAAATAAAGAACCAATAGATTTAATTTATCTTCATAAATTAAATCTGAGATACTATATCTCTATCATGTTGGTTATTAAATTTAATTTATCTTAATAAAATTAAATTTAAAACTAACACAATATAATAATATCATATACTATATATATTCATATATATATATATATATGTATTTCGAAAATACATATATATAATATTATTAATTTTGTTTTTATGAATTTTATATTATATAAATATAAAATGTGTCCACCCTAGATTAAACATTATCGCGTATTGGGTCATTCTTGTGTGCGACCTTATAGGCCCATACAAAGTTGGCAGTGGGCCAATAAATATACTAACCCACAAGTTGCAAGCGGCCTCTAGTAAGATGTTACGACTACCCAATTCATATGAGGACCTTAACACGATGCAACCTGTCATGCAACCATGTCACGTCCCTTTTGTCACACGATATATTAATCAAGGATGAGGCTTGGAAAATGTCATCCTCTTGTTCCTGACCATTACTTTCTCGATTCATGAGTAGTCTGACAATAGAAATGGAAACGCCTTTCTATAGTAGTATAGCTATACATTTCTCAGACTCACTTATCGAGGGGCCCAGTAATATCTCTATACTAATGTGAAGGACAAATTCCATCTTGACCATTCATATTCCTCTGCATGAACCACCAAGCCCGATCGTAGCATTTATTATCACCCATTCAAAAGTGACTCTTGACTAGTTCAAAGCTTAGCAACTCTCATGTAAGAATCCATGATGACCTCAAGTAAAAGGGCATTGTGACGTGGTTATACATGAGATAAGCTTATGACTTAATATATGTGGCTTTCTCATAGTAGGTCAGTCCAGCACCTTGTACTCTTACAAGTGCCTAAGACTTTGATTTGTATCCCCATACTTATTAAAGTCATACTAGTCTTACTTCATCTTTACTCCCGTATAGATGACCTACTAGGGACATTTAGGACAATATTTATGATTTATCCAAGGATACAGTCATCATAATGAACATGCAAATAATATGATAACATAATAGAGAAATTCATTAAATAATAATGATTTAAAGTACAATGATTGGCCCTTAGGGCACTATTTCCAATATCATATCTAAATTTTTACTTTTCTCCTCATTGATGAAGCAAATGGAATGGACATGCCTATAAGTTCAACTATATTTCTTGTGCTGATGTCAAGGGAAAAGATTACAATATCATAAGATATATAGGAATGATTGGATCATTACTCTATCTTACTACAAGCAGACCCGACATCTAATTCAGTGTTGGTATGTATGCAAGATATCAATCAGCACCAAAGGAGTCACATACTGAAATGATCAAACGAATCTTTAGATACCTCACCAATACAATAGAATTAGGTCTCTGGTATCCTAAAGGAAGAAATGAATCTCTAGTTGCATACTCAGATTCTGATCACAAAGTATACAAGCCAGACAGAAAGGGTACCAGTGGATAAAGCCAATTTCTTGGAGGTTTACTTGTGTCATGGTTTAGCAAGAAACAAAATATAGTGTCTCTTTCATCAACGGAAGCTCAGTATGTTGCAGCATCAAGTTGTTGTGCACAAGTGTTATGCCTAAAGCAACAACTGCAAGATCTTGGTATTTATCTAAAGGAGATACCGATATACTGTGACACTAGCATGATAAGCTTGGCAAAGAATCCAGTTCAACATTCCAGAACCAAGCATATTTATGTTGGACATCACTTCATCAGGGATCATGTTCAAAAGAAAGATGTCAAAGTGATATTCATTCCAACTCATCTTCAACTATCTGATATTTTCACAAAACCCCTAGCAAAAAATCAATTTTTATTTATTAGAAGAGAATTAGGAATGGTAAATCCCAATGAATTGTAAGTTATGTAGTGTTTACATAATGTTAGATAATATTATTTAATGATGTTTTGATGATTATTAACTTAAGTATCGCAGTTTCTAATAATTTGTTTTGCAGAAATTTGAAACTCTGTTATAAGGTAAGAAAAGCAAAGGTTAATAGAGGCCAGTATTACTAGAGGGACAACTTCAAGTAAACATTCATTACCCCAGTAATAACTTGAAGTAATTGTATGGATTACTCAAGTAACCACTCGAGTAATGACCTGGAAAATATGGCAGTGAAGCATTAATTCAAAAGGAAATGGCATAGGCATAACGATTGGAGATGAACAGTCAGAATATGAAGAGACAGGTTACTCGAGGGAGCCCTCGTAAGCCTTCAAACTTACTTGAGTAAGGCCTCGATTAATTTTGTTTGCAAATCACAAATTTACTTGGTTTCAACTTAAATCAATCTTAAAGTGTACTCAAATCAACAAAGGAATATACATGGGTAATTATAATATTATTCATGCCAGGTATACCCTTAAATTTGCTGCATTTTTGAATTTTTGGTATGATCACTTGAGGAGCCACTCAAGTGAAGCCTCATGATCACTTGAGTAAGCCCTCGAGTGAAGTCGATCACTAGGGCTTTATCTGTCGCAACTCAATGATTTTTTTTCTCAAAATCTCCTCGAGTGATTCTCCTAGTACTCTCCTAAAAATTTTCCATAAACACTTTTTCATCTCATTTCTATCGAAACCCTATGATTTTTACCTCCAAAAACCTCTCAAATTTCTCAAAATCTCTGGCCCTAAGCTTGCGATCTTCAACACCACTTTTCCAGAAAGTCTTTATTCTTTCAATCACAATGGCCAGAACTAAATCTCCTAATCCTAATACTCCTTCTGAGTCTTCTGAACCATATCAACCCTCTGATTCACCTCCTTCTCCTCCTACCAAGAAACGAAAGTTATCTCCTAAACTAAAAGATAAAGCAAAGTAGTAAGCCAAAACTAAAGTGAAAGGAGTTGTGATCAAGGAATCCATTGTCACCAAAGCTCAAACTAAGAAGAGTTCACCTCTAGGAAGAGGAAAAGGAATCAAAGCACCATTTCCTCCTCCTTCTAACTCATCAGACACACCTACCTTTTCTGGAAAATAGTAGGACCCCTTAATTTCAACTCGAGTGATATGTGTGATTTTCTTCGAGTCCTATGGTATATCTATTTAAAAGCCATAGTCAACAAATCCAACAACTATACTCATTTCATAGAGAGGGATTTCAGAAAATTTGCTTCATTTCTTCTTAGAGAGAAAAAGGACTTGGGAGAATATATCTTTGCTGAAATTAAAAGATACAGATTTGAAGGAAAAACCACTACTCCAATGCCTTATCCCCAGCTCATATCTTTATTCTTGAAAAAGAACAAGATTTGGTACTTGGAGAAAAATGAACCAATTGAGAGGCTAACTCCAGTGGGATAAAATCAAATTGGGAAATTGAATATTGATATTCCCCTGAAGACACCTCTTTAATTAAGTCCCAAAAAGAAGAAGAAGACTGCGACTGAGGCTAGTCGGATGGATGACACACAGTCTTCTGCTCCTGTATCTACATCCTCTCCTTTATTTCTTGGTACCTTGTTATAGACATTTCTGGATAATACACTGAAGAGTTTTCATGTTGACATTGGTAATACTAATACTGAGTTGATAACCCATATGCATATGAAGATGGAAGAATTGGTTGTAGGCATGAAAGAAGAGATGAACAAGCATTATAAAGAGATAAATAAGAAGTATGAGGAGTTGATGGTAAAACAAAAGGCTCAACGAGACCTTTTGAGATCTTTACATGCAAGATTGGATACCTTAACATCCAGTTCCTCCATACCTACTCCAACTCCTACTTCTGATCCTATGCATTATACTATACTAGTTGATATACCAGCTTCTGAGCCTGGACCCTTATCTATTCTTCTTCCTACTATACCCATCATCATTCCCAGTAACCTTTTCACTATGCCTGACCCAACTACATCCGAGCCAATTAACATCACTTCTATAATCCTATACAGTCAGCCCAACCTGTCCAGCCCTAGCTAGTACTTACTCCTATTGCTCCACCTGCAGGCACAGTGGTTGTTACCTCCAGTGATCATTCTCATCATCACCTACTGGTACAGTGGAGGTGGAGGTTACTTTTCAGTTTCCAGATCCACAGAATCCTCCAAAGGGTCTTCTTCAGATACCTCTAATAAATCTACCTAACCCTAAGCCATCATCTTCAGAGTCTTCTAGTACAAGTGACTCCTATGGTTCTAGATTTATACCCCTTCCTGTCACTTCCATCTCAGCAGTCCAGCCATCTAGTCCTACTCCTTCTCTTGATTGATCCAACCCTTGTGATGAAGACAAAAAAGAGGAGAAGAACTTAGGTGATTTTGTGAAAAATGATGTTATTTTGTAAAAGAATGCATAGGGATATGGGTGTATAGGTTTTAAGGGAGCTTTATTAGTTTTTGTTTTAAGTTTGATTATGTTGGTATCATGAACACATTCTGTAGTTTATATTTGAAGTTATTTATCAGTTGTAGACTAATGAGTTTTTGATTGTGTATGCAAGGTGAACAAATTAGAGCATACTTATTATGGCCTTTTGATTTTAACATCATTGGATTCAAAAAGGTTTCAAAAAACTAAATTTCTCAAGATCATTATATTTGAATTCAAAAATATCTTTACCAAGTTATTGCAAAAGAGTTTTCAAGTTTAAATTAAACAAAAGATTCCATATGAAAAGTTATCAAGAAGCATGTGATTGAAAACTCAATTTCAAAAACTTCGTATAAAATCACCAAGTTTTGTCATCATCAAGAAGGGGGAGAATGTTAGATCCCATATGTTTGGATGATAACAAAGATTGGATTAATATTACAAAAGCTTTAAATAAAAGGTTTGAATAAAGTAACTAAGTCCATGGTGGCAGGCAAAAACATTACTTGTAACCCCCTGCTTTTAAACACGTAATTATAATTCGATAACGCATATTTAATTCGGATTTGAGACCATTGGATGCTTTAACCTCGTTTTAAATTTTCAGTCTCATAGTAAAATTTTCCAAGCCTCTCAAAACTCCTTTTCCCCATCCTGGTCTCAATTTCAATATTCGAATATAATTACCTGTGCAGTTAATATACATTCAATCATATCAGAGTGTATAACCCAAATCCCCGGCAACTCCCGGGTTCTATACATATAACCTGAGGTTTATAAGTATCCACTAGGGGATTACACAACCAAAATCGAATATAATATTCCTAATTCAAAATATACAGTAATCCCGAGTTTAAAGTAGATAACCAACATCTCAAAAATCCTTAGTATCACTAAAGATCCTAAGTGCTTCGGGTTGGCCGCTTCTCCTTTGAGCCACATGCCCTATCTGAAATGTTAGTCATAGGAAAGAATGAGATTCGAGCAAATCCCAGTAGTAACAAACCACTCACACAATGCATAACACAAAGCATGTATATAAATCACAACCAGCAACAGCAGCAGCAATCTCAAAGATACATGGTTTTCACCACAAACGACAGCACTCACGGCTGTATGCACAATACGACAGCTCTCGCTGTAATAATAATCATGACAGCTTACGCTGTAATCACAATAATGACAGCTTACGCTGTAAACGATAGCTTGCGCTGTAAACGACAGCTTGCGCTGTAAAAGACAGCTATCACCAGCTGTAATCACAGCAGCATCAAAGAATCATCACATAACAGTGATAACACACACATACAGAGCATTATACATAGTATAAGAGAGAGAGTCACTACCTGATCCTTTCCCGACGTTTCTTAGCACTGCGGGCTCACGAGGACGGCAAATATCAAATCCTGTAAACCAAATTAGGGACAACCCGCCAATCTCTTTCCCAAGTTCTTTTCTCTATAATACTTTAAGTTGGTTATCATTTGAACTCTTTAGGTGTCTATTCTAGGTCTAAACCTATGCCTAAAGGGTTGGGAAAGACTATACCCAAAACCACCTTTCAAAAGTGCAAAACACAGATTTTTGGGGGTGGGCCGCGGCCCAAAAATCCATGGGTTGCGGCCCAAAACTGCCCAGAAACATTTGGGCTCCGGCCCAAAATCCATGGGCTGCGGCCCAAAGCTGTCCAGAGACGCTCAGAAACATTTGGGCTGCGGCCCAAGAAAATCCAGTTTCTGGCTGAACTTTCAAAAATCATAACTAATTCAGAAAAAATCGAAATAAGATGATTCCAAAGCCAAATGAAAGCTATTTAAGTCCTATTTCAAGGAAAAATATTGGCCATAACTAGAAATCACCACAAAAGTCCAGATTTACCAAAAACCTAACATTGTACCAAAACAGGGTCCAGCTTTGATGCCAAACTTTGGACAGTTCAAACTCCCAGCTCAAAAAGCGAAATGACACAAAATTTATGTCCATTTTGAAGCTTGAGATGTGAGCTTAAAGACTGGAAAGTTTCATAATTTTTCAACATCATTTGCCCAGTCAAAACGTCCACACCATCTGACTGTCCAGAACAGACTTACATTGGACAGATTTTCCAGATTTTGCCAATTGGTTTCCAATGGTCCCTAATTTCAAATCACATACTATTTTCACACAATTTGGCTCAAGGAACACATTGGAGCCATCAAAATGACCATATTCATTATCCATGAGCATGTTCTACCACAATCTCCACATGTCACCTTAACATCTCCAATCAACACACACATTGCAATCCATTCCAACCCAAAATTCCAAACCAATTCCAAATGCACAAAGACACTCTATGACACTAATTTCCACACTAAACACTAACCAAATCATGCTTTTCAAAATTTACCAAAAATCAGGGCAAATTCCAAAGTTCTCAAGACTCAACCAATGATCAAAGCAACCATACCAAAGTGCTTCTAATTCTTACCTCTTCTTCTTCCTAAAGTCAATTCTTCAATTCTTCAACTTTCCAAAATTCTCAATCTCTCAACCACCACCAATGAAAATTCTGAAACCATAGGAATATAGCCCTCAACCTCATGAACAATATTAATGAAAGACACTTGAGCATATGAAGGCATTAACTTACCAAAAACTCAAGCTTTTCCCTTTCTCTTTCCTTAGCTTGTTCAGCGAAAAATGGAGAAGGATGAGAGAGAAATGAGATATTGATGATGATGATTCATTGCCTCTCATATACATAAACCGACTAGGAAGAGGAGAGAAAGAGAAAATGGTTTGAAAACTTGACTTTAATCCAAGGGTCCTTGTTTTGCCACTTGGCACCATCCTACTCTTTCTACCATGATTTCATATAAGCTTGCATGCATAGGATTCCACCTCTTGGTCTTTTAATCTTAGCCATTAATCTTGATTACTAAGAAGTGTTCTCAATAGTATCTAACCAGTCAGTCGGTAAATTTACCGTTTTGCCCCTGATTATCACAATGCACGATATATACTTCAAAAGTGCTCAATTAATATTAATTACATTACTTTGAAGTTATTAATCCTTGATTACAATCCAGGATATTACATTACTCAAGTAAGAACTCAAGTAATGAAGAAGAAATGAAAGACAGAGAACAGGAGAAAACATCACTGTCTAAATTCTGAAGGCATTACTCTAGTAAGCCCTCAGCTAATGGTCTTTTATTACTCAAAGGATCACTCGAGTAATGTGTGATAAATTGTTCCAGAAGCTCTCTGTCAAAAATTACATGGTATTACTCAAGGGATTACTCGAGTAATTAGCAAAGTTATTTGAAACATTACTCAAGGGATCACTTTAGTAATCAGATCAAAAATCATCCAGTAGCTCTTGGCCAAGAAATAACTGCCATAACACGAGGGAATACTCGAGTAACTAGATATGAAAAAGGTATATTACTTCAGAGATCACTCGAGTAATCTGAAAAGTTATTTGAAACATTACTTGAGGGATCCCTCGAGTGATCAGGTAAGCATAGGAGAAGTTACTCCCAGCCAGGAATTGGATGACATCACTCGAGGGATTACTCGAGTAATCAGAAAAGATTTTGAAACTTTACTTGAGGGATTACTCGAGTAACCAGAAAGGAAAAGAAAGACTTACTCAAGGGATCAATCGAGTAATCAAGTCTGCCAGGTATTGTAAGAAGAATTACTCAATGACTTACCTAAGTAATATGGTCATTAAATGTTGACTTACTCTCTACCTTATTTTTAATGAGATTACTCGAGGGACTACTCGAGTAATGAACTATGATTACTTGAGTAGCCACTCGAGTAATATAGTACAGAAAGCATGATTTTAATCCAATGCTCATTGATTTGTTATCTATATGATTAACTTTTCATTGTATTCGCATTCTGAGTATATTTGCAGAGAGACAATGAAGAGATCATATATTGAGAGAAAAGTCAAACATATCGTCTGAAATATCCGAATGCTTACCTACCGCAAACGGATTGTTTTCAAATTTGAAGAAGGGTCAAGTGTAGCTGCACAACTCTAATGGACAGGTTGAAATTGTTCCAATGACTATCATAAATCATCCATAAATATGGGAATATTCAACATGGAACAGATAAGAACTGAGAACATACGAACATACACTGATCAACATATTCTTAGTGTTGTGTTTTCTTATACACATTCTTTATACTTCAGAAATTATCTATTTACTCTGTGAGAGAGTTTTTTCATTACAAACTCAATATTTATTATTGAGACAACTTCAGGTTGTGGAACCTTGAGTTGGGGATTTGATTACAACGTGCATGGGGGAGTGAGTGTCTAGTGAAAGAACTTGATGTGTGCTGAGGTGCCAAAAACCTACTAAATCTTGGAAGATATAGTGAAACTCTTAGAAAAGCTCTAAGGACTGGACGTAGGTCAAACTGGTTGTGGTCGAACCAGTATAACTCCCGGTGTACACTTCAGTGATATTTCTCCTAGCTCTTAACTGCTTTAAATTTACAGTCAATTTTTTTATACACAACGAATTTTCTAGTATAACCCAATTCACGCCCTTTCTTGGGTGAAACACTTGCACTAACAGATTCCAGCTCCAAGATGCTTGCTTCAATCCATAAATGAATTTTGAAGCTTGCAAACTTTACAATAGTCCTTTGGATGCAAAAAACCATTATGTTGTGTCTTGTATACATCCTCAAGGAGCTTTCCATTAAGGAAGGTTGTTTTGATGTCCATTTGCCATATTTCATAGTTATAATATGCTATAATGGCAAGAAGGATTCTGATTAATTTGGCCATTGCCACTGGGGAAAAGGTTTCATCATAGTCTACACCATGAGTTGAGTTAATCCTTTTGTAACCAATCATGCCTTGAAGACATTTACAATTCCATCCATGTCATTTTTCTCCTTGAAAACCCATTTGCACCTGATGGTTTTTACACTTTCAGGTAGATCGACTAAGGTCTATACCTAATTGTCGTACATGATTTCATTTTGGACTTTATGGCATTTAGCCATTTCTTGGGGTTTGGTCCCACTATGGCTTCTCGATAGGATGTTGGCTCATTTTGCTCAATGAGCAACACATCACGGGTTCTAGTAATCAGAAATCTATATCTCTGAGGTTGATACTGTGTCCTATCAGATCTTCATAGACCTTATGTTATCTGAGGAGGCTCAGCAACTTATTGTGAGTCTTCTCTAATTTCCATATATGGTTCTGTACTATCTTGTCACTCTTAAACTTCTTCAAGATGTACCTTGCTTCCTCTGGGTCTTTTAGAGATAAACTCTCTTTCTAGAAACTTACCATTTCGAATAACAAACACTTTAATATCGGTAGGATTGTAGACATAGTATCCTTTTGTTTCCTTAGGATACCTTATGACAAAGCACTTTGAGGATTTGGATAGTAATTTATCTAAGGCTTATTGCTTAACATATACCTCATATCCCCATAACTTGAGAAAAGATAAACTTGGTTTCTTTCCAATCCATATCTCATATGGTGTCTTTTCAATTGCCTTAGATGGAACTCGATTTAGTGTGAACGCAACTGTCTTTAGGGCATGTCTATAAAAAGGATGATGGAAGATCTGTTTGACTAATCATAGATCAAACCTTATCTAATAGTGTTCGATTCCTCCATTCAGAAATGTCTTCCATTGTGGTGTTTCTGGAGGAGTTAATTGCGAGATTATCCCACAACTCCTAATATGGTCAATGAATTCTTGGCTCAAATATTCACCACCTCGATTAGATCAAAGTGCTTTAATTGTTTTGCCAAGTTAGTTTTGTACTTTATTTTGGAATATTTTGAAGATTTCAAAAGATTCAGATTTATACTTCATTAGATAGATATATCCATATCTACTAAAGTCATCTATAAATGTAATGAAGTACAAATAACCTCCTCTAGCAGCAGTATTTAATGGTCCACATACATATGTATGTATGAGGCCGAACAAATCAGTAGCCCTCTTACTATGCCCAATAAAAGGTGCCTTTGCCATCTTTCCTAATAAGTAAGATTCATATGTATGATATGATTCAAAATCAAATGTGTTTAGAAATCCTTCTTGATAGAGTTTAGAAATGCGTTTCTCATTTATATGGCCTAGACGATAATGCCATATGTATATGGGATTCAAATCGTTTGACTTGATCCTTTCGGTAGTTACGTTATAGATATTTCCACTATTAGGATGTTCAAAATTTAATATATAATGACCAACATGCAAATCACCATCAGCATAGAAAACATCATTACGATAAATAGAACATTTACCATTCCTAGTAATAGAAGTATAACATTCCTTATCCAAATAAGAAAGAGAAACAATGTTACTACTCAAAGGAGGAACATAATAGCAATTGTTCAAAACTAACAAAAGCCCACTGGGCTGAACTAATTCATAAGTTCCTATGACTAAAGCAGTAACTCTTGCTCTATTTTTAACTCATAGGTCCACCTCGCCCTTCTTCAGCTTTCTACTATCCTTTAGACACTACACATTTGTACAAATATGAGAACCACATGCAATATCTAATACCTATGTAGAGGAAGTAGAAAAATGAATGTGTATAGCATAAATACCTAAAGCGATAGCCCCACTAACCTTTTTATTCTTTTTTAGTTATTCGAGGTAAAGTTGGCAATTCCTCTTCCAATGACCAAGTTCATTGCAGAAGTAGCATACTCCTTCCTTTGGAGGCTTTGCCTTATTGGGTACAGGCTTGGTTTCGGGCTTGTTTGACTCTTTGGTCTTACCACCTGAGCCATTATCCTTCCATTTTCCTTTTCCTTTCTTTTTCATACCCTTTCCTTTCTAAACCATCAAAACATCATTGGGCTTTTTCTTAATGCTCTGCTCAACAGTTTTGAGCATCCCATAAAGATCAAAAATTGATTTCTCCATATTGTTCATGTTGTAGGTCATGACAAACTGATCATAACTCTCCAGGAGCGAGTTCAGGATCAAATTTGTAGCTAACTTGTGGCTCATGGGAAATCCAAGCCTCTCAAGGTGATTAATGTAGCCTTTTATCTTTAACATATGAGCACTAACTGATGTACCTTCAGCCATCTTACAGGAATGTAAGGCCTTTGTGGTCTCATACCTTTCTTGCCTTGCCTTTTACTTGAACATTTCCTTGAGATAGACAATCACCTAATGAGCCACCATAAGTTTCAGATCTCTTTGGAACTCTAGAACCATAGTGGCAACCATCAAGCAACCTACATCCACAAAGTTATCCTTATGCTTCATGTAAGCATCTCTTTAAGCTCTTGGATCATTGGCTGTAGGCTCCTCAAGAATGGGTTGATCTAGGACATAAGCCTTTCTTTCCTACTTGAGAACAATTCTCAAGTTCCATAACCTATCAAGAAAGTTTGTCCCATTGAGTTTGTCCTTCTCAAGGACCGATCGCAACAATAGTGTAGCAGTATTACTAGTTGACATGATTCTACAATTAAAATATGAGAAGTTAGTTAGTAATCTCCCACTAAATTAACAACCCTCAATATAATAATTAGTGGGCTAAGATCTATATTTGTCTTAAACTTAATTCAGCTATGGTAGGATGCTTAAATTCAAGTTATTTCGGTAGGTAACCTATTTACCAATTACATCACATATAACTCTAAGATGTTTATGGGATTCGATCATCATATGATCTGGCATGTTTAATCCTATCTAATGCCTTGAGATCCAAAACCGTTTTGTTAATCTCAATTAAGTCAAAACAATAATGAATTTTGTGAGTAGTACCATTACTTACTCTTATCTCACCAAGATGACTCAAAAGCATCTACTTTGGTGGTTTCCACAATTGAGCGATATAGGTTTTGATAAGTATTCATATATTGACGGCATTATAACTCATGATTTTTTTTAGGGCTTAATTAATTAGTTTTGTTTATATGAATGCAATCGTGGTTGTATCTCATATAGATAAATACATATAAATGCAAAGTATTCATGCAATGATCTAATCAAAAGCATAATTTAAACGTGACACAATATGGCTTACCTAACCTAAAATCCTCCCAAGTCAATGAGAGGACTTCTCTAAATAAGAAAAGAAATACATTGACAGAAACCTCATTTAAAAATTTGAGGGGAGTGAGATGAGAAGAGAATGTACATTGAGAGTGAAACCCCCTCCGTAATTATATCCGAAATACGAGATTAAAATGAAATAGAGACCAATAATAATCAAATAACATTTACTAACCCATCACATGATGGGGTTTTCAAAAATACCTTTCAAAATCATTTATAAACTTGGTCTCATATTCACATTTCGAATACAATTACTACGCAAAGATAAATCGCATTCATATAAATATCAGAGTGCACAACATAATCATCCCGGCAATCTCGGGTACATACCTTCGCTAAAGATATACAGGGCACAATTGCCCATTACAATTCTTCAAATGGGGATTACACAATCTCATCTCGAATGAGTCCTAGCTGCTCCCTCCACAAGCCACTTGCCCTGTCTAAATTGGTGGTAAGGGAGGGTGAGATTCGAGAGAATCTCAGTAGGGAAACATTATCAATATGCAGGCAAGATAAGTGTTTAATGCATGACATGCTTGCATCACATAACTCATGCACACATACAATGACAAATCTATAAGCTCAACGATTCGAACGATACACATATGGCCATAGCATATATTGAAACATAGCTTTAAATCATTCACACATGTTCCACATAATCAAGCAAAGCAATAACATGCATCAACACATTAATACAGTTATCAGAGCATGCAGGAGAGATAAGTTCCCTACCTCCAGTCTTTTCTTCTCGATTTACGTGCCAACAACTCGGGGCTTCACATTCGATCCTATAATGTCAAATGTACTATTTAGACACTTTCATAGTGTTTCTGGGGGTTATATGAAGCTATATGGAAAAATTACTAAAATACCCCCGGGGACCGGGCCCGGCCCGGCCCCGCTGTGCCCGGTCCGGCTGTACTTTTCTTAAAATTTTGACATGGGCTATTTCTGACATATTTTCGCCTAAGGAATCCATTTCCAGACTCGGAATTATCAAATTCAATATCAATTTACAAATTTACCCTTGGCAGCCCCACTTTAAGGGTTTCAGGGGCGTCTTCGTAATTATGCTTTTTCGGCCTTTTCCGAAAAAGTGACCAACTATAACCCCACCTAATTTTCGCTCCTGAACTCAATGGAACCATCAAATCATTGAAAATCCAACTCTAAGACCCATTTATAGCCATAACCGAAATATAAAAGTACTCCGGGGAAAATTGGGGTTTTTCGGTTTCGGCTCCATAAACGTGTTTCTTTCTACTCCTAACCACTTTATTAACCATTACATTAGGTTACAACTAACATTAAGACCCAATTTGGGCAGCATAACCCCTAGGCCATGTCATTTCCAAACTTTAAAACCAATGGCAATCCGGCGAAATTTCACCGATTAAATTGCCCACAACAGCCAGAATAAGCAATATACGAAAGTTTGGAAGTTACCTCAAGCTCCCTCTAGCTTTTACTCAATATGGCTGAACCCTAGCCCCTTTTAAACAGCAAAATTAAGCTTCAAGTACGAGATTTCTTCCTCTTTCTCTCTCTAAAGATCCCATATGCTCTCTCTCTATTTCAGCTGTTCCAGCGTCAGAAATGAGGAGGAAGAAGGAAAAAACTGTTTAATAACATATCCCATGCTTATGTCATCAATGTATCATGATGATGTCATAATTCTCAATTTTCGAATTTTTGGCAGATTTCTGCCCAAACTTTGCAAAATCATAACTAATTCTAGACAAATCAAAATGAGGTGATTCCAAAGCCAAATGAAAGCTATTTAAGTCGTCTTTATAGGAAAAATATTTACCAATACTAGAAATCACCACAAAATTCCAGAATTACACAAATTTCATCACTGCCCCAAAACAGAGTCCATTTTCGACCTCAAACTTTGGGCAGTAATATCTCCTAGTTCAAAAAACGAAATGGCACAAATTATATGTCCTATTAGAAGCTTGGGATGTGAAATTTAAGACTGGGAAGTTTCATAATTTTCTGACATCATTTGCCTAGTAAAAATGTCCACACGAGAAGACTGCCCAGACAGAGTTCACACTGAATAGCATTTCCAATTTTGCAACCAATGTGTCCAATCCAATTTAAATCAATTCCAATGATTAAATACCACAACATGACACCATTTCCATCACAATACCCCATTCAATTCTTCCCTCTATTCTAAGTCAATTTGGATGTTAATCCACAATTGAACTCAAATATAGGGTTTTGGCGTTGCTCATAACACAAGCGACCACAATCCACTTTATATTCTCTAAAAGGGTTCATTAATCACTAACCACGTCCACTTTTGTAGTCATTAACCCCTAATCACAATTTGGGATCTTGCTAAACCGGGGCTTAGCAATCCACTAATTTCAGGCTTATTCTCTAAGCTCAAGTCTCAAAATTCGGGGTATTACAGAGAGTATTTAGAGGAAGCCACGGTACGCAGGTCATATTTAAATATTACAACCCGTTGTAAAAAACTAAAACCCAAACAAGTATGAAGAATAAACCACAAGTAAGAGTTCATACAATATGAAAAGTAATAAATGACATGATTAGGTTATATCGCGCTATGAACAGATAGGCACGATAGTCCCAGTTTAAAAAACGACCCAGAACTCTTCTGATCCGAATTGTCTTCCCCATAGTTTCGGATCCCTAAAACTCGAATAGAGATCCAAACTAGACCTGATTCTTCTCCAAGCTTTTGGATCCCTAAATCCAATTAGAGACCCAAACGTGACCCGTACGTTGTGATCTTCAGGTTATGATTTCAAGCGATCCAGCAACCTCAACGACTAACAATTTTAGCCTCTTTCTCGCAATCATGTTTCACACATAATTGAAATCTAAAACCAAAATGAAAAAAATTTCCGCACATAGTCTAGCAGAATCCGAAAACGGAAAAGGACACAAACACATGTTGTGTATCATGTTTCAAATACACTCATGATTTACTTCAAAAGGCAAATCATACAGATTTAATGAAAGCCATATATATCACATGATTAAGAACATAAACTCAATTTAAATGCACAATTGATCTGACTCTGATGCCACTCTTGGCATTGGTTGGCACAGTGGAAGAATTTAAAATTTAAAATTTAAAATTTAAAATTTAAAATTGAAAATTTCACCAATTCCAATTACGGATCTATCAATGGAGTTTAAATTGAGTTTAAAAGATTCATACATTTTCAATGTAGGGTTCTCGATATCTAGGAGCTAACACCTCAGGTCCGCTCCCTCTACCGATATCACACGAATACTCTCCAACATAGACTATGTGCTAGTGCCTCTAATGTCTCATAGGGTTTCCCTTGTGGCTCTGAATTCTCATCCGTGTATGAGTTTTTTTGCTCTATCAAGTTTATAAACCATGAGGCCTATATTCGAATTTCAAAATTAATCTTTATTAATTTCAAAATTAATTAACCCTTAATTATCTTGATGAACTAATTAAATAAATTCAGTTTAAATTAAATCTATCCAATAATTTTAATTTAACCTATTTATTTAATCCAAATAAAGAGCCACTAGATTTAATTTATCTTCATCAATTAAATCTAAGATACTATATCTCTATCATGTTGGTTATTAAATTTAATTTATCTTAATAAAATTAAATTTAAAACAAACACAATATAATAATATTATATAATATATATACATATATATATATATGTATGTATTTTGAAAATACATATATATATATATATAATATTATTAATTTTATTTTCATGAATTTTATATTATATAAATATAAAATTCGTCCACCCTAGATTAAACATTATCTCGTGTTGTGCCATTCTTGTGTGCGACCCTATAAGCCCATACAAAGTTGGCAATGAGCCAATAGTTGTACTAACCTACATGTCGCAAGCGGCCTCTAGCAAGACATTATAACTACCTAATTCATATGAGGATCGTTAACACGATGCAACCTCTCATACAATAATTCCACGTCCCTTTTATCACACGATATATTAGACAAGGATGAGGCATGGATAATGTCATCCTCTTGTTCCTGACCATTACTTTCTTGATTCCTGAGTAGTCTGACAGTAGAAATAGAAACTCGTTTCCATAGTAGTATGGCCATACATATCTCAAACTCACTCATCAAGAGGTCCAATAATATGTCTTTACTAATGTAAGGGACAAATTCCATCTTGACCATTCATATTCCTCTGTATGAAAATCTGCCAAGCCCGATTGTAGCCTTTATCATCACCCAGTCAAAAGTCACTTTTGACAGTTCAAAGCTTAGCAACTCTTATGTAGGAATCCATAATGAACTCAAGTCAAAGGGCATTGTGAACTCAAGTCAAAGGGCATTGAGATAAGCTTATGACTTAATCCATGTAGCTTTCTCATAGTGGGTCCGTTTAGCACCTTGTACTCTTACAAGTGCCTAAGTCTTTGATTCGTATCACCATATCTTATCAAAATCATACTGGTCTTGCTTCATCTTTGCTCCCGTATAAATGACTGACCAAAGACATTTAAGACAATCTTTATGATTTATCCAAGGATACAGTCATCATAATGAACTTGCAAATAATATGATAACATAATGGAGAAATTCATTAAATAATAATAATTTAAAGTACAATGATTGGTCCTTAGGGCATAATTTTCAACATTATGTCTAACTTTTGACTTTTCTCCTCAAGTTTTCTTGGCCACAAATGCTTCTCTTTGCTCTCTCAATCTTGACGTGAATTTGGCCCTAGAAAGAATTAAAGGGCTTCTTGAATTATCATCATCCACCTCCTTGAAATATATTATTTTATTTACTAATTCATCACATGATAATTGTTTACTTTTCTCCTTTCTTTTGCTTGGTAATTATGCACCAATTTTTGGCATAATTTCAACCAAGCATTTATTTCCCTCTTGTTTCCCTTGTTTGAACACCAACACCATAAGGAAAGGGAAAATATAGGCTTTTAATTTTATTTAGCCAAATGACTATTTTGCCCTTATATTTTTGTAATTAAATTGGGACTTTTTCCTTTTCTTTGTGTTTGGCCAAAATTCACAATATATTGGGCCTAAAAATTGTGCTCTTCCATTCTACAATTTGGGCTCTAATAATGGGCTTTTGTGAAGACACAATTTAAATGTTATGACTTATTGTGGCCCAAAATTCTTGTGGCCACTAATTGCACTGTTTGACTAATTCAAGTGTATCAATATTTACCATTTTATTCTCTTTAATGACACAAAGGTGAAAAGGTATTTTGGTGACTAAAATTTGGAATGTTACAGTCACCACCAAAATGTTTAAAATAAAGATAATTTTGGAAACCTGTTCAAAAATGATAAATGGTCAACAAAAACCAAATAGGGTTCAGGAGTCAATTGTGTATGGGAAAGGTGTTTGGCACCCCACAACACCTGTTCATGAGACCGATTACCCTAAATTGATTATTTAAAAATAAATATGGCTCTAAAAATTATTCAATTACCCAAAATAAAAATGAAAATATTTACAAAGAATGATAAAAGGGAAAATTTTTTATTTACATAGTTGGACATGACCTAAGAAGAGGAGCTAGGGCCTACATACTCTTTAGAAGGAGTAAAGCCCATATAGTTTAGCATACAAATGCATGTTACTGGGTTGGTGTTTTTTAATAAAATGTTTATTTTTTAAAGAAAAATGTTTTCAATTGCTTTGTGTTTTTTATTATTCATGAAAACAATTCTTAAGATTTCTAGAAGAATAGTCATTTTCTGCCTAAGGAGGCTCTAAAAACCTCACACGACAAAAACGTCATTTCAAAATCTCATTTTTTCCTTAAAAGGAGAGTTTTCCCATTTTATTTTCATTTATAAGAATGTGTTAAAATATTTTACTTCTTCATTTTTTTTAAAGAAAACTTAGAGAACTCTATTAGTATTCTTGAGGAGACTCTAATAATCTCACGTACTGTAACACCCTAAAGTTTTATTCACCAATATGTCTTATAATTATTTGTGGCATTTAATAAGATGGTGAATATTCATGAGCTTGGAATTTAAGAAGCTAGTAAATTTCCATTTCATGAGAATTGGGCTAGAACAAATCATAAGTAAAATATTTGCATTTTTATTTTCCCTTATATGATGATTTTGTGGATAATATTTGAGCTCAATTTAATGAATTTGGGTGTAATTAATAAATAAATAATGATTTTGGCATGAAATAGAATTTCTTGAAAAATACTAACTCAAACCCTCTTTCAATTTTCAAGCAATATCTGGAGATCTAGATGTCGGATTGGGACATTCTATATATGGATAAAAAGCTAAGAAAGAGCTCTACAACTTTTATGTTGAGACCAAAACCCGGTTATATCTCTAAAGATTTCAAATTTTGCTTGGAAGTTAAAAGCTAGAATCATCTACCATTCCACCAACCATTCCATCTACCACTTCATCTTCCTTTTCATCTATTACTTCATCTACCACATTCTATCTACTACTTCATCTTCCTTTTCATCTACTATATTTCATCTACCACTTCATCTACCCTACTCCATTCTTCCCTATAAATAGTCATCATCTCCTTCATATTTTATGCAACCATTTCATATCCATTACTCTCCTCTCTTCTCCACCTACAAAACCATCTCATATCCATTACTTTCCTCTTTTCTCCATATACACCATCTTAGAGTAGTTTTATGCATTGTATTTAATTCATGCATGCCTCTTACATGGAAGGCTTAAGTAGTCCTCCTTTATTGATGGTATAGGTTGCCACCAACAAGGAAGGTTTTACCTCCTAAAGGGAGGGCTAGATTTTCTCCATTTTTATGTATCTAGTTGTTGTATATTTATGTTTTGGAATTTAATAATTAAGTTTTATACAATGTTAATTTATTTTGATTTTGTTTTTAATTTCATCATGTGTTAAAATTCTATCTTCCTAGGGTGATGATGTAGCTTACTAATGACGGATTGAATCTTAACTTATTAAATCTAATTTTAATTTTTCCTTCATTATTGAGTTTTAATTATTGTTCTGAATGCTTTTAATTGATTGGCCATTTTTAAATGCTTTCAATATGCATGTTGAGACCGAAAGGAGATGCATGTGTGTAGATCATATAATTAAAATCATAACTTGCATATGAAATAGGAATATATTCATATGAGTTGTGTAGTTTTACTGAGTTCCATAAATCTTAATGCATAATTAATTGCTTAAATTCATATAGGAATATATTGGATTACCAATTAATTATAGAATTGCTTGACCTTGGAAGAGGCTAGTGATTAAATTAGGGAAACTCTACTATCAATCATGTGGAATAAATTAGGCTAGAATTGATAAGTGATTCAATCTGAAATTTGTTAAGTCAAATCTAACCCCTAGGGCTTTTTCTCATAGTTGCTTCTATATCATTTGCATTCATATTTGATCATCTTTTATTTTGTGCTCTCAATCACCAACTAATCGATCGACTACATAGAAATAAAATTACCCATTTTGGTACTTAGTGATCAATCCTTATAGGAATGATACTCTACTTACTTCTGTACTACTTATTTACAACCGTGTACACTTGTACTTTCTAATAGACCATTTACACTCGTAACAAGTTTTTGGCACCATTGCCGGGATTGTAGTCATTAATATCAATACCAAGTAATTTTAATACTAATTTGGTCTTTATATTATATTTGTTTTTCTTTTTGGTGTTTTATGTTTCTTTTCAGGCTTTTGCATAGTGTATGACCGGATCAAAGGAGACTAAACTACAACCTCTTGATTCTAAGATCGAAAGAACTTTCCAAAGAAATCAAAAAGTTTGAAAGCAGTTTACTTCAATCCTAATCAATCCGATAGCAAACCTAGAGGGAGAAATAACAAACACATAAATACTCCGTGACTATGCAACACCAACAGTCATAGGGACAAATTCTGGAATTAGAAGACCACCAGTAGTAGCTAACAACTTTAAAATCAAGCTTGCAATTATCTAGATGATGCAAGCAAATCAGTTCGGTGGTTTGCCAACAAAAGATCCTAATGCATATATAGCCAACTTCCTAGAAATCTGCGACACATTCAAGCATAATGGTGTTATTGATGATGCCATTAAACTTAGACTTTTCCCTTTCTTACTTAGCTATAAGGCTAAGAGCTGGTTACAATCACTACTAGTGGGAAGAATAACTATATGGAATCTCATGGCATAAAAATTTTTGGAGAAATACTTTCCGTCAGCAAAAATTGCTAAATTGAGGAATGAAATTGCCTCATTTACCCAGCATAAACAAGAAAGCCTTTATGAAGCATGGGAAAGATACAAGGAGTTGCTAAGGAGATGTCCTCATCATGGGTTACCGAATTGGTGTCAACTGCAAACTTTTATAGTGGGATGTGCATATCTCCAGAATTCTTGTAGATGTTGCAGCTAGAGGATCTTTCATAGGAAAAAATATAGATAATGCTTACAATCTACTTGAGGAAATGGCAGCCAATGCATATCAATCACCTTCTGAACATAGCAATTTAAAGAAAGAACTTGGAGTACACAAGCTGGATGTATTTACAACTTTATCTTCTCAAGTTGCATCTATATCCAAGCAAGTAGGATCAGTAACAACCCAAACAAATGTAATTAGCACTCCTACTAAAGCTTGTGATCAATGTGGAGGACAACTTATGAGCACGCAATGTCAAGAAGGACACTCATTCATACTGGAGCAAGCTCATTTCATCAAAAACCAAAGGAATGACCCATTCTCAAACAGCTATAATCCAGGTTGGCGAAATCATCCAAACTTTAGTTGGAGGAATAATCAAAATGCATTCAATCCATAAGGGAACTACTAGCAACAAGCTCTTCAACAACTAAATGCACCACAGTAGAAAGTGAATGTAGAAGATGCACTGGCTCAATCCATGGCTAGGACTGATGCAATACTCAAAAGCCAAGACGCCTCAATAAAGAACTTGGAGATCCAAATGGACCAAATTGCAAATATGCTGAATTCCAGGCAACCAAGAATTCTACCAAGTGATACTGAAAGAAACCCAAGAGAACATGTGAAGGCCATTGCACTAAGAAGTGGTAAAGAATTGAAAGATCCTATAATTAAGAAGAAGGTTGACGGAAAAAAGAAAGAAAGCTTAGATGAATAGAAGAAGGAAGTACAAGAATAGAAGGAGGATGATGTGATACCAAGAAGATAATCCTCCTCTATAAGTACTACCAATTCCATACCCTCAGAGACTCACGAAAGCAAAGTTAGACAAGATGTTTGGCAAGTTTTTGGAGGTTTTCAAAAAGTTACATATCAACATTCCTTTTAAATACGTTATTGCCCAAATGCCTAGTTATGCAAAATCCATGAAGGCCATTCTCTCAAATAAGCGTAAACTTAAGGAATTTGAGATAGTTGCACCTACTGAGGAGTGCAGTGCTATTCTCCAAAAGAAATTACCTCTAAAGCTAAAAGATCCAAGAAGCTTTTGCAAACGTTGCACCATAGGTCAATGTCACTTTGAGAGAGCACTTTGTGTCCTTGGAGCAAGTGTAAACCCCATGCCTCTATCTATCTACAACAAACTCAGTCTTGGAGAGGTGAAGTCGACCATAGTTTCATTACTTTTGGCTGATCGATTAATAAAACATCCAAGGGGTATCTTAAAAGATGTACTAGTAAAGGTAAACAAACTTATATTTCTAGCTGATTTCATAATAATCAATATGGAAGAAGACCAAGAAATTCCTATCATTCTTGGAAGGCTATTCCTAGCAACTGGGAGAACATTAATAGATGTACAACAGGGGAAGTTAACCTTATAAGTTCAAGGTAATCAAGTATCCTTCAACATCTTCAAGGCTTTGTCCTTTCCAAATAAAGGTGACACCTATTACAGAGTAGATACATTACCAGCTACACAAAAGACGTGATGGATGAAATTTGCATAAATCAACCATTAGCAATGGGAATGATAGATGTTTCAAAATCTACTAATCCTAAAGTCTTGGAGTAGATTAGGTACCTAGAAGAAAATTCCCTAATTTTTATCAAGAAACTATTTGAAGATCTAGGGGAAGGCCAAGTAAGCTGGAAAACACCCAAAATCAATTCATAATCAAGCACAATCAAAAGGGAGGAGAATTAAAGTTCATGCTTTAACCAATACATATCAAGCTAAGAGATGAAGGATACATACCTCATGATCTTCTAGTCCATACAACACACAAGTGCTACTGGGTATATCATTGCAACACCAATGGAATGAGATAATCAAAATGGCAATAATATAACAATCCAAGTATCAAGTGTAAGAGGGCCAAAGAGAATAAGTAAAAAATAGAACAAATAAGTGATAGGACGAAGGTGGTGGAGCACAAGAGAAGAAAAACAAAATAAGACATGTTAGCATTACAAACCAAAGAAGAAAATTGATAGGAGGAGTCCACACAAAGAAAGTGAAAGGAAAATAACAAAGAAATAAAAATAGACAAAAGAGGAAGGAAAAATAATGAATGAAATAAAAAAAAATCCAAATTACATTGGATTTTACCCTCTAGCCATTGTTGTTCAGGCTCACATAGGTGACAACAACCATAAAATATAGGCTTTCCTCATGTTTAGAGAAGAAAGAAAAAATATAAGAGAGAAGGGAAAATGAAAATCAATAGGAAAATGAATCAATCCTCATAATATTGGATTCCACCCTTTAGCCATTAGTATTGAGGCATCACATGTGTGATATCCAACCATAAAAGCACAGGCTTTCCTTAGGGGTATGAGAAAAAATAAGATTAAAAAAAGATGAACAATAGATTTTGTCAAACCCTTATGTTATTTCCATATTTTTTAGTGTTTGCACAAAGTTTGGTGGTCACATAGGAATAGCATAAATATACTGATAATATGTACATGATTATATTACAGGAATTCCCCACAATGATTGTACATAATTCTTACATACTTAAAATATAATTGAAGCCTGCAAATAACCAACTGCTTCTCCTAGACTGAATCGAAACCTTCTGTATTTTCCTCATTTAGTCATCTTCTCCACTTTCACCACACCTCCTGTACCCACCTGTCTAAATGGTTGGTTGGGGGAGGGTGAGATTTGAGAGAATCCCAGTAGTAAATAATTACCATAATGCATGCATGATACATGCTAAGTGCATGACATGTTAGCCTTAACTAGATGCATGCTACATAATGAAATTTCTATGTGCTCAATGTTTCATGTATCATACTCATGGTCATGGCATAAACAAAAGTAGAGCTTCATCATTTAAATATGCTCTACAAAATTAAGTAAAGCAATCGCATGCATCACTACACAAGCATAACTATCAAATACATGCAAGTAGGGTATGTTCACTACCTGGATCGCCCTTCCTTTTCTTGTCTATCGGTCCAACTGTGTCCAGATTAGGCTATTGTCTGATCCTAAAATCCCAAATTTAAAATAAATTTGGGATTCCAGCTCCATCACCATGAACAGTAGCTAGCTGAGAATTACAAAAGGGTGAGGGAAAATGATGTTTCTTGTTTTTTATCCATAAAACTCCTTTTTACTTAAAGTCACATGTTTAATCACCTAAACACACTTCCCACATGTTTAATGGAAAATTGGGTAGCACCTCCCCTTAAGGTTTGAGCATCCCAAATCATAAACCTAGCCAAATCAAAGCCAATAATCAACCACAATAACAACAACCTTGTATCCAACAAGATAACAAGGTCTTATGGCTTTACCTTTGATTCCTCTTCTTTCTTTCTCTATCTGCGGCCTCCTCCTCTCTCTTCCTCTTGATTTTGTGCTTGCTACATGTGTATTTCATGAAGAAATAGAGTTTAGGAGATGTTTCCATGAATTTCAAGCCAAGAACAAGTGAAAATTGCTTGCAACTTACCTTGATTGTACCTCTTGAATCTCTTGAGCTCTCTCTTGCTCTTGTTTTCTCTAAGCTCTCTCACTCTCTCTATTTTCCTCATGTTGGCCAAAATATGAGGCCTTTGGGAAGGATTAATGGCGTTTAACATATCTCCTCTCACCTCCTTAATAAATATTATTTTACGCCAATTGAATTCATGTCATCATCTTTTCTCTTTCTCTATTTATGATATACGAATATGGCTCTTGGAAACAACTAAAAGGGCTTCTTGAATTATCACAAATTTTGCCTCCTTAAATATTAATTTTAATTGTAGCTATTTGCCTACAATTTTTGACTTTTCTTCTCATCTTTTTTCACTTGACTTTAATGAGCTCCAAAAGCACCAATTATAGCCAAGTACTTATTCCCTCTTTCCTTCCTCTTGTTTGGACGAAATGAAGGGTCTTTGGGAAGGGATAATGATCTAAAACATATCTCAATTCCACCTCTTTACAATTAAACCAACCAACAACAAGTATAAATCATCAAGAGAAACTAGGTTCTTGAGATTACCCTTGATTTCTCAGCTTTCTCTCTCTAAAACCATCCTCTCTCTCCTCCTTCTTGCTCTTGATTTTGCTTCCTACATGTGTGTTTAAGGAGGATAGGAAGATTAAAGAGAGTTTCCAAGCAAAAAGGGTAAAGAACATACAAATTTTAAAATCAAACTTACCTTGATTACTTCTTGAACCCTTGCCCCTTCTTTCTTGTTCTTGATGTTCTTCAAAACTCTCTCTCTCTCTCTCTCTCTTCTTTGTTTGTGTTGGCCGAAACTTATGGCCTTGGAAGAGTTAAATGATCTCAAAATATCCTCTTCCACCTCCTTTGAAAATATAATATTCTATTGTAATAAACATGTGCTAATAATTCCATGTCATCATCTTTTTCTCTTCCTTCCTTATCTCATTCGAATAGTGCACTTTAAATGCAAGTCTTCATCTTTTTGTTTAGCCAACAATTGTTGACCGAAATATGGCACAAGGGAAAGAGATAAAAGGGCTCCCTACTTTATCATACTTTATTATTCTTTCTGTTTTGTGTTTTTTCATAGTTCTTCCCCTTGATCTTTTGATACATCGCTCAGTCCTTCTTTCCTTTTTTTTCAAGCTCTTTATTTTGTCACTTTCTTCTTATTTTTTGGCCTTCCAGTTTCCGTCGAGCCACTCCGGTTCCTAGTTTAAATTTGAATCTAGATTTAAGAGCTAGCTCTGGATGGCTTAAAACGGCTTAACCCTTTAAGAGGCCTAAACCTCTAAACCAAGCCGGCAAGGTGTCCGAATGATGACCGTAAATAATTGGTTGATAGGAAAATTTTTGTTTGGTGTGAATAAAATGAGATAGGAAAATGAGGCAAAAGACATTTTTGCCCATGTTTTAAAAATAATATTTAAAGGACCCTATTTTAAAAATATTATTTAAAGGCCCATGTTTTCACTTTAGTCCCTTTACCCATATACACTCCATGGGCAACCCAAAGGCTAATAAGAAATCAATACTCTATTTACCCCTGTTCTTTATCATGTAACAGAGCAATAACCATGACATACCACGAGTTGCTACCGGTCATACATGAATGTATGAACAACTTTAACCACATGCGTCTGATGGGTGGCTCATGGTTATATGTGACCAAAATGACTTTACTCTAACCATTACATACCCATCACCCACATTTAGTCACAACTACTTTGTGTGGTCTAATTTTACTCATGGGTACGACATGGTTATGGGATAGTTATCCAACTTTACTTTCAACCATTGCATACCCATCAACCGCATCTAGTCAAGACCACTTCCTTTGTGTGGAATATTATAATATCCAGAATTTTGGGCCTAAAAAATTGAGAGTAAGATTAAATAAAGGAGACTCCTAAGCCCAGTTAGGAAGAGTCCTAAGAATGTCTGAGAGATAGAATAACTCTAAGGGACTAAGTTATTTGGCCCTACCGGGCAGAGGACTCAGTATGTGTAAGTAGTAGGATTAATGTATCGGTACAAATGTGCACAGGACACATATATGGCGCCATTTGGTTCGACCATATGAGTGCATGAATTCTAATGTCCCAAAGTTTAGAAAAGGGTTAAATGTCCCAAAAAGGAAGTAAAAATAGAGTTAAAGACTACTTTGAGAATAAAGTATGGGATTTAGTTCCAATTTGCTAAAGGAAAATGCTGAAACCCTTTATCTAAGGTCAAATATGGTAGAAAGCCTAACATGGAACCAAAATAAAGAGGGAATGGTGTTTGGAAGAAGGGAATTAATTGAAAGAAAAGACCTAATGGCAAATTAATTAATGTTGCCGTAAGCAAGGGTAAAAAGGAGATTTAGAATTTGATCTTAAGGGTAGATTGGGAAACGAAAATAAAGGGTCAAGATTTACCCTTAAAAAGTAAAGGTAATGATGAAGGTGATTAAATCAATAAACTCTCTCCCCTTAAGATGATTAGGGATGGCCAAGGGAAAAAATGGGAGAAGGAAAAGTTTGGTCAAAGTTTCAACCCCTTTTGCAAGAAGGCCAAGATCAACATTTTCCTCCCCTTTTTATTATGCAATTCGATCAAGAAGCTAAGAGAAAAAGTGAACACTTAATTAATATAAATTCTCACCTTTTTGAAGAGAAAATTCAGGCCAAGTATAAGGAAAAGAGAGAGAGAGAGAGAGTTGGTCTACATTTAATCAACTTTCATAAGGGACATATGGCACCATAAGACTTTGACACATGAGGAATTAAAATCCTAATACTCCCAAGCCCATATTCCACTTATTAAAAACTACACTGCTATGGTTTTTGTTTTCAAAGGAGAGGATTTTTAAGTTGCCAAGAAAGTATGAAAGTTAGCAAAGCCAAGAACAAATCTTAGCAAGTGAAAGAGGTAAGCCTAAGCTCCAATTTGAGCCTAGTATTTTGAGTTTTGGTTAGGCTTTTGACATGTTATGGTGCTGCCCTAGTTTTGGTCAAAGCATAAATTTTGAGTTTGATATTGTTATAAGTATGATCATGATGATCAATGATGTTTAATGATGATACAAGACTAGTTTAGTAGTGAAACTACAAAGTGTTCGAAATTATGCCCTAAGGGCCAATCATTGTACTTTGAACATTATTATTTTAATTAAATTTCTCTATTCTGTTATCATATTATTTGCATGTTAACTATGATAATTGTATCCTTGGATAATTCATAAAGATTGTCCTAAAATGTCCCTGGCCGGTCATCTATGCGGGAGTAGAGATGAAACAAGATCAGTATGACTTTGATAAGATATGGAGATATGAATCAAAGTCTTAGGCACTTGTAAGAGTACAACGTGCTGGACAGACCCACTATGAGAAAGCTACATGGATCAAGTCATAAGCTTTTCTCATGTATAACCACATCATAATACCCTTAGACCTAAGGTCATCATAAATTCCTACATGAGAGTTGCTAAGCTTTAAACTAGTCAAAAGTCACTTTTGATCGGGTGATGATAAAGGCTACGATCGGGCTTGGTGGTTTTTCATGCAGAGGAATATGAATGATCAAGATGGAATTTGTCCCTCACATTAGTAGAGAGATATTACTGGGCCCCTCGATGAGTGATTCTGAGAAATGTATAGCCATACTATGATGGAAAGGAGTTTCGGTCTCTATTATCAGGCTACTCAAGAATTGAGAAAGTAATGGTGAAGAACAAGAGGATGACATTATCCATGCCTTATCCTTGATCGATATATCGTGTGACAAAAGGGACGTGACATGTTTGTATAACAGGTTGCATCGTGATAACAATCCTCATATGAATTGGGTAGTCGTAATGTCTTGCTAGAGGCTTCTTGCGACTTTTGGGTTAGTATAGTTATTTGCCCACTGCCAACTTCATATGGGCCTACAGGGTCGCACACAAGAATGGCCCAACACGAGATAATGTTTAATTTAGGGTGGACGAATTTTATATTTATATATATATAATATAAAATTCATTAATAATATTATATAGATATATATTTTCGAAATATATATATATATATATATATATCTTATATATATATATGTATATATATTATATGATATTATTATATTGTGTTAGTTTTAAATTTAATTTATTAAGATATATTAAATTTAATAACTAACATGATAGAGATATAGTATCTCAGATTTAATTTATCAAGATAAATTAAATCTAATGGCTCTTTATTTGGATTAAATAAATAGGTTAAATTAAAACTGTTGGACAGATTTAATTTAAACTGAATTTATTTAATTAGCTCATCAAGATAACTAATAGTTAATTAATTTTGAAATTAATGATGATTAATTTTGAAATTTTAAAATAGCCCTCATAGATAATAAACTTGATAAAGCAGATATATTGACATACACATGAGAATTGAGAGCCGCAAGGAAACCCAAGGAGACATTAGAGGTGCTAGCACGCAGTCTCGGTTGGAGAGCATTCGTGTGGATATCGGTAGAGGGAGCGGACCTGACGTGTTGGCTTCTAGAGATAGTGAAAACCTTAAATCATAAAAGGTATGAATCCTTCCAACTTGGTTTAAACGTGGTTGATAAATCCTCGATTAGGATTGCTAAAATTTTAAAATTCTTCCGCTGTGCCTGCCAATCCTAACAGTGGCATCAGAGCCAGGTCAATTGTGCGTTTAAACTGAGTCTATGTTCTTATACATGTGATATATATGGGATATATATGTGTGTTCATAAGAAAACGTCCGAATATGTTAAATCGAAAAGGAAAATGTTCAACGTTAATGTGCGTTTTTCAGAAAGTGCTGTATGTTTATGCAATTTGGTGAAATTGTTTCGGTTATATACGATATGTTTAAGTTTTAATTTCGCCACTGGCATCACGATTTCTATTCTGGATTTGATCCGAAGTAGAATTCATTGTTTAGGTTTCGAATAGGTGAAGAACATGGCATAGAGACACGTTAGGGTTTCTAATCGGATTTAGGGATTCGAAACTTTGGGGTAGACAATCCGGATCATAAGCGTTCTAATCACAACATTTATTGCTTTTCATATTGTATAAATTCTTGTTGTGGTTTATTATTTATACTTGTTTGGGTATGGTGAACAACATGGCTTTAGAATTTTACAAAGGGTTGTAATATTTAAATACGGCCTGCGTGCCATGCCTTTCTCTAAATACTCTCGATGTACATTCTCTTCTCATCTCACTTCCCTCGAATGTTTAAATGAGGTTTCTCTCAGTGTATTTCTTTTTTTATTTACAGAAGTCCTCTCATTGGCTTGGGAGGATTTTAGGTTAGGTAAGCCATGTTATGTCACGTTTAAATTATGCTTTTGATAAGATCATTGCATGATTACTTTTACGTTTATATGTATTTATCTGTATGAGATATGACCACGATTGCATCCATATAAACAAAACTAATTAATTAAGCCCTCTGAATCAAATCTTAAGTCATAATGCCGTCAATTAATGAATACTTGTCAAAACCTAGATTGCTCAATTGTGGAAACCACCAAAGTGGATGCACTTGAGTTATCTTGATGAGACAAGCTTGAGTAATGGTGCTGCTCATAATATTCATTATTGTTTTGACTTAATTGATATTAACAAAATGGTTTTGAATCTCAAGGCATTAGATGGGGTTAAACATGCCGGATCATATGATGATTAAATCCCATAAAGATCTAAGAGTTACATGTGATGTAATTGGTAAATAGGTTACCTACATAAACAACATGAATTTAAGCGTCTTGCCAAAGCGGACTTAAGTTTAAGCCAAATATGGATCTTAGCCCACTAATTATTATATTGAGGGTTGTTAATTTAGTGGGAGATTACTAACTAACTTTGCATATTTTAATTGTAGAATCATGTCGACTAGTAATACTGCTACACTTTCGTTGCGATCGGTCCTTGAGAAGGACAAACTCAATGGGACAAACTTTCTTGACTGGTTCAGGAACTTGAGAATTGTTCTCGAGCAGGAAAGAAAGGCTTATGCCCTAGATCAACCCATTCCTGAGGAGCCTGCAGCCAATGCTCCAAGAGCTCAGAGAGATGCTTACACAAAGCATAAGGATGACTCTGTGGATGTAGGATGCCTAATGCTTGCCACTATGGTTCCAGAGCTCCAAAGAGATCTGAATTCATGGAGGCTTATGAGATGATTGTACATCTCAAGGAATTGTTCTAGCAACAGGCAAGGCAAGAAAGGTATGAGACCACAAAGGCCTTACATTCCTGCAAAATGGCTGAAAGTGCATTAGTTAATACTCATGTGTTAAAGATTAAAGGCTATATTGATCACCTTGAGAGGCTTGGATTTCCCATGAGCCAGGAGTTAGCTATGGATTTGATCCTCAACTCACTCCCAGAGAGTTATGACCAGTTTGTTATGAACTACAACATGAACAACATGGAGAAATCAATTTCTGAGCTACATGGGATGCTCACAACTGCTGAGCAAAGCATTAAGAAAAAGCCTAGCACAGTTTTGATGGTTCAGAAAGGGAAGGGCAAATGGAAGGGTAATGGCTCAGGTGGTAAGACCAAAGAGTCAAACAAGCCCAAAACCAAGCCTGCACCCAAGAAGGCAAAGCCTCCAAAGGAAGGAGTCTACTACTTCTGCAATGAACCTGGTCATTAGAAGAGGAATTGCAAACTCTACCTGGAAGATCTGAAAAAGAACAAGAAGGATAGCGAGGCTATCGCTTCAGGTATTTATGTTATAGACATTCATTTTTCTACTTCCTCTACATGGGTATTAGATACTGCATGTGGTTCTCACATTTGTACAAATGTGCAGGATCTAAAGGTCAGTAGAAAGCTGAAGAAGGGCGAGGTGGACCTACGAGTTGGAATTAGAGCAAGAGTTGCTACTTTAGCTGTAGGCACTTATGAATTAGTTCTGCCCAGTAGGCTTTAGTTAGTTTTGAACAATTGCTATTATGTTCCTGCTTTGAGTAGTAACATTATTTCTCTTTCTTATTTGGATAAGGAAGGTTATACTTCCATTACTAAGAATAGTAAATGTTCTATTTATCGTAATGACATTTTCTATATTGATGGTTATTTGCATGTTGGTCATTATTTATTAAATTTAGAACATCCTAATATTGGGAATATCTATAACGTAACTACTAAGAAGATAAAATCAAACGATTTGAATCCGACCTACCTATGGACTTGTCGTCTAGGCCATATAAATGAGAAATGCATTTCTAAACTCCATCAAGATTGATACATGCAAATCTTACTTATTAGGAAAGATGATGAAGGCACCTTTTACTGGGCAAAGTGAGAGGGCCACTGAATTATTGGGCCTCATACATACAGATGTATGTGGACCACTAAATATAGCTGCTAGAGGAGGTTATGTCTACTTCATTACATTTATAGATGACTTTAGAAGATATGGCTATATCTATCTAATGAAACATAAATCTGAATCTTTTGAAATGTTTAAAATATTCCAAAATAAAGTACAAAACCAACTTGGTAAACAATTAAAGCACTTTGATCTGATCGAGGTGGTGAATATTTGAGCCAAGAATTCATTGACCATCTTAGGAGTTATATGATAATCTCACAATTGACTCCTCCAGGAACACCACAATGGAATGGCATTTCTGAACGGAGGAATCAAATACTATTAGATATGGTTCGATCTATGATGAGTCAAACAGATCTTCCACCGTCCTTTTAGGGACATGCCCTAGAGACAGCTGCATTCATACTAAATCGTGTTTCATCTAAGGCAATTGAAAAGACACCATATGAGATATGGACTGGAAAGAAACCAAGTTTATCTTTTCTCAAGATTTGGGGATGTGAGGTATATGTTAAGCAACAAGCCTCTGATAAATTGGTGCCCAGATCCATAAAGTGCCTTTTCGTGGGGTATCCTAAAGAAACGAAAGGATACTATGTCTACAATCCCATCGATAACAAAGTGTTTGTTATTCGAAATGGAAAGTTTCTAGAAAGAGAGTTTGTCTCTAAAAAAACTGGTGGGAGTGAGGTACATCTCAAAGAAATTCGAGAGTCACAAGATAGTACAGAACCACAGATGAAAATCAGAGAAGACTCACAACAAGTTGCTGAGCCTCCTTAAGTAACATAAGGTCCATGAAGATCTGATAGGACACGGCATCAGCCTCAAAGATATGGATTTCTAATTACTGAAGGCCGTGATGTGTTGCTCATTGAGTATAATGAGCCTACCACCTATCGAGAAGCCACAGTGGGACCAAACTCCAGGAAATGGCTAAATGCCATGAAGTCTGAAATGTAATCCATGTACGACAATCAGGTATGGACCTTAGTCAATCCACCTGAAGGTGTAAAAACCATAGGGTGCAAATTGGTTACAAAAGGAGAAAACTGACATGGATGGCAATGTAAATGTCTTCAAGGCACGATTGGTTGTAAAAGGATTCACTCAAACTCATGGTGTAGACTATGATGAAACCTTTTCCCCAGTTGCAATGGCCAAATCAATCAGAATCCTTCTTGTCATTGCAGCATATTATGACTATGAAATATGGCAGATGGATGTCAAAACAGCCTTCCTTAATGGAAAGCTACTTGAAGATGTGTACATGACACAACCTGAAGGTTTTGTGTGTCTAGATGACTCTGGTAAAATTTGCAAGCTTCAAAGATCCATTTATGGATTAAAGCAAGCATCTCAGAGCTGGAATCATTGTTTTGATGAAGTAGTCAAAGAGTTTGGATTCATTCAAAGCATCGATAAACCTTGTGTTTACAAGAAGGTTAGTGGGAGCATAGTTGTATTTCTAGTGCTTTAAGTAGATGACATCCTAATCATTGGGAATGATATTCCTACCTTGTAGAGTGTCAAGTCTTGGTTAGGAAAGTCCTTTTCAATGAAATGTTAGAGCCAACTATCACCCAAGAGGGGGGTGGATTGGGTGTATAATAAAAACTTAAGAACTTTGGAAATCTTTTCGCATCTTAACTAAAGTGGTAAGTATGAAGGTTTATAAATCAACAGTTAGATTAAATAATATATGATGGAAATATAAGAGTTTAGGGAAGAGAATATACAAACTGTGATTTATCCTGGTTTGGTCTAATCTGTGATGGCCTACGTCCAGTCCCCAGGCTCCTCCTGAGATTTTCAAATCCACTATCTTCTTGTTTAATCTGGGCACAAGAAAAGCCTTTACAATTCCACAAGTTTAACCGGGTACTTGTGAAACCTTTTACAAATCACTCACCAAGATACTCCCCCTTACGGCAAGTCTTACGTGCAGAGCAATCCCGAAGATCTTCCTCTCCTGCTTACTCGTGCAAGTCTTACGAGAAGCAATGTTCTCTCCTGCTTACACCCCTGTAAGTTGAAAGAGGCAAGCTTCACCCAAGAAGGGGGTAAATTGGGTGACGTGGTAAATTTTTCGTTTGATGTGGTGATATGAAAATAGAGTAGACAGAGTAGAGTTGAGAAGATTGGAACACAAAGAGTTATACTGGTTCGGCCTAACAACCAGGCCTACGTCTAGTCCTCAGAGATCAAGACCTACTAAGATTTTCACTATTCTTCTAAGATTCAATAGGCTCTCAGAATGCCACAAAACAATAATTGTCCTCGAATGGACTACGAGAAGAAATATTCTCACACTAAGAAATTTCTCTCCCCCTTACGACAAGTCTTACGTGCAGAAAAACAACCTATGACCTTTCCCACTTGCTTACATATACAAGTCTTATGAGCAGCAACGTTCTCTCCTGCTTACACCACTGTAAGTCTTACGAGCAGTAACGTTCTCTATTACTTGTATCTTATAAGTCTTATGAGTAGAAGGTTTAACAAGGAATTCTCTCAACTGCTTCTCTCGTAAGGATATCTACCCTCTCAAGGTTCCAATACCTTGAGATCAAATGAAAATAGAATTTGAAATGTATATAGACTCTCTTATAGAGCAAGTATGATAAACACTGAAGATCAATATGAATAACTGAGACTTGTGTATTTGCTTGCGAATTTTTGTGCTTCATTGTTTTTTTATGACGATATCTGGATCTCTGTATTTATAGATGTTCAGTTTTTTTCCCATTTGAGTAATGATCATTGAGGAGCGGGGCTTGTTACTGTGGAATGACACGCGCATGTTTGAAAGCTTTGAATGCGGTAGGTACGTGCTTGTAACGATGTTGTCTGTTGTTGTTTGACTTTCTTCGCGTCTATTTATTTCAAACGCTCATCCTCCTGTATCACACTTACAATACATTCAAAATGATGTTAAATAATAATAATAATAAGTGATGATAAGATAAATAAATAACATTAAACCATATTCAGATTGAACGCAGTGAGACTTGGTGCATTTGGCCTTCTGATAGAGTATCACTCGAGCATGGATGGGCTCACTCGAGTGATCTCCCTATTTTTCTCCTTGTTCTTCAGTTTTGTAATTGCACTCGCATAGGATTTCAGAGCGATAAATTTCTCACTCGAGCACAACTCCTTCTACTCGAGTGGCCTTGCATTTTACATTGGGAGACTCTTCTCTGGACAACACTCGCATACCATTTTAGCAAGAGTTAGATTTTGCACTCGCAGGTGATGTGGGCCCTCACTCGAGCACACATACTCCTGCTCGAGTGAGAAGAATATTCTCAAGTAATATACCCTTATTATCAGTACTTGCATCAGAATTTGAGAGAGTTAGATTTCTTACTCACGAGTGCTGATGTGTCACTCAGGCATAAGAAACCTCACTCGGGCATACTTATACTTCTCTGACTTTCATGACTCTCGGCCAAGCACTTGTAGTCCCTCACTCGCTAGTGCTCGAGTACAAAGCAGCTTCATGCTCGAGTATTGATTTCTCTGCTCGAGTGCATCAAGGAAGAATGACAGGAATTGCTCTCGGCCAAACACTCGCAATCTCTCATCACATGTTCTCGAGTGAGAAAGACTCTTTTGCTCGAGTGCTATCTCCAGTGCTAGAGTGAATTAGTAAAAATGAAAGTAGCATGCTCTTGGGCAAACACTTTCTGGCTATCACTCGCATCTGCTCGAGCATAAAAGAGATCCATGCTTGAGTGCTAGACTCATGCTCGAGTACATCAGTTAATTTTGACAGCAGGCACCACAGAACTTTGCTATATGCATTTGGTAACTTTGTAAATGTTCCTTAAACTTATAACACTATAATTTGCACACAATTGTCTTTTGTTATCATAAAAACTTGGGATATAACATTCTCCCCCTTTTTGATGATGACAAAACCTTTGTGATGGAATTTAAGAACAAAAAGTTGATTAAGGTGAAAATTTTTTGAAATACAACATCAATGTTTCCAAATGAATATTTTCACCAAAGTTTAGATTCAAGTTCAGATTTTTGCACTTATCTACATATGTTCCCTGCAATACTTCCTCTGGATACTGAACGACCAAGATAAGTATAGTATCACAGAAACAATCAAAAACTTAAACAAAAAAACTTGATAACATGAAAATAGTCATTAATGATAAACTTGATAACATGATAACATGAAAATAGTCAGCATAAAATCATTAACTACATTACCTACCCATAAACCCCGTATACAACCATAATATCATCATAAACCTACCCCATTACATAAAAACTACCCAAACATCCAATACATCCCATGATAGCTCAGAAAACCATCACACATCCTTCTCCCCCATTTTGTCAACATCAAAAGGGGGCTGAGGAAAAGTGATATCAGATGATGAGACAAAAGGTACCATGGCAGTGGAAGGGTCAATTTGCACAAAGGGAGGAGATGATGGTTGTGGAACAGAGGCTGAGGGTGGTGGTGAAGGCAACCGATCATAGGTGATATCAACATTAGAGTCTGGATCGGTGAAGAGAGCATGTGTCTGTGGATGAGGAGGTGAAGTTGAGGCAGGAGTGGTGTCAGGTGGCACTTCTGAAGATGCGGTCGGGAAGTGAGAACGTAAGAAGATCTCCATATCAGTGATCCTTCGTGACATGTCATCCTGAGTCTTGAACATCAAGTCAAAGTTGGTATTGGCCTTGTCTACCAACTTTAAGACCTATAACTCCATTTTGTCTACCAACTTCTCATACTCAGTCACTAGTTCCTTCTTCAAGCTAGACACAGCTTGATTGATCGCTTGAGTCAAATGATTGGAGAGTGATGCATTTAGGAAAGAAGGAGGAGGAACATGACCTTGAGCAGATGACTGAGCCTCATCACCTATGGATGGAGTGGCTTCCCTCTGAGATGTAGCCTTGGTTCAACTCACTGGAAGATAAATACTCATATGAGTCAGTTGAGTCTTGCCAAACCTTGGAATGAGCACTCTCTAAATTCCTTCCAAGAACCATATCTTATTTTTCATAAGGATTTGAGATACAATCTAAGGATATGGTATGGTCACGGATTTTGATGAAGAAAATCGAAATCTTCTCATCTCACTGAAAATGATCTCCCCCACATTTCTTTGTTGCCCGGCTAGGAAGGAGGCCAACATATAATAATCTTTTTGAGCAAAATGGGTAAAATTTTTGGATTTGTTAACCATGCTCCGAGAGTATATATAATGTAAGGCTCTGTGAGAATCAGGCATGTCAATGGGTTTAAAATTAAGGGGGCCTATTGGGTCTTTTGGTCTCAAAATCTGGAAGGCTTTATTGGTTGAGAAAGTAGGTGGATCTGGAGGTGGTGTAACATACCCAAGTAAGTCATTTATGATTTTAGCAGATATCATAATAAATTTGCCTCTAATAGTAGTAGACACTGCTTCCTCAATCAATTCTCCAGTTTTAGACTTAATGTTATGGGTTTTCATGTTGCAGTAAAAGGTTTTCACAACAGAGGGTGAATATGGAATGTGGATATTCAGCCAACGAGTATAGTATTCAAGATAAAGATATAAATCCAAATTGTAATTCTTTTTCAAGTAATCTAAATCCACATAAACTACAGGACAGAAATGCCTATGAGCAAACTCAGTATCGAATACCTTCTGTGGCAGTGCCTTTAATTCCTCAACATTGAATCCTTCAGGAGGACTTGTAATATGATCATCCTCTGGAGCTTGTGAGGCAGAAGGTACACCTAAAGCAGCCGCACTGGATTACCCAACATGGTGTGAACTTGAGACACCAGCTTGAGAAGCAATTTTCCCAACTATCTTGTCAAGTTTTGACTTCTCCATTACTTCCCGGAGTTGCATGTTGAATGTGTCATCAGAGGAAGAAGAGGATTGTTGTGGTTGTTCAGTTTCCTTTTTCTTTCCTCTTCCTTGGACCTCTTTGGATTGAGATCGGGTAACAATAGGTTCTTTGAATACCACACCCTTTGGTTTCTTTTGAGGAGGTTGAACCTTCTTTGCTATTTGAGGCTTAGGATGAGGTTTCTTGGCCGGAGTTCTCTTTTTGGTTTTGGGTTTAGGAGGAGGTGTAAATGAAGAAGACATTCTAGGAGATGAAGGAGTTGGTACCGGGGTTGCAGACGCACTAGCAGCAGAATAAGTGGGAGAGAGAGAGTGAGATCTTTGGGCAATAGAGGGCATTTTAGTTCTAGCCATTTAGAAACAAGAATGGAAGAAGCAAGACTCACAAATTTTTGAGAATAGAGAAGAAAAATGCAGAGGATTAGGGCACCGAATGAGAGAAACATAGGATAAATTTCACCTTTTAAAGAAGGTTGAAGAGTTGTAACGATGATTTGAAGCAAATGGACACGTTTGATTGATAAGAAACAGTTGGAGATGAAGAGGTGTGACCTTTGAGTGATGAGACACCTCGAGTGAAAGCAGAAGTGCGACGGTCTGAGCTATCGCGTAACTGATATAAGTGACAGTGCTCGAGCAGTAACCCTAGTGCTCGAGTGATGTTCATACTGTGCTCGAGTGTGTTCATTCTGTGCTCGAGTGATATACAAAAAATTTTGATAAAACATGTAAAAGCATAGCTGGTTTATGGATTTCTTGCTATATTTTTCATCTTTGTACTCAAATCCTCCAAAATCATTTGAGTAACCATGCATTGGGTAGCTTCTGGAAAGAAATTCTTTCTTTCTACTCGAGTACACATTCTTCACTTCAAGCATGTTCATATCATGCTCGAGTGAGAGTCCTTCTTACCCGAGTGAGCTCAATTTTCACTGTTGCATTTTCGTTAGTCTCTTGGTATTTTTATCTCCTCTGTTAACCCCTGTTTTACATACTAAGAAACAGAGTATTTTCAATGGTGTTGTGCTCGAGCAAAGTTAACTTGCTCGAGTGAACATAGCTTGTTACTCGAGTGACACCTTCTGTGCTCGAGTGACAGACCTGTAAAACAATTTTTTAATGCTCCGATGCCAAAGTCAGTATGGTTATCTCAAAAATACATTTAATTAAGATATTTAACAAGAAAACTTACAACTCATTGGGATTAACCATTCCCAATTCTCTTCAAATATATAGGAATTGATCTTTAGCTATTGGCTTTGTGAAGATGTCAGTAAGTTGAAGGTGTGTTGGTATGTATTCTACTTTGACATCTTTCTTTTGAACGTGATCTCGAATGAAGTGATGTCGGATGTCTATGTGTTTGATCCTTGAATGTTACACAGGATTTTTGGCTAAGCTTTTAGTGCTAGTGTTTTCACAATAAATAGGAATCTCATTTAAGTATATCCCCAAATCTTGAAGTTGTTGTTTCAACCATAACACTTGAGAACAACAACTTGCTACAGCTATATATTCAGCTTCAGTTGAAGATAATGAAATTGTGTTCTGCTTCTTGTTGAACCATGATACCAGAGAGCCTCCAAGAAATTGATATTGATCACTGGTACTCTTTCTGTCAGTTTTATATCCTCCGTGATCTGAATCTAAATATGCCATTAAATACTCGTTTCCTCTTTTTGGATACCATAAACCAAGTTCTGAAGTATCTCCTAGATATTTGAATATTCTTTTCACTGTCTCTGTATGTGATACCTTAGGAGCGGATTGATACCTTGCACACATTCCAACGCTGAACTGAATATCTGGCCTGCTTGCAGTAAGATAGAGTAATGACCCAATCATTCCTCTATATTTAATAATGTTGAAGCTAAGACCCTTTACATCAGCATCCAACAAAGTTGTAGAACTCATTGGAGTATCAGCTCCATTAGCATTATCTAATCCATACTTCTTCAACAACTCTTTCAAATACTTTGTTTGAGACACAAATATACCATTCTTCTTTTGCTTGATTTGAAGTCCAAGAAAGAAGTTTAATTCTCCCACCATGGACATTTCAAACTCTCCTTGCATAATCTTAGAAAATTCTTGACACATGATTCATTAGTAGCACCGAAAATAATATCATCAATATAAATTTGAACAATTAGAATATCATCTTTGTTATGTTTGATGAAAAGAGTTGTATCTACTTTTCCCCTGACAAAATTTTGATCAAGAAGAAACTTACTTAGTCTTTCATACAAAGCTCTAGGTGCTTGTTTCAAACCATATAAAGCTTTCTTAAGTTTGAAAACATGATCAGGCTTTGTTTCATCTTCAAAACCAGGAGGTTGTTCTACATATACTTCCTCCATAATATATCCATTTAGAAAAGCACTTTTCACATCTATTTGATAAAGTTTAAAGCCTTTAATGCAAGCAAAAGCTAAAAGTACTCGTATTGCTTCCAATCTTGCCACTGGAGCATATGTTTCCTTATAATCAATACCTTCTTCTTGATTATAGCCTTTAGCCACCAATCTTGCTTTGTTTCTCACAATGATTGCTGATTCATCAAGTTTGTTTTTGATAACCCATTTGGTCCCTATAACCGTATGATTCTTAGGTCAAGGAACCAAATCCCAAACTTGATTTCTTTGAAATTGATTTAATTCTTCTTGCATAGCAATCACCCAATCATTGTCAGATAAGGCTTCTTCCATATTATAAGGTTCAATTTCAGAAATAAAAGCAGAGAACGTTACCTCATTGAGGATTCTATTTCTAGTTTTGACACCTTCGTGAATATCTCCTATAACTTGATTAATTGGATGATCTTTAATATGTCTCCATGCTTTTGGTTGAGCATGATCATCGACATCTTCTATATTTTAAAAATCATTTGTTTCAAAATCATTTTGTTTTGAAATAGTTTTGTTTTTCTTTATGAAATCCATTTCTTCTTCATCAAAATGTTTTGTTTGAGAATCAAGTTCATCAAACACAACATGAATAGATTCTACAACTGTACATGTTCTTTTATTGAAAACTCTATAAGCTTTACTTCTATTAGAATATCCTAAAAATAAACCTTCATCAGATTTTGAATCAAATTTACCTAAGTTCTCTTTACCGTTATTGTGGATGAAGCACTTACATCTGAAGATGTGTGGATGAGCAAGATTTGGCTTTCTTCCCTTGTAAAGTTCATATGGCGTCTTTCCAAGTGACTTGGGAATATATGCTCGATTTGAGATGTAGCATGCTGTACTAATTGCATCTGCCCAGAACACTTGTGACATTTCTTTTTCATTAAGTATTGCTCTCGCCATTTCTATAAGGACTCTATTCTTTCTTTCTACTACTCCATTTTGTTGGGGTGTTCTAGGTGCCGAGAAGTTGTGATCTATCCCTTCATTATTGCCGTTGTCTTTAAATAGTTGATTATCAAATTCTCCTCCATGATCTGTCCTAATAGGTACAATAGAAATACCTTTCTCATTTTGGACCTTTTTAGCAAACGTAATAAATTCAACAAATGTTTCATCTTTTGAAGAAATAAATATAGTCCATGCAAATCTTGTAAAATCATCGACAATCACTAAAGTATATAGATTTCCTCCAAAGCTTTTTACTCTTGCTGGACCTACCAAATCCATATGAAGTAATTGTAAAGGTTTGGAAGTAGAAATCTCATACTTTATTTTGAATTAAGATTTAGTTTGTTTACCTTTTTGGCATGCTTCACAAATCATATTATCTTTAAATTTAAGTTTAGGAAGACCAACAACTAAATCTTTTCTAATCAGTTTGTCAAGTTGATTCATATTGACATGAGCCAGACGCTTATGCCATAACCAACTTTCCTCTGATCTACTAAGAAAACAATTTTTAGAAGAATTTGAATTTAAATCAATAGTATAACAGTTACCGTCCCTTTGAGCTCGGATCTTTGCATTGATAGATTCTTTGTTTAGTGGTAAATCTTTCTTGTTTACTATCAAGCATTCTTTTGAGTCAAAGATCACCCAGGTATCTTTATCAGTGCTTTGACTTACGCTCAGGAGGTTGTGGCATAATCCTTCAACATAGTATACTTCGTTGATTTGAACACCATCGGATTTTCCCACTTCACCAATTCTAGCAATACGTCCAGATTGATTACCTCCAAATGTTACCTTTCCTCCTTCTCTGGTTTCCAACATGGTGAACTTATTTTTGTCACCAGTCATGTGTCTCAAACATCCACTATGAATATACCATTTGTTTGCTCGTGATGCTTTGAGACATACCTAGAGTAAATTGATCAAGTTTTAGGTACCCACACTTTCTTGGGTCCTTTGTGGTTAGTATGTGATGCATATGTTCCTTTCGGAACCCATTTGTATGTGCCAATAACTTGTCCTTTCTTAAAATAACATAATGAAGTATAATGTCCTTTCCTATTACAATAGCTACATGATACGAAAGGATTTGATGTATGCACAGAATTCCTGAAATATTTAAGATAACTTCTACTACTATTCTTCTTATTTCCTCTATTTTTATCATGATCAAACTTATATCCAATTCCAGATTTATCAAATTAAACTTTCTGAGAATTTAGAATAACTTTAAGAGTTTCACTTCCCTTAGTAAATTTTTCAACAATTTTTGTTAAGTCTCTTATTTTCTTATCTTTCTCTTCACATATTTCACACGATGATATGACAGTGTTTTCTAATTCTTTTACTTTCTTCTTATAACTAACCATTTCTTTAGCACTTTGATGAATTCTATATGTAATGCATTATATTCAGATAATAATTCATCATAAGTAGGTTCAGAGTCACTTACCTCAGAATATGATTCTTCTTCCTTGGCTACCAAGCATAGATTTACTACTTCGTCATTGTCACTTTCTTCATCTGACGAACTATCACCCCAAATAGATGATATATATGCTTTCTTTTTCTGCTTCTTTTTATCTTTGTTTCTGAAGCATTCGGATTTGATGTGTCCAGGTTTCCCACATTCATAGCATACTATCTGTTGTTCTTTGTTTTCTTTCTTGCTACGTCCACCTTGATAGTTTTTGAAGTTCTTTTGACCTCTTCTATAAGATCTCTTGAATTTTCTCACCATCATTCCCATTTTATCATCATTAGGGACATCTTCATTTTCAGAAGACTCTTCTTCTTCCTTGATAGCCTTAAGTGCAACTCCCTTTTTCTTTTTATCATCAAACTCTTCCAGTTCCTTTTTGAATCTCAACTTTCCTTCATACTCGGAAAGACTTCCAAAGAAAGCAGCTACAGATCTCATAGATTCTCCTTTAGCTTCTTCAATAGCTGTCACCTTCGCTTCCCATTCTTTCGTAAGAATATTAAGAATCTTTCTTACCTAGGAATTTTGGTCAAAAGATTTTCCAAGAGCAGATAAATGATTAACAAGATGAGTATACCTGAGTTTGAATTCTGATATTCCTTCTCCAGGTTTCATACGAAATAGATCATACTCTGTAATTAGAGTATTGATTCTATTTTCTTTGATTTCGGATGTTCCTTCGTGAGCAATTTCAAGAGCATCCCACATATCTTTGGCAGTTGGTAAAGTACATATTCTAAAATATTCCTTTTGACTGAGAGCTCTCTGTATCATTAAAATAGCTTTACTATTTAATGTTACTAACCTTTTATCATCTTCGTCAAATTCCTCTGGGCTCTTCTTGACGAGTCTATCTTCGATTTTCTTCATTGGAACATAGTCACCATCTTGTATTACATTCCATAAGCCACACTCGATAGCCATCATGAACACTCTGAACTTAGCTTTCCAGAACGAAAAATGTTCTCCAGCAAAACCAGGAGGTCTAGTGATTGAAGCTCCGTATAGAAGAATGTTTTCACCCATTGTTGCCATTTATCGGATCCTTCTCAAGCGTTAGGCTCTTCAGAGAAGACCTCACTCTGATACCAAATGAAAGAGGCAAGCTTCACCCAAAAGGGGGTGAATTGGGTGACGTGGTAAATTTTTCATTTGATATGGTAATATGAAAATAGAGTAGACAGAGTAGAGTTGAGAAGATTGGAACACAAAGAGTTATACTGGTTCGGCCTAAGAACCAGGCCTACGTCCAGTCCTCAGAGATCAAGTACTACTGAGATTTTCACTATTCTTCTAAGATTCAATAGGCTCTCAGAATGCCACAAAACAACAATTATCCTCGAATGGACTACGAAAAGAAATATTCTCACACTAAGAAACTTCTCTCCCCCTTACGGCAAGTCTTACGTGCAGAAAAACAACTTATGACCTTTCTCACTTGCTTACGTATACAAGTCTTATGAGCAGCAACGTTCACTCCTGCTTACACCACTGTAAGTCTTACAAGCAGCAACATTCTCTACTGCTTGTATCTTATAAGTCTTATGAGTAGAAGGTTTAACAAGGAATTCTCTCAACTGCTTCTCTCGTAAGGATATCTACCCTCTCAAGGTTCCAACACCTTGAGATCAAATGAAAATAGAATTTGAAATGTATATAGACTCTCTTATAGAGGAAGTATGATACACTGAAGATCAATATGAATACAGAGAAAATATGAATAACTGAGACTCGTGTACTTGCTTGCAAATTTTTGTGCTTCATTGTTTTTTTATGACGATCTTTGGATCTCTGTATTTATAAATGTTCAGTTTTTTTCCCGTTTGAGTAATGATCATTGAGGAGCGAGGCTTGTTACTGTGGAATGACACGCGCACGTTTAGAAGCTTTGAATGCGGTAGGTACGTGCTTGTAATGATGTTGTCTGCCGTTGTTTGACTTTCTTCGCGTCTGTTTATTTCAAACGCTCATCCTCCTGTATCACACTTATAATACATTCAAAATGATGTTAAATAATAATAATAAGTGATCATAAGATAAATAAATAACATTAAACCATATTCGGATTGAACGCAGTGAGACTTGGTGCATTTGGCCTTCTGACAGAGTATCACTCGAGCATGGATGGGGTCACTCGAGTGATCTCCCTATTTTTTCCTTGTTCTTCAGTTTTGAACTTACACTAGTATAGGATTTCAGAGAGATAAATTTCTCACTCGTGAGTGACGTGGGTCCTTACTCGAGCACAACTCCTTCTGCTCGAATGGCCTTGTATTTTACACTGAGAAACTCTTCTCTGGACAACACTCGTATACCATTTTAGCAAGAGTTAGATTTTGCACTCGCAGGTGATATGGGCCCTCACTCGAGCACAGATACTCCTGCTCGAGTGAGAAGAATATTCTCAAGTAATATACCCTTATTATCAGCACTTGCATCAGAATTTGAGAGAGTTAGATTTCTCACTCGCGAGTGCTGATGTGTCACTCGGGCATATGAAACCTCACTCGGGCATACTTATGCTTCTCTGACTTTCATGACTCTCGGCCAAGCACTTGTAGTCCCTTACTCACTAGTGCTCGAGTACAAAGTAGCTTCATGCTCGAGTATTGATTTCTCTGCTCGAATGCATCAAGGAAGAATGACAGGAATTACTCTCGGCCAAACACTCGCAATCTCTCACTCACATGTGCTCAAGTGAGAAAGACTCTTCTGCTCGAGTGCTATCTCCAGTGCTCGAGTGAATTAGTAAAAATGAAAGTAGCATGCTCTAGGGCAAACAATTTCTGGCTATCACTAGCATCTGCTCGAGCATAAAAGAGATCCATCCTCGAGTGCTAGACTCATGCTCGAGTACATCAGTTAATTTTGACAGCAGGCACCACAGAACTTTGCTATATGCATTTGGCACTGGTCTCGTCTCAATCCGATTTGTCATTTTTGAGTTATGCTCAAAATATCGAACCTGTGTTGAAAAGTGACGGTGATTTCACTGTCATCTTCTACAAATCATATCTCCTTCATTTGAGCTTCTTTAAATGTGATCTTGGTGTACATTTTATTTGTTGTGATTCTTCGTTCATATGCCACTAGTTTCGGGTCAATCCGATGTGTGGTTTGAGAGATATGACGAAAATACCGGACCTCTGTCAAGCTGAACATAAAACAGAGCTGAACAGAGTATTTATCCCGTGCTCGAGTGTGTTCATCCGTGCTCAAGTGCAAACCTCTGGCACTGAGTATTGAGCTCTCACTCGAGTAAAACTCCCCTAGAAGTGCCATAACTCACATATAAGTCATCTTAGCTTCGTATTAACCTATTCCAACCATCATTTGATCATAGAAGCCTCCAGTAACATCATAGAAACCTCCAGTATCATTTCTAACAACTTGAATCTTGATATTCTTGATAGATCTTCCAAGTTCTTCATTCTTCAATATCTTTCTTTTTGATTTTACTCTTGATAATCATTCTTCATAATCCGAGTAAGCATCTCCTTAACTATCTTCAATTTCTTTTCTTCTTCTTCCTCTTGTTCATTCTCATTAATTCAATCTTCTTCATTCTTTGCTTGACTAATCTACAAGATATGTAACATTAAATATAGTAGTTAGTCAAAGAAATACATTATATAAACTTTTTGCTCTTATCATTTTACATCTATATTTGACATCATCAAAACTAATCATATCTAACATGAAAGACTTAGGTGAAGCCACCTATATCCTAGGGATTACGATCTATAGGGATAGATCCAAAAGACCAATAGGCTTAATTCAAAGCACATACATAGACAAGATACTACATAGGTTCAGAATGCAGGATTCAAAAAGGGGTTACGTGCCCATGTCCTAGTACACCTGATCAGCGAGATCGCATGAGTAAGGTTCCTTATGCCTAGGCTATTGGATCCATCATGTATGCCATGTTATGTACTCGACCGGATGTCTCGTTTGCCTTAAGTATGACCAGCAAATACCAACAAGATCCTGGTAAGGGTCATTGGACTACCGTCAAGAATATCTTAAAGTACTTAAGAAGGACTAAGGACTTACTTTTTGTCTATGGTGGATTGGATGATGAGCTCTGCGTAACCGGTTACACAGATGCAAGTTTCCAAACTGACAAAGATGACCTTAAATCACAATCTGGATATGTATTTCTCCTGAATGGTGGAGTAATAAGCTGGAAGAGCTCCAAGCAGAGTACTATAGCATATTCTGCAAAAAAAGTTGAGTATATAGCAGCATCAGATGCAACTAAAGAAGCCTTTTAGATCAGAAAGTTTATTACTGAACTAGGGGTGGTGCCTACCATCTCAAATCCAATAGATTTGTTCTGTGACAATAGCGGTGCTATTGCACAGGCTAAGGAGCCTAGGTCACATCAAAGGATCAAGCATATACTCAGGCGATTTCATCTTATTAGAGAAATCAATGATAGAGGTGACATAAAGATATGCAAAGTAGCAGGAGAAGATAATGTTGCTGATCCTCTTACTAAGCCACTTACACAGGTAAAGCATGAGCGTCATGTTAGGGCAATGAGAATCAGGCAAATTAATGATTGCACCTAGGGCAAGTGGGAGGATGTTGGAAATTGTGCCCTAAGGGCCAATCATTGTACTTTGAACATTATTATTTTAATGAAATTTCTCCATTCTTTTATCATATTATTTGCATGTTAACTGTGATAATTGTATCCTTGGATAATTCATAAAGATTGTCCTAAAATGTCCCTGGTCAGTCATCTATGCAGGAGCAGAGATGAAACAAGATCAATATGACTTTGATAAGATATAGAGATATGAATCAAAGTCTTAGGCACTTGTAAGAGTACAAGGTACTGGACCGACCCACTATGAGAAAGCTACATGGATCAAGTCATAAGCTTTTCTCATGTATAACCACATCATAATGCCCTTAGACCTGAGGTCATCATAGATTCCTACAGGAGAGTTGCTAAGCTTTAAACTAGTCAAAAGTCACTTTTGACCGGGTGATGATAAAGGCTACGATCGGGCTTAGTGATTTTTCATGTAGAGGAATATGAATGATCAAGATGGAATTTGTCCCTCACGATAGTAGAAATATATTACTGGGCCCCTCGATGAGTGAGTCTGAGAAATGTATGGCCATACTATGATGGAAAGGATTTTCGGTGTCTATTATCAGGCTACTCAGGAATCGAGAAAGTAATGGTTAGGAACAAGAGGATGACATTATCCATGCCTTATCCTTGATCGATATATCGTGTGACAAAAGGGACGTGACATGGTTGTGTGACAGGTTGCATCGTGATAACGATCCTCATATGAATTAGGTAGTCGTAATGTCTCGCTAGAGGCCGCTTGTGACTTTTGGGTTAGTATAGTTATTGGCCCACTGCCAACTTCATATGGGCCTATAGGGTTGCACACAAGAATGGCTCAACACGAGATAATGTTTAATTTAGGGTGGACGAATTTTATATTTATATATATATAATATAAAATTCATTAATAATATTATATAGATATATATTTTCGAAATATATATATCTTATATATATATATATGTATGTATATATATTATATGATATTATTATATTGTGTTACTTTTAAATTTAATTTATTAAGATATATTAAATTTAATAACTAACATGATAGAGATATAGTATCTCAGATTTAATTTATCGAGATAAATTAAATATAATAGCTCTTTATTTGGATTAAATAAATAGGTTAAATTAAAACTATTGAACAGATTTAATTTAAACTGAATTTATTTTATTAGCTCATCAAGATAACTAATAGTTAAGTAATTTCGAAATTAATGATGATTAATTTTGAAATTTGAAAATAGCCCTTATAGGTAATAAACTTGATAGTGCAGATATATTGACATACACATGAGAATTGAGAGTCGTAAAGAAACCCAAGGAGACATTAGAGGCGCTAGCACGCAGTCTCGGTTGGAGAGCATTCGTGTGGATACCGGTAGAACGAGCGGACCTGACGTGTTGGCTCCTAGAGATCATGAAAACCCTGAATTATAAAAGGTATGAATCCTTCCAACTTGGTTTAAATGCCATTGATAGATCCTCGATTAGGATTGGTAAAATTTTAAAATTCTTCTGCTGTGCCTGCCGATCCTAACACAAAGTTGATGATTGTTGGCTTGGGGAGCTTAGTTCGGCCAGGTGTAAGGTAGTAGGGAGGAGTGTGATTTTGATGAATTTAAGGTCACCAATGGATTCTACACTAAAAACTATATAGGAATAGCCTATAGTTATGATTTTGAATGAAGTAAATAGAAAATATTAAAATTGAAATTTGAAGTTACTAAAAATAAATGCTATCATATTCGAGGCAGGTTATTTGTGGCTTGTTTTTGAATGATCAAATGTTATCTAGTGGTCACGATTTTTTCCCGAATGATAGTAGATGAGCTTTAATTTGATAAGTAATATGTGCCATTTGGATCAGTGCATTAGGAGATATTAATTTTTAAAGTTTAGGCAATGAATCTAGAATGAATTCAGAACCAATAAGGTTGGTTGAGGATTTCCTGAATTTAGCCTCTGTAATTGGCAGTGGCTAATATTTTTCCTTTACAAAGGACTAAAAGAGCTTCGAATAGGAATTTGAGCCACCTCATTTGGAGTTCTTTAGATTTAGTTATGAATTTCCAAAGTTGACCAATAGAATCTAGCATATTAGTGTTGACCTTCGAATTTCCAACCTTTGAAGAGCATTGTGATGAGTGAGCTCAAGAGGAATTAGAGGTATGATTTAGAGAATAATGTGGTCATATTAGATACCCTAATGGCAAGGGAAGAAGACACGTAATATATCTCATATTAATAAAGAAAATCCAAAGGTTAGAGTTAAAGATTATGCAAGGGAACAAGTTATGAGTAATGACTTGCTTTCATGGCTCTAATGATGTTGTTGGCTATCTAGGGCCATAAGATGTCAAGGAAGAGCAAATGGAAAGCTTTGCAAGAAACTACAATGGTTGGAAGAAAAGGAAACAAGAAGGCGACTTGAAGACAAAAGGTAATGAACTTACCTAATTTGCATGTACTTGATATGTGTGCTTATGTGTTGATGTGTATAATTGCTTTGATGAATTGTATAGAGCATATGTGAATGATTGAAGCTCTATTTTTACTTACATTATGGCCATAGGTGTAATGTGTAAAGCATTGAGCATGCAAATATGTCATTATGTTAGCATGAATTTATGTAAGAAAGCCTGTCATGTACTAAGCATTTATCTTGCATGAATAGTTGGCAATGTTTGCTACTGAGATTCCCTCGAATCTCACTCTCCATTATCCAACCATATAGCTATGAAGTGCACTAAGAGGAATACAAGAAGATATGCAAGGGGAAAGTGTGATGCTGAATTAAAGACTAATACATGATAATATGTTATTTGTAAATTAGCATGTGGTGAAAATAAATGTATAAACATGCTATGAATGATGTGTAAGCACACAAGGATGAGTGGGTGCAAGTTTGCACATTTAAGAAGTTAAGAATGGAAAGGTAAACATGAAAGTTTTAATTTGGAGGCTTAATAATTGATTTTCCTTAAGCCATAACAATAAAGTTCACACTTTCGATAAGTATATGGGACATAAACTTAAGGTGTTACAAATATCACAGATTTAACCATGTCACCATATGGGCACTTCATAGTTAGATTATAAGCCTGCCAACTTTTCTCCCAACTATGGAGTTCCCACCACCTTCACCTACTCTAAATCAGCTTCGGCTGCCAATGGCTTCTTCACTTAACTCAACACAAATAACTAAGGACAATTGATGCATCACATTCAAAACAAACATGAACACAACAACCACAATGACGGAGAAGAAGGAACCTACATGTTCTTTAGGATTGATCGGATGCAACATTGTCGTCGGAAAAAGCCACAAGCCCTCTTTGTTCTTTACCTCCCTTTGTTTTCTCCAACTCCAATAGTGTATGTTGTTCTCAGTGCCTTCATCTTTTTATATCACATCGTGGTCACATCCATAGGCATTTGTGTCTTTGGTCGATTTTCCAAAGCGCTTGAAAACGAGTTCCCACCATTTTTTGTGGGAACCCGTTTTTATTTAAATAGATGAAAATGGGCGTAGGTGGGAAAATAGTGAACCAAACATCTACCACCAATAGAAAAATGCCATTTTCCCTTTACCACCCCCCATTTTCGTTGAACCAAACTCATGGTAAGTATTAGACCAATTATGCCCTTAAAGATTAAGGTACACCCACATCGTTTTCTCCGCCACTCCCACCCCATCCAAATTCATCTTAGAGAGATCATCGCCGTCTCTCTCATCTTCACTCTTGCTCTCTCCCATTCTCTCCTCTATCTCTAGTTATCTTCACCGTCATAACTTCCACTTATATCCTCTATCGATTCCGGTCATTTTTCTTAGCGTCGCCATAGTTCAGATCATAAGAAGCTTCAATGTAAAGTCTCTGCTCCTTCCTATGCATGGCTAGGCATTTTGATTCCTTACTGGTGATACTTAGTCCGAGTCTAGTACTATGATAGGGAGTTCTATTCCTCTTGGTTATATTTTTTCCTCCATCTGTATTTGATTTCGATTACTACTTGTTGATTGGAGTCTATACTCATGGTTGTAGTGTATTCTGGTTAGATATATTTTAGAACTATAATATGTATTGGTTGAGTAGCTAATGGTGTATCTGTTCTACGTCTAGTTTATGTATGTTTTGATATGTTTGGTATAGTGTGTTGATGTATGCATATTAAATGTTTGTGTTAACTTGCTAGGTTAGTGGTTGCCTTGGACAGAGAGCAATGTTGGTACCTTATCAATGCATATTAGGTATCTCTAAGTGTTTCCAATGAGTTTAACACAGCCTGTGGTATTAGGTGGTGATAAATGACTTGCTAACATTCACTTAGGTGGTCATCTATGTGATTCACAACCTAATAAAGGGAAGAAGTGATTAATTGGGATTGAGAAGGTTTGTAATTCACTCACCAAGGAATGTTGTCATCGCTGCATTAACTCAACTTCATTCAATTATTTGCATTATGAAGGAAACAAATAAACAAGTCTTTAGTTATCTTTAGAAAGACTAAATGAAACAATCAGAAGTTTAACTTGTGTCATTTTCTAGATTCATCTACCAAGTACAAGCCACATTAATTCCCTATACTATAGGGTTAGTCTAACTATTATTTTGGTACATTTGCAAATGCTCATTAAAATTGGTACTGTTGCTACTGGGAATGATGTTGATTGTGCTCAATAGTTAGTTTGGATGTGTGTCCTCGCTTTATGTGCTTTTGTCTTTGTTGTCATTAGTATTCTGTGATTTTTTCTGTTTTAGGTATGTTTTGAAAAATAATTATAAATATCAAATCTGAATCTTTTATTGCTGTTCTTTTGAAGTCTAAGCTTAAGCTGAATGTTTGTAATGGTGGGCTGGTGTATCAAGCAATTTGAATTGTTTGGATGCCGAACCTGAAATTCTACCCAAATCTGAGCAATCTCACTGTTTGAGCTTGCTTTTGCAGTTTATTAAGTTCTTGTAACATTGCATAGACTTTGATTAATTCTAGATTTGTTCAGACACATTTGGGAGCAAATTGTTGAGCTCTTTATTGCTTCTGGATGGAAACTCATACAAGTACACACTATATGCATTGAACATATACATTGCCCTTGTACGGAAAATCCATTGCATTGAAACTTAGAAGTTGTTTCAGAATTTTTGCTTGGGATTACATCTTCTGAGGCATTCATACAGTAGTGTTACCTTGAATTTATCGATTGATTGATTGATAGACAATTGCTAGTCTGAAATTGATTATAACCTGTCAGAAGTTTCACTATGGTTGGAGAACCTTTTCTGACTTGTCCTCTTGCTTTTAACTATCTCAAGCGGAAACCTATTGGTTCTGATTTGCTAAAGTAACAGTGTTGTAATTGTCATAATTGTGATTTTTTTTGACACTGCATACACTGAATTTGATAGAAATATTTTATTGATATTGGCTCAATTCTGTTTGCACTACATTAATTCATTTTGGCATTTTAATTTTATTGAATCCTAAATCGTAAATTTGTGAGTTGGATCATCAAATTCTGAAGCTATCTTTGCATCCTTTTTTATGTACCAAAATTCTTTATATGCTGTCATCAAGTTGAGCCTGTTGTAAAATTGTTGGGACAATGAAATCTCAAGTTCACTAAGCCTTGATTGAGTTAGTGGCTCAATCCCCTACTACTTGTAAACCTCGGTTGGGTTCTTACTCAATAACCAGGTAATTGTGCCTCTATACACACAAATTGCCCTCCTTGGCAAAAATCACATTGATTAATTATATCACAGAAGATGGCATACACAAACATATAAATATCGGCATAGTGTATGAAGGATAGAGTTACTACCTGAAATAGCCCTTTCCAGCCAAATCGTCCAACTGTCTTGATCTAGCTCGGCCACAATTGTCCAATCCTAAAATTCCAAGTTTATAAGAATTAGGTTAATACCCATCCATGTACTTCTCTAAACTCTCTAAACTCTTTAAACTATTTTAAACTCATTTTATTGGTTATCCTTGCTCAAAATTGTAAAATTACCAAAATGCCCTTATGGACCCGGTCTAACCGCCTTTATACCCTGTCCAACTGTACTTTTTCAAAAATTATGACCCAGGCTATTCCTACATAATTTCGCCCAAGGAATCCATTTTTGACCTTAGAATTATCAAATTCACTGTAAAAAGATGAAAATGCCCTTGGCAACCCCTATTTAGGGCTTTAGGGGTAATTTTTCCGTTTCACATTCTAATGCTTTCCATACTTCATGATCAACATGAACCCTACACAATTTTTTATTCTAAACATAATGAAATCATCATAACCACAAAAAATCCAGTCCAAACACCCCTAAAATAGGCCTGGACAAAAATCACAATAAATTGGGCAAAATGGAATTTCTTGATTCCATTCCATTAACCACCTTCTTTTCACCTCTAATTACTTATTTAATCACTTAATTGCACTTCTCACATGATTAATCCAAATTTGGGCAACACCTCCCCTTAGGGTTTCATCATCCCAAATTTACAAAAACATCCAAACAATCCACAAATCAAGCCAACAACAACAACAACAACCACCTAACATCAAGAGAATCAAGGTTCTTGAAGTTACCTTTTATTTCTCAAGCTTTTTCTCTTTAAAACGTTTTCCCATCTCTCTCCTCCCTTAGGAATTTGCTTGGCTACACATGATTTTCATGAAAAACAAGAGCTTAGAGGAGTTGTTACAGAAGATAGAAGGCATAATCACTTGAAATCACAAGACTTACCTTGGATTTTGCCTCTTGTGCTCTCTTGTTTCTCTGTGACCTAAGCTCTCTCCTCTCTCTCTCTCTCTCTCTCTCTCTTTCTTGGTGAATGACGAAAATGAAGAAGGAAGGAAAGAGATGAAGTATTTTAAAATATCTCTACCTCTCTTTTAGGATATATTTGTTTAATGTTTATGACATGTGATTTTTGATCTAGCCTTATCTTTAGCTAATTGGGTCATAAACCTTCCTATTGACTTTGAACCAATTTCCTTCCTCTTGTCCAAGCCTAAAAATACGTCACTTTTGGGTCCTTCCCCTTCAAATGGGTTTCCTTCAATTACTTCAACCAACTGCACAAGATATTATATTTTATTGAAATTCCACATGTGCTCATATCTTAATCAATTCTAATTTAATCCCATGCTTAAGATGATGACACTTGGCACAATTTGTATCCAAGTAAATATTTTCCTTCTCCTTCAATATTTTGGTAGCAAATTTCCACCAATAAAGGGAAAATATGGGCTTTTACTTTATTCCACAATTTACATAGTTGGCATTACATTTTCCCCCCAAATTCGCAGTAAATGGTAATTCTGACAGATTTTCTTACCAAATTTTGAAAAATCATAACTTTATTTGTAGACATAAAATTGGAGTAATTATAAAGGCTATGAAACCCTTACTGAGTCTAGTTTCAAGGAAAAATATAGCCTTTAGCCAACTAAAAGATCATAATTCCCAAAAATTCGTTAAACCTTACCTATTTCAGATTTGTTTCCAGAAACAGGATCTAACTTTGAAAAATCATATCTCTTAGTATATAAGTCCAAAAATTACCCATTACCTATCAAATTAAAGCTTAGGATGTCTACTTTCATCTTATAAAATTTCATAACTTTTAGACATCATTTGCTTATTTAAAAATATGCTACAAGACTGACATGCTAGAAAAATACCCTTGTAGAAATTCCTCATTCCTATGACTCTTGCTAAACTAGGGCTTAGTAGTCCACTTGATTCAGGCTTATTCTCAAACCTCTAATTCCAAAATTTAGGATATTACAAATCACAGTATTGTCACTTCAGCAAATCAAAAGCAATAGGTTTCTGCTTGAAATAGCTAAAAGCAAGAGAACAAGTCTGAAAAGGTTCTCATATTCAACCGCAACAAAAATTCTGATAGGTTATAATCAATTTTAGACTAGCAATTGTCTATCAATCAATAAGTTGATGAATTCAAGGCAATACTACTGCATAAATGCCTCAGAAGATCTAATCACAAACAAAAATTCTTACACATCTCCTAAGTTCTGATGCAATGGATTTTTTGTATAAGGGCAATGTGTATGTTCAATGTAAGTATAGTGTGTACTTGTATGAGTATATTTTCTATTCAGAAGCAATAAAGAGCTCAAAAATTTATTCCCAAACATGTCTGAATAGATCCAGAAGTAATCAAAGTCTATATGATGTCACAAGAACTCAATTAGTTGTAAAAGCAAGCCCGAACTGTGGGATTAGTCGGATCTGGATAGAATTTCAGGTTTGGGATCCAAACAATTCAAATAGCTTGATACACTAGCCCAACATTACAAACATTCATTTTAAGCTAAGATTTCAGAAGAATAGCAACAAAAGATTCAGATTGATATTTATAATTTTTTTCCAAAGGACACAAAAGCAGCAAAAATTACAGAAAAACATTAATGACTACAAAGACAAAAGCATAAAAAGCAAGGGCACAAAATTTCCAAACTAACTACTGAGCACAACCAACATTATCCCTGGCAACAATAGCTCCAGTCTTATGAGCACTTTGTCACGAATGCACCCAAAATAATAGTTAGAATAACCCTATAACATAAGGGGTTAGCAGATTAATGCCCACTTATACTTGGTAGATGAATCTTGATAATGGCACAAGTTAACTTTGTTGGTGCAAGCGTTTCACCCAAGAGGGGAGTGAATTGGGTGATACCAATTTTTTCGTTGCGTATAAGAAAATTGACAGTATATTTAAAGTAGTTAAGAGCAAGGAGAAATATCACCAAAGTGTACACCGGGAGTTATATTGGTTCAGCCACAACAACTTTGACCTACATCCAGTCCTCAGAGCTTCTCTGAGAGTTTCACTATATCTTCTAAGATTTAGTGGGTTCTTGGCACCTCAGTACAGCAAGTTCCTTCAACTGGACACTCGCTCCCCCTTACACATTGTAATCAAATCCCCAACTCAAGGTTCCATAACCTTAAGTTGTCTCAATAACAAATATTGAGTTTGTAATGAAAAAATCTCTCACAGAGCAAATATATAATCACTTAAGTACAATGAATGAGTATAAGAAAATAGAGCACAAAGAGTATGTTGATCGATATGTGATTGCTTGTTCTCAGTTGTTGCTTTTTGTTCTTTGAATGATCCATATATATATAGATGATTTGTAGTGTCCGTTGGAAGGATTTCAAATATGTCTGTTAGAGTCATGCAGCAACGGTTGACCAATCTTTTAATTTAAAAACTATCCATTTGTTGTAGGTAGCGGTAGGTGAGCGTTCGGACATTATTTTTTACTTACCACTTATGGCATGATCTCTTAATTGTTTCTCTGCAAATGCACTTAGAATACTAATATAATGAATCGTTAATCATATAGAAAACAAATCAATAACCATTGCATTAATAACTTGTTTTCTGGAATGCATTACTCGAGTGGCTACTGAGTGATTATGCTCATTACTCGAGTAGTCCTTTGAGTAAGCTTATCAAAAATATGGCAGAGAGTAATTCAACATTTACATAATACATTACTCAGGTAAGACATGGAATAAGCTACATCACAAACCTTAGAAATACCTAATTACTCAAGTGCTTACTCAAGTAAGTGTGCCTTTTCTGAACCAGTTACTCGAGTGACTACTCGATTAAGCATTTAAATAAGTTTGCAGATTACTCGAGTGGTCCCTCGAGTAATGTAAATCAAATCTTGGTCGAGAGTACCTGTTCTCTGATTACTCGAGTGCTCACTCGAGTAATACTTCAAATAAATCTGCAGATTACTTGAGTGCTCTTTCGAGTAATTCCTTTTTCTCACCTGGTCCCTCAAGTAAAGTATGTCAATTCTTGGCCAAAAGCTACTGGAAGATTTTTGCCCTGGTTACTCGAGTAATTCCTTATCTCATGTTGTTACTCGAGTGGTTACTCAAGTAATGGTTCATATAACTTTGCAGATTACTCGAGTGACCCCTCGAGTAACTTCTTTCAAATTTTGGCAGTGCATCTCTGGAACATTTTCTCCAATATTACTCAAGTAACAGGTTCCATTACTCGAGTGCTCACTCGAGGAAGCCTTGATAAACTATGCCAGTGCTGTTTTTTGTGTATCAATTCTTCTTCATTACTCCAGTGCTTACTTCAAGTAAAGCTTTTGTCTGCCATCTAGTTACATTGTTCAAATTTTTTTTTTGTTATTAAATCCTTTTATATTATTGATCCAATCTTTGTTATCATCAAAACACATGGGATCTAACATTCTCCCCCTTTTTGATGATGACAAAACTTGGTGATTTTGAACAAAGGTTTTGAAATTGAGTTCTCAATCAAATGCTTCTTGAAAACTTTTCATATAAAATCTATTGTTCAATATAAGCTTGAGAAACTCTTTTGAAATAGCTTTTTCAATTCAAAGTAAATGATCTTGCAAAATTTACTAATGATGTTAAGATTTTAGGAATTATAAATTGTTCACCTTGCATACACAATAAACTCATTAGTCCTACAAAGTAATATAACTTGAATTGAAATTGCAGTATGAGTTCATTACATGATTAAAGACTATAAAAGCACCCTAAAGTCCTGTACACCCATATCCCCAATACATTAACTCAGCCATTGATCACAAAATCACTCAAGTTCTTCTCCCCCTTTTTGTCTTCATCACAAAGGTGGAATCAATTTTGCAGAGGAGTATATGGCTTGGCTACTGAGATGTGAGTGACAGGATATCCCAAAGATTCATGTGATCCATCTGAACTGGAAGAATCTGAAGGTGATGGTTCAAGTTCAGGAAGGTTCACTGGTGGTGTCTGAAGATCCTCTGGAGGATTCACTGGAGGTGATGGGTAAGGAATTAGAGAAGTAATTTCTAGTTCCTTGTAGTAACAGGTGAAGAAATAATTACCTCTTCAGTGTGTGTAGGTGAGGCAATGGGAGTAGATATGGGCTCTGGCTGAACAGGCTAAGCTGGATCATCAGTGGTGATGTGGATTCTCTCATATGTGTCAGGGTCAGGCATAGAGAACAAGAGATTATTGGGTCCAATCAAAGAGGGTCTATGCTTAGTAGGTAAAGGATCAGGAGGTCAAGGCTTGGAAGGTCCTGGTTCGGAGACTGGTACTGGCTCAGGAGTAACAGAAGGACCAGGAATAGGGGAGCCATATGCCATAGCATCAAGTCTGGTACAATTGATCTTAAAAGCTCACCCTGGGCACGTTGTTCAGCTAACAACTCTTTATGCCTCTTATCTATTCTCTCCACAAGTTGTCCCATCTTCTTATTCATATGAGTTAGCAACTCGGCATTGGTATTCGCAATATCGATATGAAAACTCTCCAGAATGTTCTCCATGAATGTTTGACTTGCAGCACCAAAGAATGAAGGAGAGGATGTGTTGGTTGGAGTAGAAGACTGTGTGTCATCCATTCAACTAGTTGCAGTTTCAGCCTTCTTCTTCTTCTTGGTACTTGCTTCTAGAGGAGTCTTCAGTGGAATCTCAATGTTCAACTTCCCAATTTGATTTCTCCCAACTGGTGTTATCCTCTCAATTGGCTCCTTACTCTCCAAGTACCAAACCTTATTCTTCTTGAGAAACAAAGAAATAAGTTGAGGGTAAGGTATTGGAGTAGTAGGTTTTCCTTCATACCTATATCTCTTTATCTCAGCAAAGATATAGTCTCTCAAGTCTTTTTGTTCTTTGAGAATCAATAAGGCAAATTTTCTGAAATCAATCTCAATAAAATGTGTGTAGTTATTGGATTTGTTCACTATGGCTCTATAATTGATATACCATAGGACTCGATGAAAATTACTCATATCACTCGGATTGAAATTTAGAGGTCACACTATCTCACCAGGCCTTAGGATAGAGAATATCTGGTTTGAGTCAAGATTAGGGTAATTATCATCAGGAGGGTCCTCTATTCCTAACCAGGTATTAATTTTAGAGGGTGAAATAAGGATTTCTTTACCTCTAACCTTAGTAATCATTTCCTCTTCCAAAGCATTTTGGAGAGGGTCATTTATAGGCTCAAGATTACAGTAAAAATGCCTCACAACTTTAGTGCAAAATGGGAGTTTAATAGACAGCCAGGGTATGTAGGAATCAAGATAGGGACTCAAATCAAATTTCAATACTTCTTGAAGAACCTTGTAGTCAATGTAATGCATCTTGGACACATTTCTTCTTGCAAAATGACTCAAGTACTTTTGAGATTCCTCAAGTTTGCTCACATTGAATCCCTTAGGAGGGAATGTGATTTCTTCATCCCTTTCTTCTGGTTATTTTGAAGATTCCCCTTTCTTTACTTCCTTAGACTGAAAAGCTTCTTCAAGTATGCCTACCATAACTTTGGTAATCATCTCATCAATCTTAGGCTTTTTCAGAGGTTTTGGAGAAAATGTGGGAGTATCGGATGAATCAGAAGAAGGAGTAGAGGGCTCTTTTGTTGATTTGCCTCTTCCTGAAGGTGTATTCTTCTTAGATTGAGCTCTTGTGGAAATGGTCTAATTAACGACAACCCCTTTCACCTTAGGCTTAGCTTGCGGCTTGGTCTTGGATTTTGGTTTGGGAGAGAGTTTTCTTTTCTTGGTGGGAGGAGAAGAGAGTGAATCAAAAGGTTGATATGGTTCAGAAGATTCAGAAGGAGTGTTTAGATTAGGAGTTTTAGTCCTCACCATTTTGATTTGTGAGAAACTAAAATTTTCTAGAAAACAGGGTCGTTGATTACAAGAGTAGGGCACAAAAATCTGAGTGATCTAGGAGGTTTTTCAAGGTAGAAATCAAAGGGTTTTGTCAGAAATGAAGTGAAGAGGATTCTATGAAAATTTTTTGTGAGAGCACTAAGAGAATCACTCAAGGCGATTTTATGAAGAATGACCGAGTAGTGACTGAAATAACCCTAAATCCCGACATCACTCGAGGGCTTACACGAGTGTTCATCAGCTTCACTCAAGTAACAGCTCGAGTGATCGTCAACTTCACTCGAGTAACCACTCAAGTAATCATACCAAAAATTTCAAAATGCAGTAAATTCAAGTGTGCACCTGGAATGAATAATATTGTAATTACCCATGTATATTCCCTCGATCATTTGATGGCTCTTTAGGACATATTTGAGCTGACACTCAACAAATTTGTGATCTACATCCAAGTTCACTCGAGGCCTTACTCGAGTAAGCTTTGAAGTTTACTCAAGGCCTCCCTCGGGTAATCTGTCGTTTCACATTATGACTGTTCATTTTCAACCATTATGCCATTTCATTTGAAATTAATACTTCACTGGCACATTTCCAAGTTCATTACTCGAGTGCCTACTCGAGTAATTCATCCATTACTTCAAGGTGTCACTCCAATAATACTCGTTACTTGAAGTTGTCCCTCCAGTAATGTTATCCTCTGCTAACCTCTGCTTTTCATACTCCAAAACAGAATATCATGATCCTCCAAAACAAATTGCTAGAAACTCCAATGCTTAAGTTACTAATCATCAAAACATCAATAAATAACATCTTCTAATATTTTGTAAACACTAAATAACTTACAATTCATTGGGATTTACCATTCCCAACTCTCTTCTAATATATAAGAATTGATCTTTTACAAGAGATTTTGTGAAGATATCAGCTAGTTGAAGATGAGTTGAAATAATATCACTTTGACATCTTTCTTTTGGACATGATCTCTGATAAAGTGATGTCTAACATCAATATGCTTGGTTCTGGAATGTTGAATGGGATTCTTTGCCAAGCGTATTGTGCTAGTGTTGTCACAGTATATTGGTATCTCCTTCAAATAAATACCAAGATCTTGGAGTTACTGCTTTAGCCATAATACTTGTGTACAACAACTTGATGCTGCAACATACTCAGCTTTCGTTGACAAAAGAGATACTGTATTTTGTTTCTTACTGAACTATAATACAAGTGAACCTTCAAGAAACTGGCTTTGTCCACTGGTACTCTTTCTGTCTATCTTGTATCCTCTATGATCAGAGTCTGAGTATACAACTAGATATTCACTTCTTCCTTTGGGATACTAGAAACCTAATTCTATCGTGTCAGAAAGATATAGGAAGATACGTTTGATGGTTTCAGCATTTGACTCTTTTAGTGCTGATTGATATCTTGCACACATACCCACACTGAATTGAATGTCAAGCCTACTTGCAGTGAGATAGAATAATGATCCAATCATTCCTCTATATTTTGTGATGTTGTAATCTTTTCCCTTGACATCAGCATCAAGCAATGTAGTTGAGCTCATAGGAATGTTTGTTCCATTTGCTTCATCCAATCCATACTCTTTAATAGCTCTTTCAGATACTTTGTTTGAGATATGAAAATTCCATTCTTTTTTTGTTTGATTTGAAAACTGAGAAAGAAATTTAATTCTCTCATCATTGACATCTCAAACTCCCCCTGCATTATCTCAGAAAATTCTTTGCACATGGTTTCGTTAATAGCACCGAAAACTATATCATCAACATATATTCGTACAATTAAGATATCATCACATTTTCATTTTGTAAAAAGTATTGTATCAACTTTTCCTTGTACAAAACCTTGATCAATGAGAAATTTGCTGACCATTTTGTACCATGCTCTAGGAGCTTATTTTAAACCGTATAAAGCCTTTTTGAGTTTGAAAACATGGTTAGGTTTGGTTACATCTTCAAAACCTGAGGGTTGATCTACATACACTTCTTCTATGATATAGCCATTTAGAAATGCACTCTTTACATCCATTTGATAGAGTTTGAATCCCTTGATGCATGCAAAGGCTAAGAGTACTCGTATAGCTTTAAATCTAGCCGCTGGAGCATACGTTTCCTCATAATCAATTCCTTCTTCCTGATTGTAGCCTTTGGCCACCAATCTTGCCTTGTTTATGACAATGATTATGGATTCATCAAGTTTCTCCTTGAATACCCATTTAGTGCCAATGATCGGATGATCCTTAGGTCCGAGTACCAACTCCCAAACTTGATTTCTTTCAAATTGGTTTAGTTCTTCTTACATTGCTATAACCCAATCATTGTCTAATAGGGCTTCGTCAATATTAGAAGGCTCAATCTCAGAAACAAAAGTAGAGAAACTAACTCTATTAAAAATTCTATTTCTAATTTTGACTCCTTCATTTACATCTCTTATGACTTGATCTAGGGGATGACTTTTATTGTATTTCCAGGCTCTAGGCTGTCCTAGTGATTGATCTTCTTCCTTGGTTTGATCAACTTTTGGTTGAGAGATTCAGAAATAGATTGATTATTTTCTTGATTTAAAATAACTTCCTGCTCATCCTCAATAGTTTTGTTAGAGGATTCAAATTCATCAAATACAACATGAATTGATTCTTCAACAACACATGTTCGTTTACTTAAAATTCTGTATGCTTTGCTTTGGTTAGAATAGCCTAGGAAAATTCCTTCATCTGCTTTAGAAACAAATTTTCCTAAGTTATCTTTACCATTATTATGAATGAAACACTTACAACCGAAGATGTGCAGACGAGCAAGGTTTGGTTTTCTTTCTTTGTATAGCTCATATGGTGTCTTTCCAAGTTTTGTTCTGATGTAGCCTCTGTTTGAAATGTAGCATGTTGTACTCATTGCATCGGCCCAGAAAACATAAGACACAATCTTTTCACTCAGCATGATTTCTGTGAGTAATCTATTCTTTTGTTCCACGACTCTATTTTGTTAAGGTGTTTTTAAAGCAGAGAAATTGTGATCAATGCTATTAGCATCACAGTAGTCTCCAAAGGCTTGATTTTCAAATTCTCCACCATGATCTGTCCTAATACTTGCAATGGACATACCTTTCTCATTTTACACTTTCTTGGCAAAAACAATAAATTCTCCAAAGGTTTCATCCTTTGATGATAGAAAATTGGTCCATGTAAATCTAGAGAAATCATCAACAATGACCAATAAATATAAGTTGCCACCAAGACTTTTAACTCTTGCTGGTCCAACAAAATCCATGTGTAATAATTGAAGTGGTCTATTGGATGATATCTTATTTTTCAATTTGAAAGTAGATTTAGTTTGTTTACCCTTTTAACATGCATCACAAATCAAATCATTTTTGAAATTTACTTTCAATAATCCAATCACTAAATCCTTTTTAATTAACTTGCCTAGTTGGTGCATGTTGACATGAGCTAGCCTCTTATGCCATAACCAACTTTCATCGGCATTACTTAGAAAACAATTTTCAGAGTTATTTTTACTGATATCAAGAGTATAACAGTTACCTTCTCTTTTTTCTTTGAGCTTTGCTTTGAGATTCTTCTTATCTAATTGTCTACCTTGTTTACAATTAGACATTCTTCTGAGTCAAATATTACAATTAGCAGTGATTATCGCATTATGTACGTCTGATACAATTGCAATATGTAACGAACCTAATATCTTCTTAATCATCTCAAGGAACCAAGTCCAGTCTTTAATTGTCTTTCCTTTTACAATAGCGATGGCAAATGGCAACAATTCATTGTCTACATCAAATGCTGAAGCTGAATATAGAGTTCCCTTGTATGGTCCACTTAAATAGGATCTATCAATGTACAATACAAGTCTAGCACCAGTAATGAACCCCACTATACAACAGTCGTAGGCTATAAATACACACTAGTGTTCCTCCTACTAGCGACCCATTTAGCTACAGTCTTGTTATCACTTTGCTTTAACTGATCATATATCCATAATATTAACATGAATGACTATTCAGATCTACCATGAATTTTCTCCATAGCCTTTTCCTTTGCCATATATGCTTGCTTATATGTCAATTGCACTCCATAATCTCTAGCCAAACTCTTCCTTATTTCATTTACACGCTTGTCTGTGTGATTTCTAAACTCTTCAATGATAATTGATGATGTCAAGCTAGCACTTTGAGTGTGTGTCACATCAAGATTGTGTTAGGCTATATGAACATGTTCTTTGGTGTATCTCGTCACACTTACAAATGAGTGCTCTCCCCAATTGCCCTCGCAGTTATTCTCCATTGACAATTCTCAACCTTACATTTAACATACACACAATCTCTAAAATTCTTCACATATGTGAACTCAAATTTGTGCGCAATACTGAACTTGTGCTACACCTTCTTGAAATCATCGGCATGTGCAAATGTTTGATTTACTCCTACCAACAAATCCATCCACTTCTTATAGTTCATCTTTAGCATCAGTGTTAGTGCGCTCTCAACTACACATGGAAGGCTCGGAAGAGGTCTTGCATTGCACTCTTTTGGTACAAATTCATCATTCATTCCATAATACACAGCCTCATCAATATACGACATTTGCTCTGCAACTCCCAATAATTGATCAACCCTGCATGGATATTAACAAGTGTTGTGAACACATATTACCAAAAACACTATAGGACATAACTTCTTCAGTAACCACAAAAACTAACACTTGCCTTTCTATATCATCCATGGCCCTTCCTTCATTATCACTCCCTTTACATGCTATATACATATGTACACTACTGTCATTATAATGAAACATATTTTCCAATTTGGAATCATCAATGAGATCAACTAATATCTTTTCATCAAACTTCAAAGTGTATTTAATATAGCACCTATGACCATCTAAACCAAACCATCCTCCTATCATTACCCTCAATTCTTCAACTGTCATCCCCTCCTTTATCGATTTTACCCTGACACTCCCACCACTATATTTAACTTCACCTTCAACATTCGTTACAAACTTTCCCCCAACATGGAAAGAACATATAAGTGACTTTGAAGAAGGTATTGCTCAAATGTTTGATATCATCTTGCATGCTAACTTGCACAAAAAAAAATTACAAATTTCATTACTAATACTCTTAACAGAATCCATTTTGGGAATCACAAAAAATAGTAATGGTGTTGATGAAGTTTGTAATGGAATTGACAAAACACCAGAGTCATGTTGACAACAACAATCCATAATGTATCAAATGGCAACTTGACATTACTCATTCCAAGTACATCCAATGCATATAAGTCATGAACCCAAAAGAAGGTGTTCCTTCATGTATACCTTAATTACAATTTACAACAAACTTGCACTATTAATAAGAGTAGTAATGTGAATGACAAGTGCAATAATGGAATGACAAAAAACCAGAGTCATGTTGACAGCAACTACCACATAATGTATCAAATGGCAAGTTTACATAACTCATTCCACCTACACCCAAAACATATAAGTCATAAATCCAAAAGAAGGTGTTCCTTCATGTATGATTTAATTACAATAAGTTATCACCATTAACAAGAGTGGTAATGGGAATGACAAGTCCTGTAACACCAGAGTCATGTTGCCTTCACTATTATTGTTAATGCTAATGACAAATTTAGTTATGGTAATGACAAATCCTGTAATGGCGTTGAAAACAAACTAGATATGGTAATGATAGCAACTACCATACACATACAGTTATGCTTATAACATGTCCGTTAAAGATTGCTCATTCCACTTACACTTAATGCATACAGGTCATCAACCCCATAGAACATATTTCTGTCCAATACATTACTTGCAATAAATTTCCACCAAATACATAAATAATCCACACCATACCGTCGATGTCATCATAATTACGTAAAGTACGAACCTTTACTCTACCTCAAACTATAAACCCACTTACCAATAAACAAAACTGCCATTACTAACCTAAAATCACAGTACTGTCGTCATTGTTCTTAGCCCTCATTCACAACCCCAAATAAATTACCTCACACACCCCACGTAAAGCCCCAGCTTTATACTTCATGCTCCATCAAAGCCACCAAACGACAACCAAAACCCACCAACATTAATAATGGGAATAAGATGGTTATTGTCTAATTCATCTAAAAAAGATTATGTTTGTCAGAAACTTACTAACACTTGACTCTTTTCTTAGCTTCCTTTTCTTCAACGTTGATCGACACCACATTCTACACTTTCACCTTCACCTTACACCTTCCAATTTGCTTTTTTTTTCCTCTTTCCCCACCAGTCACCTCATATGTCAAACCAATTTAAAATAGGGCATTTTGGTGTTTAGCATTAAACTTCAATATCCTTGATTCCTACCACATGCCTTATCCATCTTTTTCATGTTATAATGGACTTTTGTGGGTTTTGACATTTCAAATGGAATTTTCCCATAATTTATTATCCAAGAATTATCTAAGGTCTCATATAATTTTCTTACGCACTTCAATTTTTCCTTTTGCGTACTTTAAATTTTATTATTTTTGTATAATTTCTTGTGTCAAAAATTATTTCCACAATTTCCAAATTTTACTCTACTCAATATTTTAAAAACCGGACCAGAAGTCGAGCCGAAAATGTCAGCAGGCCATGGTTCAAATAGTTGCATCGCTCTAGCCGTTTGGTCGCATCGGTGACATCATAATTAAATAAAATAATACATATAAAATAAAACCATAAAAAATATAATTAACAATATAATAACACCACAATATATATGAAGTTTTCAATTCAATATCACCACCATGTCTAAAACTATATATTTATATAATAATATAAATATAAAAAATAAATCTGAAATTAATAAATCACTTGTAAATAAATATGAGCAAGTTGAGATCCAATAACATCTATTGCCACTCACAAATTGCAACACAATGATATCATTTTAATAATTTTTTTAATAACGCACTGATAAATTTTCAAAATTTACTTTTACGTACAAAAAAATTAGTAATATTTTTAAGTGGATTGATAGGGAAAAAATTTTCACATCGATATAAATATCAATACTATTCCACCAAGCCACTTCCCCATCATTAGCTTAGATCCGGCTTTTCTCACAAAAAACACTGTTCACAAGGATTGGACAGTTGTGATTTAAGTTCATTATTTTAAGGTCCGAAACCTCTCCATTAAGCATCCCTCCACTTGCCCTCCATTTAGATAAAACTACTGTGTTTTCAGTAAAAAAAAGTCAAATGTCATATACTACAAACTAAAAATAGAGCAACATTTTAGGAAAAAAACAAAGCCAGAGAAAATCATATGCTAAGTGGGAACCTCACAGTTTTGCCTCTTAAAAAACTTTGCAAGTCGTACATGGGAAGAAATCGTTGGAGAAGAAATGTATTATATGGTTCACCTCTTGCAGTATTGATTGCTTCTTCATTGCTTATATATGTTTGTTTTATAGTTTGTATACATCCCTTTGAGTTTTTTGCTTGTGTTGCTTCTTATAATTAGATAACCATGGAAAAAAAGGAATCATTTCATTTTATACGAATCACATCACTTGTATATGCTAGTTGTTTTTCTTATATTTGTTTTAATTTAGTAGAATTTAAGCTAGGATATTCATGCTTTATATTACTTACTTTTTTCAAGTATCTCTTTTTTTTTAGCTTCTCCTATTCAATGGAGACAAATATGACTCCTACTCTCAGTCTTGAATTTGGTAATATAGAAGAGGCATGGCAATATTGGGTTGACTATGGTGGAAGAATAGGATTTGGTGTTAGAAAAGAAAACTCTAATAAGAGTAGGAAAGATGGTTCTATCATACATTATAGATATGTTTGTCACAATGAGGGAATGAGAAAACCAGATAAAAGAGATTTGAAAATTAAGAAGCCTCAATAGGAGACAAGAACAGGGCGTGAAGTAAGAATGATAATTAAAAAAGTGAAATAAAGATATAGAATTACTTAACTATTTTTGGATCATAATCATCCTTTTGAGCCTTGTGAAACTTTTCATATATTGGCATCACAAAAGAGAGCACCAAAAGCACAGGGCTATGCTTTGGAGGCTACTAAAGATGTTGGGATTAAGCAAAATTTCTCTTTTAATTTAATGAGTAAATATGCAGGGGGAAGGGCTAATTTGGAGTATACTAGAGAGGATGTAAAGAGTTATCCAACATCAAGAAGGCAGCAAGAAATGGTATATGGTGAAATTGGATGTCTACTTCATTATTTCCAATAGCAAGTTGCAGAAAATCCTTCATTTTTTCATGCGCATCAAATGGATTTAGAAGAACAAATAACTAATGTGTTTTAGGCCGATACACATATGTTTGCAAACTATGGTTGTTTTGAGGATGTGATTTCATTTGATACAACATACTCTACAAATTGTGAAAATAAACCACTTTCCATTTTCTCAGGTTTCAACCATTATAGAGAAACAGTGATATTTGGTGCCACTTTATTATATGATGAGACCATTGAGCCTTTCAAATGGCTTTTTGAAACTTTTTTGGAAGCACATACAAGAAAATGCCATTTACTATATTTAATGACCAAGATGCAACAATGGCATGAGCCTTAAAAGAGGTAATACCAAGTGTAAAGCATGGCTTATGCAAATTTCATATTAATATAAATGCGATAAAACATCTTGAAAATTTGATTAAAGATGACTCATATTTCTTGAGTAAGTTTGATTGGTGCATGTATCAATGTGATAAAGAAATAGTATTTGTGGAAGTTTGGAAAGTATTATTGTCAAAATATAATGCTATATAGAATCCATAGTTGATGTCTATTTATGAGATAAAAGAAAAGTGGGCAGCATGTTATACGAAGGATTCAAAGACTCTTAGTATGAGAAGCACTCAACTAAGTGAAAGTATCAAATCATTCATCAAAAGTTGCATAAATCCCAAATGGAATATCAATCAATTCTTTAAAGTCTTTGAATATATTGTTATGGATAAACGGTATAATGAATTGAACAATGATTTTAACTCATGAAAAAAGCTGTCAAAATTGATTTTGAAGAGTTCAACTATGCTTCAACAACTTTCTCAAGTTTATACACCATCAATTTTTGACTTGTTCCAACAGGAGTATATCTTACATGATGCTACGTGTATAAAAGAGAAAAAAGAAAGAAAGATAAATGAAGATAATAATTCTTTTGTATTTGATTATGCCATCAAAAGAGTTGATAAGAAGGGAGAGTGGAGGTTGACATTTGAACCATCAAGAGAAGAGAAGGAGGCTACCACTACTATAGTTGTAAGAAGTTTAAACAATAGGGAATATTATGTTGCCATGTACTAAGGATATTGTGCAACCATTGCCAATATCCTACCAACAAGAAGTCACAAAGTTCAAAGAGATAGATTTTTTACATTGATATTTTTAAGTGAGTGGCACTGTGTTTTTCTAATGAAATTTTATTGATATTATTGTAGGAAACCCAAAATATATTGGAAGTAGGCTCATCAACACTGGTGCAATTTGATATACTTGCGTCATTGCAACACAGGCCCCTTGGGTCAAATATCCCAGTACCAATGCAATATAGTCCCGTTATGCCATGAACACCTATGCCAATGTAATATGGTCCCTCTATATCAGGTACACCATTGCTAATGCAATATAGTCCTACAATGTTATATACACTACTGTCAGTACAATATGGTCTCTCAGTGTCAAATACACAAGTGCCAAAGCAATATGGTCATCCTATGTCAGCTACACCAATGCCATTGCAACATGGTGTACTAATCTCAAATACACATGAACTAAGTCAAATGCCATTCACAAGATTAATGATAGTGAGGCTACTATTTGTCAAGTCCTTGAGCTGTTTATTTCAAACATATCATGTTACTCTCATTTTATTGTTTGTGCTTGTAGGCTCCATCGAATTATGATGTCAAGTCACTTGAAGCATTACAATTTAGTCAAGTATTTAAAAATGGTAAACCATATCACCACATGAAAATATGTTAAAAACATTGAGACAATTGTTATGAAATAAAGGAACTTTTATTACAATGGAATTATGTTACATTGTCTGCTAATAAACTATGTTACAACATGTTGCAAATATAGGTACACAAATCAACTTAGATCCTCCTAAATGAAGTCATCCAATTAATCTCTTTGCATTCCAACTCCTTTTACTTCCTTTTGTGCCAACCACTGCTTTTGCACTTGTTCCAGCCCCAGCTTCTGGTGGATACACTAGAGCTTCTCTTTTTCTCATATAGCTTATTCTGTTCATAACTCATTAGTTGATTCCATCTGCTACTTTCTTTTTGGACTGCAATTATAAAGTTTCACAGTGTATAGTTATTGTAATTATCTACCACAATGTATTAAGACAAAAGTACAAAATATATGAAACTTGTAAAGTCCCTTTTTTATACATGTTATCAATTCTAGCTCATAACAAGTTTTCTTTTTGCCATGAAAAATCAACCTATACCCAACCAAATAAAATATGCCAATCATGCCATCATATTAGCATTTTGGCACGCTTTGAGGTTAAAATTAAATTATTATATATTAATGAACACAAGAGCTTGCACACCATCTTCCATTAGTATCAAAATTAATCTCTAAAATGTGAATCAAAAGGTTGGTTTTTCGTTCACCTAAAATATAGTTACATTGAGGTCAACTCAGGCTACAAGCCATACTTTATTTAACAGCTCAAGAGACTCTGCCTAATAATAACTACACAGTTTGTTACACCCTTATTTTATTTTCACCTTTTTCAGAGTATTTACGGAAAATGATATGTAGTTCGGTGGGCAACATAGGAATAGCATAAATATACTGATATTATGTACAAGATTACAGAAATTTCCCATAGGGTTTCATACATGATAATTATAATCAATGTAACCGCGCAGAGCTACTTGGGTGTCTAAACCTGTCCCAGTGAAACGTAGACACCTTCCCGTCTCTATTCCACCATGGCATTCTCCTCGTATGGTTATCTTCTTTGTTCTTAGCATACCTTCTATCTTCATCTGTCTAAATTGTTGGTTTTGAGAGAATCTTAGTAGGAAACAGGTACCATAATGCATGCATGATAAATGCTATGTGTATGACATGTTAGCTTTAACTAGATGCATGCCCCATAATGATATTTCTGCATGCTCAATAATTCATGCAACATAACTATGGTCACAGTATAAACAGAAATACAGCTTCATTATTCAAATATGCTCTACACAATCAAGTAAAGCAATCACATACATCACTACACAAACAGAGATATCAAATACATACAAATAAGGTAAGTTCCCTACCTCAAACCTTTTTTATCCTTAAAGACGCTCCTCAACTCGGCCTTAAAAGACCAAATGTACAAGAATTAGGTTACTACCCATTCATATACTTCTTCAAACTTGTTGCATTGGTTCTATTTTGGGCTATTTAGACAACCATTGGAAGTTCAACAAGTGCCCCTAGGATTGGAGAAGTTAAACCAATCAAAAAGATGAAAATGTTGAAACAGGGGTATTGGCTGTGGCCAAAAGTAGGTCAGAAGGTTTTGGGCTGTGGCCAAAAATGTTAGATCCCATATCTTTTGATGATAACAAAGATTGAATCAATGATATAAAGGATTTGATGACAAACAAATGAATTTGAAAAAAGTGGCAAAGCATTACTTGAAGTAAGTGTTAACTCATAGAAATTGATAACATTCTAGCACATTTTCTTCTCTTTTCACTTGCTTTGAAGTACAAATTGTGCATAGATAGAAGAAAATGTGATAGAACAAAAGAAAATTTTAAATGATGAGTTAAATGCACATAAGTAGGATTATCTCTTAAAATTAAAGAACTCATCATGTCCTCCTCCTTGTAGATGAAAGATGATAAGTCAAAAGCTCTCAAAGACCAAGGAAAAGCTTAATGAATCAGGAGGGAAGCTGCTGTGTGGTTGGCTTCAGCCAACAATACATGTGCTGAAGCCAATGGAGAATTGCCCTCACTGTGTCATATGCTTCAGCCAAAAGCATATGTGCTGAAGCATTCGGGGTCAGAACTTACTGTGTAACATGCTTCAGCGCTCGTCCCTGTGCCGAAGCCAACGAGGACCGGAACTTACTGTGTCAAATGCTTCAGCACACTTCTATGTGCCGAAGCATACGACAGACTATGCAACCATGCGTTTTACTTACTGAAACGTATGTGGAGAGTATTTAAGCAAGGGATAGGCTGAATTAGGTCATTCTTCAGCTTTCAAGTGTTCCTAGGAGTTGGGTGTGCTAGGGTTTTGCCCTCTTGAAGAGATTTGAGCTTGGGTTGGAGTCTAGAAGCCATTTGAAGCTCAAATCCTTGGTTTTTCTCATTCCTCTTCTCATTCTTTGTTAAGTTTCTGTAATGGCTATGACTATTCTGCATAATTGTAGCTTTTTCATGACTTTGTGTAGCTAAACACCTCATTTTAGGGTTGTTTGGAAGCCTTGTATGGATTAACCACTCATTTCGCCTTTATATTTGTGATTAATGATGAGATTATGCTGATTTTACTCTTTTCTTAATGCTTCTTACTGATTGGCCACCAATAAGATTGTCGGGTTCACTTGATTAATGCTTGAGAGGGCTAGATTGGGTGTAGAACTTGAGTTAAATCGTGTGAGAGCTTGAAATTTGTGAATGGAATGGATGGCTTTGTTAATGAGGTAGAGATACACTCATTAGCCTCACATAGTCAAATAGGATTTGCAATGAAATCAGGGTTTAATTAGTTAATTAAGATATTAATGAATTAATTAAACTATGCACCTATTTGGAGACTTGAGAGAGCACTTATAGGTAAATTAGTATCCTTGGCTAGTATAATCTTTCATTAAGTAGCACATATAGGGGGATTTAGTGAATGCTTTTGAAATTCAAGGGGGATAAACAATCCTAAGCTTCATTAAATACTTGAATTCAAAGAATCATTTGCTTGTATAAATTTTTGATTGAAAAGTAGTTTTAAATTTCTTTTTCACTCAACCAACATGTTTTGTTCCAACTTAATCAATTTCGAATGAATTTATTCAACCTAATTGAACACATGATTGCATTCGTTAGCTCACTTTCATAGTAGTCCTCATGGGAATAATCTTTACTCATTACTTTATTACTTGCGACTCATATGCTTGCGGAAGCTAAACGGCGAACAAGTTTTTGGTGCCGTTGTCGGGGATTATTGATTAAAGTCTCTTGAGTTAATTAGTGTAATTGTGTGCTTGATTTCGCTTGAATCCTTCTCTTCTTCTTGTTTTATTTTCTTTATTTGTTTTGTTATAACTATAGCTCTTTTTCTTGTTTTCATCAATTTAGTCTTAATTGTTGATAAGTTTCATACTCGTTTTGGGATTTTTGACTTGTAGGTAGTTGAGCTCCGTATACAAACCGATTTGGAGATCATTCTTGATGGTGCTCTTGAAGAAAATTTTTCTGAAGACTTTGAAACTGAACCGGAGAATCCACCTCAAGTGCAACCTCTTCAAGGACCTGAACCTTTACCCGTACAAGAGCAACCGAGACCGCCACCTCGTCCTCATCCATTTCACAATATGGCTAATTCTAATGATGATAACTTGGAGCGCACTTTGGATGAATACATGGAGCAAGGAAACTCCACCTATCAATTTAGCATCCAATTTCCTGCTATTCAAGCTCGGAATTTTGAGTTGAAGCCAATCATGCTTCAAATGCTACAAATGATTAGCTTGTTTTCGAGAACTCAGAATGAAAACCCTACTGACCATTTGACATGCTTTGTACAAGTGTGTGAGAACTTCAAGTTTCAAGGAGTAACTGCAGATGCACTCAGATTGCGACTCCTTACTCTATCACTTGACAAGAAGGCAAGAGCTTGGCTTACTGCTCTACCTCCTAACTCCATCACTACTTGGGATGAAATGGCATCCAAGTTTAAAGCAAGGTTCATTCCAAGGGGTAGACGGGCAGTTCAAAGAGCTGAACTCTTGGGTTTTCAACAACAGCCCGAAGAACTTTTTCATGAAGCATAGGAGAGATTCAAGGAGCTATGGCGTAGTTGTCCTAACCATGAACAGAAGACCTATGTTTTGCTTGAAGCCTTTGCAACCGGATTGGATGTGCCTACGTCCAATATGCTCAACAATGCCTCTAATGGTGGAATTGGCAATATGAGAGTTTGTGATATATCACAGTTGTATGAGGACATTGCCTCTAATTCCTTGCAGCAATCTGAAAAATCACGTTCTAGCTATAGAACATATAAGGAACCAAGTCCTTCGAGTAGTTCAAACATGTCTAAGGAAATCGTTGCTCAACTTGAAGCAATGGCGAAGAGATTTGATCAACTTGAATTGAAGATAGAAAGGAATTCATCCAAGAATGTGAATGCTATCCAAGCTCCAAGTCCTTCTTGTGAAATATGTGGAGAAGCCCACTCCTCTGAAGAATGTTATCATACTATGGAGTCGGTGAGTTATTTGAACAATAATCAAAGGTATCCACGTGGCAACCCTTACTCTAATACCTACAACAAGGGTATGAGGGACCATCCTAACTTCTCTTAGAGAAATGGACCTAGTGAGAATCCAATTAATCACTATGCTTCTTCTAGTAAGCCAATGCGTCCATCGGGTTTTGAGCAACCACAAAAGCTACAAGAGGGTGATTCCGAGACAAATAAACTCTTGAGGCAACTTATCAAGGGTCAAAAAGGCTTAGTTGGCACAGTTTCTCTCCATGACATAGCAATCAAAAATCTTGAGATATAAATGGGCCAAATTGCTTCACACTTGAATGCTCAACCAAGAATTGGTCTTCCAAGTAATACTATTCCCAATCCTAAGCGAGAGGGTAAAGAAGAATGCAAGGCTCTTACTCTTCGTAGTGGCAAGACTTTACCCGATGTTCCAAGTATGGGTAAGGCTACAACAAAGCTAAAGGATCATGTTGTGGAAGATCTTATCCTCGATGACGAGGTTGTTGAAGAGATTGTGGTCGAAGAAGAGGAAAACAAGAGGAAGCAAACTGAAGTGACTCTAGATGAGGTGGTGTCAAGCAAGCCCATTGCTCCTGACAATATGGACGAGAAGAAGAGAAAGACCAATACTTCTCCTCCACGATATGTCCCACCACCCCCTTTTCCATAAAGGCTTAAGAAACATCAAGAAGATGGGCAATTTAAGAAGTTCATTGAGATGTTCAAGCAATTGCATATCAACATTCCCTTTGCGAAAGCCTTAGAGCAAATGCCAAAATATGCCAAGTTCATGAAAGATGTCCTCTCAAAGAAAAGAAGATTTAATGAGTTTGAAACGGTGGCTGTCACCAAAAGCTTCACTGATGTTATCAAGCAACTTCCACCTAAGTTGAAGGATCCTGGGAGCTTCTCTATACCTTGTCATGTTGGAGGTAAATTCTTAGGAAATGGCTTGTGTGATCTTGGTTCTAGTGTCAATCTTATGCCTTTGTCTGTGTTCAACAAGTTGGGATTAGGTGATGCTAGACCTACCACTGTTACTTTGCAATTGGCCGATAGAAGCTTGTCTTATCCTAAAGAGATTATTGAAGACGTCTTAGTCAAGGTTGATGAGTTCATATTTCCGGCTGATTTTATTGTACTTGATTTTGATCCGGATAGAGAACTACCTTTACTGCTAGGAAGGCCATTTTTAGCTACGGCTAGAACTTTGATAGATGTGGAGAAAGGTGAGTTGACCTTGAGGGTGGCCGATGAGCAAGTTACCTTTAATATGAATCAATTGATGAAGACTCCTCATGTGCATGAAGACTGTTTCTTTCTTGATATGATTGGTCTTGTCACACAAGAGGAATTTGAGACCTCTATGATTGAAGATCCACTTGAAGCCGCTCTTCTTGAGGTTGATTCTGAGGGTTTGGATGTAGTGGAATGCAAGGCTATGATGGATGCAACAATTCCTTATCCAAAAAGGAGGATGCCTTTTGAGTCACTTGATTTGGGTTCAACTGATCGACCAAAGTTGAAATCTTCTTTAGAAGAACCACCTTCACTAGAGCTGAAGGCATTGCCATCTCATTTGCAATATGCTTATCTGGGTTCCAACAACACTCTTCCAGTGATTATTGCTTCGGATCTTACCATTCAACAAGAGGAGCAGTTGATTGAGGTCTTAAAAGCTCATAAAAGGGCTATTGGATGGACAATTACGGATATCAAGGGCATTAGCCCCTCTATGTGCATGCACAAGATCTTTTTGGAAGAGAATCATAAGCCTTCCATTGAACATCAAAGAAGACTCATCCCCATTATGAAGGAAGTAGTGAAGAAGGAACTTCTTATATGGCTCGATGCTGGCATTGTATAACCTATTTCTGATAGTTCTTGGTTGAGCCCAGTCCAATACGTCCCCAAAAAGGGCGGTATGACTGTAGTGGCTAACACCCACAACGAACTCATTCCCACTCGTATTGTGACCGGGTGGAGGGTTTGCATGGAATACCGTAAGCTCAATACGGCTACTCGTAAGGATCACTTCCCGTTGCCTTTCATTGATCAAATGTTAGACAAACTAGCTGAAAGGGAATTCTTTTGTTTTCTTGATGGTTATTCAGGGTACAATCAAATAGCAATTACTCCAGAAGACCAAGAGAAGACTACATTTACATGCCCATATGACACCTTTGCTTTCAAGCGCATGCCCTTTGGCCTTTACAACGCACCGGCTACATTCCAACGGTGTATGATGGCTATTTTCGCTGACATGATAGAGCATACCATGGAAGTGTTCATGGACGACTTCACTATGTTTGGTGATTCAAATGAAGAGTGCTTAGCCAACTTAGCTCGAGTTTTGAAGAGGTGTGAAGACACTAATCTTGTGCTTAATTGGGAGAAATGCCATTTTATGGTGAAGGAAGGCATTGTGTTAGGCCATCGTGTCTCCAAGAAAGGTTTAGAAGTTGACCGGGCAAAGTTAGAGGTGATTGAACAACTTCCTCCACCTATCAATGTTAAGGGTGTGAGAAGATTTTTGGGCCATGCTAGATTCTATAGACGGTTCATAAAGGATTTCTCCAAAATCACTAAGCCACTCTATGCTTTACTTGAGAAGGATGTCGAGTTCAAGTTTAATGATGCATGTTTGAAAGCTTTTGAAGAGTTGAAGAGAAGACTTGTAACCACTCCTATCATTATGGCTCTGGATTAGAGTTTACCCTTTATAGTCATGTGTGATGCTAGTGACTATGCTGTGGGAGCTGTACTTGGGTAGAAGAAGGATAAAGTCTTCCATCCTATTTACTATGCAAGCAAGATGCTAGATGATGCTCAAGAAAACTACACTACCACTGAGAAAGAACTTTTAGCCGTAGTGTATGCATTTGCCAAGTTTTAGCCTTACTTGATTGGTGCCGAGGTGGTTGTTCATACTGATCATTCCGCTCTTAGGTACCTCTTTGGTAAGAAGGACTCTAAAGCAAGGTTGATTCGATGGGTTTTGCTCTTGCAAGAATTTGATCTTGAGATTGTGGATAGAAAAGGCTCCGAAAATCAAGTTGCCGACCACTTGTCTAGGTTGAGTACTGAAGCTCAACATGATGGAGATTTACCCATTCATGAAACTTTTCCGGACGAGCAACTCTTTTTGGTGTGCCATTCTGAAACCCCTTGGTATGCCGACATAGTCAATTACCTTGTGAGTGGAATTATTTCTAAGGACTTGAGTTATCACCAACGGAAGGAGTTCTTACATGATGTCAAGTTCTATCATTAGGAAGAACCTTTCCTATTTCACTATTGTGCTGATCAGTTGATTCGAAGATATGTTCCAGAAGGTGAGCAACAAGAAGTGTTGAAGTGTTGCCATTCCTCTGAATATTGAGGCCACTTTGGTGGTAACAAGACTGCTGCAAAAGTCTTACAATCTAGATTTTTCTAGCCATCTTTGTTCAAGGATGCTTATGAGTTTGCTCTATCTTGTGATCGGTGTCAAAGGGTTGGTAATATCTCTAGGAGGAATGAAATGCCACTCAATAGCATGTTAGAAGTTGAATTATTTGATGTGTGGGGGATTGACTTCATGGGACCTTTTCCCAAGTCCTTCAACAATCAATACATTCTTGTAGTGGTGGATTATGTGTCTAAATGGGTTAAGGCCATTGCTTCTCCAGCAAATGATGCTAAAGTAGTAGTCAAATTCATGAAAAAGCATATCTTCACTCGTTTCGGTGCTCCAAGGGCTGTTATTAGTTATGGAGGCACCCACTTTTGCAATAATCAATTTAAAACTCTTTTGAAGAAGTATGGAGTGAAGCACAAGGTGTCTTTAGCTTACCATCCTCAAACAAATGGTCAAGCTGAGATTTCCAATAGAGAAATCAAGAAAATCCTTAAGAAAACTGTGGGTATCACTCGGAAGGATTGGTCCATGAAGTTAGATAATGCACTATGGGCCTATCGCACTGCTTACAAGACACCTATCGGTATATCTCCTTACCAGTTGGTATTTGGGAAAGCTTGTCATCTTCCTATGGAGTTGGAGCACAATGCTTATTAGGCTATTAAAAAGTTGAATTTTGATGCAAAAGAGGTGGGTGACAAGAGGCTTTTACAGCTTAATGAACTTGAAGAATTTCGTTTTCATGCCTATGAAAGTTCAAAGCTTTACAAGGAGAAAACAAAGCAGTGGCATGACAAGAAGATTGTCTCTAAATCTTTTGAGCTAGGTCAACGAGTGCTCCTCTACAACTCTAAGTTGAAGATCTTTCCGGGAAAGTTGAAGTCTAGATGGTCTGGACCTTTCACTGTGGTCCAAGTCTTTAACAAAGGTGTTGTGGAGCTAGAAGGTCAAGATGGAGAGCAGTTCAAAGTTAATGGTCAACAATTGAAGCATTATTGGGGAGGAGATGTGGATAGGCTTGTGTCCACTATCACCCTATCTAATGAAGAATGACCAATATGAAGAGTCGGGCTAAAGACTATAAACTAAGCGCTTATTGGGAGGCAACCCAAGTTCTTAACTCAATCCTTGTCATTTTTGGGTGTTTTGGTGTGTTTTGGTAGATTTATATTTGATCTTTGCGTTTTGTAGGGAGGAAAGGTGCCCAATGAGGAATGAGCAAAGCCAATGCAACGGAGGAATTTTCTGGGTGAGAAAAGGAAGTTGAAGGAAGTATATGGGATATGCATCTCAGGGAAGTGCACTTGACTATAGGCTTATATTTAAGATTTTGGAAGCGCATATATGATTATTGATCAATTCTGGGTAGTATTGAAGCTACCCTGGGAAATTGGTTGATTCTAACTCTCATTTGAATTTTGGATGACATGAACCTTTGGGTATTGATATTTAATGTGTTGAAAATATGTGAATCTAGGAAATTTTATCATTACTCTTGTGTTCATGGAGCATTTTCTGTGAGGAAGGGAGTTAGATGTGTTGAGATGATTTTGGTGTGTGAAATGATGCATGATACTTGTTTAATGGTGTTTGGATAAGTTTTGGGTTTATTTGTGATGTTTGTGGAATTTGTCAATAATTGGTTTCAGCACACTTGATGTTGCTGAGGCTCATCTGGTGTTTTTTCTGAAGTATTTATGCTGTCTGTGTTTAATGCCTCAGCACAGGTGGTCTTGGCTGAAGCCAACATATGCCTTGTGTGCATGCATGCTTTCTGTGTTCAATGCTTCAGCACACAAGATGTGTGCTGAAGCCAACTTCCCTTGCGCCAAGGAAATGCTTTCTGTGTTCAATGTTTCAGCACACTCATGTGTGCTGAAGCTTAGTGTCCCACTAAAAAAAATAATAGTAATAAAATATATATATATATATATATACATATATATATATATATATACATATACATACAAATACGCAAATAAAAAACATTTTCTTTACCCATCTCTCCATTTTTTTTCTGTTCAAAAAAAGGAAGAAGAAGAAGAAAAAAGGGGCAATTTAAAAATAAAATAAAAAAAATAGAAATATATATATATATTAAAAAATAATAATAATAAATAAATAAAATCTTATTTTCCCCTTTTCTCCACCTCCTTTCTATCTTATTCCAATTTTATCTTTTTGAATTTGATCCTTCAATAGGTCTATATTCATCCCCAAATTCAAATCTCAAATTCCTATAGGTAATTTCCTACTCACCTCAAACCCTAATTTTCTCCTAACTTCAATCACGCCTCAACCCCACTCACTCGGCCTTCACCATCTCCCTCAGCTCACTGCCAACCTCTCACCCCTAGCTCCGTTTTTCACCATTGTCACTCTCACCGGGATCTCAGGTCACCATTTTCACTCTTCCATCTCCCTCAGCTGACCGATCTCTAAGCTTGTCTCACAGCTCTCAGCTCCCCATCTCCCCGTCGACCCTCTCGACACACACACCCCACTCCGTTTCAACCTCCAACTCCCAACACCCTCCGATCCTCTCAGCCTTGTTACTCGCAGATCTGGTTTTCTTCTTTCTCACCTCTCCACAGCTCTCTCTCGGCACACACACGCCACTCCGTCCACCGTCTCAGCTCACCTCTCAACTCACCCCTCCAGATCAGACACTCTTCCACGGTCCGTTTCACCGTCAAACTATCACCGTCTGCCCCTAATCCCATTCTTCTTCTTCTCCTCCCAGCGTCCTTCCACCGATCTCTTTCACCACGCCTCAAATCCGCCTCCTCCTTCGTCCTCTCTGTTGACCTCCACCGTCTCAACTTGCTTTCAGCTCATGATTCTTGCTCTTTCAAACTCTCACGACTTGTGCGTGCTGCTCCTTATTTCTGGTATGTTCATTTGCTTCTTTTCTGAGCTTCAGTTTTGTTTGTCTCTATTTTGGGATACATTTGGCTAGGTTTAAGTTGAGATTATGGTCAGGCTTGCCACATTTGGGGTGATTAATGTGGGCAAATTGCAGAATTTAAGGTTTAACTGTATTGTTGTTTTGAGGATTAGCATCGGTTGTTTGTGGATATAGCCATTGTGTTTGTGCTTTGCTCTTATTCACCCATTAGATTGTGATCGCTGTAATAACTTGTGTGCTGGCAAAGGTACTGCTGGCCTTGCCCTGTGATTCTGGCTAAGTTTTCTAGTGACTCTGTATATGTGTTGCCTATTATAGGAACTGAACAAGCTCTTGTAGTTCTGAAACTTGTGGTTGAAATGTTGATATGGAAAATTTTCAATTGTGAAACTTAGAGCTGCAGACCCTGTGGAAACCACATTTCATTCCAATCCCAAGTTTTCAGAATTTCAAGATGGATCTGCTTGATTTAAACATGCTAAATTCCCTGTGCAAGTGTACATTTTCATAGTGTTCATGTTTGGCAAAGCTTTCCTGATTATCTGCTTAGGTTAAGTGGTGCTAAAAATTCACTCCAGAGATGTTATAAGGATTGATGAGAACTAGGCTTGAACTTAAAATGTGTTTGGGATTAGTGCTAGCACATTCTGATCCAAGCTTAATTGTTAAATAGTTTCTGAATGAAATGGGATGCTGGCTTAAGTTCCTAGCATTATGGCACAAGATTGGTTAGCTTGAAAACTGAAATATATGGACCGAACCTAAAAGTTCTGGAAAGTGTATTTTCATTTTCAAGTTGCAATAACTTGAGTTTCAAAGTGTTTAAGTCATCACCAATTCCATAGAATTTCAGAGCAGACTTTGAATTAGAAACACTTGGCCCAATTTGGCCTCTTTTATTCTGTTTTGAGCTCTTGATTAAGTACTCTGTTATGTTCTCTGACTGTGATAAGCAATTTCATTGTAAAACAATCACAATTTTTTTTATTCACTGAGTTGAAAAGGCACTTAAGAATCATTTAGCGATTCTTTTGTTTTCTGCACTCACTGATGATTACAAGTGTTGAAATCAATTTAGGTTACGGATCATGTCATTTGGACAAGGTAAAAGCTTTTGGTCATTGAAATAAACTTCTGATTATTTCAGTTTTAATCTGGATTTCTAATAATGCTTTGAAAAAAAAGAAGAAGAAGAAAACGACAGTCCACTTTTGCACACAATTTGCAAGTGTTGATAAGTTCTTAAATCTTTGGCATGTGTGGTATAATTTCATAAGTAAAATAGGATTTCTGAAGCACTCACAAATTTTATAAGTTCTCAAATCTTTTTGCGGCATGATTTCATTCCTTGCGTACTGATGTGTAAGTGAAAGTGCATTCCTTATTCATGAAATTCATGTTGTATACCCAATTCCACAAGAAGTCAGAAATTGTTATTGAATTGTGTAATTTAAAGATGATCAGTTCAGTTGCTGCTGTTTGTGAAACTGAACCTGCACTTGATCATGTTGTTTGTGCTGCATGTTAGGATTGCTTTCAATACTGAAACTCCCTTTACTGATCTTGTCTCAACATCAAATCTTTGTTCTGAGATGGCTTCTGGTCGTAAAAGAGGTAGTGAGGTTAAGCTTAGGCTTGGAATCACAGCTGAAAGCCTTGGGAATTAGATAAAATTCGAGTTTGGGGGGGTGCCTTCTTCTCTTTTAAAATAGTGTCGGTCAGTGTTTCTTTTTGCTGACATTCCTCATTGATGAGTATTGTTTGCGTATGTGTTTTCTTGTTTTTCGTGGCAGATCATGGCACCCAGCAAGAAACGAAAGCGCAGAACGACACAGTCGAAGAAGTAGAGCAGAAGATTAATGCCAGAGAATTCCTTCGGGAAAGAGAGTTTGCTGCAACTTCCACCTACAAGTTTTACCAGCAGGCCAAGGCATATGGTCTAAGCAAGTTATTGGGCAAAAGAAAGGAAGGCAATGCCTTCTTTGTTCGTCAATACTACCTCCACGCTGCTCACTACAACGGGGATGTTCGGCTCAGAGATAAACAACTAGTCATTGGCCCTGGTGATATCAGAAAATTTTATGACTGGCCAGTCGTTGCTGCTGAGGATTGCATGTACAGTAAGCTGAAAGATGCCAAAGCCGACTTCCCTTATGCTCAAATAGCTGCTGAGTTGGTTCTTGGTGGGGAAGACACATGGTTTGCCCCAAACAACAATGAGCGCTACCTAGCTAGAGCCGATTTGACTCTTGAGGCTAAGTGTTGGATGCATTTAGTTGCCAACAACATCTCTCCCACTAGTCATGCGACTCGACTCACCAGAAATATGTGTCTCCTCATCTTTCTTCTCAAAACCAATTAGCCCGTTAAGTTGGAGGAAATAGTATACCAGGCCATTGCAACTTGTAGTCAGTCTCACTCGCACAAGTTAATCTTGCCGCACCTGATATCTGACCTGTTCGTTAAGGCTAAAGTCCCACAATTGGACTCTGACCAAAGATTTACGCCTCTACCTCCTTTTAACTACACCCATGTCCTCTCCCACAAAAGTCCTACCATACGGGATCAGATGAGAGCTAGGAAAGTCAAACCCTCTTTCCCGACACTGCAGTAATTCAATGAACTTCAAAAGAAAGTAGATAAGATTTATGATTTTCTCCTCCGACTAGCTGCCTTCCTCGGTTTCCCTATGGACACCCCTGAATCCTCACAAACTCATGCAGCCGCGGATAATCTTCTTAAGATCGGGGTCGGGGGAGAAGATGAGGACACCAATAGTGATTCTGAGGAGGACACCGACTACACTGATGCTGAGAGCCAGGATTCAGAGGCTGAGGAGATCCACAGTGAAGGGGAAGCTGCAGGGAATGGAAGGACCAAAGCATCAGTTGAAGCTGCTTCAGGATCTGAGTATAACCCAGATGAGGATGATGATTGAAGTTGTTGTTGGATGCTCTGCTGTTTTGTTTGTTTGACTGACCCTTGTTTATTGATATAGGAGATTGGGTGTTAGGACTAGGGATCTTAATGTGTTGTGATTGTGCATGATGTGCTATGGTAACTGTTGATGGCTGGATGAAAACTGATAACTGCTGCTTCTATCTTTTGTTTGAGCTCTAGTTAGCTCCATGAATGATTTGTTTCTGGTTTGTGCTTAATGTGCATTTTCTTTAGTGCTTGTTATGGGAGTGGTATATTTTGCAATTTGGCACATGAATGATAATGCTGCTGTAGGACACTGACTAGTTGATGTGTGGTGCTAGCCACTGATGACCAATACTCTCTAATATTCCTAATGCATGTGAACAGAATTTTGATAGCTACTAATGGCTAGTTTGAGTTATACATAGCATTGTCTCTATCTCATGACTTGCCTGTTGTGCTTGTTAGTTTGCTAGCAACTGATGGCTAGACATGACCTCATTTCCGGGTTTGGTTAGGCTACAGAGGGTCTGGATAAGTCAAATTTTGAATGGTGTGGATGCTGTGAAAATTGAGCTATACAGGTGCTGCCTATTTTCTCTCCCATCCTTTTAGTTGATAATGAGGACATTGTCAATTTTAAGTTTGGGGGTGAGAGTAAATCAATTTTGAAAATTATTTGAAATTTTGACTTCAATTTTGAAACTTTTTGAAAGTTTGAAAGAAATGGAGTGCATAGAAAAATTTTGAACAGGTTTTTCAAGAATTGTTGGAATGTTTGAGATTTCTCATACTTAAGCTTTTGCTTGTGAAAAATTGTTGAAAATGAGCTGTTTGATTTGGTTATTTGTCAAAAAAAGTGTTTGGATGATCCTATGATATGAATTTCTGCTTGAGATGTTATATTAGATGGGAAATTTTTATAATGTGTATGGATGAGTGCATTGTAGTGATAAAACATGTTGTTCAAGAGTTTTTAAGTAATTCATGCACTATTGGAGTTAAATTTATTGTGGATGTGCTGGTTGAAGAGCTTTGTGGCAAATTAGGTTATATATCTTTGTTTCAAGTTTTTGATTTTAGAATCCTCTTTGGATTTCTTCAAAACTTTTTATTTACTTCACAAGATTTGAAAAAATGATTAGGGCAGTTCATAAAATGAGATTGAGCCTGTCAAACTTACCCAATTGATGTGATTTCCCTTTGAATCCTTACTTTGAGCCTATTTGAAAAACCAATTAAAGATTTTTATTGAAAAACCTAACATCTACCTACCTCAACCAATGTGAAAAAACCATGATTCCCCTTGCTTTGAGATAGATGATTACTGATTGGGTGGTGGAATATGGTGATGTTATGAAAAGTTACAATAGATTGGGAAAGGAGTGTAGAAAGTAAGAGTTCACAATGTACATAAATCAAGGAAAAAAAAAAGCTTAAAAAGAAGGCTTGATATGAAAAGATCAATTTAGTTCAAGTTTGGGGGTGAGAGTATGCTTCATAAGAGAAGAAAGAAAGCCCTTGAATAGTATCATCTATCTTAAGGTATTTGATTGATTATCCTTTACCTTTTCTTTTGAAAACCTTAACCCTTGGCCCCATTACAAGCTAAGAAAAGTCCCTTTGATTTTTAAGTTAAGTGGAGTGAATTAGAAGAAAAGAGGAAGGAATTAGGGGATGATAAAATTATTTGTTTGAATATTGGTATATGATTTGAAGTGTTGCTTTGAATTTTAACTTGTGCAAAAGGAATAAATGTTGACTCCATGTACACACACACACTTAGAAATTCTTGAAAGGAATGTTTTAAATCTATGAAGCATTCATCTCTGCATATTGTATCCATTTCTTGTTTAATATAATTACTTGAGTAGATGATGAGGATAATTTGTTCATACATAAATGATGAGTAATTGATGCATTCAGTGAGGATAAGCTTCTTTGCTTGAGGACAAGCAAAAGTTTAAGTTTAGGGGTGTGTTAACTCATAGAAATTGATAACATTCTAGCACATTTTCTTCTCTTTTCACTTGCTTTGAAGTACAAATTGTGCATAGATAAAAGAAAATGTGTTAGAACAAAAGAAAAGTTCAAATGATGAGTTAAATGCACATAAGTAGGATTATCTCTTAAAATTAAAGAACTCATGATGTCCTCCTCCTTGTAGGTGAAAGATGATAAGTCAAAAGCTCTCAAAGACCAAGGAAAAGCTTAATGAATCAGGAGGGAAGCTGATGTGTGGTTGGCTTCAGCCTACAATAGATGTGCTGAAGCCAATGGAGAATTGCCCTCACTGTGTCATATGCTTCAGCCAAAAGCATATGTGCTGAAGCATTCGGGGTCAGAACTTACTATGTAACATGCTTCAGCGCTCGTCCCTATGCCGAAGCCAATGAGGACCAAAACTTACTGTGTCAAATGCTTCAGCACACTTCTATGTGCCGAAGCATACGACAGAATATGCAACCATGCGTTTTACTTACTGAAACGCATGTGGAGAGTATTTAAGCAAGGGATAGGCTGAAATTAGGTCATTCTTCAATTTTCAAGTGTTCCTAGGAGTTGGGTATGCTAGGGTTTTGCCCTCTTGAAGAGATTTGAGCTTGGGTTGGAGTCTAGAAGCAATTTGAAGCTCAAATCCTTGGTTTTTCTCATTCCTCTTCTCATTCTTTGTTAAGTTTCTGTAATGGCTATGACTATTCTGCATAATTGTAGCTTTTTCATGACTTTGTGTAGCTAAACACCTCATTTTAGGGTTGTTTGGAAGCCTTGTATGGATTAACCACTCATTTCCCCTTTATATTTGTGATTAATGATGAGATTATGCTGATTTTACTCTTTTCTTAATGCTTCTTACTGATTGGCCACCAATAAGATTGTCGGGTTCACTTGATTAATGCTTGAGAGGGCTAGATTGGGTGTAGAACTTGAGTTAAATCGTGTGAGAGCTTGAAATTTGTGAATGGAATGGATGGCTTTGTTAACGAGGTAGAGATACACTCATTAGCCTCACATAGTCAAATAGGATTTGGAATGAAATCAGGGTTTAATTAGTTAATTAAGAGATTAATGAATTAATTAAACTATGCACCTATTTGGAGACTTGAGAGAGCACTTATAGGTAAATTAGTATCCTTGGCTAGTATAATATTTCATTAAGTAGCACATATAGGGGGATTTAGTGAATGCTTTTGAAATACAAAGGGGATAAACAATCCTAAGCTTCATTAAATACTTGAATTCAAAGAATCATTTGCTTGTATAAATTTTCGATTGAAAAGTAGTTTTAAATTTCTTTTTCACTCAACCAACATGTTTTGTTCCAACTTAATCAATTTCGAATGAATTTATTCAACCTAATTGAACACATGATTGCATTCGTTAGCTCACTTTCGTCGTATTCCTCGTGGGAATGATCTTTACTCATCACTTTATTACTTGCAACCTGTATGCTTGCGGAAGCTAAACGGCAAACAGTAAGCAATAGAGTAATAAACAAATTTTGTGAAGGCTTAATCGAGTAGCCACTCGAGTAAGGGAAGCTGTTACTCGAGTGAGCACTCAAGTAATCATGGAGAATTTCATCCAGAGAAATATTGCCAAAATTTGGAAGAAGTTACTCGAGGGACTACTCGAGTAATCTGCAAAGTTATATAGATCATTACTCGAGTAACATCATTTGCAAAGGGATCATTCGAGTAACCAGGTCAAAAATCTTCTAGTAGCTCTCGGTCAAGAAATACAACACTTTACTCGAGTAGTCACTCGAGTAACCAAGTGAGAAAAAGGCATTACTCGGAGGACCACTCGAGTAATCTGCAGAGTTATTTGATCCATTACTCGAGTAATCAGTAAGAAAACTCTCGGCCAAGAATTTAATGCAATTACTCGAGGGACTAATTGAGTAATATGCCGAGTTATTTGAAATTTACTCGAGGACTCACTCGAGTAACATGTGAAGAAAAGCGAAGGCCACTCGAGTAACCATACGAGTAATCAAATTACCAGAGTCAGCACCAGAGTAACTTGTGAAGGAAAAGACAAGGCCACTCGAGCAGCCACTCGAGTAATTAGGTATTTCCAAGGTTTGTGATATATCTCACTCCATATTTTACCTGAGTAATATCTTATGAAAAAATGTTGAATTAGGCACTGCCATATTTTTTATAGGTTTACTAGAGGGACCACTCGAGTAACAAACATGATCACTCGAGTAGCCACTCGAGTAAGGCAATCCAGAAATTATGTTTTTGAGCGAATATTTATTAAATTGTTTTCCATATGATTAATTCTTCATTGCATTAGTATCCTAAGTACATTTATAGAGAAACAATGAAGAGATCATGCAAGAAAAACAAAGTCAAATAAAGTGTCCGAGATCTCACCTACCGCTACCTACCGCAAACGGATAGTTTTCAAATTTGAAGAATAGTCAACTGTTGCTGAACGACTCTAATGGACATGTTTGAATTACTTCCAACGAATACTACAAATCATCTATATATATGGAGCATTCAAAGAGAAGAAAATAACACACAAGAATTGAGAATACACTGATCAACACACTATTTGTGCTTTGTTTTCTTATACTCATTCATTATACTTCAGTGATTATATATTTGCCTGTGAGAGAGTTTTTCATTACAAACTCAATATTTGTTATTGAGACAACCTAAGGTTATGGAACCTTGAGTTGGGGATTTGATTACAACATGTAAGGGGGAGCGAGTGTCCAGGTGAAGGAACTTGCTGTGTACTGAGGTGACAAGAACCCACTGAATCTTGGAGAATATAGTGAAACTCTTATAGACGCTCTAAGGACTGGACATAGGTCAAAGTGGTTGTGGCCGAACCAGTATAAATCATGGTGTACACTTCGGTGATATTTCTCTTTGCTCTCAACTACTTTAAATATTCAGTTAATTTATTTATATGCAATGAAATTTCTGGTATCACGCAATTCACCCCCCTCTTGGGTGAAACGCTTGCACTAACATTTGGTATTAGAGTGTAGGTCTTCTTGTTAAGGTTTAACAGCCTAAAAAGGATCCATTGGCAAGCATGGGTGAAGGCATTCTTCCCGACAGAGCTTTACACAAGACCTCCGGGTTTCAATAGCGAACACTTCTCATTCTGGAAAGCAAAGTTTAGAGTCTTCGTAATGGCTACTAATATGGGCTATGGGATGTGATCGAGAGTAGAAACTACAAACCTGAAAAGATTGTAGATTCACATAAAGTTCCCAAGACACCAGCAAAATATGATGAGAATGACAAGAAACTCATTACACTAAATAGCAAAGCAATTCTAATGATTCAAAGTGCCTTGAGTCAAAATGAGTTCTTCAGAATATGCACACTCCCAATAGATAAAGAAATGTGGGAAGCCTTGGAAATAGCTCACGAAGAAACTTTGGGAATAAAATAAAATTGGATCAATACTCTGGTTACTGAGTTTGATTTACTTCAAATGAAATCAGGTGAGTAGATAGCTGAATTTGAACTTAGATATACTCACCTTATTAATCAACTTGCAGCACTTGGAAAAGTCTATGATCAACATACCCAAGTATGAAAGATTTTAAATATTATTTCTAAAGACTCGGAAGCAAAAGTCACTGCAATTGAGGAAGAAAAAGGTGAATCAATGCGATCGGTAGCTTCTCTATTCAGAAGTCTTTTTGAATATGAAAGTAAGTTAAAGTTTAAACGAGAACTAGATGATATTGGTGATAAGAAGAAAAGAGGTCTAGCACTGAAAGCAAAAGAGGAAGAACAATATGAAAATGAAGAGCTTGACGATGATGAAATGAGCATAATCATAAAACGATTCAGAAAGTTTTACAAGAAAGGCCAAGGATTCAAATACTTTCAGAAAGGAGGAACAAGCAATAAAGAACACATCATTTGCTATGAATGTGGAAAGCCAGGACATTTCAAATCAGAATATCAAGAACTGATTCAGAAGAATAAAGAAAAGAGGAAAAGCAAATTCTACAATAAGAAGAAAGCCTTTGTATCTACCATATGGGGAGATAGTTCTTTTGACGAAGAAAGAGATGAAGAGGAAGTAGCCAATATCTGTCTAGTTGCTCAAAAAGAAACAGAAGAAGAGGTAATTGATTCTGATCCTACCTATGATGAATTACTTTCCAAATATAATGCTTTACATTCTGAATTCATCAAAGTAGTTAAAGAACTAGTTGTTTTCAAAAAGAAAAACAAAGCTCTTGAAGTAGAACTTAAAGAGAATTTTGAAAAGAATTGTGAAAAATGTACTTCTTTGAAAAAAAAAAAACACTAATCTTACAAAATCTCTTGAAAAATTCACTAAAGGAAGTGAAATGCTAAATGTAATTTTAAAAGCTCAATGATTTGTGAATGATCGATCTGGAATTGGATATGATCCAGAATCAGACAAAAGGAAAGGAAGGAAGAAAGCTGGAGGTAAATCATACTTGAATTATTTTCAGCATTATGTGCATACATCAAATCCTTTTGCACATTGTAATTATTGTAATAGAAAAGGTCATTATACTTCATCATGCATTCATAGGAAGAAACGAAATATAGGAACCTACAAATGGGTACCTAAAGGTTCATATGTTCCGAAAAATTTTTGTACTAACCCAAAAGGACCCAAAAAGATGTGGGTACCTAAGACTTAATCATATTTGATTGCAGATATGTCTTAAAGCATCCAAAAACAATAAGTAGTACATAGACAGTGGATGCTCTAGACATATGACCGATGATTTTGAAAGTTTTACCACATTGCAACCTAAAGAAGTTGGAAAGGTAAAATTTGGAGGAAATCAATCCGAAAAAATAGCAGGAATTGGTGAAATCAAAAATGACAAAGGAATACAAGTCAAAGATGTATATTATGTTGAAGGCTTATGTCATAATTTGCTGAGTGTAAGTCAAAGTGCAGATAAAGATAACTGGATAATATTTGATTCAGAGGAATGTCTGATTGTCAACAAGAAAGACTTACAACTTAATAAGAAAAATATCAAGGTAAAGCTCAGAGCAAAAAGGGAAGGTAACTATTATACACTTGATATTAATAGAAATAACTCTGAAAATTGTTTTCTAAGTAATACCGATGAAAGTTGGTTATGGCATAAGAAACTAGCTCATGTCAATATGCACCAACTAGCAAACTACTCAAAAAGAATTTAGTTCTTGGATTACTCGAAGTAAGTTTTAAAAATGATTTGACTTGTGACTCATGTCAATAGGGTAAACAAACTAAATCATCTTTCAAATCGAAAAATGAAATTACAACAAGTAAACAACTTCAATTGATACATATGGATTTAGTTGGTCCAGCAAGAGTTAAAAGCCTTAGTGGTAACTTATATTCATTGGTCATTATTGGTTGTTTCTCTAGATTTACATGAACTATTTTTCTGTCATCAAAGGATGAAACCTTTGCAAAATTCATTGTTTTTGCCAAGAACGTGCAAAATGAGAAAGGTATGTCCATTGCAGGTATCAGGAAAGATCATGGTAGAGAATTTAAAAATCAAGCATTTGAAGAATATTGTGATACTAATGGCATTAATCACAATTTTTCTGCTCCAAGGACACCACAACAAAATGGAGTCGTGGAATGTAAGAATAGAGTGCTCACTGAAATGGCTAAAGCAATACTAAATGAAAAGAACGTGTCTCAAGTTTTCTGAGCTAATGCAATGAACACAACATGCGAGCTATTTCAAATAGAGCCTACATTAGAACAAAACTTGGAAAGACACCATACGAGCTATACAAAGGAAGGAAGCTGAACCTTGCTCATTTACATATCTTCGGTTGTAAGTGTTTCATTCATAATAATGGTAAAGATAACTTGGGAAAATTTGATTCTAGAACAGATGATGGAATTTTCATACAGAATTTTCAATAAAAGAACATGTGTTGTTGAAGAATCAATTCATGTTGTATTTGATGAATCTGAATCCTCTGATAAAGCCATTGATGATAAACAGAAAGTTGTTTTAAATTAAGAAAATGGTCAATCTATTTCTAAATCTCTTATTCCAGAAGTTGATCAAACTAAGGAAGAAAATCAGTCACTAGGACAACCTAAAGCCTGGAAATACAATAGGAGTTATCCCCTAGATCAAGTCATAGGAGATGTGAATGAAGGAGTCAAAACTAGAAATAGAATTTTCAATGAGGTTAGTTTTTTTGCATTCATTTCTGAGATTAAACCTTCTAGCATTGATGAAGCCCTATCAAACAATGATTGGGTTATAGCAATGCAAGAAGAACTAAACCAATTTGAAAGAAATCAAGTTTGGGATTTGATACCATGGCCTAAGGATCATCCGATCATTGGCACTAAATAGGTATTCAAGAATAAACTTGATGAATCCGCAATTATTGTCAGAAACAAGGCAAGATTGTGGCCAAAAGCTATAATCAGGAAGAAGGAATTGATTATGAGGAAATATATGCTCCAGTGGCTAGATTGGAAGCTATACGAGTACTCTTAACCTTTGCATGCATCAAAAGATTCAAACTCTATCAAATGGATGTAAAGAGTGCATTTCTAAATGGTTACATCATAGAAGAAGTATATGTAGAACAACCTCCAGGTTTTGAAGATATAACCAAACCTGACTATGTTTTCAAACTCAAAAAGGCTTTATATGGTTTAAAACAAGATCCTAGAGCATGGTACGAAAGGTTCAGTAAATTTCTTATTGATCAAGGTTTTGTACGAGAAAAAGTTGATACAACACTTTTTACAAAATGAAAACATGATGATATATTAATTGTGCAAATATATGTTGATGATATAGTTTTCAACGCTACTAACAAAACTATGTGCAAAGAATTTTCTGAGATAATGCAGGGGGAGTTTGAGGTGTCAATGATAGGAGAATTGAATTTCTTTCTCGGTTTGCAAATCAAACAAAGAAAGAATGGAATTTTCATATCTCAAAAAAATATTTGAAAGAGTTATTGAAGAAGTATGGATTGGATGAAGCAAATGGAACCAACACACCGATGAGCTCAACCACATTGCTTGATGCGGATGTCAAAGGGAAAGATTACAACATCAGAAAATATAGAGGAATGATTTGATCATTACTCATCTCACTGCAAGTAGGCCTAATATTCAATTTAGTGTAGGCATGTGTGCAAGATATCAATCAGCACCAAAAGAGTCACATGCTGAAACCGTCAAACGTGTCTTATGATATCTTGCTGACACGCCAAATTGGGTCTCTGGTATCCTAAAGGAAGAAGTGAATATCTAGTTGCATACTCAGACTCTGATCATGGAGGATACAAGACGGACAGAAAGAGTATGAGTAGACAAGGCCAATTTCTTGGAGGCTTACTTATATCATGGTTTAGCAAGAAACAAACTACAGTGTCTCTTTCATCAACAGAAGCTGAGTATGTTGCAGTATCAAGTTGTTGTGCACAAGTAATCTGGCTAAAGCAACAACTCCAAGATCTTGGTATTTATTTGAAAGAAACACCAATATACTATGACAACACTAGTACGATAAGCTTGGCAAAGAATCCTGTTCAACATTCCAGAACCAAGCATATTGATTTTAAACATCACTTCATCAAAGATCATGTCTAAAAGAAAGATGTCAAAGTGATATTCATTCCAACTCATCTTCAACTAGCTGATATCTTTACAAAACCTCTTGCAAAAGATCAATTTTTGTATATAAGATGAGAATTAGGAATGGTAAATCCCAATGAATTGTAAGTTATTTAGTGTTTACAAAATGTTAGATGATATTATTTATTGATGCTTTGATGATTACTAACTTAAGTATCGAAGTTTCTAGCAATTTGTTTTGCAGGATCATACTATTCTGTTTTGGAATATTGAAAGCAAAGGATAACATTACTGGAGGGACAACTTCAAGTAATGGGTATTACTGGAGTGGGACCTTAAAGTAATGGAGGCATTATTCGAGTAGCCACTCGAGTAATGAACTTGAAAATGTGCCAGTAAAGCCTTAATTTCAAATGAAACGGCACAACGGTTGGAAATGAACAGTCAAAAGGTGAAGAGACATATTACCCGAGGGAGGCCTCAAGTGAGTATTGTGCGCCGAAATGAAGAATTGAGAATTGGAGGCTGCTGTGTGTGGAGAGAGCAGCGAATGAGAAGACTGAAAGATGGAATTGATTAAAGAAGGAAAAGTCAAGAGAGGCGGCTGTGCAAGGAGAATGAAGGAGCAACTAAACCGTGAAGAAAAGAGTGGAGGCGCTGGACTTGGAGATTAAAGATTTAAGGTGCTGTTCGGTGCTTCTCATTTATTCTTTATGGCCAATTCCTTCTTCATATATCAAGCTTCATCCTTCTCTTTTTCCATGAGTAGCTAAAGTGTTGGTGATTTCCTTGAGTTGGGTAATGGTTTGAGCTTCTAAACTTCAATGGAATTCTTCAAGGTCTCTTTTTAGTTCATGATTATGTAGCTTGGTTAAGTATGTAATTGTGATCTAGATTGTTAAGCCAAGTGAATAAACTTGGTTGTTGAGCTAGGAGTTGATTAATTAAGTTTTGTATGATTCATATTAGGAGTAGGTTGAATTGTTTATCTCAAATTGGTTAAGTGGATTTAAATGATTAAACTGAATATTTTGAATTGTTGTAATGATAATTACAATTTAGAATTGGAAGTTGATTATTCATCTCCTTGAGTCATTATTAATTGGTAGTATTCATTTAATTGCTTCGGTTGAATGAATTAAATGATTATTGCAAGTATGGAGCTAGTGGTAGCTAGTTCCATCCTCTTGGCTCATTATAGAATTCAAATCATTAGCAAGCAAGGAAGACTAAAACCGCAACTCAAGGGAATCCCATTTTATCATTATTCTAGTTTATTAAATTTACTTTGTTATTAGTGTTAAATTCAATTCCATTTGCTTCTTTGTTTTAAAAACTGAAAAATACAAAAATATTGTTTTAGCTTAGTTTACTTCATTAGTTTATAAATGCAATTTCTCAAAAATGATTTCTTACCACGTTAAGGTTTTTTAGCACTTTACTACTTAGGAACTTGGAAATTAATTTCCTCACAAGAACGACCTAGGTTAAACGACTATGGTACATTTTTAAACCTAGTTTTATTTTGAGAACTTACACGACAAGGGTTCATCAAAATTGGCGCCGTTGCCGGGGAGGATGATTGCCAAGGTTTTAAGTAGTTAAGTGTTCTTTTCTGTTGTCATAGTGTGTCTTAGTTTAGTAGGAAGTGTGTAGCACTCATTTGAATTTTGGCGAAATTCTGATTTTCGATTAGCACTGTCGTGCTGGAACTGAAATATTTGTGCCTAGAAAATTTTGAAATTTGACAGGTTAAAGTTTTTTCGCATTCTGAGCAAGACTAATAGCTAAAGCTATTAGGTCTACTGGATTTTAGCCAAATTCGAAGATTTGCTATACTTTTCTGAATTTTCTTTCTTTTTTGGTATTTTTCTAAGTTTTTGATTTAGTTTGTTCTTAGGGTTTTCTTTGATTTTTCTTGGTTGTTAGTGTGTTTTTGAGTTTATTTTAGGTAGTTGTTCATTGTTGGAGTGTTTGATAGTGGTTTAGTCATTTTTCATATTTATAGTTGTTTTCCATTCCATTTGCGTTTAGAAAAAAAACAAAAAGAAATTTGCATTTTGTTGCTTTGCTATCATGTTCTTATTGGTCATTATGTGGTTCATTATTGTTTTGTGGTGAGCAACTTTGCATTCTTCATCCTTGGATATTTGTTGGTTGCAACTTGAGATTTCAGGTAGCTATCACATTCTGTAAGTTGTGCTTCTAGTGACTCTACTTATATACTTGCGGTTTGAGGTACTACTCTACTTCATTGCTATACCAACTTGTTCCCCTAAAAGGTGAATTCTTACCTTGTAACTCCTATTTGCTTCTTGTCACATTGTGTTGCACTTGTCTTGTTATTGTTGAAACTGGTCTTACTCTTTAGACACTTGAATTTTGTTGGTTGTGGTTAACTCTTTTGGTTGTCAAAGATTAGTTATCTTGGTTTCCTACAAGTTGCTAATTTTTGTTGTATACAATCATTCTTCATTTGACCATTTGACCAGTTACTTTGCTGTAATTTGTGTGTCTATATGAGTCTTTTTACTGTGCATGACTAGATCTCAGAAAACTGAACTTGTGCCTTTAGATAAAGATATTGACAAGACAATTAGGTTACTTAAGAAAGGTAAGAAAGCTGAATCATCTAGTGTAGGGCTTGGACAAGTCATTGACACTGAAGTTGTTGCACATACTTGTGATAATTCTTCTCATATTGGCTCTTCGTTCATTGTAGATCCCCATCTTACTATGGATCCAGTTCCTCCTCTAGAAGACGTACCTCTACCCATTGGGGAGCGTCGAACTATCAAAGATCTTACCTCTTCTACTGATATTATTGATCCTTTCCTCTCTTGTCCAGAATTTAATATTAATTTTGAGTTGAAAGGTCCTTTGTTAAGTCACTTACCAAAATGTCATGGTTTACCTGCAGAGGACCCTAACAGGCACTTGAGGAATATGTACATTGTGTGCACCTCCATGAAACCGCTGGCCCGCCTTGTTTTTTTTTTTTAATTTTTTTTCTCCTCAAATGCCCTCTTAGTATCCCCTATCTCATTTCCTTTGATGATGTGTTTAATTAATTCCTTATATTTTTTATTTGATACTTATTTTCATATTATATTTATTTATTCTACTATTATTAAATTTAAAAGAGATGTATTTATATAATTTTGTGATATGAATAGATGAAAAACAAAGAAAAGTAAGAATAAAATTGACTTCATAATATAAATATATAAAAGAAAAGAAGTGTGATATGAACATATAAAAGAGAAAAAGAGTAAAAAAATTTTTAAAAAAGTGAAATTTTTTAAAACAAGCCCGCGAAGAAGGGGGTGGGCTGATGGTATGAACCCCCAACCCGCTCGGGCTGGCCGCATTACCAGTACTACCCATTTCTCCTCTCTCCATCCCTCTCCCTTCTTCCCTGGTTTGTTCCGCCTAAGGCCGGTAACAACCCATATGAACCAGATCCAAGTTCGCTCCTGCCATTGAAGCGTCGAAGGCCCGCAACCAACCCGTCCGAACCAGATCCAAATTCGCTCCTGGATGCTCCACCAAGGAATGAAGCACATTGAGGCTGAGGGTTATTGCAGGCCGGTAATGATTACAAACCAGATCCAAGCGTGGGAAGCCGGTAGTGAACCTGTTCGAACAAGGCTCGCGTCCGACGTTTCAAAATGGGTCGAGAAATAAAGCCCGTCGTTGCTGTGGTAGGAGGATAGTCGCGAAGAAGAGGACACATCGATGTGGGAGGTTATTGTAACTCAAGTTTTTTTGGGGGTTTTGATAGCCTTGTTCCATGTTATTTGACAGATCGTTTGTTTGGAGTTGGTATGATTAGCTGGTTTTGGTCCTTTTTTTTATCTTTGTCATCCTCCTATTCTTCTCCATTTTGTGTTTCTCTGAATCGATATCTCCATTTTATCAGAGATCGTTTGTTTTCATGTTTACTGAACCCATGGTGACTTCTCTCCAATTGGTTTTTTCATCTCTCTCATTATTTTATTCAAATTAAAACTCTGTTCCCTGAATCTTTGCTGATTCGCTCTCTTATTCAAAGACCCATTTTTGGCTTCTCTTTTATTTCCAGATTTCCGCTGCATCTCATAGTGGTCTTGCAGGAAGTTAAACTGAGACTTTAATGTTGTTCAACTTTTGTTTTAATGGGTTATTGCTTTCGCTTATTTTCGCTTCTCTTTTATTTCCATATTTCCGCTGCATCTCATAGTTGACCGTTTTTGGTTTCTCTTTTGCTTATTGTTGTTATCTCGTTCCTGGTTCATTTTTCTTGAGCTCTTCAGTGTCAATGAATGGCAGTGCTCCGGGGATTGCAAAGTGAAGGAAGAGGTTAATGCTTATATGTACTGCCAACTAGGATACTATTATAGCCACATCACCAACTATGTCAGCATTTTCAGTCAAAATCTCTCTATTTTAACGTCCAACTAACCCAGGTCAAGGGAATTAGTAATGGTATTTTTACATTTTCAAAAAACATATGGTGTTGGGTGGGAAATATTCATGACTATTTTTATACCTTAATTTTAATAAAAAATAAAATTAGTTAATGTATTATTGAAAAAAATTTAAAAATACTAAATTACTTTAATATTAGAGAAAATTAGAGAAAAGACCCCTTTTAAAAATTTAATGGGTGAAAATGACCTAAATCAAAGTACTGTCATTATTCGAATATATAAACTTCTAAGGTTATTCAAGTTAATTAAATGTCTGATAGGGGAGAGGGGGAATTCTTCTGATTTCCCTTAAATTTTATTATTTCATTCTTCTTTGGGTATTTTTATAAATAAGGATAAAATTACAAAACAATCATTATTAACCTTTAAATAGATTTATATAATTAGCACCAAAATTTTCATTTACAAGTGGATTTATAATAAAAACCAAAATATTATTTTAATAAAAGAATGTGGGACTCAATATCTTTTCTTCAAGAGGTAATTAATTTCTTTTCTTTCCATGATAGAAATTTCTTCTCTCTCTATTGTGAAAAAGCTAAAAATATGAAATTTTGGATTATGACTTAAAGTAGCATTTTCTTCAACAATCTAACTGAAAGAAAGCTGATCCAACATCACAGAAAAGCCAAAACGTGGCTTTTGACTGTTGGGATGCATCTTTGGGCTGCCAAACGTGATCCCAAACACAACCAATGTCAAGTAAATGTAATTATAATTAGTGCATTTAGTGTATTGTAACTCAACAGAATCAATCAAATAAATCAAATATCAATCAAGGATTCAAATCAAGTATCAAGTAAATCAAATAAACAAAAATCAAGATAGAAATTGAATAAAAAATCAAGTAAGCAGGTATCATGTATGAAGTAATCAAGTAATAAATATAAAATGCGGAAAGTTTAAAAAAAATCAATCAAGTAATTAATAAAACATGAAAATAAAATATTTATATGAAAGGAAATAAGTGAATTACTTGTCAATCAAGGAACAGAGCTTGGTTTTTTACACAATTACCTTGGTTTTTTACACAATTTCATGCTAGGGAAATTGAGCCAATAGCAATTAACATGGTATTGAATGCACAATGCATAGGGGAAAATCAAGAAAGTGAACAAAATCCAAAAGATTCAAATTTGAATTTGAAGTTTGAAATTTAAACATGTGAAGGCATGCAACATTTTTTTAATGTGAAAAGATTAATCAAACAAAAACAGACCAATGATGAATGAACACACATATGACCTAGACCAATTACAAAGGGGTTAACACTATTGAAAGTATATATTGATTAAGCAAATATGTCTTAAATTAAGGAGCAAAGGGAATATTTGATATGCATAAGCTAAAATTAAAAAATATATTGTATGATTAAATTAGTAAATTACTACTATATGCGGTCCTAAATATAAGACCTAGTTGACTTAATCATATCATATATTGTGCATAATTAAATTATATGTTAGTTTATAAATTAGAAAAATTAGTTTTGAGAAAAAAATATAAATATAAATACTTTAAAATAATTTAATTAGTTTCCTTAATTTCTCCAAAATAATTAACTAGGTCTTATATTTAGCACTTGATGTAATAATTTTTAACATATATATGTAAAATTTAAGACTAATAAATCCACAATAGCGTTTGATATTGAAATATTAGATCCGCTGGTAGTCAAAGGTCAAAACGTAAAACTAAAATATTGAGTTAAGAAATGGTAAGAACTTACTCAATTTTATTCACAATTTTTATGTTCTTAAAATAGTTTTTTAAAGAAATTATTCAAAACAATTTCAGAAATTAAAAAAATTTAAAAAATATTTGAATCATTATTTTTTAAAAAAATTCAAAAGGTGCTCTATTTTTTTAAAAACAATTTTTTATTCTTTTATTTTTAGGATACGTAAAAAACTATCACTAAATAAGTTTTTCTGTTTTTTATTCCATATAACAACAAGATATTCTAAAAATAGCTATTTAAATATACCCTAAATTTTCAAAATTTTCTTATAACTTGTTTTTAATTGGTTTTAATAATTGCCTTAATTATAATATATCATTTGTTCCTATGCTCATAATATATTAATTAAAGCTAATGTGGGTGTTAAATAGGGGTATTTTAGTCAAAATTTAACTTTAAGGGTCAAATCTAATGTTGAATGCAATTATTTTAAAACTGGATCGGACCGGACGGCTGGACCGGCAACCAAAAAACACACCAGCTCATTTTTTATGTTTAGGCCGTTTGAGGAGTTCAGCCGTTTTGAATCATTTAGAAACAGCTTTTGAGCCGCGAATCGGAGTTAAGCAGCGAACCGAAGCGGCTTTTCAGGGAACTACCCAAGTTGCAGCTGTTAAGATTTCAGTTGACGGTTAAAAAAAAAAAAAACGAGGAAGGGGAAGGGGAAAATAGGAGAAAAGGGAAGAATCTAAGATTAAAAAAAAAAGGCATATTATTCGTTTCCTCATCTACCTAAATCAGTTAGCACGAGACGGATGAAGGTTGAGAGAAAGAGAAGAAGTAAGCTTGAAGTGTTTCATAGTGTTTTTCCTTTCTCGTCGTCGAAACCAATGAAGAAAGCAGCTAGTATTCAGCACCCTAATGTTGTGTCTCGTACTTATTTAATTGAAAGAAAGCAAGAGTAACTTGAAATAATGGGGATAAAAATACTGGTCTGCCCAATGCACAAAAGCTAGTAGACTGGGGAAAGACGAAAAGATGTATGCATGTGTAGATGGCGTTATCACATGTCTTGATAAAATCTTGCGGAGCCTACAAATTTAAAAATAAAATTGCTAAACCTATATCTTACACGGTTGGATTCCAGCTATTTACCTCAAGTCTTGTTATTTTTTAACGTGCTTTTATTCAGTTACTTTGTTTTTATTTTTGTTTATAATAATCAATATAAAATTTTTACTAAAACAATTACTATATAATTAAACATGTAGTATGTTTAATATATTATTACTTTAAATTATTATATTTTCAAGTTAAATAATTTTTTTTTTGGCTAATACAGCTCAATGAGTTTAAGTTGGCCAAAAAATTTATTTAATATGCAATATTATATTTAATTTATTATCATTATATATTATGTTTATTAAATTGTATTAAATATGTAAAATTTCATTAAATTTTTAATAAATTGGACAAATTATGTTTATACCATTATATATAATATTAGTGTTACTTTATTATTATATCCCGGTCCGACCGGACGATCCAATCGTTCCAACTGTTTGAACTCTTACCCGTTAGCTTCTCTGGCTCGACGTCTGGTTTGGCTTTTAAAACATTGGTTGAATGGATAAAAATGAAATATCAAGAACAAAATATATCCACCTCCCCTCTGTTTACTCTAATTTATAAATATTCCCCTTATATTTTGAAAACCTATGTTTGGACTAAAATGCACATGTTCAAAATAGAGGAGAAGCCTATGTAATTAAGATAAAACATATGTGTATTCAAAAATTTTAAATATATTTCATTAAATATATGTATTAAAAAATTACACAAATTTTTTGACCAAATTGTCAAAATTTTTCTCATAAAAAATTGCTTGAGATTTTTTCTTGATTTAATAAAAATAGGAAATAAATCATTATTAAATATTAATGATAAGAGATAAATTAGTATTTTGGTATAATGAGGGGTAAATTAGTAAAAAATATTTATTATAATATAATTTTCAATTAAAAAATATACTTCAATAATATTTTTAGCATATTTTTTAACAATATTAATTGTTTGGACTAAAATGTACATTTTCAAAATAAATGCAAGGTATGTGTAATTAAGGCAAACCATAAGGTTGATGGGAGTATTTTACTTAAAAAAGCAACTCTTTAGATGCTCTTGATGAAGTTTTAAGAGTTTGGACATAGAGGGCATATTCTTGTAATTAAGACAACACAAGCGAAGTTAGAATATCTTATCACCTAAGATGGTAAAATTGTAGATGAAACATTTATTTATTAAATTAAATGCTAATTAAATAGCATTAAATTTAACACACCTTATGGTAAGACAATAATTAGCACACCGTGAAGGAAATGCTTGGATGACCAAAATTATAGAAGATTTTTTTTATACAATGCCAAACATTAAGCTTAATTGATAGAGATTCCGAGATGAAGCACCTAATATCAAATGAATTTCTAAGACGATAAATACAAGATGAAAGTGAATGCTCAAAGGCCCCTTATCCATTGAAAGATCACAAATTCATTATATATATATATATATATATATATATATATATATATATATATAAAGATCACAAATTCTATGTTGTTCCAGGGACACAAATTATAAACAAGACTATATTTCTTACGTGTGCTATTTACTGATAAACATTTTGCAATACTTTTCACTAATTAAAGTTACAAACCAAACTTCTTAGGTCTCATTAATGTAGACAAACTATTTCTCAAACCAGGCGCGAAGACTTATTGATTCTGGGCCTTCTTTTGCTTTTGTTTCTCCTTCTCTTTCTTTTCTCTTTCAGCCTCAACTTGTGCCTTTTTAGATTTTTCATCTCCTCTTTCATATATGTTTTTGCTTCGTTTTGTTTCTTCTTGTGCTCCATTAATGATGTGAGAATCCTTGATCAAGAATTAGTTTAAGTCCCATATCAACTAAGCCAGCCAACCACCGGTGAGACTACTTTTGGTACCGTCTGATACCATGATATCAGAAGTATACCTAGCTTTGATACACAAGCACAATTCATTCTTACTGTAATATAAAAGTAGGCTAAACATATTACTTTTCTAACTATGAAATTATCCAGCCAACATAATGTTAGGGGTGTCTTCAACATCTTGAGAAAATCACCATGTACTATGATATAGAACCCATACCAAGGAAGGCACTGTTAGGACGTAGGTAACATGACATTCGTATTTGAAAGTTCAGATACTTCCCAACCCCCTTCATTCTTGCCGATTATAAAAGTAGGCTGAACATATTGCCTTTCTAACTATGTCCGTATTTAGCCAAGATCATGTTAGGGGAATCTCTAAAGTCTTAAGAATATTAAGAAGTTGAGATAATGACTCCTTTTGCATGTAGAAATGTACTACTATTTCAGTATCAATCAATAAGACAAACATGATATGCATATGATATATCTATATGCAAATAATATAAAACATAAACGATGGTTGTTAGAGTCCGATTTTACTACTGTTTGATACCATGGTATCAGAAGTATACATTGTTTTAAGACAAACTCCCTTCATTCTTGCTGCATGTTCAAAGTTTGGTACCTAGGCAAGATGATGTTAAGAGAATCTCAAAGTCTTGAGAATATCAAACAACTGCGATCATGATTAAGTCATTATTCAAGCAATGTTTGTGAAAATATCAGTATACCTCATATGTATATAGAAATATCCCTATACATGTAGAAATGCACAAATATTTCAATATCAATCAATAAGTCAAACATAATATGTACCTGATATGTCCTTATGCATAACCCATAAATGATAGGTGTTAGAGTCTGGTTTTAGTACCGTCTGATACCATGATATCAAAAGTATACCTAGCTTTGATACCGAAACACCATTCCTTCTTGCCGTAATGTGAAGTAGGCTAAACATATTACTTTTCTAACTATGTAAGTATCCAGCCAACATGATGTTAGCATACAACTCATACCAAGGAGGGCACTATTAGGACGTAGGTGATATGACATTTCAATCTGACAGTTAAGTTACTCCCCAACTCCCTACATTCTTGCTAATTATGAAAGTAGGCTGAACAGTCAGTATCTAGCCAAAATTATGTTTGAGGAATCTGCAAATTCTTAAGAATATCAAGAAGCTGAGATAATGGCTTCCTATGCATGTAGAAATGCACCAATATTTCAGTATCAATCAATAAGTCAAACATGATATGTACTTGATATGTCTCTATGAAAACAATATAACACATAGACAATGGTGGTTAGAGTATGGTTTTAGTATGATTTGATGCCATGTATTAGAAGTATGCCTAGTTTTGATACCAACTCCTTTTATTCTTGCTGCATTATCAAAGTAGTCTGACTATATTGCTTTTCTAACTATGTTGGTATCCAGTGAAAATGATGTTAGGGGAATCTTCAAAGCCTTGAGAATATCAAGCAACTAGGATCATCATCAAGCCATTACTCAAGCAATGTATGTAGAAATATCGGTGTACCTAATATGTATGTACAAATATCCCAATACATGTAGAAATGCAATAATATTTCAATATCAATAAATAAGTCAAACACGATATGTATATGATATGTCCCTATGCAAACAATATAACATGATAGTACCGTATGATACCATGGTATCATATGTATACCTAGTTTTGATACCCAACTCACTTCATTATTGCCACATGATGAAAGTAAGCAGAACATATTGCTTCTCTAACTATGTGGGTATCCGGCGAAGATGATGTTAGGGAAATCTTCAAAGTCTTGAGAATATCAAGCAGCTGAAATCATGATCAAGTCATTACTCAGGCAATGTACGTGGAAATATCGGTGTAGTTGATATGTATGTAGAAATATCCCCATGTATGTAGAAATGTATCAATATTTTTGGAAAAAAAAAAGAAATGTACCAATATTTCAATATCAATCTATAAGTCAAATATGATATGTAACCGATATGTCCCTATGCAAATAATAACACATAAACGAGGGTGTTAGAGTCCTATTTTAGTACCATCTAATGCATGATATTAGAAATATACATTGTTTTGATACTGCTAATATGAAATAATTTGAAATTAAGGTCAAGCTCAAAATTAACAAATGACCAAGACATAATATATAATCTATGGACATTAAAAAGTGATAAAAGAAAACTATAGAATTTGTGTAAAGGATGTTCGTAAACTTCAAATAATTAAATTATGCAACTTAAAATGAAAACAAAAAGCTCCAACTAGAGATTTTCATGTTTACTTCCACATGAAAGATAAATTATATAAAAAATAATTATTTTTTGGGTCAGTTTATAATAATTTAATGCATGCATGTATATTAGAATTTAGATGTGTTGGTTGACTTAAATTGGAAAAAATATGATCTGTGTTGTTATGAATATAATATTTATGTTGATGTCCATATCTCCCTGTTATCTCATAGAATCTCCCATTATCTTTATTATCTTCAATATCTCACAATTATCTTTTATTATTATTAGATTTATAGATATTGATTATATTGAGATTATAGAACTATGTCTATAAATAAAAGGATATACATCATGTATTGATTACACTTTGAATTGTGAATACGATTTATCCACTCTTCCTTTCATATTCTTTCCCTTTTATTTATGACTGTAAATATATATCATTTGGTTTAAAATATCTCACTATTTATATCTTAGAGTTAATCTATAAATTTATCTTCAAAGTTTTCGTTTAAAAGCAATGTGGGCCTTGAAGTTTTTTCAAGTTTAATTTTACCCTGAAAGCTTCAAAACAAAATGATCTTATCTTATATCATTAAAAAATTTATGTTAATAATTAAAAAACTGATATTAACCTTTAAACTTTTAATGATAAAGGATAAAATTGTTACATTTTAAAATTTTTAGAGTGAAATTGAACTTAAAAATCATTCAAAGATAACATTATCTGAAAAGCTAGGCCAGTAAGTTAGAAAGCCTACGAAAAAATTCTTATTCCTCCCCCCATAACCAATGTTTTAAAAGCCGGACCGGATATCGAGCTGGAAAGATTAGCGGGTCAAGGTTCAACCGGTTGGAATGGTTGAGCCGGACCAGTGACACAATAATTAAATTTAAAACTATTATATACACTTACAAATATAAATAAAATATCATATTATTTAATAATTTAAAAATAAACTTAAATAGTTCATTCAATTTAATAAATTTACATGATGATAATATATCTCACAAGCAGAGTACAAAAACTCGGACCGGACCGGCCTGTTCAACCGGTTGAACCGAGAATCGGTCCCTGGTCCGATCCGGTTTGCTCAGAAAACCGGTCAGACCGGTTGAACCGGTCAGAACCGGTTGGACCGGTCAGAACCGGTTAAAACCGGTAAAACCAGTGGTCCAACCGGTTGACCCGGTTTCTTTCTTTCTTTCTTTTTTTTTTAAATTTTCCAAATTTTTATTTTGTGTTTTTTAAGGGCAAAATGGAAAGTTGAAGACTAAAATTAAGAGAAAAATAGATAAAGAAAGAACAAATCTAAAAAAATGAAGAAAATAATGAAAAAAACTATTTAAAAAGATATAATAATTACAGGAAATGAGATATCTTTGCATAAGTATAGATATTATAACTAATACTAATAGATTTTAAACATTTTTTTTTCTAAAAATCTTTATTTTTTTCTAAAAATATTTATTTTTATCTATAGAAGTTTAAAATTATATTAAGATATATTATCACTAATAAATTATAATATTTTAATATGACCTGTTATGACCGGTTCAACTATCGGTTAGACCCTGGTTGACCCATTAGCCCTTGAACTTGTGCTGTGACTGATTCATTGCCCGGTCCGGTTTTTCGTTCCTTGCTCACAAGTCACACCTCACAAAAATTATTGACCCTAGTTTAGATAGAAAGAAAATTAAATAGGAAATAATACTGTGAGGAAAAACTTTTAAAAAAGATAAATTTTTTAGTATTGTTATTAGGTTTTTATAATATTCTTTCCTCCATATATTTTTTTACTTATTTTTCTTTCTTCTAAACTACCCCCTCCGGTCCTAAATATAAAATAAAGTTGACTTTTTTTTGGAGAGATTAAGGAAGCTAATTAAATTACTTTAGAACATTTTAATTTTAATTTTTTTTTCTCAAAACTAATTAGTATAACTAATAAAATAATATATAATCTAAGGATACACCGCATATAAAATAATTAAGTAACTTATTTAGCTTCCTTATGTTAGATATGATTAGTTTTGACGATGTCAAATATAGATGTGAAATGATAAGAGCAAAAAATTTATATAATGTATTTCTTTGACGAACTACAATATTTAATGTTACATATTTTGTAGATTAGTCAAGCAAAGAATGAAGAAGATTGAATTAATGAAAATGAACAAGAGAAAGAAGAAGAAAATAAATTGAAGATAGTCAAGGAAATGCTTACTTGGATTATGAAGAATGATTATCAAGAGGAAAATCAAAAAGAAAGATATTGAAGAATGAAGAACTTGGAAGATCTATCAAGAATATCAAGATTTAAGTTGTTAGAAGTGATACTGGAGGTTTCTATGATGATACCGGAGGCTTCTATGATCAAATGATGGTTGGAATAGGTTAATACGAAGCTAAGATGACTTATATGTGAGTTATGACACTTCTAGGGGAGTTTTACTCGAGCACAGATCAAATACTCGAGTGCTAGAGGTGTTTCACTCGAGCACGGATGAACTTACTCGAGCACGGGATGAATACTCTATTCAGCTCTGTTTTACGTTTAGCCTGACAGAGGTCCGGTATTTTGGTCATATCTCTCAAACCACACATCGGATTGACCCAAAACCAGTGGCATATGAACGAAGACTCACAACACGTAAAATGTGCACCACGATCACATTGAAAGAAGCTCAAATGAAGGAGATATGATCCATGGAAGAGGACAGTGAAATCACCGTCACTTTTCAATACAGGTTCGGTATTTTGAGCATAACTCAAAAACTACACATCGGATTGAGACAAGACCAGTGCCAAATGAAACTAGACTCAAAACGCTTTCCATGGATAGGTAATTTGCCTCATTCGAACGTATATTCTAGGAGCTATGCCTTCTGGAAGTTGACGCTTGTGCAGTCTAGTCTGATACACACTCTTTCGATCATAACTTGCAGAATACAAGGAGTTTGAAGCTGATTCTTTTTGCTTTGGAATGCATATGGCAAGAGCTTTCTTATGATACATCATTAGAATCAAATAAATAAATTTTTTCTAAAGTGGCCCCACATCACCCGCGAGTGCAAAAACGAACTCTTTGAAAAAGTTGTGCGAGTGATGTCCAGAAGCAGCTGAATCGTGAAGAAACTTACAACACTCGAGCACTAGGATCCATATTCGAGCATTAGACTATTTCTCACTCGAGCACATGCAAGTTTTGACATGAGAGTGTTAACCCGAGAAGAAGCATGTACGTGAAAACAAGAAGCGCACTCGAGCATGACTGGTTGTGCTCGAGTGATGTTTAGAATTCACTCGAGCAGATGCGAGTGAAGAGCAGCGAGTGTTTGCCCGAGAGGAAGCTAGAACGTGAAAATATCAAATGCACTCGAGTGAGCCATACTGCACTCGAGTGAGAACTTGGTAGATTCCAGAAACGAAACAGAGCCTCACAGCAATCAATCCAAACGTGGTTAAATGTTATACAATCATTATGTTTTCACTTGTTATTGTTCCTAAACATTAACTAACATATATTTCAAGTGTAAAAAAGAAGATTAAATATTTGGATTGCATCTTCAAGAACGGAGGTCACGTATGGCAAAAGTCTTCACTCAACGTGATGAGTCCCAGAAGCCAGAAATTTAGCTTTTGACCAATGATCCAACATACCCATGACTAATACTTCATCATATTAGTGATTAAGCATTTTAAAGTGTGAAACAGGAAATTTAACGGTGAGCTTATAGATTCAAATGAAAGAGTCAATTGTGGCGGGTGACATCATTACACACTAAGTATCGGCTACCTACCACGACAAAAGATTGACCCACCATGAATAAATGTCTGAAACACAAAACGCTCCACAACGTGACGTACAGCTCACAATGAAACATCCCACTACAGCTCACAATGAAACATCCCACTCTTCAACGGGATGCTCTGCTCTACAACGGACAGTAGCTTGTTTTTCAAAAATGCTACACAGTCAAAATGACTCCAGCAGACGAATGCTCACAATGGTCATCATTTTCATCAACTATAAATGAGAGAGCATTCAACGTCGATGAGAGACAGAGAAAACAGAGACAGCGAGCAACTACATGAAAAATGATAGAAATATGAATCCTCTGCTTCTACCCAAACACTCTCTGTTTTCTAGTTTCTGTATTACTTATCATTGAGAGAGTGATTATTTGTATTGTACTTCAGTGAGTATTATACCCACTCTGTGAGAGAGTCTGTAAACACTTTCAACTATATTTCTGAGTTGATCTCAAGGTAGAGGGACTTTGAGAGGGTTGATTTCCTTACGGGAGAAGCTGTAAAGAGAATTGCCAGTAAGACATTCTGCTCGTAAGACTTACAAGGTGCAAGCAGTAGAGAACGTTGCTGCTCATAAGACTTACAGGGGTGTAAGCAAGGAGAGAACGTTGCTGCTCGTAAGACTTGCATGAGTAAGCAGGAGAGGAAGATCTTCGGGATTGCTCTACTCGTAAGACTTGCCGTAAGGGGGAGTATTTCAGTGAGAGATTTGTAATAGGTTTCACAAGTACCCGGTTAAACTTGTGGAATTGTAAAGGCTTTTCTTGTGCCCAGATTAAACAAGAAGATAGTGAATTTGAAAATCTCAAGAGGAGCCTGGGGACTGGACGTAGGTCATCACAGATTGGACCGAATCAGGATAAATCACAGTTTGCATATTCTCTTCCCTAAACTCTTATATTTCCAGCATATATTATTTAATCTAACTGTTGACTTATAAACTTTCTTACTTACTACTTTCGTTAAGATGCGAAAAGATTTCCAAAGTTCTCAAGTTTTTATTATACACCCAATTCACCCCCCTCTTGGGTGATAGCCGGTTCTAACACCTTAATTTCTCTAAAAAAAATTAACTCTATCTTATATTTAAAATAGAAGGGAGTACTATCTAGCTTGAATAGAAATAAATTTATCAGAAACATTATTTATTTAACTTTGCCATAATTATTATAACTAAAAAACTTATGCACCCATGTGACCTTGAAAGTAGGCTGAGCATGACAAAGAGAACAAAAAACAAAGTAGGCTGAGAAAGATAACATCATAGACTCAGCTATTGGAAATGGTGGTGCACAGATATTTCTTTTTTATCTTCTCACGTACGAATTGGGTAAAGTAATGCTTTTTTTTTTTTAATTTCAAATTTCAAATTGCCCTCTTTCTTTAGACTGTCTCGAAGAAAGAGAATACAAATGGAGCCTTCCCTACCGTTGTCGCCGACAAGACTGGAAATATGGGAGAAAACACTGTCAAGCTTATTTCTTTTCTGTCTTCTCCTTCATTCGTCTCATGCGACTAATCTATATCAGGTAGATGAGAAAATAAAGCTTATATTTTTCCCCCTTAATTTCTTTTGTTTTGCTCTCCTTCTCTTTCTTTTTCACCGACTAAAATCTGACCAACTTCAATCCGTTCGGTTTCCTGAAATCCCCGCTCCGGTTGGCGGGTTAACGGCGGTTTCCGACTTAAAAGCTGGCTTTGGACGGCTCAACATGGACTAACTTCTCAAACAGTCTAAACATGAAAATTAAACCGTTGTCTTTTCCGGTCACCAGCCGGACCGGTTCGACCGTCGGTCCGGCTTTAAAATCATTACCCATAACCCATTAAATCAGGGAACAAAGGGCGGGACGAGGGGAAGCTAGTGTCTCCGGAGGGCGAGGGGGCGGAGAGCGGGGGTTAGGATTACAAATCAAAAAAAGGATTCCTAGTTCGATAGCAAAAGCTTTCCAGATAAATTTCCAACTTAATCGTATATCAACAAGGTGTGGAGCTTATAGAAAGCAATTTCGCAGGAACATGCATGCTCAGAAGACCGCCGCTGCGGAATGGATAATTCTCTGCAAGTGAAAATCGAATTCCTAGCCCAAGATCGTGCATCCTCTCCTTTCCCATCAAACTACCACCGTCCTCTCTTGTCGGCCGCGGCCGCATCTCCTTGGCCACTGCCGCCGACCTCTCCTTTGCCGATTGAGCAGAACCCCAATTTCCCTCATCCCTCATCGGAAGCGTTAGCTGAAGAGCATTCCCCGCTCATGGATCTGATGAGCAGGGAAAGCAGGTTCTCTGCGGGTGGAGGGTTGAGGGAGTCAATTTTCCCTCTTTTTACGATCGTGGCGGACAATTCTTCATCTGCTCGGCTTGCAAGAAAAGAGATATTATGGCTGCTGATGGAGAACTCAAGGAGTAGAGGTCAGCGAAGGAGGGGAGGACGACCGGCTTGGGCTCGTCGGCTTTTTTATGGGTTATCCTCACAGAGGACGTTCGTCTAAGCCCGTATTCGGCAATTTCGTGTGTGTGAGGAGGAGAGGATACGATAAAGGCTCAGTTGTTTGAGGAGGCCACCGAGTTGCCGATATTTGCTATAAATAAGGTGGGATGATTTGGTTTTTTCCTCTCAATTCTAGGATTGTATCAATTGAAAATTTCTTTGTATAACTGTAGAAGTTCCAAAATCTCATGCTCCGTTGCTATCATCAGTCTTTTTCTTGGTTTGATTTTGTCACATCTTGCTCTCTTGGTTCTATTTCGCAGGGCTCGTCTGATTTAACATCCGGGATGAGGATATCTGAATTATCATTGTTCATCTCCTTCTCTAAACTGAAATAATCATTGGTCTCTTTCCGTCTTTTCAATGCCTGCCAGGCTGAGATTCATGGGTATGTGTTAGCTTTTTTATTTAATTAGGTTGTATTTGCGGGGTATTCTGCAGAATCTTTAGCACAGAGAATCATTGATAGTCAACCGAAAGTTGTGATTAATTGCAATACTGTTAAAAGGGGTTTCAAGATAATCCAACTGAAAGACATAGTTGATGCTGCTATCATTGAGTTAGCTAGCCCGGTTATATGTTTATCAATTAAATGTGATACTTTCCTCAGTTATAGAGTAATTCTATCATCATACATCATCCATACTTGTCGTGGCATTCATGTCATATCCTCAATATGTTAAACATTAGTTTATAAAAAAAAAAAGTTAATCCTTAAGTATGTATGTCTGATTGATAGCTAGTGAGGCTGCCAATAATTAAGGTTCTCTCTGTTTTCTCCACTTTTCATGTTCTCATATTTTGTACTTATTCCTCTCTCCCAGATGTCTGCTTAACTTATGAAAACCAATAGGCAATGAAAATAGAAGATACTAAACGGCAGGAAGGACGAGATATATGGTGGCAGGTTAGAATTCAAGTGTTCTCGCCCTTTATCTCTATTCCTTTGAGGGTGTTCCTGATCAAAAACCAGATTAGTGCCATTAATTTAACACTTTTAAACTTTGACTATATGTGTACCTGCTGATTGTGGTTGGATTACTGGGCACAACTATGTTACTTATGGACCCGTGCTTAATGGTGCAATAGTTGTCGTGTATGAAGGGGTAATAGATTTTAAAGTTTTTGGCCGAGGGGGCATGATTTTGAGTTTAAACATAATGTTATTGTTTATGTGCATATGGTGTGCCTCAAAGTGCATCCTAGAGACATGTTACTGGCAGAAAGAAATTAATGGCAAATTCCAATTTCTTGAATCTAAACTTCTACAAACTACAATATAATGAAGTTTAAGGGCTATGAAAAATATTAAATACACTTTTGAAGCTCACAGAAAAGAGATGGAATGTTCAGTGACTAACAACTTTACATTTTCCCAATAAAATTGAACTGTTAATAAACTTTATCACATTTATCACTTTAGAAATCATTGAGCCATTTGTTTGGACCTGCCATCATCTGTCTTTTTATTCCCATAAGCTGTCTTGGAGTCACAAAATTTACTGTGCTTTCATAAGTTTTATTTTAATTTGGCAACGAGGTACTTCATTAGTAATCTAATGAAAGCATATTTGTGTTATCTTCAGGCTCCCAATTATCCTGATGCCGGGTGCTGTTGGGACATTGTTGACAAGTACAAGGTGACCTTACACTGCTGATCTCCCACATTGGTGCATTGCTTTGTGATGGTGATGAGGTAAGAAATCTTTTTGTACTTAAATGCACAGTGCATTGGTTTGTGAATTGATTTTTTTATGAATGATTCTGGAGATTAATAATTTGTTCTTTATATAAGTAACTAGCTTAGAATTATTGTATATGCACTAAATCCTTAGGCTTCTTACATGGAGGACAAGGTAAATTTCATGCCCAGCAATAATATAGAATTTGGTTCTTCAAATATAACTTTCCAAGGAAACTTGTGTATTTCCCATCCATCAATTTCTAATTATGGGTTTGTTGCTTTATCGCCATTCCTTTTGAATTAGAGTTGTTTCCCTAAATCTGATAGTCAGTGACTTCCATTATTACATTCGTTGTTTTTCTTAGCTTTATGTTGCTCTAAGCGCTGGATTGTTGTGAATAAATTCTAACTTAGCATAGTTCCAACTTTTATTTTTGACTTTGTCCCATGCATTCTATTCTCTTAGCTATTAAACTAGCCTACGGGAAATTTGTGATCTTTCTTTTATATTTTTGGGATGTTATTCACAACATATCACTTCTTTCCATAATTTATTCACCTTGAATTTGTGTTTGTACACAGGCTGAAGAGATAGGACATGTTTTATAAACCTGACTTTGGAGCCCACTCTAAAATAGAGTGACGAGCATTAGTTTCTACAGAAATTCCCACGTCAAGCCTTAACCTGCATTCCATCAAGATAAGTAATAACAAAGGTCTCTGTAATAGAGGAGAGTAGGCTTTGGTTTTCACATATTGTGGGTTCTTCCATTTGAAGAGATGAACTTGGATAGTTTGGTCTGATTGCACTTCAGTATTGGTGTTGGCTAATATATTTTCTCAAGTCATTTTTAAGTTGAAGAAAAAAATAAGATCTGGTGGATCTTATTCAATATCCACATAAGATTGTGTCATTAGAGGCCTGCAGTTCGTCGGGCAAACCATGCTGGTGTTGGCAAATAAATATTTTCTGCAGTTCATTAGATGCCTGATGAAATGATTGCATCATATCTGCATGCTTCAAAGGAATAGTTTCAGCAAGAAAATATGTGGAGCAAATTAATCTCATCTTTACAGTTCTGTTTTTGTTTTTGGTCTACTTCCATTTCTAAGTCTGGATCTATGAATATGTTGCTCTATTTAGGTACTATTTAGGGAAGAAGGAAGAAGCTGCATCCAAGTAAATTGACGCTGATTTTGTTGTTTTATGCTCATGTCAATTAAATACGCTGCACACGGGAGTCATGCAAGGCATTTTGTTTTTTTCACTTCAAATTCAAGAATGATTTGATTATGTATTGTTTTCCCCTTGAGTGTGTCATCTATTTAACTTATTATTCAAAATTCAAAATTCTCAATGATAAGGTTTGGCCATCAGATGCAGAACAGCCAAAAAAAAAAAAAAAAAACTAGTGACAGGTCTTGCGTCGGGATATGATACTTGGCCAAAGATTGGTATTGTGGGTCTTCTTCCCGACGTTCCGGGAAGCAATGATGGAGAGAGAAACAGAAGGGTCAACAAATAAGTACAGGTCTTTAATATGGTTGAGGGGGGAATAATTGACGGGAACAGAGGGATTTGAGAATGGACTGGTGGGTGATGGGAGTGCGGGTATAGTGAGAGTGGATTGCTGTGATGACCGGGAACACGGGATATTTCCCGTGTTTTATTTCCATTTTAATTTCTCGCGTTTCATCTTTTTCTCATACGGTCTTCTACCATTTTGCTTAAGAGAATTGGTTTCGTTATGCAAATGACTAGACAGTCCTCAGTGCTAACGTTTTCAAAGATTGAATTAGTCCTGTTTTAAGCATAAATATTTTATTAAAACTTCATTAAAGCATCACTCAAGAAATCATTGTGAAATTTTCCAGCCAGAAGAAGCAAAATTGGTTAAGTAGCCCGAGGAAAAGGTATTTATTGGGAGAAGAGCTATTGTTGGGAGAAAATGATATTTATGAAAAAAGGTCTGGTTCGCCGGAATTTAATATTTTTTAAATTTTAATTTTGTTATGTTCTCTTCTTAAATAATTATAATTTTAAGGTCTTTTCTAGTAAATGCTCCATCGGATCTAATTTATAAGCTTCATTTCTTTTGCATGAAATTAGTAACGATTTTTACCTACTCTCGTTAGTTTTGGAAATATAAATTGCATTTTTTCATATTTATTCTCTTTAGTCAATTTTAACCAACCTTTTGAGTTACGTAATTCAATTATTTGACAATTTAGTCAAATAACATTTTTATCTCAAGTTAATTTTTAGAATATTTCTTAGATCAATTTATTTGTATTCATTATATCAAGTTTTCATGTCACACGTAAATAAATATTCTACTTTTTTTATGTAGGTTTACAGCTAAAGGGCGTTGATGAAATCAAGAAGAATCTTTATTGATAACAAAGTATTGTTTATAAGATACAAATTAATCCACTTGGATTTCACAATGATCATCATTCACTTGAGGGTGATTAATAATTAATCCTAACTTTAGAGATCTTGGAGGGACTTCCCTCTCTATAGAAATGTTCACATTAACCTCTCTCTTAACATGGTGTGGATCTCACTATCCTACACATTTTGATCCATACAATTAGACCTCTATTTATAGGGTCTTACAATGATTAACAACCTCATTAAGATCTTAACTAACTAATGAGGATCTCAATTAAATAATGATTTTATATCTCCAATACACCCATCAGGTTAACACTTCTTAGATTATTAAAGTGTTAACTTTGTAACACATACAATAGGGTTTAGTGAAGTGAAATTAAACCAAATCATTTTATTCTTGTGAACAACACTTTTAAGAGACATCTTCCTCTTCATCTTCAGGATATTGTTCTTCAACACTCCCTTCTTCAATTCAATATTCTATGCTGAATACATGACTCTTTCACTTTAATGAATCTCAAGTAACTTGTCTTCACAATACACTTGCTTCTCTCTTTCTCATAATGACTGATGCAGGCTTCATTAATGTACTCATCATCCTCTTGGACTTAGTGAAGAATACTTTTGAAAATTCAAGAAACCCATCAGCACAACTGGATCCCTCAAACACTCGCACATAGTGCAGCACATACTTTCTCTCGCATAAAGCTATGTACATGTCAAGCTCCACAAATCTTTAACATTGATCAGTTCAATATATTCAGCACCTTCATTGAGTATGCTTCGTAACCAGGCTACTTGGCGTTGGGCAGATTCTACATCCTTAAGGATAGCCATCAATTCTTTGACATTGGATATTGTGAACTCCATTATAAAGGTGGACTGTAACTCTGGCACAACAAAGCATACACATTCCATATAAAGGTAAAAATATAATTAGCGGTTCTTACCAACTAACCGTTATGTAAGGCCTTAAACACTATAAATTTTTTAATAGCAAACCTCACAGTTGTTAGATCTCATGTTTTGATGATAACAAAAGAATGGTTTGAAAAGGAAATGTTTAATAATCAAGCTTCAACTAAGTAATGACAGGAATAAGCTTTACTTGAGGTAAGCATGGAAGTAATGAAGAGAGGCCAAGAGATTAAGCTGAGAAACCTGATCAGAAGCAAGTTTTCTAAGGCATTACTCGAGGCGGTACTCGAGTAATGAGACAAAACTTGAAGTAATCAAAGACAACTTCCAGTAACCAGGCAACGTTACTCGAGGAGCTACTCGAGTAACAGTGTAAAAGTTTTCAGGTTGCCAACGATACTCGAGGAGCTACTCGAGTAACCCTGTTTCTAAAAATGTGCAGCTCTCGGCATTTAGTACTACTGCAACATTACTCGAGGAGCTACTCGAGTAACCATGTGAAAAACTTCCAGTTGCCTTCAGGTTGCCAACGATACTCGAGGCGCTACTCGAGTAACTCTGTTTCTGAAAAGATGGAGCTCTCGGCACTTTGTACCACTGCAACATTACTCGAGTAGGTACTCGAGTAACGCACAAAGGTAAGCAAAAACTTGAAGGTGGTACCCGATTAACTTGATCTCTCTTTATTTCATGTTCCTCGAGTCCTTACTCCAGTATGCATATATTTAAGTAGATTCCTCGAGTATGTACCCGAGTATGCAGAATATTTTCAAAGACAACTTCAAGTCTTTACCCGGGTAAGTCATTGACAAAAAGCACAGTTACTCGAGGTGGTACCCGAGTAACCTATGGAACAATGAGTGCATTACTCGAGTACGTACTCGAGTAATGAGGTAAGTGCTCTCGGCATTGAAATCCTGCAACATTACCCGAGTAGAGCATCGAGTAACCAAAAGTTTATTTCAAGTTTTACTCGAGTTGGTACCCGAGTAACTCATAAAGTTGTGAGTGCATTACTCGAGTAGGTACCCGAGTAAACATGTATTTCCGAAGGTTTGAAAATTGGTTATTCCAGGCACTACCCGAGTAATCTTATGTTTATTCATTAACCTGCAATTGATCAAAGATTTCCCGAGGTTACTCGAGTAGGTACTCAAGTAACATTCAAGCAATACTCGAGGAGGTACTCGAGTAAGCTTACCCAGAAATTTTGAAATCATTCAAACGTTCATAGATTTGTTTCCTATATGATTAATCTTTCATTGTATTAGTATTCTTAGTCTATTTACAGATAAACAATGAAGAAAACACTTCAAGAGATTGAAGTCAAAAGAAACGTTCAAATGCCAACCACCGCCAACGGATATTTTTCAAAAACTTGAAAAGTCAACAGTGGCTGCGCACTCTCTAACGGATGAAAGAAAATGTTCCAACGGTCATCACCAACATATCTATATATATGGGAACAATCCAAACAGAGAGATAACAACAAGCACACACACAAACGTATTATCAAGTTTATTGCTCTATTTTTCACGTTGAAATTATATTTCTATGCTTCAGTGATTCTTATTCACTCTGTAAGAGAGATATTTCATTCAAACTCAATATTTGTTATTGAGGTAACTTAAGGTTGTGGAACCTTGAGTTGGGATTGAATTACAACCTGTAAGGGGGAGTGAGTGTCCAGGTATAGGAACTTGCTTGTACTGAGGTGCCAAGAACCCACTGAATCTTGGAAGTTATAGTAAAACTCTCAGAGAAGATCTGAGGACTGGATGTAGGTCAAAGTGGTTGTGACCGAACCAGTATAACTCCCGGTGCACACTTCGGTGATATTTCTCCTTACTCGTTACTGTTTTTGATTCCTCTGATAAAGTTTTATATTTCCGACGAAATTTTAGTTTCACCCAATTCACCCCCCTCTTGGGTGAAACGCTTGTTCTAACAACAGTTACTTGAATATAACTGTTATAAAAATAAAACTATTAGCAATTCTTACCAACTAACCGTTATGTAAGATCTTGAAATCTATAACGAGAGTTTGTTTGTAAAACATCAAATCAGTTTGACATTTGAAAACTTTCACACTCAATTAAAAGCTCTAGATCTTTCAGCTTTGAGAAAGGTGTCTGTTCAACCTCAGAGTTTTCTTTCTTCAACTTCCAGTTAAGTTGACATAAGGTTCATGGTTTTTCTTTTATTGTACATTTTTTATTGAATTTATTCTGGCCACGGATGATTATTGGGTTTTAATTGGGGTTTTTGTTTTTAAATTATTTATGCTAGATGTGGTTTTGGAATAATCAGTGGACGTATGCCGATCGGCTAACGAGAGACTACTGGGATGGGGCAACAAATATCCTTTAGTTTGCATTTGCGCATAGTCCCCCAAACAACGATTATTTGATTCTTTGCCCCTGTATAAAGTGTGATAACGTACAATGGTGTGATCGAGAAACTTGTATGTCGTACTTAGTGATTTATGGAATCGATCCTACTTATACATGTTGGATGAGGCATGGGGAGACAATCAGTGGGGTGGTTGAACATATGAAAAGTGTTGAATCACTTGATTTCAAACCAAGTGCATTTGACGCTGATCGTCTCAATCATATGGCCAAGGCATTAGAAGAAGACCTCCAGGATTTTTCTAAAATGATGAAAACTTTGAAGGGCGATTTGGTAAAGCCATTGTATGAGGGGTGTACTGAGTTTACCTTATTGAGCATTGTGTTGATGTTGTACAATTTGAAGGTGATACGAGCTTCACATAATTGCTCGAGGCTTTGAATGAAATGCTACCAACTAAAAACATTCTTCCACTTAAAACATATGCCACAAAGAAGATGCTGCGCTCCGTCAGCCGTATCTACGAGAAGATACATGCTTGCCCCAACAATTGTGTCGTGTTTAGGGATGAATATACATCGCTAACACATTGTCCTGTGTGTGAAGAGCCACACTACTAACAGAACGAGAAGAGCCCGAATAAGGCGTTATGGTATTTCCCCATTATATGAAGATTTAAACGACCGTATGACAATCCTGATGAAGCAAAAAATTTGAGGTGGTATACTAATGAAAGGATAGATGACAGCATACTTCGACATCATGCTGATTCTCTAGAATAGAAAATGTTTGATATAAACCACCCTGACGTTGCTAAAGATGATAGGGACCTACACCTCACATTTTCTTGATGTTATGCACATTGAGAAAAATGTGTATGAAAGTATTGTTGGGACATTACTCCATATGTCAGGGAAGACCAAAGATGGCATAAATTCTAGGCTAGACATGGTTGATATGGAAATAAGGGAAGAATTACCACCAGAGGAGAGGGGAAGCTATACATTTCTTCATCCCCAGCTCACACACTATCAAAGGAAGAAAAAACTAGTTTTTTCAATTCCTTGCTTCAGTCAAGGTGCCAGGGGGTTACTATCCAAACATCAGAAGACTCATATCAATGAAGGACTTGAAATTGATGAGATTAAAATCTCATAACTGCCATGTCTTGATGGAGAACTTGATTCTAGTAGCTATACGGGGTATATTGCCTTTTGAGGTATGGGTTTCAATCACCAAGTTATGTTTCTTCTTTAATTTACTTTGCAGTAAAGTGATAAACCCTAACAAATTATCTAGGTTGCAGAACTGAATCGTACACACATTGTGTGAGCTTGAGATGTATTTTCCTCCAGCATTCTTTGATATCATAGTCTGCTTGACAACTCACTTGGTTAGAGAGGTACAACTTTGAATCCCCACCTATTTAAGGTGGATGTACCCAGTTGAATGTTTCATGAAGATAATGAAAGGGTTACTGAAAAATTAGAGTCATCTAAAGTGTTTCATTGTTGAATGATATATCTATAAAGAGGCTGATAAATTTTCTGCCGCATATTTAAAGCATGCAAGCGATATTTGGCTTCCCGTGTCTCTACATGACAGAAGAAGGACTAATAGGGAATGGATCATGGGTAGGAAAGTTGTAACTATCTCAGATCAATAGCTAGAGCAAGCACACCTATATGTAGTGCACAACTACAAGGAGGTTGACGAGTACGTGTGCAAAGATATGCATCAAATTCAGAGGGAAAATCCCTATAAAGATGAAAGATGGTGTTCTCAACAACATAATAAATATTTATAACATGGTTCAAAGATCAAGTCCTTTGTGAGTATAGAGCTAATCCTAAATAAATTTTTAGTAAATTGAAGTTCTTAGCATATGGTCTAAGCAATCAAGTGACATCTTACGTAAGCTACATCATCAATGAGTTCACCTTCTACACTAAAGAGCAAGGTGATCGAAGCAAAATGCAAAATAGTGGTGTAACTCTTGTAGCTAACACCATGCATGTATTGAGTTCTAAAGGTAGAAATCCTATCTATGTGAAGATGTCATACTTTGGGGGTGATTGAGGACATCGGGAGTTAGATTATATTAGCTTTCGGGTTCCAATTTTTGGTTGCAAGTGGGTTGACAATAATCACGGCTTGAGAATTGATGACTTAGGCTTGATACAATTGAATTTGAATACGAAAGGGTATAAAGCAGAGCCTTTCATTTTAGCTTCTCTGGCTAAACTAGTGTTCTACATCCTTGATCCTTCTAAACATGGATGATATATTATTTTGTTGACAAATAAAGTAATTGATAAGGAGATGGGTTATGGAGTTGAGGATGATCCATTCAATGGGAGGTCACTTGAACCATTAAATTTGGATAAAGATGCTTTATACATATGGCATGATCATAATGAAGGCATTTGGGTTTTGAAGAGGGGAAAATTATTACTTGAGAAGAAGAGAAGAAATCAAGCTAAAAAGGTAAATTACAAAAAGCTAAGATTTGAAAAAGAAAAAAAAGCACTTAATTTTTGTGTTTTAACTGTGTATTGTTATTTTCTTGTTGCTGGGCTGAGTTAATTTCTGTGTTTTTATAGATGGTCTATTGTATTGTTGTTTGTTTATGTGTTGTTTATGAAAGTAGGTGGAAATCAATAGCAGTACCCCCTAATTTTTTAAAATGTTACATATATTTAACAATTATTAGTTAGGAACCGTAATATATGTTTTGAAATTACCTAATGGTTTCTTACAATGATCATTACTTATGTAATAACAGAGCAATACATTACAGGTGATATATTTGAACTGTTATAAAGTTAAACTTTCCCCTTTATTTAAACATCTCTCCGCTTTTCCATTTCATTCATTAACATACTCGTCTTAGCCTCTTAGGTCAAATGCAAACCCCCAACCTAACCAACCTCGGAACCCCACTACTTTGGTCGTTTGTTTTGATCATCGACCATCATTTTTAGTTGAACCACACTATCCACAAAGCCTTTTCCATGCTTCTCAGTAAAAGTTGCTCGAGTCATTGCGTAAGCCCTAACACTCATTTTTGTTCATTACTTGCTTTTTTGTTCTTCAGCCCTAGCCATGTCGCATTCTTTGCATGGTTTGTTCTAATCATATGGAGGTATGACTTCCCTTCTCTATTCTACATTCTTTATTATTATTTACTTTGTGTTTATAGCTAGGTTTGACCTAAGTCATGCTCATATTTTTTTTCTTGAAAAATCTTTGATCGAAGGTTCCTTTCCTATTATAAGAAATTGTTAAAGATTTACAAATATTTCATTATATTGAGTGTGTGGCAGATAGCTTCAAGTGGTATATGGTTGAACAGGCCACATGTATAACTTATAAAGGGAGAACATGATTCAAAACTGTCTCTATAGGCTACATTTATAACCTACAGAGGCATCACACAATTTATAACTCGCCTCTCCCTAAGAATCACGTTAACCTTGAAAGCTAAAGATTGCCATCAATCCAAGTTAGCTCTTCTAGTGTCGCCACAGAATGCTAGTAGGAGGACTGTGTACTATGTGCTTGAACTTGTTGCTTGGCCTGACTACCTTATTGTCATACCATCTATAACAAAAAAGGTATTTACACACACACACACACACACACACACACACACACACACTAGATAAAGTTTTGGCTTTAGCTTTGCTTATTGGATTTGACCATATAATAGAATAGAAGCTCACACATCCAGTATAGCCATGCAAATTGGGATGGATCAAGACATTCTCAGCTATGTGGCTAGGCTTAATGGAACTCCCTACTATAGAGGGCTCAAGGAATATGCAGCCTTAAGCAAGACTTAATAAACAAGGAGAGATTAGATCTATAGAACGACATATGCTTCCTAATGAGAAGGAATATGTGGAGTACTATAGATTTAACTCCTCATTCTTTATCAAATCTTGCTCGAGCTACATAACCCTTTATTTATAAAGATGATGCCATGTGGAATGAATTAGAGCCATGTAATTAAATAATAAGTCATAAAGCAAAGCACATGGGAAATTGGCAATATAGTATAGTATTTTAGGAGAGATAAAGATGATAATATCTAAGCTCTTTTATCTCCTTCTTGGGTTCATTTTTGGCTGAATCAAATCAAATAGAGAGAGAGAAGAGTTGAAGAAAGCTTGGTGAATACAAGAGGTCTAGGGTTCCAAGAGTAAAAATAAAAGGTAAGAGTATGTAAATCAAGTGCTTATGCTTTCAAATCTCCTTGGAACTTCCTCTAAACTCTTCTTCTTGAAAATCATGATTAGCAAGCCAAAACAAGAGAGAAGAGAGAGAGGGTAGAAGGCATTGAGGAGGGAGAAAGTTGAGAATCCAAGAGGTAATCTCATGAACTTGATCCTCTTGTGCTATATGATGATGTTGTTGTTGGTTTTGGCCTGGTTTTTTATTGTTTTGTAAGTTTGGTCTGATGAAAACCCTTGGGGAAATGCTTCCAAAATTTCCTCTAATCATGGTCAATTAGTGTTGAAGTAGTTAATCATGTGATTAGAAGTAGAAAGGAAGTGGTTAAGCAAAAGAAATCAAGAAAACACATGTTCCTTCTTAAGAACCCTCATTTCAGCTAAGTGCAGAACAGTGGGGTGGAGATGGAATTTTGTAATTGTGATGTTCCATTAGATTTAGAAGGGAAAATTGTGTGGTAATATAGGTGTTCATGATTTTTGGATGTTGGTATGTAAATCTGGAAATTTTTGAAATTAAAGGAACATGCTATTTGATTTGCCTCTAGTAAGGCAATGTTATTGTGCAATGACATTAGTTGGTCAAACCTAGTCCAAAAATTATGAAACTTGGCAGTATTAAAGTAGATATCTGGAGCTTTAATTATATAGGTTGTTGTAATTTTGGACAAGTATATTCAAAGATAGGAATTTTCTTAGTTGTGCCCTGTTTGTGGATGTAAATCTGGAATAGTGCAGGTTTGATGAATTTCTGGGAACAATGTGATTATAGTGGTTAGACTTAAGTATTTTTGCATGAAATTAAATTTAAAGAGCTTCACTTAGGCTTTGGAATCAGTCAAATTGGATTTTCCTAAAATTAATTATGAATTTTCAAAATTGATTGAAAATCTACTAGTTTCTGGAAACAGTGAAATTGCATTGTGTAGATTGTACTATGCAGAAATTGTTATAGCTGCATTAGATAACTAGCAGAATTTGATTTAAAGGCAGTAATGGTAAAAGTAATAATTAGTTACTTGTATCTTTAATTTTAATAGGAATTGGAAATTTCTTGAGCCGAAACCGAAGTTAAGGACAGGCTGAGGAGCCGAAAAAGGAGTCAAGTAGTAACTTTTTCATACATATACTAGGTGATTATTATATTTTTGTGTATACCATTCTTTGTAACATAAGCATAGTGTCTTGGACACGCATATTAGCCTAGTTGTGGTCTGGGACCTAATGGAGGCATATGGTTAAGCTAAGGTGCAAACATGTCATTTGGCCTTGGACAGGGTGCACACAGTATTTTATCATCTTACATGACATTGTGTATTGCATATTTATTTTTGCATTTTATATGTCTGAAAAGCATGTTGGTATTGAGATTCGCTTGAATCTCATCCTTTTTCAAGCTGTAAAACATTACAGCTGAAGCTAGCGGCTCGAAGGGCAAGGCAGTGGCTACCTGTGAATAGAGTCCCGGGGCACTCCGAAGTTGCTGCAGTTATCTATGCTTAAAATTTAGTTTCTTTTGGAACACTTGTAGATTTGTAAATATTTTTCAAATCCTGTGGGGATTTTCCTGTATTGTAAAAAGTACTTAATGTTAGTATGTTTCCTCTATTTCTGTACGCCTTACGGAACTATGCCCTTATTACTCTACAAATATGAAAATGTTAAGGGTTTGACATTTTTAGTATTAGAGCTAAAAGCGGTTCTGGTATTATTAGAATAGTATATTGATATGGTCTTGTTTGCATGGTGACAGGAAATCATGCACGGACGACGACAATAATAGCGTAAGCGATTACCCCCATCGGTGAACTAGCATCCCTCAGACCAGCAGATCCTTAAGGGACAACTGTATGTAGAGTACTGGTCACCGGGTGGTGGTAGAATGAGGAGGACGGCTAGGAAGAGAGTTCGTGTGAGACCAATATATGGCCTAGAGTTGAGGCTAGCATCACCAGTCGGGTCGTTGATGGGAGAGTCTAAACATCTACTGTCAGATGGATCTAAGGAGGACCTGAGCATAGTTGAAATCTCCCGACCAGAGACGGTATGCATGCCCTATGACCTATAGCCAGACGAGGATTTATGGGAATATGTGTGAGGTAGGTACAGACAAGTAGTACGAGCATATGATACCCCAGTGGATCAGTACCAGTGGATGCTCTGTACAGGAGGCAGGAGTCATTGAAGATAGATCTGCCAGATGAGTTCTAGATCTTTACTACTATGGACTTCTTCCCAGACACATCCTTTTGGAACCGGAAGAAGAATGACATAGTTGAGAGAGGCCTGAATGACCACTTTGGGGAGTTCATGGAGCATATTATAGACTTTATACGGAGGCACATGTACCTAGAGTGATGTGGGGTCTAGGCACTATATTTTGGGTGACCAGAGGTAGCCAACACGTCTTTTAAGGTGATGGCAGTCACAGGGAACTGGTGGATAGAAGTTGATAGAGCTCTATGGATAGTTAGGATTTGATGCATGCTTAACTCAGGGCAATCACAAGGTGGGTGATCCCCTGGGAAGCTCTATGCATAGTTAGGATTTGATGCGTAGAAGTGACAAAGACTTATTGTATAGTAGTTTTAGGACATATGATATGTAGTACTTTCCCTAATTGTTGTATACACAAGTTATATGTTATGTATGACATATTTATGTACTCGACATTTTGAGAAATGACATAAATGCCCTTGTGATCATATGAACTTATTTTTCTTTATTTTTATATTGTGAAATACAAAGATGGTATGACCACAGGTAGACCACGACGAGGCATAATAATGAAGTACCAGACCCTCAACCTGATCCAATACGACAACAGATTCTGGATATGCTCATACAGTAATAGGCCATCATAAATAGTATTAGGGAGGAACTGCAAGAAGTACAACAGAGACAGGATCATCTAGAAGATCTGGCGAGGAGAGATGGTGAACTTAATCCACCTGAGGAACCTCAACCAGAAGATCCATTGCCTGATACTGAGGCTGATATATAGATCTGGGTAAGAAGGTTTAGTAAATAGCAACCCCCTGTGTTTAGAGGGAAGCTTGATCCTCAGCAAGTCAAAGATTGGCTAGCACAACTAAAGAAAATTTTCAACATTCTGTTGTGCCTTGATGAAATTAAAGTTCTGTTGGCAATTTATAGGATGGAAGGCAATGCTGACAGATGGTGGAAGAACATTGAGCTGATTTTTAGGGGAAGGAATATTCCAGTAACATGAGAATTATTTTAGGAGAAATTCAATGAGAAATACTTTCCCCAATCAGTCAAGCTAGAAAAGGAGAAAGATTTTTTGAACATATAGCAATATGAAAAAGAAAGTTTTGACGAGTACCTGACTCGCTATATCCGATTATCGCTATATTTTGCATACCTTAAATATTAGGATGATGAGGTAGTGCTCCAATATGATGATAGAAGGGCTAAAGCCAGAACTGAAAGAGAAACTTGTTTCTAAACATTTTACTTAGTTCAATAAGGCAGTTGAAGAGTGTCGGATCATAAAGCATAATCTACTGAATTTATAATCCCACAAAAAAGTTAGCAGCAAAAACACAATTGGTAGTGGGAATTCTTCTCAGAAGTGCAGTTATCAGGGCGGTCCTTCTAGAGGAGTAGTAGTAAAAAGGCATACCAGCCTGACAACCACAGTAATGAAATACCCCCTTGGGATAGAACCTGCAGATACTGTAGAAATCCTTACCATCCTGGTTATACATGTGGGCAAGTGAGGCAAGCATCAGTACCTGTAAGGCAGGCGCTAGGGTCAGAGAGATAGATAGTTTGTTACAATTGCCATAAACTAGGACATTTTGCAAAGGATTTTTGACAGCGACAAGAGCCCAGAGAGACTTGGCAACAAGTTCAGGTTAGGGTTTTTGCTATGACATAGGAAGAAGCCCAGAAATCATCTGAGATGATATGAGGTATGATTTCTCTCAATGGTAATCTGGTACAAGTATTGTTTGATTCAGGAGCTAGTCATTCATTCTTTGCATAAGACTACTAAGACAACTAGGCTTGAGTTGTATCGATTACTGTATGATCTGATGGTCTCTACGCCTATGGTTAACAGGTTTATCATAACCAAGGTTTGCTTAAATTGCATTGTGAACGTAGAGGGACATGAGTTTACAATAGATTTGATATGTTCGCCGCTGAATAAACTTGAGGTAATTCTCGAGATCGAATGGATGATCACAAATAATGTATTACTAGACTGTGGAAGCAAAAGGGTCATTTACCCTAATCCACTATCAAAGGCTAATGCAAAAATCAACCTAAACTTTCTCTCCATAGCTGAGGTCGAGAGATGTTTACATAAAGGTTGTTAAGGATACATCGTGTTTTTTTCCATGCATTCAAAGGCTAGAACAGCATTGGATAGTATCCTTGTAGTAAATGAATTTCTTGATGTGTTTTCAGAGGATATTAGTGGATTACCCTAGGACAGGGAAATGAAGTTTGCAATTGAGTCTTGGCCTGGAGAGGGACTAATATCCAAAGCTCTATATAGATGGCACCAAGTGAGATGGCATAACTGAAAAAGCAGATTGAAGAACTACTAGAGAAAGGGTTCATTAGACCCAATGTCTCACTATGGGGAGCTCCAGTGCTCTTCATTAAGAAGAAAGATAGAAGCCTATGACTTTGTATTGATTACAAGGAGTTAAACAATGTAATTGTAAAAACAAGTATCCATTTCCCCAAATTGATGATTTGCTTGATCAACTATCGGGTGCCTGTGCGTTCTTGAAGATTGATTTGAGATCTGGGCAACACCAACTCAGGGTGAGGGCAGATAATATGTAGAAGGCTGCTTTCAGAATATGATATGGCCATTATGAGTTCTTAGTAATGCCATTTGGGTTGACCAATACACATACAGTGTTCATGGACTACATGAATCAAATTTTCTGTCCATATTTAGACCAATTCATGGTAGTCTTTATCGATGATATTCTGGTGTATTCTCAAAGCAAAGCGGAGCATGAGCACCATCTGAGAATTGTATTGAATACCTTGAGAGACAAGCAACTCTATGCCAAGCTGAGCAATTATGAGTTTTGACTTTCAGAGGTTAAATTTCTAGGCCATGTAGTCTCACAGCAAGGGGTCGTAGTAGATCCAAACAAGGTGGAAGCAACTGAACTAGAAGAGGCCAAAAACTATTTTTGAGATACGTAGTTTTTTGGGTCTTGTCTAGTATGACAGGCGGTTTATACAAAATTTCTTCAGAATAGCTTCGTCGTTGACAAAGTTAACACAAAAAACACAACATTTTGTGTAAGACAACAGTTGTAAGAGGAGCTTTATAGAGTTTAAATAAAAATTAACAACAACACCATCATTGACAATCCTAGATCTGCAGTTAACCTTTATAGTTTACACAGATGCCAATAGGTATGGATTGGGATGTGTTTTGATTTAGCAAGGTCGAGTAGTGGCGTATGCATCCCATCAGCTAATGCCTCACCAACAGAGATATCCCACACATGATCTTAAGTTAGCAGCGATCATGTTCCCACTGAAAATCTAGAGACACTATCTCTATGGGGCGACCATAGAACTGTACTGTGACCACAAGAGTTTGAAATATCTGTATGATCAGAAAGAGCTTAACATGGACAACGCCGGTGGATAGAGTTGCTTAAAGACTATAACCTGGAGATCAAATATCATTCAGACAAGCCTAATATGGTGGCAAATGCATTACCCTCATGATTCACGAGTAAACGTTGATTGAGAACTTTAGAGACCTCAACTTGTCGAATCAAATTATGATTAATAGTAGCAACATCAGTCAGGTAGAGAATGACATGATAACAGATATAAAAGAAGCTCAGATATAGGATAAACGTGCCCAGTCTATCAGAGATATGATCGTAAAGGGAGAGGCTTAGGAACATGACTTGTCAACAAGTAGGCTAGTTAGGTACCGAAAGTGGATATACATTTCACTGTGAATGGAGTTGAAGTGGTAAATCCTAGAAGAGGCGCACAAGAGTAAATATACTTTGCACCTAGGAGCAACCAAGATGTACCACAATCTGAAGTCTACATATTGGTGGCTAGGCATGAAATGAGATGTGACAAGGTTCCTTACTCGTTATCTTACTTGATTCACTTCCAAGTTTTGGAGGTCAGTGCTTGAGGCTGTGTACCAAGCTCCAATTTAGTATGGCCCATCATCCTCAGACAGACAGACAAACTGAAAGAATAATCCAGACACTAGAGGATATGCACAGGGCATGTGTATTCAATTTTAAAGGCAGTTGGGACAAATTCGTTCCACTTATGAAATTCACATACAACAACAGTTACCATTCGAGGATTCAAATGACTCCCTATTAAGCATTGTACACAAGGAAGTTTCAGTTTCCCTTGTGTTGGACAGAGCTGTTTGAGAGGCAGATGCATGGGCCAGATATTGTTGACCAAGCAATGGAGCAGATCGAGCTGATAAAACAGAGATTGTTAGCTGATTAAAGTAGGCAAAAACCTATATTGATAGGAGGTAAAACATTTGGAGTTTGAAGTTGGAGATCATGTATTTATGGAGGTTTCGCCTATTACAGGATTGGTACGGCATTAAAGGTAAAGAAGCTGAGCCCTAGGTACATTGGTCCTTTTGAAATCTTGTCTAAGGTTGGGTCAGTAGAGTATTGAATAGCTTTACTCCCAAGCTTGAGCAGGCTACATGATGTCTTCTATGTCTCAAAGTTGAAGAAATATCACCTCGACCTAGAACATGTGATTGAATACGAAGAGCTAGATGTACGGTACGATCTCACATATGAGGTCACACTTGACTGAGTCATTGATCAGTAGGAGAAACAACTAAGGTATAGGAGTATCCCATTAAAGTTGTTTAGAAGGGATTATCTCCTAGAGAAGCAACATAGGAGGCAGTGGAAGATATGCAGAAGCGTTACCCAGAATTCATAAGCCAGTACGTGTAGCAAATTTTGGGGACAAAATTTATTTAAGGGGGAGAGTTGTAACATCCCATTTTAATTAATCAATACTCCTTATATTTAATTGATACAATTAATGGAATAAAATGGTGAATTGTGATGTACAAAAATAACATAAACACTCCAATCAGTGGTCATACACAAATTAGCTAAGCTAGAACATAACGCAGCAACTAATGTCCACTTAAAAGCCTAACAATGTAACCTAAATTGGAGCATGAAAAAGCACAAAAAATGGCCTAATAAGCATGTTAAAATTTGACCAAAAACAAGGAAGAAGATCAATAGATGAAGTTTTGTAAAAATGTAATGGCAAAATGGTTATTTGCCAACAAAGCAAGAAGCAATTTATTTTTCCCCTTTTTCTCTATAATTTCGGTTAAGTAGGGAAATAAAGGGGAATATATATTTACTTGGTTGATATTAATTTAACAATAGGAAAAACAAGAGCCAAGTAAATTGAGTTTTAAAAGTTAAGAAGTAAAAAGGTGAATTAGTGAATTAATTGAAAGAAGGGAATATGCTAATTCATGAAGCAATTTTATTTCCTTTTTCCTTCGTGAATTTCAGCTGATTTGGGAAATATTGGGGAAAAATGATTGATTGAATAAAGATGATGCCATGTGGAATGAATTAGAGCGAAGTAATTAAATAAGAAGTCATAAAGCAAAGCATATGGAAAATTGGCAATATAGTATAGTAATTTAAGAGAGATAAAGATGATAGTATCTAAGCTCTTTTATCTCTTTCTTGGTTCATTTTTGGCTGAACTAAATCAAATAGAGAGAGATAAGAGTTGAAGAAAGCTTGGTGAACACAAGAGGTCAAGGGTTCCAAGAACAAAAATCAAAGGTAAGAGCATGTAAATCAAGTGCTTATGCCTTTTAATCTCCTTGGAACTTCCTCTAACCTCTTCTTCTTGAAAATCATGATTAGTAAGCCAAAACAAGAGAGAAGAGAGAGAGAGGGTAGAAGGCCTTGAGGAGAGAGAAAGTTGAGAATCCAAGAGGTAATCTCATGAACTTGATCCTTTTGTGCTATATGATAGTGTTGTTGTTGTTGTTGTTGTTATTGTTGTTTTTGGCTTGGTTTTTGATTGTTCTGTAAGTTTGGGCTGATGAAAACCCTAAGGGAAATGCTAGCAAAATTCCCTCTATTTATGGAAAATAGTGTTTAAGTAGTTAATTATGTGATTAGAAGTTGAAAGGAAGTGGTTAAGCAAGAGAAATCAAGCAAACACATGTTTCCTCCTAAGAACCCTAGTTTTGGCCAAGAGCAGAACAGTGGGGAGGAGATGTAATTTTGTAATTTTGATGATTCCATTGGATTTAGAAGGAAAAATTGTGTGGGAGTATAGGTTTTCATTGTTTTTGGATGTTGGTATGTAAATATGACAATTTTTGAAATTAAAGGAACACGCTGTTTGATTTGCCTCCAATAAGGCAGTGTTATTGTACAATGACATTCGTTAGTAAAACTTAGTCCAAAAATTATGAAACTTGGCAGGATTAAAGTACACATCTGGAGCTTTAATTTGATAGGTAGTTTGTAATTTTTGGACAAGTATATTCAAAGATATTCATTTTCAAAATTTTGCCTTGTTTCTGGAAGTAAATCTGGAATGGTGCAGGTTTGACGAATTTCTGGGAGCAATGTGATTATAGTGGTTAGACTTAAGTTTTTTTTTGCATGAAATTAAATTTAAAGAGCTTCACTTAGGCTTTGGAATAAGTCAAATTAGATTTTCCTAGAATTAATTATGAATTTCCAAAATTGATTGAAAATCTGCTAGTTTCTAGAAACAGTGAAATTGTACTGTGCAGAAATTATTATAGCTGCATTAGATAACTAGCAAAATTTGATTTAAAGGCAGTAATGGTAAAAGTAATAATTAGTTAGTTGTATCTTTAATTTTGATAGGAATTGGAAATTTCTCGAGCCAGAACCTAAGTTAAGGACAGACCGATGGTCCGAAAATGGAGTCAGGTAGTAACTTTTTCTTGCATATACTATGTGATTATTAGAGTTTGTGTATACCATTCTTTGTAACATGAGTTAGTGTCTTGGACAGGCATATTAGCCTAGTTATAGTCTGGGACCCAATGGAGGCGCAGGGTTAAGCCAGGGTACAAACATGTCGTTTGGCCCTCGACAGGGTACACGCAGTATTCTATCATCTTACATGACATGTTGTATTGTATATTTATTTTTGCATTTTATATGTCTAAAAAGCATGTTGGTACTAAGATTTGCTTGAATCTCATCCTTTTTCAAACTGTAAAACATTAAAGCTGAAGCTAGCAGCTCGAAGGGCAAGGCATCGGCTACCAGTGAATAGAGTCCCAGGGTACTCCGAAGCTGTTATAGTTATCTATGCTTATAATTTAGTTTCTTTTGGAACACTTGTGGATTTGTAAATATTTTTCAAACCCTGCGGGGATTTTCTTGTATTGTAAACAAGTACTTAATGTCTGTATGTTTTCACTATTTCTATGTGCCTTATGAGTTTATTACTCTGCGAATACCGAAATGTTAAGGTATTTGACACCATATGTTTTTCCCCTTAATTGGGATAAATTTTGGCTGAAGTAGGGATCAAAAAAAGGAAATTAATTTACTTGGTCCATATTAATTCAAGAGGGATTAATTATAGCCAAGTAAAACTGCACATGTTAATTTGCATTAAACAATAATAATCAAAAAGCAAGAGGAGATATTTCAAGGCATATTTCCCTCTTTCCTTCCTCATTATTTCGTTTGAGCAAGAGAAATAGAGAAAGAGAGAAGAGCTCAAGAACATCAAGAGGTCTTAGGGCTTAAGAAGCCAAAATCCAAGGTATGAGCTTGAAATCAAGGTGCTTATGCTTTCTAATCTACTTAGAGGTTCTTCTAGCCTCTTCTTCTTCTTGAAAATCATGGTTAGCAAGATAAATCAAGAGAGAAGAGAGAGAGGGCAGAGGCATGTAGAGGTAGAAAGTTGGAGAAATCAAGAGGTAATCTCCAAAACCTTGATCCTCTTGCTTTATATGTTGTTATCGTTGTTGTTGATTTTGGCTTGGATTTGGTTATTTTGTAAAAATGGAAAGATGAAACCCTAAGGGGAGGAGCTACCCAAATTTTAATTAATCATGATTAAGATGGTGATTATGAGGTTAAAAGAGAATTATGATGATTTTGGAAGTTAGTGTTCAAAACTGCCTGAATTCATTTTCTGGAGGCAAAGAACTGGCAAAGTGTTTTTGATCAGTCAAACTTAGTCCAAATGCTATGAAATTTTACAAGAATAAAGTAGACATCCTGGGCTTTAATTTGATAGATAGTGTAAGCCATTTGGATTAGTGGATTGAAAGTTATAATTTTTCAAAGTTTGACCTTGAATCTGAAACGAAATATGTGGCAGATTGGATTTGACAAATTTTTTTGGAAATGTCTGGCTGTAATTGATTCTTTGTGATATTTTTCATTGAAAAAGGACTAAAATATATTGTTATAGAGCATAAAACCAACCCATTTGGAAATTTGTGGAATTAATTATGAATTTCCAAAATTTGGTTAACAAAACTGGTAGATTGGACTAACCTACGCATCTATGGCAATTGTGTCAAAACTTGTCATAAGTATTGGGCCAAAAATAAGAGATATGTGCTAAAGGCCCATGTAGCCCATTAGACATTCAATTTCATGGTTTTAATAATATGGGTATTTATTTAGAGCTGTGAGAAGTCAAGAAGAAGCATCTTCAATGGTTGGGAAAGAAAAGGTACAAGAGGAGGACTTAAAAACACAAGGTAGTGAACTTACCTCTCTTGCATCTATTTGATATTTATGCTTGTGTATTGGTGCATGTTTTCTTTGCTTGATTATATGAAACATATATGAATGATTGAAGTTCTGTTTCTAGTTATGTTATGGCCATGAGTATGTTGTTTGAAATATTTAGCATGCAGATATGTCATTGTATTAGCATAAGTTTATGTAAGGCAAGCATACCATGCATTAAGAACTTATCTTACATACAGATTGATATTGTTTGCTACTGAGATTCTCTTGAATCTCACCCTCCCCCAAACAACCATTTAGATAGGTGATCACAAGAGGCGTTCTGAGTATAAGAAGAGTACTGCACGAGAGGAATGCTATGGTAGACGAAGATGAAAATATGTCTTAGTTTCATTAAACAGGTTTAGACACCCTAGTAGCCCTGTGCGACTACATTATTTGTAATTATTATGTATAATCCCTATAGGGAATTTCTATAATTGAGCACTTTTTATCAGTATATTTCTCTGAGAAAGGTGGATATAAGATAAGGTATCAACATATTTCATACTATTTTGGGTACACAAATACACCTTAAATAACATATCACAGATGTTTACAGTAGTGTGGGGAAAGCTTGTAACGACATACAGCCTCTAAACTACAGCACAATATGTGCTTGCTCTTTTTCATAACATGTCACCACATATACATGTGACTTCCTAGAGGGTCACCCATCCTGAGATTTTCCTGGGTTGAGCACGTTTAACCTTTATGTACCCATGTCAAAATGCAGATACCGGCTTTAACTGCTTCCGATCAATGGTAACCCGTGATTGCCCTTGTCTCAAAAATAGTGCCCATTGTCTCTGGGCATCAAAATACTATGTATAGACTGCATATTAGTGTCGATACATGCATCTAGACATGTACTTTGTGATATGCTTCTTGTAGTTTTCCAAGCTGTCACTCAGACGTCACTCTATAATCTCATTCTTCCCCCAGACCCTAAAATGCAGTGTCCGGGATGACATACATCAATGTATAGATCCAAATGTCATCCGAGTCTCTAAATTCAGAAGACCTTGATCACACTATCCTAGGATTATATGGTCCTAGTACCCTGTATGCTAATCTATAGGTGTTATGCTTTCTGACAGCCTACAGATATATACTCTGAATGTCCTCCCGTAGCTCCTGATCTACACCCGAATCTGACTTGGTCTTATAAGTCTGTGGCTTATCTGTCTGACACTGATTAGCCTATTGGTGATTCTATCTAGGATGAGGCCCATACTCTGGCCTTACTTAGACCCGCTCCCTCGGTGTCCATGTTATCCTTATACCACCCTCAGACCAGTATTATGATACTGGCTGCCCTCAAGTATTTGCTGTTTCTTCTGGGCTAGTTCACAAAAGTACTCCCTTTATGTGCATATGTCTTGTCATTGTATAATCAAAACCATATTAGTATACTATTCTGTTGTCAGAATCGCTTAGGCTCTGATACAAAAACTGTAAGACCCTTATCTTATTTCCATATTTTTTAGAGTATTTGTGCATAGTTCGGTGGGCACACAGGAATAACATAAATATACGATAATAAGTGCTTGATTACAAGAATTCCCCATAGGGAATGTCCATAGTAATTACAAATAATGTAGCCGCATAAAGCTACTAAGGTATCTAAACCTGCTTCAATGAAACGTAGGCATATTCCTGTCTTTGTTCCACCACTGCATTCCTCTCTTGCAGTTCTCTTCTTTGTTCTCAACATACCTTCTCTTTTCATCTCTCTAAATGGTTAGTTGGGAGGGTGAGATTCGGTGAAATCTCAGTAGGAAACAATACTAACAATGCATGCAAGATGAATGCTAGTGCATGATATGCTTGCCTTATATAGGCTCATGTTCACATAATGACATTTCTGCATGCTCAACGTTTTATGCAACATATCTATGGCCATAGTATAAACCTAAACAAAGCTTTATTCATTCATACATGCTTCACATAATCAATCAAAGCACTACTACAAATCAATACACATCAAATACATACAAGTTAAGTAAGTTCACTACCTCTTGTATTGAGTCCTCTTCTTGTACCTTTTTCTCTAACCATTAAGGATAATTCTTCTTTGTCACCTAATGACCCTAGATATATAATCTTATCATTAAAGCTATGATAAATAAGTATCCAATAGGACTACATGGGCCTTTAGGACATGTCTCTTATATTTGGCTCAATACTTATGATAAGTTAACACAATTGCCATAAATTCGTAGTTAACCCATTATAACAGTTTTGTTGACCAAACTTTAGAAATTCATAATTAATTCTACAAAAATCAAAATGGGTTAGTTCTAGGTTTTATGAAAAGCTCTTTAAGTTTTCTTTCAATGGAAAATATCATAGAGCATCAATTACAGGCACACATTTTCTAGAAATTCGTCAAACTCAGATTGTTACATATTTCATTCCAAATCAAGGTCAAACTTTGAAAAATCATAGCTTTCAATCTACTGGTCAAAATGGCTTATACTAACTATCAAATTAAAGCCCAGGATGTCTACTTTAATCTTTCATAGCATTTGAACCAAGTTTGACAGAGCAAAAACACGTTGTAAGTTCTCTGCCTCCAGAAAACTAATTCAGCCAAATTTGAAAACAAACTTCCAAAATCATCATAAAACCTTTTTTAACATTATAATCATCATCATATGAGCTTCAAACCCTAAAATACTCCCTCTAGCTGAAATTTTAATGTTTAAGTATCTCAAGAATTACTCAACAAAATCACAGAATATTCGGTTCAAATCAAAGCTTATACTTACCAGAACTCGAATATATGATTTGTCCTTGATTCTGGAAGCACTTCCTCTGAGTAGATGGAATCAAACACCTCTGATTAAAAATATGAAACCATAGAAATGTTGCTCTCCATGAGGGTAACAACGTTAGAGAATACTCCAAAAGCTGGAAATGCCGAATCGAAGGTGAAATCGGCTCAGGAGCTCAAGAGCTTTCACTATTCATCCTTTCTCTTTTCTCTTTTCCATTTTCTTGTGTTTTTCTAATTTTTCTCTTCTTTTTGAGTGGCTGAATAAAATTAATAGAGAGGGAGGAGAGATAATTAGTCAATTCCCTAATTTGCCATTGGTTTATTCAAAAATTACCAAGATGCCATTTAGTTGAATTTCAACCATCCAATCTTTTCTCTTTGCTTTTGCTTTCTTCAAGTCTCTCTCTCTCTTTTCTCTTTGTGTTAGATGAAAATGAGCTCTTGAAATAAGACAAGGGCTTTTAAAATATCATTTCTCCACCTCCTCAAGATAATAATATTTTATGGCCAATTAACATGTGAAAATTGACTTTTGTCGTTATCTTTTTCACTTGGCTATTATTCCTCCCACATGACATTATTTGTAGTCAAATAAATATTTTTCTTCGCTTTATTTTCTTTTTGGCTGAAAGTATCATAAATAAAAGGGAAAAATAAAAGCTTCTTGCTTTATTGGTCAAATGACCATTTTGCTCTTACATTTTTGTAATTAAATTGAGCTTCTTCTTTTTTCTTTTGTTTGGGCTGAAATTCACAATATATTGGCCCCAACAATTATGATCTTCGATTAACCAATTTGGGCTCCAATAATGGGCTTTTATGAAGACAAAAATTGAATTCTTATGTCTTATTGTGGCCTAATTCCGTTTTGTCATTATCTGGCCATTCAAAGTGTGCCAAAATTCACCATTTTATTCTATTTAATATAAGTAATTTTGGTGACTGAAATTTGGGATGTTTCAAACCCTTCCTGTAAGAATACACCTTGAATCGATGAACCAATGAAATGGCGTCTCTTGAAGACTAAACCTCTTCAATGAGAAAGTTATAACTATCTTGTTAAATTCATGAACCTTATTGATTCATGAACCAACATAAATACGTTAATTTATAAGAACATGACTTCTGAAAACGTAACTCTTTATTTAATCATATTCCATAATATTTGAGAGACTCTTTCTTTGACACACCCATATGTAATATTTACAATATTTACTTCCAATTGCTCTACTTTATCACATAACTTGATCAACTACTTCATCGAAGCATTTTCCCTATTATGCTCTTGTATGGGCACTTGCTTAGAAGAGAAAGGACCTTCATAAGGAACCATAGGTGAGTTCCCAAACTAATTTTGGGAACATCTAGTGTTTAACCAAAATTTGGTAGGGAAAGGTTTTATTTACTGGGTTATCAGCAACATATGATTTCGTAACATATAATATGAAAAATAAGAAAGGGTGATATGATTAATAGTGTGCAAGCCAGTTTGCAAAGTGATGGTCAACAAGAGAAAAAATAGGAAATGAATCTAATTAGTGCCAGAGTATAAGGTTTGATTTCTAGAATGCATCCAATAAGCCCCCTCTTAGTACCATCATTCTTTATATTCACCCCTAGGTCAATCTGTTGCTATCTTCACAGATCCAAGAGATGTGGTTGTTTCTATCTTCGCGGGCTTGGAGCTTCTTCTGATTGATTGGTTTGACTAATCATTTTATGAGGAGCTGTGGGCTTAGTTAAGGTTTACATCCTATTAGGCTTGCAATAGTTTTGCCTTTCCTTCCGCTGGAACCTTCTTACTGGGCTTGCTTTGTATATAGGCCCAAGGAACCTATTTTGGTACACATAATAAGTCCCCCACTTCACAAACTTGATGCACTATTGGCTTAAGAAGTAAACTCAAACTCATTTAGATTCTTCTGAGCCAACGGTTCCTTCCCAGGGTGACCTTTCTACTCTTTTGTCAGTTACTTAACACCCTGTAGGCGGTTTCTCCCATGTTCTCATGTCATTAAGTTTCTTTATTGCCTCCCTACTTCATTTGTGTTGAGACGTGCGAGGGTTTTTTTTATAGAGCTTGTGAACTAAAGTTGAAGGTTCCCTCTGTGCTAGATTTTTCTCTTGAGGCCATTCTTTGTAAAGGTGTCTTCTTTCTTCTCCTACCTTTGTTTTTCCTTCAATTTCTAGGGTTACGGCTAGGATTCAATATTCCCTTTGACTTGTTCTTTAGTGCTGACAAAGTTAGGGTTTTGATTTTTCTTCTTCTAATGTGTAAATCTTCAAACTTGCTGGGTATTTTCCTTGACCATTCTCTAGTTTGCATCGTTCTACCCTCCTCATTTTAGGTAGTTTTTAAACCTTGAGTGTTATTTGTCTTGCTTCGTGTAGGTTACTATTTTAGAGTTGGATAATTCATCTATAAGTATCACCTGCCATAATGAGGGGGATCCTGAGGTTGAAGTTATGTCTAGTGATGAGTCGGGCTTAGGTAGTGTGAGGGACAAAAATATAGCCATAGTTCTAGAGAACACGGGCGTGTTGGAAGGGTTGGTGGTATTCATTATAGATTATATGGGTCTTAGAAACATTCATAGATCTTACTACTTACATGAGGATATTCACATGAGGGTTCTTTTGTAAAACGAAAGAGCTGATTCATACTCATAAGGTTGGGTTGCTACGCACATTGAGTTGTTTAGGTATAGAACTTGTTTTCCTTTTCCTTTGCATCAACGTAATGTCACTCTTATTTAAATAAGACCTATTAAAGTCAACTTAAGGTTTTTCATTAAATCACATGTAAGAGACATAATTATCATGCACCTATTACAAGCATCACAACAAAAGGGAGCTCCGCTTTAGGCCCCTAACCGACAAAATATACACAAGAAGATATAATACTTCTATATTCAAATTCCATGACTAAAAAATTGGAATTTATAATAAATCATATCCATAAAAATCCTAGGCCTCAGGTCGTCCATTATTGAGTCTAGAAAAGACAATCAATAAGAATTAAACAAAATCCCAAATTTCAAATGCAACTCTAACTGTGGCAAAAACAGACAAATGCAAAGTGGCTTTTTATAGCCACTGCAACAAGCCTTCGATGCCTTCCTAGTTGCGTCGCCCCTCGAGACCTCACATGAAAAAATGTGAGAAGTAACATGGTGAGACCATTATCTCAGTAACTTAATAACTACCTACCGGCACCACCCATAGGATGCCAAGTAAGGCTAAAAAACACACATGAATATAGTCAAATAACTCAAAAATAGGAAGTATCAATTTATAATCCTCAGAGAATAAGTAAACATATCATATTATGGCATGCTCCATAACAACACATCATAAAGCAATAATTTATTTCTAGTCTTTCATTAACCCCTAACCATCCTTATATCCTCTTTATTTCCTCCTACTAAACCCATGGGCTAAGTCCTAGTCCATGTTATCGGTAACTCTCATGAGCTTTTCATAAGTGTGGTGTAGATCGGCTAGAGTACTACAGAGCATACAAGGGACTATGGGTTACTCCAGTAGGGTTACTACCCATGGGAATATTGCCCGGGCCTTGGGAATATTGCCCAGAAGCTACTGGAGTGTCGTATCAGGGAATATTGCCCTGTAATTAAATGTCGGCTAGTAGTGCACAATAATTAAACTAACGGCCTACCACGTGGTATTTAGTTTTTATCACAGCCTTATCACTAACTCCACCATTTAATCTCATTATTCTTAGGGGTTATCCTCCTTTCTCATACATCATCAATCTCAATTATAAATAAGAATTCAACACTTAACAAGTACATGTATAAGTCGTAATATTAGAACATATCAAACTATCCAGTTCTAGGGTTCACATATAAGTCCCACAAGGTGAGTTTTGGTCTTAAAACAATAAGGATAATATAAATATACTCATCATAGGCTTGTGGAGTTTTTCTAAAAACTCCTACGAATGACAGCGATAGATAAGATGAGTAGGACTATGTTACCTGGTGCTTCCCTTAACTACAAACAAGAAGGATATTTCCCCAATGCACGAATTCAAGCTACAAAGGAAGGGAAACCAAATTAAATTACGAAGATCTAGCTACTCAAGAATTTATCTCATATGGTTGATTAGAAATTCTCGCAAGTTTTACCAGTAATAGAGATTCAGGCTAGAACTGAGAATTGCCCTCAACATTGTGTTAGAGTAGATTAGTCTAAACCCCCTGTATCTTCAATTTGGGTTTTAAACCCTTAAAACTCAGTTCTATGTAAAATCCCCAAATTGGGATTCTCAAGCCCTAGCCTAAATTGTTTAGAATCTCATAATTAAGGAGGAAGAAGAAAGAGAAGGGGGGATTAAAGAGGCTTACCAAAGATTAGAAGTCTTAGGATGCTCTTAGCATAGAAACCTATAAGAGCTCTTGCTTCTCTGCATCCGAACTTGAAATGAGAATCAGATTGGGGTGCCCCCTTCTATTCATATTATTATTATGTTTTATTTGTTATTATTATATCTATATATATTTGTTTTTTTGGATGTTACACTTTTCCTATTCCTATATACCAAACCTTCAGGTAATATTTTTAACATTTGAGTATTTCAATATTAAACATCATTCCTTCACAATTAAATATGCTTATTCACAATGACAATGACTAGGATAGATTTGAGTTTTAGATTAAATCAAAACTTCCTAGAAAAAATATTTAAAAAATGATAAAAATATGGCAATTCTATTACCCACCTTCTAACCATATTCATGGTCATTGTTGTTGTAGACATGGTCAATGTTGTTGTACGCTTCTACAATCACTTCTTGAATCATGCTTGAAACGTTTTCTCTCTTGAGGAGAACTAAACAAGTGACATATGGATTAAAGTTAGGCATACATTTTCTAAAGCATAAAATAACAATATTAACGTCATTAAAGATTAAAAAAGAAAAATAGGATAAAATAAAATATCTTACATATGAATCCATTACATGTAAAGGTCGGGGAAACTTTTACATTATTATTTCTTAGAAAAAATGAGAAGAAGAAGTAATAAAAAAAAGAATATTGTGAAGTTCAAGACTCTGAGACTAAAAAAAGTAAATGCCTAGGCAAAGGAAAAAAAATAAAAGTATGATATGAGTCCTAAAAAGTATAAGCCTAGAATTAAAAGACATTATAAGTAACACCTGATTTCATGTGTGTGATTTCATATATATATATATATATATAATGTGAGAAGGATGTATGAACCGATATTCTTATAACAAAGTGCATGAGGGTGACTAGTTACTGAGCCTTCAAGTTGTAATCGTCTCTACAATTCCTTTAAATTCTCACTTCACTATAGCTGTTCTTTCTTACTCCTTCGGTCCTTAATATAAGCATATTTGGGGAGTTGATCTTGGTCCTAAATATAGGAATAATTTTCATATTTGTCATGCTTTTCCTAATTTACCCCGATTGATGCTCCCTCAACAATAATCAAGAAAGAGAAGGAATGAGGAAATTAAGGAAGATGACTACAGTGTTTTTAAAAATATATGTCATATTAACTAACTCAACTAACTTCTTTAATCTAATCAAATTAAGTAAATATGTCTTATATTAAGGATTGGAGGAGTATTTTATAGGCTTAAAGACTAATAATCTTAAGAAGAGGTTGGTAAATATTGTAAGATAATTTTATCTCTTTGAAATCTTTTAAGAGCCGAGGAATCTTGCAAATCTTTTAAAAGACTATGAATCTCACAAATAGGATAGTCCTTTCTATTTATCCATCTGTCTGGGGGTGGTAAGCTATACTGAATTTCAATCTCATCCCCAAAGCTTGTTGTAAGGACTTCTAAAAATCAGATGTAAATCATGGGTCTTTGTCTGAAACAATGTCTTGAGGGACCCCATGTAGTTGGTCAATCTCATTTACATACCGTTGTGCTAGTTTCTCTAAGGCAGATTTGCTTGAATGGGCAAGAAATGGGATGACTTGGTTAACCAATCCATGATGACCCATATAGCATTATATCCACTTGTCATCAATGATAAACCTATAATAAAGTCCATCAAAATGCTATCCCATTTTTATGTGAGGACATCAAGGCTTTGCAGAAAACCGGGAGGTCTCTTATGTTTGATTTTAATTTTCTGGCACATCAATCACTTTAAGTTAAAGTTTCTGACATCTTTTTTCATCCTAGGCCACCAATAATCCCGTTTTGAATCATGGTACATCTTTGTCACTCTGGGATGGATAGTGTACTTTTTTTGATGAGCTTATTCTAAAAGAAAATTCTTCAACATTTCATCTCTAGGAATGTAAATTTGACCCCTAAACCTGAAGAGTCAATCATTACCAATCTTATATTCGTAAGTCTCTTCCTCTTCTATCTTTTCTCTGTCTATAAGCAAGAATTCATCCTCTAACTGAGTGATACGCAACTTGTTCTAAAACTCATTCCATTCCTTTAATGTCCTCAGGGTGGTCACTTGGTTATCTAATAACTTTGTGTCCCTTATATGATCCAAAGAATAGTGCTCAACTAGGTTCATTTGAAACACATATACCATCTTCCTACTTAGGGCATCTGCGATTATGTTCACCTTTCTCAGATGGTATTTCAACTTAAAAGCGTAGTCATTTAGAAATTCTATGCACCTTTGTTGTTGATTATTCAATTCCTTTTTATTCATTAGATACTTCATACTCTTGTGGTTACTAAATACCTCAAATGTTGATCCATAAAGATGATGTCTCCATATCTTCAATGCGAAGACTACAACTGCCAATTTAAGGTCGTGAGTAAGGTAGTTTTCTTTGTGTGGCCTAAGTTATGTTGATGCATAAGCCACTACCTTGTTGTCCTCATGAGCATATACCCTAGTCCCTTTAATGAGGCATCTGTGTACAAGGTGTATAGTAGATTGGGATCAGGGATGGTGAGAATTGGAATAGTAGTGAGTCTATTTTTTAGCTATTGGAATGTCACCTCATACTTTTCTATCCAAATAAAAGGTTGGTCTTTCTTACTCAACTTAGTCAATGGCAGCACTATTTGAGAGAAGCCTTTTATAAATCTTTTGTAATACCCATCCAAGCCTACGAAACTTCTTACCTTAGTTACTGTCTTTGGTGTTTCCTACTTCAACACTGCGTTAACCTTACCAGGGTTGACTGCTACTCTGTCGGCTGACACCATATGTCCTAGGAAATTCACTTCCTTAAGCCAGAACTCATACTTATTAAGCTTAGCATAAAGTTTATGATCTTTCAATACTAGTAGAGCTGTTCTCAAGTGCTCCTTATGTTCCTCTTCATTCTGTGAATAAATCAAGATATCATTAATGAATACTACGATGAATCTATCTAAGTACCGTTTGAAAATCATGTTTATGCAGTCCATAAATACTTTTAGAGCATTAGTCAATCCAAATGGCATCACGAGGAATTCGTAATGCTTATAATGTGTCCTAAAAGCAGTCTTAGGAATATCCTTAGCCTTTATTCTCAGCTGATGGTATCCTAATCATAGATTGATCTTAGAAAATAAAGTAGAGCCTGTAAGCTTGTTCAATAGATCATCAATATGAGGTAGAGGATACTTGTTTTTTATTTTCACCTTGTTCAGCTATCGGTAGTCAATGTACAATCTCATGCTTCCATCTTTCTTCTTCACAAACAACATTGGAATCCCCATGGTGATACACTCAGCTTGATAAAGCCTTTCTCTAATAGTTTTTCAAGATGTTTCTTAAGCTCAGCCAACTTCATGGAGCTATTATATAAGGGGTCTAAGGGATAGGTCTTGTACCTAGTACTAGATCGATAGCAAATTCTACTTCTCGTTTTAGAAATTCATTGACTACTTTTATCTTATTAATCCCTTTTTTGATTTGACTTGTACTATAAAGAATATTGCAAATGTTTGGTATCCTTGTCGAATGCATTTATCCACTTGGTCCATAGACAACAGCATGAGCCCACTGGGTTGCCTCACTTGAATCAGGGGACCCATGAAGGAGACTTCTTTCTTTTGGTATTCAAGGATAGCATTCTGATCGGCTAGCCAATCCATTCTGATGATCTTATCAATGCCTCTCAATGGTAGATAGATTAGATCTACAACTAAGGTTTTACCTTGCAATTCGATACCAAGCTCATCCTAAAAAATGATAGAAGCTTCTCCAGATTGATCAACAATTGTGTAGTGTACTTAAATCTTGGAAGTAAGTGCAAATTTCAACGTGTGCATTTTTTTAGTTGGAAAAAAATATGTAGACCATAATATCATTAACTATACTTGGGCTCAATAGAATTTGGCTTTCTTTTGCAGATAGGATAGATCAATACTTCATTTTCCTCTCTGAGCTTTGATGAGCACTTTCCACACCCATCCTAGACCCATCTATGTTGGGTCTCTAATTTTTGTAGTTGACAAGTAATGACAAAGGGCTAACACTGTTGGAATGAATAAAAACAACTAATTAGTTTTTTAAGAAAACTTGTATTGTAATGACTAAAAAAGCATAAATACACCATTATCTGTTACATACAATCTTTTGATCTTGAATTTCAGAAATCAATATCTTGTTATTGTTGCTTAGAATGCTTGAATTTGAGTGATGGCTTAACTGGTGTGGCATGAGTTGACTGATGTTGGGTGTTTCAAAAGAATCATTGTCCTTGGCACTAACAATATAAAAGCATAGAAATAAATAAGTATGTTCATTTAGTGATTCACTAGGTATGTAGGATATTGCAGAATGTTTATTCATATTTACAAACATAAGACATTTCAATCATGTCTTTGACTTCTTTGATTGCAAGGTTAAAGAAAACTCTTGTAGCACTAAATGAACTACAAACTTGTGGCCTACCTGAAAAGGACAAAGAATAAATTTAGGTTACATAATATTACTAAAGTTTGACTAAAGTTGACGAGAAGTGATTGCAAGGAGTTGGCATGTCAATATTAGTTAAGTTTCAGTTAGTGGCATTGGCCTTCATCTAAAAAAGAAATCCTGACAAGATTCAAAACAACTACAACTAGTGTTTCCATATTTTCCAACTGTGACATGTACTCATTGGTAGAGCATTCGTCAAACAAAACACAATCAATATCATTATTCCTAGCACTAGCAAAATGATAATGAACAATACTTGTAAGTGAATCATATAATGAACTTATTTTCATAAAAAATATAATATGTAAGTGCTTCATAATGACAAAAAATAGTCAGTATCAGTGATAATCATTATGAGCTTGTTCTTTGTTTCATTATCTTTACGAAATTCCTCTAGTGACTCAATAGATCTCACAAAGGCCATAACATCTGGGAAAGAAATGTCAGTTGTACCAAGAACTCTTTTATTAAGAAGTATTAGCTGCACTGGCATTAATTAACATGAGAGTATATTAGTGAACTAAAAAACTCATTTAAATTCACAAGCTAGTTGAGTACTAATCAAATAATCAGCAGAATTCCGTTCTTGGCTCTTAAGTATTTCATTTATTGGAAATAAACTGTAAGTATTGAGTGGTATATCTATATGTTGATGCTTGATAAATGTCTACTAAGTGAAGTTTATCTTGAATTGATAGTTGGTGGCTCTGTATTGACTTGAATTCTGAGAAACCATAAGTTGGCAATAAAGTAAGTGTTTCATCCAGTTTTGGCTTCTCGAAATCTCTCATGGAGGTTCCTTGGGATCACACTTGCCTGGATTTTAGTACCCCACTAAATGAAAAAACAACAAACATTGATAAGAACAATAATGCAAACGTTGTGTGGCTGGAAAACTTCAAGTGCGACTGGCAACATTTAAGGAAGTGACTTATTGCTTTTTGAGTAGCATGGAAATGTAAAATATTGATGTCTTGATCAACGAAGATTATGGTAATGCAGAAGAAAGCAAAAGTAGAATTTTTCTGGTATACATTCCATCTCTTAAAGACTCTAACAACAATACTCCATCTCTTAGTGCCATCATGTAACTGTTTAAGCAATGAATGAGGTGCTATGAGTGCAAGCAGAAGATAAATGTATGAGAAATAAGTTATCTAAGTTAAAATGAAGATTGACACTGGATGCAGTACCCAGGACGTGAATCGCAATTTATAGGCTTAATCAAACATGAAAATGTTCAAATTGGCACTAATAATTTTTGAATAAATTGAAGTTTTTCAGTTTAAAATTATTCCCTCTACAAAATATATGATTAAGAGCAAGTGTCATGTTTATTGGTGCTAATTTCAAATGGATATTTGAACTTTTAAGCTTTAGAAGATAAAAGAATTAAGATTAATATTGAAGATGAGTATAATTGTTACAAACATCTAACCATGACATAATATAGTGTCATCATGGTCAGAATTAGACTTTGAAGATATATATAATAGATGTTTCAGAAGGGAGGAAAAAGCAATACATAATAAAACACTTGGATAGTAGAAATCAAACAATAAGTCCAAAATACATTAGACTTTATGATAAGGAGATATGTAGATATCAAACATACATATTAAACATAATGATGTTGGTCATATTTCTTTTTAGAAGTAAAGCAGTTAAACAATTTTCATTGCTAAAGCAACACGTCTGACAGTAAAATGAAATTGTTAATTCACTTTAATGGTTGCATCAAATATTAGAGCTGGCATAAATGATGTCAAAGTGTGTTTTTTCATGCGGAAGTAGAAACTTGAATTAATCAATGGCAACTATATTATGTAGATATGGATTGGCATCTTACTAACTCATTAAGCATCTTTGACCAAATCACTTTAGAAATGGTCATTTATATAATTATATATGATATGGCAGATGGAAAGTAGGTTTTTGTTTTAGGCTTATTTATGAATCAAACAACCCTCACAAAAGCAACTTTAAATGGTTGGATTGATGGAATGGCAATGCAGCAAATACAAAGCAAACTTTATAAATCAAACAACTTTACAGTAAATGGATAAGCCTATTGGTTATATGAATATAGGCCTATAAAACTCATTAATACCATACATATCTGTCAACCAAGGCAGACTTATTACTACATAAGTCTCAATGATTGGCATATGGCATTAAAGAAATCAGGCTTTTTGTCTTGCTGAATATTTACCTGGTTGGCCTATTTGCTGGTTGGCATAAACTTAATTTTCCTTCTATTACTCAAACAGAAAAGAACATAGAAGGAATTGGCTCCCCATAAAGCCCAAAATTTTTGAATGAATTGAATAGGGAGCTTGACTGGCTCCTAAGATAATCTAAACTACAAATAGTTGTCACAGCCCTTGTTATGTCATGGCTAATCTTTTTTAATGTACTGAGTTTATAAGGGGGGTTAAGAAAGGACCATACAGTTGTTGGATTCTAGGTACTGTTTGGTTGTGTCCTTGCTGTTGAAGTTCCTATCAGTTTAGATTCTAGGTACTTTAAGTTAATTTAATTTTTAGCAATGTTTAATGTTTACTGAACAACCTGGTTTTTTCAACCATTGCAACATGGTAAATGCCTCATGTCAATAACATGAGAGTATATTAATAATAAATGACACTAAAGATTAAGTGCAACATAGGCCTTCCCAATTAGATTGGTTTACTTATCTGTGGGAAACCCAGGTTCAAAGGATGAAGTTAGTCTAATATATACCAAAGAAGATAATTCACTTTTAATATACAGATCATAGAACTAAAATTAAATGGAAACCACAATAAACAAGTCTATTCCTAATGTAGGGTCTATTCCCAAATTCTACTTCCCAACATTGGAAAATATATCTTAAATATTGAACTATATTTCTATTAATTTATGCGCATTCCATGAATGAATAACCATAACCACCATTATAACTCAAGCCCAGCCAAAAGCTTATTTAGGTTGAGGTTGGTAGGTTAAGTTTTAAGGAATCTCTAGCCAAAGAAAAGTCAAAACACTATGTATTCCTATGGTCCGCATAACATTTTGGATGAAATAAAGGAATAAAGAGATTTTTGATCATGATTCAGTAATCTTCAAGTGCTTATCCATATAAAAGCTGCTGCATCTTTAATGAACTTGACAGGGCATAAGTTTGGCAGTAAGTCTAAATAAATAATCAATCAATAGCAATACAACTTACTCATTAAATTGTTGCCAAAGATAAAGTGAACACGTCGCCTACAAAGATTCCTTATTGGAGATGTAAGTTCTAAGTCAATTATACTCTATGGTAGCAACTTTATTATGATGCAAGTTTTGAGTCAATTACACTCTTTGTCAGCAACTTTCAGATATTGCACCATTAAGGAAGCTATAAATACTGGGATTTAAAAATGAACCTAGGGCCTATAAAAACATGAAAACATTTTTAGATGCAAGTTTTGAATCAATTATACTTTATGTTAGTAGCTTTCAATTATTACATCGTTAAGGACACTACAAATGCTAGGATGGAAAAAGCTACTCTAACTAAGCATGTATATTTTTGAAAACATGAACTGCATTTATATGTCCAGACAATATGATATGAACTAGATAAGGACAGAAATAATGACAAGTTTCATTATTGAAGGACCTGTAGTTGCCTATCATGTAAAAGTAGCATGTAAGTACAGCTATAGAGGTTATGAACAAAAATGTTTTAAAATTACTGAGCACATGATCATATAAAAGAGCAAATATATTTCATTCTTGGAGGACCTGTTTCTACCGGTCATTTCAAAGGAACGTGTAAGTGCAGCTATAGTGTTGTTCACAAAACCAAATTTAAAATGTTTGGCAATATAACCATATAGCTAACAAAAAAAATCATTCTTGGAGGACTTGCTACTGAGATTTGTTTAAAAGTAACATGTAAGTGCAGCTATAGATGTTATCAACAAAGATAGGTTAAAAAATTCTAACTACATGACTATACAAAGGACAAAATATATGATGCATATATTATTGAGCTCAAATGGATGAAAAGGACTATACTTTACATACAAAATTTAAATGATGAAAGCGACTTCTCAAGGGATTCATGCCTGGTTCATTTTTGCTAGTCAACACATATGGCAACAAACTAATCTTTAAGGAATCTAGCACATCCAGGCTGCACTAAAAGGTTAGGTTAATAATTTTCAAACATGAAAGTAATCTTGGCAAAAGCCATCACCATTTCAAGAAGCGACAGAATAAAATTATTCTGCATTAAAAGCTGAATGACAGCCCTTACCTTTAACATATAAAGCACTAAAAGATAAAAGCGATAGTGTTGTATAAGGGATATTAACTAGTTACTAAGAACCAAGGGACAAAAGCACGTACCAATTAATACCCCAACAAAAACAAACTCAAGTTCAGATCAAGTTTAAATCGCTAAGGGGGTATTATATAAGGACCATCAATAACAATACTAAGTACTTATCAAGTCATATCTATAATCAGTTGTTTCTACTAGTTTTAATCCATTATGAGTGCCTTCCAAACCTTCTCTAAAAATGAGCTGTACACTCAGCTACGTTGTTAGAGGGAAAAGTGAGTTAGCACATTAACCATCACTTAGGGTGGTTTTAGTTAATCTTGTTTTAGTAAGGTGGTTTATTTTGTGGCATTCTCTATCAGTAGTTTTATTAATGATTCAAAATTGAAGAATGCTTGTACTGACAACCTTAAAAAAAGAGTTTTAGAATCAGGTTCCTAGAACGTGAAACACATTTATAATGACCTGCTTTATGAAGCCTTGAATTTCATGTTGAAGGATGTTAGTACTGACATCCTTAAAAAGAAAAAAAGTGTAGAATCAGGAACCAAGCACATAAAAAACATTAATTAAGACCTGCAAATTAATAGAGACTTTCAAGATTTTTGTGGATATATGGATATCTGTGGTGAAAGGATAATAAGGTTTTAAAAAGACAATGTTCTTCTAGAGGAGAAAAGTAAAGAACTCTTATACATGAGGCAAGCATGAAATGGAGGCTTGAAATTTCTTTTATGTCTGAAAAGGATGTGTCATCCTTGACTATTCTCATGATTCCAGTATGGTTGAAAGTCATGGAAACAACAAAATGAATATATTTAAATTGAAGGAATCTTCCTTATCCACAACTTAAAATTATGTATACATGTGTTGGCAAAAAGGTTTTTGTCAACGGGATCATATCTATGTAGCACAAAGCATTAATTATCAACCATCAACCAGTAACCATTAACCATTACATAAAATTAAAACCATCATAATTACAAACATGGTCATTAACTAAAGGATAAAACATAAAGTAAGCAAATCACTCTTGGTTGCTTGTATATAAGGAACTCAAGCAGGTGCACATTTACCTTGCACAAGCTTGTATAAACGATAGTCTTCTTTTGCTATCATAATTAACAATCATCAACAATTAACATTCAATAATGAGTGGCTTCCAAACATTCTCTGAAATTGAATTATAAAGGATGTTGCATACTTAGAGGGAAAGTGGGGTTATTTCTCTTCATATTACATGTGGTCCTCTGATTGTTTTTGCCTGCTATGACTTTAGTAAGGAAATATGATGAGTTCATAGCTGTCACAGAGGTAGTGTAACTCCTGGCTCTTTAAGTTTTTATTCATCAAGGTATTCCCTCTTTCATTGCTTGTATGGTATCATGAGAACACAGGGTTTGGAAAGTCCTGAATAGGAAAATTTTGACCGTCGAAGCTTTAGGTATCACATAGAGTACTTGAATCTCATCTCATATTTCTTACCGCATATGAGAGTTAAGATGTAAAGGGGAGCATATGAAGGGATTTTCAGATAGAATCTTATAAGCCATAGTTATATGAAGATCAGGCTTATCCATCTATATCGTGAAAGAAGTAATGGATATGCATTATATATACCAAGAACGTGGAATCACTGACCTAAATGAAGCAGAAAGAACCTTGTCTTTCCCTACTGTAGCTACACTGGGAATGGAGCTGGGGTTCATGAGTGAGGTTAAAGAATACCAAAACTAAGTGATACCATGCTTATATAAATGTTATAATCTTGTCTTAAGATAGTTTTATTGTTTACCCCTACACTATATTATGTTTCCTTAAGCTTATTCACTAAAGTTCATCGTGCATTATACATCTATGTTTGTCAAATGTTCACTGTTTCATTACTCAAGAACATTCATCTGTAGTTTGTCCAACTTTAGTTTAAAGGGTTTCCTCATTTACAAATATTACATAGCATTCATGCCCCCACAATCCTGTTAGTTTATGCAAGGTTAAGTGATAAGTCATCCTTTCACCACTTGCATGTTAATTTATCAGTATACGGTGTTGTTTAAAACTTGATTCTGTTATACTTGTATTCATTAAATCATTAAATGTAAATGCTTATGAATCAGATATTGGTTTATGTTGTAACATCCCAAATTTTATTCACCAAAATTCCTTATATTAAAGGGAATAAATTAGTGAACTAAAGTGTTCAGGAAATGGCAAATAGTGGTATACACAACATGAGTACATTTAGAACACAAATTGTAAACATTTGAATAAACTGCTAGTGAGTTTCCCTATGTAGTAGTCTTATTGTGTGACATTTTTAAATAGGCAAATAATGTCCAGTACCTATGAAATTTTCTAGAGTAAAAGTGGACTTATTAGGCTTTAATTTGATAGGTCATATAGGTCATTTGGAACTGTACACAAAGAGTTATGTATTTTTGTAGTTAGGCCAGTAAAACTGGCTAGCTTTTGTGACATCGTCTAAAAGTGAAAATTATGGGAATTATGAGCTTCCAGTTGGCTAAAGGCTATATTTTCCTTCATAATAGACTTAATAAGGGTCACATAGCCTTTGCAACCATACCAATTGGACATTTGTACAATTAGATATGAATTTTCAAAGTTTGATGAAAATTCTGTAAGCTTTTATCAATGTGCGAAAATCACAAAAATGTATAGCCAAAGTAGTCATTTGGCTAATGAAATCAAAAGCCAATATTTTTCCCTTTTCCTTATGTGCTGGATGTCCAACATGAGGGAGTAAGAGGGAAATAAATGTTGAGATAATTATACCAAAAGATGGTGCATTTTTAGCCAAGTAAATGTGGTGGAAAAAGTAAAAAATCTCATGCTAAGTTACAATAAAGTATTATTCAATTAAGGAGGTGATATTTTTGAAAAGCTCATCATCCTTTTTCAAGAGCACTTTACGCCCAAAAGAGAGAAGGTAGGGGAAATAAATACTTGGTTCACATTAAAGCAAAAGGGAGACTATTTGACCAAGTATAAAAGAGATGATGACTTTGGTTAAATATCTCATGCTAATTGGCATTCTTCAAGTAGGTAAATTGAGATATTTCAAGAGCTCATTTATCTCCTCTTAGGCCTATATTTCATGAGTTAAAGAGGGCAAGAAAAAGATGATGTTAAATGTCAACAATTGCAACTAAAGCAATATGTGAGGAGGAGATAAATTGTGATATTTCAAGAGGCTAATTTGCTCTTCCAAAGAGCCATATTTTCGTATGACATGTGAAAGGAAAGAGAAAGTGAATATGTGAACATGAAGGCACCCTTCAAGAAGAACTTTTAGCCAAGCCTTTATGGCTAAATAAAGGATGATGATCAAAAGCAAATAGCATGTGTTTTATAGTAATTAAATAATATATTGTGAGGAGGTGACAGAGGATGTTTTATAAGGCCTCTTTATCTCTTTCTTTAGGCCATTTTCTTGCCAACAACATCAGCTGAGAGAGAGCGCAATTGAACAAATATGAAGAACAAGGGAACTCAAATATTCAAGAGGCAAACAAGGTAAGTTCAAGGTGATTTACCACTTGTTCTTGTCTTTTTCTTCATGATAACTCTCTCTAATCTCTATCCCTTCTTGAAATATTCATGAAACAAGCTCAAATTCAAGAGGATGAGAGAAAGATGCCCATGGTTTGAAGGGGCTAGAGAGAGAAAATCAATAGGAAGCTCAAGAACCTAGTTCTTCTTGTTGATTCTTGGTTATTGTTGGTAGTTGTTGTTGATTTGTGGTTGTTGTGGCCTAATTTTCATGATTGGGATGCATAAACCCTAAGGGGAGGTGCTACCCAAATTTGGATTTATTATGTACAAGTGGTGTTTAATGGGTTAAACATGTGATTAGAGGTATAAGGGAGTTGATTTATGGAATAAAATCAAGAGAACACATTTTCCCTAAAATTTTCTAGCTTTGGTCTAGGGGTATTTTTGTCCTATTAGAAATGGAATTTCATAAATTTGATGATTTCATTGTGTTTAGAATTAAAAATTATGTATGGAACATGTGAAATATGAAGTGTGAAGGCTTTAGGGGTGTGAAATGACAAATTTACCCCTAAAACTATCACATAGGGGCTGGCAAGGGTAAAATGGTAATTTGGGCATGAATTTGACAAAAATGAGGTAAAAAATGGATTCCTTGGGCGAATTGTGTAGGAATAGTCAGGGTCATAAGTTTTGGGAAAGTACAGTTAGACTAGGTTTCCAGGGGTATTTTGGTAATTTTGCTGATTTAAGCGAAGATAACCAACACAATGCGTTTAAAATAATACATGAATGAGTAATAACTCATTATAAATTTGGAATGTTAGGACTTGGCAATAGCCCAAGGCAGATACAAGATATTGAACAAACAATCGATTAGGGGCAATTAAGGAAGTAAACTTACCTCTCTTACGTGTATTTGATATTTTTGCTTGTGTATTGATGCATGTGATTGTTTTGCTTTATTATGTGAAACATGTATGAATGATTGAAGCTCTGTTTGTATCTATGCTATGGCCTTGAGTATGTTGTTGAAACATTGAGCATGTAGATATGTCATTGTGCTAGCATGAGTTTATGTAAGGCAAGCATGTCATGCATTAAGCACTTATCTCACATGTATATTGGTATTGTTTGCCACTGAGATTCCCCCAAATCTCACCCTTTCCATAAATGTATAAAGTTTTTAGTAGCAGGCAGCGGCTCAAAGAGGCAGAATATAATTACTAGCAACTGAAGGTTTCGGTGCTGATCAAACAAGGCTATTGGTTATCTGTAGGCTTATATTATTTTAAAGGTCTATAAGCATTAAGTACAATCCTATGGGGAATTCCTGTATTGTAATCATGTACTATATATTGTTATATCTATGCTATTCCTGTGTGCCCGCCGAACTGCGCGTTGCCACTCTGATGAATATCGAAATATTAAGAGATATGTAAGATGGGATCTTACATTTTTGGTATGAGAGCATGTTAATATAGCTTGATTTGGGGTTCTCACAGTGTGATATATAGCGAAGCATTGCCTCTTACCCCGACAGGACCAGGTAGTCGGGCAGAAGCTGGTGCCTGGTTGTCTTCATCAAGAGTTAGGGCGTAAAACATGTGGTTGAGGTTACCCATGTGGCCACATGGTATATGGGCGCCACACATACACATTTTTGGTATCAGAGATAGTTATTAACATGGCTTAATTCGATACCGTGATCGGGGGTTCTCATAATGTGATATGTGGTGAAGCATTGGCTCTTACCCCCAACTGCACAGGGGCCACCCACCCTATTGTTGCCTTGGCTAGAGGGGTTGACCAGGTGTATGAGCGCTTGTGTGAAGCGCCAATCCTTGGTTGAGAGGCAGGGCGTTGAACTAGCTACTGTGGTTACCTTAGATAGCCATCAGAAAGGGCTACCAGGTTGGTGCCTATGTGGAGTCGCCGTCTGACATTTTTGTTATCAGAGCATGTTAACAAAGCCTGATTAGGGGTTCTCATAGTGTGATCTATGGCAAAGCATTGGCTCTTACCCCGACAGGATGCGTAGTTGGGTGGAAGCTTGTGCCTGGTTTCCACTATAGAAAGGTAAGGTGGAAAACGTGCAGCTGAGGTTACCTGTGTTGCCACGTGGTGTATGGGTGCCACACAGACACCTTTTAGATAACCAACAACCTTTTTTGATCAGCACCAGAACCTTCAGTTGCTGGTAATTATACTTCCGTACCTTTGAGCCGCTACCTGCTACTGAAAACTTTATACATTTATGGAAAGGGTGAGATTTGGGGGAATCTCAATAGTAAACACTACCAATATGTATGTAAGATAAGTGCTTAATGCATAACATGCTTGCCTTACATAAACTCACTTCCTTCCATATCTTGAGAATAGTTGGTTGATCCCCTGATATTGAAAAATGTTTCATGCCCTAAAAGTATCCCACATGCATTTAGTGTTCTTATTACACAACATGAAATATGATCAAAAGGGGAATACAAATCAGAATAGGGGAAGAAAATAGAGTAAAAGAACTACATGTTTCATTAAAGCTTTGGGATAGGAGGAAGACTAACCTATAAGGTGCATATTCATCCACATACAATGTATATTAGGTCTCCCACCATACATAATCTCACACTGTCCCGAGTGAAGCCATGCCATGAAGTCAAGGTATATTTGTAGTAAAGTCCTCATGACTACTCTAGAAACGGTTTGTAGGTAGGAAGAGATGATCAGAGATGAAGCTCAAAATAGGTTTTAGAAGTGCAGGATGAAGAAAGATAGAACGTTCGATGCTGAGCTTGGTGGTTAATATAACAGTTTAAAAAGGCATGTCAGTTCAAAATTTTGGCGAGGATTTTTGGAATGTGGTTTCTTGAATTTGAATTGGATTCCCACTACGCGTATCAGCTTTTTGGACAACTAGCAACTCAGCATAGAGCTCGACAGTTTGTTTTGAAGGCAAGGTAAATAATTATTGTGAATAGTGATTATAAAGAGGAGCCGCATGGAGCTGGTTGTGAGCATTCGGCTTGGGTGGATTTATATTAGGGCCTATATAGATGCTCCATTTTGTTTTGCTCTTAATGGTCTAGTTGATTGGTATGATCGATGGGCTTTACTTATGTTGGGCTAAGGGAATCAGAAAAGTAGGTATTTTCTCAGACTGTATAGAAGCCATTAATCTTGTAGTCTGAGGATGTGATATTGATTATCCTTTCAAAAACCTTGTAGATAATATTAGGTCTCTTATTTATAGAGAATGGCATGTCAAGTTTGTGAATGTTCCTAGAGAGGACCTTATCCTCGTTGATAGATTAGCAAAACTTTCTCATAGTTTTTAGGGAAATTTTGGATCTTTGATCATCCTCCACCTCATGTTTCAGAGGTGGATTATGATGAAAGAATGTAGGTTGTCATAGACAGTTGTCATGATATTTCCTTGTGTATTTTGATTATAAGGAATGATCTTCAGTTCATGTTAAAAAAAAGCTCCTTTTTTTAATTCCTTTATTTATTCATGTATATTTGATATTTATATATGATTCCTTGTCTATTTATTTGTGGCCTGGATTTTAGGTTCAAATTGAATTGTTTGACATTCCTTGTGTACTTCTTTTCTTTCAATCTTAATTTATTTATTTACTGATTTATTGATTTATGGTTGCTTTGTTTTATTTAATTATGTGTAATTAAAATGGTCATTATTGTCATATCATTGCATTACTTCGAGTTAATTCTGATCCATGTAACAATAATTTATGTTCCAAGAATTATCTAGGGTCTGATATAATTTTCTTACACTGTTCAATTTTTCCTTTTGTGTACTTTAAATTTTATTATTTTTGTATAATTTCTTGTGTCAAAAATTATTTCCACAATTTCCAAATTTTACTCTATCTAAATGTTCTAAAACCCAGACTGGAAGTCAAGCGTAAAATGTCAGCGGGTCATGGTTTAAACAGTTGGATCGGTCTAGCCGTTTGGTCGCATCGGTGATGTAACACGTTATTTCCATAATTGATCTGATGAGTTTTATGCAATGAATTCAAACCATGAAGTGATATTCATTTATAAAGTTATTTCAATTCCCAACTATAAGATAGGATTTGACCTTGTAGTTGAGTGGGTGTTTTAGAAATTTTCAAAATCTTGCGGAAGCATCATTTAGTGGTTCGCGACTTCATTACTACTCATCGATTCTTATCTTCATTTGATTCAATTAGAGTGATTCGCTGCTTATTTCTCTATTCATTTTTAAATCATTCATTTACATATTACTCATTACTATTCAACTAGGCATGTTCATACAAGTATACTTATACAGTGATAATTTACACAACTAATTATCACATACTAGTCTTCAATTCGCCATTGCATTTTCATCTTGCACAACATTGTCCTGTATTCCTCTTCTGAGCTTACCTACCTATATGGTTGGTAAGGGGGAGAAAGATTCAAGAGAATCTTATTAGCGAATAGTGCTAACAAATGCATAAAAGAAATGCTTTATTCATTACATGTTTATTTACATAAATTCATGCCAACATAATGACATGTATGCATACTCAATGTTTAACACATTATACTAATGGCCATATTATAAGTAAAACAGAGCTTCACTCATTCACATATGCTTCATACAATTCATCAAAGCAATTAACACATCAATACACATGCACACATATTAAGTTATGCAAGTTAGGAAAGTTCACTACCTTCTAGCTTCAAGTTCCCTTCCTGTACCTTTTTTTTCCCCAACCATTGAAGTTACTTAGGTAACCTTCCATTTCCTCTTTCTTGTCACCTTATGGCCCTAGATACATAATCACACATTAGAGCCATGATAAATGAATGTACAATGTGGCTATATGGGCCTTTAGGACATGTCTCTTATATTTGGGCCCATATTGGCCCAAATTACTTTAATTGCCATAATTTCATAGGTTTTATCCAATCTGCCAATTTTGTTGACTAATCTTTGAAAAATCATAACTAATTCTAAAGACATCCAAATAGAGTGGTTTGAAGTCCTAATTGAAGCTTTCTAAGCCTTCTATACAGGAAAAATATCAACCACTACCATCTACAGCCACAAAAATACAGAATTCCACGAATTACCACACTATTCCAGAATCAATTCCAGTTTCAACCTCAAACTTTAACAATTAATATCTACCAAAGTAATGACCAAAATTTAATGTATTATATGTCAAATTAAAGCTTAACATGTCTACTTTTATTCTAAAAAGTTTCGCAGTCATTGGACAAGATTTGATCATTCAAAAACTCGTCACAAGCTAACTGCCTCTAGAAAACAAAATCTAGTAGCACTACTATTTGAACTTTAATCTTTGGGTTTTCAATCCAACCCTTATAAAATCATGTTCACAACCTATTCCCACACAAAATCATGTATAGAATCCATTTATAACTTCAAAAACACGAAAATCACAAAAGCTTCAGCCCCTACACCTATTGATCAAACAGACCCAATTTTGCTAACATCACCAAAACAAAATTTTGTCTAACAACTTGGTCTAATATCATCATAAATAATCATTTAACCATAAACACATGATTAAACCTCAAAAATACCCCTTGGATGAAAATGAAAAGTTCCACACCCTCATGAAAACTCATCCAAACAACAAACCAATCGATTCAAAAGGCAATGAAGCTTGGGATGAGTAGAAGAAGGTTTATTGAAAAAATGTTGCTTCGGTAGTGTTTCGGCGGATTGAAGTTAAGAAAATTTACTATTCATCTGCTTTCTCTCCTCTAACAATTTCTTGAGATTTTTTTGGAATTTTTTCTGATTTAATGATGATGATGGATGAAATTATTCGGCCTTTAATGGTCTTGGAAAGTGTCCGCCACGTGTCGTATTCCTGTGGTGCCATTTGTCCGGTGATCTAGTGATTCGGTGACACGTATCACTTACTTTGATAAAGTGGGTCCCACCTACTTCTCTCTCCTCTTAGGTGTCCCTGATTGGTCAGGGGAAGAAGAAGCTTGACAATTTCCCCGGACTTCCGGGTTCAGTGTTCTAGAAGTCAAGTATGTGACTAGACCGGAGATCGACGGATTTCCCTAACTCAGGTGACATGTGGTGCCTTATGAGTGCACACACAAAAGGCAAAAAGCAAGTGTCATCATAAGGGACATGTGCCACCTTCCTATCAAGCCAACCTAAAAGGCACTTGGTACTTTGTCATGATGAGAGGACACTTGTCACTCTCTTGTGGTGCCACCATAAAAATTGTATCATCATTAGCTATCATGACTAACTTTATTAAAGGTACTTTAATAAAGTTATTTTTATCGGTGTCTACTCTGGTTTCACTCTGGACTTACTTGGTATTACTTCACGTATACTGAGGCCCGCCAAATGATGCCAAGTTAGAGTATATGTATTGGGCCCCATATGGCACCACACATTGGTGTCTACTCTAAAAACGCAGGGTATTCATGTCTACCCTAAAAATGCCATGTGCACTCATATACCGGCATACTTTACTCGATTAACTTGTCCCATACCTCGTGACATAGTTGTGTGGCATCTTTCTACCAACCAAATGGCATCGTATATGTGTCCTGTGAACATTTGCACCGACACTTTAATCATACTACCACAAACATCGAGCCCCCTGCTTGGTAGGGCCAAATCATATATTCCCTAAAAGTCTTTCTATCTCTTATTATTCTTAGGACTCTTCCCAAACTAGGCTAAATCATGAAGTCTTTGGGCCCAAAGTTTAGGATATTACAGGTGACATCATAATTAAATAAAATAATATATATAAAATAAAACCATAAAAATCTAATTAACAATATAATAATACCACAATATATATGAAGTTTTCAATTAAATATCACCGCCATATAACTACAAATAGTCTAAAATTATCTACTTATATAATAACATAAATATAAAAAATAAATATGAAATTAATAAATCACTTGTAAATAAATATAAGCAAGCTCAGATCCAATAATATCTATTGCCACTTAAAAATTGAAACACAATGATATCATTTTAATATATTTTTTAATAACGTAGTGACGTACTAATAAATTTTTCAAAATTTACTTTTACGTTCAATTACAAAAATCAATAATATTTTAAAGTGGATTGATAGGAAAAGAAAAATTTCACATCAATATAAATATCAACACTATTCCACCAAGCCGCTTCCCCATTACGGCTTGATTCTGGCTTTTGTCACAAAAAAATACTGTTCACAAGGATTGGACGGTTGTGATTTAAGTTAACTATTTTAGGGTCCGTAACCTTTTCACTAAGCATCCCTTCACTTGCCCTTTATTTAGATAAAACGACTATGTTTTGAGTACAAAAAAACAAGTTAAATGTCATATATTACAAAATAAAAATAAAGTAGCATTTTAGGGAAAAAAACAGAGCCCAGGAAAATCATATGCTAAGTAAAACTCACGGTTTGCCTCTAAAAAAACTTTGCAATTTGTACCTGGGAGAAATCATTGGAGAAGAAATGTATTAGCTAGTTCATCTCTTGTATTATTGATTGCTTCTTCATTAGTTATATATGTTTGTTTTATAGTTTGTATACATCCCTTTGATTTTTTTGCTTGTGTTGCTTCTTATAAATAGATAAACATGCAAAAATAGGAATCGTTTCATTTTATACTGATTACATCACTTGTATATGCTAGTTGTTTTTCTTATGTTTGTTTTAATTTAGTAGATATTTAAGCTAGGATATTCATGCTTTATATTACTATGGTTGTTAGACTGATGCACATCAGGCTGATACACGTATGTTGATAGACTATGGTTGTTTTGGAGATGTGATTTCATTTGATTCAACATACTCTACAAATTGTGAAAATGGACCACTTGCCATTTTCTTAGGTTTCAACCATTATAGAGAAACAGTGATATTTGGTAGCACTTTATTATATGATAAGACCATTGAGACTTTTAAATGGCTTTTTCAAACCTTTTTGAAAGCACATAAGAAGAAAATACCATTTACTATATTTAACGACCATGATAAAGTAATGGCACGAGCCTTAAAAGAGGTAATACCAAATGTAAAGCATGGCCTGTGCATATTTCATATTAATAGAGTTGCGGTATAACATCTTGGAAATTTGATGAAAGATGACTCACTTTTCTTGAGTAAGTTTAATAGGTGCATGTATCAATGTGATGAAGAGATAGTATTGAGGAAGCTTGGAAAGCATTATTGTCAAAATATAATGCTATACAGAATCCATGATGTCTATTTATGAGATAAGAGAAAAGTGGGTAGCATGTTATATGAAGGATTAAAAGACTCTTGGTATGAGAAGGACTCAACTAAGTGAAAGTATCAACTTATTCATCAAAAGTTGCACAAATCCTAAATGAAATATCAATCAATTCTTTAAAGTCATTGAACAAGTTGTTATGGATAAATAGTATAATGAATTGAACTAGGATTCAAACTCACGATAAAAGCTGTCAAGGTTGATTTTGAAGAATTCAACTATGCTTCAACAACTTTCTCAAGTTTATACTCCACCAATTTTTGACTTGTTCTAATAGGAGTATGCCTTATGTAATGCTACATATATAAAAGAGAGAAAAGAAATAGAGATTAATGAAGATGATGATTCTTTTGTATTCGATTATGTCATCACAAGAGTTGATAAGGGAGAGTGGAGATTGACATTTGAACCATTAAGAGAAGAGAAAGAGGCTACCATTACTTGTAGTTGTAAGAAGTTTGAACAATGGGGAATATTATGTTGCCATTCACTGAGGATATTGTGCAACCACGATGTCAAGCTACTTCCACAAAATATATTTTAAAAAGATGGACAAGAGAAGCAAGGTGCAGTGTAGTGTATGTTAACAAGGAAAGGAAATTGAGGTTCATCCTAAACTAGAATGCTCGAATCGATATAAGCAAGCAATTATGCCCAATACTTATATAATTAGCTAGTGATGCATTTGAGTGTCTAAAGGCATTGTCTATAGTTCATCAAGTAGTGCTAGAACTCAGTAAGAAAGTGCCTAAACTTCTTATTAAACACTCATTAAATGGTGTTGATAGTGAAGGTGGTGTTGGTGATGATCATAGTAAGACTGGTGGTGAAGGCAGTGGATTGAAAAAAAGGGAGCAAAAAAAGATGAGTAAAAGTTGGGTTCACAGCCCTAGTAAAAATAGAGAAGTTATAAATAAAAATAACCTACTAATTGGAATCCCCTACCTTGATAACTGTAATTAAGATTCAAAGATGCGTAATTTAAAGAAATTAGAGACTGACGGATATGTTTTTCTCAAATCTCTTTTCTAAAATTCGTTCAACATGGTCTTAGATTCATCTTTCGAATCGAATTACTCTGCGCAGTTCAATCACATTCATACATATCAGAGTGCATATCCAAATTCCTGGCAACTCCTGGGTTTTATACATGTATAAACTAAGGGTTGTAAGTTCCAACTAGGGGATTACATGACCAACATCAATGTAATATCTACATTTCAAAAATAAACAGTAATCCCAAGTCCAAAATAGATAACCAATAACTTAACAACACATCTCTACAAGATCCTAGCCGCTTCTGGTGGTTTGTTTCTCCTTGGAGCCACTTGCCCTGTCTGAAATGTTAGTCAATGGAAAGAATGAGATTCAAAAGAATCTCTGTAGTAACAAATCACTCATACAGTGTATAAACACATAGCATATATGATCATGTTAAGCAGCATCACAATGATATATGGCTCACGTAACATACGACAGCACTTATGGCTATAAACACTATGCGTCAGCTTTCACTGCGATCTCAATGTAACAGCTTAAGCTATAATCACTATGCGTCAGTTTTAGCTGCAATCTCAAAGCATCACAATGCATGACAAACATACATACAATACTTTACACATAGCATAAGAGAAGAGTCACTACCTTGTTCTTTCTGATTGTGCTCTAGCGCAGGTGGATCACGAACAGGGAAAATATCGAATCCTACAATTCCAAATGCACCATTTAGACACTTCCATAGTGTTTCTTGGGGTTATATGAGTCTAAAATGAAAATTTACAAAAATGCTCCTGGGGACCCCGCTCGGGCCCGCCGTACCCAGTCCGGTTGCACTTTTCCCGAAATTCTAACCTGGGCTATCCTAACATATTTTTGCCCAAGGAATCTATTTTCAGACTTAGAATTATCAAATTCAATGTCAAATTACAAATTTAACCTTGGTAGCCCCACTTTAAGGGTTTTAGGGGCGTTTTAGTAATTATGCTTTTTCGGCCTTTTCCGAAAAAGTGACCAATTGTAACCCCACCTAATTTTTGCTCCTGAACTTAATGAAACATCAAATCATTGAAAATCCTACTCTAAGAGCCATTTCTAGAGCTGGCCGAAATTCTTAAGTATTCCGGGGAAGATTGGGATTTTTCGGTTTCGGCTCCATAAACGCGTTCGTTTCTACTCCTAACCACTTTATTGACTATTCCATTAGGTTACAACTACCATTTAGTACCAATTTGGGCAGCATAACAGCCCCGCACACCCATTTTCCATTTTTGAAACCAATGACAATCCGGCGAAATTTCACTGATTAAATTATCCACAACAGCCAGAACAGTCAATATACAAGAGTTTGGAGGTTACCTCAAGCCCCCACTAGCTTTTCCTTATCTTGGCTGAAACCCTAGCTGTTTTAACACCAAAGGAGGAGCTTCCAAACCTTAAAGAACAAAAAGGAGTTGCTTATGATCGGAGTTATACGTTTTAGGAGCTAGATCATCGGAGAAATCGGCTTACCTTGTGAGTTCTCTTCTCCTTTCTCTCTCTAGAAATTTCAAACGTTTTTTCTCTTGTTTAGCTGAATAAACTGATGGTTTTGAAGCTTGGAGGAAGAAGATGATATGTTATATTATTCTTATGTCATTATTCCCTTATGATGATGTCATAATTCCAAATTTGACATTTTTGGATTTTCTGGCAGATTTTCTGCCCAAACTTTGAAATATCATAACTAATTCTAGAAATATCGAAATGAGGTGATTCTAAAGTCAAATGAAAGGTATTTAAGTCCTCTTTATAGGAAAAATATGGGCCATTACCCAAAATTACCACAAAATTCCAGAATTATATAAAACTCATCACTGCCCCAAAACAGAGTTCAATTTCCATCCCAAACGTTGGACAGTCATATCTCCTATCTCACAAAAGGAAATTGCACAAATTATATGTCCATTTTGAAGCTTGGGATGTGAAATTTAAGACTGGAAAGTTTTAGAATTTTTAGACACCATTTCCCCTTTCAAAATGTCCATACAAACTGACTGTCCTGCACATAATTACACTTAACAGTTTTTCAAATTTTCAACCAATGTGTCCAATAGCTCCAAAATCAACAATCAAACCTATTCCCACACAATTTTTCTCAAGGAAACGATTGTAATCACTAAAACCACCAAATTCGCATCACACATTCTCCAAAAGTGTTTATTCAACAATAATTACATCCATTTTTGAAGTCATTAGCCCTTAATCACTTTTTGGGATATTAAGGTGTCACAAAGTTCAAAGGTATAGATATTTTACACTGATATTTTTAAGTAAGTGGCGCTATGTTTTTCTAATGAGATTTTATTGATATTATTATAGGAAACCCAAAATATATTGGAAGTAGCTGGCACATCAACTCAAGTGCAATTTGATATACTTGCATAATTGCAACACAGACCCCCTGGGTCAAATATCCAAGTACTAGTGTAGCATAGTCATGTTATGCCATGTACACCTTTGCTAATGCAATATGGTCCCCTTACATCTTGTACTCCATTGCCAATACAATATAGTCCTACTATGTCATGTACACTACTGTCAGAGAAATATGGTCCCTCATTATCAAATACACAAGTGCCAAAGCAATATGGTCTTCCTATGTCAACTACACCAATGCCATTGCAACATGGTGCACTAATCTCAAATAGACATGAACTAAGTCAAATGCCATTCACAAGATTAATGATGGTCAAGCTGCTATTTTTCAAGTCCTTAAGCTGTTTATTTCAAACATATCATGTTATTGTCATTTTATTGTTTGTGCTTGTAGACTCCATTAGATTATGATGTCAAGTCACTTGAAGTATTACAATTTAGTCGAGTATTTAAAAAAGGTAAATCATATCACCACATGAAAATATGTTAAAAACATTGAGTCAATTGTTCTGAAATAAAGGAAATTTTATTACAATAGAATTGAGTTACATTATCTGCTTATATACTATGTTACAACATGTTGTAGATACAGGTACACAAATGAACTTAGATCCTCCTAAATGAAGTCATCCAGTTAAGCTCTTTGCATTCCAACTCCTTTTGCTTCCTTTTGTGCCAACCACTACTTCTGCACTTGTTCCAGCCCCAACTTCTGGTGGATACACTTGAGCTTCTCTTTTTGTCATGTAGCTCATTCTATTCATAACTCATTGGTTGATTTCATCTGCTACTTTCTTTTTGGACTGCAATTATAAAGTTTCATAATGTATAGTTATTGTAATTATCTACCACAATGTGTTAAGACAAAAGTGCAAAATATTTGAAACTTGCAAAGTTCCTTTTTATGCATGTTATTAATTCTAGTTCATAACAAGTGTTTTTTTTTTGCCATAAAAAGTCAACCTATAACCCAACCTAATAAAATATGCCAATCATGTCATCATATTTGCATTTTGGCACACTTTGAAGTTAAAATTAAATTATTATATATCAGTGAATACAAGAGCTTGCAGACCATCTTCCAATAGTATCAAAATTAATCTCTAAAATGTGAATCAAAAGGTTGGTTTTTCGTTCACCTAAAATATAGTTACATTGAGGTCAAGTCAAGCTACAAGTCATACTTTATTTAACATCTCAAGAGACTCCACCTAATAATAATAACTACACATCCCATTAAAAAGAAACAGAGTGCTAAAACTCACATGTCAAATATATGCCTCATTGTCTATCATTTTACTAAGTCGTTTAGTCATTGCAAAGAATCATTGTTCACAAAATAACCTTATCTAAAACTACAAGATCAAATGAAACTTGAAATCTGAAGCAACCAAAAATGAAATTTGTGTCCAAAAGCTAACTAAAACAAATAAACAATAGTCAGGTCTGTGGACTGGGATTAAAAACAAAAAGGGTAGTAGAATAGAGGCATATAATGCGTCTTTACTATTTACAAACGAAGCCAGTAATTTTATATGATGCAATATTAAAAATTCTACTAGAAATTTCATATGATGCAGTATTGACATGTTAAAAGATTGAGTTGAAGTTGGACAATCATAACTGCTACCAGTTCTAGATACGTGCTTGATTGAGTAGAAGAAAATTGAAAGGAAAGAAAATGGGCAAATATTTGATGACTAAAATACTCTTACCCTTGTATTAAAATAATCATATTTAAAATTAAATATCAAAATAAAAAAATCATTTTAATATTAACATCATCAAATAATTTAAATTGAAAAAGATATATTTAAAATCACATAATTTAACGAAAAATTTTTAAAGTAAAAAATAAAAGGGGTTTAATTTTATAAAATTAAATATAATAAAGAAGATAAATAAATTATACAGTACCCAACATTATTAATAGCTAATTAAAAATATAATATAAAAAAGAAAGGGTTAAAGTGTAGTATAAAAAAATTAAACACATTTTTAAAAAAAATTAAATATATATAAATTAATAAAATAAATTTTAAATACTACTATTTATTTTTAATTAAATAGGCATGTTGTAGTGTAAGCATATTGATTTTTCTTGAGGTTTTATTCCTTTAAGTATATATATATATATATGAAAAAAAAGCGTATTGTAGGCAAGGCATTGGGTAAGTGCAAGTAAGGAAAAAAACGTGCAAGTAACAATGCAAAGGAGGGAGGGCAGTCTGGGACAACAACTTTTCTCGTCATATATCTCTACTTGTGGAAAGAAAGTTTTGGAGGAAAATTGGGTGGGTCCCACACCCCATTTTCCTCCATACTTTTTCTTTCTCCCATATTTTCCTTCCTATCCAAGTAAGGAAAAACTACATTCCTCCCATATTTCCTACCCCACTTATCTGTCCTCTTTCATTTTCTCTCAATCTAAGCAAAGCATTAAAGTTAACTAACCAATTCTTAAGCCATACAAATATTTATTGAATTCATTGATTTATGGAATTTATTGAATTTATTATATCATATTTTGTGAATTATGAATATGAACTTGTACTTTAAATTAACATTAAAATTAAAAACTTGACCATTCATCAAATTCCTTTACTACATTGGTTGGTTGTAACTGCTAGCATCCACATCCAACGATTTTGCTTCACATTTATGGCCTCTAACTGTTTATTGTTTTCTGATGATTCTCTCCTCTTGGCATCTAGTTTATATTTGCTCTTCTCTGTTCCTTTCTTCCACCTTACATCATATCTCACATTGTTGTAGTACCTTCTTCCACGGCTTTGGTTGAGGCTCTAGACTTCAAACAGCTTGATGATACACCCGACTCATGGGTTGTCTTTGTGAAGGTCTTATGGTCCTTCTCACCAGAACCATCTACTTTCCTATGACTTTTAATGCTGTCGTTTCAGACATGGAGGTGTCTATTATTTGTTACCATCAATGCACACTCATTATTTTGACTTCTCCTTATGTCATGGCTTTTATTTTTTCTTTAACACTCCCTTACCTTTTTACAGGATGATAGGGTCACATTGCCCTTCACTTTAAATAGCTTGATGATACATACTCAACTTCTGAGGTATCCTCCTCATCCGTATTAACCGTTTTGTAAAAACATTAATTGAGTCATTGCACCTAACATTTGAAAGTAACTCTTCAACCTTTTATTACTCTATTCTCTGCAAGAAATTAGCCATGTTCTCCATCCCCAAGTTTCAACTTAAAGTTGCACCTAAAAATATGTTAGTTCTCTGTTATATACAACCTTTTTAGTCTTAGTGTCACAACCTCATTATTCATTTTATGTTTACCTGCAGTACTCACCAATTGAATCATCTAACTTAGAGTTGCAAGGAGATAAACAGTGGCCAAAAATCCAATAAAGAGATGATAATCTGACAATGTCTCAGATTATGACTCTATAAGATGTAGGAGGTGAAGAGAGAAATGGTTGATAGTGCAACTGACAAAGACATGGTTGAGGTTGGACTGACTAATTTTTGCACTCCCAGTTTCAATACTAATAAGCTATCTATCAAGATCAAACAAGAAAAATATATTCAAGATCTCTTTATGCAATCTTCCATGTTTTGCTGGGTTTTTGCATTTCTAATTTTCGCCATTGACTTAACACCAATCAAAACATATATGTCTTGGCTATTATGGTTTACATTTTGATTAAACTCAAGCTATGTTTGTCTGGTTACATTGACAAAATGTGCTGTTAGTGCAACAAAACATTTGGGATCATTTTGGGTGGTATAGTTTGTGGAAGTCTTAATATTCCCGTCCTCTCATATCGTAATTAGGTCCAGTACTTGGCATATATTATAAATTTCATTTATTAGATTGCCAGTTTGTCTGCCAACACTTTGCCACAAAATGTGACTGCATTATTCCTTTTACTCTTTTACTACTTTATGCGTCGTTCAGTTAGTAGCAAGAAGTATGGTATATTGCGTTTTGTTTAACACACTATTCCTTATCCTACTTATGCATTTGGAGGAGCAGAATTCTTTGAAATTCCTAAATTCCAATTATCATCTATCCAACCACAATGTGTTCCATGGCATTAGGGCTGAGCAAGTCTCACCTACAACCCAATGAGCCTGCCCAGGCCCAATGATAAATTGCCCATTTTGGCCCGTAAAAGAAAAGCCCATAACGGCTGAGCTTAAATGGGCGAGTATCTGTACTGAATGCAATGGGCACACCCTTGGGCTGCCCATGCCGCCTATATATGTGTGTATTTAATATATATATATATATATATATATATATATATATTCAAGTATATATATAAGTGATATTATATATACATATATAAATATATTTAAGTATAAGTTTAGCCAAAGGAGCTCATATTAATTTAATTCTATCTCATATAAGTGAGATTAAAAATATATTTAAATTAAAATATATTATATTTTATATATGATGAAGTCAAAGTTGCTTTGGCAGCAATTTTTCATGATGCGATATAGCATGAAGTCAAGTTGAAGCAGATTATGGATATCTTGCATCACTTATATGATAGCTTTATTACTTGTGATGAAATATATGGATCTTAGTCTAAGTCAACATTAGAGCAAGTTGACAATAGTGTTTATGATGAAAATGCTTTACTTCTAGAGGTTGAAACTAAAATGTCATTGTTTGGTATTCATCACACACTTGAGAAATTTTTAGATAGTGCAAAGACTATGATCAAGAGTATATAATTTCAGGCAAACCTGGAGAGTTGTTTTGTACTCTCAAGATACCCACACGAACCTGATCCCGTTGGACTCTGGCTATAATACACAACAAATGGCATTGAAGGAAGAAGAGAAAAATCTGTCTGAAAGTTTTTCTCACAGTCTGTTCAGCTTTCAGAAGAGGAGTTCCTTTAATCACACAACCCACTTATATGTTAACCATTCCCACCAATTATTACGGGAAAAACCGTTCCCACCATTTTTTTTCAAATATTTGGGGAATACTGTTAGAACCGTCTATCACCCAAGAGGGGGGTGAATTGAGTATATGATAAAAACTTAAGAACTATAGAAATCTTTTCGCATCTTAATGAAAGCGGTAAGTATGAAGGTTTATAAATCAACAGTTAGATTAAATAATATATGCTAGAAATATAAGAGCTTAGGGAAGAGAATATGAAAACTGTGATTTATCCTGGTTTGGTCCAATTTGTGATGGCCTACGTCCAGTCCCCAGGCTCCTCCTGAGATTTTCAAATCCAATATCTTCTTGTTTAATCCGGGAACAAGAAAAGCCTTTACAATCCCACAAGTTTAGCCGGGTACTTGTGAAACCTTTTACAAATCTCTTACTGAAAATACTCCCCTTTACGACAAGTCTTACGAGCAGAGCAATCCCGAAGATCTTCCTCTCCTGCTTACTCGTGCAAGTCTTACGAGCAGCAACATTCTCTTCTGCTTACACCCCTGTAAGTCTTATGAGCAGCAACGTTCTTTACTGCTTGCACCCTGTAAGTCTTACGAGCAGAATGTCTTACTGGCAATGCTCTCTACAGCTTCCCCCGTAAGAAAATCAACCCTCTCAAGGTCCCTCTACCTTGAGATCAACTCAGAAATATAATTGAAAGTGTTTACAAACTCTCTCACAGAGTGGATATAATGCTCATTGAAGTTCAATACAAATAATCACTCTCTCAATGATAAGTAATATAGAAACTGCAGAACAGAGAGTGTTTGGGTAGAAGCAGAGGATTCATGTTATTCGCATGTTGGTGTCGTTGCTCTGTTTTCTCTGTCACCTATTGACATTGAATGCTCTCTCATTTATAGTTGATGAAGATGATGACCGTTGTGAGCATTAGTCCGTTGGAGTCATTTTGACCGTTGAGCATATTTGAAAAACGATCTACCATGAGATTTCCGTTGCAAAGCAGAGAGTCATGTTGAGGAGCAGCATGTCTCATTATGTGCTGTACATCACGTTGTGGAGTGGGATGAATACGTTTGAGTTTCCAGACAATCTCTCATGGTGGGTCAGTTGCTTGTCGTGGTAGGTAGCTGCCATTCGATGTGTAATGATGAAGTTCACCGTAATTGACTTTTATTTGAATCTGCAATCTGAACGTTTAATATCCTGTTTCATACTTGAAATATATGCTAGCTAACATTTAGAAACAATAACAAGTGAGAACACAATGATTCAATAACATGTAACCATATTCGGATTGTTCGTTGAGTGATGATATTTGCCATACGTGACCTCCATTCTTGAAGATGCAATCCAAATGTTTAATCTCCTGTTTCTCACTTGAAATATAAGTTAGTTAATGTTTAGGAACAATAACAAGTGAAAATATAATGAATGTATAACATTTAACCATGTTTAAGGTGATTGCTGTGAGGCTCTGTTTCGTTTCTGGATTCTACCAAGTTCTCACTCGAGTACAGTATGGCTCACTCGAGTGAATTTGATATTTTCACGTTCTAGCTTCCTTCGGGCAAACACTTTCTGCTCTTCACTCGCTAGTGTTCGAGTGCAATTCTGGATATCACTCGAGTGCAACACGTCCTGCTCGAGTGCGCCTCTTGTTTTCACCTACATGCTTCTTCTTGGGTTAACACTCTTATGTCAACACTTGCATGTGCTCGAGTGTAAAAGAGTCTGATGCTCGAGTATGGATCCTAGTGCTCGAGTATTATAAATTTCTTCACGATTCAGCTGCTTCTGGACATCACTCGCACAACATTCTTCAAGAGTGCGTTTTTGCACTCGTGAGTGATGTGGGGCCACTTTAGACAAAATTTATTTATTTGATTCTTATGATGTATCATAAAAAAGCTCTTGTCATATGCATTCCAATGCAAAAAGAATCAGCTCCAAACTCCTTGTATTCTGCAAGTTATGATCAAAAGAATGTCTATCGCACTAGACTGCACAAGCGTCAACTTCCAGAAGGCATACCTCCTAGAATATAACTTCAAATTAGTCAAATTACCTATCCATGGAAAGCCCTTTGAGTCTAGTTTCATTTGGCACTGGTCTCATCTCAATCTAATGTGTGATTTATGAGTTGTATGCAAAATACCGAACCTGTCTTGAAATATGACAGTGATTTCCGTGTGATCTTCCACGGACCCTATCTCCTTCATTTGAGCTTCTTTCAATGTGATCTTGGTGTACAGTTTTCGTGTTGTGAGTCTTCTTTCATATGCCACTGGTTTTGAGTCAATCCGATGTGTGGTTTGAGAGATATAGCCAAAATACCGGACCTCTGTCAGGCTGAACGTAAAACAGAGCTGAACAGAGTATTCATCCCGTGCTCGAGTGCTATAGTGCTGCACTTGCTACAGTGAATTTGCACTTCCTCTTTCTCACTCAAGCACTACAGTGATCTGCATGCTACAGTGCCTCACTCGAGCACTACGTTTCCTTACTCGAGTGATTGCTACAGTACCAAACAGTGCCTCAAATTTCTGAAATCTTCAAAATTACTTCTAATAACTTGAATCTTGATATTCTTGATAGATCTTCCAAGTTCTTCATTCTTCAATATCTTTCTTTTTGATTTTCCTCTTGATAATCATTCTCCATAATACGAGTAGGCAGCTTCTTGACTATCTTTAGTTTCTTTCTTCTTCTTTCTTTTGTTCATTCTTATCAATTCAATAACTTCTTTGTATATTTGATAATTTTGTCTCCTCATTCTTCCTCCATAATTCAACTTAATTAATCTACACGATATTTCACATTAAACACAGTAATTAGTCAAAGAAATACATTACATAAACTTTTTGCTCTTATCATTTCACATCTATATTTGACATCATCAAAACTAATCATATCTAACAAATACTACCAACAATTACCCCATAATATTGTCAACAAATACCCCATAAAATTGGGTATTTTATTTTGGCCCCAAGGCTAATGGGTTTAGGCCTAATCCACTAAGGGTGGATCAAGCCCATTTCCCAACATCTCCCACTCACACTTAGAGGATTATATACCATGAGCCTTTTCACTATCTCTTCCTTCTTTCATACTAGGTGCTTTGCCGTGATCGTATGGGTATGACATCTCCTAGGTGCCTGTATTAGGAATCCCTTTCATTGGACCAGCATAAGACAACCTTTCTCTATATAGTTTCAATTTTAATATTATGACTCATATGTCCTAGATTTACCAATATATATTTTCACATGGAAGATCTAATCCCTCTAAAATCAAGATGAAACTTAGATCGCCTTTTCATATGCTTAGTGTACACACTTATGAAATTAAAAAAATTAATATCATAAGTGATATGTCTCAAACACCAACATATGTCTATATATTCCAGGAAATCTTCCTTTCATTCATATATCATTTTGATATGTGTCAACCGCTTTCTTAACATAATACCTTGGATCCTATTAGTTGGATCATAGGATGAATGTTAAGGTAGCAGACGCTGAAGTATACCTCCATGATAATGTCAAAGTCAAAGGACATCATAGAAGTGTTTAACCTTCTTGGGACTCACACAACAATGAAGCAGGGATCCCTTCACTTGCTTTCCATGTGCTATTTTTTTTCCAAACAAGTGGTATGAATCACATGCTACGGTGTTACTCTTACACTATAAGAGCTTACATCGTTTTGAATCTTATTGTTAACATCATACAGACATAAGTTTGATACTCCCAGTATCTAAACCTAAATTCTTCTACTCCCTTTATCTCTCATTATGTCAATGTTAAAGAATTTGTTGTCTGGCAACAGGCATCATAAAAGCAGGCGTCCATGATTCGATCCATATTTATATTTATATCTTATTGGATTTCATCTTGAAATACTACACTCTTATCAAGGTAACACAATTTGTGTTTCTTCTCTACCATATCAGTATTCCTGCTGCTTTACTGGTGAACACAACTATCTCATATTTGCATCCTACTCTTGAGTATCAAGGGCGATTGCTCGTGTGAGAGAGCCAACCTTATTTGCCTGTACGACATACTAGACATTGTATGCCTTCATATAGACAAATAAATTTATGAAGAAATATTTTCATTAATCATAAACATATTACATAGTGTCTGCAATTTTAAATTTTGTTGTGCATCCCAATAGCCTTAAATGTTTGTCATATATTTCCTTGGCTATTAGTTTGGTTAGGGGGTATGCGACTATACTCTTGGTTGAAATATGTTATACAGTAACAACTTTTTGTGCTACATAATCCCTCACAAAATTGTACTTTATATCTATGTGTTTGGACTTACTATGATATTTGGGATCTTTCATATAGGCTATGACTATAGTATTGTCACAATATAATAACACTAGATTGATGCTTTCATTTCCAAATCCACAGTGTTCGAAAAACCTTTTGAGCCATATAGCCTCTTGCATTGCTGAGGTGCATACCACAAACTCAGCTTCTATAGGATGTAGGGCAATGCATATCTGTTTCTTGTTGCTCCAACATATAGTGCCATTGTTCAGCAAGAAGGTATATCCTGAAGTTGATCTTCGCTAAGCTTCATCTCCATCCCAATTAGCATCAGAGTATCCAACCAAGCATTGCTCGCTTTCTTGATAGCATAGTGCATAATCTGATGTGCCCTTCAAGTATCTCAAAATCCTCTTCCCTACTTTTCAATGTTGCTTACCAGGATTTGATTTGAATCTGGTAACCAGTGCAACTGCGTAACAAATATCTGGCCATGTACACATCATTGCATACATCAAACTTCCAATGGCACTAGCATAGGGAACCCTTTCCATTTTCTTCATTGCTGACTCAATTTTATAAACATATCAAGACTCAAGGTTACTCCTGAAGCTACTGGGGTATCTAAGGGATTGTAGTCTTTCATATTGAATCACTCAAGAATTTTCTTAATGTAATTCTCTTGTGAAATAGAGAGAATTCTTTTAGAGTGATCCCTTTAGATTTTAACTCCAAGATATACTCTGCTTTACCTATGTCTTTCATCTCAAAATTTGATGATAGTTATTCTTTAATAGCTAAAACCAAATTTAGACTTTTTCTAGCTAATATTATATCATCTGCATATAAGGATAATATCGCAAAATTACCCTCAAACCGCTTAATGTAGATACAATGGTCTTCTTCAATCACTTGAAAGTCATAAGAGGTTATTGCTCTGTGAAACCTTAAATACCACTGTCTGGATGATTGTTTCTATCTATAAATGGACCTCTTAAGCTTGTAAACTTTGCTCTCCATTCCTTTCTTAATGAAACCTAATGGTTGTTCTATATAGATTTTTTCATCCAGATCACCATTTACAAATGCGGTTTTTACATCCATATAGTACAGTTCCAGATCTAAACTATTTACTATTACTAAAATAAATCTTATAGAATTGAAATACACAACAAGTGAGAAAGTATCCTTGTAATCTATACCTTCCTGTTGTGTGTACCCCTTTGCAACTAATCGAGCCTTGTATTTGTCAATTGATCCATCAAATTTTCTTTTAATTTTGAGAACCTATTTGTTCCCAATGGCTTTTTACCCTTTTGGTAGATCAACTAGTTCTCAAACTTGATTCTTTTTCATTGAATCAGTTTCCTCTTCTATTGCATTCTTCCATTCATCCTTAGCAGGACCTGATAAGGCTTCTTGCACAGAATGTGGCTCATCATCTCCGTCTGGAGTAATAATAAGTGCCTTTCCTTCTATTGAGAATCATCTCCTGGATACATTTCCCCTGTCACTCCTTCTTATGGGAGCTTCTTGTACCTTTTGCTTCTCTTATTTAGGTCTTTGTAAAGACCTTTCTGAGCTCCTACTCAAGTCAATGTATTGAGACAATTGAGGGTCAGTAGTATGAGTTTGTTCCATACTGCCTTGTTCTTATGTCTCATAAAGAGATATTATACAATCAATATCTCCCCTACTAGAAAATTCATTTTCTTGAAATACGTATCTCTTGATTCAATTTTAGTCATAGTTCTATCTTCGTTTTCACCTAAGAAAATGTATCCTTTTGATTGCTCAGAGTATCATATAAAGATACACTTCTTCCCCCTAAGACCCAATTTCCCATACCTATGGGTATCATTATGAATGTATGCAGTTAACCCTGAGGGTCTAAGGATGTTTAAATCTGGCTTGCTTTTTGTCCATAACTCATAGGGTATAGAAGTGTCTGATTTTGAGGGCACATGGTTAAGAATGAAAATAGCCGTCAGTAAAGCATCACCCCTATATGAAATTGGCAATTTTGATTGAGCCATCATTGACCTAACTATGTCTAGAGGAGTTTTATTTCTTCTTTTTGCAACTCCATTTTGTTATGGAGTATCAGGGATGGTTAGTTGCCTAATTATCCCTTTTTCTTCACAGAGATTCTTAAACTGATCAGATAAGTATTCACGACCTCGATCAATACGTAACGCTTTAATTTTATAGTCTGTTTGATTCTCTACTTCATTCATGTATAGTCTAAAGCACTTAAGAGCTTCATACTTGTGTGAGATCAAATAGACGTGACCATATTATGAACAGTCATCAATGAAGGTAATGAAATACCAAGCTCTGTGTCTGTCCCTGACACTTATTGGACTGCATATATCAAAATGGATTAATTACACTTCAATCTTAACTCTAGTTCCTTACTGAAAAGTTTTCTAGTTGCCTTACCAGGTAGACAATTCTCATATAAGGGCATTTCCATATTTGAAATTTCACCTAGCAAACCTTCTCTAGCTAGTTTAATCATTCTATTTTGGTTAATGTGTCTTAGTCTAGCATGCCAGATATTCATATCAACAGTTATATTGGAGGAAATAATGAAACAGTCATGCACATAAAAATCACTAACAATATCCATAATAAAGAACTTTCTAGAAAGGAAAGCTAAATTATAAAAGTCTTGTTGCTAAAAATGTCTGTAGCTTTGCCATGAAAGTTTACATCAAATCCATAATCTAAAAGACCAAGTATTGAAACTAAATTCCATCAAATGTCAGGTGTATGAAGAACATCATGTAGGATCAAAGTCTTTCCACCACTCAAAGCTAACTTGTAGATGCCAATTCCTTTGACTTCGATCTTTGTATTGTTGACACATAAAGCCATTTGCTTAGATGCAGCAACCGACGGTATTCCATAAAGGATCCCTGATCCCTCATCACATGGTCTATTAAGCCTGAGTCCAAAATCCCAAAACAACAAACAAGTTCTATTAGAAAAGCAATACTTAAAAAAAAAGAAATATGTGAATTCCAATAATTCACTAGTACCTTTTCACAGTCGTCTCGCTCGGTATAGTCTCATGCGAAGTGACCTATTTTCAAGCGGGCATAACACTTGACCTTATTCAGGTCAACATTCTTCTTGTCGTCCTTTTTTCCATTCTTCTTGAATTACTTTCTATCCTTTTTGAACTTAGAGCTGTCCTTCTTGACTTTCTTCTGAAATTTCTTTCCCTTCTTGGAATTGGGCTTTGCATTAGAAGGACCTGTATTCTCAGTGTAGTAGGCTTGTCCATAAGCCTTATATGCCTCTAGGCATTCATCCTCAAGCTCAATATATTTTACTACATCATCAAAAGTTATGATATTGTCATTATGAGTCAAGTTCATTTCTATGTGCTCCTCCTAGATAGAAGGGAGTAATCTGATCATAGCCTGAACTTGCTATTCATCAATTATGGTGTGTCTGGCTTCCTAAAGTTTTTTGATCATCTTAGACATCTCTCTTAGATGCTACTTCATAGGAGTATTCCCTCTAAGCTTGTAGGTGTCAAAATTGATTGTCAACCTTCTAAGATTAGTGGTTGATGTGCCACCAAACTTATCCTTGAGAACAGCCTACATAGCCTGAGCAGTTTGGTATTTCTCATATTAGCACATTAGTTTGTTCTCCATATTGCTCAACATGTTGACTCTCGCAATACTGTTATTCTTTTTCCATGCTTGGTAAGCTTTCAAGTTTCTCCTGTCCTGAGTGTCATCCCAGCTTCAGGTTCTACCAAAATAGTGGTTAGTGGCTCAACAACCTCCTATTCCTCCAAAATGTAATACACCTTATAGTGCCAGATATCCCAGTTTTCACCATTCAATTTCTCCCCCTTATTTACCTCAGCAATGATGCCTTTCATGGCCATTTGTCAATTCTAGAGTGACGTTTTTCACATTTAGAAATGCTATTCTCTTTAGGAGAACATAACCAAATGATTACATAGAACAACACGGTATATAATGTCTGTAATTATATCATTCTTAACCAGAAAATAATTTTATTACTAGATCTATGATCAAGAGAATACATTTGTACCTTCTATCACACAAATACTAGCAACTTTATTATTTTCTATCAAAAACTTCATATAAGTACTTTAAATAAGTAATCAACTTTTAGAAGTTTTACCTTTTAAAAGCTCCTACTTATTAGGGATATATGGTATTATAATGCACAATTAAGAAATAGCATTAACTAAAAACATAATTTATTACATGAAAAATACCATGTTAATACATAAAACATACTAACAACAACACAGAGTCATATTCTTAATACAACCAACATAAAAAGAAACAGGAACATTATACACCATTTAAATTTTAGAACAAAAGTAGTTAATAACGGCTTTCCTTAATTTCCTAAAAAATCTTTTCTTTTTCTTCATGAATCTTGTCGTTTTTCTTACAGCATCAACACAAGAAACATTCATAGAGAATAAGCCCCTTGCTCTTACAGCTTCATGGTATTTCATCTTGCGCTCATGTAGAACTCAATGCTTAATCCACATGAGATTGTCCTCGAGATCTTCCTCAAGAAAGAGATCGTCCTCAGGATCGTCCTCAAAAAATTCCTTTTCTTCAAGATTATCCATATGACTTGATCATCCATAAACACAATGCTTAATGACCCATACACATGTGTTTCAGTGCTGTTAGAAGCCTCTTACTTCATTTTCACCTAAATAAATAAATGTAATTCATTATTGTAATTTTAGGGATTTTTAAAAGCATATAAACACATAAATAAGCATTGAAAACCTCATAAATAGATCCTGAATTGCCTCTAAAATAGGAAAATAACATATCATCAAGAAGATCTCAAATTTAGAAATTTTTAGGTGTGTATATTCCAAGTAATCTTCCTTTCGCTCATATATCATTTTGATATACATCAACCGCTTTCCTAACATAATACCTTGGATCATATTAGCCATGATTATAGGACTAATGTTAAGGTAGCAGTCGCTAAAGTATACCTCCATGAAAAAGTCAAAGTCAAAGGACATCACAGAAGTGTTTAACCTTCTTGGCACTCACACATCAATGAAGAAGGGATCCATTCACTTGCTTCCCATTTGTGGTTCTTTCGTACATGTAGTATGAATCACATGCTACAGTGTTAATCTTGCACTATAAGAGCGTGCGTCATTTTAAATCTTATTGTTAACACTATACAGACATAAGTTCAGATACTCCTAGTATCTAAACCCAAATTCTTTTACTCCATTTATCTCTCATGACGTCAATGTTAAAGAATTTTTTGTCTAGCAACAGGCATCATGGAAGCAGGCGTCTATGATTCGGTCCATATTTATATTTATATCTTATTGGATCTTATCTCAACATACTACACTCTTAACGAGGCGACATAATTTGTGTTTCTTCTCTACCATATCAACATTCCTACTGCTTTATGGTGAAAACAACTGTCTCATCTTTTCATACTCCTCCTGAGTATCAAGGGTGATTGCTAGTGTGAGAGAGCCAATCTTACCTACCTGTAGGACATACTAGACATTGTATACCTTCATATAGACAAATAAATTTATGAAGAAATATTTTCATTAATCATAAACATATTACATAGTGTCTATAATTTTACATTTTGTACATTCCAATAGTATTTACAAGTTTGTCATATATTTCCCTGGCTAGTAGTTTGGTTAGGGGGTCTGCTGTCACGCCGTTACCTTGTTTTAGCCTTTTTTCAATGTATTCGTGGAAAATGATATGCATTCCGTGGGCAACACAAGAATAACATGAATATACTGATAATAACTGCATGCTTACATAAATTTCCCATAGGGGTTCATACATGATCAGTACCATCATTGTAGCCACACAGGGCTACTTGGGTATCTAAACCCGTCCCAATGAAACAGAGACATCTTCTAATCTTCGTTCCACTACTGCAATCCCCTAATATGGTTCTCTGCATTGTTCTCAGCATATCTTCTGTCTTCTCCTGTCTAAATTATTGGTAGGGGAGGGTGAGATTCGAGAGAATCTCAGTAGGAAAACAATACCAATATGTATGTACGATAAATATTTAATGCATGACATGCTTGCATCACATAACTCATGCTCACAAAATGACAAATCTGTAATCTCAATGCTTCAAAACTTATGGCCATAGCATAAATTGAAACATAGCTTCAAATCATTCATACATGTCTCACATAATCAAGTGAAGCAATAACATGCGTCAACACACTAACACAAATATCATATACATGCAGGAGAGGTAAGTTCCCTACCTTAACCCTTTTTCGCCTTGAGACGTGTGCCTTGTAAAGCCTGCCAATAGCTTAGGCTCCATATTCAATCGTACAATTCCAAAGGTACCGTTCATACACTCGTATAGTGTTTCTAGGGGTTATATGAGCCTATTATGAAAATTTACTAAAAAGCCCCCGAGAACCCGACCCGCCCATACCCGGTCCTACTGTACTTTTCCCGAAATTTTGATATGGGCTACTCTGAAATATTTTCACCCAAGGAATCAACACCTGGATTCAGAATTATCAAGTTCATTCTCAAATTACAAATTTACCCTTGGTAGCCCCACTTTAAGGGTTTTAGGGGTGTTTTCGTAATTATGTTTTTTCGGCCTTTTCCGAAAAAGTGACAAACTGTAACCCCACCTAATTTTCGCTCCTGAACTCAATGGAAATATCAAATCATTAAAAATCCAACTCTAACCCCTCTAAACTAGCCTTGGCCGAAATTCTCAGTTACCCAGGAAAAATTGGGGTTTTTCGGTTTCGGCTGCGTAAACGCGTTCCTTTCTACTCCTAACCACTTTATTAACTATTCCATTAGATTAAAACTACCATTTAGTACCAATTTGGGGAGCATAGCAGCCCCACACACCCATTTTCCATTTTGAAACCAATGACAATCCAGCGAAATTTCACCGATTAAATTGTCCACAACAGCCAGAATATTCAATATACAAGAGTTTGGAAGTTACCTCAAGCTCCCAATAGCTTTTCCTTGACTTGGCTGAAAACCCTAGGTGTTCAACAACATATTTTGAGCTTCTAAACCTTAAAGAACATAGAGGAGTAGCTTAGGAGAGGAGTATATGCGTCAGGTGCTAAATCGTCGGAGACATCAGCTTACCTTGTGATTTTTCTTCTCCTTTCTCTCTCTCCAATTCCAAACGTTCTCTCTCTACATTCTACTGAACCTCACTTCAGAAATGAGAGGAAGAAGAAGATAGGAAATAGTTCATAGTCCATGCTGATGTCATCTTTTAATGAGCTGATGTCATAATTCCCTATTTTCCGATTTTCGGATTATCTGGCAGATTTTCTGCCTAATCTTTGAAAAATCATAACTAATTCTAGAAAAATCAAAATGAGGTGATCTCAAAGCCTAATAAAAGCTCTTTAAGTCCTCCTTATACGAAAAATATGGATCATTGTCAGAAATCACCACACAATTACAGAATTACAAAAATATCCAGACTGTTCCAAAATTAAGTCCAATTTCGACATCAAAATTTGGGCAACCATAACTCGCAGCTCACAAAACGAAATGACACAAATTATATGTCCATTTTGAACCTTGGAATGTGATCTTTAAGATTGGAAAGATTCTAAATTTTAGAGATCAATTGCCTATTCAAAATGTTAATACAAATAGACTGCCCAGAATAGAACTCACACTGGGCAGAATTTTAGATTTTGCACTTTGGCTTCTAATGGTCCCATTTTCACATCAAACATCATACCCACACAAATTTTCACAAGGAATCCATTGGAAACACCAAATCAACCAAATTCACATTACATTGATATGTTTTTACAATAATCACAATATGTCAACACAATTCACAATTCCAACATCAACATTGCAATTCTTCCATTTCCAATTCAAAACCAATTCCAATGGCACCAAAAGACAATATGACACCATTGTAACCTCAATACTCTATCCAATTCATCCATTTCACAAATATACCAAAATCAGGGCAAAATTCACCATTTTACTTTCTTTAATACCCCAAAGAGATAAGAATCATTAGGGAATAAATTTGAGCTTCTGCTAAATCGGGTCTTAGCAGATTACTTATCTCAGGCTTATTCTCTAGCCTCAAATCTCAAAATTCGGTGTATTATATTTCTCCCCCCGTTCAACAAATTTCATCCTCGAAATTCGTCACACCACATAAACCATAACCTCAGATGCCTCTTCATGATGGCTTCCGTTTCACAAATTATTTCACATTAGGACAGTCACTTCCAGACCACCCACACAACGGTTCGTCACAGATCTGATTCTCACAAAATTTTATACGAATTAATGTGTCGTGCTCGGTTTCTTTCCAACCACACAACACTTGGGATTCTCATAATCACCATATAATTGTGCTATCACCCTATACAGGTGATAGCTTTATACTTTGGCATAAGCACGAATGCAACACAATTGCCATGAAACTGCAATCGACATAGGACACGACTACCGCACGAACAAAATCACCATACAATTACTAAACAAATGCAGTCGCCTCCATATACAATTGCCACAAAACCATCATCACATAACCACAACAATCGCAAGCCCCCAGCGCATGAATGCCTAATGCATTTCACATGACCTCAGCAGTAGGGAGGTAAGGCCATCACCCTGCTCGATATAGTCAACCCTTTTGGGAGTAACTTAAAACACCACAAGTTTACCATATCAAACGACAACCTCTGCTGTATTCACAAGTAATTCAACTTTTGTTGTATCTACTTTCACAGCATTACCCTCACCCATACACCCACCAGTGACTCCACTGGTGTTAATATAGACTTTTGGACATTAACAATCACATCAGGCCACTCTAGAATCTCACTCTCTTCTATCCGAAGCACCCTACCATAAAAGCCCACCTGGAATCTCAATCTCTTCTATCCAGGCGACCAGTCAAGAGTCTTAGTCTCCCAACACCACCCTCATCTTCTTTCTCCGTCTATGCACACTGCAATCACCCGAACCATTGTTAGCTACTCGAGGACTATTGGCATGGCGATGCCTACACATTATCATAGCTTTTGGTGTAATCACAATAATGACAGCTACTCCAACTGTATTCACATAGCTTCCATAGCAACACACATCGCAGACTCTAATTTTACGCATCGCCTTTTGGCCTGGGGCCAATACCAGTGCAACCAACGTGGTGGCAGGCCATGCTGGGGTAGTGCCCTCAGAAAAGAGAACCCCCGATCATGTAGTAGAATTAGCCATCAGCTGAACTAGCTCTACTCTGCTACACAACCACACCCCCAATTTGAGCTTTTTCATAATTGTCACACCCCACCCTCATCCCCTTTTACCCCCAGGAAGGCATGCAGCCCCACCCGAATTGTTGTTAGCGACTTAGGGACTATTGGAGTGGCAGTGCAAACATATAAGATCCACAATCACACCCCACCCTCATCCCCTTTTACCGTCAGGAAGGCACACAGCCCCACCCGAATTGTTGTTAGCGACTTAGGGACTATTGGAGTGGCAGTATATACACATAGTCTTTTGGCTTACAGATAGTTAATCCCTTGTAAACTACTACCCCAGCGGAATGGTCCTCCTACCAAAATCACTCGATAAGCTGCATGTGAAAGACAAACAAATATTCGTCACATCTTGAGCCTATGCCAACCAGGCGCAGCAACCGGGCCAACCTGATCCGTCCCAACCAGGGAGATGGACTCATAATACACAATCACAACAAGCTGGAACTACGCATCTTAACAACTTTACCTTCAACACCATAAATTCCTTTCAAATCACAATTCATTCTATCCATCAAGCTAGGTAAGGCAAACCCAACCCTTACTTATTCACAACACATCATAACACACCGTAAAATCAAACTGGGATCCTCCAAGACCCCCTTCACATACAAATACATAGCCCTGAAGTTCCACTTTAAGAAGCCATAATCAATACATCGTTGAGAGCCCATACTCCCAATGTTCCCATAGGTCTACTTTATGATTCATTATCATGATAACTGCACTCTACGGTTCTTGGTCATTACGGCTGCACACTAGGGTTTATCATCACAGCGGCTTTCACATAATCACATCCCCCATATTCCACCTCCCTGAAGGTACAGTTCTCCCATCATTGATACCGATAGGCCATAGGTGATGGACACACAAATAGCCTCTCTATCAGATGTCACCGTAAGTAGCCCTCTCCTATTTGAACTTTCCGTAGATAGCATTCTCTGATCCGAATCCTCCATAGATAACTTTTCCCCTATCCTAGATTAACAATTAGCAACCTTAGGATACCTTATACACATTTTAATTCAAATTTAGTACTATACTCTCATACCACAGACTATCCAGGTCATGTCAACTTCCTAAGAATCAGCCCAACTATTGAGTTTGATTCTTGGATCACAATTCATCTCCCAAAGCTTCAACATCAATTGAACCAAGAAATCACTTTTCTCATTTCTATGGAGCATCATTAACTCTAACACAAGTTCAAGTATCTCTGCCAACCTAAGGCACACTAGTCCCCTAGGTCTTAGAGCCTTTAAACACACAAGTCTAGTATGACATCACTAGCATTTAATATCATACTGTCTAGGGCTCCTCACCCAACATCTAGGTGGGTATCATGATGAACCTATAACCTCAATATCACATTCCTTTGAAATCATTTTCCTCTATTCTCTAATCAGACCCATGTTTCCCTCACATAGGATCTAATGGGTCATCTTTCATAAATGATTATTAGTCATGGAGAAAGCTTAAGACAGTCACTATGTCTCAAGTCTTCATGACCCTATCAACTTACTTCTCAGGGGGTCATCCATCCTAGGATTTCCCTAGGTTGAGCACGCTTAACTTTTGCGTACCTATGCCTAAACGTGGATAGCAGCTTCTACTGCTTCTGTCCACAGGTACCCCTTGACTACCCTCCTCTCAAAAGACATGCCGGCTATCTCCGGTCACCAAAATATTGGGTGTGGACTGTACATTGGCCTTAGGCGTACCCACTTCCTCGGGTTCCCTAATATCCTTAGACCATTCTCGTCTAGTATTGCACTACTAGCTACCCTTTAGTACTCGCCATTTCTCTGGGCTGATTCATAAATCAGGAAGATACTCTCCTTTGGTACCTTCTGTCCATGCATATTTTCTAGTACTATGCAATCAAGACCATATCAATATACCATCCTGCTGCTGGAACTGCCACTCAGACAAAACCACTTTAAGCTCCTCTATAACCGCTTTCGGCTCTGATACCAAACTGTCACATCCTTACCATATTTTATCCTTTTTCAGAGTATTCATCCAAAATGATATGCGATTCGGTGGGCAACACAGGAATAACATGAATATACTGATAATAATTGCATGATTACATAAATTCTCCATAGGGGTTCGTACATGATCATTACCAACAATATAGCCACATAGGGATACTTGGGTATCTAAACCTGTCCTAGTGAAATAGAGACATAGTCTAATCTTCGTTCCACCACTGCAATCCCCTAATATGGTTCTTTGCATTGTTCTCAGTATATCTCCTGTCTTCTCCTGTCTAAATTATTGGTAGGGGAGGGTGAGATTAGAGAGAATCTCAGTAGGAAAACAATACCAATATGCATGTAGGATAAATGTTTAATGCATGACTTGCTTGCATCATATAACTCATGCTCACACAATGACAAATCTGTAAGCTTAATGCTTCAAACAATATACTATGAACATAGCATAAATTGAAACATAGCTTCAAATTTTTCATACATGTCTCACATAATCAAGTGAAGCACTAACATGCGTCAACACACTAACACAAATATCATATCATGCAGGAGACGTAAGTTCCCTACCTTAACCCTTTTTCACCTCGAGACGTGTGCCTCGTAAAGCATGCTAAGAGCTCGGGCTCCATATTCGATCCTACAATGCCTAGGTACCGTTCAGACACCCCCATAGTGTTTCTGGGGGTTATATGAACCTATTATGAAAATTTACTAAAATGACCCCAGCGACCCGGCACGGCCGTACCCGGTCCGACTATACTTTTCTCGAAATTTTTACATGGGCTACTCTGACATATTTTCACCCAAGGAATCCATTTCCGCACTCGGAATTATCAATTTTATTGTCAAATTACAAATTTATCCTTGTCAACCCTACTTTAAGGGTTTCAGGGGCGTTTTCATAATTATTCTTTTTTAGCATTTTTCGAAAAAGTGACCAACTCTAACCCCACCTAATTTTTGTTCCTGAACTCAATGGAACCATCAAATCATTGAAAATCCAACTCTAACCCCTCCAAACTAGCCTTGGCCAAAATTCTCAGTTGCCCGAGAAAAATTGGGGCTTTTCGGTTTCGACTGCGTAAACGCGCCCCTTTATACTCCTAACCACTTTATTGACTATTCCATTAGGTTACAACTACCATTTAGTACCAATTTGAGCAGCATAACAGCCCCACACTCTCTTTTTCCATTTTTGAAACCAATGACAATCCGGCAAAATTTCACCGATTAAATTGTCCACAACAGCCAAAATATTTAATATACAAGAGTTTGGAAGTTACCTCAAGCTCCCAATAGCTTTTCCATGACTTGGCTAAAAACCCTAGGTGTTCAACAACATATGTTGAGCTTCCAAACCTTAAAGAACATAGAGGAGAAGCTTAGGAGCGGAGTTATACGCGTTAGGAGCTAAATCGTCAGAGAAATCAGCTTACCTTGTTATTTTTCTTCTCCTTCTCTCTCTACATTCAGCTGAACCTCACTTTAGAAATGAGAGGAAGAAGAATATAGGAAATATTTCATAGTCCATGTTGATGTCATCTTTTAATGAGCTAATGTGATAATTCCCTATTTTCCGATTTTCGGATCTGGCAGATTTTCTGCCTAATCTTTGAAAAATGATAACTAATTATAGAAAAATTGAAATGATGTGATCTAAAAGCCTAATTAAAGCTCTTTAAGTGTTCTTCATAGACAAAATAGGGATCTTTGCCAGAAATCACCACACAATTACAGAATTACAAAAATATCCACACTGCTCCAAAATTAAGTCCAGTTTCGACATCAAAATTTGGGCAACCATAACTCGAAGCTCACAAAATGAAATGACATAAATTATGTATCCATTTTGAAGCTTGGACTGTGATAATTAAGATTGAAAAGTTTTAGAATTTGTAGAGGTCAGTTTCCCTTTCAAAAGGTTAATACAAACAGACTGCCCAGAACAAACCTCACACTGGACAGAATTTCAGATTTTGCACTTTGGCTTCCAATGGTCCCATTATTACATTAAACATCATTCCCACACAAATTTTCACAAGGAATCCATTGGAAACACCAAATCAACCAAATTCACATTACATTGACATGTTTTCACAATAATCACAACATGTCAACAGAATTCACAATTCCAAACTCAATATTGCAATTCTTCCATTTCCAATTCAAAACCAATTCCAATGGCACCAAAACACAATATGACACCATTGTAACCACAATACTCTATCCAATTCATCCATTTCAAAAATATACCAAAATCAGGGCAAAATGCACTATTCACATCGTATTCTCCAAAGTTCACCATTTTACTTTCTTTAGTACCCATAAGATATAAGAATCATTAGGGAATAAATTTGAGCTTCTGCTAAACCAGGGCTTAGCAGTCTACTTATTTCAGGCTTATTCTCTAGCCTCAAATCTTAAAATTTGGAGTATTATATCTGCGACCATACTCTTGGTTGAAATATGTTGTATAGTAACAACTTTCTGTGCTACATAATATATCACAAAATTATACTTTATATATATGTGTTTGGTCTTGCTATGATATTTGGGATCTTTTTATATAGCCTATGGCTGCAATATTGTCACAATACATTAACACCAGATTGGTGTTTTCATTTCCAAATCCAAAGTGTTCAATAAACCTTTTGAGCCATATAGCCTCTTGCACTACTGAGGTGTATGCCACGAACTCAGCTTCCATAGGATGTAGGGCAATGCAAGTCTGCTTCTTGCTGCTCCAACATATGCCGCCATTGTTTAGCAAAAAGGTATATCCTGAAGTCAATCTTCGCTCAACTTCATCTCCACTCAAATTAGCGTCGGAGTATCCAACCAAGTGTAGATCGCTTCCTTGATAGCATAGTGCATAATCTCAAATGGAGTTGGAAAAATCACATCTCAAATAGAGCTCCCACGCGCCTGCACACACTCCAAGAACATTAATTCCTAAAATGGAAAAATCAGGATGAATCTTACTCTCACTGAAGGCGCATGTAGGCTGCACGCCACCCTGGAGGGCTTGACTGTAACGCGCCCCTTGATATAGACTCCATATGTCGTCTACAGTCTAGCTATGCTCGCCACATTCAAACGGGTCAGCCCATGGGCTCACTCACCACGTGGCATTTCTACCCCTTTTTATTATTATGTTTAAATATATATATATATATATTGTGTTTTAGATTAAGCGGGCCTTCTGACGCAGCTGTTGCGATCCAGTTTTTTTTTGGTTTAGGTTAAGCCAACTTTGGCCTAATCCGATTTCTTTTAAATTTTATCCATTTCATATTTTTTTTGTTAACTTCATCTTCAACCTCCAGCCAGGTTGACCTGACCCTTCTGGAGAACCGATTTTTCTCTCCTTGATATCTTCACCGTCCGACGTCTGTTTTAAGCGTTCTTGGCATCATTTTCTTTGTTTTTTCAAGCTCTACACAATGGGATCATTTTCAAAGCCGAAAACACTCATTTTCATATGACCTAATTTATTTTAGTTTTGTTTATGGTTTGTTTCTCCGATTACGTTCAACCTATAAGTTCCTTCGTTCGATGGACTTATTATATGTATTATGAGGCTTCTCAATACACTAATACTTAGAGAACAGAGGCATAGACATAAAGAACAAGAATTAACTGAAACTAGAAAAAACATCAAAAAGCACCGAAAAACGCAGAAAAAAAAAGAAAATATACTATTTAAACACATGAACAGAAAACTAATCTCATACAGAAAAGAAATAAATATTTAAGTAAGATTAGTAGGCTTTCATATATTCATGAACTGACAGAGAGGATATTTATAGGCTTTCATATTTATGAACACAGTAAAGACGTTTTCCACTCAAACATGTTTAGCAAAAGCAATATTGAGTCCAATACAGATTAAAATAAAAGCTTTGATACCAATGTAGAATTTCAAGCATACCTGGAGCGTAGTTTCATACTCTTAAGATACCCACATGAACCAGATCACATTTGACTTTGGCTCGAATACATAGAAAATGGTGTTGAAGGAAGAAGAGAAAAATCTATTTGAAAGTTTTTCTCATAGTCTGTTTAGTTTTTAAATGATGAGTGCCCTTAATCAAACAATCCACATATATGTTAACTGTTCCCACCATTTGTTTCAAATATTTAGGGAATATTGCTAACAATTGCCCTAGAATATTGTCAACAACTGCCCCATAAAATTGGGTATTTTATTTTGGCTCTAAGGCCAATGGGTTTGGGCATAATCCACTAAGGGTGGATCAAGCCCATTTCCCAACAAAGAGGGCTAAGCAACTTTTTTGAGGTGGATGAATATTTTCAAATAGATTTAATAGTATATTGTGAATCAAAATTTAACCTTTTGGCAAGGTGGAAAGTGCATGCTTTCAAGTATAACATAATGTTCTAAATTTGGTTGCACGTAATTTGTGGTTGCATCAGTCTCTATAGTGTCTTCAGAATCCACTTTTAGTACTGAGGGTCGAATACTAGATACTTTTAGAAGCTCCTTATCTTCAAAGATGTAACATCCCAAATTTTAGGATTAAAGGCTTGAGAATAAGCTTGAATTAAGTGGATTGTTAAGCCTTAGTTTAGCAAGAGTCCCAAGAATGTAAACCTTGCTACCAGTGTGTTTTCTTGCATGGTAGTCTGGGTGTGTGATGGTTTTGGATAATCAAATGATGTCCAATGAATGTGAAATTTTCTAGAATAAAAGTAGACTTATCAAGGTTTAATTTAATTGGTTATTTAAGTCCTTTGGAGCTGTATACAAAGAGTTATGTATTTTTGAAGTTAGTCAAGTGAAATTGGCTAGTTTTTGTGATAGCATCCAAAAATGCAAATTCTGGGAATTATAAGCTTTCAGTTAGCTAAAGGCTATAATTTTTATTGAAAATAGACCTAATAAGGGTCACATAACCTTTAGAACCGCACTAATTTGATCTCTATAACAAAAGATATGAATTTTCAAAGTTTGATAAAAATTCTGTCAGCTTGTGCAAAAATCACAAAAAAAATGTATAGGCAAAAGTAGTCATTTGGCTAATAAAATTAAAAGCCACTATTTTTCCTTTTTCCTCATAGTGCTAGACGGCTAAATGAGGGAGTAAAAAGGGAAAGGAATGTTTGTGATAAATATGCTAAGAGTTGGAGTAATTTTTGCCAAGTAAATATGGTGGAAAGTCAAAAAGTTGGCAAGTGCTTAATTGCAATTGGATATTAATATGAAAGTAGGTGGAATGGCTTATTCAAGAAGCCACTTAAGTCATTCGCAAGGCCATATTTGCGTCACTTTAATAGAGGAAGGAGGGATCTCAATTGTGACCAAGTATTGCAAGAGGAAGAAAAGTCAAATATATCATGCTAAAAGTCATTCGCAAGGCCATATTTGCGTCATTCGCAAATATGACCAAATAGGTGGAATGGCTTATTCAAGAAGCCACTTAAGTCATTCGCAAGGCCATATTTGCGTCACTTTAATAGAGGAAGGAGGGATCTCAATTGTGACCAAGTATTGCAAGAGGAAGAAAAGTCAAATATATCATGCTAAAAGCAATAGTGAGAAGGAGGAAAATATGATAAAGCAAGAAGCTCTTTTTCTTTTTCTCTTATGCTATTTTTGGTCAATAATTTTAGGCTAAGAAAATGAAGATGTCTTGCATTAAAAAGACGCACACATTTGTATATCATGAAGAAGGAAAGAGAAAAGATGAAGACATGAATAAATGGCATGTGATTAAAGCCATTAAAATATTGTATTTGGAGGAGGTAGTGAAGGATATTTTTATAAGCCCTTTATCTCTTTCCTTTGGCCTCATTTTCAGCCAAGCAATAAAAAACGAGAGAAAGATAGACCAGCTGAATGAAACTATGAAGACCAAGGGAGCTTAAATACTCAAGAGCCAAAACAAGGTGAGTTGATGACAAAATTCTTATGTTCTTGCCTTCAATCCCTTAGAAACACCTCCTAATCTCTATTCCTTCTTGAAATATTCATGTAGCAAGCTTACAATCAAGAGGAAGATGAGACAGAGGCCACAGTTTGGTGGTTTTAGAAAGAGAAATGAGAGGTAATATCAAGAACCTTGTTTTCTTGATTGATTCAAGATAATTCTTGATGTTGTTGTTAGATTGGTTGCCTTGTTTGATTAGCTTGATGATTTTGGGAAGCTTAAATCCTAAGGGGAGGTGCTGCCCATATTCACTCTAATCATGTACAAATGGTGTTTAAGTGGTTAAACATGTAATTAGAGGTGAAAGGAAGGGAGTTTAAAGGGTTACATCAAGAAAACACATTTTCCTTTAATTTTCTAGATTTTAGTATGGGGCATTTTCATCTTGTTAGAGCTGGATTTCATGGATTTGATGATTCCATTGAGTTTAGAAGGGAAAATTGTGTAGGAAGACATGTGTTAGTGATTTTTGGATGATGGTATGCAAATCTGGAATTTTTAAAAGTATAGAGGCATTGCTGTTTGATTTGATTCCTGGAGGCTATAATGCCCCAAATTTTGATTAAGAGCTAATGACTTCAAACGAGTCTGTAAAGAATGTTTGATGAAAGCTTTCATGAAATAAAGTATAGGTTATGACCAAATTCACAGTAGAAAATGCCCAAACCATCTATTTAAGTTTAATTAAGTGGCAAAGTCTTGATTGAACCAAAATGAGAGGGAATGGTGCATGGAAGAAGGAAAAAGAAATTAAGTTATGGGTTAAGTGAAAATTATAGTGAATGTGCCATAGTCAGGGGCAAAATTGGAAGAATGGGAAATTGTCTGCCAAATAGTCAGTTACGGAAGAGAAAATTCATTTACAATTAAAAGAGTAAGAGTTGTGACTAATAGGCTAAAGAACTTGGTTAGTGTAACTAAGTAGAGAATTACTTTTAATGGAACCATAAAGAAGTGGACATGTGTCTTTGTTTGGATGGAGTTAGGAATGTTGGAAAGTCAATATAAGCATTTTTTTTTTATTCTTTTCTCTTCCCTCTCTCTTCTCTATATAGCTAGAAGCATGAAGGGAGTGTAAAAATCTAACTTCCATCATCTTCATCATTATCTCATACTCTATCTCTCCCATTCTCCATTTTTGTCCAAACTTGGAAGAGGAAAGATGAAGGGAAGGCTAAAGATTAAGGTTAGATTGTGACCTCAAATGCTCAAACCCTTTTATTATAAGAGCTTTAGTCTTATGGTGTTAGATTTCCAAAAGGAGGTGTTTTGTGAGTTCAAAGGAAAGTGAAGGTTGAAGAATCAAGAAACAAGTTTTGGAAAGTGAAAGAGGTGAGTGATACTCCCTTTTGATATATATATTATGGCCATTGTTGGGACTTTGAAATTTCTAGATTTTGCTCTGATGTTTGTATATGAGGATTGAATGAGTTGTATAGTATTTTGTGTTGAAAATGTTTTTTGGTTGTGTCATCAAAACAATGAAATTGGTTAAGAATTGTGAATGTTGAGTTTGGCAAGGTTATGGTGTGTTGTTGCATTGTGGTCAAAACAGAACAGGTAGATGAAATTTGAATTTGAATGTTTTGATATTGCCATTTGATTCCTTATGGAAAATTATAAGAGAAGTGTTTGTTGTGCAATTTGGAACCTTTGGAAACACTTGATGAAAAATTGGACATTCTAGAAAATGGTTAAGTGTAAAATGTTGTGCAAGTGAACAACTTTGTGTAGGGTTTTAAAATATCAAATAGTATCAAAATGTTATGAAATTTTCTAGTCTTGTAGTTCACATTGCAAGCTTTCTAATGGTATAAAGTCTGGGTCATTTTGATGTCTGTATAGAAAGATATGATCATTTGAAAATCAACCAAGAAATAGGTCAATCACTGGCTACAGTCAGGCATGTTGTGCCGTCGCCCACTAGTATCTGACTAGTTCTTGGCCACGGCCCATGAGGGGTTAGCAGCAGCCCAAAACCTTCTGACTTGTTCTTAGCTGCAACCCAAGATTGTTGGCCGCTGCCTAAATGTTTTTGACCTAATTTTGGCCTCGACCAGTAGATCTTAGCCGCAGCCCAAAACTTTCTAACCATCCATGGGTCGCGGCCAATAGATGGCTTGGCCGTAGTCAGCCCTTTGAAAACTATATTTTCAACTTTCAAAAGGGGGTCTTTGGTCAAGTTTTTTTCAACTTTTTAGGCATCTTTTTGGGCTTCTAGTAGCTACCTAAAGACCTCAAATGATAACCAACTTTAAGTGTTTTGGAATTGAGTATTGGATTAGAGTATAACTCTTCATCCTTAATTATGGTTATAGGATTTGATATTTGCCATGCACACGAAAGACTGGTACCAGAACAAGCACGGAAAGAACAAGGTAGTGACCTTTTCTATTATATTGTGTATAATACATTGTATGTATGTCTTATCATTGAGTTGTGAAACATGTCGTGTGAAATATGCTGTGTGAAACTTGCCATTGTGAAACCCACCATTGAGAAACATGCTGGTGTAATTATACTGTTGTGGAAACATACCGTTGGGTAATATGCTGTTGTGAAACCCGCTATTTAGAAACATGCCAGTGTGGTTATGCTGTTGTGGAAACATGCCATTGTGTAATATGCCGATGTGAAATATGCCATGTGAAACATGTTGTTGCGAATACAATGAAAGCTATCATAGAAATGCAGTTGATGTGTTATTTCTTGTGATTTGCTTACATATTTTGTGATTGTACATGTTATAAGTGAACTGTTACTACTGGTATTCTTTTGAATCTCATTCTTTCCATTGACTAACCTCCAACAAGGGCAAGCAGATCAAAGGAAAAGCAAATGATGAAGGGCGGGTGAGCTCCTAGCTAGAAGTTTTGATTTTGGATAGTTGGTTGTCATATTTTGTTGAGGGATTAGTTGTATATGTTGTGTACATTGAATAGTGTTGTGCAATCCCCTGGATAAGAAACTAAAAGTGGGCAATATGCCCTGTAACCCTTTATTAAATAAATGAAACCCAAGCATTGTCGGGAAATTTTGTTTCCTTCTGATATGTTTGAATGAAACCAAACTGCACAGGCCAATTTTATTTGAAATGTGAATGTGAGACCACACTAAACAAGTTTTGGAAAAAAGTTTTAAATTATCCGCTAGTCTCTATTTCAACTTAAACATTTTCAAACTATAAATTTGGCTATTAAGGTAAGGGGTTTACATGTTTGGTATCAGAGCGTAGTTCCTAGCAAGGGTAGGATTTGCTAGCATAGTTGCTGTAGTTTGTTGCCTTAGTGATAGAAGATGACTTATGATTGTTTATGTATACACATGAATATTCCTACTGTTTATGGATATATATAAGTTTTAAGGACTATGTGTATACATTTGCTATGATACTGACGATGTGAATCATTATAGAGATAAAAGATGTAATAGTTCGCCCTAGAGTCAGATGAGTGGAACCAGAGGTAGAGGAGATGCATGACATTCCACCTGATCCTATGCAAGAAATGATGGGTATGATAAGGGAACAGCGAGATATAATAAATGAGCTAAGGGCAGAGCTCAGAAAGGAAAGAGCAAAGTGTAATGAAGATAGGGTCCAGTCTACTTACGAAGAGACCCAAGAGGAAACACATCACGAAAAAACTACTGAGGGATCCAATCATGCTCAGGAGTCTCCACCTCATACTGCATTGAACCAGGAGTCACATGGGGTACCAGCCTGAGATGTGAGAGATCTATAGTACTAGGTCTCTAAGTTTTGCAAGCATATACCTTCAGTATTCCGAGGAAGGTTTGATCCCCAAGCAACTGAGGATTGGTTTAATCGATTGGAGAAAATTTTTGAACTGCTCGATTGCCCAACCAAGGTAAAGGTAAAATTGGCTATCTACAAGTTAGAGGGGGATGTTGACCGGTGGTAGTAGAATATTGCCCTGACAATGCGGAATCGAAATGTGCCGGTGACTTGGGAATTATTTCAAGAATAGTTTAATGAGAACAATTTCCCTAAATCAGTGAGGCTTAAGAAAGAATCAGAGTTCCTCTCAATCAAGCAGGGGGATGTAGAGACATTTAATGACTATCTATCTCACTTCATCTGATTGGCCAGATACTCCTCTTATCTGTGTCGTATGGATGATGAAGATTAGAGCTCCGACATGCTTATATGGGGCTTGAAACATGAGTTAAGGAAGAGATTAACCACCTATCAGTTTACCGAATTCCATAAAGTAATGGAGGAGTGCAGAATCATTGAAAAAAATTAAGGGATCTGTACCTAGTTTTGGTTGGCAGTAGCCATCGTGAACTTAGCAATGGTAATCTCCCCAAAAGAGGAAGGGATAGGGGTCCTCAGTTAAGGGCAGTGGTAAGAAGCCCTATCAATAGGGGGCAGTGATAATTAGAAACCCCCAACTGTATTGATATGCACACGTTATAGGAGATTACATGCTGGTAGAACTTGTACAGGCCAAATGATTTGCTTTAATTGTAAATAGCCGAGACATATTTCTACTGAATGCCAATGATCGCCAGCTGAGCCAAGGCCTAGGAATCAGGGTAGGGTGTTCGCTACGACACACGAGGAAGCCTGGAAGCCTCCCACTTGATTTAAAAGATTTGCAAGATTCCTTATCTCTTACAAGATTTAAAAGAGATAAAATTATCTTACAATATTTACCAACCGCTTCTCAAGATTATTAGTCTTCAAGCCTATAAAATACTCCTTCGATCCTTAATATACCACATATTTAGTTAATTTGATTAGATTAAAGAAGTTAGTTAAGTTAGTTAATATGACATGTATTTTCAAAAACACTGTAGTCATCTTCCTTAATTCCCCCATTCCTTCTCTTTCTTGATTTTTGTTGAGGGAGCATCAATCAGGGTAAATTAGGAAAAACATGACAAATATGAAAATTATGTCTTATATTTACGACCAAGATCAACCCCTAAATATGCTTATATTAAGGACCGGAGGAGTAAGAAAGAACAACTATAGCGAAGTAAGAATTTAAAGGGATTGCAGAGACTGCTACAACTTGAAGGCTCAGTAACTAGTCACCCTCATGCACTTTGTTATACGAATATTGGCTTATACATTCTTCTCACATTATATATATATATGAAATCACAAACATAAAATCAGGTGTTATTTATAATTCCTTTTAATTGTAGGCTCATACTTTTGAGGACTCAGATCATACTTTTATTTTGTTTCTTTGTTTGGGCGTATACTTTTTTGAGTCTTAGTGTAATATCCCGAATTTTGAGATTTGAGACTATAGAATAAGCTTGAAATAAGTGGACTGATAACCCCCATTTTAGCAGGATCCCAAGTTTCAATTAAGGGTAAATGACTCCAAAAGTGGATGTGATTAGTGATAAATGGACCCTTTTGGAGATTATGATGTGAACTTTGATTAGTATACATTGTGAGTAGTGTCGAAACCCTGCATTTAAGCTCAATTATGGATTAACATCTAAATTGACTTAAAATATAGGGAGGGCACATATTGTGGCTAAATGGGAAAGTATGATGTGTTTAGTGATGATTTAGTAAGAACTGCCATAATCAGGGGCAAAACATGAAAGTTACCAACTAATTGATTAGTTACTGAAGAAGCTCATTGGTAACTCAAAGATTAATGGTTAGGATTGATTGTTATGTGATTAAAAGGGTGGAATCCCATGTGGTGTGCCTATGTGAGCTCATGGTTGGTGTGATAAGATTGTGACAAGTGTCACAATATAAGCCCTTGATCCTGGTCAACATTTCGAACACCCATCTCTCTCTCCCCTCTTCATTAAGGTCGGCCAAGTGCTCTAATTGGGGCTAAAACACTTATCCTTCTTCATCCTCTCTACTCTCTCTCTCTCTCTCTCTCTCGTCTTCCATTTTCACCTAGCAAGGAGGAGGAAAGAGAAAGGAAAAAAGTGAGTTTTGGTTGGTTTGTGGTCCTCTAAGGCTCAAATACTCTTCTATAATAATGTTCATAGTGATGCGAGCTTCATTGATATGGTTTGAGATTTGTGAAAGGAGGTGTTTGGGAGCTTGAGGAAAATTAAAAAGATGAAGAATCAAGGAATTGGTTTGGGAAAGATAAAGAGCTGAGTATTTGATGCCTTTTGATCTAAGTTTTGTGACTTGTGGTTGATTTTTGACAATTTTGGAATTTGCCCTAATTTTGTGGTATTTTTGAAATAGATGAAGTGCCTTGTGTTTTGTGTGGCAATTGGTGTCTTGAGGTGTTATATGGCCATTGAATTTGATTTGAAACCTTGGAATGGAAAGAATAGCAAGGTGTATTTTCTATTATGTTTTGTAGTGGCATGTTGTTCTAATGTGGAAATATGTCAATGTGATATGAATTTGGTTTTTTTTTGTGTTTCCAATGGTTTCCTTGTGGAAAATTGTGTGGGAATAGGTTTGATTGTTGATTTTGGAGCCACTAGACATTTTGGTAGAAAATTGGAATGCTGTCAAGTGTGAACTGTGTTTTGGGCAGTCAATTTGCATGAAAGTTTTGAATTACCAATGGTGTTTAAAAATTATGAAACTTTCTAGTCTTAAAGTTCACATTCCAAGCTTCAAAATGAATAAATAATTTATGTCATTTCATTTTGTGAACTGGGAGTTATGGTTTTCCAAAGTTTGACGTTAAAACTTGGGGCAAATCTGGAACAGCAAGGGGATTTGGAGTAATTCTGTATTTGTGTGGTGATTTCTAGTAATGGTCCATATTTTTCCAGTAAAGAAGACTTAAATAGCTTTCAATAGACTTTGGGATCACCTCATTTCGATTTTTCTAGAATTAATTATGATTTTTCAAATTTTCCTTGGCTGCAGCCAAAAAAATTCTGTGCTGTTTTTGGCTGCGGCCAGAGGATTCTTGGCTGCAGCCAACCCTTGTTTACAGCACTTGGTGATTTTGAAAAGTGATTTTCAACCTAGTACTTTCCAATCCTTTAAAGCTTTTATTGAGCTTATTATTATACACTTAAGGGACTCAAATGACAACCAACTTTAAGTGATATGAAAGTAAGGATTTGGATTAGAGATTAACCCTATATCCTTGATTTGGTTTATAGGGTTTGGTATTTGTTCTGATCGTGAGTAGCCGGTGCTGGAGCACACGTGGAAACAAGAGTAGGGAACTTACCTCTCTTGCATGTATTTGCTATTTGTGTTGGTGTATTGATGCATGTTATGGGTTTGCTTGATTATGTGCAACATATATGAATGATTGAAGTTCTGTTTCTATTTTTGCTATGACCATAAGTAGGTTGTTTGAAACATTCACGCAGATATGTCATTGTGTGAGTATGAGTTAATGTGTTGCAAGCTTGTCATGCATTAAACACTTATCTTGCATGCATATTGGTATTTTTTTTTCCTACTAAGATTCTCTCAAATCTCACCTTCTCCTACCAACAATTTAGACAGGCCTGATGCATATTGGTATTGTTTTCCTCATAGAGGGAGCAAGCAACCAAGGGATACGAGGACTCCTTTAGGATATAGTTTTGGTAGTTGTTTATCAATATGGATTGGGATGATTGTATATGGTTTGGATGTATATTTTGAATGAGATTTTGTGTAATCCTCGTATGAGAACTTATACATGGGCAAATGTGCCCTGTGAACTTTTTAGTTAAGATATGGAACTCGGAGTTTGCTGGGATTATTATTGTGCACTCTATTATATATGAATGTGATTTATTTTTGAGAAGTAATTGTATTCGAAATGTGAATATGAGACCAGGTGTATTAGATTTTGAAAAGTATTTGAGAAAACCCTATCTCAAGGATAGAATTGTAAATGAGTTTTGATTATTATTGGTCTCTCTTTCATTTTAATCATGTATTTCGGATATAATTACGGAGGCGGTTACACTTGGAGTCTTAAGCTTCACAATATTCTTTTTTTTATTACTTCTTCTTCTCCTTTTTTCCTAGGAAAATAGTAATGTCAAAGTTTCCTCGACCTTTTCATGTAATGGAGTCCTATGTAAGATATTTTATTTTATCCTTTTTTTTCTTTTTTAATCTTTAATGATGTTAATATTGTAATTTTGTGCTTTAGAAAAGGTCTGCCTAACTTTAATCCATATGTCACTTGTTTAGTTTTCCTCAAGAGAGAAAACGTTACAAGCATAATTCAAGAAGTGACTGTAAAAGCATACAACGACATTGACCATGTCTACAAGAAGAATGACCATGAATATGGTTGGAAGGTGGGTAATAGATTTTCCATATTTTTATCATTTTTTAAATATTTTTTCCTAGGAAGTTTTGATTTAATCTAAAACTCAAATCCAGCCAAGTCAATGTCATTGTGAATAAGCATATTTAATTGTGAACAAATGATGTTTAATATTGAAATAGTCAAATGTTAAAAATCTTACTAGAATGTTTGGTAGATGGGAATGGGAAGAGAGTAACATCCAAAAAACCAAAACCAAAATATATATATACATATAATAATAATAATAATAAATAAATAGTAGTAATACATAAAAAAATAATAATATTATAAATACAAGAGGGCACCCCAATTTGATTCGCTTTTCATGTTCGGATGCAGAGAAGCCAGAGCTCTTATAAGGTTCTATGCTAAGAGCGTCCTAAGACTTCTAATCTTTGGTAAGCCTCTCTAATCCTCCCTTCTCTTTCTTCTTCCTCCTTAATTATGAGATTCTAAAGGATTTAGGCTGGGGCTTGAAAATCCCAATTCGAAAATTTTTCATAGAACTGAGTTTTAAGGGTTCAAAACCCAAATTGATAATACATAGGCGTTAGACTAATCTAGTCTAAAAAATTTTGACGGCAATTCACAATTCTAGCATGAATCTCTATTACCAATAAACTTGCGAGAATTTCTAATTAACCAATGAGATAAATTCTTAAGTAGCTAGATCTTCATAATTTAACTTAGTTTCCCTTGCTTGTAGCTTGAATTCGTTCATTAGGGAAATATCCTTCTTGTTTGTGGCTAAGGGAAACACTAGGTAATGTGGTCCTACTCATCTTATCTGTTGGTGTTGCTCGTGAGAGTTTTTAGAAAAAACTTCACAAGCCTATAATGAGTATATTTATATGATCCTTTTTGTTTTAAGACCAAAACTCGCCTTGTAGGACTTATGTGTGAACCGTAGAACTGGATAGTTTGATATGATATGACATTACAACTTATACATGTACTTGTTAAGTGTTGAATTCATATTTATGATTGAGATTGATTGATGTATGAGAAAGGATGATAACCCTTGATAATAATGAGATTAAATGGCAGAATTAGTGACTGGGCTGTGAATAAAAACTGAATACCACATGACAGGCAGCTAGTTTAATTATTGTGCACCATTAGCTCGCATTTAATTACAAGGAAGTATTCCCTAATACAACACTCCAATGGCTTCTAGGCAGTATTCCCAGGGCCCGGGCAATAACCCTACTAGAGGAACCCATAGTCCCTTGTATGCTTTGTAGCAATCTAGCCAGTCTGCACCATACTTATGGAGAGCTCGTGAGAGTTACCGGTAACATAGACTAGGGCTTAGCATATGGGTTCAGTTAGAGGAAATAAGGAGGATATAAGGATGGTTAGAGGTTAATGTAAGATGATGAATCAATGATTGCTTTATGATGTGTTGTGATGTAGCATGCCATGATATGATATGTTTACTTATTCTCCAATGATTATAAATTGATACTTCCTCTTTCTAAGTTATTTGACTATCAGCATGTGTGTTTGTGAGTTTCACCTGGCATTCCAATGGTAGTGCCAGTAGGTAAGGTGGGTAGTTATTATGTTACTGAGATAGTGGTCTCACACCGTTACTGCCTACATTTTTTAGGTGAGGACTCGAGGGGTGACACAACTGGGAAAGCATCGAAGGCCTGATGCAGTGGCTATAAAAAGCCAATTTGCATTTATTTATTTTTACTTTTATTGCCACAGTTAAAGTTGTATTCAAAATTTGGGAATTTGTTTAATTCTCATTGATTGTCTTTTCTAGGACTTTAATAATAGACAACTTGAGACCTAGGATTTTTATGGAGTTGCTTTATATAAATTCCTGTCTTTTTGGTCATGGAATTTGAATATGGAAGTATTATATCTGACTATGTATAATTTATGGGTTGGGGACCTAAAGCGAAGCTCCAAGTGTTGTGATGCTTTTAACAGGCACAAGATAATTATGTCTCATACATGTGATTTAATGAAAACCTTAAGTTGACTTTAATAAGTCTTATTTAAATAAGAGTGACATTATGTAACACCTTATTTCCATAATCGATTTGATGAGTTTTACGCAGCCAATTCATTCTAAAGTTCTTTCAATTCCCAATCTTAAGACAGGATTCGAATCTGTAGTTGAGTGGGCTTTTTAGAATAGTTTAAAACTTTTTAAAAAATATCATAAAGTGGTTCGTAACTTCTTAGTGTCTCATCATTTCTTAATTCCTTTTATAATTATTAGAGTATTTCTCTGCTCATTCGTAGTTCATTCATTTAGCCTTGCGAATTGTAGTTTCTAGTTAACTCGCAAATTCATACTCTTTCCTTCATGTGTATATATTCATACATGCCATAGAAGACATATATAACAACAACATTATTTAACTAGGTATGTTTTTATAATTAATCTTCACTTCACCACTGCATCTTCCTCTTGCTTGACCTCATGCATTCCTCCTCAGTGCTCATCACACCTATATGGTTGGGTGAGGGAGAGTGAGATTTGAGAGAATCTCATTATTTCACTTTTTTAAGAGCAAATCCTAGCCCTTCATCTTGGTTTCCACTTCTAACCTCAAGATCAAATGACAAATGTATCTTTTGCCCTTGATTATGGCAATATTAATTAAGTTTCCATTCGTTCTTTTATTCCTCTTTACTCTCTCTTCCATATGCCATTCCCTCTTCTTTTTGGTTCCGAGTAAGGCTTTGTATCATATTTGAACTTAGATAAAGGAATTGGGTATTTTCCTTTGACTAATTGGAACTGAATCCCATACTTAATTCCAAATTTATCTCTAAAAGTCATTATGGCTCTTAGACATTCTTGGGACTCTTGCTAAATTGGGCTTAGCAGTCTGCTTGATTCAAACTTATTCCCAAGCTTCTAATCCCAAAATTCAGGATATTACACATCACGTTGATGCAAAGGAAAAGGTTTTAAAAATTCAAATTTTGGCGTTAGAGTAGAGAATATAAGATAGAATGTTATATTTTGGTATTAGAGCCTGGTTGGCACTGTGGCGGATGCTCTCTATTTGATTGCATGTAGAACTATGGCAATAAATGTAATCAGGCATAACTTCCTAGTTTCTTTCCCCCTCATTACCAATTAACTATTAGCTGTTATTTCCTATTTCTTTCCCCGTAGTTTGAGACCTAAGGTGACTTTTGTCCTTAGGTGACAAGAATAGTTAGGACACGTAAAGCAGTCAGCAAAACAACCAGGAGCCAGAGGTTTTTGATCCACGGACTAAGATGCTCGGACATCCTAAAGGTAAGGCCTTCATGACTCAGATGAGGACCATGTTGGCTGAGATAGCGCACAAAGAGGTGCAGAAGCTCAAAGAATAGATAGATACCGAGAAGGTTGCCTTTGTTGAGAATACAGTAGAGGATCGCCCTAGTGGGGAGATGCCAAGTTGGAACAACAGTAAAAGGAAAAATCACAGTACTTTGCAGGGGATAGGTCAAGGAGCCTTGTGGCTGAAAGTGAGACAAAAGTGGTAAGACACCCACCCCTAATTGACATTACCTCACTAAAGTTTGGAAGGAATTCAATTACCATAATCCTCCAACCTTTCACAAGAAATTGGACCCAGCAGCTGTAGAAGCTTGGACTGATCATTTAGATACCATATTCCATATAGTCCCTGCACCCCACAATTGAAAGCACAAGTAGCAACGATTTAGCTGATCAGCCTAGCTAAGCATTGTTTGAAGAGTGCTCGATGGAACAATGTAACACAGTTGACATAGGATGAATTTAAGGACAGATTTTATGCACACTACTTTCTAGAGGAGTTGAGACAAGAAAAGGGAATTGAATTTCTTGCCTTGAAGCAAGGCGACATGCATGGGATGAATTCATTGCCAAGTTCATTAACCTCTTCAAGTATGTGACTCGCCTATAGGAAGGAAACCATGATAACTAGAAAGCTCGACAACTCAGCTAAGTCAAGATCAGAGTTGTAGGATAGGGTGGCACTGTTTGAGGTAAAGGATTTTGAGGACATGTATAATAAACTAAGGGTAGTAGCAAGGCAAGCCTGAGCTAATGAGGAGGTTCATTAGAAGAGTCAACAGGGATTTTACTCTGCCTACATTGGACCTCCCAGAGGTCTGATCATAACTCCTCTGGTACAGAAGTCTTCAATAGAAACAAGAATCAACCCTATTCTAGGCGACCCAGTCATAAAGGGTCCTTCCATAGGAATCCAAGTTTGAGGCGACAAGCTGATAGGACTCAAAACAACCACTATGAGTTAGCCATGTCAACCTCAATTATGAATGGACCTTACCAATATTGCGACAAACAACATTTTGGCAAGTGCTGGGAGTGCTTCAAGTGCCACAAGATATGGTACATAGCTAGTAATTACCCTGAAATGCAGTCAAATCAGCAAACTCCATCAACCAATCAACCTATCGTTCTTGGACAAATATTCGCACTATCTCAAAAAGGAGCTAAAGAGTCTCCTAACCTCTTTCAAGGTATGGTTTGGCTTCGAGGATATAGTCTCCTTGCCTTTTTAACTCTGAAGCTACTCATTTTTTTATAGCTATGGAACATGCATATGATTTAAATCTAAACATGTCTTATTTTCCCTATGATTTGATTGTAACTACCTCGGTCGGAGTTTCAGTGAGGACGTCATGGGCTTGTTTGAATCTCACCTTAGAATTCCAATGTAGAACCTTAGTTGTAGATCTAATCTGTCTACCATTGAGAGGAATTGATGCAATCATCAGGACAGATTAGCTAGCCAATCATAATGCTATCCTTGAATGCCAAAAGAAAGGAGTCTCCTTCGTGGGTCCCCTAATTCAAGTGATGCAACCTAGTAGGCCCATGCTACTGTCTATAGCCCAAGTAGATAAATGCATCCGATAAGGATACTAGGCATTTGCAATATTCTTCTCAGTACAAGTTGAATCAAAAAGGGATTGACAAGATAAAAAGTAGTCAATGAATTTCCCAAACGAGAAGTAGAATTTGCTATCAATCTAGTGCTAGGCACATGACCCATCTCTAAGACCCCTTATATAATAGCTCCATAGAGTTAGTCGAGCTAAAGAAACAGCTAGAAGAACTATTAAAGAAAGGCTTTATCAAGCCTAGTGTATCACCATGGGGATTCCAATGTTGTTTGTGAAGAAAAAAGATGGAAGCATGAGATTACACATTGACTATCGATAGCTGAACAGGTGATAATAAAAAACAAGTATCCACTACCTTGGATTGGTGATCTATTAGAAAAGCTTGTGGGTTCTATTATATTTTCTAAGATTGATTTGTGATCAGGATATTATCAGCTGAGAGTAAGGGTTGAGGATATTCCAAAGGCTGCTTTTAGGACACGTTATGAGCATTACGAATTGCTCGTGATGATATTTGGATTAACTAATGCTCTAGCAGTATTAATGGACATATGAACATGATTTTCAGACTATACTTAGATAAATTCATCTTAGTATTCATCAATGATATCTTGATTTATTCACCGAATGAAGAGGAATATAAGGAGCACTTAAGAACAGCTCTAGTAGTATTGAAAGATCATAAACCTATGCTAAGCTTAATAAGTGTGAGTTCTAGCTTAAGCAAGTGAATTTCCTAGGACATGTGGTATTAGCTAATAGAGTAGTAGTCGACTTGGTAAGGTTGACGTGGTGTTGAAGTAGGAAACACCAAAGACAGTAACTGAGGTGAGAAGTTTCGTGGGCTTGGATGGGTATTATAGAAGATTTATAAAAGGGTTCTCTTAAATCGTGAGGCCTTTAACTAAGTTGACCAAGAAAGACCAGCCTTTTGTGCTTTAGAAATGTTCTGCCTAACTTTAATCCATATGTCACTTGTTTAGTTCTCCTCAAGAAAGGACATGTTTCAAGCATGATTCAAGAAGTGATTGTAGAAGTATACAACAACATTGACCATGCCTACAACAACAATGGCCATAAATATGGTTAGAAGGTGGGTAATAGATTTGCCATATTTTTATCATTTTTTAAATATTTTTTTCAAGGAAGTTTTGATTTAATCTAAAACTCAAATCTAGCCAAGTCAATGTCATTATAAATAAGCATGTTTAATTATGAAGGAATGATGTTTAATATTGAAATAGTCAAATGTTAAAAATCTTACCAGAAGGTTTGGTATATGGGGATGGGAAGAGTGTAACATAAAAAAACAAATATATAGAGATATAATAATAATAAATAAATAAAACATAATAATATTATAAATAGAAGGTGGCACCCCAATCTGATTCTCTTTTCAAGTTGGGATGTAGAGAAGGAAGAGCTCTTATAGGGTCCTATGCTAAGAGCATCCTAAGACTTCTAATCTTTGGTAAGCCTCTCTAATCCCCCCTTCTCTTTCTTCTTGCTCCTTAATTACAATATTCTAAAGGATTTATGCTAGGGCTTGATAATCCCAATTTGGGGATTTTTCAGAGAACTAAGTTTTAAGGGTTTAAATCCCAAATTGTAGCAAAGGGAAGCACCAGGTAACATAGTCCTACTCATCTTATCTATCAGTGCCATTCATGGGAGTTTTTAGAAAGACTCCACAAGCCTATGATGAATATATTTATATGATCCTTATTGTTTTAAGACCAAAACTCACCTTGTAGGACTTATGCGTGAACCCTAGAACTGAATAGTTTGATATGTTATGCCATTATGACTTATACATGTACTTGTTAAGTGTTGAATTCTTATTTATGATTCTAATTGATGATGTATGAGAAAGGATGATAACCCCTAAGAATAATGAGATTAAATGGTGGAGTTAGTGATGAGGTTGTGATATAAAAACTGAATATCATGTGGCAAGCCGTTAGGTTAATTATTGTACACCACTAGCTGACATTTAATTACAGGGCAGTATTCCCTGATACAACACTGCAGTGACTTCTGGGCAGTATTCCCAGAGCCCAAGCAATATTCCCGTGGGCAATAACCCAACTGGAGGAACCCATGGTCCTTGGTGTGCTCTATAGTTCTCTGGCCGATCTACACCACACTTGTGGAGAGCTCGTAAGAGTTACCAGTAACATGGACTAAGACTTAGCCCATGGGTTCAATAGGAGGAAATAAGAAGGATATTATGATGGTTAGGGATTAATGAAAGACAAGAAATAAATGATTTCTTTATGATGTGTTGTGATGTAGCATTCCATGATATAACATGTTTACTTATTCTTTGAGGATTATAAATTGATATTTTCTATTTCTGAGTTATTTGACTATCTTCATGTGTGTTTGTTTGTCCTACCTGGCTTCCCATAGGTGGTGCCAGTAGGTAATGTGGGTAGTGATTAAGTTACTGAGACAGTGATCCCTCCCCGTTACTTCTCACATTTTTTCAGGTAAGGGCTTGAGGGGCCACGCAACTGGGAAAGCATCGAAGGCTTGATGTAGTAGCTATAAAAAGCCATTTTGCATTTGTCTATTTTTACTTTTATTGCCACAGTTAGTGTTGCATTCGAAATTTGGTATTTTTTCTAATTCTCATTGATTATCTTTTTTGGACTTCAGTAATAGAAGGCGCCTAGGATTTTTATGAAGTTGCTTTATTATAAATTACAGTTTTTTTAGTCATGGAATTTGAATATTGAAGTATTATATGTTCTTGTGTGTATTTTATGGGTTGGGGGCCTAGACCGGAGCTCCCTTGATATTGTGATGCTTGTAACATATGCATGATAATTATGCCTCTTGCATGTGATTTAATGAAAAACCTTAAGTTGACTTTAATAGGTCTTAATTAAAAAGAGTGACATTATGTTGATGCAAAGGAAAAGGAAAACAAGTTCTATACCTAAATGACTTGACATACATAGCAGCCCAACCTTCTGAGTACGAATCAGCTCTTTCATTTGGTAGAAGGATCATGCGAATATCCTCAAGTACGTAGTAAGATCTTCGAATGTTTCTAAGACCCGTATGATCTATAGTGGATGCCACCAACCCTTCCAACATGCCCGTGTTCTACTGAACCATAGCTATATTTTTGTCCCTCACACTACCTAAGCCTGACTCATCGCTAGACATAACTTCTATTAGATCCCATATGTTTTGATGATAACAAAGATTGGGCTAATGATAAAAGAGGATATGATAACAAATGAATTTGAACAAAGTAAATAAATGGCAGACAAAGCATTACTTGAAATAAGCACTGGAGTAATAAAGAAGATCTGAGAGAAAGAGAAAAGGAAAAACCTCACTGGCAGTTTTTGTCTACGTTTACTCGAATGACCACTCGAGTAAGGAACACTATTACTAGAGTGGGCACTCGAGTGATGTTGGAAGAAAATGTCTTCGAAAGCACTGCTAAAATTTGGAAGAAGTTACTCAAGTAGCCACTCGAGTAATCTGTAAAGTTATATGAACCACTACTCGAGTAGCTACTCGAGTAACACATGAGAAAAGGCTTTACTCGAGTAGGCACTCGAGTAACCAGGTCAAAAATCTTACAGTAGCTCTCGGCCAAGAAATGCAACAATTTACTCGAGTAACCATATGAGAAAAAGGCATTACTTGAGGGACCAATAGAGTAATCTACCGAGTTATTTGAAGCAATGCTCGAGGGGTTACTTGAGTAATCAGGTAAAGAAAGATAGGTACTCTGACAAAAAATCTGATGCAATTACTAGAGTGAGTAATCGAGTAATCTTGAAAGTTATTTGAAATTTACTCGAGGGGTTACTCGAGTAACATGTGAAGAAAAGCCAAGGCCACTCGAGTAAGTACTCGAGTAATAGGCTTACTGGAGGGAGCACCTGAATAACTTGTGAGGAAAAGATATGGCCACTCGAGTAATCAGGTATTTCCAAGGTTTGCGATATATCTTACTCCATGTCTTACCCGAGTAATATCTTATGAAAATTGTTGAATTACTCACTGCCATATTTTTGATTGGTTTACTCGAGGGACTACTCGAGTAAGGAGCATGATCACTCGAGTAGCCACTCGAGTAAGGCAGACCAGAAATCTTGACTTTAATCGTATGTTTATTATTTTTTTATATATATGATTAACCTTCATTGTATTAGCATTCTGAGTGTATTTACAGAATAAAAATGAAGAAATCATATAATAATAGAGGAGTCAAATAAAGTGTCCGAGATCTCACCTACCGCTACCTATTGCAAACGGATAGTTTTCAAACTTGAAGAATAGTCAACCGTTGCTACGCGACTCTAATGGACATGTTTGAATTTCTTCCAACGGATACTACAAATCACCTATATATATGGAGCATTCAAAGAGAAGAAAACAAGAACTGAGAACACACGAACATACATTGATCAACACACTCTTAGTGCTTTGTTTTCATATACTTATTCATTGTACTTCAGTTATTATATATTTGCTCTGTGAGAGAGTTTTTAATTACAAACTTAATTCTTGTTATTGAGATAACTTAAGGTTGTGGAACCTTAAGTTGGGGATTTGATTACAACATATAAGGGGGAGCGAGTGTCCAAGTGAAGGCACTTGCTGTGTACTGAGGTGCCATGAACCCACTGAATCTTGAAGAATATAGTGAAACTCTCAGAGACGCTCTGAGGACTTGACGTAGATCAAAGTGGTTGTGGTCAAACCCATTATAACTCCTGGTGTACACTTCGGTGATATTTCCCTTTGGTCTCAACTGCTTTAAATATTCTGTCAATTTTTTTATACGCAATGAAATCTCTGGTATCACGCAATTCACCCCCCTCTTGGGTGAAACGCTTGCACTAACATTTGGTATCAGAGCATAGGTCTTCTTGTTAAGGTTTAACAGCCTAAGAAGGATCCAATGGCAAGCATGGGTGAAGGCAATCTTCCTAACAGAGCTTCTATCATAAGACCTCTGGGTTTCAATGGCGAACACTTCTCATTCTTGAAAGTAAAGTTTAGAGACTTCGTAATGGCTACTGAATATGGGCTATGGGATGTGATTGATAGTAGAAACTACAAACCTGAAAAGATTGTGGATTCACAGAGGGTTCCCAAGACACCAGCAGAATATGATGAGAATGACAAGAACTCATCACACTCAATAGCAAGGCAATTATGATGATTCAAAGTGCGTTGAGTCAAAATGAATACTTCAGAATCTACATACTCCCAACAGCTAAAGAAATGTGGGAAGCCTTGTTCATTGACTTGCAGGATTTGAAATGTTAGAAGCCTTGTTAATCGACTTGCAGAAATGTGGGAAGCCTTGTTAACTCTGGTTACTGAGTTTGATTTACTTCGAATGAAATCAGGTGAGTCCATAGCTGAATTTGAACTCAGATATACTCACCTTGTTAATCGACTTGCAGCATTTAGAAAAGTCTATGATCAACATACCCAAGTACAAAGATTCTGAATATTCTTTCTAAAGAATGGGGGCAAAAGTCACTGCAATTGAGGAAGTAAAAGGTGAATCAATGTGATCGGTTGCTTTTCTATTCTGAAGCCTTTCTGAATATGAATGTAAATTAAAGTTCAAATGAGAACTAGATGATAATGGTGATAGGAAGAAAAGAGGTCGAACACTAAAAGCAAAAGAAGAAGAACAAGATGAAGATGAAGAACTTGACGATGACGAAATGGGCCTAATCATAAAATGATTCAGAAAGTTTTACAAGAAAGGCCAAGGATTCAAAAACTTTTAGAAAGGAGGAACAAGCAAAAAAGAACACATCATCTGCTATGAATGTGGAAAGCCATGACATTTCAAATCAGAATGTCAAGAACTGATTTAGAAGAATAGAGAAAAGAGAAAAGGCAAATTCTACAACAAGAAGAAAGCCTTTGTATCTACCATATGGGGAGATAGTTCTTCTAACGAAGAAAGCGATGATGAGGAAGTAGCCAATATCTGTCTAGTTGCTTAAGAAGAAATAGAATAAGAGATATGTCTTAAAGCATCCAAAAATAACAAATGGTACATAGACAGTGGATGCTCTAGACATTTGACTGGTGATTTCAAATGTTTTACCACATTGCAACCTAAGGAAGGTGGAAAGGTAAAATTTAGAGGAAATCAATCCGGAAAGATAACAGGAATTGGTGAAATAAGAAACAACAAAGGAATAAAAGTCAAAGATGTTTATTACGTTGAAGGCTTGTGTCATAATTTACTGAGTGTAAGTCAAAGTGCAGATAAAGACAACTGGGTAATATTTGATTCAAAAAAATGTCTAATTGTCAACAAGAAAGACTTATAACTTGTAAAGAAAAATATCAAGACAAAGCTCAAAGCAAAAAGGGAAGGTAACTGCTATACAATTGATATCAATAGAGTGATTCTGAGAATTGTTTTCTCAGTAATGCTGATAAAAGTTGGTTATGGCATAAGAGACTAGCTCATGTCAACATGCACCAATTAGGCAAACTACTAAAAAAGGATTTAGTACTTGGATTACCCAAAATTAGTTTTAAAAACGATTTTGATTTGTGACACGTGTCAAAAGGGTAAACAAACTAAATCATCTTTCAAATTGAAAAATGAAATTACAACAAATCGACCACTTCAATTGCTACATATGTATTTAGTTGGTCCAGTAAGAGCTAAAAGCCTTGGTGGTAACTTATATTCATTGGTCATTGTTGATGATTTCTCTAGATTTACATGGACTATTTTTCTATCATTAAAGGATGAAACCTTTGCAGAATTCATTGTTTTTGCCAAGAAGGTGCAAAATCAAAAAGGTATGTCCATTGCAGGTATTAGGACAGATCATGGTGGAGAATTTGAAAAACAAGCCTTTGAAGAATATTGTGATACTAATGGCATAGATCACAATTTCTCTGCTCTAAGGACACCTCAACAAAACGGAGTCGTGGAACATAAGAATAAAGTGCTTACTGAAATGGCTAGACCAATGTTGAATGAAAATAATGTGTCTTAAGTTTTCTGGGCCGGTGCAATGAGCACATCATGCTATATTTCAAATAGAGCCTACATTAGAATAAAACTTGGAAAGACACCATATGAGCTATACAAAGGAAGGAAGCCAAACCTTGCTCATCTGCACATCTTCGGTTGTAAGTGTTTCATTCATAATAATGGTAAATATAACTTAGGAAAATTTGATTCTAAAGCAGATGAAGGAATTTTCCTAGGCTATTCTAACTAAAGCAAAGCATGCAGAATTTTCAATAAACGAACATGTGTTGTTGAATAATCAATTCATATTGTATTCGATGAATTTGAATCCTCTAACAAAACCATTGATGAAGAGTAGGAAGTTGTTTTAAATAAAGAAAATGGTCAATCTATTTCTAAATCTCTTATTACAGAAGTTGATCAAACCAAGGAAGATCAGTCACTAAGACAGCCTAGAACCTGGAAATACAATAAAAGTCATCCCCTACATCAAGTCATAAGAGATGTGAATGAAGGAGTCAAAACTAGAAATAGATCTTCAATGAAGTTATTTTCTCTGCTTTTATTTCTGAGATTGAACCCTCTAATATTGATGAAGCCCTATCAGACAATAATTGGGTTATACAAATACAAGAAGAACAAAACCAATTTGAAAGAAATCAAGTTTGGGAGTTGGTACCCTGACCTAAGGATCATCTGATCATTGGCACTAAATGGGTATTCAAGAACAAACTTGATGAATCTGCAATTATTGTCAGAAACAAGGCAAGATTGGTGGCCAAAGGCTATAATCAGGAAGAAGGAATTGACTATAAGGAAACGTATGCTCCAGTGGCTAAATTGGAAGCTATACAAGTACTCTTAGCCTTTGCATGCATCAAGGGATTCAAAATCTATCAAATGGATGTAAAGAGTGTATTTCTAAATGGCTACATCATGGAAGAAGTATATGTAGATCAACCTCCAGGTTTCAAAGATGTAACCAAACCTAACCATGATTTCAAACTCAAAAAGGCTTTATACAGTTTAAAACAAGCTCCTAGAGCATGATACGAAAGGCTCTGTAAATTTCTCATGGATTAAGATTTTGTACGAGGAAAAGTTGATACAACACCTTTTACAAAACGAAAACGAGATGATATTTTAATTGTGCAAATATATGTTGATGATATAGTTTTCGGTGCTACTAATGAAACCTTGTGTGAGGAATTTTTTGAGACAATGTAGGCGGAGTTTGAGATGTCAATGATGGGTGAATTAAATTTCTTTCTCGTTTTGCAAATCAAACAAAGAAAGAATAGAATTTTCACATCTCAAACGAAGTATCTGAAAGAGCTATTAAAGAAGTATAGATTGGATGAAGCAAATGGAATGGACACTCCCATGAGCTCAACCACATTGCTTGATGCGGATGTCAAGGGAAAAGATTACAACATCATAAAATTTAGAGGAATGATTGGATTATTACTCTATCTCACTGTAAGCAGGCCTGATATTCAATTCAGTGTGGGTATGTGTGCAAGATATCAATCAGCATCAAAAGAGTCACATGCTGAAACCGTCAAACGTATCTTCTGATATCTTGCTGACACGGCAGAATTAGGTCTCTGGTATCCTAAATGAAGAAGTGAGTATCTAGTTGCATACTCAGACTCTGATCATGGAGGATACAAGACAGACAGAAAGAGTACAAGTGAAGAAAGTCAGTTTCTTAGTGGCTTACTTGTGTCATGGTTTAGCAAGAAATAAACTACAGTATCTCTTTCGTCAACGAAAGCTGAGTATGTTGTAGCATCAAGTTGTTGTCCACAAGTAATATAGCTAAAGCAATAACTCCAGGATCTTGGTATTTATTTGAAAGAGATACCAATATACTGTGACAACATTAGCACGATAAGCTTGGCAAAAAATCCTATTCAACATTCCAGAACCAAGCATATTGATGTTAGACATCACTTCATCAGAGATCATGTCCAAAAGAAAGATGTCAAAGTCATATTCATTCCAACTCATCTTCAACTAGCTGATATCTTTATAAAAATCTCTTGCAAAAGATCAATTTTTGTATATTAGAAGAGAATTGGGAATGGTAAATCCTAATGAATTGTAAGCTATTTAGTGTTTACAATATGTTAGATGATGTTATTTATTGATGTTTTGATGATTACTAACTTAAGCATCGGAGTTTATAGCAATTTGTTTTGCAGAATCATAATATTCTATTTTTTAGTATGAAAAGCAGAGGTTAATAGAGAACAACATTACTGGAGGGGCAACTTCAAGTAACGAGCATTACTGGAGTGACACCTTGAAGTAATGGATGAATTAACTAGAGTAGCCACTCAAGTAATGAACTTGGAAATATGTCAGTAAAGCATGAATTTCAAATGAAACGGCACAATGGTTAGAAATGAACAGTAAAAAGGTGAATAGACAGATTACCTGAGGGAGGCCTTGAGTGAACTTGAACCATTACTAAAGTAAGGCCTCGAGTGAACCTGGGTGTAGATCACAAATTTGCTTAGTTTCAACTCAAATCTGTCCTAAAGAGCCGTCAAATGATCGAGGGAATATTCTGTTAGAACAAGCGTTTCACCCAAGAGGGGGGTGAATTGGGTGATACTAAAAAATTTCGTTGCAAATATAAAACTTGACGGTGAATATAAAGCAATAAAGAGTAAGGAGAAATATCACTGAAGTGTACACCGGGAGTTATACTAGTTCAGCCACAACCACTTTGACCTACGTCCAGTCCTCAGAGCTTCTCTGAGAGTTTCACTATAACTTCCAAGATTCAGTGGGTTCTTGGCACCTCAGTACAAGCAAGTTCCTTCGTCTGGACACTCGCTCCCCCTTACAAGTCATAATCCAATCCCAACTCAAGGTTCCATAACCTTAAGTTACCTCAATAACAAATATTGAGTTTGAATGAAATATCTCTCTCACAGAGTGAATAAGAATCACTGAAGTACAGAATTACAAATATGAGTAAAACAGAGTAGTGAGCTTGATAATGCGTTCGTGTGTGATCTTGTTGGTGTTTTCTTTGTTTGGATGTTCCCATATATATAGATGTGTTGGTAATGACCGTTGGAACATTTTCTTCATGTCCGTTAGAGTGTGCGCAGCCACTGTTGACTTTTCCAGTATTTGAAAAATATCCATTGGCGGTAGGTAGCGTTTGAATGTTGCATTTAACTTTCCTTATTTGGTAAGATTTCTTCATTGTTTATCTGTAAATATGCTAAGAATACTAATACAATGAAAGGTTAATCATATAGGAAACAAATCAATGAACGTTGGAATGATTTCTAAATTTCTAGACTTGCATACTCGAGTAGTTACTCAAGTATTCTTTAAGTTTACTTGAGTACATGAAAGAGGCAAGCTTCACCCAAGAGGGGGGTGAATTGGGTGACGTGATAAATTTTTGCTTGAGTGGTGATATGAAAATAGAGTAGACAGAGAGGAATTGAGAAGATTGGAACACAGAGAGTTATACTGGTTCGGCCTAACAACCAGGCCTACGTCCAGTCCTCAGAGATCCAGACCTACTGAGATTTTCACTATTCTTCCAAGATTCAATGGGCTCTCAGAATGCCACAAAACAATAATTGTCCATGAACGGACTACGAGAAGAAATATTCTCACACTAAGAAATTTCTCTCCCCCTTACGACAAGTCTTATTTGCAGAAAAACAACCTATGACCTTCCCACTTGCTTACGTATACAAATCTTATGAGCAGCAACGTTCTCTCCTGCTTACACCACTGTAAGTCTTATGAGCAGCAACGTTCTCTATTGCTTGTATCTTATAAGTCTTATGGGTTGAAGGTTTAACAAGGAATTCTCTCAACTGCTTCTCTCGTAAGGATATCTACCCTCTCAAGGTCCCAATACCTTGAGATCAAATGAAAATAGAATTTGAATCGTATAAAGACTCTCTTACAGAGCAAGTAGATGAACACTGAAGATCAATATGAATACAGAGAAAATATGAATAACAGAGACTCGTGTATATGCTTATGAATTCTTGTGCTACGTTGTTTTGACAATCTCTGGATCTCTGTATTTATAGATGTTCAGTTTTTGCCCGTTTGAGTAATGATCATTGAGGAGCGGGGCTTGTTACTGTGGAATAACACGCGCATGTTTGAATACTTTGAATGCGGTAGGTACGTGCTTGTAATGATGTTGTCTGCCATTGTTTGACTTTCTTCGTGTCTGTTTATTTCAAACATTCATCCTCCTGTATCACACTTATAATACATTCAAAATGATGTTAAATAATGATAATAAGTGATGATAAGATAAATAAATAACAGTAAACCATATTCAGATTGAACGCTGTGAGACTTGGTGTATTTAGTCTTTTGGTAGAGTATCACTCGAGCATAGATGGGCTCACTCGAGTGATCTCCCTATTTTTCTCCTTGTTCTTCAGTTTTGAACTTGCACTCGCATAAGATTTCAGAGAGATAAATTTCTTACTCGCGAGTGATGTGGGGCCTCACTCGAGCACAACTCCTTCTGCTCGAGTGGCCTTGCATTTTACACTGGGAGACTCTTCTCTGGACAACACTCGCATACCATTTTAGCAAGAGTTAGATTTTGCACTTGTAGGTGATGTGGGCCCTTACTCGAGCACACATACTCCTGCTCGAGTGAGAAGAATATTCTCAAGTAATATACCCTTATTATCAGCACTTGCATCAGAATGTGAGAGAGTTAGATTTCTCAATCGCGAGTGCTGTATGTCACTCGAGCATACTTGTGCTTCTCTGACTTTCATGACTCTCAGCCAAGCAATTGCAGTCCCTCACTCGCTAGTGCTCGAGTAGAAAATAGCTTCATGCTCGAGTATTGATTTCTCTGCTGGAGTGTACTAAGGAAGAATGACAGGACTTGCTCTTGGCCAAGCACTCGCAGTCTTTCACTCGCATGTGCTTGAGTAAGAAAGACTCTTCTGCTCGAGTGCTTTCTCCAGAGCTTGAGTGAATTAGTAAAAATGACAGTAGCATGCTCTCAGGCAAACACTTTCTGGCTATCACTCGCTTCTGCTCGAGCATAGAAGAGTTATATGCTCAAGTGCTAGACTCATGCTCGAGTACACCAGTTAATTTTGACAGCAGGTACCATAGAACTTTTCTATATGCATTTGGTAACTTTGTAAACACTCCTTAAACTTATAAAACTATGATTTGCACACAATTGTCTTTTGTTATCATCAAAACTTGGGATCTTACTTTCTCCCCCATTTTGATGATGAAAAAACCTTTGTGATGAAATTTAAGAAAAGGTTGATTAAGGTGAAAACTTTTTGAAATATAACATCAATGTTTCCAAATGCATATTTTCACCAAAGTTTAGATTTAAGTTCAGGTTTTTGCACTTATCTACATATGTTCCCTGCAATACTTCCTCTGGACACTTAACGACCAAGATAAGCATAGCATCACAGAAACAATCAAAAACTTAAACAGAAAAATTTGATAACATGAAAATAGTCATTAATGATAAACTTGATAACATGAAAATAGTCATAAATCATTAACTACATTAACTACCCATAAAAACCCCGTATACAACCATAATATTATCATAAACCTACCCCATTACATAAAAACTACCCAAACACCCAATACATCCCATGATAGCTCAGAAAATAGCTCAGAAAACCATCACACATCCTTCTCCCCCATTCTGTCAACATCAGAAGGGGGCTGAGGAAAAGTGATATCAGATAATGGGACAAAGGGTACCATAGCAGTAGAAGAATCGATTGGCACAAGGGGTGGAGATGATGGCTGTGGAATAGAGGTTGAGGGCGATAGTGAAGGCGACCGATCATAGGTGATATCAACATTAGAGTCTGGATCGGTGAAGAGAACATGTGTTTGTGGATGAGGAGGTGAGGTTGAGGTAGGAGTGGTCTCAGGTGGCACTTCTGAAGATGCAGTCGGGAAGTGAGAATGTAAGAAGATCTCCAAATCAGTGATCCTTCGTGACATGTCATCCTGAGTCTTGAACATGAAGTCAAAGTTTGTATTGGCCTTGTCTACCAACTTTAAGTCATGTAACTCCATTTTGTCTACTAGCTTCTCATATTCAGTCACTAATTCCTTCTTCAAGCTGGACACAACTTGATTGATTGCTTCAGTCAAATGGTTGGAAAGTGTTGCATTAAGGAAAGAAGGAGGAGGAACATGACCTTGAGCAGATGACTGAGCCTCATCACCTCTTGATGGAGTGGCTTCCCTCTGAGATGTAGCTTTGGTTCGACTCACTGGAAGATTAATACTCATCTGAGTTAGCTGAGTCTTGCCAAACCTTGGAATGAGTACCCTCTCAGTTCCTTCCAAATACCATATCTTATTCTTCATAAGAATGAGGGATATTATTTGAGGATATGGTATAGTTGCAGATTTTGATGAAGAAAATCAAAATCTTCTCATCTCATTGAAAATGATCTCCCCTACATTTCTTTGTTGACCGGTTAGGAAGGAGGCCAACATATAATAATATTTTTGAGAAAAATGGGTAAAATTTTTGGATTTGTTAACCATGCTCCGAGAATATATATAGTATAGGGCTCTGTGAGAATCAGGCATGTCAATAGGTTTAAAATTAAGGGGGCCTATTGGGTCTTTTGGTCCTAAAATCTGGAAGGCTTCATTGGCTGAGAAAGTGGGTGGATCTGGAGGTGGTGCAACATACCCAAGTAAGTCATTTATGATCTTAGCAAATATCATAATAAGTTTTCCTCTAATAGTAGTGGATACTGCTTCCTCAATCAATACTCTAGTTCTAGACTTAATGTTATGGGTTTTCATGTTGCAATAAAAGGTTTTCACAACAGAGGGTGAATATGGAATATGGATATTCAGCTAGGGAGCATAGTATTCAAGATAAGGATATAAATCCAAATGGCAATTCTTCTTCAAGTAATCTAAATCCACATAAACTACAGGACATAAATGCCTATGTGCAAACTCAGTATTGAATACCTTCTATGGTAGTGCCTTTAGTTCCTCAACATTGAATCCTTCAGGAGGACTTGTAATATGATCATCCTCTAGAGCTTGTGAGGCAGAAGGTGCCCCTGAAGCAACCGTACTGGATTGCCCAACGTGGTGTGAACTTGAAACACCGGCTTGAGAAGCAATCTTCCCAACTATCTCTTCAAGTTTTGACTTCTCCATTGCTTCCCAGAGTTGCCTGTTGAATGAGTAAGCAGAGGAAGAAGAGGATTATTGTGTTTGCTCAGTTTCCTTTTTCTTCCTTCTTCCTTGGACCTCTTTGGATTGAGACCGGGTAACTATAGGTTCTTTGAACACCACACCCTTTGGTTTCTTTTGAGGAGGTTGAACCTTCTTTGCTATTTGAGGCTTAGGATGAGGTTTCTTAGCCAGGTTCTCTTTTTGGTTTTGGGTTTAGGAGGAGGTGAAGGTGAGGAAGACATTCTAGGAGATGAAGGAGTTGGTACCGGGGTTGTAGAGGCACTAGCAGCAGAATGAGTGGGAGAGGGAGAGTGGGATCTTTGGGGAATAGAAGGCATTTTAGTTCTAGCCATTTAGAAACAAGAATGGAAGAAGCAAGTCTCACATATTTTTCTGAGAATAGAGAACAAAAATGGACAGGATTAGGGCACCAAAATGAGAGATGCAGAGGATAAATTTCACCTTTTAAAGAAGATTGGAGAGTTGTAACGGTGATTTGAAGCAAATGGACACGTTTGATTGAAGAGAAACGGTTGAAGATGAAGAGTTGTGACCTTCGAGTGACAAGACACCTCGGGTGAAAGCAGGAAGTGGGACGGTCTGAGCTATCGCGTAACTGATATAAGTGACAGTGCTCAAGCAGTAATCCTAGTGCTCAAGTGATGTTCATACTGTGCTCGAGTATGTTCATTCTGTGCTCGAGTGAAATACAAAAACTTTTGATAAAACATGTAAAAGCGTACCTGGTTTATGGATTTCTTGCTGTATTTTTCATCTTTGTACTCAAATCCTCCAAAATCATTTGAGTAACCATGCATTGGGTAGCTTCTGGAAAGAAATTCTTTCTTTCTACTCGAGTACATATTCTTCACTTCATGGATGTTCATATCATGCTCGAGTGAGGGTTCTTCTTACCCGAGTGAGCTCAATTTTCACTGTTGCATTTTAGATAGTCTCTTGGTATTTTTATCTCCTCTGTTAACCCCTGTTTTACATACTAAGAAATAGAGTATTTTCAATGGTGTTGTGCTCGAGCAAAGTTAACTTGCTCGAGTGAGCATAGCTTGTCACTCGAGTGACACCTTCTGTGCTGGAGTGACAAACCTGCAAAACAATTTTTAATGCTCCGATACCAAAGTCAGTATGACTATCATCAAAAATACATTTAATTAAGATATTTAACAATAAAACTTCCAACTCATTGGGATTAACCATTCCCAATTCTCTTCGAATATATAGGAATTGATCTTTAGCTATTGGCTTTGTGAAAATGTCAGCAAGTTGAAGATGAGTTGGTATGAATTCTACTTTGACATCCTTCTTTTGAACGTGATCTCGAATGAAGTGATGTCGAATGTCTATGTGTTTGGTCCTTGAATGTTGTACAGGATTCTTGGCTAAGCTTATGGTGCAAGTGTTGTCACAATAAATCGGAATCTCATTTAAGTATATCCCCAAATCTTGAAGTTGTTGTTTCAACCATAATACTTGAGAACAACAACTTGCAATGGCTATATATTCAGCTTCAGTCGAGGATAATGAAACTGTGTTCTGCTTCTTGTTAAACCATGATACCAGAGAGCCTCCAAAGAATTGACATTGACCACTAGTACTCTTTCTGTCAGTTTTGTATCCACCGTGATCTGAATCTGAATAGGCCATCAAATACTCGTTTCCTCTTTTCGGATACCATAAACCAAGTTCTGAAGTGTCTCCTAAATATTTGAAGATTCTTTTTACTGTCTCTGCATGTGATACCTTAGGAGTGGATTGATACCTTGCACACATTCCCACGCTGAACTAAATATCTGACCTGCTTGCTGTAAGATAAAGTAATGAGCCAATCATTCCTCTATACTTAGTAATGTTGAAGCTAGGACCTTTTACATCAGCATCCAACAAGGTTGTAGAACTCATTGGAGTATCAGCTCCATTAGCATTATCTAATCCATACTTCTTCAACAATTCTTTCAAATACTTTGTTTGAGATACAAATATACCATTCTTCTTTTGTTTGATTTGAAGTCCAAGAAAGAAGTTCAATTCTCCCATCATAGACATTTCAAACTCTCCCTGCATAATCTTAGAGAATTCATGACACATAGATTAGTTAGTAGCACCGAAAATAATATCATCATCATAAATTTGAACAATTAGAATATCATTTTTGTTATGTTTAATGAAAAGAGTTGTATCTACTTTTCCTCTGACAAAATTTTGATCAAGAAGAAACTTGCTTAGTCTTTCATACCAAGCTCTAGGTACTTGTTTCAAACCATATAAGGCTTTCTTAAGTTTGAAAACATGATCAGGCTTTGTTTCATCTTCAAAACTAGGAGGTTGTTCTACATATACTTCCTCCATAATATATCCATTTAGAAAAGCACTTTTCATATCCATTTGATAAAGTTTAAAGTCTTTAATGCAAGCAAAGTCTAAGAGTACTCGTATTGCTTCCAATCTTGCTACTGGAGCATATGTTTCCTCATAATCAATACCTTCATGATTATAGCCTTTGGCCACTAATCTTGCTTTATTTCTCATAATGATTGCTGATTAATCAAGTTTGATTTTGAAAGCCCATTTGGTCCCTATAACCGTATGATTCTTAGGTCGAGGAACCAAATCCCAAACTTGATTTCTTTGAAATTGATTTAATTCTTCTTGCATAGCAATCACCCAATCATTGTTAGATAAGGCTTCTTCTATATTAGAAGGTTCAATTTCAGAAATAAAAGCAGAGAAAGTTACCTCATTGAGGATTCTATTTCTGGTTTTGACACCTTCGTGAATATCTCCTATAACTTGATCAATTGGATGATCTTTAATATGTCTCCATGCTTTTGGATGAGCATGATCATCAACATCTTCTATATTTTGAAAATCATTTGTTTCAAAATCATTTTGTTTTGAAATAGTTTTGTTTTTCTTTATTAAATCCATTTCTTCTTTATCAAAATGTTTTGTCTGAGAATCAAGTTCATCAAATACAACATGAATAGATTCTTCAACTGTATATGTTCTTTTATTGAAAACTCTATAAGCTTTACTTCTATTAGAATATCCTAAAAATAAACCTTCATCATATTTTGAATCAAATTTACCTAAGTTCTCTTTACCGTTATTGTGGATGAAGCACTTACATCCGAAGATGTGTAGATTAGCAAGATTTGGCTTTCTTCCCTTGTAGAGTTCATATAGCGTCTTTCCAAGTGACTTGCGAATATATGCTCGATTTGAGATGTAGCATGCTGTACTCATTGCATCTGCCCAGAACACTTGTGACATTTCTTTTTCATTAAGTATTGCTCTCGCCATTTCTGTAAGGACTCTATTCTTTCTTTCTACTACTCTATTTTGTTGGGGTGTTCTAGGTGCCGAGAAGTTGTGATCTATCCCTTTATTGTTGCAGTAGTCTTCTTCAAATAGTTGATTATCAAATTCTCCTCCATGATCTGTCCTAATAGATACAATAGAAATACCTTTCTCATTTTGGACCTTTTTAGCAAACATAATAAATTCAACAAATGTTTCATCTTTTGAAGCAATAAATATAGTCCATGCAAATCTTGTAAAATCATCGACAATCACTAAAGTATATAGATTTCCTCCAAAGCTTTTTACTCTTGCTGGACCTACCAAATCCGTATGAAGTAATTGTAAAGGTTTGGAACTAGAAATCTCATACTTTATTTTGAATGAAGATTTAGTTTGTTTACCTTTTTGGCATGCTTCACAAATCATATTATCTTTAAATTTAAGCTTAGGAAGACCAACAACTAAATCTTTTCTAATCAGTTTGTCAAGTTGATTCATATTGACATGAGCCAGACGCTTATGCCATAACCAACTTTCCTCTGATCTACTAAGAAAACAATTTTTAGAAGAATTTGAATTTAAATCAATAGTATAAAAGTTACCGTCCCTTTGAGCTCAAATCTTTACCTTGATAGATTCTTTGTTTAGTGGTAGATCATTCTTGTTTACTATCAAACATTCTTTTGAGTCAAAGATCACCCCAATTATCTTTGTCAGTGCTTTGACTTACACTCAGGAGGTTGTGGCATAATCCTTCAACATAGTATACTTCATTGATTTGAACACCATCGGATTTTCCCACTTCACCAATTCCAGCAATACGTCCAGATTGATTACCTCTAAATGTTACCTTTCCTCCTTCTCTGGTTTCCAGCATGATGAACTTATTTTTTTCACCAGTCATGTGTCTCGAACATCCACTATCAATATACCACTTGTTTGCTCGTGATGCTTTAAGACATACCTAGAGTAAGGTGATCAAGTTTTAGGTACCCATACTTTCTTGGGTCCTTTGTGGTTAGTATGCGATGTATGTGTCCTTTTCGGAACCCATTTATATATTCTAATAACTTGTCCTCTTTTAAAATAACATGACGAAGTATAATGTCCTTTCCTATTACAATAACTACATGATGCAAAGGGATTTGATGTATGCACAGAATTCCTAAAATATTTAAGATACGTTCTACTACTATTCTTCTTATATCCTCTATTCTTATCATGATCAGACTTATATCCAATTCCAGATTTATCAAATGAAACTTTTTGAGAATTTAGAATAACTTTAAGAGTTTCACTTCCCTTAGTAAATTTTTCAACAATTTTTGTTAAATCACTTATTTTTTTATCTTTCTCCTCACATATTTCACATGATGATATGACAGTATTTTTTAATTCTTTTACTTTCTTCTTATAACTAACCATTTCTTTAGCTACTTTGATGAATTCTGTATGTAATGCATTATATTCAGATAATAATTCATCATAAGTAGGTTTAGAATCACTTACCTCAGAATCTGATTCTCCTCCCTTGGCTACCAAGCATAGATTTGCTACTTCGTCATTGTCACTTTCTTCATCTGACGAACTATCACCCCAGATAGATGATATATATGCTTTCTTTTTCTGCTTCTTTTTGTCTTTGTTTCTGAAGCATTCGGATTTGATGTGTCCAGGTTTCCCACATTCATAGCATACTATCTGTTGTTCTTTGTTTTCTTTCTTGCTTGGTCCACCTTGATAATTTTTGAAGTTCTTTTGACCTCTTCTATAGAATCTCTTGAATTTTCTCACGATCATTCCCGTTTCATCATCATTAGGGACATCTTCATTTTCGGAAGACTCTTCTTCTCCCTTGATAGCCTTAAGTGCAACTCCCTTTTTCTTTTTATCATCGAACTCTTCTAGTTCCTTTCTGAATCTCAACTTTCCTTCATACTCGGAAAGACTACCAAAGAGAGCAGCTATGGATCTCATAGACTCTCCTTTAGTTTCTTCGATAGCTGTCACCTTCGCTTCCCATTCTTTTGTAAGAATATTAAGAATCTTTCTTACCTGGGAATTTTGATCGAAAGATTTTCCAAGTGCAGATAATTGATTAAAAAGATGAGTATACCTGAGTTTGAATTCTGATATACCTTCTCCAGGTTTCATACGAAATAGTTCATACTCTGTAATTAGAGTATTGACTCTATTTTCTTTGATTCTGGATGTACCTTTGTGAGCAATTTCAAGAGCATCCCACATATCTTTGGCAGTTGGTAGAGTACATATTCAAAAATATTCTTTTTGACTGAGAGCACTCTGTATCAGTAAAATAGCTTTACTATTTAATGTTACTAACATTTTATCATCTTCGTCAAATTCCTCTGGGCTCTTTTTGACGAGTCTGTCTTCGATTTTCTGCATTAGAACATAGTCACCATCTTGTATTACATTCCATAAGCCGTACTCGTTAGCCATCACGAACACTCTGAACTTAGGTTTCCAGAACGAAAAATATTCTACAGCAAAACCAGGAGGTCTAAGGATTGAAGCTCCGTCTGGAAGAATGTTTTCATCTATTGTTGCCATTTATCAGATCCTTCTCAAGCTGTTAGGCTCTTCGGAGAAGACCTCGCTCTGATACCAAATGAAAGAGGCAAGCTTCACCGAAGAGGGGGGTGAATTGGGTGACGTGATAAATTTTTGCTTGATGTGGTGATATGAAAATAGAGTAGATAGAGAGGAATTGAGAAGATTGGAACACAGAGAGTTATATTGGTTCGGCCTAACAACCAGGCCTACGTCCAGTCCTCAGAGATCAAGACCTACTGAGATTTTCACTATTCTTTCAAGATTCAATAGGCTCTCAAAGAGCCACAAAACAACAATTGTCCTCGAACGGACTACGAGCAGAAATATTCTCACACTAAGAAATTTCTCTCCCCCTCACGACAAGTCTTATGTGCAGAAAAACAACCTATAACCTTCCCACTTGCTTACGTATACAAATCTTATGAGCAGCAACGTTCTCTCCTGCTTACACCACTGTAAGTCTTATGAGCAGCAACGTTCTCTATTGCTTGTATCTTATAAGTCTTATGGGTTGAAGGTTTAACAAGGAATTCTCTCAACTGCTTCTCTCATAAGGATATATACCCTCTCAAGGTCCCAATACCTTGAGATCAAATGAAAATAGAATTTGAATCGTATAAAGACTCTCTTACAGAGCAAGTAGATAAACACTGAAGATCAATATGAATACAGAGAAAATATGAATAACAGAGACTCATGTATATGCTTGTGAATTCTTGTGCTACATTGTTTTGACGATCTCTGTATTTATAGATGTTCAGTTTTTGCCCGTTTGAGTAATGATCATTGAGGAGCAGGGCTTGTTACTGTGGAATAACAAGCGCATGTTTGAATACTTTGAATGCGGTAGGTACGTGCTTGTAATGATGTTGTCTGCCGTTGTTTGACTTTCTTCGTGTCTGTTTATTTCAAACATTCATCCTCCTGTATCACACTTATAATACATTCAAAATGATGTTAAATAATGATAATAAGTGATGATAAGATAAATAAATAACATTAAACCATATTCGGATTGAACGCTGTGAGACTTGGTGTATTTAGTCTTTTGGCAGAGTATCACTCGAGCATAGATGGGCTCACTCGAGTGATCTCCCTATTTTTCTCCTTGTTCTTCAATTTTGAACTTGCACTCGCATAAGATTTCAGAGAGATAAATTTCTCACTCGCGAGTGATGTGGGGCCTCACTCGAGCACAACTCCTTCTGCTCGAGTGGCCTTGCATTTTACACTGGGAGACTCTTCTCTGGACAACACTCGCATACCATTTTAGCAAGAGTTAGATTTTGCACTCGCAGGTGATATGGGCCCTCACTCGAGCACACATACTCCTGGTCGAGTGAGAAGAATATTCTCAAGTAATATACCCTTATTATCAGCACTTGTATCAGAATTTGAGAGAGTTAGATTTCTCAATCGTGAGTGTTGTTATGACTCTTAGCCAAGCACTTGCAGTCCCTCACTAGCTAGTGCTCGAGTAGAAAATAGCTTCATGCTCGAGTATTGATTTCTCTGCTCGAGTGCCCTAAGGAATAATGACAGGACTTGCTCTCGGCCAAGCACTCGTAATCTTTCACTCGCATGTGCTTAAGTGAGAAAGACTCTTCTGCTCGAGTGCTTTCTCCAGTGCTCGAGTGAATTAGTAAAAATGGCAGTAGCATACTCTCGGGCAAGCACTTTCTGGCTATCACTCGTATCTGCTCGAGCATAGAAGAGTTCCATGCTCGAGTGCTAGACTCATGCTCAAGTACACCAGTTAATTTTGACAGCAGGCACCACAAAACTTTGCTATATGCATTTGGTAACTTTGTAAACATTCCTTAAACTTATAAAACTATTATTTTCACACAATTGTCTTTTGTTATCATCAAAACTTGGGATCTTACAGTACATACTTGAGTATCATCGGGAAAACTTTGATAAACTGCAAGTCAATAAGTAAACATAAAAAAATTACTCGGGTAGTGTATGGAGTAAACAAAATTTCAAACCTTTGGAAATACTTGTTTACTCGGGTACTTACTCGGGTATGGCACACTTTTCTTCATAGGTTACTCGAGTAAACTCTCAAATAAACTTTAGGTTACTCGATGCTTTACTCCAGTAATGTTGGCAGGATTTCAAGGCCGAGAGCACTTCAAGTTTGATTACCTTGTTACTCGAGTACTTACTCGAGTAAATATAAATTTTCTGCATAGCTTACTCAGGTAGTGACTTGAAGTTCTATGTAAATAACTCTGCTTATTACTCGATTACTTACTCAAGTTATCCAGTTAAAATAAGTGATTGAATACCTGTATACTTGAGTAGTGCCTCGAGTGAAGTGTGATGAAAGCATATCATGTTATTCGAGTATTAACTTCAGGTTTTGCTTACCACAGTGAGTTACTCGAGTAGCTCCTCAAGTAACATTGGCAGGATTGAAAATGCCGAGAGCAACATATTTCTTAAAGCAGGGGACTCGAGTAGATACTCGAGTATCATTGGAAGGCTGAAAGCAACTCCAAGTAATTTACCTGGTTACTCGAGTAGATACTCGAGTAACGTTGGCAGGCCGAGAGCAACTAGAAGTCATTTACCTTATTACTCGAGTGCTTACTTGAGTAACGTTGGCAGTTTACTCAAAGGTGTCTCTGGTTACTTCAAGTTTCTGTCTCATTACTCGAGTAATACTTTAGAAAACTTGCCACTGATGAAGTTTCTCAGCTTTTTCTCTTGGCCTTTCTTCATTACTCCAATGCTTACTTCAAGTGATGATTTTGCCCTGTTATTACTTTGTTCAAACTTATTTGTTTACCAATTCTTTTTCATACCATCCTTTGCTATCATCAAAACATGAGAGATCTAACATATTCATGGGTAATTACAATATTATTTATGCTAGGTACGCACTTGAATTCACTGTATTTTAAAATTTATGGTATGATCCCTCGAGTAGCTACTCGAGTGACGCTGATTATCACTCGAGTAATTCCTCGAGTGATATCGGGATTTAGGGTTATTTCAGTCGACGATCTGTCATTTCTCACAAAATCACCTCGAGTGATTCTCCTAGTGCTCTCACAAAATATTTTCACAATCATTTTCCCTCCTCATAACCGTCATAACCCATTGATTTTTGCTTACAAAAACTTCTCAGATTTCAGTAAATCCTCTGACCTACATTGGTGACTCACGGAACCTATTTTTCAGAAATACTCATTTCTCTCAAATCAAAATGGTGAGAACTAAATCTGCTAATATTAGCACTCCTTCTGAATCCTCTGAACTATATCAACCCTCTGATTATCTTTCATCTCCACCTACCAAGAAACAAAAGATTTCTCCTACACCTAAAACCAAAGCCAAACCTCAAACCAAGCCAAAGGTGAAAGGGGTTGTGATTAAGGAGCCCATTGGCATAAGAGCTCAAACCAAGAAGAGCTCACCTCCAGGAAGAGGCAAATCAACAAAAGAGTAATCTCCTCCTCCTTCTGACTCATCCGACACACCCACTTTTTCTCCAAAACCTTTGAAAAAGCTTAAGATTAATGAAAAGCTTACCAAAGTCATGGTAGGCATGCTTGAAGAAGCTTTTCAATCTAAGGAAGCAAAGAAAGGGCAATCTTTAAAGCAACTAGAAGAGAGGGATGAAGAAATCACATTTCCTCCAAAGGGATTCAATGTGAGCAAGCTTGAGGAATCTCAGAAGTACCTGAGTCACTTTGCAAGAAGACATGTGTGCAAGATGTATTACATTGACTACAAGGTTCTTCATGAGGTATTAAAATTTGACCTGAGTCCTTATCTTGATTCCTATATGCCCTGGCTATCTGTTAAATTCCCATTTTGCACCAAAGTTGTGAGGCATTTTTATTGTAACCTTGAACCTATAAATGATCCCGTTAGGAAGTCTATGGAAGAAGAAATGACTTCTAAAGTCAGAGAACAGAGAATTTTAATCTCACCTTCTAGAATCAATACCTGGTTAGGAATAGAGAACCCTCCTGATGATGATTACCCTAATCTTGATTCAAAATATATATTCTCTATCCTAAGACCTTGTGAGATAGTAGATCTCTCAGTTTCAATCTGAGTGATATGAGTGATTTTCATCGAGTCCTATGGTATATCTATTCTAGATCTATAGTGAACAAATCCAACAACATCACACATTTCATTAAGAGGGACTTCACAAAATTTGCCTCATTGATTCTCAAAGAACAAAAGGACTTGGGAGAATATATATTTGTTGAGATCAAGAGGTATAGGTATGAAGGAAAACCTACTACTCCAATGCCTTATCCTCAACTTATTTCCTTGTTCCTCAAGAAGAATGAGATTTGGTACTTGGAGAGTATGGAGCCGATTGAGAGGATAACACCAGTGGGGAGGAATCAAATTGGAAAGTTGAATATTGAGATTCCTCTAAAGACTCCACTTGAAGCAAGTCCTAAGAAGAAGAAGAAGAAGAGAAGAATGACACTGCAACTAGTCGAATGGATGACACACAATCTTCTGCTCTAGACAACACATCCTCTCCGTCTTTCTTTGGTGCTGCAATGCAAACATTCATGGAGAACATTCTGAAAAGTTTTCATATCAACATTGCGAATACCAATGCAGAGTTGGTAACCCATATGATTGAGAAAATGGGACAACTTGTGGAGAGAATGGATAAGAGGCACGAAGAGTTGTTAGTTGAACAACATGCCCAGGGTGAGATTCTGAGATCCATTGTTGCCAGACTTGATGCTATGGCATTTGGCTCCCCTATTCCTAGTCCTTCTGTTACTCCTGAACCAGTACCAGTCTCTAAACCTAGACCTTCCAAGCCTAGCCCTTCTGATACTATAAATCCTAAGCATAGACCCACTGAGCTTGCACCTAGTAATCTTCTCTTCTCTATGCCTGACCCTGACACATCTGAGCAAATCCACATCACTACCGATGATCCACCTCAGCCTGTTCAGCCAAAGCCATATCTACTCCCATTGCCTCACCTACACTCACTGAGGAGGTACTTGTGTCTTCACCTGTTGGTACAGAGGAAGTAGAAATTACTTCTCTAGTTCCTTACCCATCATCTCCAATGAATCCTCCAGAGGATCTTCAGACACCCCCAATGAACCTTCCTGGCCCTGAACCGTCATCTTCCGATTCTTCCAGTTCAGATGGTTTACATGAATCTTTGGCATTTCCTATCACTCCTATCTCAACAGCCAAGCCATCCACTCCTTCTCATGACTGATTCCACCTTTGTGATGCACAAAAAAAGGGGGAGAAGAGCCTAACTGATTTTGTGATCAATGGCTAAGTAAATGTATTAAAATATGGGTGTACGGGGCTTTAGGGCATTTTTATCTTTAAATTTTAACTTTGAATTATGTAATTAATTCTTCTTTATGCAATTTGGTTCCTTTTGTCATAAAAGTTTAATTTCATTGAAGTTATATTGCATTGTGGAACTAATAAGTTTTTGATTGTGTATGCAAGGTAAACAAGTAAATAAGAACAAAAACTTTGAAAAGATTTTTACTAAGCTATTTCAAAAGATTTTTCAAGTTTAAATTGAACAAAAAATTTCATATGAAAAGTATTTAAGAAGCATATGTTTGAAAACTCAATTTCAAAAACTTTGTTCAAAATCACCAAGTTTTGTCATCATAAAAAAAGGGGAGAATGTTAGATCCCATATATTTTGATGATAACAAAGATAGGACTAATGATAAAAGAGGATATGATAACAAATGAATTTGAACAAAGTAAATAAATGGTAGACAAAGCATTACTTGAAGTAAGGACTGGAGTAATGAAGAAGATCTGAGAGAAAGAGCAAAGGAAAAACCTCACTGGCAGTTTTTGTCTACGTTTACTTGAGTGACCACTCGAGTAAGGAACACTATTACTCGAGTGGGAACTCGAGTAATATTGAAAGAAAATGTCTTCGAAAGAACTGCCAAAATTTGGAAGAAGTTACTCGAGTAGCCACTCGAGTAATCTACAAAGTTATATGAACTACTACTCGAGTAGTCACTCGAGTAACATATGAGAAAAGGCTTGACTCAAGTAGGCCCTCGAGTAACCAGGTCAAAAATCTTCTAGTAGCTCTCAGCCAAGAAATGCAAAAATTTACTTGAGTAGCCACTCGAGTAACCATGTGAGAAAAAGGCATTACTTAAGGGACCAATCGAGTAATCTGTCGAGTTATTTGAAGCATTACTCGAGGGGTCACTCGAGTAATCAAGTAAAGAAAGAACAGGTACTCTCGGCAAAAAAATCTGATGCAATTACTCGAGTGAGTGATCGAGTAATCTATAAAGTTATTTGAAGAATATAGTGAAACTCTCAGAGATGCTCTGAGGACTTGACGTAGGTCAAAGTAGTTGTGGCCGAACCAGTATAACTCCCGGTGTACACTTCGGTGATATTTCTCTTTGCTCTCAATTGCTGTAAATATTCTGTCAATTTTTTTTATATGCAACGAAATTTCTGCTATCACGCAATTCACCCTTTCTTGGGTGAAACGCTTGCACTAATCACTTCAACCTCAGGAGACCTCATTATGGCTGGTGATGCTTACAGATGAACTATCCAACTTTGACATAGTAACCTACAAGAAGCAAGACAAATAACACTCAAGGTTTAAAAACTACCTAAAATGAGGAGGGTAGAATGATGCAAACTAGAGAAGGGTAAAGGAAAATACCAGCAAGTTCAAAGATTTACACATAAGAAAAAGAAAACTTAAAACCTTAACTTTGTCAGTACTAAAGAACAGATCAAAGGGAACATCGAATCCTGGCCGTAACCCCAAAAATTGAAGGAAAAATAAAGCTAGGAGAAGAAAGGAGATACCTTTACAAACAATTTCCTCTGGAGAAAAAGCCAGCACAGAGGGAACCTTCAACTCTTCCTCACAAGCTCTATAAGAAAACCCTCGCACTTCTTAAAATAATGAAGTAAGGAAGCACTAAAGAAACTTAATGCGGTGAGAACATAGGAGAAACCGCCTAAAGGATGTTAAGTAACTGACAGAAGAGTAGAAAGGTTGACTTGGGAAGGAATGATTGGCTCAGAAGAATTCAAACCTAACTATTAGATCTTGCAAGGCATTTCAATAAATGAGTTTGAGTTTACGTCTCAAGCCAATAGTGTATCAAGTTTGTGAAGTAGGGGACTTATTGTTTGTACCAAAACTAGTTCCTTGGTCCTACAGACAAAACAAGCCCAGTAAGAATGTTCTAGCTGAAGGAGAGGCAAAAGCATTAAAAACCTAGTACGATGTAAACCTTAATTAAGCCCACAGCTCCTCACAAAGTGATTAGTTAAACCAATCAATCAGCAGGAGCTCCAAGCTCGTGAAGATATAAACAACCACATCCTCTTGGATATGTGAAGATAGCAACAGATAGACCTGGGGGCGAATATAAAGAATGACGGTACTAAGAGGGGGGTCATTGGATGAATTCTAGAAATCAAACCTTGTACTCTAGCACTAATTAGATTCATTTCCTATTTTTTCTCTTGTTGACCATCACTTTGAAAACTGGGTTGTGCACTATTAATCATATCACCCTTTCTTATTTTTCATACTATATGTTACGAAATCATATGTTGCTCATAACCCAGTAAATAAAACCTTTCCCTACCAGATTTTGGCTAAATGCTAGATGTTCTCAAAATCAGTTTGGGAACTCACCTATGGTTCCTTATGAAGGTCCTTCCTCTTCTAAGCAAGTGCCGGTACAAGAGCATAATAGGGAAAATGCTTTAATGAAGATGTTGAGCAAGTTATGTGATAAAGTGGAGTAGAGTTTCTCTAATATTATGGAATATGTTTAAATAAAGACTTGCGTTTTGAGAAGTCGTGTTCTTATAAATTAACATATTTGTGTTGGTTCATGAATTAACATGGTTCATGAATTTAACAAGATAGTTATGACTTTCTCATTGAAGAGGTGTAGTCTTCAAGAGGCACCACTTCTTCGGTTCATCGATTCAAGGTGTATTCTTATAGGAAGGGTTTATAACATCCCAAATTTCAGTCACCAAAATTCCTTATATCAAAGGGAATAAAATGGTGAAGTTTGGCACACTTTGAATGGCCAAATAGTGACCACACAAAATTAGGCCACAAAAAGACATAAGAATTCAACTTTTGTCTTCACAAAAGCCAATTATTGCAGCCTAAAATGGTTAACGGAAGAACACAATTGTTGGGCCCAATATATTGTGAATTTTGGCCAAAAAAAAGCTTAATTTAATTACAAAAATGTAAGGGCAAAATGGTCATGTGACCAATAAAGCAAGAAGCTTTTATTTTTCCCTTTTCTTTATGATATTTTCAGCCAAAAAGAAAATAAAGGGAGGAAAAATATTTATTTGGCTACAAATAATACAATATAGGAGGAATAATAGCCAAGTGAAAAAGATGATGACAAAAGTCAATTTTCACATGTTAATTGGCCATAAAATATTATTATCTTAAGGAGGTGCAGAAATGATATTTTTAAAGCTGTTATATTATTTCAAGAGCTCATTTTCATCCAATACAAAGGGAAAGAAAGAGAAAGAGAGAGAGAGACTTGAAGAAAGCAAGAGCAAAGAGAAAAGACTGGATAGTTGAAATCCAACCAAATGGCATCTTGGTAATTTTTGCACAAACCAAGGGAAAATTGGGAATTGACTAATTTTCTCTCCTCCCTCTCTATTAATTTCATTCAACCATTCAAAAAGAAGAGAAAAATCAGAAAAATACAAGAGGATGGAAGAGGAAAGAGAAAGGATGAATAGTGAAAGCTCTTAAGCTCCTGAGCCAATTTCATCTCCGATTCAACATTTCTAGCTTCCTGAGTCTTCTCTAACGATGTTACCCTCATGGAGAGAAATATTTCTATGGTTTTGGATTTTCAATCAGAGGTGTTTGATTCCATCTACTCAGAGAAAGTGTTGCCGGAATCAAGAACAGATCACAAAATCGAGTTCTTGTAAGTATAAGCTCTAATTTGAACCGAATATTCTGTGATTTCGTGAGTAATTCTGAGACACACAAACCTTAAATTTCAGCCAGATGGATTATTTTAGGGTTTGATGCTCATATGATGATGATTATATTGTCAAAAGAGGTTTTATGATGATCTATGATGATTTTGGAAGTTTGTGTTTAAATATGGCTGAATTCGTTTTCTAGAGGCAGAGAACTTATGTGTTTTTTATCGGTCAAACTTGGTTCAAATGCTATGAAAGATTAAAGTAGACATCCTGGGCTTTAATTTGATAAGTAGTATAAGCCATTTGGATTAGTGGATTGAAAGTTATGATTTTTCAAAATTTGACCTTAATTTAGAATGAAATATGCAACATACTGAGTTTAATGAATTTCTAGAAAATGTGTGGCTGTAATTGATACTCTATGATATTTTTCACTGAAAGAGGACTTAAAGAGCTTTTTATAGAACCTAGAACCAACCCATTTTTATTTTTGTAGAATTAATTATGTATTTCCAAAGTTTGGTCAATAAAACTAGTAGATTGAGTTAACCTACGAATTTATGGCAATTGTGTTAAGTTGTCACAAGTATTGGGCCAAATATAAGAGACATATCCTAAAGGCCCATGTAGTCCCATTGGACACTTATTTATCATGGCTCTAATGATATGATTATTTATCTAAGGTCATGAGGTGACAAAGAAGAAGTATCCTCAATGGTTGGAGAAAAGGTACAAGAAGAGGACTCAATATAAGAGGTAGTAAACTTACTTAACTTGCATATATTTGATGTTTTTGTTCTATATTGATTTACAGTATTGCTTTACTTTATTATGTGAAGCATGTATGAATGAATGAAGCTCTGTTTCTTTTTATACTCTGCCACAAATATGTTGCATGAAACATTGAGCAAGCAGAAATGTCATTATGTGAACATGAGCTATGTAAGGCAAGCATATCATGTACTGGCATCCATCTTGCATGCATTATTAGTATTGTTTACTACTGAGATTCCCCTAAATCTCACCCTCCCAACCAACCATTTAATCAGGTGAAAACAGAAGGTATGCTGAGAACAAAGAAGATAACTGCACGAGAGGAATGCAGTAGTGGAACGAAGATAGGAATATGTCTGTGTTTCATTGAAGTGAGTTTAGACACCATAGTAGCCCTATGCAGCTACATTATTTGTAATTATTAAGTACATTCCTTGTGGGAAATTCCTATAATCAAATACTTATTATCAGTATATTTATGCTATTCCTGTGTGCCCACCGAATTGTGCGCAAACACTCTGAAAAATGTGGAAATAAGATTAGGATCTTATATTTTTGGTATCAGAGCCCAAGCAGTTCTAGCTGTTAGAGCAAGCGTTTCACCCAAGAGGGGGGTGAATTGGGTGATCTTAAATATTTTGTTGCAAATATAAAATTTGACGTTGAAATTAAAACAGGAAAGAGTAAGGAGAAATATCACCGAAGTGTACACCAGGATTTATACTGGTTCGGCCACAACTACTTTGACCTACGTCCAGTCCTCAGAGCTTCTCTGAGAGTTTCACTATAACTTCCAAGATTCAGTGGGTTCTTGGCATCTCAGTACAAGCAAGTTCCTACACCTGGACACTCGCTCCCCCTTACAAGTTGTAATTCAATCCCAACTCAAGGTTCCACAACCTTAAGTTACCTCAATAACAAATATTGAGTTTGTATGAAATATCTCTCTCACAGAGTAAATAAGAATCACTGAAGCATAGAATCACAAGTACAATGAAAAACAGAGTAATGAACTTGATGATACGTTCGTGAGTGTGTTCTCTTGTGTATCTCTGTTCAGATGTTCTCATATATATATAGATACGTTGGTAATGATTGCTGGAACATATTTCTTCATGTCTGTTGGAGCGTGCGCAGCCACTATTGACTTTTCTAGCTTTTGAAAACCATATATTGTGGTAGGTGACGGTCGGTGACATTTGAACGTTGCTTTTGACTTTCCTAATTTGGTAAGATCTCTTCATTGTTTATATGTTGAAATGCTAAGAATACTAATAGAATGAGAAGTTAATCAAATAGGAAACAAAACAATGACAGTTGGAATGATTTCAAACTTTCTGGGTTTGCTTACTCGAGTCGCTACTTGAGTATCAGTTGAAGTTTACTCGAGTACTTACTCGAGTATCATCGGGAAAGCTTTGTTTAACTTCAAGTCAATAGACAAATACAAGATTACTCGGGTAGTGCATGGAATAACTAAATTTCAAACCTTTGAAAATTCATGTTTACTCGGGTACCTACTCGAGTAATGCATTCACAACTTCATAGGTTACTCGGGTACCTACTCGAGTAAACCTTCAAATAAATTTGATTACTCGATGCTCTACTGCAGTAATGTTGGCAGGATTTCAAGGCCGAGAGCACATCAAGTCTGATTACCTTGTTACTCGAGTACCTACTCGAGTAAACTTACTTTTTATACAACACTTCCTCGGGTAACAACTTGAAGTTTTCCTTCAGACATAACAAAACTTACTCGGGTACATACTCGAGTAATCCACTTAAAATAGAACATTAATTACTTGTATACTAGAGGAATGACTCGAGGAAAATGAGATAAAAAGAAATCAAGTTAATCGAGTACTACCTTCAAGTTTTCACTTACCTCAGTATGTTACTCGAGTACCTACTCGAGTAACATTGGCAGTGGTACAAAGTGCCGAGAGCAACACATTTTCAGAAATAGAGTTACTCGAGTACGTACTCGAGTATCATTGGCAGGCCGAGAGCAACTGGAAGTTTTGCATATGGTTACTCGAGTAGCTCCTCGAGTAACATTGGCAGGCCGAGAGCAACTCCAAATTTTTACCTGGTTACTCGAGTAGCTCCTCGAGTAACATTGGCAGGCTGAGAGCAACTTGAAAATACTTACACTATTATCCGAGTACCTACTCGAGTAATGTTGGCTGATTACTGGAAGGTGCTTCTGGTTACTTCAAGTTTTGGCTCATTACTCGGGTACCTCCTTGAGTAATGCCTTAGAAAACCTGCTTCTGATCAAGTTTCTCAGTTTTTTCTCTTGGCCTTTCTTCATTACTCCAATGCTTACCTTAAGTGATGCTTATCCCTGTTATTCTTTTGCTTAAACTTATTTATTAATCACTTCTTTTTCATACCATTCTTTTGTTATCATCAAAAAATGAGATCTAACACTAGCAACAGAATAGTATATTAATATGGTCTTGATTATATAGTAACAAGACATATGCAGAGAAAGGGAGTACTTCTGTGAAATAGCCTCGAAGAAACAGCGAATATTCAAGGGCAGCTAGTATGATAATACCGGTATGAGGGTGGTATAAGAATGACATGGACACTAAGGGAGTGGGTCTAAGTAAGGCCAGAGTATGGGCCTCATCCTAGATAGAATCACCAGTAAGCTAATCAGTGTCAAACAGATAAGCCACAGACATATAAGATTGAGTCAGATTCGGGTGTTGATTAGGAGCTACAGGAGGACGTCAGGAGTATATATCTGCAGGCTGTCAGAAAGCAAGACAGCCCTATAGGTTAGTATACAGGGTACTTGGACCGTCTAATACTAGTATAGTGTGAACAAGGTCTTCTAGATTTAGAGACCCGGATGACATTTAGATCCGTATAGTGATGTATGTCATCCCGGATACTGCATTTTGGGGTCTCGGGGAAGAATAAGATTATAGAGCAGGGTTTAAGTGATAGCTTGGAGGACTATAAGAAGCATATAAGAAAGTACATGTTTAGGAGCATGTATCGGCACTGATATGCAATCCATACGCAGTATTTTGATGCCGGAAGACAGTGGGTATAATTTTTGAGACAAGGGTAGTCACAGGGTACCAGCAAGTAATGCTTTGTCTGTATTTACATTTTGGCATGAGTAGACAAGGTTAAGCGTGCTAAACCCAGGAAAATTTCATGATGGGTGACCCCTGGGAAGTCACATGTGTATGTGGTGACATGTTATGAAAAAGAGCAAGCACATATTGTGCAGTAGTTCAGAGGCTGGATGTTGTTATAGGCTTTCCCCAAACTACTGTAAACATCTATGATATGTTATTTCAAGCGTATTTGTGCACCCAAAACAGTATGAAATGTGTCAGTACCCTTATCTTATATCCACCCTTCTAAGAGTATTTACGCCTAGTTCAGTAGGCATAGCGGAATAGCATAAATATACTGATAAAAGGTGCTCAATTACAGAAATTCCCTATGGGGATTGTACATAATAATTACAAATAATGTAGCCGTATAGGGCTATTAGGGTGTTTAAACCCGTTTAATGAAACTCAGACATCTTTTTGTCTTCATTCCACCACAGCATTCATCTCGTGCAGTACTCTTCTTGTACTCAGAATGCCTCCTATAATCACCTTTCTAAATGGTTGGTTAGGGGAGGGTGAGATTTGAAGGAATCTCCATAGCAAACAATAACAATATGCATGCAAGATAAGTGCTTAATGCATGACATGCTTGCCTTACATAAACTCATACTAATACAATGATATATTTGCATGCTCAATGTTTCAAACAACATATCATGGCCATAGCATAAATAGAAACAGAGCTTCAATCATTCATTTATGTTTCACATAATCAAGCAAAGCAATCACATGCATCAATATACAAGCACAAATATCAAATACATGCAAGAGAGGTAAGTCCACTACCTTAATTGCCCTTCCCTGATCCACTGTTTGTTTAATATCCAGTATTCGGCTCGGGAAATTTCTAGTTCCGATCAAAATTAAAGATACAAGTAACTGATTATTACTAGTACAATTACTACCTTTAAATCAAATTCTGCTAGTTATCTAGTACAGTTATAATAGTTTTTGTATAAAACAATTTTGAGGGTAGGGGAGGGGAGGGAGGGGAGGGGAGAAGGGGTAAATTATCTTTTTGGATTGAAGGTATTTAAATTTTGGGCTGGAACCCAAAATTTAAAAGGAATTAGAGGGTAAATTTTGGGCGGGAACCTAAAATTTAAAAGAATAAGAGGGTAAATTTTAGGTTTCATAAGTACAAAATTGTAATTTACCCCCTCCTCTCCCTCCCCTCCCCTACCCTCAAACCAAACACACCCTTAAGGTAGTAACTCTATCTTTCACACACTATTTTAACTTATATATATGCTTTGTGTGTGTCATCTTTTATGATATGTATAATGCACTCTCTAACTGGTGCGGAAAAAGCATAAGTACCATCCTGGGGAAAATCACCAATACCCCAACGACCCAAAGGGGATCCAGTTATTAGAATGCAGCACTAAGAGGTACACTACCTAGTCTGTGGTCGTAAGCCTAGCTGAGGTGTGGAAAGTCAGGGTCTAACAGTAGTTAGTCCTTACTCGAGGTCTAACAGTGGTTGGCCTTAAATATGTACACATTCCGATAAATACGATTATAGTATTATTATTCTATTGCATTATATGGTACCTGGGATAATTATTTGTTACATTTTATATGATCAATTGTATGTTACTACTGACATTCATTTGATCTCACCCTTTTTCAAATTTAAAAATATTCCAACAGAAGTTAACGGCTCTAGGGGTAAAACAGTAAATACCGGCAACTAAGGTGTCCGAGTCAAGAAGGCAGAGTTGTTGGCTATCATTAGTTTATTTTGATAGTTTTGGAAAAAATTTGTATATATTTTCAAACCCTGTGGGGGAACTCTTGTATTGTAAACAAGTACTTTTTATCAATATATTTGTGCTATTTTTGTATGCCTATGGAACTGTTCCTTTATCACTCTGGCAAATATCGAAATGTTAAGGGGTTTGACAAGGTTCGTTTAATCCTGGAGAAATACAGCTTCTTATCTACGGAGGGAGCTGTGTAATGTCCTCAAACGCAACTCAAACTAAATATTTTTTTGTTTCTTATGCAGATTTTTGAACAATCTTAAGAGAGATTACGTGATAATCTTAAAAGCGCATCTTGATGGTCGTTATCCTACTCATTTGGTTGATTACAAAGAAAATGAGATAAGATCTAATTCCAATCTCTGCATCCTTTTATTTGAATTTTCACTTGTGAATGATATTCATGAGTTCGATCATATTTTGATGGTGGGGGTAGATATTCATGAGTTGCTTGCCGTGAATTTCTAACCATTCTAGCATCAAAACTCACCGGGAAAATCACTAGACCCCATAATAAGGCCGTTGGGTTCTATGGCAATTTTAGTATTATTTATTTATTGAATTAAAAAATAATAATAACTATCATGGGTCAAACCGAGGGAACAGTCTTTTAACATTATAGATGATGGGTAAAGCCTAGAAAATCAAGTGGGATTAATATCCCATTATAGATATTTTAGTGGCAAAGATGTGAACTTTTGAGAATTGTGGATGGCAATTTGGACATTGAAGATTCCAAGAGAAAAGGCTATGTAATTCTTCAACAAATGGTTTTGAACACAAAAGTGAGTAAGACCAGAAAAATAAATGATTCAAATCCGAGGTCCTTAAAGAGCGACTTGCCAGACTCTCAATCTCTACCATTATGGTTTCCTTCCAAACAAGTATGCGTCGTTATAATGAGGAGTTTTCAAAATATTTGACTGAACTGAAATGAGGTACTCGCTATTTAACATATTCACAAGGATACTTGGGCATACATAAGAGACTTAATTATGCCATTATAACCTTAATTTGGTGTGCTGGTTAAGAATAATAAAATATATATTTAAAAACTTATGTGGAAAGTTCTGTGTGAGGACATAATTAAAAATTTATTATTATTATTATTTTGGTAGATGAAAATTAATTAAGTTGAGCCTTTGTTATGTTTTTAAAAAGCAAATTTTGTTATGTGAAATACATGACAATATTTGAGACATTATAATTAAATTAGAATGGAAGATTATATGATATAAGATTCTCATTGAATTAGAATTTTGTCGTTGAAAAATTGTGATTTTTATCATGTGAGATTTTTATTTAATGACAAAATCATGTGGAAAATTCTAATTTAATTAGAATCATTATTGAAAAGTTGTGAGATAAGATTAAAATATTTGAGAACCATTTTGTGAATACTCTTTATGATGATATCATATTACTTGAGATGTCTTAAAAGTTCATTCAATGTATGCATAAATTGTTAAGAATGTGTAGCACTGATAAATGTTAATCCCGTGACATAGGGGATGATGTGTGGAGATTGAGCATATATAAACTCTCATGAAAACAAAGAACTAGTTATAGGATGCCATAAATATTGCCATCACGTATAGTGAATTCCTGTTGTATTGATATATATATATATATATATATATAGATGTTTTCAATTTATGTGTTAAAATCCACTAGTTATCATTGACCTTTAGTGGTGGCAAAAATAAAATATATATCATGTGAGTCAGAATTGTTTACTCTAAAAATGAATGAAATTGGAGGTTAAGTTATTGAAAACTTATTAGCAAATATTTTGATGAGAAACCGACACTTATTGTCAATGATATGTAATTGCTAAATGGTAGTAGCTAGTATAGGAAAGGCAATGATGTAAAGGGAAATTGTTTGAGATTTTATGTGAATAAGCATGCTTAAGTGTTGTGGTGGAGTTATCTCAATCAATTTGGTGAGGTCAACAGTAGACCTATCGGATCCGTTAACAAAACCCGTAGGGATGAAATAAATTTAGTCGAGGGAAATGGGACTAAAACCAACTGGTAATTGATAGTGATGACAACCTAACCTTTGTGATTGGTGATCACATGACACTACTACAGAAATCGTGATATATGATGGTTATTAACTACCATACATAATGGTTTCGGACCATCATATATACGAGCGCTATAAAAGCTAGGCACAGATACATTATGGTTCCAAACCGTGATTTATTATGTATCTATTATAACAATTCTTTTATAATGCCCGTTATGTATTGAGATGTAGTAAGCCTATGTTGTGTGTAATGCTATTATAATAAATAACGATTTCAAGTAAACAACCATTATAAAACTTTGTAATATACATAACGCTGCTTTCAAAATAACCGTTATTGGTGGTTACTCTAAAATTGGATGAATTGGGAGTTAAGTTATTGAAAACTTATTGGCAAATATTTTGATGAGAAACTGACATTTATTGTCGATGATCTGTAATTGCTAAATCGTAGTAACTAGCGTACAAAAGGCAATGAGGTAAAGGGAAATCATTTGAGATGTTATGTGGATAAGCATGCTTAAGTGTTGTGGTGGAGTTATCTCAATCAATTTGGTGAGGTCAACAATAGACCTATCGAATCCATTAGCAAAACCCTTAGGGATGAAATAAAATTAGACAAGGGGAATAGGACTAAAGTTAACTGGTAATTGATAGTAATGACAACCTAACCTTTGTGATTGGTTACCCCCATGACACTAAAATCGTGATATATGATGGTTATTAACTGTCATACATAATAGTTTCAAACTATCATATATGTGGGCACTATAAAAGCTAGGCGCAGATACATTATGTATTCAAATCATGATTTATTATGTATCTATTATAATAGTTATTTTATAACACCCGTTATGTATAGAGAAGTAGTGAGGCTATGTTGTGTGCAATGCTATTATAATAAATAACGGTCTCAGGTCAACAACCATTATAAAACTTTGTAATATACATAACGGTGCTTTCAAAATAACTGTTATTGGTGGTTACTCTAAAAATGGATGAAATTAAAGGTTAAGTTATTAAAAACTTATTAGCAAATATTTTAATGAGAAATCGACACTTATTGTCGATGATCTGTAATTACTAAGTGGCAGTAGCTGTAATATCCCAATTTTTGATTAAGGGCTAATCATGATTATTGTGGATAATTATAAATTTAATTAGAATTATTATGTGTTTTATGGCAATATTAGTTAATGTTGGAACTTGTGCCCTAAGGGCCAATCATTGTACTTTGAACATTATTATTTTAATGAAATTTCTCCATTCTGTTATCATATTATTTGCATGTTAACTGTGATAATTGTATCCTTGGATAATTCATAAAGATTGTCCTAAAATGTCCCTGGTCGGTCATCTATGCGGGAGTAGAGATGAAACAAGACCAGTATGACTTTGATAAGATATGGAGATACGAATCAAAGTCTTAGGCACTTGTAAGAGTACAAGGTGCTGAACCGACCCACTATGAGAAAGCTACATGGATCAAGTCATAAGCTTTTTTCATGTATAACCACATCACAATGCCCTTAGACCTGAGGTCATCATAGATTCCTACATGTGAGTTGCTAAGCTTTGAACTAGTCAAAAGTCACTTTTAACCGGGTGATGATAAAGGCTACGATCGGGCTTTGTGGTTTTTCATGCAGAGGAATATGAATGATCAAGATGGAATTTGTCCCTCACATTAGTAGAGAGATATTACTGGGCCCCTTGATGAGTGAGTCTGAGAAATGTATGGCCATACTATGATGAAATGAGTTTCTGTCTCTGTTATCAGGCTACTCAGGAATCGAGAAAGTAATGGTCAGAAGCAAGAGGATGATATTATCCATGCCTTATCCTTGATCGATATATCGTGTGACAAAAGGGACGTGACATGGTTGTATGAAAGGTTGCATCGTGATAACGATCCTCATATGAATTGGGTAGTCGTAATGTCTTGCTAGAGGCCGCCTGCGACTTTTGGGTTAGTATAGTTATAGGCCCACTGCCAACTTCATATGGGCCTACAGGGTCCCACACAAGAATGGCCCAACACGAGATAATGTTTAATTTAGGGTGGATGAATTTTATATTTATATATATATAATATAAAATTCATTAATAATATTATATAGATATATATATTTTCGAAATATATATCTTATATATTATATGATATTATTATATTGTGTTAGTTTTAAATTTAATTTATTAAGATATATTAAATTTAATAACTAACATGATAGAGATATAGTATCTCATATTTAATTTATGAAGATAAATTAAATCTAATGGCTCTTTATTTGGATTAAATAAATATGTTAAATTAAAACTGTTGGAAAAATTTAATTTAAACTGAATTTATTTAATTAGCTCATCAAGATAATTAATTTTTAATTAATTTCAAAATTAATGATGATTAATTTTGAAATTTGAAAATAGCCCTCATAGGTTATAAACTTGATAGAGCAGATATATTCATACGTACATGAGAATTGAGAGCCGCAAGTGAAAACCCTAGGGGACATTAGAGGCGCTAGCACGCAGTCTCGGTTGGAGAGCATTCGTGTGGATACTAGTAGAGGGAGCGGACCTGACGTGTTGGCTCCTGGAGATCGTGAAAACTTTGAATCATCAAAAAGGTATGAATCCTTCCAACTTGATTTAAACGCCGTTGATAGATCCTCGATTAGGTTCAAAGAAAATTTTTAAATTTCTTCCGCTGTGCCTACCGATTCTAATAGTTAATATGTCATAATTAGTGAAAAATTGGAAGAATGGGAATATTAGCCATAAGTTAGTGATTAAGGGAAATTAATTACTAACTAAGAGAAAATGATGTGTGAAATGGAATTGGCTAATGGAGAAATCAGAGAAGCTAATTAGTGACTTATTTTGGGGTGAGCCAATAGCATTTTGACAAGTGGCAAGTTGGGGAGTATGAGAGAGCATGAGGAAAAGTCAAATGCAATTAAAAATAATTTCTCTCTCCTCTTCTCCCTCTTTGTGCGCTAGAATGAGTATGGGAGGAGGGAGTGCAATCATTTCTTCATTCTCTCCAACACACTCAATCTCTCATTTTCTCTCTCTCTCGTCAGCCATTTTTGGCCAAAGAAGAAGAAGGAAAAAGCTTGATCTAAGGTAAGTAAATGCCCTCTAATGCCAAAACTCACTTCATCAAAGTTGTTCTATGAGTGATAAGCTTCATTTTGGTGGTTGTAGCTTGTCCATTGGCTATGGGTTGTGATCACACAAAAATCTGGTTGTTGGAGAATCAAAGAGTGTTTTTGGAGAAGGTGAAGAGGTATGTGAAACCCATCTATCTATCTAGGTTTCATGCCATTTGAAGTAGTTTATAATTTCTGGAAATTTTGGCTTGAATCCGAAAATGAGTGCCACTGTTCATTTGGTATGTTTTTCACATGAGAATGGTATCTTGGAGTGAGTTTAGGATAGATAGATTGATTGGTGATTGAAATGCGATGTTTGGATGAGATTGGTATATTGTTGATTTTGTTGCCCAAAACCCAAAGCATGATAATGGAGTAGGATTTTGAAGATTTTGATGATCCCATTGAGTTTATTGGGTGTTTTTCTGTGGGAGTGACTTTGGGTAAAGTCTTGAGTCCATAGGGATCCATTGGGCAAGTTTAGGAAGTTTGGTCTGTTTCTACGTTTTCTGGTTTTGATAGAATCACTTGAGTGATTCGGGATTCACTCCAGTGAGGGATGATGATCACTCGGGTAGGGTTGAGCAATGCTCGAGTGCTATGCGTATCTTTTGTTTCTCTTTAGTTTTCTGGAAAATCTAAGAGTACATAGTCTCACTCGCGAGTGAGGGATGAATATCACCCGAGTGAGCCTCCTTGTGCTCGAGTGACTGGTGTATTTGACACCAAGGACTTACCTCTCGGGTTGTCACTCACGGGCATGGTGCAAGAGTGTGCCTTCTCACTCGCGGGTATGGGGTATCCGCTCGAGTGAGCTATGTTGTGCTCGAGTGCAGTGAGCCATTTGGGCTACTGCCATTTCTCTTGTGCTCTCGGGTTCTCACTTTCTGGACTTCACTCTCAGGGCTCGAGTGAGTCATTTGGCTTTCACTCGGGTGAGGTCCATTGTGCTCGAGTGATCCTGTCTCTCAGAAACTTCTTTGTTCTCTCGGGTATGCACTCGTTGTCTCTCACCTCTGGTACCCGAGTGCAAATCGTACCATCACTCAAGTGAGGTTTCCTTTACTCGAGTATCCGTACAATCTCACTCGAGTGAGGCCATCTTCACTCGAGTGCCTCAGTAGAAAATGTCAGTTTATGTTTCCAAAAAGGGGATCTTTGGGATAGTTCTTCCAACCCTTTAGGAGTTTTGTTAGGGGTATTTAATGACTCTAAAAGAGCAATATTGATAACCAAATTAAGTATTATGAAGTGAATTAAGTCTTGGAATAAAGTATAACTATTCGTCCCTAATTATGAATATAGGATTTGACATTTGCCCTACTCGGGAGAGACCGGCGTCAGGACACGCACGGAAGGACTCAGCTAGTGACTTTTCTCTCATGTTGTGTATGATACTTGGTATGCATGTTTATCATTGTGAATTTGTTATCAGCCATAGGGCATTACAGTGCGAGCAGTTCAGCGTGAGGCGTCGTAAGGGGCAATGCTCATGATACCTACCCCGGCCGTTGTATCTGCCGCTGTAAGTGTCGAGGCTGCATTATGGAATCATGGATTCCTATTTGAGATTCAGCCGTGGGGCTGCGTGTTGTGTTGAGTATCCAACCCGTGGGCCTATGTTGTGAAATGTTTTATATAGATCCAAGCTGTGGTGATATATGAGATATGTTCATGTGGATGTGCAATATAGCAAGTAGTTCAGCGTGAGCCGTCGTAGGGGGGCAATGCCCATGATACCTACCCCAGCCGTTGCAACTATTGTTGGATTGTTGTGTGTTGTATAGATGATTTACTTTCATGCTTTGATGTTGTGCATATTATGAGTGATTTGTTACTACGGGGATTCTTTAGAATCTCACTCTCCCAAAAACACAATTTTTAGACAGGGCTGAAGGATCCAAGGAAAAGCGGGAGACGAAGAGTAGTCAGAGCTCCAGTTTAGGAGTTTATTTTGATTAATGGTTATCAATGTAAAATTCATTGGATATTTTGTGGTAAATAGTTGTATATTTTGGAAGTATAGTGTAGTTTTGTGTAATACCCAAGTAAAGGGTATGAATGTGGGCTTTGTGCCTTTGTGTAAACCCTTATGTAATTAATGGAACCCGAGTATGTCGGGAATTTATGCTGTACTCTGATATGTATGAATGAAACCAACCTGTACAGGCCATTTAAGTGTTAAAAGATGAATATGAGACTACTGTGATAAGGTTTTGTAAAAGTTTTTGAAAACCCTGATTTTGGGAAGTTTAATTTGAATAAGTCCCAAATCATCTTACAGTCTCTAATTCGAACTTAATTATGTGTTTATGAACGTAAATCTTGGCCTTAATCGTGAAGGGGGTTACAATAGCTAGTGTAGAGAAGGCAATGATGTAAAGGGAAATCGTTTGAGATGTTCGGTGAATAAGCATGCTTAAACTGTTATGGAGGAGTTATCTCAATCAATTTGGTGAGGTGAACAATAGACCAATCGGATCCATTAACAAAACCCCCAAGATAAAATAAATTTAGTTGATGGGAATGAGACTAAAGCCAACTAGTAATTGGTAGTGATGACAACCTAACCTTTGTGATTGGTGATCCCATGATACTACTATAGAAATCACGATATATGATAGTTATTAACCACCATGCATAACGGTTCTGTGCCATTATATATGTGAGCGCTATAAAAGGTAGGCGCAGATATATTATGGTTCCAAACCGTGATTTATTATGTATCTATTATAACAGTTCTTTTATAACACCCGTTATGTATTTAGATATAGTGAGGCTATGTTGTGTGCAATGCTGTTATAATAAATAACAATCTCAAGTACACAACCATTATAAAACTCTATAATATATATAACGGTGCTTTCAAAATAACCGTTATATAAAAGGTTAGCATACATAATGACCGCTATATAGAAACCATTATTTATTTACTAAAAAATGCTAGTAGGTTTAATGAAATAACTATCATATATTGTGTATAAATATATAATAGTTCTTATTTAATAACCTTAACTTTTAAGTCATTTTTTTTTTAAAAATGGGGACTCTTCTTTCACCCTTGCATGCAGAACAAAATTGTATACAAATTTGTATATTACAGAAGCTCACACATCAAGTATAACCATGCAATTCGGATGGATCAAAACATTCCCAACTCTATGGCTAGGCTTACTGGAACTCCCCACTGTAAAGGGCTCAAGGGTTATGTACCTTGAGCAAGATTTGATAGAAAATAAAGGGTTAGATATATAGTACACCATCTGCTCATTCTCATTAGGAAGCATATGTCGTTCTATAGATCTAATCTCTCCTTCTCTATCAAGTCTTGCTTGAGGCTGCATACCCCTTGAGCCCTTTATGGTAGGGAGTTTCATTAAGCCTAGCCACAAAGCTGGGAATGTCTTGATTCATCCTAAATTGTATGGCTATATTGGATGTGTGAGCTTCTGTTCTATTATACGGTCAAATCGAATAAGCAAAGCTAAAGTAGAAACTTTATCTAGTGTGTTGTGTATGTATGTGTGTGTATTACCTTTTTTGTTATAAATGGTATGACAATAAGGTAATTAGACCAAGCAACAAGTTCAAGCACACAATACGCAATTTCTCCTACTAGCATTCTATGGCGACACTAGAAGAGCTAACTTGGATTGAATGTAGTCTTTAGCTCTCAAGGCTGACATGATTCTGAGGGAGAGGCGAGTTGTAAATTGTGTTATTCCTCTATAGGTTATACATGTAGCCTGTAGAGACACTTGTGAATCATGTTCTCCCTCTATAAGTTATGCATGTGGCATGTGCAACCATATACTACTTGAAGCTATCTGCCATACACTCAATATAGTGAAATCTTTGTAAATCTTTAATAATTTCTTGTAATAGGAGAGGAACCTTCGATCAAAGATTTTTCAAGAAAAAAAATATGAGCACAACTTAGATCAAATCTAGCTATAACATAAAAAAATAATAATGAAGAATGGAGAATGGAGAAGGGATGTCATACTTACATATGATTAGAATAAACCATGCAAAGAAAGTGACCTGGCTAGGGCTGAAGAATGAAAAAGTGAGTAATGAACAAAAATGCATGTTAAGACTTGCAAACAACTCAAGTATCTTTCACTAAGAAGCATGGAGAAGGCTTTGTGGATAATGTGTTTCAACTGAAAATGATGGTCGACGATCGAAACAGACGATTGAAGTAGTGGGGTTCTGAGGTTAGTTGGGTTGGGGGTTTACATTTGACCTAAGAGGCTAAGACGAGTGTGCTAATGAATGAAATGAAAAAGATGAGAGATGTTTAAATAGAAGGGTGTTAGATCCCAAGTTTTGATGATAACAAAAGGTAATTGTGTGCAAATCATAGCTTTATAAGTCTAAGGAATGATTACAAAGTTACCAAATGCATATGGCAAAGTTCTGTGATGTCTGCTGTCAATTTTAACTGATGTACTCAAGCACAAGAACTAGCACTCGAGCATGGAGCTCTTTGTACTCGAGCAGATGCGAGTGATAGCCAGAAAGTGTTTGCCCGAGAGCAAACTACTATTATTTTTATTGATGCACTCGAGCACTGGAGATAGGACTCAAGCCAGAAAGTGTTTGCCCGAGAGCAAACTACTATTTTTATTGGCCGAGAGCAATTCCTGTCATCCTTACTGATGCACTCGAGCAGTGTAATCAATACTCAAGCATGAAGCTAGTTTGTACTCTAGCACTAGCGAGTGAGGGAGTGCAAGTGCTTGGCCGAGAGTCATAAAGGTCAGAGAAGTATGAGTATGCCCGAGTGAGGCTTTATATGCCCGAGTGACACATCAGTACTCGCGAGTGAGAAATCTAACCCTCTCAAATTCTGATGCATGTGCTGATAACAAGAGTATATTACATAAGAATATTCTTATCACTCGAACAAGAGTATCTGTGCTCGAGTGAGGGCCCACATCACCTGTGAGTGCAAAATCTCACTCTTGCTAAAATGGTATGCGAGTGCTGTCCAGAGACGAGTCTCCTAGTGTAATATGCAAGGCCACTCGAGCAGAAGGAGTTGTGCTCGAGTGAGGCCCCACATCACTCGTGAGTGAGAAAATTATCTCTCTGAAATCCTATGCGAGTGCAAGTACAAAACTAAAGAACAAGGAGAAAAATGGTGAGATCACTCGAGTGAGCCCATCCATGCTCGAGTGATACTCTGCCAGAAGACAAAATGCACCAGTCTTATAGCGTTCAATCTGAATATGGTTTAATGTTATTTATTTATCTTATTATCACTTATTATTATTATTTAACATCATTTTGAACATATTATAAGTATGATACAGGAGGATGAACATTTGAAATAAACAGACGTGAAGGAAGTTAAACAACGGCAGACAACATCATTACAAGCACGTACCTACCACATTCAAAGTTTTCAAACGTGCGCATGCCATTCCAAAGTAACATGCCCCACTCCTCAATGATCGTTATTCAAACAAGCAAAACTGAACATCTATAAATACAGAGTTACAGAGATCGTCAACTACAACAACGAAGCACATAAATTCACAAGCAAATTCACGAGTCTCTGTTATTCATATTTTCTCTGTATTCATATTGATCTTCAGTGTTTATCATACTTGCTCTGTAAGGGAGTCCATATACATTTCAAATTCTATTTTCATTTGATCTCAAGGTATTGGGACCTTGAGAGGGTAGATATCCTTACGAGAGAAGCAGTTGAGAGAATTCCTAGTTAAACCTTCCACTCATAAGACTTATAAGATACAAGCAGTAGAGAACATTGCTGCTTGTGAGACTTACAGTGGTGTAAGCAGGACAGAACGTTGCTGCTCATAAGACTTGTATACGTAAGTAAGTGGGAAAGGTCATATGTTGTTTTTCTGCACGTAAGACTTGTCGTAAGGGGGAGAGAAATTTCTTAATGTGAGAATATTTCTGCTCATAGTCTGTTTGAGGACAATTGTTGTTTTGTGGCATTCTGAGAGCCCATTGAATCTTGGAAGAATAGTAAAAATCTCAGTAGGTCTTGATCTCTGAGGACTAGACGTAGGCCTATTTTTTAGGCCGAACCAGTATAACTCTCTGTGTTCCAATCTTCTCTACTCTACTCTGTCTACTATTATTTTCACATCACCACATCAATCGAAATTTTATCACATCACCCAATTCACCCCCCTCTTGGGTGAAGCTTGCCTCTTTCATTTGGTATCAGAGCAAGGTCTTCTCTGAAGAGCCTAACAGCTTGAGAAGGATCCGATAAATGGCAACAATGGGTGAAAACATTCTTCCAGACCGAGCTTTAATCACTAGACCTCCTGGTTTTGCTGAAGAACATTTTTCGTTCTGGAAAGCTAAGCTCAGAGTGTTTGTAATGGCTAATGAGTATGGCTTATGGAATGTAATACAAGATGGTGACTATGTTCCAATGAAGAAAATCAAAGATAAACTCGTTAAGAAGAGCCCAGAGGAGTTAGACGAAGATGATAAAAGGTTAGTAACGTTAAATAGTAAAGCTATTTTAATGATACAAAGTGCTCTCAATCAAAAGGAATATTTTCGAATATGTACTTTACCAACTGCCAAAGATATGTGGGATGCTCTTGAAATCGCTAATGAAGGTACATCTGGAATCAAAGAAAATAGAGTCAATACTCTAATTATAGAGTATGATCTATTTCGTATGAAACCTAGAAAAGGAATATCAGAATTCGAACTCAGGTATACTCATCTTGTTAATCAATTATCTGCACTTGGAAAATCTTTTGACCAAAATTCTTAGGTAAGAAGGATTCTTAATATTCTTACGAAAGAATGGGAAGCGAAGGTGACAGCTATTGAAGAAGCTAAAGGAGAATCTATGAGATCTATAGCTGCTCTCTTTGGTAGTCTTTCCAAGTATGAAGGAAAGTTGAGATTCAAAAAGGAACTGGAAGAGTTCGATGATAAAAAGAAAAAGGGAGTTGCACTTAAGGCTATCAAGGAAGAAGAGTCTTCTAAAAATGAAGATGTCCCTAATGATGATGAAATGGGAATGATCGTGAGAAAATTCAAGAGATTCTATAGAAGAGGTCAAAAGAACTTTAAAAATTATCAAGGTGGACCAAGCAAGAAAGAAAATAAAGAGCAACAGATAGTATGCTATGAATGTGGGAAACCTGGACACATCAAATCCGAATGCTTCAAAAACAAAGACAAAAAGAAGAAGAAAAAGAAAGCATATATATCATCCATCTAGGGTGATAGTTCGTCAGATGAAGAAAGCGACAATGACGAAGTAGCAAATCTATGCTTGGTCGCTAAAGAAGAAGAATCAGATTCTGAGGTAAGTGATTCTGAACCTACTTATGATGAATTTTTATCTGAATATAATGCATTACATATAGAATTCATCAAGGTAGCTAAAGAAATGGTTAGTTATAAGAAGTAAAAGAATTAGAAAATACTGTCATATCATCGTATGAAATATGTGAAAAGAAGGATAAGAAAATAAGAGATTTAACAAAAACTGTTGAAAAATTTACTAAGGAAAGTGAAACTCTTAAAGTTATTCTAAATTCTCAGAAAGTTTCATTTGATAAATCTTGAATTGGATATAAGTTTGAACATGATAAGAATAGAGGAAATAAGAAGAATAGCAGTAGAATGTATCTTAAATATTTTAGGAATTCTGTGCATACATCAAATCCTTTCGCATCATGTAGCTATTGTAATAGGAAAGGACATTATACTTCATCATGTTGTTTTAAGATAGGACAAGTTATTGGCACATATAAATGGGTTCCGAAAGGAACACATACATCCCATACTAACCACAAAAGACCCAAGAAAGTGTGGGTACCTAAAACTTGATCACCTTACTCTAGGTATGTCTCAAAGCATCACGAGCAAACAAGTGGTATATTGATAGTGGATGTTCGAGACACATGACTGGTGACAAAAATAAGTTCATCATGCTGGAAACCAGAGAAGGAGAAAAGGTAACATTTGGAGGTAATCAATCTGGACGTATTGCTGGAATTGGTGAAGTGGGAAAATCCGATGGCGTTCAAATCAATGAAGTATACTATGTTGAAAGATTATGCCATAACCTCTTGAGTGTAAGTCAAACCACTGACAAAGATAGCTGGGTGATCTTTGACTCAAAAGAATGCTTGATAGTAAACAAGAAAGATCTGCCACTAAACAAAGAATCTATCAAGGCAAAGATTTGAGCTCAAAGGGACAGTAACTATTATACTATTGATTTAAATTCAAATTATTCTAAAAATTGTTTTCTTAGTAGATCAGAGGAAAGTTGGTTATGGCATAAGCGTCTGGCTTATGTCAATATGAATCAACTTGACAAACTGATTAGAAAAGATTTAGTTGTTGCTCTTCCTAAACTTAAATTCAAAGATAATATGATTTGTGAAGCATGTCAGAAACGCAAACAAACTAAATCTTCATTCAAAACAAAGTATGAGATTTCTACTTCCAATCCTTTACAATTACTTCATATGGATTTGGTAGGTCCGGCAAGAGTAAAAAGTTTTGGAGCAAATCTATATACTTTAGTGATTGTTGATGATTTTACAAGATTTACATGGACTATATTTATTACTTCAAAAGATGAAACATTTGTTGAATTTATTACGTTTACTAAAAAGGTCCAAAATGAGAAAGGTATTTCTATTGTATCTATTAGGACAGACCATGGAGGAGAATTTGATAATCAACTATTTGAAGACTACTGCAACAACGAAGGGATAGATCACAACTTCTCCGCACCTAGAACACCCAAACAAAATGGAGTAGTAGAAAGAAAGAACAGAGTCCTTACAGAAATGGTGAGAGAAATACTTAATGAAAAAGAAATGTCACAAGTGTTCTGGGCAGATGCAATGAGTGCTGCATGCTACATTTCAAATCGAGCATATATTCACAAGTCACTTGGAAAGACGCCATATGAACTCTACAAAGGAAGAAAGCCAAATCTTGCTCATCTACACATCTTCGGATGTAAGTGTTTTTTTCACAACAACGGTAAAGAGAACTTAGGTAAATTTGATTTAAAATCTGATGAAGGTTTTTTTCTAGGATATTCTAATAGAAGTAAAGCTTATAGAGTTTTCAGTAAAAGAACATGTACAATTGAAGAATCTATTCATGTTGTGTTTGATGAACTTGATTCTCAGACAAAACATTTTGATGAAGAAGAAATGGATTTGATAAAGAAAAAAAACTATTTCAAAACAAAATGATTTTGAAACAAATGATTTTCAAAATATAGAAGATGTCGATGATCATGCTCAACCAAAAGCATGGAGACATATTAAAGATCATCCAATTGATCTAGTAATTGGAGATATTCACGAAGGTGTCAAAACCAGAAATAGAATCCTTAATGAGGTAACTTTCTCTGCTTTTATTTCTGAAATTGAACCTTCTAATATGGAAGAAGCCTTATCTGACAATGATTGGGTGATTGCTATGCAAGAAGAATTAAATCAATTTCAAAGAAATCAAGTTTGGGATTTGGTTCCTCGACCTAAAAATCATATGGTTATAGGGACCAAATGGGTTTTCAAAAATAAACTTGATGAATCAGCAATTATTGTGAGAAACAAAGCAAGATTGGTGGCCAAAGAATATAATCAAGAAGAAGGTATTGATTATGAGGAAACATATACTCCAGTGGCAAGATTGGAAGCAATACGAGTACTCTTAGCCTTTGCTTGCTTAAAGGTTTTAAACTTTATCAAATAGATGTGAAAAGTGCTTTTCTAAATGGTTATATTATGGAGGAAGTATATGTAGAACAACCTCCTGGTTTTCAAGATGAAACAAAGCCTGATCATGTTTTCAAACTTAAGAAAGCTTTATATGGTTTGAAACAAGCACCTAGAGCTTGGTATGAAAGACTAAGTAAGTTTCTTCTTGATCAAAATTTTGTCAGAGAAAAAGTAGATACAACTCTTTTCATCAAACATAACAAAGAAGATATTCTAATTGTTCAAATTTATGTTGATGATATTATTTTCGGTGCTACTAATGAATCTATGTGTCAAGAATTTTCTAAGGTTATGCAGGGAGAGTTTGAAATGTCCATGATGGGAGAATTGAACTTCTTTCTTGGACTTCAAATCAAGAAAAAGAAGAATGGTATGTTTATGTCTCAAACAAAGGATTTGAAAGAGTTGTTGAAGAAGTATGGATTAGATAATGCTAATGGAGCTGATACTCCAATGAGTTCTACAACTTTGTTGGATGCTGATGTAAAAGGTCCTAGCTTCAACATTACTAAGTATAGAGGAATGATTAGTTCATTACTCTATCTTACAGCAAGCAGGCCAGATATTCAGTTCAGTGTTGGAATGTGTGCAAGGTATCAATCCACTCCTAAGGTATCACACGCAGAGACAATGAAAAGAATCTTCAAATATCTAGGAGACACTTCAGAACTTGGCTTATGGTATCCAAAAAGAGGAAACGAGTATTTAATGGCATATTCAGATTCAGGTCATGGAGGATATAAAACTGACAGAAAGAGTACTAGTGGTCAATGTCAATTCCTTGGAGGCTCTCTGGTATCATGGTTCAGCAAGAAGCAGAACACAGTTTCATTATCCTCGACTGAAGCTGAATATATAGCTGTAGCAAGTTGCTATTCTCAAGTGTTATGGTTGAAACAACAACTTCAAGATTTGGGGATATACTTAAATGAGATTCCAATTTATTGTGACAATACTAGCACCATAAGTTTAGCCAAAAATCCTGTACAACATTCAAGGACCAAACACATAGACATCCGACATCACTTCATTTGTGATCACGTTAAAAAGAAGGATGTCAAAGTAGAATTCATACCAACTCACCTTCAACTTGCTGACATTTTCACAAAGCCAATAGCTAAAGATCAATTCCTATATATTCGAAGAGAATTAGGAATGGTTAATCCCAATGAGTTGTAAGTTTTCTTGTTAATTATCATAATTAAATGTATTTTTTATGATAACCATACTAACTTTGGCATCAGTGCATTAAAAAAATTGTTTTGCAGGTCAGTCACTCGAGCACAGAAAGTGTCATTCAAGTGACAAGCTCATGCTCACTCGAGCAAGTTAACTCTGCTCGAGCACAGAACTATTGAAAATACTCTGTTTCTTAGCATATAAAACAGGGGTTAACAGAGGAGATAAAAATACCAAGAGACTATCTGAAGAGTAACAGTGAAATTTGATCTCACTCGGGTAAGAAAGATCATCACTCGAGCATGGTATGAATAAGCTTGAAGTGAAGAACGTGTACTCGAGCAGAAAAGAAGAATTTCTTTCAAGAGTCCACTCAATGCATGGTTACTCAAATGATTTTGGAGGATTTGAGTACAAAGATGAAAAATATAGCAAGAAATCGATAAACCAGGTACGTTTTTACATGTTTTATCAAAATTATTTGTATATCACTCGAGCACAGTATGAGCACACCCGAGCACAATATGAACATCACTCGAGCACTAGGGTTATTGCTTGAGCACTGTCACTTATATCAGTTACGCTATAGCTCAGATCGTCGCACTTCCTGCTCTCACTTGAGGTGTCTCGTCACTCGAAGGTCACACCTGTTCACCTCTAACCGTTACCCATCGATCAAACATATCCATTTGCTTCAAATCACCGTTACAACTCTTCAATCCACTTTATAAGGTGAGATTTATCCTCAATTCTTCTCATTCTGTGCCCTAAGTTTCTGAGAACTTTTTATTCAAACTTCAGAAATATTGTGAATCTTGTTCTTCCATTTCATTTCTAAATGACTAGAACTAAGATGCTTGTTGTTTCCTAAAGACCTCACTCACCTTCTCCCACTCATTCTGCTGCTAGTGCTTCTGCAACCCCGGTACCAACTCCTTCATCTCCTAGAATGTCTTCCTCACCTACACCTCCTCCTAAACCCAAAACCAAAAAGAGAACTCTGGCCAAGAAACCTTATCCTAAGCCTTAAATAGCCAAGAAGGATCAACCTCCACAGAAGAAACCAAAGGGTGTGGTGTTCAAAGAACCAATGGTTACCCGGTCTAAAACCAAAGAGGTCCAAGGAAGAGGAAAGAAGAAGGAAACTGAGCAACCACAACAGTCCTCTTCTTCCTCCGATGACACATTCAACATGCAACTTCGGGAAGCAATGGAGAGATCAAAACTTGACAAGTTGGTTGGGAAAATTGCTTCTCAAGCCGGTGTTTCAAGTTCACACCATGTTGGGCAATCCAGTATGGCTGCTTCAGGGGTACCTTCTATCTCACAAGCTCCAGAGGATGATCATATTACAAGTCCTCCTGAAGGTTTCAATGTTGAAGAACTAAAGGCACTACCACATAAGGTATTCGATAATGAGTTTGCACATAGGCATTTCTGTCCTATAGTTTATGTGGACTTAGATTACTTGAAGAAGAATTGTAATTTCGATTTATCTCCTTATCTTGGATTCTATGCTCCCTGGCTAAATATTCATATCCCACATTCACCCTCTGTAGTGAAAACCTTTTACTACAACATGAAAACCCATAACATTAAGTCTAGGGCTGGAGAATTGATTGAGGAAGCAGTGTCTACTAATGTTAGAGGCAAATTTATTATGATATCTGCTAAGATCATAAATGACTTACTTGGGTATGTTGCACCACCTCCAGATCCACCCACTCTTTCGGCCAATAAAGCCTTTTGGCTCTTAAGACCAAAAGACCCAGTAGGCCCCCTTAAGTTTAAACCTATTCACATGCACCTATTCACATGCCTGATTCTCATAGAGGCCTTCACTACATATACTCTTGAAGTATGGTTAACAAATCCAAAAATTTTACCCATTTTTCTCAGAAAGATTATTATATGTTGGCCTCCTTCCTAGCTGGGCATCAAAGAAATGTGGGGGAAATCATTTTTAGTGAGATGAGAAGATTTCGATTTTCTTCATCAAAATCCGCAACCATACCATATCCTCAGATTGTATCTCTCATCCTTATGAAAAATAAGATATGGTACTTTGAAGGAACTGAGAGGGTGCTCATTCCAAGGTTTGGCAAGACTCAACTGACTCATATGAGTATCAATCTTCCAGTGAGTTGAACCAAGGCTACATCTCAGAAGGAAGCCACTCCATCAAGAGGTGATGAGGCTCAGTCATCTGCTCAAGGTCAAGTTCCTCCTCCATCATTCCTGAATGCATCACTCTCCAATCATTTGACTGAAGTGATCAATCAAGCTGTGTCTGGCTTGAAAAAAGAATTAATGACTGAGTATGAGAAGTTGGTAGACAAGATAGAGTTACAAGTCTTAAAGTTGGTAGACAAGGCTAATACCAATTTTGACTTGATGTTCAAGACTCAGGATGACATGTCACGAAGAATAACTGATATGGAGATCTTCCTATGTTCTCATTTTCTGACCACATCTTCAGAAGTTCCACCTGAGACCACTCCTGCCTCAACTTCACCTCCTCATCCACAGACACATGTTCTCTTCACTGATCCAGACTCTAATGTTGATATCACCTATGATCGGTCGCCTTCACTACCGCCCTCAGCCTCTTTTCTACAGCCATCATCTCCACCTTTTGTGCCAATTGATCCTTCCACTGCCATGGTGCTCTTTGTCCTATCATCTGATATCACTTTTCCTCAGCGCCCTTCTGATGTTGATAAAATGGGGGAGAAGGATGTGTGATGGTTTTCTGAGCTATTTTCTGAGCTATCATAGGATGTATTGGGTGTTTGGGTAGTTTTTGTGTAATGGGGTAGGTTTATGATGATGTTAATGTAGTTAATGATTTATGCTGACTATTATATGTTTATTAGTTTATCATTAATGGCTATTTTCACGTTATCAAGTTTTTCTGTTCAGTTTCATTTTTTCTGTGATACTATGCTTAATCTTGGTTGTTAAGTGTCCAGAGGAAGTGTTGTAGGGAACATATGAAGATAAGTGCAAAAATCTAAACTTGAATCTAAACTTTGGTGAAAATATGCATTTGGAAACATTGATATTATGTTTTAAAAATTTTTCACTCTAATCAATTTTCTTTTTGAAACTCATCACAAAGGTTTTGTCATCATCAAAAAGGGGGAGAATGTTAGATCCCAAGTTTTGATGATAACAAAAGGCAATTGTGCGCAAATCATAGCTTTAAAAGTCTAAGGAATGATTACAAAGTTACCAAATGCATATGGCAAAGTTCTGTGATGTCTGCTGTCAATTTTAACTGATGTACTTGAGCACAAGAACTAGCACTCGATCATGGAGCTCTTTGTACTCGAGCAGATGCGAGTGATAGCCAGAAAGTGTTTGCCTGAGAGCAAACTACTGTTATTTTTACTGATGCACTCAAGCATTGGAGATAGCACTCGAGCAGAAGACTCTTTCTCACTCGAGCACATGTGAGTGAAGGACTGCGAGTGCTTGGCCGAGAGCAATTCCTGTCATCCTTACTGATGCACTCGAGCAGTGTAATCAATACTCGAGCATGAAACTGGTTTGTACTCGAGCACTAGCGAGTAAGGGAGTGCAAGTGCTTGGCTGAGAGTCATAAAGGTCAGAGAAGTATGAGTATGCCCGAGTGAGGCTTTATATGCCCGAGTGACACATCAGCACTCGAGAGTGAAAAATCTAACTTTCTCAAATTCTGATGTAAGTGATGATAACAAGAGTATATTACATGAGAATATTCTTATACTTGAGCAAGAGTATGTGTGCTCGAGTGAGGGCCCACATCACCTGCGAGTGCAAAATCTTACTCTTGCTAAAATGGTATGCGAGTGTTGTCCAGAGACAAGTCTCCTAGTGTAATATGCAAGGCCACTCGAGCAAAAGGAGTTGTGCTCGAGTGAGGCCACACATCACTGGCGAGTGAGAAAATTATCTCTCTGAAATCCTATGCGAGTGCAAGTACAAAACTGAAGAATAATGGCGAGATCACTCGAGTAAGCCCATCCATGCTCGAGTGATACTCTGCTAGAAGACAAAATGCACCAGTCTTACAGCGTTCAATCCGAATATGGTTTAATGTTATTTATTTATCTTATCATCACCTATTATTATTATTTAACATCATTTTGAATATATTATAAGTATGATACAGGAGGATGAACGTTTAAAATAAACAGACGCGAAGGAAGTCAAACAACGGCAGACAACATCATTACAAGCACGTACCTACTGCATTCAAAGTTTTCAAAAGTGCTTGCCATTCCACAGTAACATGCCCCACTCCTCAATGATCATTATTCAAACAAGCAAAACTGAACATCTATAAATACAGAGTTATAGAGATCGTCAACTACAACTCACAAGCAAATTCACAAGTCTCTGCTATTCATATTTTCTTTGTATTCATATTGATCTTCAGTGTTTATCATACTTGCTCTGTAAGGGAGTCCATATACATTTCAAATTCTATTTTCATTTGATCTCAAGGTATTGGGACCTTGAGAGGGTAGATATCCTTATGAGAGAAGCAGTTGAGAGAATTCCTAGTTAAACCTTCCACTCATAAGACTTATAAGATACAAGCAATAGAGAACGTTGCTGCTCGTAAGACTTATAGTGGTGTAAGCAGGAGAGAACGTTGGTGCTCATAAGACTTGTATACGTAAGCAAGTGGGAAAGGTCATAGATTGTTTTTCTGCACGTAAGACTTGTCGTAAGGGGGAGAGAAATTTCTTAGTGTGAGAATATTTCTGCTCGTAGTCTGTTCGAGGACAATTGTTGTTTTGTGGCATTCTGAGAGCCCATTGAATCTTGGAAGAATAGTAAAAATCTCAATAGGTCTTGATCTCTGAGGACTGGACGTAGGCCTGTTTTTTAGGCCGAACCAGTATAACTCTCTGTGTTCCAATCTTCTCTACTCTACTCTGTCTACTACTATTTTCATATCACCACATCAAGCAAAAAATTTATCACATCACCCAATTCACCACCTCTTGGGTGAAGCTTGCCTTTCATTGGGAAAGTTTAACTTTATAATGGTTCAAATATATCACCGTTAATGTATTGCTCCATTGTTACATATATATAATGGTCATTATAAGAAACCGTTAGGTAATTTCAAAACATATATTACGGTTCCTAACAAATAACTATTAAATATCTGTAACATTTAAAAAAATTTAGGGGGTAATGCTATTGATTTCCATCTGCTTTCATAAACAACACATAAATAAATAATAATTCAATGGACCATCTATAAAAACACAGAAATTAACTCAGCCCAGCAACAGGAAAATAACAATACACAACTAAAACACTAAATTAAGTGCCTCTTTTTCTTTTCCAAGTCTTAGCTTTTTGAAAGTTACATTTTTAGCTTGATTTCTTCTCTTCTTGTCAAGTAATAATTTTCCCTCTTCAAAACCCAAAAGCCTTTATTATGATCATGCCAGATGTACAAAGCATCTTCATCCAAATTTAATGGTTCAAGTGACCTCCCATTGAATGAATCATCCTCAACTCTATCACCCATCTCCTTATCAATGACTTTATTTGTCAACAAAACAATATATCATCCATATTTAGAAGGATCACGGATGTAGAACACTTGTTTAGCCTGAGAAACTAAAATGAAAGGCTCTTCTTTATACCCTTCCTTATTCAAATTCAATTGTATCAAGCCTAAGTCATCAATTCTCAAGCCGTGATTATTGTCAACCCACTTGCAACCGAAAGTTGGAACCCGAAAGCCAATATAATCTAACTCTTAGATGTTCTCAATTACCCCCAAGTATGACATCTTCACATAGATAGGATTTTTATCTTTAGAAATCAATACATGCATGGTGTTAGCTACAAGAGTTATACCACTATTTTGCATTTTGCTTCATCATCTTGCTCTTTAGTGTAGAAGGTAAACTCATTGATGATGTAGCTTACGTAAGATGTCACTTGATTTCTTAGACCATATGCTAAGAAAATCAATTTGCTAAAAAACTGATTTAGGATCAGCTCTATACTCATAAAATACTTGATCTTTAAACCATGTTGTAAAATATTTATTGTGTTGTTGAGCACACCATCTTTCTTCTATTAGATCCTATATGTTTTGATGATAACAAAGATTGGACTAATGATAAAAGAGGATATGATAACAAATGACTTTGAACAAAGTAAATAAATGGCAGACAAAGCATTACTTGAAGTAATCACTGGAGTAATGAAGAAGATCTGAGAGAAAGAGCAAAGGAAGAACATCACTGGCAGTTTTTGTCTATGTTTACTCAAGTGACCACTGGAGTAAGAAACACTGTTACTCGAGTGAGCACTCGAGTAATGTTGAAAGAAAATGTTTTTGGAGGCACTGTCAAAATTTGGAAGAAGTTACTCAAGGGGCCACTGAGTAATCTGTAAAGTTATATGAACCATTACTCGAGTCGCCACTTGAGTAACACATGAAAAAAAAGGCATTACTCGAGTAGCCACTCCAATAACCAGGTCAAAAATCTTCCAGTAACTCTCAGATAAGACATAAAACAATATAATCGAGTAACCACCCGAGTAACCAGGTGAGAAAAAGGCCTTACTCGAGGGACCACTCGAGTAATATGATGACTTATTTGAAGAATTACTCGAGGGGTCACTTGAGTAATCAGGTAAACAAAGAACAGGTACTCTCGGCCAAGATTTTGATGCAATTACTCGAGTAAGTAATCGAGTAATCTACAAAGTTATTTGAAATTTACTCGAGGGCTCACCCGAGTAACAGGTGAAGAAAAGGCATGGCCACTCGAGTAATCAGCTTATTGAAGGAAACACCCGAGTAACTTATGAGTAAAAGACATGACCACTCAAGTAACCACTCAAGTAATCAAGTATTTCCAAGGTTTGTAATATATCTTACTCCATGTCTTACTAGAGTAATATCTTATAAAAATTGTTGAATTACTCACTGCCATATTTTTGACAGGATTACTTGAGGGACTACTCAAGTAATGAGCATGATCACTCGACTAGCCACTCGAGTAAAGCGGTCTAGAAAGCCTGACTTTAAATATATGTTTATTATTTTGTTATATATATATGATTAACCTTTCATTGTATTAGCATTCTAAGTGTATTTACAGAATAACAATGAAGAAATCATATAATAAGAGAAGAGTCAAATAAAGCGTCCAAGATCTCACCTACCGCTACCTACCGTAAATAGATAGTTTTCAAATTTGAAGAATGGTCAATCATTACTGCACGACTCTAACGGACATGTTTAAAATGCTTCCAACGGATACTACAAATCATCTATATATATGGAGCATTCAAAGAGCAAAAAACAACAACTGAGAACACACGAACATACACTGATCAACACACTCTTAGTGCTTTGTTTTCTTATACTCATTCATTGTACTTCAGTGATTATATATTTGTTCTATGAGAGAGTTTTTCATTACAAACTCAATATTTGTTATTGAGACAACTTAAGGTTATGCAACCTTGAGTTGGGGATTTGATTACAACATGTAAGGGGGAGCGAGTGTCCAAGTGAAGGAACTTACTATGTACTAGGGTGCCAAGAACCCACTGAATCTTGAAGAGTATAGTGAAAATCTCATAGACACTCTGAGAACTAGACTTAGGTCAAAGTGGTTGTGGCCAAACCAGTATAACTCCCGATGTACACTTCGGTGATATTTCTCTTTGCTCTCAACAGTTTTAAATATTTTGTCAATTTTCTTATACGCAACGCAATTTTTTGTATCACCCAATTCACCCCCCTCTCAGGTGAAACGCTTGCCCTAACATCTTCTTTGTAGGGATTTCCCCTCTGAAATTGATGCATATGTTTACGCACGTACTCGTCAACCTCCTTGGAGTTGTGCACTACATATAGGTGTGCTTGCTCCAGCTAATGATATGAGATGGTTACAACTTTCCTTCCCATGATCCCTTCCTTATTATCCTTCTTCCATCACGTAGAGACAGGGGAAGCCCAATATCCCTTGCATGCTTTAAATATGTAGTAGAAAATTTAGCGACATCTTTACAAATATATCGTTCAGCAATGCAACACTTTAGATAACTCTAATTTTTCACCAACCCTTTTATTACCTTTATGAAACATTCAAATGGGTACGTCCACCTTAAATAGGTGGGGCCACAAAGTTGTACCTCTCTAACCAAGTGAGTTATCAGGTGGACCATGATGTCAAAGAATGCTGGAGGAAATACATCTCAAGCTCACATAATGTGTGTATGGTTCGATTCTGCAACCTCATTGATTTTTTAAGGTTTATCACTTTACTGCAAAGTGACTTAAAGAAGAAACATAACTTGGTGATTGAAACTCACACCTCTAAAGGCAATATACCATGTATAGCCACTACAATCAAGTTCTCCATCAAGACATGGTAGTTATGAGATTCTCATCAGTTTCAAGTCCTTCACTAACATGAGTCTTCTGATGTTTGAAGGGTAACACCTTGGCACCTTGGTTGAAGTAAGGAATTGAAAAAACTAGTTTTTTCTTCCTTTGATAGTGTGTGTGCCGCAGGATAAAGAAATGTATAGCTTCCCCTCTCCTCTGGTTGTAATTCTTCCCTTATTTCCAAATCAACCATATCTAGCCTAGCATTTATGCCATCTTTGGTCTTCCTTGACATATGGAGTAATGTCCCAATAATACTTGCATACACATTTTTCTCAGTGTGCATAACATCAAGAAAAAGCCAGGTGTAGGTTCCTATCATCTTTAGCAAAGTTAGGGTGGTTTATATCAAACTTCTTCCATTCTAGAGAATCAGCAACATGTCAAAGTATGCTATCATCTATCCTTACATTAGTATACCACCTCAAATTTGTTGCTTCATTAGGATTGTCATATGGTTGTTTAAATCTTAGTATAATAAGGAAATACCATAACGCCTTATTTGGGCTCTTCTCATTCTATTGGTAGTATGGCTCCTCACACAAGGGACAAAGTGTTAGCAATGTATATTCATTCCTGAACATGACACAATTGTTGGGGCAAGCATGTATCTTCTTATAGATAAGGCTGATGGAGCACAACATCTTCTTTGTGGCATATGTTTTAAGTGGAAGAATGTTTTTAGTTGTTAGCATTTTATTCAAAGCCTCGAGCAATTATGTGAAGCTCGTAGCAGACCACCTATTTTTCACATTTAAATTGTACAATATCAATATGATGCTCAATAAGGTAAACTCAATGCACCCCTCATACAATGACTTTACCACATTGCCCTTCAAAGTTTCCATCATTTTAGGACAATCCCAGAGGTCTTCTTCCAATGCCTTGGCCCTATGATTGAGATGATCAACGTCAAATGTACTTGTGTTGAAATCAAAAGTGCACAACTTTTCGTATGTTCAACCACTCCACTGATTGTCTCCCATGCCTAGTCCAACATGTATAAGTAAGATCGATTCCATGAATCACTAAGTACGACATAGAAGTTTCTCAATCACACCATTGTATATTATCACACTTTATACAGGGGCAAAGAATCAAATAATCATTGTTTAGGGGATTATGTGCAAATGCAAACTCAAGAAAATTTGTTGCCCTATCCCAGTAGTCTCTCGTTAGCCGATCGGCATACATCCACTGATTATTCCAAGACCACATCTAGCATAAATAATTTAGAAACAAAAACCCCAATTAAAACCCAAAATCATCCGTGTCCAGAATAAATTCAAAAAGAATGTACAAAGAAAGAAAAAGCATGAACCTTATGTCAACCCAACCAGAAGTTGAAGAAAGTAAACTATGAGGTTGAACAGACACCTTTCTCAGAGCTAAAAGATCTAGAGCGTTTTAATCAAGTGCGAAAGTTTTCAAATGTCAAACTTATTTGATGTTTTATAAACAAACCCCCGTTATAGATTTTAAGGTCTTACATAACGGTTAGTTGGTAAGAATTGCTAATATTTTTATTTTTATAATGATTATATTCAAGTAACTGTGAGGTATGTTATTAAAAAATCTACAGTGTTTAAGGTCTTACATAATAGTTAGTTGGTAAGAACCGCTAATTATATTTTTACCTTTATAACGGTTATTTTAATTAATTTACTAAGAGGTATGTTTATCATGGTTTTTTAATAACAACCATAAGGTATGTTACTGTTTTTTTAATATGTATACATATATGTTTGAGCAATTACATTAATATATTTTCATATATAAAACTAAAAAATGGAAATAAATAAAACCTACCCATCTTTCTCAGAGGAGTGATCTGAACATTATAAAAGGACAAGTACCAGCGATACGGAAGCTATAGCAGCACTGGTAGCGAGCTAGAAGTTAAGGAGCAGGTTAGGAAAGAAGAGCAAGAAGAGGTCATGGAGGTTTAGTGAGATAAGGAAAGGAAGTAGGAAGGGGTGGAGGAGGAGGAAGCAAATCAATTAGAGGAGGAGTAGGTTAAGAAGGCGAAGGAAGAGAAGCAGGTGGAGGGACAAGTTATGAAGGGGAACTCCAGCATTTCTTCAGTGCGTCACTTGACCATGATGATGCGGAGAATAGAGGAAGAGGGTAAAGAAAATGCATGAAAATGTAGAGTTTAAATATACTAGAAGCGAAGCGTGCAATGGAAGTTGAAGTGGAATCTGTCCAAGCAATTATATATGTTTTTTCCCATGCCATGAGTTCAAGACGGGTGTTTTAAAAATGTAGCGCCCTAATTTTTGATTAAGGGCTAAGGATAATTATCGAATTAAAGTAGAATTATTATGTGTTTTGGTGGCAATATTAATTAACATGCCATGATTAGTGGAAATTAAAGGAATGAATTGTTGGGCAATTAGTTAGTGATTAATCGAGAAATTAATTACTAACTAAGAGGAAAAATGAGAAGTATGATTAAATGGTTAATGAAGGGATTAAAGTGGCTGATTGGTGACTTATTTTGGGTGGGCCAATCGCAAAGTGACATGTGGCATGATTGTGTGTGAAGAGAGAAAAGATGAGAAAAGTCAAATGCCCAATATTTTAATGGTTTCTCTCTCTTTTCCCTTGATTTTCGTTGAAGAGTAGGGGGAGGGAGTATCATCATCATCATTCTTCATCTCCTTCATAATCTTCTCTCTCTCTTTCTTCTTCCATTTTCGGTGCCATTGGAGCTTAGGAGATAGAAAGGAAAAACTTGATTTTGAGGTAGGCAAATGGCCTCAAATGACAAAATGCTCTCATTAATATTGTTCCTTGAGTTAAGAGCTTGAACTTGATGGTTGTAGCTTCTCCATTGGTGGTGATTTGGGGAATCACGAAAATCTGAAGTTTGGAGAATCAAGAAGTGTCTTTGAGAAAGTTGTTAAGGTAAGTGAACCCAATCCTTCTATCTATGTTTCATGCCATTGTATGAAGTTTGGAATTTTGGTACTTTTTGGCCTTAAATTCAAAAATAAGAGTTATTGAGTATTTGGTACGTTATTGGCATGAAAATGGTATTTTGTGGTGAGTTTGGGATAGATAGATTGATTTGGGATTGAAATGTTTAGTTTGGATTATTTTGGAAAATTGATGATTTATGTTGCCCAAAACCAAAGCATGATAATCGAATAGGATTTTGGTAATTCTGATGATTCCATTGAATTCCTTAGGTGTTTTTATGTGGGAGTAGCTTTGGTAGAAGTTTTGGGTCCATTAGAATCATTTGGGCAAAGGTTAGGGAAAATGGTTAGTTTTGCTGCATTTTCTTGTTCTGATAGAATCACTCGAGTGTGTGATGAACATCACTCAGGTGTAGTTGAGTTTCACTCGAGTGCTACGTGTATATTCATTATTCTCTTCAGTTTTTCTGTTGAGCTTTCTGGAAAATCTCTAGAGTGTATAGTCTCACTTGTGAGTGTTGATCCATCACTTGAGTGCAATGTCCTATGCTCGAGTGCTCCTCTTCATTAAAAACTCTGGTGCTCTCAAGTCCTCACTTTCTGGACTTCACTCTCTAGTGCTCGGGTGAGGCATTTGGCTGCCACTCGAGTGCGGTCCAGTGTGCTCAAGTGTTGTAGTCTCTGAAAAGTTCTTGTGCTCTCAGGTGTTCACTTATTATCCTTTACTCTCTGGTACCTGAGTGCAGACTGTACCATCACCTGAGTGAGGCCTTCTTCACTCGAGTGTCCATATAATCTCACTCGAGTGAGGTCATCTTCACTGGAATGTCGCAGTAGAAAATATCAGTTTTAGAGCTTCACAAAGGGGATCTTTGGGGATAGTCTTCCAACCCTTTAGAGCTATTAATAGAGTGATTCGTGGGTACTTAAAGAGCAATAATGATAACCAATTAAGTGTGAGAAGTCATTAAGAATTGGAATAGAGAATTGAACTTCAACACTCATTATGAATTATAGGATACGACGTTTGCCCTACTTGGGAGAAAACAGTGCCAAAGCGTGCACAGAAGGAACAAGCAGGTAGTGATTTCTCTCTAATATTGTGTATGATATCTGGTATGCATGATTTATCATAGTGTTTGTGAAATGTGAATTTGTGCTTAGTGAAATGTGAAGGAAAATATGTGCCATGGTCCATTACTGCATGAGCACCTCAGCGGGAGCCATCGTAAGGGGTTGATGTTTATCATACCACCCCGACCGTTGAACTGCCGTTGTAATTGACATGGATCAATTGTGAACTGTAAACCAAGGCAGTATGGTTGTGCATTGTGAACTATTATATGAAACCCAGCTGTAGTGAAATATAGATATTTGTGAACTGTGCTGTGTGCGATACAGTGTGAGAAAACGTAAGGGTGGCATTCGTCATACCTGCCTTTACCGCTGTAACTACCATTGTAATGTGATGTGTGTGATATGATTGCTTTCATGCCTTATTATTGTGCATATTATGAGTGATTTGACACTACGGGGATTCTTTAGAATCTTACTCTCCCATAAACCAAATTTTAGACAGGGCTGAAGGATCGAAAGGAAAGCGGGTGACGAAGAGCAGTTGAGCTTCGGATCCAGAGTTTATTTTGATTAATGTTTATCATGTATAAAATCATTTGGATATTTTGTGCTAAATAGTTGTGTATATTTGATGGATAGTATAGTTTTGTGTAATCCCCTAGTAAAGGGAAAGATATTATGGGCATTGTTGTTTTTTAAGACCCTTTACTGATTAATGGAACCCGAGTGTGTCGGGAATTTATGCTATACTATGATATGTATAGATAAAATCAACCTATACAGGCCATTTTGTATTTGAAATGTGAATATGAGACATTGTGAGCAGGTTTTTGAAAAGTTTTTATAGACTCTGATTTTGGGAAGTTTGATTTTGTTTAAGTCTCAAATCAGCTAAGGTCTCTAATTTCATTTAATCACTTGATTATAAACTTAATCTCGGCCTATGGTTGGAAGGGGGTTACAATAAACACCATTATTTATCTACGAATTCATGACAGTTCTTTGGAAAGAACAGTTAATGAACCATTAATTATTATATTTCATAACGGTGTTCTCTAATAACCATGAGAAATGTTTTTGTATTTTTTTACAATAGAAAATTTAAAAAATAGAACGATGGCGAGTTCGCCAGACTACTCATCACCAGAGGAGTGACCAGGATCATTGTCAGAATCATGGCCAATCTCATGCTCATGAAGTATGCAATTGACCTTCTTGTTCACACTTGAGACGTATAAAGAAAGCCTCCTCATGGCAAGGTTAATATGTTCTGCATGCTGCAACATTGCCTTTAGTTATGGAAGCATAGGTATGGAGGCAGTGGTGGCTGATGTTAGGGAGGAAAAGGAGGAGGTGGAGGATGGAGAGGAGGAGAAGGAGTAAGTAGACGATGACACTAAAAGCTTTCTGGCAACTCTTTCACATAACATTTTGTCTTTGCGATTGAGAGAACAAGAAGAGGAGGATGATGAAGAAAATGTAGGAAAAACAAATGAAAATATGGAGTTTAAATAAACTTCTAGAACTTTGGAAGTTGAACAGGACATAATGAAAGGGTACTTGGTTCTCCTGACGATCATTGGGTAACAAGGAGGCACCCAGAGTCGATCAACGTGGGGAAGAAGAAAGTTTTTAAATGCTTTAATTTATGTTTATTAATTATGTTGGTTTTTTGAAACCATAGTAAAAAAAATACTTTATGGTTATTAATTAATAACTGTGCAGTATGAAGTAGGTTCTTTACTTATTTTTCAAAATATTTTAAAAATACAATAGTGGTGTTTAGTCATCACCACTACTACTGTCATCCTCCTGCTCCTCTTCATTCTCATCATCGGAGGAAGGAGATGAAGGGTCTGCCTACAAGTCATATTAAACCTCATTGTGATGAAGTATGAGGTTCTACTTCCTATTCAACTTGTTGGTGTATGCCATGAAATGCCTTATGTGGTGGTCATGGCCTACCAATAACTACATCAAAGCCTCTATTTCAAAAGGAGGAGGTGGTGATGGTGATGGTAGTTGTGGAGAAGGAGGTGGTGGTGGCAAAGGAGCTCCCTGGGATGTTAATATGATGGAGAGAATAAGGAAGCCAATAAACAAAAATTGTAAGAATCACAAGGAATATGTGAGTTCAAATAGAGATCTAACGGATTTTATGAAGGGTTATGACTATGAAGGTCCAATAATGTTATGAAGGGTTATGACCAATGAACTAGTACTTAGGGAAGACAGATCATTTGAGAGTGCTACATTATCGTTGTTCCTAAAGATCGTTATGTGTTGTCTTCGTTAATATAAGAGGTTGGAAATCGAATAATTTTTAAGTGTTACATGACGGTTGTTTCAAAAGAACCATCACTTTTGTCACTAAATAAGTTGTGGTTATTAACTACTGAAAAGACCCTTTCTCACAATAACAATTATCCATAATGGTTTTACAAAACATGATTAACCAATGTAACTGAAAACCATTTCCTCCAAGAAGACACATCGGAGTTCAGGGCACAAAAATCTCCCACAAATCCATTACAGTACAACAAATACAAGAGTAAGGGCACAATTAGAACATGGGTTAGAAAACCCAACCAACTAGCCTGTATCGTAAAATATCACTGAACCCCACAACAAAAAGGTCTTTAACACAACAAACATAATAAGAATGTAGTCAATTCACAAAATTGTTGAATGCACAAGTTAGTGGCTCAGACCTAATAAAATCTTCACAGATACCCAAAACATAGTTCATAATGAATTTAAGGATGTGGGCCATAGATGGCAATATGATAATCATTACAATCTAAGAAAATAGGAGACCTACATAAGCTATCAAAGCTTATGTCTCAGTCTGCTTCCCTTGCCCTTAATAAAAAATAGAGACATGCCTGGAAAATATTAACAATGACGGAGTGAGACATAAAGTCCTTGTAGCTAAAATCAATTTATAAAATATGCAAGAAAGGGTTGCAAGTCAGAGAAGTAGGTTTAGCTAACATAATAATAATATTCTCAATAATTAAATATTACATAATACTTTTAACAATTGGAATCATCCCTACTCATATATCCTGCTCCTCCTTATATCTTCTGGACATGGTATATCCTATTACTGTTAGTATACCAGGCTAAGTGTTAGCTAGTCACTTCAAGAATACTTCCCCCTTCCATACCACCACCGATATACCATAATAGGGAGGTGTCTGCCCAAAACACTGAACTCAAAATCCGGTCCAGGAATGAGAGAGCTGATGGGCACAATTTTTAATTTAGTATGTATGTGCATTTTTCTCCTTATTGAATCATTTAATTTTACTCTGTTTACAAAAGCTAATTGTGCTAATAGAATAAAATTAAAGTATTTATTAAGAAGAGAAAAACAAATAGATACCAAATTAAAAATGAAAGGAAATTGTAAGTACACAAGAATGGTTTTCCCCTTTTAATTACCTGAGTAGTGAAAGTGAGAAGAAAAACTTTTCAAAGGGAGTTATGCATTCATGGAATCATGATTTCATTTCATTAGGGTCTATTTGGTATGAGGGATTTAGAGGGAAGGAGATGGGAGGCAAAATTTTTTTAGATTGAATTTTAAAAAATTGGATAGTGTTAGATCCCAAGTTTTGATGATAACAAAAAGTCAATTGTGTGCAAATCATGTTTTTATAAGTTTAAGAAAAGTTTACAAAGTTACCAAATGCATATAGGAATGTTTTCTGGTGTCTGCTGTCAAATTGAACTGGAGTGCTCGAGCATGAGCTTTGCACTCGAGCATAGATCCCTTCTGTGCTCGAGCAGGTGCGAGTGAAAGCCAGAAAGTGTTCACCCGAGAGGCATGCCACTGTTATGTTCACTGATTCACTCGAGCACTGGAATTTGCACTCGAGCAGAGAAGCCATTCTCACTCGAGCACATGCGAGTGAAGGTCCGCGAGTGCTTGGCCGAGAGCAAGTATTATCATTTCTTTCTTGATGCACTCGAGCAGAGACATCAATGCTCGAGCATGAGCATTCAGTACTCGAGCAAGAGACTGTGAGTGTTTGGCCGAGAGTCAAGAAGTTCAGAGAAGTTCAAGTGTGCTCGAGCACAATCTTATATGCTCGAGTGACACATCAGTACTTGCGAGTGAAAAATCTATCCCTCTCCATTTCTGATGCGAGTGCTTGTATAAATGGTATATTACTTGAGAATACTCTTCTCACTCGAGCAGGAGTGTGTGCGCCCGAGTGAGGACCCACATCACCTGCGAGTGATAAATTTATCCCTCTGAAATCCTGACGCGAGTGTTGGTATTGAGAGCATATTCCTTGAGAATATGCGTCTCACTCGAGCAGGAGTGTGTGTGCTCGAGTGAGGGACCACATCACCCGCGAGTACAAAATCTCACTCTTGCTAAAATGATATGCGAGTGATGACCCGAGAAGACACTCCCAGTGGAAAATGCAAGATCACTCGAGCAGGAGGAGTTGTGCTCGAGTGAGGCCCCACATCACTCGCGAGTGAGAATTTTGTCTCTCTGAAATTCTATGCAAGCACGACCTCAAAACTGAAGCACAAGGAGAAAAATAGGGAGATCACTCGAGTGAGCCAATTCATGCTCGAGTGATACTCTGGAAGTTCACCAAATTCACCGAGTCTCACAACGTTCAATCCGATTATGGTTTAATGTTATTTATTTATCTTGTCATTACTTATTATCTTTATTTAACATCATTTTGAATGTATTATAAGTGTGATACAGGAGGATGAACGTTGAAATAAACAGACATGAAGGAAGTCAAACAACGGCAGACAACGTTACGACAAACACACACCTACTACATTAAAAGTTTTCAAACATACGCATGCTGTTCCACAGTAACAAGCCCCGCTCCTCAACGATGATTATTCAAACGGGCAAAAACTAAACATCTATAAATACAGAGATTCAGAGATTATCAACAAGAGAACAAAGTACAAGAATTCACAAGCATATTCACGAGTCCTAACTATTCATAATTTTCTCTGTATACACAATGATCTTCAGTGTTCATTTATTTGCTCTGTAAGAGAATCTTCATACAATTCAAATTCTATCTTCATTTGATCTCAAGGTATTGGGACCTTGAGAGGGTAGATTTCCTTACGAGATAAGCAGTTGAGAGAATTCCTTGTTAAACCTTCCATTCATAAGCCTTATAAGATACAAGCAGAAGAGAACGTTGATGCTCGTAAGACTTACAGTAGTGTAAGCAGGAGAGAACGTTGCTGCTCATAAGTCTTATATACATAAGCAAGTGGGTAAGGTCATAGGTTGTTTTTCTGCACGTAAGACTTGTCGTAAGGGGGAGAGAAATTTCTTAGTAAGAGAGTATTTCTGCTCGTAGTCCTTTCTAGGACAATTGTTGTTTTGTGGCGTTCTAAGAGCCCATTGAATCTTGGAAGATTATTAAAAATCTCAGTAGGTCTTGATCTCTGAGGACTGGACGTAGGCCTGGTTGTTAGGCCGAACCAGTATAACTCTCTGTGTTCTAATCTTCTCAACTCTACTCTATCTACTCTAATTTTCATATCACCACGTCAAAACGAAAAATTTATAACATCACCCAATTCACCCCCCCTCTTGGGTGAAGCTTGCCTCTTTCATTTGGTATCAGAGTAAGGTCTTCTCCGAAGAGCCTAACAGCTTGAGAAGGATCCGATAAATGGCAACAATGGGTGAAAACATTCTTCCAGACAGAGCTTCAATCACTAGACCTCCTGGTTTTGCTGGAGAACATTTTTCAATCTGGAAAGCTAAATTCAGAGTGTTCGTGATGGCTAACGAGTACGGCTCGTGGAATGTTATACAAGATGGCGACTATGTTCCAATGAAGAAAATCAAAGATAGAGCCGTTAAGAAGAGCCCAGATGAGTTTGACGAGAATGATAAAAGGTTAGTAACATTAAATAGTAAAGCTATTTTAATTATACAGAGTGCTCTTAGTCAAAAAGAATATTTTCGACTATGTACTCTACCAACTGCCAAAGATATATGGGATGCTCTTGAAATTGCTCACGAAGGTACATCCGGAATCAAAGAAAATAGAGTCAATACTCTAATTACAGAGTATGATCTATTTCGTATGAAACCTGGAGAAGGTATATCAGAATTTGAACTCAGGTATATTCATCTTGTTAATCAATTATCTGCTCTTGGAAAATCGTTTGACCAAAATTCCCAGGTAAGAAAGATTCTTAATATTCTTACAAAAGAATGGGAAGCGAAGGTGACAGCTATTAAAGAAGCTAAAGGAGAATCTATGAGATCCGTAGCTGTTCTCTTTGGGAGTCTTTCCGAGTATGAAGGAAAGTTGAGGTTCAAAAAGGAACTTGAAGAGTTCGATGATAAAAAGAAAAAGGGAGTTGCACTTAAAGCTATTAAAGAAGAAGAAGAATCTTCTGAGAATGAAGATGTCCCTAAAGATGATGAAATGGGAATGATTGTGAGAAAATTCAAGAGATTCTACAGAAGAGGTCAAAAGAACTTCAAAAATTATCCAGGTGAACCAAGCAAGAGAGAAAATAAAGACCAACAGATAGTATGCTATGAATGTAGGAAACCTGGACATATCAAATCTGAATGCTTCAGAAACAAAGACAAAAAGAAGCAGAAAAAGAAAGCATATATATCATCTATATGGGGTGATAGTTCGTCAGACGAAGAAAGTGAGAATGACGAAGTAGCAAATCTGTGCTTGGTAGCCAAGGAAGAAGAATCAGACTCTGAACCTACTTATGATGAATTACTATCTGAATATAATGCATTGCATACAGAGTTTATCAAAGTTGCTAAAGAAATGGTTAGCTATAAGAAGAAAGTAAAAGAATTAGAAAATACTGTAATATCATCATGTGAAATGTGTAAGGAGAAAGATAAGAAAATAAATGACTTAACAAAAATTGTTGAAAAATTTACTAAGGGAAGTGAAACTCTTAAGGTCATTTTAAATTCTCAGAAAGTTTCATTTGATAGATCTGGAATTGGATATAAATCATCTAATGATAAGAATAGAGGATATAAGAAGAATAGTAGTAAAACGTATCTTAAATATTTCAGGAATTCTGTGCATACATCAAATCCCTTTGCATCATGTAGTCATTGTAATAGGAAAGAACATTATACTTCATCATGTTATTTCAAAAAGGGACAAGTTATTGGAACATACAAATGGGTTCCGAAAGGGACACATACATCTCAAACTAACCACAAAGGACCCAAGAAAGAGTAGGTACCTAAAACTTGATCACCTTATTCTAGGTATGTCTCAAAGCATCTCGAGTGAACAAATGGTATATTGATAGTGGATGTTCGAGACACATGACTGGTGACAAAAATATGTTCACCATGCTGGAAACCAGAGAAGGAGGAAAGGTAACATTTAGAGGTAATCAATCTGGACGTATTGCTGGAATTGGTGAAGTGGAAAAATCCGATGGTGTTCAAATCAACGGAGTATATTATGTTGAGGGATTATGCCACAACCTCTTGAGCGTAAGTCAAAGCACTGACAAAGAAAACTGGGTGATTTTTGACTCAAAAGAATGCTTGATAGTGAACAAGAAAGATCTGCCACTAAACAAAGAATCTATCAAGGCAAAGATCCGAGCACAAAGGAACGGTAATTGTTATACTATTGATTTAAGTTCAAATTCTTCTGAAAATTGTTTTCTTAGTCGATCAGAGGAAAGTTGGTTATGGCATAAGCGTCTGGCTCATGTCAATATGAATCAACTTGACAAAGTGATTAGAAAAGATTTAGTTTTTGGTCTTCCCAAACTCAAATTCAAAGATAATATGATTTGTGAAGCATGTCAAAAAGGCAAACAAACTAAATCCTCTTTTAAAACAAAGTATGAGATTTCTACTTCAAAACCTTTACAATTACTTCATATGGATTTGGTAGGACCTGCAAGAGTAAAAAGTTTTGAAGGAAATCTATATACGTTAGTAATTGTCGATGACTTTACAAGATTTGCATGGACCATATTTATTGCTTCAAAAGATGAAACTTTTGCTGAATTTATTATGTTTGCCAAAAAGGTTCAAAATGAGAAAGGTATTTCTATTGTTTCTATCAGAACAGACCATGGAGGAGAATTTGATAATCAATTATTTGAAAACTACTGCAACAACGAAGGAATCGATCATAACTTCTCCGCTCCTAGAACACCTCAACAAAATGGAGTAGTGGAAAGAAAGAACAGAGTTCTTACAGAAATGGCAAGAGCAATACTTAATGAAAAAGAAATGTCACAAGTGTTCTAGGCAGATGCAATGAGTACTGCATGCTACATCTCAAACCAAGCATATATTCGCAAATCACATGGAAAGACGCCATATGAACTTTACAAAGGAAGAAAGCTAAATCTTGCTCATCTACATATCTTCGGGTGTAAGTGTTTCATTCACAACAACGGTAAAGAAAACTTAGGTAAATTTGATTCAAAGTCTGATGAAGGTATATTTTTAGGATATTCTAATAGAAGTAAGGCTTATAGAGTTTTCAATAAAAGAACATGTACTGTTGAAGAATCTATTCATGTTGTGTTTGATGAACTTGAATCTCAGAAAAAACATATTGATGAAGAAGAAATGGATTCAATCAAGAAAAACAAATCTATTTCAAAATAAGATGACCTTGAAACAAATGATTTTCAAAATTTAGAAGATGTCGATGATCATGCTCAACCAAAAGCATGGAGACATATTAAAGATCATCCAATTGATCTAGTAATTGGAGATATTCATGAAGGTGTCAAAACCAGAAATAAAATCCTCAATGAGGTAACTTTCTCTTCTTTTATTTCTGAAATTGAACCTTCTAATATAGAAGAAGCTTTATCTGACAATGATTGGGTGATTGCTATGCAAGAAGAACTAAATCAATTTCAAAGAAATCAAGTTTGGGATTTGGTTCCTCGACCTAAAGATCACACGGTTATAGGGACCAAATGGGTTTTCAAAAACAAACTTGATGAATCAGCAATCATTGTGAGAAACAAAGCAAGATTGGTTGCCAAAGGCTATAATCAAGAAGAAGGTATTGATTATGAGGAAACATATGCTCCAGTGGCAAGATTGGAAGCAATACAAGTACTCCTAGCCTTTGCTTGCATCAAAGGTTTTAAACTTTATCAAATGGATGTGAAAAGTGCTTTTCTAAATGGTTATATTATAGAGGAAGTATATGTAGAACAACCTCCTGGTTTTGAAGAAGAAACAAAACTTGATCATGTCTTCAAACTTAAGAAAGCATTATATGGTTTGAAACAAGCACCTAGAGCTTGGTATGAAAGACTAAGCAAATTTCTTCTTGATCAAAGTTTTTTCAGAGGTAAAGTAGATACAACTCTTTTCATCAAACATAATAAAAGTGATATTCTAATTGTTCAAATTTATGTTGATGATATTATTTTCGGTGCCACTAACAAATCTATGTGTCAAGAATTCTCTAAGATTATACAGGGAGAATTTGAAATGTCCATGATGGGAGTATTGAACTTCTTTCTTGGACTTCAAATCAAACAAAAGAAGAATGGTATATTTGTATCTTAGACAAAGTATTTGAAAGAGTTGTTCAAGAAATATGGATTAGATAATGCTAATGGAGCTGATACTCCATTGAGTTCTACAACACTGTTGGATGCTGATATAAAAGGACCTAGCTTCAACATCTAAGTATAGAGGAATGGTTGGCTCATTACTCTACCTCATAGCTAGCAGGCCAGATATTCAATTCAGCGTGGGAATGTGTGCAAGGTATCAATCCGCTCCCAAGGTATCACATGCAGAGACAGTAAAAAGAATCTTCAAATATCTAGGAGATACTTCAGAGCTTGGTCTTTGGTATCCAAAAAGAAGGAACGAGTATTTAATGGCATATTCAGATTCAAATCACGGAGGATATAAAACTGACAGAAAGAGTACCAGTGGTCAATGTCAATTTCTCAGAGGCTCTCTAGTATCATGGTTCAGCAAGAAGCAGAACACAGTTTCATTATCCTCAACTGAAGCTGAATATATAGCTGTAGCAAGTTGCTATTCTCAAGTATTATGGTTGAAACAACAACTTCAAGATTTGGGGATATATTTAAATGAGATTCCAATTTATTGTGACAACACTAACACTATAAGCTTGGCTAAGAATCCTGTACAACATTCAAGGACTAAACACATAGACATCCGACATCACTTCATTCGAGATCATGTTCAAAAGAAGGATGTCAAAGTGGAATTCATACCAACTCATCTTCAACTTGCGAATATTTTCACAAAGCCAATTGCAAAAGATCAATTCCTATATATTCGAAGAGAATTGGGAATGGTTAATCCCAATGAGTTGTTAGTTTTCTTGTTAAATATTTTAATTAAATGTACCTTTTGATGATAACCATACTGACTTTGGCATCGGAGTGTTAAAAATCATTTTGCAGGTCTGTCACTCGAGCACTGAGGGTATTGCTCGAGTGATAAGCCGTCTCACTCGAGCACAAGTAGATCTGCTCGAGCACAGCACTGTTGAAAATACTCTGCTTCTTGATATGTAAAATAGAGGTTAACAAAGGAAATAAGAATACCAAGAGTCTATCTCAAAAGCAACAGTGAGAATCGAACTCGCGAGTGAGGAACTCTCACTCGAGCATGATATAAACATGCTTGAAGTGAGGAGTGCCTGCTCGAGTGGAGGGGAAGGATTTCTTTCCAAAAGCAATCCAAATCATGGTTACTCAAATGATCTTGGAGGATTTGAGTACAAAGATACGAAATATGGCAAGAAATCTATAATCCAGGTACGTCTTTACATGTTTTCTTCAATTTTCCAGAATATCACTCGAGCACAAATAGAACACACTCGAGCACAGTATGAACATCACTCGAGCACTAGGGTTTATGCTCGAGCACTATCACTTATATCAGTTACGCGGAAGCTTAGAACATCGCACTCTCTACTCTCACTCGAGGTGTCTCGTCACTTGAAGGGCGCAACTCTTTATTTTCAACCGTTTCTCTTCAATCAATCACGTCCATTTCCTTCAAATCACCGTTACAACTCTTCAATCTTCTATAAAAGGTGATTCTTACCCTCTGCATTTCTCATTCGTGCCCTAATCTCAGTTTGCTTCTCTCTTCACTTTCAAAAATCTGTGAGTTCTTGCTTCTCTTTTACTTTCTCTACAATGGCAAGTACCAAAATGCCCTCTATCTCTCAAAGATCTCACTCTCCTTCTCCTACTCATTCTGCTGCCAGTACATCTTGTTAGATCCCAAGTTTTGATGATAACAAAAAGACAATTGTATGCAAATCATGGTTTTATAAGGTTAAGAAAAGATTACAAAAGTTACCAAATTCCTATAGGAATGTTTTCTGGTATCTGCTGTGAAATTGAACTGGAGTGCTCGAGCATGAGCCTTGCACTCGAGCATAGATTCCTTCTGTGCTCGAGCAGGTGCGAGTGAAAGCCAGAAAGTGTTCACCCGAGAGGCATGCCACTGTTATACTCACTGATTCACTCGAGCATTAGAGTTTGTACTCGAGCAGAGAAGTCATTCTCACACTAGCACATGCGAATGAAGGTCCGCGAGTGCTTGGCCGAGAGCAAGTAATATCATGCTTCCTTGATTCACTCGAGCAGAGACATCAATGCTCGAGCATGAGCATTCTGTACTCAAGCAAGGTACTGCAAGTGCTTGGCCGAGAGTCATGAAGTTCATGGAAGTGCAAGTGTGCTCGAGCACAACCTCATATGCTCGAGTGACACATCAGCACTTGCGAGTGAAAATTCTATCCCTCTCCAAATCTGATGCAAGTGCTTATTTAAAAGGTATATTACTTGAGAATATTCTTCTCACTCGAGCAGGAGTCTGTGTGCTCGAGTGAGGGCCCACATCACCTGCGAGTGATAAATTTATCCCTCTCCAATTCTGATGCGAGTGTTGGTATTGAGAGCATATCCCTTAAGAATATGCGTCTCACTCGAGCAGGAGTGTGTGTGCTCGAGTGAGGGACCACATCACCTGTGAGTACAAAATATCACTCTTGCTAAAATGCTATGTGAGTGATGACCCGAGAAGACATTCCCAGTGGAAAATGCAAGATCACTCGAGCAGGAGGAGTTGTGCTCGAGTGAGACCCCACATCACTCGCGAGTGAGAATTCTAACTTTCTGAAATCCTATGCAAGCACAACCCGATAACAGAAGCACAAAGAGGAAAATAGGAAGATCACTCGAGTGAGCCTCTTCATGCTCAAGTGATGCTCTGCCAGATCACCAAAATACCAAGTCTCACAACGTTCAATCTGAATATGGTTTATTGTTAAGTATACATATCATCATTACTTATTATCATTGTCTAACATTATTTTGAATGTATTATAAGTGTGAACAGGAAGATGAACGTTGAAATAAATAGACATGAAGGAAAGTCAAACAACGGCAGACAACGTTACGACAAACACACACCTACTACATTAGAAGTTTTCAAACTTACGCATGCCATTCTACAGTTGCAAAGCCCCACTCCTCAAATGATGATTACTCAAACGGGCAAAATCTGAACTCCTATAAATACAGAGATTCAGAGATCGTCAAAGGACAATAAAGCACAAGAATTCACAAGCATATACACGAGTCTCTGCTATTCATAATTTTCTCTATATTGATCTTCAGTATTCATTCATTTGCTCTGTAAGAGAGTCTTCATACAATTCAAATTCTGTTTATTTGATCTCAAGGTATTGGGACCTTGAGAGGGTAGATTTCCTTACGAGAAAAGCAGTTGAGAGAATTCCTTGTTAAACCTTTCACTCATAAGTCTTATAAGATACAAGCAGAAGAGAACGTTGCTGCTCGTAAGACTTACAGTGGTGTAAGTAGAAGAGAACGTTGCTGCTCATAAGTCTTGTATACATAAGCAAGTGAGATGGGTCATAGGTTGTTTTTCTGCACGTAAGACTTGTCGTAAGGGGGAGAGAAATTTCTTAGTGAGAGAATATTTCTGCTCGTCGTCCTTTCAAGGACAATTGTTATTGTGTGGCATTCTGAGAGCCCATTGAATCTTGGAGGTATAGTAAAAATCTCAGTCGGTCTTGATCTTTGAGGACTGGACGTAGGCCTGGTTGTTAGGCCGAACCAGTATAACTCTCTGTGTTCAAATCTTCTCAACTCTACTCTATCTACTATATTTTTTTATATCTCCACATCAAGCAAAAATTTTTTAACATCACCCAATTCACCCCCTCTTAGGTGAAGCTTGCCTCTTTCACATCTGGTACCCCAGAACCAGCACCTCATTCTTTCACATCTACTATATTTGAGGACTGGACGTAGGCCTGGTTGTTAGGCCGAACCAGTATAACTCTCTGTGTTCAAATCTTCTCAACTCTACTCTATCTACTATATTTTTTTATATCTCCACATCAAGCAAAAATTTTTTAACATCACCCAATTCACCCCCTCTTAGGTGAAGCTTGCCTCTTTCACATCTGGTACCCCAGAACCAGCACCTCATTCTTTCACATCTACTATATTTGAGGACTGGACGTAGGCCTGGTTGTTAGGCCGAACCAGTATAACTCTCTGTGTTCAAATCTTCTCAACTCTACTCTATCTACTATATTTTTTTATATCTCCACATCAAGCAAAAATTTTTTAACATCACCCAATTCACCCCCTCTTAGGTGAAGCTTGCCTCTTTCACATCTGGTACCCCAGAACCAGCACCTCCCTCTCCCAAAATCTCTTCCTCACCGTCACTTCCTCCTAAACCCAAGACCAAAAAGAGGACTGCAGTTAAGAAACCTCACCCAAAGCCTCAAATTGCAAAGAAAGATCAACCTCCTCAAAAGAAGCCAAAGGGTGTGGTGTTCAAGGAACCAATAGTTACCCGGTCTCAATCCAAGGAGGTTCAAGGAAAAGGGAAGAAAAAGGAGACAGAGCAACCTCAACAATCTTCTTCTTCCTCTGGTGATTCATTCAACAAACAACTCCGGGAAGCATTGGAGAAATCCAAACTCGACAAGATAGTTGGAAAGATTGCTTCTCAAGCCGGTGTTTCAAGTTCACACCATGTTAGGCAATCAAGTGCCTCTACTTCAGGAGCACCTTCTGTTTCACAAGCAGCAGTGGATGATCACATTACCAGTCCTCCTGAGGGATTCATTGTTGAGGAACTAAAGGCATTGTCTCATAAGGTATTTGATGATGAATTTATTCATAGGCATTTCTGTCCAGTTGTGTATGTGGATTTAGATTATTTGAAGGAGAGTTGCCATTTGGATTTACACCCTTATCTTGAATACTATGCTCCTTGGTTGAATATCCATTTGCCATATTCACCCACTGTCGTAAAAACCTTTTATTGCAACATGAAGTCCCATAATATTAAATCTAGATCTGGTGAATTGATTGAGGAAGCAGTGTCTACTACTGTTAGAGGAAAATTTATTATGATATCTGCTAAGATCATAAATGATTTGCTTGGGTATGTTGCACCACCTCTTGATCCACCCTCTTTCTCAGCCAATGAGGCCTTCCGGATTTTGAGACCAAAAGATCCAATAGGCATTCTAAATTTTAAACCCATTGATATGCCTGATACTCATAGATCCCTTCACTATATATATTCCCGGAGCATAGTAAATAAGTCCAAAAATTTTACCCATTTTGCTCAAAAGGATTATTTTATGTTGGCTTCTCTACTTGTCGGGCAACAAAGGAATGTGGGGGAGATTATCTTCAATGAGATGAGAAGATTTTGATTTTCTTCATCCAAATCCGCAACATACCATACCCTCAGCTTGTTTCCTTCATCCTAATGAAAAACAAGATATGGTATTTAGAAGGAACTGAGAGGGTGATTATTTCAAGGTTTGGTAAGACTCAATTAACTCACATGGGTATCAATCTTCCGATGAGTCGAACCAAAGCCACATCAAAGAGGGAAGCCAATCCATCAAGAGGTGATGAGGCTCAATCATCTGCTCAGGGTCCTATTCCTCCCCCTTCCTTCCTTAATGCCTCTCTTTCCAACCATTTGACTGAGGCAATCAATCAAGCAGTATCTGGTCTGAAGAAGGAATTAGTGGCTGAGTATGAGAAACTTGTGGAAAAGATGGAGGCACAGGTCATCAAGTTGGTAGACAAGGCCAATATTAACTTTGACCTGATGTTTAAGACTCAGGATGAGATGTCACAGAGGATAACAAATATGGAGACCTTCCTGCACTCACATTTTCCCTCTTCATCTTCAGGGGTGCCTCCTGAGACCACTCATCCCTCTGTACCACAGACACATGTACTCTTCACCGATCCGGATTCCAATGTTGACATCACATATGATCGGTCACCTTCACTACCTCCCTCATCCTCTGTACCATAGCCATCATCTCCACCAATTGACCCTCTCACTGCCATGGTTTCATTTGTCCCACCTTCTGGTACCACTTTTCCTTAGACCCCTTCTGATATTGACAAAACGGGGGAGAATAAGGATGTGTGATGATTCTGAGTTGAGCTTCTGTGTGGGATGTATTGGGTGTTTGGGTAGATTTTCTGTATGGGGTAGGATTTGATATTATTTTGGCTTATGAGTTATTATGTTATTGACTTAAAAATTTGAATTCAAGTTTAATATTAATGACTATTTTCATGTTTCAAGTTATTCTGAGTTATTAAGTTATTTGCCTCATACTATACTTATCTTGGTTGTTAAGTGTCCAGAGGAAGTATTGCAGGAAAACTTGAACTTGAAACTAAAACTTGATATGCATTTGGAATTTTCAATCTTAAATCAATCTTTCTTAAACTTCCATCACAAAGGTTTTGTCATCATCAAAAAGGGGGAGAATGTTAGATCCCAAGTTTTGATGATAACAAAAAGTCAATTGTGTGCAAATCATGTTTTTATAAGTTTAAGAAAAGTTTACAAAGTTACCAAATGCATATAGGAATGTTTTCTGGTGTCTGCTGTCAAATTGAACTGCAGTGCTCGAGCATGAGCTTTGCACTCGAGCATAGATCCCTTCTGTGCTCGAGCAGGTGCGAGTGAAAGCCAGAAAGTGTTCACCCGAGAGGAATGCTACTGTTATGTTCACTAATTCACTCGAGCACTGGAATTTGCACTCGAGCAGAGAAGCCATTCTCACTCGAGCACATGTGAGTGAAGGTCCGCGAGTGCTTGGCCGAGAGCAAGTATTATCATTTCTTTCTTGATGCACTCGAGCAGAGACATCAATGCTCGAGCATGAGCATTTAGTACTCGAGTAAGAGACTGCGAGTGTTTGGCCTACAGTAGTGTAAGCAGGAGAGAACGTTGCTGCTCATAAGTCTTGTATACATAAGCAAGTGGGTAAGGTCATAGGTTGTTTTTCTGCACGTAAGACTTGTCGTAAGGGGGAGAGAAATTTCTTAGTAAGAGAGTATTTCTGCTCGTAGTCTTTTCTAGGACAATTGTTGTTTTATGGCGTTCTAAGAGCCCATTGAATCTTGGAAGATTATTAAAAATCTCAGTAGGTCTTGATCTCTGAGGACTGGACGTAGGCCTGGTTGTTAGGCCGAACCAGTATAACTCTCTGTGTTCTAATCTTCTCAACTCTACTCTATCTACTCTATTTTTCATATCACCACGTCAAAACGAAAAATTTATAACATCACCCAATTCACCCCCCTCTTGGGTGAAGCTTGCCTCTTTCAGATAGGTGGGATTAAAAAAATTTAATAAAGAGAATATATAAGATTAAAAAAAATTAGTTAAAAACTTTCAACCTCATTTCTCTAATTTTTTTTAAATCTAACTTTAAAATTTTTTCCTCTCTTTACTTTCCCTCCCCTCCTACAAAACAAGCCCTTGAAGGAAAGTATTTTGCACTCCTAAAGGAAAGCTAACTCTTGTGCCCTATTTTGTATCATGGAATAGTTTTTATGAAGTAACAACGCTGTGATTGATTAGCTTGCTGCCCTCACCATCAAATTGCATAATCCCATTTGGGGCAATACTTTTATGATGGCTTGTGGTATCACATCAAGGCTACTATTGATGCTACAACTGGAGGCTCTTTGATAGATTTGACTTCTCAGGAAGCATGAGATTTGTCGGAGAAGATGGTGGCCGATAACCAACATTTTGGTACAAGGGAAAGTATGCAAGTTAGTGGAGTTGGAGTTTGACAATAAGAGGAAATCTTGGGAAAGTTGTCTACATTAAGTGATCGAATGATAAGGATACAAAAGGTCAAGAATGCTCAACTAGTAAGCATAATTAATGCACCACTTCATATTCCAATGTCTCAAGCTTTGGTACTTCACGTGATATTTGTGCAAGCCCTCTATACAATACACAAACTCTTATCCTACTAGTTATAGTGGTGCTGAAGTTGTTGGCATGAGAACTTCCAAAGATCCAATCAATATTGGCAACGGGATCCATAATGTAATTCCTACAACCCTAGGTGGAGAGACGACACCAATTTCAAGTGGGGTAACTATAAGAATATGGCTACCAAGCTGGCCAAGGGAAAGAGAATGGTGTTAGAGCTGCTAGATATTCTCAAAATCAGTTTGGGAACTCACTTATTGTTCCTTATAAAGGCCATTCCTCCTCTAAGCAAGTGCCCGTACAAGAGCCTAATAAGGAAAATGCTTTGATGAAGAAGTTGAGCAAGTTATGTGATAAAGTAGAGCAGCTGGAAGTAAAAAAAATAATCTCACTTCATTTGTCTCCCAATTAGCAAATGATGAGAATAAGCAGCAAGCCAAAAGTGGAAGCTTGCTCTCTAGCTCAGTGGTGAACCCAAGGGCAAATGTGAGCGCAATCACCCTAAGAAGCGGTAAAGTACTTAAAAAGACCCTGACTCATACTTGAGGAAGAAGAGGAAATTGAGAGAGACAGATCTGGACAGAGCTTGCTCATACAGGAAACAGTAGAAACACAAGCTCAAAAAGTCAATTTGGAGCCAGAATTTGCACCTGGAAGTGATATCTAGCAAGAAATTAAGGCTGCACAAGCTGAAACAACCACTCTTCAGCTGGAAAATGAACCTGGAGTCAAAGGACAATAAGTGGTTGAGAGGGTACAAGCTGCAGCAAATAAATCTGGGGCTGCAACTTGTGAATTTGAGAGCTCCAATGCAAATTCCAGCAAGCATAACAGCTCAAAATCAAAGAGGAACAAGGAGCACCACACTCAACAAGATGAAAAGGTAGAATTAAGTAAGCTTCCTTTCCATAACTCTTAATGAGTGCTAAATTTTCTAGAGGAAAACAAGATAAAGAAATTTTTTAATTGTTTTGTAACATTACTACAAAAATAGAGATTAGTGGCGCACCTTTTGTGGCACTTCTTTAAAGAAGTGCCACAGCTTCTTTCTAGATTTTTTAAATTTTTATTTTTAAAAAAAAATACTTTAAGTGGCGCTTCTTCAAGGAAGTGTCACAGCTGCTTGGTGACATTAGGTGGCGCTTCCTTGAAGAAGTGCCACCTAAGGTGTTTTTTTAAAAAGAAGAAGAAGAAGTAGCAGCTGTGGCGCTTGCTTAAGGAAGTGCCAAAGCTGCTATGTATTTTGTGTGGCACTTGGCTTAGGAAGCGCCATACAAAGTAATTTTTTTTAATTTTTTTTAATTATTCTCTCTCCTGAAATCTGGTTCTATCACATTTATCCTCTTAATCTCCACTCCCCATCTAACACGTGCCATCACTCTTGATCCTCTTAGTCCCCATATTTTCTCCTTCTCTTCTTTTTGTCATTTATCACCGTCTCTACTTCGATCGCTACTTCCTCCTTATTCCTTTGTCACTTCACTACTAGAAAAAATGGTTTTAACGTCCCTTTTTTTGGCCTTTTAACGTCTGAAAAATGAAGGACGTCTATCTGAGGGTTATGGAAAAAGACGTCAATAACGTCCGTAAATGGGGGACGTCTAAGGGCAGACTTTAAACGTCCCTAGTTATACTGGGGACGTCTAAATTCCACATTAGACGTCCCCAGTTTCATCTGGGGACGTACTTTAGACGTCCCCAGATGGAACTGGGGACGTCTAAGGTGGCCTTTAGACGTCCCCAGTTCCAACTGGGGATGTCTAAGGTGAACTTTAGACGTCCCCAGTTGTAACTGGGGACGTCTAAAGTGTCGCCTCCCGCTCTACCGTGTCTCTTTTTATTTAAGGACGTTGAAAGTTTTTTTTTAAAATGGCCTTTTTGATATTACACTGTCTGGAAAATGTAAACTGTAAAAATAGGATTCCAACAACATAATAAAACAACAGCAGTTCAGCAGAATGAAAACAACAACTTGAAACACAGTGATCATCCCAAGGCTCTACTACATGCAATAATTTTAAGGAGTAGCAAACTAATTAACTAACAAACCACACAAACTACACAACAATCTATATCCAAGTCCCCAGTTTGTACAATAACCAAGACTGAATCCAATCTATATCCAACAACAATAACGCTAATTATATATACAATATATAGAACTACCACAAAAGTATGTCCTACACAAACTACTAAAGACTTTACTCTGGTATATGTTGAAGAAGATGTCCAGCCAAAAAGTCTCTGATCATATTTAGGTCTTCATATGAGTAGGCATCTTCATTGTCAAAAATCTGTAAATTAGAAAATAAGCTTAGATGAAATAATGAATCAAGTGAATGAATTGCCATTGAATTACAACACCAAGAATATTATCCTCTGAGAATGAAGAAGCGATTACTTGTTCAAAATCTGTCGTAATGCCACTCTGAATGATGTTAAACATATAAAGTAAGACATAGTATCCACATTCACAGCCGCCAGGTTGTCGAGGGCACTATAAATCAAAAGGAAATGGTTAAAATCAATAAAGGCATATCTAAAATTCCGTCAATCAAAAGAACTTGATTTGAAACTATGTACCTTTGGAAACAACCATCTCGGATCTTTGCCACCTCTACGTTCGCGTGGCCCGCCAAGCACTCGATACGTCATGCATGCCCTATCATTAAAATGAAAATCAACATAAATTAGAATAATTCATTAAGTCAAGAATCAAGAAGCAATGAAATACAAAAAAATAACTTACGTGTTGAAGACGCTTTTAGTTTCTTTGTTTGGTCTTCTACGAAAGGAATCAAACCAGTAAACAACGTGGGACCGAGGACAGAGAACACACAAACTCCAGTGATAACTATCATAACATATACAGATTAAAAAGAAGTTAGCTGGCAAGGCAATTATTTATTAAAAATCTCAAATACACAAAATTAAAATGTGTACCCTTGAACAATCGGTACTAGATAACAACGATAGTCGTCCTCTACCAATATGAAGCTCACATAGTTCATCCTTCTTTTCAATGTATTCCCAATCCTTGTCGTATGTGCGGGAGACAATAATCCATATAAATCAACTCTTTGAGAGTCAATGCATATACGACGGAAGGAGCTATAATAGAATTAAAATGATGAATGTATTAGCTAGTTAAAATCAACTTAACTAAATGAAGGAAAAAATAGGAAATAAAAAACTTACAGGATTGCAAATTTGCCCCATCCAACATCTAGCTCCTCCAACTTAATGAACTGTTTAAGATCTTCTTTATCAATTGTGAAGTGATACTCTAAGTCCTAGCCCACAATCCCTGTAGGCATATGCAAATCAATCTGGCGAATGCCTTTATAGATATGCTGCAGTCGTGTATCGAAAATTTATTCCATCACAAAGTAGGTGATCCCTTATAACTTCAACATCCCATTTTCTCTCATTTAAACAATTGACACAAGGACAAAAATACATCCCATTTTTGGCTGGAACGTTCCTCCTAGCAAATTCAATAAAGTCTTCAACCCCATTTTCATATTCTTCACTTGTTCTCAAAGCATTCATCCAACTATGATCCATTTTATTACCACCTATGCCATTTCCATTTACACTCAAGTTTAAAATAATTGTCAACACGGGGAATTGCCTTTTACACGCATGTTTTTCAAAATTTTGGCAGCATTTCCCCTTAAAAGTGAGACATCCCAAAATCAAAATAACAAATCATCTCAACTTAATTTAAACGAAACTAAACTTTAGCTTCTAGCACCAAGCACAAACAGAATACACTTATATTTTAGAAATCAAAATATTAAATCAGATATGTACCATAAGTAAGATATGTGGGAATTTACAAATCAACTATGTGTATTTACAAGAGACACATGTGGGAATTTTTGGGAATTTATAAAGGGCATTTGGGGCTGAGGAATTAAGGGCTCATAGTATAATAGTCATTAATTGGTAAGATTACATTGCATTAACCGTAACTTTTTGTTTACTCCTATTATTTACATGCTTGAAAAGTCCACAAACATTATTGGCAAGTATAGTTGAGAACTTCCTTGATGAATGCGCTACTTACTAGTTAAATACAATGTTGCATTACAACTTACAACTTAATATACCAGAAGATTATGAATTCTTATATAATTTTATTGATTAGTAACTGAAGTGTCAAATTAGTCATGTTTTCACAGTAATTTTCTTTATAAAGAGAACTTGTAATTTTCTTTGCAACTGACTTCTTTTAATAAAAAGCAAACAAAATCATCACCATTAACTTGAAATCAACTGAGAGATGAGGACTTCTTTTAATAAAAAGAAAACAAAATCATCACCAAATTTGAAACAAAACATCATCTTAAAAATTGTATTTCAAATAAAACATTCAAATAATTCAATAAGTACAAAATATTAGTATATTATTCAAATCAAATCAAATTAAAAAAAATTAAGATTGCAAATGCAAATTTGTTTCAAATCAAATTAATTATTTAAAACAATCAGATAATGATTCTTCAATCTTCAAATCAACCAAAAAAATTTAAATTGCAATTTAAATTGCAATCATCACCTTGTTGTGAAGACAAGTAACATACACAATTCTGTTTTTGCGCCTTCATACAATGTGGCTATCCGTTTTAGTAAAAAGTGGATTTTGTTCTGTAAGTCAAGCACTTGACACAGTCAATAGGTAAAAGTAACGTACACAATTCAGTTTTGACTGTCTTGTTATGATTTTAAATTGAACTAGATTTTCCTTCTAGCTCAAACAGATTTAAAATTAATGGTGGTTCATTATTGATGTTGATCCTAATCCATTTTAAATAATGAAAAAAAACTATTGAACATGTCAAGATAAACGCATGCTTATTATATGCTGGGCAGACCTTTTTGTTCATAGTTATTTCCTCCATTTAAAGCTGATATTTATGTTATGAGCCAATCACAACTCGATATCTTTTGGTAAATAAAGATCTCAATCACAATGTAAAAAAGCAAAAGATTAAAACTTGATGTGGTACGTCTTAAATTCAGCAAAATAACAAAGATAAAGCTTAAGCACAAATCACACTTAAATTCCAACAGTGAATCAAATGCATTTTGCTAATCATTCACAAGTTTAGTTTTAGCTAACTTGTTGCTGCAACTTTAGAGGCAGATGACCTACGGTGGTAAGAGGAGGCCGACGGTGGAGAGAATGAGAGAGAACAGTGCAGACCCAATAGAGCAAAGACGGCGACTAGCAACGCTCTGGATGAAATAGAGGCTAAGAAGGACCAAGAAGAAACAGGGGAGAGGAGAAATAGCCGTATTTGATTTGGAGAAACAAGAAAAAAACAAGAAGCGCAGCCCAGGGGAGAGGAGACAGAATTGATAAAGATGGGAGAGTGAAAGAGTAAAGTAATAAAGCAAGTAAGAATTCTGACACTGAACATGCACTGGTCATGTCGACTAGTGCATGTGAGCTAGCTTAAGACGTCCCCAGCTGGGCTGGGGACGTCTAAAGGGACCCTTTAGACGTCCCCAGGCCATCTGGGGACGTCTTATGTGTGTTCTTTTTTTTCTTTATACGATTTTATGGGGGTCTTTAGACGTCCCTATTTTCATTGGGGACGTCTAAAACAGTCTTTAGATGTCCCCAATGAAGATGGGGACGTCTAAAACAGTCTTTAGATGTCCCCAATGAAGATGGGGACGTCTAAAACAGTCTTTACACGTCCCCAATGAAGATGGGGACGTCTAAAACACATTCAGGCGCGAGATTCAATTTTATTTGACGAGCCAACCTTTTCAATTTTGATCTATAATTACACATATGCCACCGCCCAATATTTTGGGCGTCCCTTTTTCAAAAAGGGACGTCCTTTAGGGTAGTTATAAGTATATTCTGTAGTAGTGGTTATCACCTTTGTGAGGATTTTCTTTTGAAAAATTTGTTGTCTGCCAAATTTTTACATATATAAATAATAGATCTTCAATCGCTTTCCCTTCCCTGGATCTTATGAAGATGGTGACACTTCCTTCCTTCACACTCCCACACTCTCTCTCTTTTCACTTGTTTCTTCTTCCATTATATTTATATTAAGCTTCGAATTTTAGATCTGTGTCGTCCAACTTAGCATTAGCCATGAAGTAGTAAGTTTATTTGATCTAATTGCTATTTTAGCTGCATTATATCACATATATAGCTTACCAGTTTATTTTGAATAATAGTTTCTTACTATTATGTTGCATATGTTTCTACAGAAGAAGAAATCTTTGGTTTTTTATGACGGATGGAATGGTGTTGGAATTGTTTTATCAATTGTTACACTGGTAAAGAATGTTCATATTTACTTTCAAGTTTCCTACTTTTAATTGTTTTAATTTTCCTTGATGAAGAATGCTTCTGAAATTTCTTTTCACATTTTATTCCTGAAAAAATTATTCATGTGTATATGCTAAAAAATAAATAAGATAAAATTAAATATTATTATATATAAGTTGTATTTATTTAGTAGTTATAATTATTAATATTAATGATTTGCATGAATAAAATAATTATTTATTTTAACACTTATATTTTACTTAGTTGTGATTTTGTTAATTATTTATTTGGTAATTTTTTTAATTTTTTTGTGGATATGAAAATGCGTTTAAAGCGTGTTATCAACTATAATTATGGAATTCTGTTGATAAAAAAAATAATTATATGGTTTTAAAAGAAAAATATGAAAATACTTTTTTTTTTAAAAAAATACCTAGGGTGGCACTTGCTTGAACAAGTGCCACAGGAGGTGACTTCCTGTGTCACTTGTTCAAGTAAGCGCCACCCTAGGTATTTTTTAAAAAAATAAAAAAAAATACTTAGGGTGGCGCTTGCTTGAACAAGTGCCACAGGAACCTGTGGCACTTGTTCAAGCAAGCGCCACCCTAGGTATTTTTTTTAAAAAAATTATTATTGACTTCATGTGGCACTTTTTTAAGGAAGCACTACAAGAAGTGTTTTTTTTAAAAATATATATATATATATATGTTGTGGCGCTTCCAAACGCCACAGCTTTTTTTAGTGTCATCTTGATATGTAGCGCTTACTAAGCGCCACAGCTAATTCAAATATAAGCGCCACAACTTTATTTTTTTTGTAGTAGTAGTGTAAGCTGGAAATTAATATACCATTGTTGTATTTAATCAAGAAAGATACCAAATATGCAAAATTCTTAAAGGATTTGTGTGCACTTAAAAAGAAGTTTAGGCCGAATGAAATGGTTCAACTAGGACCTAGTGTTTCGGTAATATTTTTATGAGGTTTAGACTATAATATTTTATTTGTAATTAAGTCAGAATGCGGGAGAGATTTTTATTTTTTTTTAATGAGGTTAGAATATAATATTTTATTCTAATTAAATATACAACAAAGCATTTTTTGCTAAATTAACTATTTATGTGATGTAGTTATTTTTTGTATACATTGTGATGTAGTTATAATAGTTATTTATTCTTGCAATGAAAAGATATATAATTAGAGCATATTTTATATATAGAAGAGATAATCTTCTGTTATGGCTCGTATTATTTGTAAGCACTGTATTTTGTCAGGCTAATTTAAATAAAAAGTAAAAGATGAAACAAATTCAATAAATTCGTTTGAAAAGATAAATAATAATATAAAAAATAAAAAATAAAAAAATGATGATAAAATATCAAAAAGAAAATTAAAGAATGAGATCCCTCTCGGAATTACCTCATGAGGCTTGTAATGCTTGAGATTTGAGAATATTAGAGGATTATCGTTAAAATAAAGATTATTTTCTATAGGGTGCCGGTTTAAATAAGCTACATACCTTTTTTACTGAAAAAAAGTCTCTTGTAGATTATCCTTTAGGAATATTTAAGAGAGATTAGTCGCTTAAGAAATAAGAAGATTGGGGAAATATATTTCGAAATAGCCTTCCCCAATCCCCATATTGTTGGCGGCAAATAATAACAACAACAACAACAATTTATAAAAGATTTGAAGACTAGTGAAGCAACATCTGGATTTTAAATATTTCAATAACAATTTTAAATATTTTGAAATATTAGGGTGTCAAGATGCAAAAGTGATGAAATATCGGGTCGAAGTATCGTTTTTCCTTTCCTCCCACCTATCATAACTTTCCTACGAGTATTTTGTCTGGGTAATTTATATAAGAAAAATAATAAAAATAAAAAAGAATAATAAAAATATGAAAATAAAAAAATATCAAAGTGATTAAAATAAGGGGAAAAAATTAAAAAAGAATAATAAATCATAATAAAAATGTGAAAATAAAAGAATATCTAAAAGAATAATAAAGCGTGAGAATTTAAATGAACTACTTATCTTATTTACGAGATTCGTGATCTTTTAAAAGATTTAAAAGAGATAAAATTTTCTTACAATATTTACGAACCGCATCTGCCTTGAAACCTATATATAGGTGGGGCAAGTCTCTAGAAAACAAGAAAGAAGAGTCACAGAGAAGTGAGAAATTGAAGGAATCGCCGAGACTTCGCTGTTGCTACAACTTGAAGGCTCAGGTAGTCGCACTCATGCACTTTGTTATGCTACGCATGAATTAAGTTATTTACATAGAAACTGAAACCTTTTAAACTTGTTGAGAATATTGTTCATACATTCATCTCACGTTTTATATATATATATATATATATGAAATCACACTCATGAATCAAGCCTTTTAAACCTCGGATTATACTTCTTTTGATTCTTAGAGGCCTCAGGTCATATTTGGGCATGTACTTTTTAAGTCTCAAGATTATTCAGGCAGACGATATTCTTTTTTCTTTTTCTTTTTTTACTATTACTATTTCTTCTACTATTTTTTTTTCTAAGCAAATAATAATGTAAAAGTTTCCCGGCCTTTTCATGCAGAAAGTTCTATGACGACTGAATATCAATATAAGACTCGTTTGAGTATGCAAATGGATTTATATGTAAGATATTTTATCCTATTTTTCTTCTTTGTTGTTAATATTATCATTTTGTGGTTTAGAATTGGTGTGCCTTAACTTTAATCCATGTGTTCCTTGATTAGTCTTCTGCTCATCGAAGTGAGAGAAGACGTCTTAGGCATGATTCAAGAAGTGACTGTAGAAGCATACAACAGGGGAGCAACAATGGCCATGAATGTGATAGGAAGAGAAAGATATATGAAGGTTCCTGGAGAACACCAGGTGTCTATAATAGATCTGCCATGTTTTTATTGTTTTTTTAATATTTTTTTTCTAGGAAGTTTTGATTTAATCTAAAACTCAAATCTATAAAGCATATTTAATTGTGAACAAATGATGTTTAACATTGAAATGGTCAAATGTTTAAAATTTTACAGGAAGGGTTGGTAGATGGGAATGGGAAGAGACTCCACGAAGGGATGGTGTCTCTTATTCTTCCAAGCGTCATCAACCTTCACCGTCTAATAGTGCTCAGTGGGATGATCAACAACTGCTGAGATCCGGAGTTGTTAGAGGGACAAAAGTTCCAATTGAATTTGATGATGAGGAAGAGCGCAAGGTTGTTCTTCTCATACATGGTATGATTACTTTCTTACAAATTATAATTTAAACAACTGTGGATGAGATTCCCTTCCTTTTATCTGATTGTTGTTTTGTTTGGGAATAGATGCAAAGCCACCTTTCCTAGATGGAAGCTTTGTCTTCAGAAAGCAGGCTGAACCTATAGCGCCATTAAAAGATCCTACATCCGACATGGCCATAATTTCTCGCAAAGGTTCTTCTCTTGTAAGAGAAGTCCATGAAAAACAATCCATGAATAAGTCTCATCAACACTTTTGGGAACTTGCGGGATCAAAACTTGGGGACATCTTAGGTGTTGATAAAACAACAGAACAGGTATTTCTGTTGGATAATTGGTATTTCTGCTTTCTTTCATTTTTGAAAAAATGTAATCTTATTAGATTGTACTTCTCTTGCAGATTTATGAAGATACCGCTATAGTGGGTGAACAAGGTGAAATTGATTTCAAGGAGGGTGCCAAGTTTTCCCAGCATTTGAAGAAGGGAGAAGGTGTGAGTGACTTTGCCAAGTCAAAAGGCATTTCTGAGAAAAGGCAACATTTACCCATATTTTCTGTGCGTGAAGAGCTATTACAGGTCAGCCAACCATTTTATTTTATTTATTATTAATTTTTTTTAACTTGATTGCTAGACTGTAAGTGGAATTCATAGTAAAGACAATATTTACCCATATGCGACGCCTTTTTGATATGTAACTAGGTTACAGTACATTAATTGTAGCATTTATGTTGCTTTCATGATATTGTCATGTTTATTTTCTTATAATTTGTCCTGGGTATGCAATGCATAGGTAATTCGGGAAAATCAGGTGGTGGTGGTGGTGGGAGAAACAGGCTCTGGAAAGACAACACAATTGACACAGGTTCAGGGTTTTGTAATATCTTTAGTTTCACAACCTCCACTCTCCAGACAAGAGGAGAGAGAGATGAAATAGATTTGTTGGAATTTGTTTTTTGTACTAACAGTGGAAATTTGATATTTTGCCATTGGACAGTATCTGCATGAAGATGGCTATACTAAGAGTGGTATAGTAGGCTGCACCCAACCAAGGCGTGTGGCAGCTATGAGTGTTGCCAAGAGAGTCAGTGAGGAGATGGAGACAGAGTTGGGTGTTAAAGTTGGCTATGCAATACGTTTTGAGGATGTAACAGGGCCAAGTACTGTCATTAAGGTAGTTACTATCTTATTATATGGGTATGTGATTATCAATTCCTGACATGGTCTGAAGTGACGTTGCGGTTTACTTTTGCAGTACATGACAGATGGGGTACTTCTTCGTGAGACACTCAAAGACAGTGATTTAGACAAGTATCGGTATGGAAAATCTCCCTTATTGATTTATGTTTCATTTTTCTGTGCTATCAAACTGTTACTGATCATCAGGATTGAAAATATTGCAGGGTTGTCATCATGGATGAAGCCCATGAAAGATCCCTAAGCACAGATGTTCTTTTTGGAGTATTGAAGAAAGTGGTTGCCAACCGACTTGATTTCAAGTTAATTGTCACATCTGCAACTCTAAATGCACAAAAGTTTTCAAATTTCTTTGGAGGGTAAATTCGAATCCTTTACTTTGCATGTTTCCTTTGGATCAACTCACACTCAGTTAAACTAATTCAGGGTATTCTTGCAGTGTGCCGATATTCCACATTCCTGGGAGAACATTTCCTATTGATATATTATGGAGTAAAACCCCATGTGAAGACTACGTTGAAGCTGCGGTAAAGCAAGCCATGACCATTCATATAACCAGCCCACCGGGTGACATCCTTGTCTTTATGACTGGCCAAGATGAGATTGAGGCGGCCTGCTATGCCCTTGCTGAGAGAATGGAACAGATGATATCATCTTCAAGTAGAGCGATTCCTAAACTCCTGATCCTTCCCATATACTCTCAACTTCCTGCGGACTTGCAAGCAAAGATATTCCAAAAAGCAGAAGATGGAGCTAGGAAGTGCATTGTGGCTACTAATATTGCTGAGACGTCCTTGACTGTGGATGGTATTTTTTACGTCATCGACACAGGCTATGCTAAAATGAAGGTGTATAACCCTAGGATGGGTATAGATGCTCTGCAAGTATTCCCTGTGAGCCGTGCTGCTGCCGACCAGCGTGCAGGTCGAGCCGGCAGAACTGGTCCTGGTACATGTTATCGACTTTATACAGAGAGTGCCTACCTAAATGAAATGTTGCCTAGCCCTGTACCAGAGATCCAAAGGGCTAACCTAGGCAATGTGGTCTTGTTGCTTAAATCTCTAGGAGTTGGGAACTTGCTTGATTTTGACTTCATGGACCCACCTCACCAGGATAACTTATTCAATTCAATATATCAATTATGGGTGCTTGGTGCACTCAATAATATGGGGGGCTTAACTGATATAGGATGGAAGATGGTTGAGTTTCCATTGGACCCACCCCTAGCTAAGATGCTTTTAATGGGTGAACAACTAGGGTGTGTGGAGGAGACACTGACAATTGTGTCAATGCTTTCAGTTCCATCAGTTTTCTTCAGACCTAAGGACAAGGAAAAGGAGAGTGATGCAGCTCATGAGAGATTTTTTGTGCCAGAATCTGATCATTTAACCTTGCACAATGTTTATCAACAATGGAAACAACATGATTACAGGAGTGATTGGTGCCGTGATCATTTTTTGCATCTTAAAGGTCTAAAAAAGGCTAGAGAGGTGAGATCACAGTTGCTTGATATTCTCAAGACTTTGAAGATTTCCCTAACATCATCTTGGCCGGATACCGACATAGTTAGAAAAGCAATATGTTCAGCATACTTTCATAATGCAGCAAGATTTAAGGGAGTTGGAGAGTATTTGAATTGCCGGATTGGAATGCCATGTCACCTACATCCTAACAGTGCCCTCTTTGGTATGGGTTGTACGCCAGAGTATGTGGTGTATCATGAATTAGTCTTAACCACTAAAGGATACATGCAATGTGCTACGGCTGTGGAGCCCCAATGGTTAGCTGAGCTGGGACCCATATTCTTCTCGATCAAGGAGTCTCAGACATCATTAATGGTGGAGCACAAGAAGAAACATAAAGAAGAAACAACTATGGGAGAGGAGATGAAAAATCTAAAAAAGGCACAGGTTGAGGCTGAAAAAACAAAAAAAGAAAGAGGAGGGGAAACAAAGCAAAAGAAGGCCCAAAATCAGCAAGTCTCCATGCAAAAGAGTTCATCCACATTTATGAGACCTAGGAAGTTTGATTTGTAAATTTAATTAGCATTAAGTGTTGTTAAATGTTTGTTGGTAAATAGCATAGGTAAGAAAGATAGTCTTATTTCTAATTTGTGACTGATGAACCATGTAGAATTTGTGATCTTTTGTCATAAAAAAAAAAAAAAAAAATTTGTGATCTTCCAATGGACAAGGGAAGGGAAGAATGCATAGCCTTGGTTATTGTATTTTCATCTCAGGATCTCCATCCTAGCCTGTGATGTTTGGCTTTGTATTAAAAAAATCTATTAATATTCTGGTTATCCAAACATTTCTTTCCTGTGTTTTTTTTTTTTTTTTTTTGACCGGGGGATATGTTAATTTTAATCCAACTTAATTAGCCTTTAATTTAATAAATGAAAAGGTGATATATGTTTAATACTTGGTAGATTAAAAAATAAAATAAAATAAGTAAAATGTTCTGACCTTCCTTATATATTGCCTTAATTATGCCGACCTCTCTTTTATTTTGAAAATATACAATTAAGTTCAAATTGTTAACACTATTAAGAATATTTTATGGTTTTTTTTAAATTAAAAACTTTATTAAAATAAATTTTATTTACTAATTTATCCTTCAAGATTTGTACTAAATATTTATTTTTGGCTAAAATTGTTATATATAATTTAAGATTCTTTTTTTTTTTTTTTGCTTTAATTTTATATTTTTTCCTTTTTTAAAATATATTTTTTTAATATTTTTATCTTACCTGGACATAAGTTTAATTAATTTAATTGATGTAGATATAATAAACTTGATTGAAATCCAGAATAATTTTTTTAACAAAAATATATACAAATTGAGTATTCTTATAAATGTTTTTGGAGAAAAAATATAAAAAAATTATAAATTTAAATATTTTATATAATCTATCCAACTTGATCATTGTATACTCTATGATAAAATAAAATATAATTGAAATATATTTTTATCAATTTAAAAGAAATTTAAATAAATAATTTTTAATAGATGTGATGAAAAATAAAAAATTATAAAATTTGTGATATAAAATAAAATTAATAACATTATCTATTATAATTTTTGGTTGTATAATTTTTTGAAAAATATAAATGTTTAGATAATTATTTTGTTAATTGGGAGTATTTTGATCAAAATCAAAGTCTAAAAGTCAAATTTAACGACTATTGAATGGGTGTAAATAAAATTTCAAAAATATCAAAGATGTTTATCTATCTAACATGTATTTTCATTTTAAAGGGGGTTTATATGAGTTTTGAAAATTAAGGGGGAGGCTTCTATAATTTAAGTGAAATAGAAGGGTAATTAATATATTTTATTCAAATAATACTTGGGTTAAATTTCCTATAAACTGTGACAAATGCTCTAAGTACATATTGTTATGTGTCCTATTTTTAAAACATTACCCTTTGTTGGAGATATAAAATCATTAGTTAGTTAATATCTTCATTAGTTAGTTAAGATCTTAATAAAGTACCTTATAAATAGAAGTTTAATAGTATGAATCAAAGTGTGTAGGATAGTGATATCTATCCTTTGAACAATGTTTGTTTTTTGTTGAAAAACTTGTTCCTAAACATGACCTTGATGGCTTTAGAAAAGAAACAAGTTTTTTGGTTAAAGCCTTTAAACAATGATCCAAATATAAATAATTTACTAGGAAAAGAGTAATATTCTGTGTGTTATTTAATCTCCCTTTTTTGAGTATGTGCCCTTGATCGACAATTTAGAAGGAAAAAAAAAACTTGAGAAGGATCAAGAGGAAAATAATCCAAAGTAAATCGATCCTAAAATGGAATAAGAGGAGCATTTGGAAGAGAAATGAGAAGATAATTCCTAAGAGGAACTTGAATCTCCAGAATCTTAAGAAATTTAATTTAAGATTCAAATATAGAGAAACCTCAAGGAGGTGAAAGTGAAAGATCAAGTATTGAGTAAGCACTATGTAATAGAAAGCGAATGAAAATCTCAAATGGAGAGATTTTCTAATATCCAAACTTTAGATCATTGTGGAATTCAAGGAAGTATTGCTCCTCAAGTAAAGAGTGAAAGCCCATCTCAGCGAAGAACAAAATCTTAAAGCCAATCTAAACCCTAATACTTGAAATTATAAAATGGCTGAGGGTAAATAATAAGATAAGGAACGCAAAATTCTTGCAACTTTAAAAAAATAATAGTTGTTGAGCACCTGTCAAACTAGGTTTGAGAAGCATGGAGACTTAACCCTTTAGAGGAAGTATTTTTTGTTGGAAATTAAAAGTTGCATAAATGAAATGCATAGAGAACTTAGAAAAGCTATTAAGTTTTGCCAACTCCCAGATAAGAGGTTAATAAGACATTATGAATATAATGTGATAAAAGCATGAAGAAGTAAAAGTCAAAATACTTTTTATGAGTGGGAGCTCTTGGAAAATGAGTCTTTCAAGAGTTTCATACGCTCTATCTAAGTGGGAACTCTTAGAAAATGAGTCTTTTGAGAATAATAATTGAGCATGTTATTTAAGGTACTTGTATAAAATTCTTGATACACAATAATAGCATAGTTGGAATCTGTGTGATGGGAGGTACAAATGTATTTTCCTGATCATAGACCCAATGACATTGTTATTTTTCTAATCCAGAATAATACAAGTATATGACGTTGTATACTTTAATGTGTTATATTATTGATAAGTTTTTAAATTAAATAAATTAAGGAATAACCCTGTGTGTGGGATAATTTGAGTGACTAAACCAAGAGAGGTTACCACGAATATAATTTATAAATTAAATGAGAAAAATCAAAATATGTCGGATTTATAAAAGTTGTTATTTCAAACAGAAACCTATTGCTTTTGATTTGCTGAAGTGACAATGCTGTGATTGATTAGCTCGCGGCCCTTACCATCAAATTGCACAATCCCATTTGGGGCAATACTTTTAAGATGGCTTGTTGGTTCACATCAAGGCTATTATTGATGCTACTGCTGGAGGCTCTTTGATAGATTTGAGTTCTAGTGAGCTTGATGTTTGATTGAAAAAGTTTATGTGTATTTTTGTACCTTAATCCTATAATAAATATAAATAAATTGATCTAAGAAATATTTTAAAAATTAACTTGAGATAAAAATGTTATTTGACTAAATTTGTGATTATATTAAATTTTTAACATTAAACATTTTCTAATGATTAAATTTGCATATAAACTAAATGTGTTTTTAATCTCTGGGCTAATGCCTGACATAGCTAGCTAGATATCGTTCTAGCTAAAATCTCCATTTCCTTGGGATCAGCTTCATGCATAACAGACGTGCACGCTCACAGTCCCCTAACGCATGGGGGTTGTTTCACTAGCCATAAAAAAACTTGCATGCTTTTCAGTTATAAAATTTATGAAAAGTGATAGAAAAAGAATTTTAAAATTGTAAAATTTTAAATTAAGTTTGTTATCAAGATTTAATAAGGTAATGATAAGACTTGATAAACAATTAACAACTCACTTTTATTTGAAATACTTGATTTGAGATTTTACAATTTCAAAATTCTTTTCCTATCATTTTCTCTAAAATTTAAACAAGTTTTATTCTACTTCTTCACAAATTAATATCAATTGATATTTTTTTTGAACTGCATATCAATTGATATAAATATTGAGATGCTTTATAAACCAAATGATATATATTAACAGCGACCATATTTTTTTTTTCAATTTAAGTCTTCCGACAAATATAAATTCTAATATACATGCATATATTCCCTGATGGTTTAATATACATGCATATATTAAATTAATATAAACTGTTCAGTCAAAAAATAATATAAACGGATCCTAAAAATAATTATTTTGTTATAATTTATCTTTCATGTGGGAGTCAACATGAAAATCTCTAGTTGGAGCTATCAGTTTCCTTTTTAAGTTACATAATTTAATTATTTGAAGCTTATAAATGTTCTTTATACTAATTCTTATAATAATTTATCACTTTTTAATGTCAATAGATTATATATTATGGTCTTGGTCTTTTGTTTTGTGCTTGATCTTAATTTTAAATTATTCAATATTGGAGGTATCAAAACTAAGTATACTTCTAATATCATGGTATCAGATGGTATTAAATCATGACTCTAACCCATCGTTCATGTGTTACATTGTTTGCATAGGGACATATCAGGTATATTGCCTAAGTAGTGATTTGATTGTGTTTGACTTATTGATTGATATGAAAATATTGGTCCCTTTCTACATGCATAGAGTTATTTCTACATACATAGTACACTAATATTTCTACCTACATTGCCTAAGTAACAAATTGATCATGATCCTAGTTGCTAGATACTCTCAAGAATTTGAAGATTCCCTGACATCATCTTGGCTAGATACTAACATAGTTAGAAAAACAATCTGTTTAGCCTACTTTCATAATGCGATAAGGATGAATGGAGTTGGGAAGTATTTGTACTGTCGTGCCTTCTTCGATGTGTTGTACACCAGAGTACGTGGTGTCAGGAATTAGTCTTAACCACTAATGGATACATGCAATGTGCTGTGGCTGTGGATCCCTAGTGTTTGGCTGAGTTGAGACACATGTCCTTCTTGATTAAAGAATCTCATACGTCATTAATGGAGAACAAGAAGAAAAAAAAGAAATGGAAGAGGAGATGGAAAATCTTAAAAAGTCATAGGTTGAGACAAAAAGGGACAAGAAAGAGAAGGAGAAACAAAAGCAAAAGAAGGCCCGGAATCAAGCGGTGTTGTGCTTAGTCCGTGGAAGAGTTCATCCACATTAAGTTTGGTTTGTAAATTTAATTAATAACCAGTGTTGCCAAATGTTTATTTGTAAATAGCAAATATAAGAAAGATAGTGTTGCTTATATTTTAGTCCAAACAATTAATATTGTTAAAGTCTGGAAAAAAAATTGTGTGTAATACAACAACAATGACCATGAATATGGTGTGTAATAAATCTACCATGTTTTTATTGCTTTTTAAATTTCTTTCTAGGAAGTTCTTATTTAATCTAAAACTCAAATCCAGCCAAGTCAATGTATTTAGGTCGATTTATTAGGGCAAGACATACTCAATCCTTTAAGTCTCATAATATACTCATAAAGTAAAAATCACATCAAAAGACGCCAAAAACAATATAACCCATGGTATCAAATTCTGATTCTAGTATCATCTGATACCATGATATCATAAGTATAGCTGACTTTGATACCATTAATATTGAATAATTTGAAATTAAGATCAAGCACAAAATAAAAGACCAGGATACGTCAAAAAGTGATAAAAATTGATGAGAATTAGCTTAAAGGATATTTATATAGAGAGTGTTGGTCGAGCCAGCATAACTGGTCTTGTTACATGCTATCGGCTTTATATAGAGTGCCTACCTGAATGAAATGTTGCCCAACCTTGTACTAGAGATCCAAAGGGTGACTTATATCTCTAAGAGTTGGGAACTTGCTTGATTTTGACTCCATGGACCCACCTCCCCAGGATAACTTATTCGATTCAATATATCAATTATGGGTGCTCAGTGCACTCAATAATATGGGGGCTTAACTGATATAGGAGGGAAGATGGTTGAGTTTCCATTGGACCCACCCTAGCTAAGATGCTTTTAATGGATGAACAACTAGGGTGTGTGGAGGAGATATTGACAATTGTGTTAATGCTTTCAGTTCCATCCATTTCTCTTTAGACCTAAGGACAAGGAAAAGGAGAGTGATGCAGCTCGTGAGAGATTTTTTGTGCCAGAATCTGATCATTTAACCTTGCACAATGTTTATCAACAATGGAAACAATATGATTACAAGGGTGATTGGTGCAATGATCATTTTTTGCATCTTAAAGGTCTAGAAAAGGCCAAAGAGGTGAGATCCTAGCTGCTTGATATGTTTAAGCCTTTGAAGATTCTCCTGACATCATCTTGCCCGGATACCGATATGATTAGAAAAGTAATATGTTCAGCATACTTTCATAATGCATCAAGATTTAAGGGAGTTGGGGAGTATTTGAACTGCCAATTTGGAATGCCATGTCACCTACATTCTAACAGTGCCTCTTTGGTATGGGTTGTACGCCGTAGTACATGGTGTATCACGAATTAGTCTTAACCACTAAAAGATACATGCAATGCGCTACTGCTATGGAGCCCGAGTGGTTGGTTGAGCTGGGACCCATATTCTTCTCGATCAAGGAGTCTCACATGTCATTAATGGCGCACACGAAGAAACATAAAGAAGAAGAAACAAATATGGGGGAGGAGATGGAAAATCTAAAAATGGCACAGGTTGAGGCCGAAAGAAAAAAGAAAGAGAAGGTGAAACGAAAGCAAAAGAAGGCCCAAAATCAGCAAGTCTCCATTCAGAATAGTTCATCCACATTTGAGACCTAAGAAGTTTGATTTGTAAATTTAATTAGCATTAAGTGTTGCAAAATGTTTGTTTGTAAATAGCATAGGTAAGAAAGAGTATTGTTTATAATTTGTAACTGTTGAACCATGTAGAATTTGTGATCTTTTGTTATCAAAATGGAATTTGTGATCTTTCAATGGGTAAGAGAAGGGAAGAATGCGTATCCATGGTTGTTATATTTTCATCTCAGGATCTCCTTTCTAGCCTGTGATGTTTGGCTTTGTTTTAAAAAAATCTTTTATAATTTTGGTTATCCAAACATTTCTTTCCCATGTATTAATTTTTTTGATTTTTTTGACCGGACGATTTGTTAAATTTAATCCAACATAATTAGCGTTTTATTTAATAAATGAAAAGGTGACATATGTTTAATACTTGATAGGCTAAAAATTAAAATAATATAAGCAAAATGTTCTGACCTCCCTTATATATTGGCTTAATTATACCAATCTTCCCTCTAATTTGAAAATATATAATTAAGTCTAGATTGTTCACACCATTAAGAATATTTTACGATTTTTTTAAATTAAAAATTTTATTAAAATAAATTTTATTTACTAATTTACCCTTTAAGATATATTACCAAACCTTTATTTTTGGCTAAAATTGTTATATATAATTTAAGAGTTTTTTTTTGCATTAATTTTATATTTTTGCTTTTTCAAATACATATTTTTTAATATTTTTATCTTACTTGGACATAAGATTAATTAATTTAATTGATGTAGATATAAAAAACTTGATTGAAATCCTGATTAAGGTTTTTAAAAAATATATACAAACTGAGTATTCTACAAAACTTACATTCAGTTTGTTGTATCCAATCCATCCGATTCTCCAATCAACATGTGCCAGCTAGATTCATTAGACACCTAATCAATTAACACTGTTTTCTCTACTTCATCCCTGTTAAGGAGTCCCAGACACAAATCACTCACTAGACCTACGACCATATTGGCCGCAGCTTCAGCAACAATCAATTAACACCCATTCCCTAGTCACGACAAATCAAATCATATCAATGGATACAGCTTCATTCCTTCTTGGATACGAGAGTGCTATTCACTTCTGTACTCACAAATCGAAACAGGATGGTTGGATATCAACATGTGTCTGCGAGATTAATGGAGCTTTTTTTTTGTCAATAGTAACATTTGAGTAACTTGACTCAGAAAAATGCTGAGATCGTGTCATCGACACGGAATTGTCATGAATTTTTTCTTTCTGGTGCATATCCATTGCATACTCTGTATTACCACCTGAACAAACCCAATATGATCAAAAGTAAATTCTGAAGTAACTAAACAATTTCTCTACACACCACAAGTAGAATTTCATAAGCGAACCTAAAAAATTAGAATGACTTCACAGTTTTAAGAGTAAATAAAGCATCATTAATAAGCACATACCAGGGCATATGAATAGCGCAGATGTTATGCGTTAGTAGCAAATGCAGGGCTATTTAGTAAATAAATAAAGTAGAAACGGTTAGAAGAGAGAGAAAGGCACCGATGACGTGTCTGGGCAGGGGAAATATATTGTACTATCCTATTGCCATTTCGGTTTTGTGAATGAATTCTCTGAGTTTTCCTCTTCTAGATAGCAATAGGTATCAGAGCCTCGTGCCCGGCACATGGCGCCTCCGCCGGACACTCGATCTCAGGAGCGTTTCAGTGATCTCGAACACCGCTTGGAGCTTCATCAAGCTACTGTTGCTTCGATGCAGTCTCATTTGGATCAGCATTCCCATGATATCGCCGATCTGAAAGACTCTGCTGCTCGCCTCGAAGATCTCTTGAAGGGCATTTCAGTTCAGGTTTCCGCGATGAGCCGGAGCATGGGTAAAACCACAGCTACTGACGGCAGCTCGAATTCTACGGGATCACCTTCTATTCCTCCATTCGGTTCCTTCCATGAGTTGCAACGACCTGCTGGTTCTTACTTCATTCCGACGAAACAGAGCCGTGTTGATTTTCTGAGGTTTGATGGCTCAGACTTCCGCGGATGGGCTTATCGCTGTCGTCAATTCTTTGAGGTTGATGGTACACCTCCGGAGCACAGGATTCGTCTCTTGAGTATTCATCTGGAGGGTCACGCTCTTCGCTGGCATTAGACATTTATGCGTCGCCGGGCGTTCTCGGAGGTTCGATGGGAGGATTACTTCAAGCAAATGGAGGAGAAATTTATCGATGTGCGAGACGAAAGTCCTTTGATAACCCTTAAGAAACTCAATCAGGCTGACAGACTCGTTTCTGAGTATGAGCAGAAGTTCGACGAGATCTTATCTGAAGTTGAAATTCCGGAGGAGGTGGCTGTGAACTTGTTCATCGGCGGTCTGAGGCCTGATATTCAACAGTTCGTTCTCAATTCTGCTCCGTCAACATTAGCTCGCGCTACCTACTCAGCTCGGTTGCAGGAGAATGCTATCCGGACTCTCCATGAGAATGCTCCGATTCGTGTTCGCGGAGCTAGCAACTTGTCTTCTGGCTTGCGGGCTTCTACAGTGATGGGCTCCCAATCTAGCCCACACTCGCTGACCCAGTCTTCCTTTAAGTTGACCACTGCAGCTGTTTCAATGGAATCGGCGAGTTCGACTCAATCGTCCGCTGCTAAGCCCACAAAGCAATTATCGAAGAAGGAGATGGATGAGAAACGGAAGAAGGGTCTTTGTTATTGGTGTTCTAAGAAATACACCTTCAATCATCGGTGTAAGGAGTCTCAGGTCTACGCTCTGTTGATTGATGAAGACGATGCGTTATTTGAGGATGCGTTAGGCGAAGCTCAGTTATCGGTGTAAGGCACCATTAACGCTATAGAAGGGCGTGCTCACACTTCAACCTTGAAACTGATAGGGCGTATCAAGAACCAACCGATTGTCATTCTTGTGGATACCGGCAGCACCCACAATGTCATCGACGCATCTTTAGCCAAACGCCTTGGGTTGAAGGTTCAGGATCGGCCACCTCTTCGGCTAGCTGTGGCTGATACACGCCAAATCTGTGTTGATAAACATATTCCATTATTGAGCTGGACCATGGGTAATTATACATTTACGTTTGATTTTTTGGTAATGAAAGTTAGAGGATATGATGCCATTCTGGGCATTGCTTGGTTGAGGACTTTAGGTTGATTTGCTATGGATATGGATCTTCATATATTTGAGTTTAAATTCAATAACCAATCGATTGAATTGTATGGTCTGGGTTCCGCTGTTCCATCTATTCCGGACGAAATAATGGTGCTTAGAGATTTGTTAGTAGCCAATCAACTATATTTGATTCACTCTCCTTCAGAGGTTCATATTGATCTTGTCTCTGACTGTTCTCTTTTGGAAGATCAGAAAACTGATTTACAACTTTTGCTGGATAAATTTGCTGATATTTTTAAGGAACCTTATGGTCTACCTCCTTCGCGCTCATTTGATCATGCTATCCCTCTTCAAAATGATCATCCTATTTGTTGCAAACCTTACCGTTATGGTCCTGTTCAAAAGAATGAAATAGAGCATCAGGTGCAACAAATGTTAGCTAATGGTATTATTCGTGATAGTTGTAGTGCCTTTGATGCTCCAGTAGTTTTGGTCCAGAAAAAAGATGGGTCATGGCGATTTTGTGTTGATTTTCGTAAACTTAATGAAGCCACCATCAAAAACAAATTTCCTATTCCTGTTATTGAGGAATTGTTGGATGAACTGTCAGGTGCTTCCTTCTTTTCTAAGCTGGACTTGCGGGCAGGTTATCATCAAATAAGAATGAAAGAGGATGATATTGCTAAGACTGCTCTTCGGACTCATGAAGGGTTATATGAATTTTTGGTAATGCCTTTTGGCTTAACAAATGCCCCGGCTACTTTTCAAGGGGTTATGAACTCTATCTTTAAACCCTTTTTGCGCAAATTTGTCTTGGTTTTTTTTGACGATATCCTTGTTTATAGTAAGACTTGGTCTTCTCATCTTGAACATTTGGAAACCACTTTCCTTACATTGCGCCATCACCAATTTTTTGTCAAGGCATCTAAATATATTTTTGCTGCTACAACCATTGATTATTTGGGTCATTTGATTTCTGTTCATGGAGTTCAGGCTGATCCTAAGAAGCTGTCAGCCATCGCTTCTTGGCCTATTCCTTCATCTCTCAGGCAGTTGCGTCAGTAGCAAATGCAGGGCTATTTAGTAAATAAATAGAGTAGAAACGGTTAGAAGAGAGAGAAAGGCACCGATGACATGTCTGGGCAGGGGAAATATATTGTACTATCCTATTGCCATTTCGGTTTTGTGAATGAATTCTCTGAGTTTTCCTCTTCTAGATAGCAGCAGATCACCGCCTTCTTCTATTTGTGTAATCTTCCTGGGCCTCCAATCCTCTTTGCTGATCGCACTGCCACCATCCTCTCTTCACGATCCTGCTGCAACTCCTTCTCCACTGTCGCCGCTTCCCCTTGGCCGCTGTTGTATCTTCATGATCGCTGCTCATAAACGAAGATGGGGAGGAGAGGTCCTTAGTGCCTGGGACTCGTTAACGGAGATGAAGCAAATAAAACGGTGTTAATAGATGAGGTGTCTAACAAAGCTAGGTGGTACATGGTGATTGGGGAACCAGATGGACTGAATTTAACGAACTAGTGTAAGTTTTGTCCTTATAAATGTTTTAGCAGAAAAAATAAAAAAATATTTTAAATTTAAATATTTTACATAATCTCTCCAACTTGATCATTGTATTTTCTATGATAAAATAAAATATAAATGAAATATATTTTTATCAATTTAAAAGAAATTTAAATCAATAAGTTCTAATAGATGTGACGAAAAATAAAAAATTATAAAATTTGTAACATAATCAAAATAAATAAATTTAATAACATTATCTATTATGAATTTTTGGTTGTATAATTTTTTGGAAAAAATAAATATTTAGATAACTCTTTTGTAATTAGGGATATTTTGGTCAAAATTCAAATTTAAAAGTCAAATTTAATGATCATTAGATGGATGGAAATGAAATTCTAAAAATATAAGAGAAGTTTTTGTAATATGTATTTTCATTTTAAAAGAAGTTTATATGAGTTTTCAAAATAAATAAAAGACTTCTGTAATTTAAGTAAACTAGATGGATATTTAATATATTTTATTCAAATAATACTTGGGTTAAATTTCTTATGAACTATGACAAATTCTCAAATTACATATTGCCTTGTATGTATCCTGTTTTTAAAACATTAACCTTTTATTAGAAATATAAAATCATTAGCTAATGGCTTAGCTAAGATCTTAATAAAGCACCCTATAAATAGAAATACAATAATATGGACCAAAGCGTCTAGGATCATAAGACCTACACCATATTAATAAAAAGGCTAATATGAGAGTCCTAAAATTAGAGTCAGTGGTTAATCCCCTGTTAAGAAACCAAATGGGTTGATTTTTATCTGGCAAACAGAACTTCGTTACCAATTTTTCTTGATTAGGCTGTGGTTTCGAATGTAGAGTTCTTGGATTCCGATCTCGATCTGCGCTGTTACCCTTCAGCTGCTGACATCGAAGTCTGAAGCCCAGCGGCGGTGTATCTTCTTCACCGTCATCATCAGTGTTCTTGGGTTTTTGAAGCAGATTGTCGCCATCGGAGCACTATCCTTGACGTTGACCCTGTGAACAAGCCTTGTCGAAATCTGTCTCCCCCCTAAATCGAGATCTCATTCCCTACCGATTCAAAACTCCAGCGTACGTGGGACTTTCAGCGATTCAGGTTGAAGATTCCGGCCCAACACAATTGATCTCAGTGACCAAGCGATGTTCGCCTGCCGATTCATTCAGGATCAGCGATCTCCTTCGAAATCTGAAATCTTGAGGTTGTTGAAGTCTTGGTAAGATCATACTGATGCTACTGCGACATCACTCTTCTTGAAGGCGAAACTCTTGAAAAATGGTGAAGCTCTCGCATCCGCGTCCATGGTCAACAATTTGACTTCTCATTCCTCTCCAAAGATACTTGCCTTCATTTCTCTGTAATCTTAGATTGCGTTCTGAAATCAACGAGTCCATTCCAACACCATCATGGGTTTAGTAGTTCGGATGCCCCCAGATCTCACTCTCGCAGGGTGCCGTTTGGATTTTTATTATTACGAGATTGGAGTTCCTGTGAGAAGGGGGTGAAGGAAAAACTTGAATGCTTCGTTCTTGATTTGCGATGGCGACATGAGAATCCAATTCAGAGGGAGTGTGACTGTTGTTGTTTTCAAAGGCCATCGTTGCCACCGGAATCATTGTTGTGACAGATGTTTGGCCTTTTCCTCTCCCCAGATCTCAGTCGTCTTTGCTTTGTCATTCTTTCTTATCGCATCTGTTTCATTGACATTGAGCCTCACAATGATGCTCCAAGAGAAGCATGTTACTGGTATGTTCAATATAAGTTGGAGCTTTCATATAAGGGGCACATCCATGATGTTTTCACAGCAATATGGCGTGCATTGTAAGGTGCCAAAATTACCAATCCAGGAAAATTCAGGAACTGTCAACATGGGTATGCAGTGAAAACGTTTTTAAAGGCTACCTTCCTGATTTTTCTGGTTTTCATGACTTTCTTCTTCTTTAGCGCCACTCTTAGTAGATATATGGATGATGTTTAAAACTGTTGCTTGATATTTCATGACGAGATAAAATTTCCATACACTAGTTATCAGCTTCGATGCTCACTTTGAAACTTTCAATCATTCAATTAGAATCAGCTGTCATGCGCACATATTATATGGAATGTGTATGCTTTGCTGTGCTAGAGTTACAGTCCACCTTTATAATGGAGTTCACAAAATCCAATGTCAAACAATTGATGGCTATCCTTAAGGATGTAGAATCTGCCCAACGCCAAGTAGCCTGGTTATGAAGCATACTGAATATATTGAACTGATCAATGTTAAAGATTTTTGGAGCTTGATATGTTCATAGCTTTATGGGAGAGAAAGTATGTGCTAGACTATGTGCGAGTGTTTGAGGGATCCAGCTGTGCTGATGGGTTTCTTGAATTTTCAAAAGTATTCTTCACTGAAAGTTTAAGAGGATGATGAGTACATTAATGAAGCCTGCATTATGAGGAAGAGAGAAGCAAGTGTATTGTGAAGACGAGTTACTTGAGATTCATTAAAGTGAAAGAGTCATGTATTCAAGGTTATTACTTATCTTGATGGAATGGAGGTTAAGATTTAATGTGGGAATTTCTGTAGAAACTAATGCGTGCCACTCTATTTTAGAGTGGGCTCCAAAGTTGGGTTTATGAAATATGTCCCATCTCTTCAGCCTGTGTACAAATACACATTCAAGGTGAATAAATTATGGAAAGAAGTGATATGTTGTGAATAACATCCCAGAAATATAAAAGATCACAAATTTCCCGTAGGCCAGTTTAATAGCGAAGAGAATAGAATGCATGGGGCAAAGTGAAAAATAAAAGTTGGAACTATGCTAAGTTAGAATTGATTCACAACAATCCAGTGCTTAGAGCAACATAAAGCTAAGGAAAAACAACGAATGTAATAGTGGAAGTCATTGACTATCAGATTTAGGGAAACAACTCAAATTCAAAAGGAATGGCGATAAAGGAACAAACTCATAATTAGAAATTGATGGATGGTAAATACACACGTTTCCTTGGAAAGTTATATTTGAAGGACCAAATTCTATATCATTGCTGGGCATGAAATTTACCATGTCCTCCATGTAAGAAGCCTAAGGATTAAGCGCATATACAATAATTCTAAGCTAGTTACCTATATAAAGAACAAATTATGAATCTCCATAATCATTCATAAAAAAATCAATTCACAAACCAATGCACTGTGCATTTAAGTACAAAAAAATTTATTACCTCATCACCACCACAAAGCAATGCACCAATGTGGGAGATCAGCAGTGTAAGGTCACCTTGTATTTGTCAACAATGTCCCAACAGCACCCGGCATCACGATAATTGGGAGCCTGAAGATAGCACAAATATGTTTCCATTAGATTACTAATGAAGTACCTCGTTGCCAGATTAAAATAAAACTGATTAAAGCACAGTAATTTATGTGACTCCAAGACAGCTTATGGGAATAAAAAGACAGATGATGCGCAGGCCCAAACAAATGGCTCAATGATTTGTAAAGTGATAAATGTGATAAATTTTATAACAGTTCAATTTTATTGGGAAAATGTAAAGTTGTTAGTCACTGAATATTCCATCTCTTTTCTGTGAGCTTCAAAAGTGTATTTAATATTTTTCAAAGCCCTTTCACTTCATTATATTGCAGTTAGAAGTCTAAATTCAAGAAATTGGAATTTGCCATTAATTTCTTTCTGCCAGTAACATGTCTCTAGGATGCACTTTTAGGCACACCATATGCACATAAACAATAACATTATGTTTAAACTCAAAATCTAGTACCCTTGGCCAAAAAATTTAAAATCTATTGCCCCTTCATACACGACAACTATTGCACCATTAAGCACAGGTCCATAAGTAACATAGTTGTGCCCAGTAATCCAACCACAATCAGCAGTACACCAATAGTCAAAGTTTAAAGGTGTTAAATTAATGGCACTAATCTGGTTTTTGATCAGGAAAACCCTCAAGAGAATAGAGATAAAGGGCAAGAACACTTGAATTCTAACCTGCCACCATATATCTCGTCCTTCCTGTCGTTTGGTGTCTTCTATTTTCATTGCCTATTGGTTTTCATAAGTTAAGCAGACATCTGGCAGAGAGGAATAAATACAAAATATGAGAACATGAAAAGTGGAGAAAACGAGAGAACCTTAATTATTGGCAGCCTCACTAGTTATCAATCAGACATACATACTTAAGGATTAACCATTTTTTTTTATAAACTAATGTTTAACATATTGAGGATATGACATGAATGCCACGACAAGTATGGATGATGTATGATGATAGAATTACTCTAAAACTGAGGAAAGTATCACATTTAATTGATAAACATATCATCGAGCTACCAACCTACAGATACTCCACTCCATTTTTAGCTGATTCATTGACAGCAGCATCAACTATGTCTTTCAGTTGAATTATCTTGAAACCCCTTTTAACAGCATTGCAATTAATCACAACTTTCGGTTGACTATCAATGATTCTTTGTGCCAAAGATTCTATAGAATACCCCGCAAGTACAACCTAAACAAATAAAAAAGCTAACATACCCATGAATCTCATCCTGGCAGGCATTGAAAAGACGGAAAGAGGCCAATGATTATTTCAGTTTAGAGAAGGAGATGAACACTGATAATTCAGATATCCTCATCCTGGATGTTAAATCAGACGAGCCCTACGAAATCAAACCAAGAAAGCAAGATGTGACAATAGTCTGCGAAGAAAAAGACTGATGATAGCAGCGGAGCATGAGATTTTGGAACTTCTACAGTTATACGAAGAAAATTTCAAATGATACAATCATAGAATTGAGAGGAAAAAACCAAATCATCCCACCCTATTTATAGCAAATATCGGCAACTCGGTGGCCTCCTCAAACAACCGAGCCTTTATCGTATCCTCCCTCCCTCACACATGAAATTGCTGAATGCGGGCTTAGACGATCGTCCTTTGTGAGGATTGTAATGAAGTGAATCAAATTCATATTCATATCATGTTACATATGGGTTTATATACAAGTAATTACATTTGAAGATTCAATGAGAACTCGACAAGCATTTCCTAACTCTTCCTAACATTCTGACTTTGGGTGACGATGGAAGATATGCCTGACGGTAAGGGATATATTGTTGACTTCTAACTCTTAACACTCCCTCTCAAGTTGGAGCATATATATTTATCATGCCCAACTTGTTATAAAGATATTCAACCCGTGTCCCATTTAATGCTTTTGTTATAAGATCTGCTAGTTGGTCGTCGGACCGTATGTGCCCTATAGATACAATATTTTCTCTGATCTTGTCACGAATAAAATGACAATCAATTTCAATATGTTTGGTATGTTCATGGAACATAGAGTTCGATGTTATATGAAGTGCTGCTTTATTGTCACACCATAGTTTTGAAGGTAATGTTGTGATGATGCCAATCTCCTTCAAAAGCTGAAGTACCCACACAATTTCTTGTACTGACTGTGACATGGCTCTGTATTCCGCTTCTGCACTTAACTTTGACACAACCCCTTGCTTCTTACTTCTCCAAGATATCAAATTTCCACCAACAAACACACAGTAACCCGTAGTAGATCATCTTGTGGCCTTTGATCTTGCATGATCGGCATCACAAAAGCACTCGACTTTAGTGTGCCCATAATCTTTATAAAGAATACCAAGACTTGGAGAGCCTTCCAAATAATGCAAGATATGTTCTAAAGCTTCCTATTATACCACTGTTGGTGATGCCATGAATTGGCTGAGCCTACTGACTGAGAAGATTATATCAGGACGAGTTACTATTAGATAATTTAGTTTACCAATAAGTCTTCTATATCTCTCAGGAAATGGAAACGGTTTTAATTTCTCTAGATCAATCCTCTTTTTCAAATCATCAGGAAGCTCATCAAACATACTAGCATCAAGATCTAGAAAGGGATTCAGAATCATGGGGATGCTGCTTGGTGCAGCTCCAAGTTTTCCAGTCTCCTTTAAGAGATCGAGAACATACTTTCTTTGAGTCAAAAGAATACCTTTATTGCTTCTCAAAACCTCAATACCAAGAAAGTACTTTAATTATCCCAAATCTTTTGTTTGGAAGTGAGAATTCAGGAAGATTTTAGGTTCTGAGATTCCAGAATAGTTACTTCCTGTAATCACAATATCATCAACATAGTTTACAAGAAGAATCATGCCTGTATCAGATGTTGGTAGAACACAGAGTGATCACACTTGCTTTGACGTGACCCAAAATTCTTGACCATATTACAGAATTTATCAAATCAGGCTCGAGGACTTTGCTTTAGACCATACAGTCTTCCTGAGGTAGCACACTTTCCTAGTCTCCCCCTGAGCAATGAACCCAAGTGGTTGCTCAATATAAACTTCTTCAAATAGATCACCATTCAAAAAGGCATTCTTAACATCTAATTGATGCAAAGGCCAATGATATGTGGCCGCTAAAGAAACAAGTAGACGAACTGAAGTAAGTTTGGACACAGGAGAGAAAGTCTCAGAATAATCAAGTCCATAAGTTTGGGCATATCCTTTGGCAACAAAACGAGCTTTTAGTCGTTCTAAGGAACCATTAGCCTTAGTCTTAACAACAAATACCCATTTACATCCAATGGCTTTCTTGCCAGGAGGGTGATCAACAAGAGTCCAGGTACCAGCTGTTTCTAATGCCAAAAGTTCTTCTTCCATTACGGCACGCCAACCAGGGTGAGCTAGAGCTTGGTGAAGATAAGTAGGTATGGTAATGGAATCAAGGGTGGCCATAAGGGAAGATGAAACAGGAGGCAAAGATCGATAAGAGACAAAAGATGAGATAGGATAGATACAGTCAGAATATTGTTTGGTAGGACAATGAGGACGGGTACCTTTACGAAGTGCAATGGGTAGGGCATCATAAGTATCTCAAATTGTGATTAAGGTTTAATGACTCCAAAAGTGGATGTGGTTAGTGATAAATAACCCTTTAGGAGAATTCGATGTGATTTGAGTTTTGGATGTGATTTGTATGTGTTATGAGCAGCGCCAAAACCCTGTATTTGAGTTCAATTATGGATTAACATCTAAATTGAATAAAAATAAGGGGAAGGGCGTATGTATGGTGTAAATGAATGAGAAAATGTATTTGGTGGTGATTCAAGAGGAATTGCCATAATCAGGGGCAAAACGGTAAAGTTACCGACCAATTGATCAGTTACCGAAGAGGAAACTCATTGGTAACTTTAAGATCAATGGTTAGGATTGATTTGTGCAAGAGATCAAGGGGTGGAATCATGTGTAGATGTGCCTATGTGAGCTCATGGTTGATGGATCAAGATCATGACAAGTGGCGAGATGTGAACCCTTGGATCTTGGTCAATTTGTCAACTCATTTTTCCTCTTTCCTCTCTTTATTTGGACGTTTTGGCATCCCAAAAACTGCTGCCTTCATCTTCATCTTTACTCCCTCTCTCTCTCAACTCTATTGTCGTCCATGAAAGGGAAGAAAGATAAATCAAAAGGTGAGTTTTTGGTTGGCTTAATGTCCTCTAATGCTCTAATCACCTTTTATAAAGTTGTTCATAGTGATGAGAGCTTCATCTCTATGGTTTTAGATTCTTGATTGGAGGTGTTTGAGAGCTTGAGCAAAAGTGGAAAGATGGAGAATCAAGAAATTGGTTTGGGAAAGAGGAAGAGGTGAGCATTTGCTTCCTTTTGATCTAAGTTTTGTGACTTTTGGTTAAGTATGGTGAATTGTGAATTTTGCCCTGATTTTATGGTATTTTCATGTGGTATGTAATTGGATGAATTGGATGGTGATTTTTGTTGAAAATGGTGTCATGTTGTGGTATTTAATCATTGGAATTGGTTTGGATTGGATTGGATACATTGTGTGCAAAGTTTGGAAATTCTGTCCTGTGTGAATTCTGTCTGAGCAGTCTGTTCGTGTGGATGTTTTGACTAGGAAAATGATGTCAGATAATTATGAAACTTTCTAGTCTTAACTTTCACATCCCAAGCTTCAAAATGGACACATAATTTGTGCCATTTCGTTTTGGGAATTGGAAGATATGGCTGTCCAAAGTTTGAGGTCGAAAATGAACTCTGTTTTGGGACAGTCTTGAATTTTGGGGAATTCTGTATTTTTATGGTGACTTCCAGTAATGGCCCATATTTTTCCTATGAATAGGACTTAAATAGCTTTCATTTGGCTTTAGAATCATCTCATTTCAATTTTGTTGGAATTAGTTATGATTTTTGGAAGTTCAGCCAAGAAACTGGATTTTCTTGGCCGCGGCTAGAAGGATTCTGGGCCGCGGCCCAAATGTTTCTGAGCAGTTTTTGGCCTCGGCCAGTGGATTTGTGGGCCGCGGCCCAAATGTTTCTGAGCATTTTTTGGCCTCGGCCAGTGGATTTGTGGGCCGCGGCCAACCCCCAAAAATCAGCATTTTGGACTTTTAAAGGTGATCTTTGGTCAAATGTTTCCCAAGCCTTTAGGCATATGTTTGGGCTTTGATTAGCCACCTAAAGGTCATGAATGGTAACCAACTTTAAGTGATATGGAAGTAAGGTTTTGGAATAGAGAATAACCCTATGTCCTTGCTTTAATTATAGGGTTGATGTTCTCCCTGAACGTGGTTCGATATTCGCCTGGTCGTGAGTAAGCGGTGCTAGAGCTTACGTGGAAAGACTAAGTGTAGGGAACATATCTCTCCTGCATGTATTTGATATCTGTTTTAGTGTGTGTTGGTGCATGTCTTTGCTTTGCATAATTATGTGTGATTTGAAGCTATGTTTCAATTTATGCTATGGCCATAGGTATATTGTTCGAAGCATTGAGCTTGCAAATTGTCATTGTGTTATCATGAGTTGTGTGATGCAAGCATGTCATGCATTAAACCTTTATTGTACGTGCATATTGATATTGTTATCCTACTGAGATTCTCTCGAATCTCACCCTTCCCTACTAACCTTTCAGACAGGGTAGTGGCTCGAGGGGGAGGCAAGCAACCAAGGGCGACGAGGCTTCCTTCGGGATATTTGAGTTGGTAGTTGGTTATCATAATTGGGATGATTTGTATTTGTATATGGATTTGGATGTGTATATATGTATGTGGATGAGGATTTGTTATGTATTTGAGATGGATTTGTGTAATCCCCATATGAGGGCTTGTAATGGGCGAATGTGCCCTATAAAGCTTGAGTTAATAAATGGAACCCGGGATTGCCAGGATTATTATATTGTGCACTCTGATTTATATAGTGAATGTGATTATCCGCGTGAAGTGATTGTATTTGAAATGTGAATGAGACCAGGTCAATTAGCTTTTGAAAAGTATTTGGCAAAACCCTATCTCAAGGATGGGATTGTGAATATGTTTTAATAATTATTGGTCTCTATTTCATTTTAATTGCGTATTTCGGATATAATTACGGAAGGGGGTTACAAAATGCAATTATAGTAAACTTATTTTCAGATCTTTTCATAAAAATACAAGGGAAAAATAGATTTTATATGTTCTTCCTTCAACAGACATTTATCACATACACCTTGGTTGCTTCAAACCATATTAAGATTTAGTTTAAATTGTTTGCTTCTAGAAACTTGGATTCTTCAAGGAGTTTCATCGATCATATGCTACTAGCAACTTAAATCCTTCAAGGACTTTCGTATGTTTAAATATAAATCCATATATGTATTTGATCATTCAAAGATTTTGTAAGTATAACAATGTTTCAGATATATACTCCTAGCATTTTAAATCCTTCTAAGATTCACGTATAATTCATAATATAATGAGTCATATGTTATAATCATATTCTTTAAACGCATATCCAAATTTCATATAATGCCGACTACCAAATTGACAAGACATATGAAAATTTAATCCACCACAAGATTATGTCTATCAATAGTGAATTTTTGCGAAAATGCTCATTTATGTGATACTAACATTGCACTTCAGGTATTCAGGCTAGAAATACACAAATTTACATTATGATATTTGTAACCCCCTCACCGTAATTACATCCAGATTACGAAATTTAAGTGAAATAGAGACCAATAAGACAAATAACAATTTATAATCCTTCATCCAAGAGATGAGGTATTTCAAAAATCAGTTCAAAACGTAATTATTCCTGGTCTCATATTCACATTCGAATATAATTACTTGAGAAATTAAATCACATAATAAATATCAGGGTGCGGAACTAAAATCCCGGCAAACTCCGGGTTACTTACATATATAACATGGGTTCAAAGGTTTCCCAAAATGGGGATTACATATCCAAAATTATTATTTACATCTCATTTACGAATAGTAATCCCGAATCCAAAATAAACATAACCAACCACCACACAAAAATCTCAGAGTAATCCTAACTACTCCTGGTTCTCCGCTTCCCTTTTGAGCCACTCGCCTTGTCTGAAATGTTAGTCATTTGGAAAGAGTGAGATTCTAAAGAACCCCAGTAGTAACAAATTATTCATACTAATCGTAATCACATAGCATATGAACAAATCACCACATATCAGCAATACAAATCACACTCCACCCTCATCCCCTTTTACCGCCGGGAAGGTACACCGTCCTAACCCGAACCGTTGTTAGTGACTCAGGGACTGTTGGTATGGCAGTGCATACGAATAGCCTTACGACTCACATATAGCCTTTCGACCCACATAATCACATATATCACACCCTAACCTCATCCCCTTTTACTACGGGGAAGGCACACAGCCCTTACCCGAACTGTTGTTAGTGACTCAGGGACTATTGGTATAGTGGTGCATACACAATTCCACATATCTTGCAGTATACTAAATCATCACATCACAATGATATAGCACACATACAATGTATCACATAATGTATAAAGAAAGAGTCACTACCTGTATCTTTCCTGACAATCTTTGGTACAGTGGGCTCACGTGTCTGACAGATGTCAAATCCTATAACCAAAGTAGAGACAACTGATCAATCTCTCTTCCAAAACGTATGCCTAAAGGGTTGGAAGAAGCTACCCTGAAGACCCCTTTTTGAAAGGTAAAACACAGATTTTAGACTGGATCACTCGAGTGAAGATGACCTCACTCGAGTGATGAACGACTCATGCTCGAGTGAGAATGATTCTTACTCGCGAGTGTTTGACAGTGAACAACTACAACAACCAGAAAGTGTTCACATCACTCGAGCATGAAACTTTGCACTCGGGTGATGACAACTATGCTTGCGAGTGTCATAGCACACTCTTGGCATCAACCAGCGAGTGAGGACCTGAGAGCAACCCCAACTCTGGGCTCACACCATCACTCGAGCAAGCCCAAGCTCACTCGAGCATGATCTTCCCTCACTAGAGAACAAAGATGTGCACTCGAGCCTCATTCAAAGAACCCAAACAAAACTCAAAGCAGAAAAGGGAAAATGCACACAGCACTCGAGCATGATCTTCCCCTGCTCAAGTGTTGTGAATTAGAGACCAGAAACGCAGAAAACAACAGAAAATACCAGATGGTCAAATTCATACCCAATGGTTCCCAAACTCTACCAAAAGCTCAAACACACTTAGGACTGACTAGGGAACACATTGGTAACCACTCACACACCCCAAAAACCTTTTTGACCATAATCTATGCCTTTGGGTCTCTGTGACACACAATATCCCAATTTCTCTTAACACATTTCCAACATTCCAAACTAAATCCAATAGTCAAATATCTTCACAATGGACCATTTCCAATATCAAACACAATGAAACTCATATATTCAACATTTGGCATAACTAGGGAAAATTTCCAGATTTTCCCAAACTTATCCAAAAATCACAAATAATACATCAAAATGCACTAAATGCCTACCTACCTCTTCACTTTGCCAAAACCAGAATCTTGATTCTTCAACTTTCAATTTCGAATCAACACCCAAATCACTACTATTTTCAATTCTGAAATCACCACAATGAAGCTCTCAATGAGGTGAACAACATTAGAGAAGAGGATTTGAACTTAAGAGGATCATCACTCACCAAGATTCAAGCTTTTCTTCTTCCTCTCCCCTTGCTCAAAGTCACCGGAAATGGAGGAGAAAGAGAGAGAAATGAGAGATAGGAATGATGATGATAAAGCTTCTTTTTGGTCTATACTCCTTCCTTCAACCGAACAAGAGAGAAAACAGAGAGAGAAGTTATTATTTTTCCTCTTGTGCCACATCCTATGGTCCACACTATGGCACATGTCAATATCTTAATCACTCCTCTATGAGCTCACATAGACTTCATACACGGGATTCCGACCCATGGTCAAAGAATCTCAACCCTTGATCTTAAATACCACACACATGTATCCCAAATTCACATCACATTAATTGCAAAAGTGTTTAATTACACAATTACAATGAATCTTAAAGTCATTAGCCCTAATCAAAAATCAGGATATTACAATTCTCCCCCTGTCAAATAAATTTCGCCCTCAAAATTTACTACACCACCTAAGCCATAAACTCCGGATATCGCCTTCGCATATCTTCCTCTGCTTCCCAAGTTACTTCCTGCTGGTTCATACCCTTCTAGTTCACTTTCACATAAGGAATACTTCGGTGTCTGAGCCGCTGTTGTTCTCGATCAATTATCTGCTCTGGCTTCACCGCATACTTGAAATTATCTTGCAACTCCACGTCCTCATATTCAATGATGTGAGATGGATCCGGTTGGTACTTCTTCAATTGGGAAACATGAAACACATTATGGAGTCTGCTCAAGTTCGGGGGTAGGGCTACTTGATATGCAACAGGCCTAATCCTCTCAAGAATCTCAAAAGGACCTATATACCTCAGGCTCAAATTCTTTCTCTTGATTGCTTGCCCAATACCGGTAACAGGAGATATTCTCATAAACACATGGTCACCGACCACAAATTCTAGAGGCCTTCTCCTTTTGTCTGCATAACGTTTCTGCCTACTTTGAGCTGTGAGAAGCCTCTTACGAATGATTCGAATCTGGGCTGAGGTTTGATCAACAAGATCCAGCCCATAGAGTTTCCTCTCGGATAATTCATTCCAACACAATGGCGATTGGCATTTCCTTCCATACAACGCTTCATACGGCGCCATTTGAATGCTCGCATGATAGCTATTGTTCTAGGCAAATTCCGTAAGTGGAAGAAAACGATCTCAACTCCCTTTAAAGTTGAGAGCACATGCCCGCAACATATCCTCTAGGGTCTGAATAGTCCTCTCTGACTGACCGTCTGTTTGAGGATGATAGGATGTACTGAATCTTAACTGAGTACCCAGTGCCTCATGCAATGCCCTCTAAAATCTTGAAGTAAATCGGGGATCACGATCGGAAATGATATTCTTCGGTATGCCATGGAGCTTCACAATTTCACGAATGTAAATCTCTGCTAGCTTGTCCAGAGAGTAACTAGCGTTGATCTGTAAGAAGTGTGCTGACTTCGTTAACCGGTCCACAATGACCCAGATCGCATCATAATTCCTGATCTTGAGCAATCCCACAACAAGATCCATGGTCACACTTTCCCATTTCCATTCTGGAATTTCAGGACTTTGCAACAAACCAGAAGGCCTTTGGTGCTCGATCTTTACCTTCTGGCATGTGAGACACCTCGCCACATACTTTGTCACATTACTCTTCAATCCCTGCCACCAATACACAGATTTCAAATTATGATACATTTTGTTCATACCCAGATGAAGAGTGTACCGACTCTTATGCGCCTCATCTAAGATTTTCTGCCTCAAATCCGCCTTAAGTGGAACACAAATTCTCTTCTGATAACAAATCAATCCACTAGGCGACACATCATAGCCCTGAGCTTCTCCCCGCTCTATTCTAGCTAGATTATGCTGTATCCAGCCATCTTGCCTCTGAGCCTCTTCAATTTCAGCTCCCTAATCACTTTCCCCTTGGGAAACAGTATAGTTGGCACAGATGATCTAATTTGACAAATTCATATCTCGAAAATCAGCAATCAATTTCCCCTATTGTATCATCATAGTGGCTACAAGCAAAGTCTTTCGACTAAGAGCATCAGCGACTACATTTGCCTTACCTGGATGATATTTTATTTCTAGATTGTAGTCCTTAAGCAACTCTATCCAGCGCCGTTGTCTCATATTCGATTCTTTCTGATCATACAGATACTTGAGACTCTTGTGGTCGCAGTACAGTTCCACAGTCACACCATACAGGTAATGACACCAAATTTTCAAAGCAAACATAATGGCCGCAAGTTCTAGATCATGAGTGGGATAATTCAATTCATAAGGTCTGAGCTGTTGAGAGACGTAGGCCACCACCCGTCCCTACTGCATAAGGACACACCCTAATCTCTGCCCACTGGCATCAGAATACACAACATATGTCAAACTGGGATTGGGCAAAATCAATACAGGTGCCGTAGTCACCCTCTGTTTCAGCTCCATAAAGCAATTTTCACAATGTTCATCCCACACAAACGGATGATATTTTCTCTTGCGCTTGGTCATCGGCAACGCAATACGGGAGAAATTCTGAATGAATCTCTGATAGTAACCAGTAAGACCCAGAAAACTGCATACCTCTGCCACAGTTTCTGGCCTCTTCCAGTCTAGTACTGCTTCCACTTTACTAGGATCTACAGAGACCCCTTCTTGCGAGATAACATGGCCTAAGAATTTCACTTCTGATAGCTAAATCTCACACTTACTCAATTTAGCATAAAGTTGCTTCTCACGTAATGTATTCAACACAATTCTCAAATGATGCTTATGCTCTTCTCTACTCTTAGAGTATATCAAAATATCATCAATGAATACCACAACAAATTGATCTAGGTATTGTCGGAAAATACGGTTCATATAGTCCATGAAAACCACAGGCGCATTAGTTAGCCTAAATGACATCACCAAGAATTCATAATGACTATATCTAGTCCGGAAAGCAGTCTTCAGAACATCCTTTGCTTTCACTCGCAGCTGATGATACCCTGACCTTAAATCAATTTTCGAAAACACACATAAACCAGATAATTGATCTAAAAGGTCATCGATTCTAGGGAGAGGGTACTTGTTCTTAACGGTAATCTTATTCAACTCTCTATAGTCGATGCATAAACGAAGACTCCCGTCTTTCTTTTTCACAAACAAAACTGGAGTACCCCAAGGCGACATACTGGGTCTAATAAACCCTTTCGCAAGCAAATCTTCAATCTATTTCTTCAATTCTACCATCTCATTTGGGGCCATACGATATGGGGCTTTGGATATCGAACCAGCTCCAGGCACAATATCGATCGGAAATTGAACTTCCCTTTCTGGAGGCAACCCACTTAGGTCATCCGGAAACACCTCAGGGAATTCATTTACTACTGGTATACTAATCAACATTTCACTGGTTTCCCCTTACACAGAAAAGAAAACCATATACCCCTGACAACCCTTTTGCAAATATTTCTCAGCTTTAGCTGTTGAAAGGAAACTTAGTTCAACATTCTTGCCCTCAATGCTAAGGGAAACAGGATACACTATCCTTTTGTTCCCACAATCTAATAACACATTATTCGCTCTCAACCAATCAAAACCCAAAATGACTTACAATTGGCAGAGCGGTAAACAAATCAGATCTACCATAGATTCACGACCCTCTACGGTTACAATACAATTCAAACAGGCTTATGTAGTTACCGCTTTCACACCCATCAGTGTTGACACAATCAGATCGAATGGTAACTTATACACATTCATACCCAGACGCTTCACACAATTATATGCAATAAAGGAGTGACTTGCACCCGAGTCAAATAAAGCTTGTAATACACATCCATTGAGAAGAACTGTGCCTTGTATCAGCTCTGGAGACTTTTGGGCTTCCTCGTGAGACATAGCAAATACTCGGCCCTGAGTCTTTGGCCTCTGCTCCGCTTGCAGTTACTGGCAATCTCTAGAAAGATGTCCGGGTTGGTTGTAGTTAAAACAAATCATTTCACTCCGAAAGTTTTTGCCATAATGCGACTGGTTACAAAGATGACATTTCCACTTAGTCACAAATTTCTGGGGTTCATGATCTCTGGGCTGATAGGGCTTATTACCACTGCCCCTAAATGAAGATGATCCTGAACCCTTCCGCTTCTGAGGAGCACCGCCCTTACTGGGCTCACTATGACCACCAGCAGTCTTAGTCGAATATAGCTCTCTCAGATTGCTCTCTGTGATCCGACATTCTTCAACAGCCTTGTTGAACTTGGAAAACTGATGGGTGGCTATTCTGTTTCTCATATCGCACCTCAAACCCTGTATAAGCAAGTCTGAGCTCAACTCCTCGTCATCCACCTTCTGAAGATAAGAGGAATATCGGGACAACCGGGTGAATCAGGATAAATACTCATCAAATGTCTGTGTCCCCTTGTTTGATATTTAGAAACTCGGTCTCCTTCTCAAGCCTCACCGACTTGGGAAAGTATTTCTCATTGAATGTTGTTGAAACACCTCCCAGGTCAATGGTATATTCTTGCTCTTCAAAGACAAAGCAATGTTCCGACACCAGTGGTCTACATCTCCCTCGAGCTTGTACACTGCCAACTTGGCTTTCACTTCTGAGGGACACTCTAGGACTTCAAAGATTTTCTCAAGATGGTTGAACCAATCTTCAGCCACCTGAGGATCAAATCTCCCTTTGAATGCCAGAGGTAGGTGCTTACAGAATCTAGAGACCCAAAGCTGAAGATCTCTTTCCTCCCTAGCTAGCGCACCGTGGGATTCTTGGTTCGAAAAAGCATGAGGAGGAGATTCTAACGGTCTTACCGATCCTTCAGCAGTCTCTTCCCGGGTTTCCTCTCGAGTCTCTTCGTGAGTAGACTGACCCCGACCCTCATTATTCTTTACTTTTTCAGCTCTGAGCTCCTCTCTAAGCTCAGCTATCATATCCTGTTGATATCTTATCAGACCCATTAACTCTTGCATCGGGTCTGGTGGATTCTCATTGACAACCTCCACCTCAAGATTTTCTTGTTGTACTCTGGGTGACCTTTCATCTTTTTCATTCTACAAAGAACTCACCCTATTAATCCAATAATTATGATATTCACATAATTTCCACAAAGCACATATATCCACATAACCAGACAATATATGTATATGACGGTTATTCACAATGATTATCTATCACTAAGACAAACTATGGAAGCTATCCTAGCAAACTCTACCCTTGCCAGGAACTACAGCTGTAATACCAAAGTAATACCAAAAATTTAACCCCCTTACCGTAATTACATCCGGATTACGAAATTTAAGTGAAATAGAGACTAATAAGACAAAATAACAATTTATAATCCCTCATCCAAGAGATGGGGTATTTAGAAAATCAGTTCAAAATGTAATTATTCCTGGTCTCACATTCACATTCGAATATAATTACTTGAGAAATTAAATCACATAATAAATATCAGGGTCCAGAACTAAAATCCCGGCAAACCCCAGGTTACTTACATATATAACATGGGTTCAAAGGTTTCCCAAAATGAGGATTACATCTCATTTACGAATAGTAATCCTGAATCCAAAATAAAGATAACCAACCACCGCACAAAAATCTCAGAGTAATCCTAACTACTCTTGGTTATCCGCTTCCCTTTTGAGCCACTTGCCCTGTCTGAAATGTTAGTCATTTAGAAAGAGTGAGATTCTAAAGAATCCCAGTAGTAACAAATTATTCATACCACACGTAATCACATAACATATAAACAAATCACCACATATCAGCAACACAAATCACACTCCACCCTCATCCCCTTTTACCACCAGGAAGGTACACCATCCTAACCCGAACCGTTGTTAACGACTCAGGGACTGTTGGTATGGAAGTGCATACGAATAGCCTTACTGCTCACATATAGCCTTTCGGCCCACATAATCACATATATCACACGCTAACCTCATCCCTTTTTAACACCAGGAAGGCACACAACCCTTACCCGAACCGTCGTTAGCGACTCAGGGACTATTGGTATAGTGGTGCATACACAATTCCACATTTCTTGCAGCATACGAAATCATCACATCACAATGATATAGCACACATACAATGTATCATATAAGGTATAAAGAAAGAGTCACTACCTGTATCTTTCCTGACAATCTTTGGCACAGTGGGCTCACGTGTCTGACAGATATCAAATCCTATAACCAAAGTAGGGACAATTGATCAATATCTTTTCCAAGTTCTTAATCTCATAATACTCTAAGTTGGTTATCATTTAGGAATCTTTAGATGACTATTAAAGGCCTAAATGTATGCATAAAGGGTTGGAAGAAGCTACCCTGAAGACCCCTTTTTGAAAGGCAAAATACATATTTTAGACTGGATTACTCGATTGAAGATGACCTCACTCGAGTGATGAACGACTCATGCTCGAGTGAGAACGATTCTCACTCGCAAGTGTTTGATAGGGAACAATTACAACAACCAGAAAGTGTTCACATCACTCGAGCATGAAACTTTGCACTCGGGTGATGACAACTATGCTTGCGAGTGTCAGAGCACACTCTTGGCATCAACTAGTGAGTGAGAACCCGAGAGCAACCCCAACTCTGGGCTCACACCATCACTCGAGCAAGCCCAAGCTCACTCGAGCATGATCTTCCCTCACTCGAGAATAAAGATGTGCACTCGAGCCTCATTCAAAAAACCTAAACAAAACTTAAAGCAGAAAAGGGAAAATGCACACGGCACTCGAGCATGATCTTCCCCTGCTCGAGTGTTGTTCATCAGAGACCAGAAACGCAGAAAAAAAGGGAAAACACCATATGGTCAAATTCATACCCAATGGTTCCCAAACTCTACCAAAAGCTCATACACACTTAGCACTGACTAGGGAACACATTGGTAACCTCTCACACACCCCAAAAACCCTTTTAACCACAATCTATGCCTTTGGGTTTCTATTATACACAATATCCGAATTTCTCTTAACACGTTTCCAACATTTCAAACTAAATCCAATACTCAAATATCTTCATAATGGACCATTTCCAATATCAAACACAATAAAACTCATATATTCAACATTTGGCATAACTAGGGAAAATTTCCAAATTTTCCCAAACTTATCCAAAAATCACAAATAATACATCAAAATGCATTAAATGCCTACCTCTTCACTTTACCAAAACCAGAATCTTGATTCTTCAACTTTCAATTTGGAATCAACACCCAAATCACCGCTATTTTAAATTCTGAAATCACCACAATGAAGCTCTCAATGAGGTGAACAACATTAGAGAAGATGATTTGAGCTTAAGAGGATCATCACTTACCAAGATTCAAGCTTTTCTTCTTCCTCTTCCTTTGCTCAAAGTCACCGGAAATGGAGGAGAAAGAGAGAGAAATAAGAGTAGGAATAATGATGATGAAGCTTCTTTTTGGTCCATACTCCCTCCCTCAACCAAACAAGAGAGAAAACATAGAGAAAAGTGATTATTTGTCCTCTTATGCCACATCCTATAGTCCACACTATGCCACATGTCAATATCTTAATCACTCCTCTATGAGCTCACATAGACTTCATACACCGGATTCCGACCCATGGTTGCAAAAGTGTTTAATTACACAATTACAATGAATCTTAAAGTCATTAGCCCTAATCACAAATCGGGATATTACAATATTGCATGTTGCGTCCTTTCTTTTCTATTGACCAACTATCTTTATATCTGTAACTTATGATATATTTGTATACAAGATTCTCATTTGATCACATGATATTTTCATCAAAACCGTAGTTGACAAACAATTATGTCTCAATTAATTGATCATATTGACATATTTTCTTTAATGACATAACTAAATGAGATCTCTTTATTGCTTTTAGGTACCTGAATCTCTTATGGGGTCTTACAAACAGTTATGTCTCCATTATTGCCTCCTCAATATGATCATCTTGATTATTTGCTCCATTTTCTTTTCTTTGGAACCAATCATTTTCTAATGCTTCAGGTATATCTCATTTTTTCATTTATACTTATTGGAGCATTTTTTAGCTTGAACATGAAATATAAGAATTCTCATTGGGAAAATCCATTAAAAAGCACTTTAAAATTATGAAAAGAAAAAAAGGTGTTTCAAATATTTATAATCCCAGAGAGGTGTTAGGTTCTATTTCTCTTTTTTCAAATTAAAAGAAAAAGACACATTTGCCCTTACATTTTTTATTTTTAAAAAAAGTACCCCCACCCACCACCCTCCAGCCAAAGATCGACCGGCCACTAGAGTTCTGGTGGGAATATTCCTTGGAATAAATATTCCCAAAGTAGTGAGGGTGGGGTTCGAACCCCCACCACTTGTTTGCATAAAATATTGGTCACCATTGGGCCACCAATGCTATTCAATATAACAAATGCAAACAAATATATATATATATATATATTAACATTTATCTTTGACCCAAACCCATTAATAAGTTCAGATAAGGAATTGATAAGGTTAGATAAGGAATTCGCAAGTTTCATTTTTTAAATAAGAAATCCACTTACCCTCTCATGCCATTCATAAGTTCAGATAAGAAATTCACAAGTTCAGATAAGGATTGACAAGTTTAGATAAGGAATCCACAACTTTCATTTAAGTAAAAAATTTACTTACGTTCTCAGACCATTTACAAATTTAGATAGAGAATTCACGAATTCAAATAAGGAATTCACAAGTTCAGATAAGAAATTGCAAGTTTAGATAAGAAATTTGCAACTTTCATTTTTTAAGTAAAAAATTCACTTACTCTCTCAAGCCATTAACAAGTTTAGATAAGGGATTTACAAATTGAGATAAGGAATTCACAAATTCAGATAAGGAATTGACAAGTTTAGATAAGGAATTCGTAACTTTCATTTAAGAAGAAAATTCACTTACTCTCTCAAGCCATTCACAAGTTTAGATAAGAAATTGACAAGTTTAGATAAGGAATTTGCAACATTCATTTTTTAAGTAAAAAAATTCACTTACTCTCTTAAGTCACTCATAAGTTCAGATAAGGACTAAAAATTTGATGCCCGCGTTTCAACTTGATTTCTGGCTCCAGTAATCATCAACAAATTTCCCCACCATTCTAAGCTATCCTAATTCCCAAATATAAAGAACATAATCACTATATTTTTTTATTTAAAAAAACCTTCAAATATGAGTATTAAGTATATATTTGTTTAAAGTAAAAGTTGTTGGGATTGGCAGGTATAGTGGAATAATTTTAAAATTTTCGCCAATCCCAATCAAGGATCTATCAATGGCGTTTAAATAGAATTAGGAAGAATCATACATTTTTTAATTTAGGGTTTTTGATCTTTAGGAACCAACACCTCCGATCGGCTCCCTCTACCGGTATCCACACGAATGTTACTCTAACACGGACTGCGTGCTAGCTCCTCCAACGTCTATTAGGGTTTTCTTGCGGCTCTGAATTCCCATCCGTACATGAGTTTTTTTCTCTATCATTTTTATAATCCATGAGGGCTATATTTGAATTTCAAAATTAATCTTGATTAATTTAGAAATTAATTAACCCTTAATTATCTTGACGAGCTAATTAAATAAATTCAGTTTAATTAAATATGTCATACATTTTTAATTTAACCTTTATTTAATCCGAATAAAGAGCCAATAGATTTAAGTTATCCTTATAAATTAAATCTGAGATATTATATTTCTATCATGTTAGTTATTAAATTTAATTTATCTAATAAAATTAAATTTAAAACTAGCATAATATAATAATATTATCATATATATATATATATAAATATGTATTGCAAAAATACATATATATATATATATAATATTATTAATTTTCTTTTGTCATGATTTTTATAATATATATATATATATAAAATTCGTCCACCCTAGATTAAACATTATCTTGCGTTGGGTCATTCTTGTGTGCAATCCTGTAGGCCTATACGAAGTTGGTAGTGGGCTAATAATTGTACTAACCCACAAGTCGCAAGCGGCTTCTAGCAAGACATTATGACTACCCATTCATATAAGGATCGTTAATACGATGTAACCTGTCATACAAACATGTCATGTCCCTTTTGTCACACGCTATTTCGGTCAAGGATGAGGCATAGATGATGTCATCCTCCTGTTCCTGACCATTACTTTCCAGATTCTTGAGTAGTCTAACAATAGAAATGGAAACTTCTTTCCATCGTAGTATGTCCATACATTTCTCAGACTCACTCATCGAGGGACCCAGTAATATCTCTCTACTAATGTGAGGGACAAATTCCATCTTGATCATTCATATTCCTCTGCATGAAAAACCACCAAGTCCAATTGTAGCTTTTATCATCACCCGGTCAAAGGTGACTTTGGACTAATTCAAAGTTTAGCAACTCTCATGTAGGAATCCATGATGACCTCAAGTCGAAGGGCATTGTGACGTGGTTATAGATGCGATAAGCTTATGACTTGATCCATGCAGCTTTCTTATAGAGGGTCGGTGCAGCACCTTGTACTCTTACAAGTGCCTAAGAATTTGATTCGCATCTCCATGTCTTATCAAAGTCATACTGGTCTTGATTCATCCAAGGAATAGTCATCACAGTGAACATGCGAATAAAATAATAACATAATGGAGAAAATTCATTTAATTAATAATGTTTAAAGTACAATAATTGGCCCATAGGGCACAATTTCCAACAAAAGCCTACCACTCTTATTTTTGTAGTCTCCACATATTAGATAAATTTTAGAAAAGACACACAAGATAAATTCTGAAAAATATATACACACAAAATTAGAATGAAGAACGCTGTGACTTAGTTGTTTACATAATTCGTGCCTTTTTTTTTTTGAAAACAAATCACCTTATTTCTCTTTTAAATTAAATGCTTTGATCAATTTTTTTTAAAATTTTAGAGAATCAAAATAATATCAGAATTTTGCCTTCTATTAATTCGTTGACATACCTTTGCTTTGAGGGTTTTTTAAGGTTGTGTATTCTATCTGAACTTGCAAATTCCTTATCTGAACTTGTTAATGAACTTTTTTCAAAGATCAAAGGTTAATATATATATATATATATATATATATATATATATTTGTTTGCATTAATTATATTAAATGGCATTGGTGGCCCAATGGCCACCAATATTTTGTGCAAAAAAATGGTGGGGGTTCGAACCCCACCCCTACCACTTTAGGAGTATTTATTCCCAATGGAATATTACGCTAGAATATTCCCACCAGAGCTTCGGTGGTAGCGACCAGTGGTGGGGATACTTTTTTTTTTTAAATAAAAAAATGTAAGGGCAAATGTGTCATTTTCTTTTAATTTGAGAAAAGAATAAATTGAGCCTCACACCTCTTTGAGATTATGAATATTTGAAACACCTTTTGGTCTTTTCATAATTTTAAAGTTCCTTTTAAGGGATTTTCCTATTCTCAGTTAGGTTAGTAACTACATCTGACAAACATTTTACAATATATTAAGAATGCAATATTTGATGAACTTCTGGGTCATATTGTTATATTTGAGGATCTACATTTGAAGCATTCAATATATTCTCTTTTCCAACTTCTTATTTTCTCCCCTTCATGTTGGGAAAACTTTATCAAGTGACAGTTAATTAATCATGTGGTATAAGTCTCCTAAATCCATGTGTTTCCTTTGAAAATATCATTTTGTTCCATTTAGAGACAAATAAGAGGAAGGAGATTCTTACCCAACATTTATCCCAACTTTCTTTAAATATCCATCTATATGCAATATTGTGGTAGAATAATAAGAATAGATATTACACATTCCAAATTCTAAGATGGAAAGTATCTGGCTCCTGACTAAAAGCCAATTATAATGGGAGAATTTATAATACTATGTTGGATTGATGCATTATGTACTGCAATATGTTAAATCGATAATCCCAACATTAAAAAGGGAATTTTATTCTTATAAATTTTAATCTAGCTACATATGGAAGCTTTGATAAATAATTTTGTTGGATCATATAGTATGGAAATTGTGCACTATAATAATTTATTCAAACAACCTTGCAAACTTCAGGTTGCAACAGTAACCATCTAATAGATGCATCTATCAAATTTATTGAATACTTGTAAGGTTTACATGTTATTTGAATGAGCTCATATATATCAGTTTGATATATTTCCAGATATTTAGAGATCCATCCTAAATCAAAACTGATGATATTCACATAGTCAATGTTCTTTGAGAACGAGGAGCACCCTTGGCTATTCACGAAGAATCTTCTTGTTCTTTAATTTTGTTGCATCATATATGTCACTTGGATGATCAAACCAATCACGCCAACAATAATATTTTCTAGATCAGTAAACTTTTGTTTTATTGTAACAATTTTTAATTTCTTGAACATATGACATAATTGAAATCTTCATCCAACATGACTCACACTTGTATTCCAGCAATCTCCCTTTTAAGTGTAAGTTATACATATTTTTCTTATTTATATATTAGTTCTTCAAGAACTATATCAATTATTGGTTCTTCAGGAACCATATTAATAATATTTCCTTATTTTTTTTGTTATGTAGAGTTATTGAGGAACTGCCACATTGTTCTTCTGGAACTACTATATATTATTATATTGCTATATAGTTCGTCAGGAACTATCTTCTATGTATATTCAATACATCTTTATGGAAGAACACTACTCCTTTCATATATATATATATATATTCTATAACATCACAAAAAATATTTACTGAATTTATAAATTCAACAAAGATTTGAAGAGTTCATAAAGGTTGAAAACAAACTACATAAAGATCACGCTATAATAATATATGATATTTAAAGGCTAAAGTGCAATAAAGAAAATTTGCGGTGAATGTGAGAACATACCATATCAACTTTATACTCCAATATTACTACTGCAAGAGCACGTTTACTATATAAAACACAGTGAGTAGTTAAAGTTGCAAAAGCGGATAAATATCATAATACAGTAAATTACTTAAACTAGTATGATATAAATGTTATATAGCCTTCTAGGCAAATAGATATTTCTTTAGTGTTAATTGAGCTAGATGCCTCTAGTTCTACTAGAACCTTAATCGATACTCATTATTTTATTATACATAGAAAAACATTATTGCCTTTATATATTACTTTATGAATTGACCATAGATGATTATATCACAATCAAACGTTGTAAATT